>CP084619.1:2275000-3551180 GCA_025917655.1 Chlorella sorokiniana | reverse complement strand
CCCGCGTTGGCGGCTGCAAGCATTGCAAAGGTGGGTGACAGCTTGAAAGGGGGAGGAGGGCATGGTGGCCAGCGATGGGTATGTCTCGAGTGCCCTCCCCCTGCAGTTTCTCGCCCGTAGGCACCGCCTGCTGACCCCCTCCCCTCCGCCTCACCTTGCCCATTTTAAAGGTGCCGCGGGAGGCAGCTGTGTCTGAGCTGAGCCGTGAGTTTGACCTCATGCTGCACAAGCGGCAGCGCACCGGCCCAGCCAGCGAGGGGGGGCTGCGCGGCGGCAGGCAGCGGCGGAGCGGCTCCCCGCGGGCCGCCCTCCACCCCTGAGCTGGACACGATCATGGACTGGCTCACGGCAGCGCACGGCCCCGGCCCCACCTCGCCTCCCATGCCAGCGGGTGGCGGCACTAAACAACAGCTGGTGATTGACCCATCCTGCACTTGATTATGCCGGTCATTGTGGCCCGCCTCATTGCCTCCCGACGACGCCCCCCACACCAAATTTGCATGTGTGCAGCTGCTGCATCTGCCGCTGCCAGGCAGCGCCGTCACGCGCCACGGAGTGGGGGCCAGCGAGGGCCCCCTGCGCGACGCCTTCCGCACCCCCGACATGCCCATGCTGGGAGTGGCCCTGTTCTCGCCGCACACGCAGGTGTGGGGGCGCCGCGTGTGTATGTGCATATGTGCGCACGCTGTTCTGCCGAGGGGGAGACACGAGCGTCGTCGACAGTGCGCTTTTACGTCTTTCAGCCCTCTCGCACAATCTCCAACTTGCTGACGCGCTTCTCTCCCACGCAACCCCAGCCCTGCCGACAAGCATGCGCCGCAGTGGCCCCTCCCCTGCACATGCGGTGTGGGCGTGCGTGCACCCATGCTCATCTTCGACCCCTGCACACCGCTCGTTCCCCACCCCACTTCCCCCTCGTCCACCCCCCGTGTGCAGTCCCAGCTGGACTTCAGCAGCCTGGGCGCAGACCTGCTGCTCTCCGGCAACGACCCGCTGGCGGCCTGCGGCATCCTCTCCCCCGGCTTGCTGCCCCGCCACGGCGGCCAGCACGCAGCCATGCTGCGCCCAGGGTCGGGTGTTAGCGGCACAAGCAGCGCACGGGCAACGCGGCTGCTGGCGCCCGCCCCGCAACCTCCACCCACCTCTCCACCGCAGCGAGTCATGTGCCGCTGGGCAGCAGCAGCCTGGGCACGCGCAGCCGGCGCAGCGACATGGGGGACAGCGCCTTTGTGCGCTCCTCCCCGCAGCCCCCGCCGTCTTCAAGTCGCCTGACGACGAGCCCCTTGCAGCCCCTCCAGCCTGCCATGGCCGGCAGCAGCGACAGCAGCAGCGGCAGCAGCAGCGGTACAAGGCGGATGAGCAGCAGCAGCAGCTGCAGGGCCCCTGCCGCCAGCGGGCAGCCCGCCTGTCGCCAGGAGGGAAGCGCTCCCCCAGATGCCCGGCTCGCTCCTTGCACAGGGCATGGGCAGCGCTCTCAGGTGCGGCGGCGAGGCCAGGGGGGCCTTGCGCCCTAGCCCCTTCGCCTGGGCGCAACCTGCTGCTGGTGCAGGCGGCACCGCTGGACAGCCTGGACTCGTATCTGGCCCAGGCAAGCGCCGAATGCAGGGGCTGAGAGCACAGCGGGATGCTGCAGTGCCTGATGCCCGCTCTGCGGAGCGCCACCTTCCGCCGTGTGCAAGCAGAGCGGTGGATGGGGCTACTCGCGGCTGCGTGCCCGCTTATGCACGCGCCCCCCCCACACACACACACACATCCCCCAAAAAGTCCGTCCCCATCCATCCGCCCCAACCGCCACCACCGCTGCAGGTGCACCAAGCGGGCCTTGAGTCTGCCTCCTACACCGGCCGTGTGCCCGCTCTGGAGGTGGAGATTGCGCTGCACCCGCCCGCCGCCGCCGTGCTGCGAGCGGGCCTGTTGGAGGGCATGGCTGAGGTCTGCCGCGCCGTCCGCGCCCAGCCGGAGCACCGGGGCCTGCGGGACATGCTGCTGGCAGTGCGGGTGGGGCCCCTGGCGCAGGGGGAGGTGGGCTTTGCGGTGGTGGCCGCCGCGGAGCGCAGGCAGCCCGCGGTGGAGGCGATGTCGATGGTGGTGGACCACCTGCACTCCATCGAGCTCAAGTGAGCCGCCGTGGAGCCGACGCCGGGCACCAAGAAATTAGGTAGTGCGCAGCTAGGCAGGCCCGCAGGCAGGACGACACCGGCAGATAGATGTTGTGCCCTCAAGCAAAGCTTTCCCTGAATGGCATGCACCCTGACTGTGGATCATAACGAAATGGATGTCACAAGCGAATTTGGGCCAACGCGATGGGGAAGCAGTTCCACGAAACAGATGGGGGTCTGAACAAAACTCATAGCGGGAGCGCACGCAGGCGCACCCCTGCAGCCAGAGCAGATCAGGAAGGGTGTTCTTTCAAGCTATGGATGGATCGATGCGGGCATAAAAGGGAGGCGCAGGACAGGGACCGAGGCCCGCGCGGCACGGCGCAACCAAAGCGGTGCGTCCAAGGCAGTGCAGCTGGTGCAGCTAGTCATACAGAGGCATACGGTACAGCGTACATGTGTCTATGCTGAGAAGGACAGCAACAAACGGGGGAAACAGCAGGGGGCCATTTGTTGGGGTGCAAGCCATGCACACAAGGTATACAAACCAGGGCCGAGCAGCGGCAGGCCACACGGGCGAGCTGCGGCGGCGTCAGCGCGGCAGAGGGGGGTCAAGAGTGCTAGAGGGAAAACATTGCGCCTTGAAGGCGGCGCACCGGACAGAAAACATCCCAGCCCTGACCAGAGGTATCATTCAGTGCAGCCGGGCGAGCGTGGTGCCAAATTCGCGTGCTATCAATTCGTGTGAGGCTGTGCGGTGGGCAAATCCCCACCGCTGCACCGCAGCAGCGGGCACAGAGGCCCCGCTCCTGCCATGGTGGTGCTGGACGGGCGGGGTGCGTCCCACCCGGTGGTGCAAGGGCGCGTGCGCCGCAGCCCAGGGCTCACTGCTTGCTGCGCGGGCGGTAGTAGCCGCGCCGCTCCTTGTAGCCTCGCTCCGAGGAGCCGGAGAGGTAGGTGGAGGAGGTGAGGTGCTGGCGCAGCACCTCCGTGTTCTGCTGCTCCATGTACCTGCGGCAGGGAGCGAGGGCGGGGCGCATGAGGCATGCATCCAGCTGGCAGGCTTGGCGTGGTGGAGGCATCCCGGTGGGGAGCCATCCCGGTGGCAGCACAACCGACGGGTGTCCCATACACACGCATGAGCACACACGCGCGCACCCCTCACTCACTTGGGCATCTCCAGGAGCGTCTCCGCCATGGAGGCCCGAATCTGGATGACGCGGTGCGCCAGGTTGGCGGGGTCGATGGTGTGGTCGGTGCCGGTGGACACGTCGCGCACCACGACAGACGGCGTCTTGAACAGGCCCAGAAGAAACTGTAGGGTGAGGAATCAGGGTGAAAAGGTCACGGAGGGGTGAGTGAGCCACACACAAATCAGAGCTGGTCAGCGCGCAGCAGCCTGGGGCCACGCATGTCCCCAGGGAGGCGAAACAGCATCGTCATCTGCCCACCTTGTTGCCATCTGTTGGGCGGTTCTCTGAGCAGTAGTTATTGAACCACTGCAATGAAAGGGGCAAGCGGGGAGAGGGGGACGGCCGGTCAGTATGCACATGCGGAACACCGAACTGAGGGTTGAGAGGTTGACCTGCAGAGCTCAACAGGCGCTGCTGTTGCTCGCCCCAGCCGCTCTGCCTCCACCCTGCCGCTGCGCCCACCGCTCTCACCTGCGCCTTGAACAGGTCCAGCTCCTGCAGCTGGATCAGCAGCCGCTTCACGGCCTTGGCGGTGAGCACACGCAGCAGTGTGTCGGCCGTGTCCCGGTCAAACTGGCTCCACTGCCACGACTCGTCGTCGTGCGAGTCGTAGTTGCTACGGTCAGCCCTGCACGCCGAAAGCAGTGCGCCATGCGGTCAGCAATTTAGGGGCGTCGCTGATTGGCTGTGTACTGGTGCCTGCCTGCTGACTGGGTCGGCCGCTGTTCAAACGCGGTGTTGGAGGAGTGTTGGAGGGGATGGCGTGGTGCCGCTCCTGCCCTGGCAGCACTTGCAGCCTTGGCAGCACAGCGCCCAACCGCACCCACCAGTGATTGAGCTCATTAGCTTGCACTACGAGCCGGCCTGCCGCTTTGATTGAACGACGCGACTGCTGCGCTGCCAGGCCAGAAGTCAGTCCCAGGAACTGGCGACCCGGCTTGACTGAAAGCCTATGGGTGCTGCTACGGGTTGTGCACAGCCCGGCGCGGCAGGCGCCCATCACGAGGGAGGGCATGTGAGCCGGGACCTTGGAAACGACTCTCGCTGACTGGCGCAATCAAGTAACGCTGGTAGGTGTGTGGCGGGTTAAGGGTGGGAGGAAGAAGAGCCTAAGCGAGTGTCCTGCACAGTGTACTGCCCCACTTTACAGAAACCCGTGTTTTTCCTTTCCACGCGACGTCCCACGCACGTTCTTCTTCCTCTTTGAGATGCCAACCTCCCTCCAGTGTTTCTGCAGACATGTCCCTCCAGTGATTCTGCAGACATGCTCCCGAGGACAATCCCTTTGACCTCATTCGACCGCGCACTGACGAGAATAACACTTGCGGTCCCACTGTTTCTCTTTATGCATACGTGTCCCACAGTTCACGCTTTACAGGGGCCTGATCACATGCCCCTCTGCGTGTGGGTGAGAAGAGCAGCATAGCTGGCATTCTCGTCAGCTGAGGCGATCTGCGTATCAACAAGTCCGCCGGCTGACGGCGGCCTGGCAGTAACCGTCACAGGCTCCGCCAGCCCGAAGCAGCTGAACACTTGAGAACGTGCCTTTCGCACTGCGTCGAGTGGGCCATCCCATGCTGTGCTGCTAAGCAACTCCATAGCGGCATCCACATCCTGGCTGCCATCTTCGGCAGGTGCAAGGACGAGCAGCATGGTGTAAATCTGCTCAGCTGCGTAACGCCGCACCTGCAGGAAGATGAAGGCAGGCTGGCAGTGAGGGTTGCACACGGACACAGTTGCTGACCCGTAGTGCAACGACCCAAGGAACCTTGCCGAAGCAGTTGATCATAATCAAAACAGGAAAAGCAATAAAAACGGAGGGTTCAACTAAAGCACACAACCGGGGAAGGGCAGGCTGGAACGAGGGCGAAATCGAAAAGGAGGCACAGCAACCAAGGTGCTAATCGAACAACAGGGAACCAGGGCTCAGCCAAAGTGGAAAGGGCAGGATTGGGTGGTCAAAGCCAACTAACGGGCCGAATTAACACTCGTTGGGGGCGAAGGGCAAGGGTGATTGTCAGTACCAGCACACGGATTGGTGTTCAGTGGAGCTATGCAAAAGAGATGCGCAGATTGGAACGAAGACACCAGCATATCGCTGCATCGTCACACCCTCGCAGGAGTGGCAGCGACATAGCTCCACACAGCTGCACGACCCACCTTGGGGTAGCGGTTGCCAAGCATGAGCAGGGCCGCGCGCAGGGAGCCGCCGCGCACTGGCTCCTCCAGGGTTGCAAGCTGGCACAGCACAGCAGCAGCCGCGTGCAGCCTGGGGACGTCTGTGCAGCCCCTCACAGCCTCCTTCACCAGCTCCAGCAGCTGCAAGGGCGAGCACAACGCTTCTTTTCCTGCGTTGACACCGCTTCCAACTGCAAGCAGGCCGATTAACGCCAACTACCCCGCCCTCACCTGCTCTGGGAAGGTCGACCCCGGCGGCTCCAGGTCTCTCAGCGCGGTGCGACTCAGCAGGATATCGGCAGCGAGCAGCAGGGGGTGGCCATGCGGGCGCTGCGCCCGTGACGCCGCCACACCACCAGCAGGCTGGCGCCCAGCTGCTCAAGCTGCGCAGGATCCTCCTGCGTGGGGCAGCAGCCATGCTTGGTCAAGCATCAGACGCGTGCACTTGCGAGACAGCTCAGGACCAGATGCGTGCCTCACCTGCTCTTGCACAGCGTCAGCAAGCGCATCGCCAGCTGCAGCAGCCAGCTGGGCATCCAGGCCGCCAATGGCAAAGGTGAGGCCCTCTAGCAGCGCCGGCTGCACATCTGGGTGCACCAGCAGTGCTGCCAGCGCTGGCAGCGCCTCCAGGTTGCTGAACCGCTCCAGGGGGAGCCGGGCGGCCACAGCTGCCAGCTCTTGTGCCAAGGGCACACCCGCCGTCACGGCAGCCGGCAAGAGCCGCTGCAAGCAGGCGGCTGCCGCCTCGCGCATGCGCGCTATGCGCTCCACCGTCTGCCGCAGCATGGCCAGCAGCGCTTGCTGCGTCAGCGCCAGCAGCCGCTGCCGCTCGCCTGGGTGCGGCGCGCTGGCGGGGAGCAGCAGGAGCAGCAGGGGAGCCAGGTGCTGCATCGCTGCCTCGCGCACCCAGCTGCCCACATCACCCCTGCGCACGTCGGGCGATGCAGGCGTCACAAGCAGATCCTTTCAGGAAGCGCATGCACAAATGGGAGCATCACACAAGCGTTGGCAGGGAATTTCTGCCTGCAGGCGGGCATGCAGGCAAGCTTGCTGCCGGCGAGTAGAAGACCCCGCCCCCCCACACACACAGCCTCACCTGTTGTCCACGCTGTAGTCGTCCAGCGCTGCCAGCAGGGGTACCACCACCGCCTCGCTCGCCTGCCGCACCTGGTCGGCGGAAAGGGCCGCGGGCTCGCGGCTGGCTGACCCGCTGCCGCGTGCGCCGTCTGCGCTGCCAAGTGCGCCGTCGTGCTCTGCCGCGCCCTCGCGGTCGTGTGGCTGGCCCAGCAGCGTCAGCTCCGCCCTTGCCAGTGCCCCCACGGCGTTCACACGTGCCTCTGCATCCCGCTCCTCCGCCGCCGGCTCCACCGTGGTGGCGGCAGCCAAGGCAGCCAGCACCGCCCCCTGCTGCAGCTCCAGTAGCCAGCGCGGCAGCGCCCCAGGGCCAGGGCGCCGCCGCGCCGCGCCGCAGGGTTGCCCGCCTCGCCCAGGGCCGCCATGAAGTGCTGCACCAGCTGCTGCTGCGCCTCGGCCGCCGCGTCGCGCAGGTAGCGCACCGCAAAGGCAGCCAGCGCCCTGCCAGCCGCCGCCTGGATGTCTGGCGAGGAGTGGCGGAGGTTGTCCTTCAGCTGGCCCAGCAGGCACGCCCGCTGCTCCTCGGCCAGGGGCAGCCCCGCCGCCGCCGTCGTCTCTGCCAGGCGGCAGATGGCGGGGCGCATCACCTCGCCGCCCTTGCCCCGCGCCAGGCGGCCGCGCCGATGGCCGGGATGACGTCGGCCGCCGCGGCTTGCAGTGCCGCCGGCAGCTGCGCGTGTGCGCTGCTCAGCGCGGGCAGCAGCTCGGCCAGCGCGGCCACCGCTCCGTGCCGCACCTCCAGCACGGGATCAGCGGTGAGGGGCAGCAGGAAGGGCAGGGCGTGGTCCAGGAAGAAAGCGGGCGCCGCGGCACCAGGGCTGCACGAGTGGGCCAGGGCAGGCGGAGGGGGCAGGGTGCAGGCGCGGCGGGTGGTCGGGGATGGTGTGAGCGCCAGGAAGGAGCTTGCGCACAGCCCCAGCCAGCCTGCCGCGCTCACCCGCCAGCGCCTGCGCCGCCAGCTCCCGCAGCCCGCGCTCCCAGTGGCGCGCCTTGGTGCGCAGCAGGTGCCAGGCCAGCGGCTCAAAGTACGCGGGGAAGGAGGCGACGTAGGGGGCCACCGACAGGTAGGCCTGGGGGAAGAGTGGCGAGGGTGTGAGTGTGCGCACGCGAGCTGGTGTGTGGAGGAGGGGCCGGAGGTGGTGCAGGTGGGCGACGCAGGGCCGGTGCACCTCGACCCGGCGCAGCGGGTCGCACCAGAGGCGAGCGGCATCCCTGCAGAGCCTGCAGCCGTGGCGCTCGCAGCGGCGGGGCCCACCTGCTGGCGCACGCTGACGGCGAAGTAGTCGGCGGCGGTGATGATGTCGATCCCGTGGGGGAAGGCGCCCAGGCGCCCCACGCACTCCTGCAACGCGGCAGGCAGCAGCAACGCTTGGCCGCATCCAGGCGTGCGCACGGCTGATGCGCCGCTCTTGTGGCCCACAGCTCAGCAGGCAGACGGGCGACAGCAGGCTGATGTGCAGGCTGGGAGCACGCGCTCCACATGGCGTCGCATCCCCGCACCTGGAAGGCAGCCGCTGCTGCCCGTCGGCAGTTGACTTCGCGGTCGTAGCAGGCGGCGATGATGAGGGCGGGGGCCAGGGCCGCCACTGCGACGGCAGGGAGCAGTGGCACAGGCGGGGCTGGCAGGCATGGGCACCCCATCGATGCGCAGCTGCAGCGATGACGTCATAGGGTGCCAAGGCAGCCCCACCCACCCGTGGATCCCAGGGCTTCAGGCGAGTAGGCGCGGGCAAAGGCCCAGCACACGTAGGCAGCCGCGTCGCGCACATGGGCCCCCACGCTGCAAGGCGCAACGGGCTTCGCTTCAACCCCACGTGTTTGTGGCACAGTGATGGGATCGGCCAAGTACCAGCCAGGGCTGACGTCCGTAGCGGTTCACAGAAGCAGCAGGCAGCAGGGAGCAGGGCAGGGAGCCTCCCAGGCGAGGGCCGTCCAGCCCACCTGCATGGCCCGCGGCGCACATCGTACTCGAGGGCGCGCACCACCAGCGGCGCCACCCCCGGCAGCCGGTCCGGCAGCAGCAGGCCCCGCCGCGCCAGCTCAGCCATGCCCAGGCACCCGCCGTGCCACGCGGTGTCGCTCGAGCCTGCGCAGCACGGCGGGGGGCCACGTGCCAGTCGATGCAACAGTCCTGGAGGGGGCCCGTCAAAGCTACGCCTTTGCCCGCTCTATCCCATATCCATTGAGCATCACAAGGCAGACGGGCGGGAGCGGGCGCCGCCCACCCGGCGTGAAGAATGCGTCCAGCAGGGAGGCAACCACGTCGTCGCCCAGGTCGCGGGGCAGGCGCCCCGTCACCCGCCCCAGCCCCTTGGCCGCCGACCAGCGCACCACGGTGTCGCGGTCACCCAGCCCGGTCAGCAGCGCCTCGACCACGCCTGCGGGAGGCACCCACAGGGCCCTTATGGGCCAAACAGCGACGTGCAGCGGCATAGCACTTACCAAAGGCTGCTGACGTTTGCAGGATGCCTGAGCGGGCTGCCCACCCACCTTCCAGCTGCTCGGCGTGCTCAACGTCCTCCTCAGCCTCAGCCTCCACAAGGGCGGCCGCCGCAGCCGCGTGCTGCTCAGACTGCTGCAGGGCTTCTGCTGCCGTGTGTGCGGCTGTGCCGCGTTCTCCAGCCTCCAGGTTGGCCACTATGCTGCTGTTCTGGCCCTTTCGGTAGCGCCAGGAGGCCATGCGAGGCCGCAAGAAGATGAGGCCAATTCGCTGGATGAGCTTCACAGCCAGCTTTCTGCACACCGCTCAAACAGATGCGGGCATTGGATTAGGGAAGCAAAGCAGCAGAATCAACATGCTTCATGCATGTGCCCCACGGGTACGCTATGAGGGCACAAAACACCGGGCGGGCGCAAGCCTCACCTGGCCAGGGCGTTGCTGGCCGCCAGCTTGCTGCCAAGCAGGTCGACGGCATGAGGGAACACTTTGGAAGCGGGCCCCAGAAGCGCCGACCGCTGCCCCAGCTTGAACAGGGTGGCAAAGGCCAGCGCGGTACCTGCACTCAGGATAAAAGGCAAGAGAAGTGGTGTGGTGGGGACCCCAGCAAGCAAGCTGCAGGGCCTGAAGCGACATGCTCCCCACCTGGCACCAGGAAGGACGCCTGCTGTGAATCACTGCTGCCCAGCGCCGCGCAGCCCCAGCTCAGGAACTCGCGCAGCGCCGCATCCATGTCTGGCCGCGTCAGCAGCCGGCCCAACACCACCGCCGCCATCTCGCGCGTGTTGCCTGGGCTGGCCAGGTAGCGTTGGCAGAGGCGCATGATGGTGCCCACGACGGGCGGGTACGGGCGCTGCTGCTGCTGTAGAGGTCGCCAGCGAGGTGTCCACGATCGCGATGTCGAAAGGGATGAGCACCAGCATGGACAGCCAAAGGAGCATGACATACTGCAGAGCAGCACGTTCAAAACCGAGCAAACAGCTGGGAGGTGAGGACATGTGCGGAATGCGGCAGCCCCTCCCCACCTCATGCAGCCGCCCGCAGCACCTGCGCCTCCCAAAAGCTCTGCCCGTCTTCCAGGCGCAGCACGCCACTGCTGTTGGCGGCCTGCTCCTGCTCATCCAGCTGCTCCAACAGCGCCACCACCGGCTCAAAGCTGGCGACGTCATTTGGGAAGAAGCGCAGCACGGTCTTGTAGCCCCTGCGGCAGCAGGCGCAGGCCGCGCTTGCAGAAATCAAGGCAAGGAAGCTGTGTACAGCGAGTTGAGCTCTGGCAGCCTTCACCTGACTACAGAGAGCTGCCAGAGCAGGCGGCTTACGCCACGAACAAGCGCCAGATCGGCGGCGTGAGGGTCGGCGGCTTGGGTGCGCAGCAATGCAGCCAGCAGCTGAACGGTGCCCTCCAGCAGAGGATCTAGGAGCTGTGCTTGTTCCTGATACTTGCTCACCTGAAAGGCAAGATTGGTGGGCAGCAGGTGCGGTCACACAGCAGGGCGGCAGCAGGGTGTCAAAGAGTGGGCCACACAGGCAAGGAGGGCAAGTGACAACCCCACAGCAATCCCACAACCTTATGATGGCCCCTGAATCCTTTCCGCGATGGGCTTCACTCACAACTTGCGAGAAGCGTGGAAACACTGCTACTGCGTCCTTGCCCTGTGTGGCAGCAACTCGCTCAACCAGTTGCTGCAGCTCCCTTGCTTCCTCCACATGCTTTAGGCTGCAGCTGAACTCCGTCTCTGTCTCCACGGCCATGCCCGATCAGATTGCCCCCGCTTCCCCCTCCCGCTGCTCAAGCACCGCTCAACGACACCACCACTGAACATTCAGACAGAATTATGCGCGCAAGGCACATAAACGGATGTATGGGCTGGCTGGCAGCGAGTCAAATACTGACTGTACTTCCTGAAAGCAAAAATTGCAAAAGTCTCGGCTGTCGCCATATCTGATTGATCGCTGATCTACTTGCAACTTGCAGAAACTCTGGCGGGAAGTCCGTCCTTTGTACAGACAATATAGCTCGAAACCTCAGCAGCCGTAGCTTTTACATGGAATTAGAAGCTTCTGAAGCTGATGTAAACCGCGTCAATGGGATTGGGGGCGAGCCTGGCGAGGCTCCTGCAGTTGCTGATGCCCTGCAGCCTCAACAGCAGCAGGCCGGTGCGCAACCTCCCCTTTCGACCCATGCACAGTACAGAGATCGCTCCGACTTGCCCGACATGCCGGGCTACCGCCTAAGGCACACCTTGCGGGGACCCGGCGGCGGCAGCGAAACTGCGGTTGCCTGCGTGCGTTTCGACCAGGCTGGGCGTCGCCTAGCCAGTGGGGGCAACGATGGCACAGCCTACATCTGGAATGTCGACACTGGCGAGCTGCTGCACACGCTGAAAGGCCACCGAGGCGGCATCTCAGGCGGGTTGGATGCTACCTCCCGTGGTTCCATCCTGGGTCACCCGGTAGTGCCATGCTCAATGCACCCTTCGGGTCTGTCCCTCTGTGCTACCATGCAGATGTGGCTTGGACGCCTGATGGACGCTACCTGGCCACAGCCTCAGACGACACCACGCTGCGAGTGTGGGACGCTGCCACCGGAGCCTGCCTGCGCATTCTGCAGGGCCACACCCACTTTGTCTTCTGCTGTGCCTTCTCATCAGGCTCCAACCTGCTGGTGGGCAGAGGAAAACGGTGTGAACGGTTCACACCCGGCCCTATCTGCGCAAGCGTTCCAGCATGCCGAGGCTCCACGTGCAAGCATCTGGTGCTTCTTGAACCTTGCATGCCCACGCTGTTGCAAACCGCGCATCTGCCCTCATGCATGCGTTCGCCCGAGCAGGTCAGCGGCGGCTTTGACGAGCTGGTGATCCTGTGGGACGTCTACCACGGCCGCGCCATCAAGATCATCCCAGGCCACTCCGACCCCGTTTCAGGGGTGGCCTTCAGCGGCGAGCCGGGCCTGCACGAGCACGTCGCCAGCTGCTCCTTTGACGGCCTCACGTGCGCAACTGCTGAAGGGCCGCGTGGCAGAAAGTGTGGCATGATCAGCAGCAAGCAGCTGGGGGTCGTGGCTGGATCTGAACTCTGCTACTTGCCGCCGGCGATGTGCAGGCGTATGTGGGATGCCGCCACGGGACGGTGCGAGGCGAGCCTGACGGACAAGGCCAACCCGGCGCTGTCCTGTGTGCGCTTCACACCCAACGGCAAATATCTGCTGACTTGTGAGCCGCTGCCGCTGACTCCTTTGCCCTGCCCACCTCCGCTCGTTCTGGCTGCTGTCGAAATGTTTTATGCATGCCACCTAATGCCCCCTTCGCAGGCACGCTGGATAGCAGGCTGCTGCTGTGGGATCCCCAGTCACGCAAGGTCAAGAAAACATACAGGGGCCACCTTAATCAGCACACTTGCTGTCAGGTACGGCCTACGCTGTGCTGTTCCATCCCTACTGGCGCCTGACTGGCTTCTTTGTTGGCCTGGCACCAATGCGCCGCCTGCTGCAGGCCACCTTTGTGGCGCACAGCCTCAACCAGCAGCAGCGCTATGTGGCATGTGGCAGCGAGGACCACCACGTCTATTTCTGGGACCTGCAGACCAAGCAGGTGCGCTGGCTGGTGCAGTGGGGGCAGGATGTTTGGTGGCGTGTGTGGTGTGCCAGCGACACCTGGTGTGTGATCTCTGCTTGTGCTTTGGCTGTGTGCTGCCCTCAGATCGCAGGCATCCTGCGCGGCAGGCCCAGCCCTGATGCGGCTGGGGACGGCCACTGCAACACGGTCCTCACAGTGGATGCGGCGATGGCAGCGGGCCGTGAACTCATTGCATCAGGGGGCCATATGGGCGACGGCACCATCAAAATCTGGGCTTCGTCGCAGCAGCCCGTGCCCATGGAGCCTTGATGGGTCCATCCTACTTGCTCATTATCTGGTCTACATTATGAGTTGATCACCCTGTTTGACTGGATTGTTGTGCAAGGCCTCTGGCTGCGATGAAGCTTGGCTTGGGTTGGTGCAGCGCTGGTGCATAGCCGCCAGGCAGGGAATCAGTTGCTGTTGTTGCCACGGTTGATTGGTGCAGCGCTTAGACTAGATATTCTGATGATGCCGTTGTCTGAAGCATGGTGCAACTCTTTGCTGTCTTGATGGGGCATACTCCTGGCACCACGCCGCACGCCGACGAGGGCCGGCAGGACGCCGAGCAGGACATGCAACAAGGGCGACTCATCGTAGTTACAGGTCGCATTCGAGGGAAGCGTCCCTCATACTTGGCCGTTCATCTGTTTATCAATCTGTGCACCCCTGCGCCGGGTTTGGCCACCGCTGTTTCCGCAAGCGCGATTGCCGTCTCCTGTGCTTTTGAAACAACAAACCAACATCAAATGTGCTGAAATATTGATGCCTGATCAGTTCGGCGCTCTTCGAGGACCAGCAGCCTCACTCAACAACAAGTGGCGCCTGCACAACCGCCGCTGCGGATGAGTGGCGGAAGTGGACCAGGGGCTGAGCAGGCTCGCAGGCTGTTTGCCTGGCTGGAGACAGTCAATTACAAGAAAGTTGGGTTAGGCCTGGGTTGCCTCTGGCTGCTGACCGCTGGCGCCGCAGCAGTCAAGGCAACCAGCACTGACGAAAGGCAGCAGCTGAACCAGCCGGCACGAAGGTGAGCTGCTCTTGAGCAGCTTTCAAGCGGAACACGGGCGGCATGCGCAACACGACGTTACGAACGTTGGCAGCACGAGGAACGGCTGGAGCAAGATTTGCAGCACAACCAGGGCGGAGAAAGTGACAATCAGGGGCTGAATTCCCTGAAGTCTTACTGTAAACTTGCCTCTTGAAATCGAAGCTTTTGAAGATTCCAGTCTTGTGGAACAGTGCCCAATAGCAATGAGCCAAGTTAGGAATGATAGGCACAGAGGCCATCTTTGAACGCATGGGCGTCACGTCGTGCAAGCCATGCAAGTTTCCAAAGCATAGACACAGCATAGCATAGCTGCTGGGTGTGACCAGCAAGTGAGTATGCCATTTAAACCCGAGACCCTCATGCATCGCTATATTTCATACCGCTCTTTCTTGGTTACGGATTTAGGCAGGCAATTTCCAATCATCGGGTATACCTGCCTGGCGTCACCCAGCGCCTGCTTGCAACCCATCCTGCGCCAACGTAATGCACCAATTCAACCGTGGGTTGTTGCCTACAAGCTTCATGTGATCATCCCTGAGTTTGGGGATCAGCTTTTCAGCAATTGCAATGGGGGTCAATCCTTCCAATGCTGGGGCTGCTCCGAACTACGGCTGTGCTCTTCTGTCTGCAGCTGGTTGTGTCATTTGAGCACAGCGCGCATGACAGGCGAGCTGCCCCAGCCTGGTGAAGCCCTTCAGTCGCCGTTGCATCATCTACACTGCTGTTATTTGTCGTTTGCCTTCTATCCTGCTAGAGAGCAGCTGTTTGGGGGCCCAGCCGGCGAAGAGGTCGGCAAAAGCCGGCGCAGCTTGCCTGGTTTCGCGTTTTTGGCTATCATCCAAGATCTGCAGCAGTTTGGATGCAGCGCGGTAGCCAGCTGAGCTTCATTTCCCAAGTTCTTGGGCGGCAGCTGCAAGGAGGCCCCAGTGAGTGCGGTTTGCTCCTATCAAACGGGGCACCACGAGCACACACGCCGATATACTGCAAGCTGAAGCTGTCGGAACCGCATCGGGTGTTCAAATGTGCCACCATGTGCACCTGCAGTTCACAAGCGGCCCTTTGTCGCGGAGTTCCGCTGCGAGGGCGAATGTAGCGGCACTGTAATCAATAATCCGGGGCTCACTGGCACCCCCGCCTTCGCAGCTGTTTACAGCAGGGTGAGGGGAGCTGCTGGTCTGCCGTTGCGGCGGGTTTGAAAAGCCGTACAAGCGCTGCCCTTTGCCTGCGATGTGCCTCTCCGCTCCCACTCTCAAGCGGCTGGCCCTGGCCCTGGCCACCCGCCTCCCCATGCAGCTGTACAACAACTCCAAGCTGCTGGCAGTCGCGGATGAGGAGGGGTTTGTGTCCATCGTGGACACCTCCAGCGAGCTGCCCGCCGAAATGGCCGACGACTGGGGGCCCAACAAGCCCAAGGCGCAGTGGCTGGCCCACCGCAACGCCGTGTTCGACATCGCCTGGTGCAACGTGAGCCGCTCCGCTGCCCTTCTGCAGCGGGCCGGGCAGCCCTGCGCTGGCAAGCTGCCTGCTGATCCAATGCCGCTCTCTGAGCATGGCGGCCTGCGCCAGCTGTTGGCATCTGCTGACGTTCCCGCACTGGTCTTGCGCACCGCTGCGCCACTGCAACTCTGCCCGCACTCTCATCCTGACCCTCTCTGCCCTGCACACACCCGGGCACTGCCACCCGCAGGATGACAGCCGCATGCTGACCGCTTCGGGCGACCAGACCTTGGGCCTGTGGGACACTGGCCACGCCGACATACTGGGCTCCTTCCGCGGCCACTCTGGCAGCGTCAAGGCGGTGGCCCCCATGCCGGACAACAACGCCGTCTTCGCATCCGGTGGGCGGCGCCAGCAGGCTGGCCTGACCTGCCCTGCCCTGCACGTGTCTGGCTGCCGGGCGGTGGCACCTGTTGCTGTTCATGCACGCCCCACAAGACTCCTCCCCCCCAAACACACACATCACCTTATTTGACGCCCGCCTGCCTCCGCTCCGGCATTTTCTCTGCGCTGTGCAGGCGCCCGCGACGGCGCCCTCATGGTGTGGGACGCGCGCATGGCGGCCCGAGCCGACGCCGTCACCGGCGAGCCCTTCCACTCGCCTGTGGCCGCGGTGCAAGACGCGCATGCGCTCAGCGAGAAGCACAGGCGGCGGCGCACGCCGCTGCAGGGGCGCACGCGGCCATCGGTCACCAGCCTTGCCTTCCTGGGGGCAGCGGCGGCCAGCTGGCCACAGGAGGTGCGCGGCGAGGGATGGCAGGGGCTGGCAGCAGGCATGCTGTGTTTCCTGCCTGCGGTTGCCAGCTGACTGCAGTGGCTGCTGGCCTGCCAGCCTCCGTGTGTGCGCCCTGGCCTAGTCCCCAGGCCGCCTCACCCGCTGCGCAGGTGTGGACGGCATCGTGAAGTTTTGGGACCTGCGCCAGACGGGCAGCGGCGCCACCGCGGAGGCCGCCCCGGCCTTCAGCTTGCCCGCCTGTGCGACGCAAGCGCCCGTACATCAGCCAGAAGCAGCACGGCATCACCTCGCTCTCCCTGCACCCGCAAGGCACGGCTGCCGCCTGTTTCTGCCCGCGCCGCCAACCCTGCTTGGCAGCGCACCTTGCACGCCCCGTTCGTCGCCCTGACGCCGCGCGCTGCACCCCTTCCCCCGCTCGTGCCACGTGCAGGCAGCCAGCTGCTGGTCAGCCTGATGGGGGCCACCACCTCGTGTACGACCCTCAGCGCCCCGCCATCGGCCCCACCCGCTGGTTTGGAGGGCACACCGGTGAGCGGCGTGGGCGGCCCGCGTGCCCGCTCCCCTTCAGGCCGCCGCATGCTGCAGCCTGCACGCTCAGCCGCAGCATGCTCGAGGCGTGATGTCAGCGGCTCTCCCGCAGTCTGTCCATGGTCGATGCGCTCGTCCGTCGCCCCTCGCTTGCCTGCATGCAGTCGCCTCCTTTTACGTCAAGGCGGCCTGGAGCCCCGACGGCTCCCACATCCTGTCGGGCTCAACCGACCGCTGTGCCTACGTGTGGGAGGTGGGCGGTGGGTGGGGCTGGGGCCTGAGCCACCCGCCACGGCCAGCTCTTTCCGGGACACGGCCCACACTGCGCCCACACTGCCACGGCGCGCACCACGGCCTGCAGGTGGATGCCCCCGACGGCGCCAGCCCCTACGTGCTGTCGGGCCACCAGGGCGAGGTGACGGCGGTGGCCTGGTGCCCCTCCGACTTCCATCAGGCGAGGGGTGCTCGGGGGCCGCGCCGGCTCAGCCCAAAGCCCTCTGGCTGCCAGTTGCGGCCCGCCGGCCCACGTGCTGCTGCATCTTGGCTGCTGAGCTTGCTGCCGCTGACGTGCCACCTGCCTGCAGATAGCCACCATTGCCGACGACGCCACGCTCAAGGTGTGGCACATCCAGCGGCAGCAGCCCGAGGAGCAGGCCGACGACGGCACCCCCCGCCACCCCTGGGTCTACCCCTGGCAGCAGCAGCGCCAGCTGGAGGCGGCAGCCGCGGCGGCCGCAGCTTGCGACGGTGCTGCGCGAGGCGCCGTCGCCACCCCTGGGCCAGCCCTCCACGGCGCCGCTGAGCCGGGCAGCGCGCCATGGACGGCTGTAACAGCTGCCGCTGTCCCGCTCAGCAGAGGCGACGCAGGCGTTCCGACGACTTTGCGCGGCGGTGCACCAAGCGCCGGGCGGCGGGGAACGGGCGGTGCGGGCGACGAGAACAGCCACACCAACCTGGCCCGGGGTCCTTTGCAGCAGCAGCATGCGCAGGCGCAGGCGGATGCCAACCTAGTGCAGCAGCAGCAGCGGCGGCTGCCGTCGACGGATGGGCAGCAGCCGTGGCACCGGCCCGCCTCAAACCCCGTGGACGCAAGCCGGCCACCGCCCTTCCTCACCCCCTCTGCCGCTGCTGCAGCACGCGGGGCACCGCTGCAGGCAGCCCCCTGGCCGCCGCTGGCAGCACCCTGCCCGCGACGGCGGGTGGCAGCAGCCGCCGGATGCGGCGCGTGGGGGACCTGCTGCAGGCAGCTCCCAGCACGCGGCGCAGGACGCAGCAGACCAGCATCGCCGCATTCCTGCGCTCGCCAGCCGCAGGGGCGGCAGCGGGCGGCGGGCCCTCCCCGTGCACAGCAGCGGGCGCCGCCGCCGCCAGCAGGCTTTCCGGGCCAGCGGGCGGCGCGGCAGGGCGCACCACCGCTCGCAAGCGCGGCGGCCGGACCGCCACGGGCAGCAGTGCAGGGTCCCCGCTGCCGCTGGCGCTGCCGGGGCTTGGCGGCTCGGGCCTGCCGCTGGCGGACCAGCGCTCCAAGCGGCTGCGGGTGTCCTTTGAGCGGCTGGGGACGGCTGCGGAGCCGGTAGACAGGGCCTGCCCAGCAGCCAAGCAGCAGCAGCAGCAGGGGCCGGGGGCGGGGGTGCCGGGGCAGCAGCCCAGCTGGAGCCCTCGCCTGAGCTGGCTGCCAAGCTGGGCGGGGGCAAGGTGTGCAGCGACGCGTTGGAGCGCCGGCCCAGCAGCAGGGAGAACGAGGAGCTGGGCAACCTTGGCTGAGCAGCAGAGAGCGAGAGTGGGAGAGGCATGTGAGCCAGACGTGCACATGTGCGCTAATGTTACAAATAGAGAAGGTGCATATGAAATGGGAGTTCACAGGATGACAAAATCTCAAAACTCAGGGTCGCAAATGGCCGAACGCTTTCTGCCGCTCAGCAGGAGCGTAAGCTAGGCACCCATACAATCATCATCTGCCGTGTGCTCCAGTCCTGCAGCCGCCCGCCGCTCGCGCACCCCCGCTGGCGGCGACGGGTCGGCCCAGCGCTGCGCCTCCTCGCGCGCCTGCCACGCCGCCGCAAAGGCCAGCCACTCCTCGGGCTCCACGCCCAGCCAGCTCGCAAAGGCGGCGTCCCCGCGGCACAGCTGGGCCAGGGGAGTGCCCGGCCCGCCAGCTCGCGCGGCGGCGGCGCGTGGCGCGATGCGGGTGGGCAGCGAGTATGTGAGGTATGATGGGGAGGTGGCCAGGGCGCGCAGCGGCAGGCCCAGCTCCTCTGCGCAGGGCAGGCAGAGGGGGAGGGGCGAGCCTAGTAAGTGTGGGCAGCAAGCCGCCAGCTGGCAGCCCGGCGATGCTTCAGCCGCAGCGCAGAGCAGAGGGGCGCCAACCGAGCGGGGCTGCACCCTGGCCCCCGCCCACCCCGCAGGAAGCGCAGCTTCAGCTGGTACTTGAGCTCGTGGGCGGGGTAGAGCAGCAGGCGCGGCAGGCTGGCCAGCATGCCGCGCAGCTCCTCGGCGCTGAAGCCCAGGCCACGCCAGAAGGCCACGCGCTCCTGTGTGGTAGTTTGGGGGGGATCACCTCACGGGAGGGGCTGGCTGGGCGGTGTGCTGGGTGCGTGGCAGGGAGCCACGAGGCGCTGCCCAGGCTCAAGCGTGTGGAGCATGGGGGTGGCCTGAGCCCTGTGGCGCCCGCCGCATGCTGCCAGTCGCCCGTGCGCACCCTCAGCGTGCCCAGCGGGTACTTGGCCACGCCGCCCTTGGCCAGCACACGCCGCAGCGCCTCCCCCTCCAGCTGCACCTCCTCCCTGCAAAGGAAGAGGCGGGGCGGTGGCAGCACACAGGCGTGAGCCCAGCCGCGCCCCTCACCGGCCAGCGTCATGCACGCACCCGGCCGTGCCCCGCACCCACCTGAGCCACCCTACCACCGCCTCCAGCCGCGCCTGCGAGCACAGCAGCGCCGCGGGCTCCCGCGCCAGCAGCGCCGCCACCTCGCCCGCGCTGAGCCCCGCTGCGGCCTGCAGGTAGGCGGCCTTGGCGGCCAGCAGGCAGCTGTCCACTCCCAGCACCTCGGGCATGCGCCGCACCGCCGTGGCCGCCCCCTCCTGCAAGAGCAGCAAGAGGAGGGGTGGAAGAGGGGGGGGCCTGGGCTGGCACACGTGCGCTCAGCAGGCGTAGCCGCTGCTGGCCGCAGCAGCGCGGGGCCCCACCGCCCGCCTGGCAGAGCAGGGGCAGCAGGCACCTGCGGCAGCCCCAGGTCCAGCAGGAAGCGCAGCCGCGGCTTCAGCACAGCTTCCACGTCGGTCTGCACGCAGGCCAGGAGGAGGCGGACGGCGTGTGCAGCGCCTCCGCGGTGGGCCAGCCGCGCCAGCGCTTCCGGCCCCACTTTGCGCACATGCAACGCACCCTGACCCAGCCACAGGCAGGCCCGCACATGCACCGTCCCCCCCCCCCCCCCCCGCGCCCCCGCCCCCCCACACACCCACCCACCCACACACCCACCTGCAGCACCAGGGGCACCCGGTTGATGACCTTCAGGGTGGCTGCAGGGCTCAGGCCCAGGTCGCGCTGCAGCCACTCAAACAGGCGGCGCAGGTTGTCCGGGCGGCCACCGCCTGGCGGAAGAGCGAGCGGTGCCGCACAAACAGAGCCGTGATCTGCGACGGCGACATGGGTTGGACCGGCAGGAGCAGCAGTCAGCGAAGGAGCCTGCCCGTTCGCCTGGATAGGAATCAGCACAGCAGCCAGGAAAACCCTGTTGCCCAGCGGGGCTTGCCCCCGGACCCGACTCGCTGCTTGCTTGGCTTGCTGCCCACCCGGCCCCCACCTGCCGCGGCGGGATGCCCACTGTGTGCAGGTATGCTGCCGTCACATGCCAGCGCTCCAGCGCCTCGGGGCTGGCAAACTCCTCGGGGTAGCGCTTCACCACCGCCCAGCCCAGCCCCGGGGACAGCGCCTCAAGCAGCTGTGGAGGGGTGGGGGGTGGGGGAAGGCCGCGCCGTGGGAGGGGCTGCAAAGGCGCTGCCCTGGCTGCCCCGCTGTCTGCGTTCGGCCTACGCTGCCGACTGGCTGACTGACTGTGATGGACACTGCGTAGCAGCCCGGCGCGCAGGCGGCCTGATGCATGGCTGCAGACGCACCTGCAGCTTGGGCAGCACATCCCGCTCCAGAGACAGCTGCCGCTCAGCGCCGCCCGCCGCTTGCAGCGCAGCCAACATGCGTGCCGCCTTGCCGCGCACGACGCGCGAGTCGCTCAGGTTGTACTGCGGTGCGTGGCGGTGCTGGGGCTCAGCCAGCGCGAGCGACGGCAGGGCAGGGCAGGACGAGCCACCTGCAGCCCGCGCCTCCCCTACATACCTGGCGCCGCATGAAGCCCACAAAGTCGGTGTCGTCAGTTGCCAGTCCTCTGTCTAGCGTGCTGCCGCTGGAGGGGACAACCTCCAACCCAAACTCGGTTTGCTGTTCAGACGCGGCAGACGCGCCGCGCTCCGTTTCCGTTGCCGCCTCGCCCGCCCCTACGGCACAACGTGCCGACCGTCTGGTTTGACATTGTGGTACAAACCAGTAACTGATTTCTCCAGGCTGTGTGCAGCGCCTCTGTTTGCAGCAGGCGCCACGAAAGGTGGAACAGCTGGTGGCGGGACAGGGCATAGAGCGCCCCTATGAACCTCTGGGTTGACAGCAAATGGTAAATAGCATGAATGCGGCAGGCTACAAGGCTTGTTGATGAAGAATTTCCTTGCAAGTGCCAGGTAGGACCGGGTTAGGCGCCAGGCTGCACTCTTTCGGGCATACGCTTACAAACCGAGTACTGTAAGCCGGTGTTGATCTTGTCTTTGCCGTGTGGAGCCCGCTTCGGATAGGAAACAACCTAACAGGTTGCCCTCGCGGCCGCGTGGCTGGTCTCTGAGTTTGGATCGATACTACCAGGGATCCTGCCAGTTATGGCACTCAGGCAGCTAGGCAGGCGGCTCGCCCCAGCTTGCTGGAGTCGCCATGGCTGGCGAGCGGAATTCACAGCAGCGCGCTGTCTCAGGGCGTGGGAATTCCTGAAAGGAGCAGCGCAACCGAATACACTGGTCTTTACGAGGGTAAGCGCATTCGGGTTGCCGATGGTGCTGCCCTCGCCTCTTTCTCGGCCGTCTTGGCTGTTTGTTGGGCTGAGCATGACAGAAAGAGTGATCATGGTTTCAATCTGGCGGAGGGGCCAAGACAGCCAACAGGCGGCCACCCAACGCGTGTCGCCCGGCCGCCGGCCCACACCCCCCCCCCTGAAAACCCACGCCACGCAGGCCTGCAGCGCTCCGGCGCCGACCTGACCCCGAAGGAGTACGCGACGTCGCAGCGAGAGCCCAAGGACCTGGCGGGCGTGCTGGACGAGAGCGCCAACGTGCTGTTCCTCACGGAGCTCTGGCGCGGCCTGGCCATGACCCTCAAGGTCTTCTTTGAGCCGCCCGTCACGGTGGGTGACCGGCCGCGGCAAGCCTGCCAGCAGGTCGCGCGGCAAGCGGCAGCCGGGCTGAAGAGCGGCGTCACCCTGGCTGCACCCCCGCAGCGCCCCTGATGCGGAGGAGCGGTCTGCTCTTGTAGCGCTGCTTCATGGCCCCCTCCTCCTGCTCGCGCCGCACCGCAGATCAACTACCCCTTTGAGAAGGGGCCTCTGAGCCCGAGGTTCCGCGGCGAGCATGCGCTGCGCCGCTACCCCACCGGCGAGGAGCGCTGCATCGCCTGCAAGCTGTGCGAGGCGGTGAGCGCGGGCTGGGGTACGGGGATGTGGGGCTGGGTTGGAAAAGGGGGAGGGGCCGCGGGGCGGGGCGCACCCCAGCCCTCCTCGCTGTGCAGACAGGGGCAGGGTGGTCAGCAGGGTGCCGCGCTGATCCTGCTGTCAACCCCGTGTGTTCCGCCCGCAGATCTGCCCCGCCCAGGCCATCACCATTGAGACCGAGGAGCGCGAGGACGGCAGCAGGCGCACCACGCGGTGAGGCGCTGGGTGGCGCGCGGCGGGCTGCCTGCCTGTCAGCTGCACAGCGTGTCTGCGCGCTCGGCCCTCCCCGTCTCCCTCCCCCTGCGCCTGCCTACCTCTGAGTATCTACCAAACGCCGTGATGCTCACTCTCATGTGTCTCCCCCCCACACCCACCCAGCTATGACATCGACATGACCAAGTGCATCTATTGCGGGTTCTGCCAGGAGGCCTGCCCCGTGGACGCCATCGTGGAGGGACCCAACTTTGAGTACTCCACCGGCACCCGCGAGGAGCTGCTGTACGACAAGCAGAAGCTGCTGGCCAACGGGGACCGCTGGGAGGCGGAGCTGGAGAAGAACCTGCGCAACGAGGCCATGTACCGCTGAGGGACGGTGCCGCCGGCCAATGGCGCAGAAGCGACGCCCGTCGCAACAGCGGCCTTCGCCGCTATCAGGCGCCAGGCTGGAGCTGGTGTGTGTGGATCCTGGGGCATGAATACCCGCTGCCCCCGCCTCTTTTTGTCGTGCTGTGCCAACCAAGCTGCTTTGTCGCGGTTGATCCGCTGAGCTGGCTGCATGTGAACTCATCGCTCACCATGGCAAAAGAGTTCGTCACCGGCTTTAGTTACAAGACCACAAATTCATGACAGAGAACGTGATGAATGAAGCGGGTGGCCGCTGAGGCTGCCTGTCTAGTAGCCCCTGTAGCCTCCATAGCTGCCGGCGCCGTACCCTCCGGCTGCAAGCAGGCAGGCAGCAGCGGCAGCAGGCGCGCAGGCTGAGCTTGTTTTCCAGCGGCAGCCAGGCATGCCGCTGGTGAGACAGTGACAGGCGGCGCCATCCAGCACGCCAAACACGGCACCCTAGCAACAGCAGTCGCGCCGGGCGCACCTGCAACAGCTGGGGGCCCTGCGGGCGCCTGGCCGCGCAGCGCGGGGCGCGCCCCCTGGCCGCTCCAGAATAGGGTGCTCGCGCAGCACATGGCTGACAGCCTCAACCGCCGCCATCAGCGAGTACCTCTCACCCGTGAGCTGCTCAGGAAGGGGGAGGGGGCCCGCCCGGGGCGTGTGTGGGGGAGGCATCGCGCAGGCGCTCGTTGCGCAGCAGAAGCCAGCCGTTAGGAGGAAGCACACGCGTCTGCTCCTCGCGCTCCCACCCAGCCCCCTCGGCACACATCCCTCCCTTCCCCACCACCCACCCACCCACCTCCACCAGCACATCGTTGTCCAGGGCGCAAGCAGGCAGGTCGTGGTCCCGCTTCAGCTCAATGCTGATGCCCGGGTTCTCCGACACGATGGAGCCCATGCTGCGGCGGCAGGGGCACAGCGCGCGGTGGGAGGAACGGACAGGCTGGGCGACGCGCGACGCGGGCAGCTGCGCCCTGTGCAGCGTGCTCCGCGCGTGCCTGCATGCGGTGCCCACCCAGCTCCCTGGCGAGGCGGCCTGCAGCGCAGCACGCGGCGCAGGGCAGCGGGCGCTCACCCGTCCATCACCCCCTGCTCCTGGGTGCGGTTGATCAGCAGGCGCACGCTCATGGGCTGCCCCATGGGCGCGTTCTCCTGGAACACCACCCGCCGCACGCAGTCAATCAGCGCCTCCTGCTCGCAGCGGGTGGGCGGCCGACCAAGTGAGCCATATTCAGCTGAGCGAGCAGGACCCTGCCCCCAGCACAGCCTCTGCTTGCTGCGGAGGTGCGCTGCATGCCGCAGCCTGGGCCAGCCGTCACCCGAGCAGTGCAGCCGACCTGTGACCACCACCATGCAAGGGTGCGACACACAAGGGGTGCGCCCACCACCCAGCCAGCCGCAAGGCGCAGCGCACCTGCGCGGAGTTGCGGGCCACGCGCCCGGCGATGGCAGCTCCCGCGCGTTGTTCCAAATCACCACCACCTGCTCGCGCGCCCCCGGCGGCTCCTGCAGCCGCTTCACGCGCCCGCCCGTGGCCGCCTCGATCTGGCGCACGGTGTTGCCGCCGCGGCCGATGATGAGCGCAGTGTCCACGACGTCCAGTACCAGGCGGTACACAGACTCACGCGGCACCTCCGCGGGGGTCAAGGGGCCAGCTGCTGCCGTTTGGCATCGCCGCCATCAGCATAGTACCCGGGGTAGGCGGGGTAGGAGGCGGCGGGGGGACGGCGGCGGCAGGGTAGGGGCCCGCAGCCTCCTCATATGGCCGTTTGGTGCCCGCGAGTAGGGGGCTGGCGTAGCAGATGCTGGCACCGTCGGCATGGGCGCAAGGGCAGGGGCGGCAGGCGCTGGTGCTGGTGCTGCGGGCGCAGGTGCAGGGGCGGCCGGTGCGGCCGTGGCGGGCGGCGCTGTCGATGGTGGTCCTGAGGCGCCAGCAGCAGCAGCCTCCTGCTCAGTGCTGCTCACATCCACCCCATTCTGCGTTGGTTCGGCAGGCGCCGGCTCAACGGCAGCTGATGTGCCCTGTTCAGCTGAGGCGGGGACCGGCGCGGTGGCAGTCGCCGCAGGGGCGACAGGTTGCGCTTGCTGCGTCGCAGCGCCGTCTTCTGCGAGCGGACCGGCTGCAGGGGCCGGTGTGGGCTCCTGACTAGCAGGCGGCTGCTCCATACTTTGGTTGCGGAGGCCTCACTCGCGATCTCTTCACACACGAGCTCCCAGTGCCTGCAATTCACTGAAGAGGAGCACAATATGCCATCAAAACCGCGCCATTTCAACCATTCTCTCTCCACGCTCCGCTATTTTCATCTTCGGGACCCGGTCCTCACCTGCTGCCAACAGCTGCCGCAAATCGTTGCTGACAAGCTTCGACAAACAATGATGTCACGTTGTTGGAAGAGCGGGCCCAGTT
Source organism: Chlorella sorokiniana (assembly GCA_025917655.1). Lineage (NCBI taxonomy): Eukaryota > Viridiplantae > Chlorophyta > Trebouxiophyceae > Chlorellales > Chlorellaceae > Chlorella > Chlorella sorokiniana. Next base: position 3,525,963 of record CP084619.1, on the reverse strand, counting down.
CCGCTGTCAGCGCTGACCCCACAGCGTCAGCAGCACTCGCTGGAGAGCTGCATTGCCGTAAGCCACCAGCTCTAAGGTCAACCCTTCAGCCAACTCTTAAGCCAACTGAGAGACTTGCTGAGAGTTACAGGTGAGCGAGGACCGAGGGCTCATCAACAGAAAGGATCTCAGTTTCATTGCCAGGGTAGGGAAAAGGGGCCACATGCATTCGACGGTGGACAGGGGCTCCACAGCAGCGGAGCAGGCAGAAATCCTGCACCCAGCACACTGCAGCCGGCGGTGATGGCGCAAAACGGCCGGAGTCGTCACAGCGAGATGGATCGAAGGCGGACTCAAGAAGTTATCGGCACGCCCTAAGTAAGCTAGCTGAGGGGGCGGCCTCATGTGAAAAGGAGGGTGCCGGCTGAGCAGGCCCCAGGTAAAAGCACAAAACAAGCAGTTTTGAAAGCCCTGCCTCTACTGAGGGCCCCCGTGTGCAGCCAACCAGCAGAAGGCTGGCAAGTCGCTGCAGCACGGGGACTAGAGGACATGGGAGGTGAAGCAAACGATCACAGCAGGAAAAAATGGGAATGGCGCCCAATCGCACCAGGGCGTCAGCATCAAATATGGACACGCCGGGAATGAAAGGGAGGAGCAGGGTTCCAAAAGGACGCCTAGCGGCGGTCGCGCATTCGGGCTGCAGCACATGCCGCCCGCACCGACCCAAGCGGGCGGCGCAGGCTGCAGGCTGGGGAGGAGGGTTGTTAGTACTCATCACCAGGGTGGGAACTAGAACAACACCCGGCGACGGACGTGAAGGAAGAGGGGCAAGATTCAGGTTCTCAAAGAATGGCAGGGAGTGGGTACGGTGTACAACAGCGTGAGACGCGGCCTGGAGCGATCAGGCCACAAAGGTGGGCATGGGCACCACGGCGTCCTCCTCTGCAGGCAGGGGCTCCGCCGCGGCCATGGGAGGCGCATATGCGCCAGGCACCATGCCGCCCTTCTCAGTGGGGGCCTTCTCGGCCGCCTGCTGCGCCTGGTAGGCGGCATACTCCTCAGGGGTCACAAAGCGGCCCTTGATGCGGGGGCGGATCTCGGCGTATGCGCGGCGAGACTGCAGGGCGAGGAGCGCACCAATGGGTCAGCGAGCGGGCGTGACAACGGCGCAAGCAGGCACTCAGGCACACTGTTCAACACTTGATTGCATTCCCCATCAATGTTGACCCCACTGCATGCCCACCTGGTAGCGCACAGCGCGGCCAAAGTTGCGCTTCTTGCGCTGGCGCTCGCGGTGGCGGGCCACACGGGCAGCCTCCTCGGCCTCCTCCTCAGGGGTGCGCCGCTTGGTCATGGCAGCAGGCTTGATGGCCGGGTAGGGAGCACCACCCAGAGGAACCAGCTGGGCCGACTGCTGACGCATGTAGCTGGGCATGTAGCTGGGCTGCTGGGGCACCCAAGTGTTCTGCACAGGTGGCAGCGGGTGCGCGGCCAAGTCAGACAGCTGCTGCTTGGAAACGGGAAAGCAGGTGCGGCAGCTGCACAACAGCCTGCACAGCGAGCCAACATGCGGCGCACCTGCTGAGGGAAGCTCTCAGCGACGGGGGCGGCGGGGCGGAGCTCGTCCTCAAACGACGGCACCACGCAGTCGACCAGCGGGTCGAAGGAGAAGGGCGCAGAGGAGCCAGGCAGCTCCAGCTCGTCGCTGTCCAGGTCCAGCAGGTCGCTGGTGGTGAGAGAGCGCGCAAAGAAGCTGTCTTCGTACAGGGTGAGGGGGCGGCGGGCTCAGGGTCCACCTTGGGCAGGGGGCCGCCCCGACTCGGGCGAGGTGGCCAGCTGCGGCACCACCGCCACGTCCACGTCAGTGGCGGCCGAGGGCGCAGCACCGCCGTGGGCGGCGCTTGCGCACTCAGCGGCCTGGCAAGTCAGGGCGCTGAGCGGGCGGCGCTCGTGGCGCGCCAGCAGAGGGTTGGCGGAGTGAGTGGCTGCGTCGCACGAGGCGCACAGGTGCGCATCGTCATTCACGCAGTAGATGGCAGCTGCCTCAATCTGGCACAACGCGCAGGGGATGACCTTGGCACCAGGCATTCTGCGGAGACATGAAATGCAGGGCAGGGTGGGTCAGTGGGACGCACACAAAGGCAGCTCATCAGGTGCTGCCGCGGCAGAAGCTGCCTTGCACCAGCACCCGGTGTGCAGTATGAAGGCCGCTTTCTGGCGCTCTATCATGAGAGCGGGCTGGCGTTCGATGCAAGCGCGGAGACAGAGTAGCGAGAGCAGTGCGAGATGGGGGTGAGGTGAGCCATCTGCCTCTCGCCGCGTACGCAGCGTGCAAGCGCAGGGAGGGCTCGCCGCTGCGCAAAGACCTCACCTTTCAATACTTGGCACCGATGAGGAACGAGGGAGGGTTGGAGCGGGCCTGGAAGAGGTTGGAGGTTGCTGCGCGAGGGTTGGTGAGAATGTAGGGCCTACAGCAGCGCAAATGTAGCGAGGCGACAATGTAGGCACGATGATTGAGCGTCAAGAATAGCATGCCGGCGGCCAGGGCGAACTACTAAACGTCCGCTCGGCCAACAGGCCCAGGGTCAAAACTCAAATGTGAGCCGGGCGAGCCGAAAAGAACTGTTGTGCCTGTGACGAACCTCGGACCCTGGCCAAGGTCCGAGAAGAGTTGTCTCTGCCAATCACGAGCTGCCCGCGGCCCAAACCCGTCAGCAGGTTTGGGCGGCAAGCTCGCTTGCCGCCCAGCGCCCCCTCGCATTGGAGACCATGGGCAAACTGTCCGGACCACCTGGCAGCTACTCTCAACTTGGAGTTTGTGAATATTGCCGGCTGCCAAAGGTACCACCAAAGCAAAATGTGGGAGGCAAAGTCGGCAACCACCCTACCAAGTTATGGCACGGCAAGGCGGGTGAGGACGAAACCGGACATTGCATGCTGATCGCAGAAGGATGCATGCAGAGCCTGCGCTGCACCATCACATCATGGGGGTGTGCAGCGGTAGAGCTTCTCAACCTCTGCCATTTGTAGGGCGGACCTCCACGAGCCGTTCAGCAGTTAGCTTTCTGTGGACTTGCGGCCTTGGCTGCCTGCAGTAACTTTGGTTGAGTCCAGCCACAAGGCAGCTGGATGCTCGAACCTGCCCGGTCAAGCATACAAACTGCACCAGCAGTTGGATAATCCCTGGGGAGTTCAATTGGCCATGCTAAGGTGTGCAGCACCACGCTGTGGCGCTGCCGCCGGTACATTGCTGCCGCCGCCAAAGCACAAGCAGCGCCAATTGTCACTCTTGGCCTGTCGCATTTTCCTGTCGTAATTATCCGTTTGCTACTTGAAGAAGAGGTCTGCTGGCGTAGAAGCTGGAGACAGCCATCACTCGGCAGTCAAAAGCAGGGACTGCTGTTAAGCTTTGCGGCTAGTCGATTTTCTCATCCAGTTCCGGCACCATGGCGATGGGAATGCCGTATGGGCTTCAGGTGCGTGACACATGAGCGATCACTGCTGCTTGGCCTCCCGTTCCCTGCGAGGCAGCGCAACTATAATTGGCTCCTTCCCGACCTGCAGTCCATGCTGAAGGAGGGCCACAAGCACCTGAGTGGGCTTGAGGAGGCCGTGCTGAAAAACATCGAGGCCTGCAAGCAGCTTGCACAGATCACTCGCACGTCGATGGGACCCAATGGTGGGCAGCTGCTGGGTATTGTTGTTACTGTTACCAGTCGGGATGGAGGTGACGGCGTTGCCAGCGGCTTCGTCTGGCGGCAGGCTCTGCCGCTGTTGCCGCACTGTTCTCAAGGCTCGAGACCCCCTCCCATCACAGGAATGAACAAGATGGTTATCAACCACCTGGAGAAGCTATTCGTGACCAGCGATGCATCGACAATCACCCAGGAGCTGGAGGTGCAGCACCCAGCCGCCAAGCTTCTGGTCATGGCAGCACAGGCCCAGCAGCAGGAGATTGGTGACGGCACCAACATGGTGCGCTCTTCAGGGTGCCGCCCTGCCTGGAGCATGAACGTTGCAACTGCATGGATTCCTGTCCTGCTGTTGCCACCTGTGCGGCTGCGCCCTGCCCAGCAACGGCACGGGCAAGGGGTGCAGGGTTGGGCACCAACCCCACCCCCATACTGCCTTCCAAGCACCCCCCAACCCCTCCCCTCACAGGTGCTGTCATTCGCCGGTGAGCTGCTGGCCAATGCCGAGTCGCTGCTGCGCGACGGGCTGCACCCCACCGAGATTGCCGACGGCTACGCCAAGGCGGGGGCCAAGGCGCTGGAGATCCTGGACACGTTGGTCCTGCCCGGCACTGGTGCGCGCTGCCTGCGCCTGGCACAAGCCTGCCCCTCCCCCTCCTGGGGCTGTCAGTGACAAGTACTGGCCAGCAGGCTGCATCCTCAACAGTGGCGCCCCCACTGCAGACACGCTGGATGTGCGGGACAGGGTGGCGGTGGCGCAGCGCATCAAGGGCTCCATCAGCAGCAAGCAGTACGGCTTTGAAGACATCCTGGCGCCCGTCATCGCAGGTGGCTGCCGCGTGGGCTGGTGCCGAGGCCAGCGGTGCGCATGCGCAGCTGCAGCCAAGCCTTGACCCACCTTGCTGCTGCGCCCGGCCGCGCAGAGGCATGCATCGACGTGGTGCCCAAGAACCCGCACAACTTCAACGTGGACAACGTGCGGGTGGTGAAAATCAACGGTGGGCGGCGCTCTGGAAGGGCTGCCCGCAACGGCGCATCCGGGGCATGCCCCCTCCCTGGCTGCTCGGTGCAGCACAGCTTATCGCAGCACTGCGATGCTTGGCAACATTCCTGAGCGACCCCTTGCCGCGTGCATGCCCTCCCCCGCCCCCTGCAGGCGGCGGCCTGCACGACAGCCACGTGGTGAAGGGCATGGTGCTGAAGCGCGGCGTGGAGGGCAGCATCAGCCGCGTGGCGGACGCCAAGGTGGCGGTGTTTGCGCAGGGCGTCGACACCACCAGCACTGAGACCAAGGTGGGGGCGGCGCAGGTGGCCGCGGCCGCAACCACCCCCGCAGCACACGCCAGCCTGCATGTCGCTCTCCTTGGCCGCTCCGCTCCGTGCCGCACCCCACTGCTGTCCGCCCCTGTACTGCCTTGTCGCCAAGCGCGCTGCGCCTGCTGCCGTGCGCAGGGCACCGTGCTGATCCGCAGCGCCGAGGAGCTGGAGAACTACAGCAAGAGCGAGGAGAGCCGCATCGAGGAGATCATCAAGAGCATTGCGGGTGGGTGCTGCGCCGCTGCTGCAGGCTGGCTGGCTGCCTGCTGTACTCTGTGGAGCGGGCAGCGAGGCCAGGGCAGCCATTCTGCACGCTCCTGGCTGCAAGCACACGGCGCCACCTGCTGCAACCGCCCTCCGCGCAGACGCGGGGCCAAGGTGGTGGTTGGCCACCAGTCGTTTGGCGAGATGGCGCTGCACTTTGTGGAGAAGTACGGCATGATGGCCATCAAGATCCCCTCCAAGTTCGACCTGCGCCGCTTCTGCAGGGCCACCGGTGCGCCGGCTGCCGAGGGCGTGTGGGGTGGGAGGCACGACGCTGACGCTGCTCCAAGGCTGCTGGCAAGGGCCGCCCATTGTGGAGCCCCGACCCGTGTTGTGCTTTCTTTCTTGGCCTGCCTGCTGCAGGCGCCTCTGCGCTGGTCAAGCTGCAGGCGCCTCAGGCGGACGAGCTGGGCTTTGCGCGGCAGCTGGCGGTGCAGGAGATTGGCGGCACCAAGTGCATCGTGCTGCAGCAGGACAGCAGCCTGGGCCAGATCAGCACGGTGGTGCTGCGCGGCAGCACAGACCAGGTGCGGCTGCCCCTCGCTGTCCCCCCACCCCACCCGCACCCAGCTCCACCCCCAACCCCACCCCAACACCCACCCACCCATTGCCCGCCTCCCCTCCTCCCCAGATGTTGGACGACGTTGAGCGCGCGGTGGACGACGGCGTGAACAGCTACAAGCTGCTGGGCAAGGACCCGCGCGCTGTGCCCGCTGGGGGTGCCGCCGAGGTGGAGGTCGCGCGCCAGCTGCAGCAGTTTGGGCGCAAGGTGGGCCTGGCCGCCGCCCGCTGATGCGCCACTGGACACACCACGCCTGCAGGCTCGGTGCCCTCTGCCTCTGTGGGAGTCTCTGCCTGCATCCCCCGCCCGCGCCTCCCCTGGCATTTGTCAATCCCCTCCCCGCCCTCATCCACACACCCAGCCACACGCGCATGCACACACCACACCACACCCTTGTTCCTTGTTCTACTGCGCAGGAGACGGGCCTGGACCAGTACGCCATCGTCAAGTATGCCGAAGCGCTGGAGGTGGTGCCCCGCACCATCGCCGAGAACAGCGGGCTGGGCGCGACCGACGCGCTGGCGGCGCTGCACGCGGCGCACGCGGCAGGCCGGGCTGGCGCGGGGCTGGATGTGGAGACGGGTGAGAGGCTGGGGCGGCTGCCTGGTGGCTGGGTGCCAGCTTGGGCAACCAGGGCCGCGGAGCCATACCACCGTGGCCTTACCGCCCCGTTGGCTCGTTGATGGGCGTGTGCCGTCGCTGCGGCTGCGCGCAGGCGAGGCTCGCGACCTGGGCGACAGCGGCGTGTACGACCTGTACAGCACCAAGTGGTGGGCGCTGAAGCTGGCCACCGAGGCGGCGGTGACCGTGCTGCGGATAGACCAGATCATCATGGCCAAGATGGCGGGGGGCCCAAGCCGCGCGGCGGGGGCGCCATGGACGACGAGGACTAGGCGGCAGGAATGCCCCGCCATGAGTGCCCCCACCCCGAATGAAACTGGCCGGCTGCCGCTGGCATGTGCAAGCACGGGTGTTGGAAGGCTGGCAAGCACGCGCTCTTTTTGCACATGGTGCGAGATGGCTTGCAGCAGATGCGCCACAGGCTGGGTGCAGGGTTACAGTTGGGGTAGTGGCTGGCACGCCCTTGCTCCCGTACCGTTGGCACACGGCGTCAGTGCACAGATGAAAGGCATGAAATGTCTGGTGAGCAGAGGCAAAGCTTGCGGACCGATGCGCGGGCAAAACTGCTGGCAAAAAGGGACACCGCTCGGCGGCGGGTGCGGGTGGCAGGCAGAAGCGGGCAGCCGTTGGCAAGCGGCGGACGCGTCACATGTACAGGCGGCCCGACACGCGGCCCGTGAGGGCGTGGAAGAGGAAACAGGGGTGGCGGCGTCCATCAGGTTCAGGCGCGGGTCAAGGCTGGTGGCAAAGCCGACAATGACGCAGACACCGATGCACAGCGCGGCGTAGTTGGAGTCGATGGACACCTCGTGGCGGCGGGCCAGCTGCAGCACCGACTTCATCACCCCATCCAGATTGATGCCCTCGGCTGCAGGGAAGCAGGACATGGGGACGGGGGGGAGGGTGAAAGTGCAAGTTTATCCGGCGGGGGGGGTTGGGGGTGTTTTGTAGGCTGGGGACTGCGCTGCACAAGAGGCAGCTTCAAGCAGCCGGGAGCAGGCAGGTGCCCAGCCAGCAGTGGAGGCTGGGTGGCCTCCGCCCGGCTGCGCCCACATCCAGCCCCGGTTCCAGCCCCGGTACCAGCAACCCTACGTACCGCGACCCGCCACGCCGCCCCCTCTCACCCGCATGTATGTCGCACCGCTCCCGGAACAGCGCCACCATGTCGGCAGTGAAGGCGGCGGCGGCGGGGCAGCGCTGCCGCTGCGACCAGCGCAGCAGGTGGCGCGCCGCGGCGGCCCCATCCCCCTTTGCAATCATGTGCAGGAAGGAGATGAAGTGGTGGCGCACGGCGGGGGTCAGCTCCTCTGCCAGCCCAAAGTCCAGCAGCACCAGCTCCAGCCGCGGCACGCGCTCCCCCGCCTCGCCACGCTGCGTGCGCTGACCTCCCCCTCGCCGCCGCCGCTCCCACCGGGCGGCAGAGGATGTTGCCGGGATGCTGGATGGGTAGGCGGGGTGGAAGGGCAACCCAGGTTTTCCAGCGCCCAGGGCGTTGTGCGGCGGACACACCCTGGCGGTCCAGGCCCGGGGACATCGCGCCACAGGCCCCTCACCCCCAGCCCGCCAAGCACACTGCACAACCCATCCCCGCCCACCCACCACCCCCGGCAAGGCGCGCTGTGCACGCCCTCACCAGGTCGGTGTGGACGAAGTTGTCCTGCAGCAGCATTTTGAGGTACGTGTCCACACCCAGGGCCACAATCTGGGGGAGGACCACGCGCCGTCAGCGGGCAGGGCGAGAGTGAGGGACGGTTAGCAGGGCCGCGCTGGATTTTGCCTGCGGTAGTTGGGGTGGGGGATGGCTGGGGCAGGGAGCAGCCTGCCTGCCTGCCTGCCCCCGCCCATTTCAGACCAGGACCCCCACCCCCACACCTGTGTGTTTTGGGGGTGCGGGTTGTGCATGAAGGCCGCCACCGACCGCCCCGGCTCGTAGCTCTCCACCAGCACGGCCTCGGTGCAGTAGCCTGGAGCGGGGGAAGGGAGAGGGTGGTGCGGGTGGGTGGGCATGGGTGGGGGTTGGGGGGGGGCACTGGTCTTGCAATGGCATCGTGCAACGCTGGACAGGAGGGGAGGGCGACCCTGCCCTCTCAAGCAAGGCCCCCGGCAGGGCGGCGTGGGGCAGGGGCGCCTGGTAAGGAGCTGCGACGCCGGGCCACACAGCGAGGCAACGGGGGGGGGGGGGTGCTCTCACCCTCGAGGGGACGCGGCACGTGCACGCTGGAGGTGACGGCGCGGAAGTTGCGGTAGAAGCGGCGCAGGTGGGCGGCCTCCACGCGCAGGTCCGCCTGGGCCGTCATCGTGTGGCTGAACTGGCTGACAGAGTCCGACAGGTTGAGCGACTGCGGGGGGGGGTTGCAGGGCAGGGCAGGTGCCGGTGAATCAAACCACAGCAGCAGGGGGGGCAGGCCAACGGCATGCGGGCATCGCAGCAGATTGCAGGCACCTTCCCAAATGAAAGCCTGCACGCCCGTGGCGGCCAGGCGCCGCAGGGCAGCGCCGCGGCACACGCACCCTCAGGCTGCGCACGCGGGCCGTGAGCGCCGCCAGCGGGCGCAGAAGCTGGAAGTCTGCCCAGATGCGGCGCGACACGCCGGGTGCCGCACCTGCACGCAAAGCAGGGCCAGCGGTGGTGGCGGCGGCAGCGGCGCAGCACTTGCCGCAAGAGCATGCGACAGGGAGGGCGGAGGGCAGCTGGCGGCACCATAGTGCGCAGATCCCCCCCCCCCCTCACACACACACACCTTCACCGCCACCTCCAGAGGCTGCCCATCCACCAGCATGCGCGCGCGGTGCACCTGCACGGCAGCATGGCACACAGCCTGATGCACGAGCCGCCACACGACCAGCTGGGAGCTTGCTGCACCAGGCGGTGCACACACGGCTGGGAGTCGGAGCAGTTTGGCCGGCCGCGACGGCGCTGCCAGCGGGCGAAGAACGTACCTGCGCGATACTGCCTGAGGCCAGGGGGCGCGGGTCAAAGGAGAGGAAGAGGGAGGCCAGGGGGCGCCCAAACGCAGACTCCACAGCGGCCCGGGTCTGTATATGAGCACAAGCCGAGGGAGGGAGGGGGAGGGGGAGCTCAGGAAACCACGCCGCGCTGGGGGTGAGGCAGCGCACCCCCGTGCGGTGGTGCCTCGGCCGGGGGCAAGGGGCAGCGGCAGCAGTGGCAGCGCGGCGCGCCGCACCTCCTCAAAGCTGTGCACGGGCGCTCGGTCGTGCAGCTCGGACAGCACGCGGCAGAAGGCGGGGGGAAGATGTCCTCGCGGGTGGAGGACCACTGGCCCCACTTGATGAAGGCGGCGCCGCTGCTCGCGGGGGACACAAGGCCCAGCGTGAGGGCCGGCAGGGCATCTCTCTTGGAGCAGAAGGGAGAGAGGTGTGGCAGAGGCGGCAGCCTGCGCGCCGACCACACAGGGCAGCCATGTCGCACGCAGCCCCGGCTGCAAGCCCGACCCCCCACCGCCCCCACCACCACGCACACCGCACCTGCGCCTGCACGCGCGCAGCAGCAGCTTGAAGGCCGCGGTGCGCAGGCGCTCCGCTGCCGGCGACCCGCCCGCTGCGGCCCCCTCCGCTGCGCCGACGCCGCCCGCTGCACCCGTTGCGAGTGCCGCGATCTGCCTGCGCCGCTGCCGCGCGGCTGCCCAGGCGTCCAGACGTGAGGCCAGCAGCAGCATTGCGCCGCCCAGGAGCAGGAAGGGGGCAAACAGCGCCGCCAGGTGCAGCGCGCGCCCCGCCAGCTCCAGCCGCTCTGCCGGCGCCAGCTGGCGCGCATCCTCGTCGGCGTGGTCGCCCGGCCGTACAGCGGCAGCGCAGCCTCCTCCGCTGCCTCCACTGCAGCGCTGACCGCCTGACCGGCGCCCAGCGGCCCGCGCGCCGCTTCTGCTGCGGCAGGCTGCGGCTCGGTGGCGTCAGCTGGTGCTTGCGCCGCGGCTGCCGTCGGCAGCGGTTGCTGCAGCGGCACCTGCGCGGGTGCCGGCCCGCTCTGGCCCGGCGGGAGCTGCTGCAGCGCTTGCCTGAGGAGGCCTGCTGGCGCCCCGGCCCTCGCCCTCGCCCTGGCTGCTGCCCTCGCTGCTGCTGTACCTGCAGCCCGGCAGCATGAAGCTGTGGCAGCTGCGTATGCTGTCCGCCACGCTGCCGCTGCTGGCGCTGCCGCTGCTGGCGCTGCCGGCGCTCGCGCCCGCGCCGTGGCCATCTGCGGCAGCCTGCCGTGCGGCGGCCCAGTGGGAGGGGTGCATGAAGTCGCGGCTGCCCGCGTCCCCGGGCCCCTGCTGCTGCTGCTGCTGCGCTGCCTGCTCCTCAGCGTGCAGCCCGTCCGCAGCCGGCCAGCGCGGCAGGGGTGAGCCGCGAGGGCCGCACAGCTCCGACGGGCTGTCCAGCACACTCCTGCTGCGGCTGCAGGGGGCTGGGCATCACTGCCCCGCGGAGGCAGCCTCCGCTGCTGCACACTGCTGTGGCGCAGGCCGCACCGCATGCTTGGAGCCTTGCTCGCTGTGAGCGGCAGGGAGCCGTGGCGGCTGGTCGGGGCTGCCCCTGCCCGCTGCCTCCTGCACAGCCACCCTGGCGGCCTGGTCACCCGGCTCCAGCGCAGCCGTGGGTGCGGTTGCGACGTGGCCTGCTGCCACAGAAAGCGTTTCACGCTGCTGCTGGCGGCTCTGCGTGCTGCGCACTCCCGCCGACACCCACAGCTGCAGGCCGCCGCCCGCCGCCGCCGCACGGGGCGGCCCCCGCCGCCGCGCCAAAGTGCATGCCGTGGAAGCAGGCGCCGACGCGGATGTTGAGGGCCTCGTGGCGGCGGCCAGGCGCGCCAGGGGCGGCTGCACCGCAGGCAGCGCAGCAAAGCAGCGGAGTCAAGAGCGGGGTGCTGCTCCGCCTCTTCCGGCACCGATGTGGCTGCGGCCGGCCTGTGGTGAGCAGGCAGCAAGCCTTCCACTTCGGGCAGGCAGCAGCTGACGAAGGTTAAGGCGGTTGATGCGGGGGCGGGCGGAGCGTGCACCCACCCTGTCTGGCAGGTCTGACAGCAGCGCAGCTGTGCGCCGTGCCGCCCACTTGTGCCGCTTGCGCCACAGCTGTGGGTGCGGGGGAGAGGGGGCCCGGCAGGAGCAGGGCGGCAGTGCATGAGCGGGCTTGAGGTACGACTGTTACTGGCCACACCAGGGGACACGCAGCCAGGTACAACCACAGGCAGCCGGGAGGGCAGGCTCCGCACCCACCTCTTCTGCCGCAGCACCGCCGAGCCGCCGCACGGTGCACTGCCGCGCCGTTTGGTTGTACCCGACCAGCACGGGGACCAGCGCTGCAGAAGTGGGGGCTTGAAAGCGGCATGCAGTGATGCACCCAGCACCAGCAAGTGCTCGCAAGCGGTGCAGGCCACAGGCAAAACGACCCGCCGCTCACCCGCAATGCACTCGCCAATCTGCGCACTGGTGGGGTGCATGCGCGCCCACAGCGCTGCCACTGCCAGCAGCACAAAGGCGGGCTCGCCATACTGCTGCAGCAGCCTGCCCAGCCGCCCAACACGCCTCGCCGCTGTCGTGGCCGCTGCGCCACGGCGCGGCGCCCGCTCCCCGCTCCGTCTCCATGCTGCACGTGCTGCTGGAAGCAGCAGCAGGTGTGCAGCTTGCACAGCGCTTGCTGCGCAGTAGGCTCCAGCCAGCATGTTCAGCACAGGGGCTGTGGCGTCGGGGAACAAGAGCCGCGCTGCAAGCAGGCCCGCCGCTCGGTCCGCCACGCCGGCAACCCCCAACGACGGCTGCCCACAGTCTGTCTGTGTTGCAGCGGGGGTGACATACCGTCCCAGGGCTCTCCAAGCCTTAACCGGAACAGCTGCAGCTGCAAATCCAGGCCCCTGGGGCCGACAGCAGGGCGCAGGCCACACGGGAAGTCGACCGTGGCGCCAACGCCGAGAGCGGCCGCATCGGCGGCAGTGCTGGGCCCTACGGTGCCACCCGTGGGTTTCAAGGTCTCGATCTTATCCAACAAGAGTAAATGCGAGCTCTGAACCTCCTCAGGCTGCGATGCGAAGGTCCATTGCCGGAGCGACGAGGCCTGAAGCTGGCCCGTGTGTTGGATTCTCTGACAGAAGTTAGTGCCGCCATCCCGCTTCGAAAACAAGTCGCGGAGCGCCTGCAGGGCCCCTGCCATGTATCTTGATCTATGAGCCAACGATTGGACAGCCCCCGCTGGACTGGGCTGATAACATCATGCCAAGTCTGCAAAATGGGCCATCATTGTAGCATCTGCAGCCCACATCCACGCGATCGCACTCCTAACAAATGGTGGATTGGGTGGCGGCGGCGCTGGCCCGCACCTGGCCAGCGCCTTGCCTGCTGTAAATTCCACAGTGGCCAGCCTGTAACTGACAGATTGAAGCAGCCAGGGCTGCCAAGATGGTCCCTGCTACTGCAGGATCTTGTTGCGGTGGGCCCCGACCCACACTCCAGGAGGAGCAGGCGGTGGGCTCACGCTCGGAAAGAAAACGGGTGCAAGGCAGGCAGCAGCGCTGCAACAACAGACTCGCAGATGGCTTCACAATGCAGTGCCTGGTGTATTACAACGAAACAGGAAAAGAAGCATTTTTTGTGTTTTTTGTGGGTGGCGGCAAAAGCAAACAAGAGCGCATGTGCATGGGGGACGTGGCGGCGGGGCAGACTTGTACTGGGCTGGGCGGGGAATGGGTGGGAGTGGGGGATACCTGAGAGTTGCATCTAAAGGATTCCATCAAGTTCTGGCAGCAAGCAAGGAGACGGAGAGACATGCACTCTACACAATGCACTCTGCGCTTGAATAGCATCGACAAGGGAAAACGAGGGGCCGCTGGGAGGGGAGAGGGCAGCGCCCGACTTCGACGACAAACACGGAAGGAGGAGGCCGGGCGGCGATGCAGGGTGGGGCCAGGCCGGCACGAGGAGCCGCCCCGCCGTCATGATACAGCAAAAATAAAATGGGCCGTGCAGAGGTGTGCAAACAGGGGGAGCAATCAGTTTCTGTCTTTCGTGGGCTAGAAGAGGCCGGCCGCTGTCAGCAAAACGGGGTTGGAGAGGGTTGTGGGGGCGGAGCAAGGGCGGCTGGCGGGTGGCAGGAGGCTCCAAGCAGCATATTTGCCGCTTGGGGGCAGCGACACTTCTAAGCAAAATGGGCACAACAGAGCAGGCCGAGGTGCTACGAGGCCTTGGCAAAAGCTGGCAAGCAGCAACACCAGCGAAGGATGCAGCAAAGGCCAAGACGGATGGAACAGAAAGGGAGGGGCGCGCTCACGTTGAGCAATGGGGCAGTGCAGGCGCGCATTGCATGAACAGAGGAGAGGCAGAGGAGTGAGAGGCAGCGGCAGACGGCTGTGACGCGTTTCAGCTACATAGCAACAAAGCACGCAAGCTGTGCCGCGAGCAAAGCGGTGGCGACGCGATCTCGCTCGCTGCGCCACTAGCAAGGCTAGTGGAGGCGCAAAAGGGGCCGTGCACGCAGCAAAGAGTCACGGGGTGTGACCCACGGGGCCCACAGGCTGCTCACAGGGTAGCCTGCTCCGCGGCAGCCTAGCGGCAGCAACGGTCCAAGCAGCAGTGGTGCATGGCGCCCTCAGCCGGACGCCGCTGCCACGGGCTCCTTGACAGCCGGGGCGCCGTTGGAGGCCACATCCGGCTGCGCTTGCTGCTTGCCAGCCGCTGGAGCAGCCTTGGGCAGCGCCACACCATTGGCGGCACCCTTGGCGGCGCCGCCGTGGTGGGTGTGGCCGTGCTGCTTGGCCCCCTTGTGGTGGTGCCCAGCCTTGGGCGGCTTGTCCGAGTGCGGCTGCGTGTTGTGCGGCTTGTACTGCCCTGCCTTGGCCTTGAAGTCGTCCAGCGAGCGGAATTCTGCAGAAAGCAGCTGCTTCAGCTGCAGGGGTAGAAAGGGTGCGGGCAGGAGGGGACAGCAGCGGGACGGGCGATCAGGTCAGGATGTGAGCCGCTGACTTTGCCGGAAGTCGAAACAGCATGGTACGAGTGCAGGAGTGCATGTGTGCAGCGCTGGCGGCGGCCTCAGAACAGATCTTGGTGAGAAGTTATGCTATCGACACGGCCTGACGGCTTTCAGTATTAGCATGGATGTGAGCATCAACGGCCTCGCAAAACTGCAGCAACCTTGTGCATTGCGCTTGCCACAAGCATCTGCCGACGCCGAGGCCCCGGCCCACGCGGGCCTTCCTCTTGCGGCAGCCGCCCGGATCTCCCCCCAGCCCCACCCTACCTTGGCATGCATCTCCAGCTGCGGCTGGTCCTTGGGGAAGCCGGTGTAGTGGTGGAACGCCCAAAACTTCTCCAGCCCATACAGGCTGCCGTGCTCAAAGTCCTGCACGCGCGGGGCGTGCTGGCGGGAGGATGGAGGCCAAGCAAGCGACGCGGGCATGGGGCGGGCAGCACCGGACGCAGGCCCAGGCGGCTGGGCTGCCGGGGCACGGCGAGCGGGGCGGCCGCGCACCCGCAGCGTCAGCGCCTCAAAGTCCATGTACAGCGACTCGTTCCAGGCCCGTTCCAGGCCGTACGAGTAGAAGCGGAAGAGGCACTCCATGCCGTACTGGTACTCGCTGTCGGCGTCCTCCAGCGCAAACCTGGGGAGGGGGGACGCATCGGGCTCATGTTGGTGTCGTGGTGTCACCAGCCTTGCATGCCCAGGCACCTGCATGTCCTGCATCCTGCCCTTCCGCCTGGCCCGCCTCCCGGGTGTGCCCCTCCAACGGCGCTCACTTGCGGAAGTCGTCATACATCTGCTGGTTGAAGTGCTCGCGCAGGAAGTAGCACCAGAAGCGGAAGAGCGTGTTCATCTCCTCGCTCTGCCCCACGCCCTTCTCCGCACGCTCCGCCACGCACCGTGCGTAAAACTTCTCGTACCTGCGCTTGTTGGGGGGGCAGGGCCGCGGGCGTGAGTGCTGTGCTGCTGGCTGTTCAGGGGAGCGCCCCGGCAGGCATGCGGGGAGGACCATGGGGATCAGAGCGTGCTGCGTGCGTGGCCCAGCCAGCGGCAGCGGGCTCACTTCATCTGGGTGAAGTTGTTCTCCTCCAACAGCGAGTGGCTGGGGTGCTGGAACTTGGGGATGGGCACGGAGCTGCAGCGGGCGGGGCGTCCGCAACGCGTTGACAGGTGTGTGCCGCAGCGCACTGTTGGATCAGCAAAACGCGGTGCACGGGGCAGGGCGGGGCCGCCAGGCGCACGTAAGGCACGAGGTGCGCGGTGCTGGGGGGCGCTCACCTGCCAAGCAGCGAGCCCATGCGGGCGGCGCGGCGGCTGCCGGGGATGAGCCCAGCAGGAGCGAGTCGCCCACGGGGCTGCTACCCAGCAGCCAGCCCACGGGCTGCGAGGTGCCCGGGGGACTGGCCCAGGGGCCACGCGGCCGCGCCGCCATGTGGCCGCCCTTGGGCAGGGAGGAGGGGTAGAAATTGCTCTTCTTGCCCATACCTGGGGGAAAGCACAGGAACAGGAGGGTGTGGAGCCGAGCCATTCATGAGGAAGGGCACGCTGGCACGAGCGGCAGTTTCTCCGGCCCAGCCCCCGCTAGGCGGCCCAACAGAGAAGAGCCCCGTCCCACGACCAGGCAGCAAAGCGGCGCACCAGGTGCGCGAGGAGGCCGCGCCGCCACAAACGAGCCACCGCGGAGCCGCCGCCGGAGCCGGCGGGTAGGGGCTGGGTGGGACCGCGCCGCGTGTTGATCCTCTGCAGCTCCCGAGCATACTGCTCCAGCCCGTCGTTGATTGCCGCCGCCATGCCGTCGCCCTCACCCACCTGCGGCTTCAGCGGGCTGCGCTGGCTCTGCAGGCGACACGGGGGGGGCCTGGCATGTGAGGAGCGGCGGCAGCGCGCTTGGGCAGGGAGTCAGGCAGTACAGGCGCGCCAGTACAGGCCCCCGCTCCGCGCCTTGCACCAGCCGCCCACCCCCACCCCCGGCCCCCAGCCCCACCCACCGGTTTGACCACGATGAGGCGCGCCAGGTCGTCGTTGCTCAAAGACTCCTTGCCCTTGCCGCCCTTGGCGGGAGGGGCGGCCGCAGCCTCGGCCTCAGTCACCTGGTGCTCCTGCACAAAAAAGGGGGTCCGGCGTCACAGGGCAGCGCAGAGAGGCTGGGCAGCGTCAAGGGGCAAAGGCAGCCGGGAATCGCCCAGCTTGCCTGCCGGCCTACCGCGCACAGGCCTGGGTCGCACCCACGGCCCACTTGCCGCGCTGCCCGCCGCCACCAGCAGCCGCGGCGAGGGCAGGCAGCGCGGCTGTGCAGGCACGGTGTTGCAGCAGCACCGCACCTCGTCCAGCTGGAACATGTCGTCCTCGTTCAGCTCCTCCTCCTCCGCTATCGACTTCACGTCGTGGGAGGGGGCGGGGGCGGCGAGGCCACCGCTGGCACCGCTGGCGCGGGCGCCACCGCCGCAGGCTGTGCGGGGCCGGCAGGCTCGGCGGCTACGGGCGGCTGCTGCGCGGCTTGAGCAGGCGCTGCCGCCTCGATGGCCGCTGCTGACGGCGCCTGCTCCTCGGCCTGCCCCGCCGCGGCAGCAGGCTCGCCCGCCGCCTCCTCTGTCCGCTGCTCTGACGCCTCAACAGCGGGCTCCCGGACGCGCCGCTGCCGCCCTTAGCCTTGCCGCCAGGCTGCTGCTGCTGATCGCCAGGAGGCCTGCTGGGGGCGCGTGCACCGCCTTGTCTCGCTGCTCCTGAGGCAGCACCCACTGCTGCCAGCTGTCCCGGGGCGCATGAACATGCTGTCGCGGCTGACCTCCACAATCGACGAGTGCTGCGGCAAGCGGAGGGAATGGGTGGAGGGGGTCGGTCAGAAGCTTGTGGCGCAGAGAGTCAGCGCCGCTGTCAGGGAAGCCGCCAGGCAAGCGCAGTCACATGTTGCAGCAGAGTGGCAGGAGGCAGGCGCGGTCGGCAGGCATTCATCCAGCCACCCCTCGCACCTGCATGGCGGCCACCACGACCGCGGGGTCGGGGTCAGCATGCGCACGCGGTTGAAGGCAGCAACCACGTGCAGCGGAATCCAGCCCTGCACGAGAGGAGGGAGGCAGGGGGGGGGGCTTTGGCGTGATGGGCAGCGTGGGCGTTCGGACGCCACGGCTGAGCAGCAAAGCTGCGTGGCAAACCACCTGCCGCAGTGTGGAGCAGCCAAAAGGCCCTGCAGAAGCGCAGGCGCCCCTCGTCTGGCGCGCGTGCCCCCCCCCCACAAAGGCAACCAACGGGTGGGGACCCAGCCCACACCGCACACACCTCCGCGTTCATCTTGGAGCGCAGGAAGACGTCGCGCACGAGGTTGCCCACCGAGAAGTAGTAGTCGATCTGGGAGCGCACCGCCTCGTGCAGCTTGGACACAGGCGTGCCCGCCATGCCCACCATGGATGGCGACACGCCATACGCGGCAGGCGGGTAGAACACGGGGGCAGCCACGCTGTACATGAAGCCCGCGCCGCCCGGCACGACGTAGGCGGCGGCGGGGGGGGCGGCGGCAGCCCCGCCGCGGAAGCCGCCACGGCCGCCGCGCCCACCGCGGCCGCCGCGGCCCTCGCCGCCGCTGCGCCCGCTGCTGCGCTGCTCGAAACCGACGCTGCCTGCTGGGGCCGCAGCCGCAATGCTGGCGGGTGCCGAGGGGGCGGCGGGCGGCGACGGCGCGGGCGCCATCTGTGCCGCCGCCCGGGGCAGCACCCGCCTCCGCCAGCCGCGTGCTGCTGTTCGAGCGGCTGCCGCGGCCGCCTGCGCCGTCGCCGCGGCCGCCGCCGTTGCCACGCCCGCTGAAGCCGCCGCGGCTGGAGGACGTGCCGCGCTCGCTAGAGGGCTTGGGCGGCGGGGGCGCGGGGCAGCCGCTGCAGCCTCCCCAGCGCCCTCCCTGTCGCCGCTGTCCCCCTTGCCGCTCTCGCTGCGAGCCTTGCCGCTCGCTGCCGCCGAAAGGCTGTCGGACAGGGTCGACAGCGGCAGGCCGCGGCCACCCCGCCCGCGCCGCTCAGCACGGTGCGGGCGCTCGTCGCGGCTGGCAGTTGGAGGCGGCGGTGGGGGCACCACCGCGGCCGCCTGTCGCTGCTTCTTCTTGGGCAGAGGCTCCTTGGAGTCGCCCAGGGATGGCCAGTTGCCGGTCTCGGCGGCAGCGGGCACAGCAGGTGCGCCAGTGGTGGGCTGCACGCAGCGGGCAACACACGTCGAACTCTGAGCTGGGAGGCAGCTTGACAGGCGCACAGCGGCGCAGCCATTGGCGTCAGCATCCAAGCACCGCTGGCTAGGGCTGCTGTGCACTCACCACTTTCCAGGCTGGCTTGGTGGGCTGCGAGGGCACCACTGCCTGCACGCACACAGCGACACTCAAAACGACAGCGCAGACCGGCAGGAGCAGCTCGTTGAGCAACAAGCTGCGGCGTCTGATGGTTTGCAAACGTCTGGCATGTCCCAAGACAGACAAAGTATGCACAGCCAGCAGCACACCTCCTTAGGCTTGCTTTCCGCCGAGTCTGCCGCTGCGGCAGCCTTGCCGTCTGCGGTCTGGCTGCTGGTGGCGCTGTCTCTGGACTCTGCTGGCCCTGCAGTCACCTCCTGGTGCTTGCCTGCCGCCAGGGCACCCTCCTTGGGAAGGTCAGCTGCGGCTGGGCCCTTGGCCTGCAAGTCCTCAACCTCTGCTGCCGCCGGCTTGCCGTCACCAGATCTTGACAAGCTACTGGCTGCGGGCTTTTGCTCGGGAGCCAATTCGGAAGGCTGGGCGTCGCTCTTGCCCTTCAGGATGGCAGCCCAGCCCGAGGTGAGGGGCTTGCGAGGCGGTGCAGGTTCCACAACCTGAATGCATGCAATTCCAGAATGCGTTTACGGGCTGGGGAACAAGCCGGGAGAGCGCCACATGCATGCAGCAGAGAAGCCATTGACAGCTACCTTCTTGGGTGCGGGAGGCTGGCTGTCTCCTTGTTGAGAGCTGTCCTCGGCAGGTGTAGTCTGCGGCCGCTTCTCCTCGGCAACCGGAGGCGTGGGGGCTGCTGAGGCCTCCATGTTGTCACGGCCCCTGGCTCCGCTACTGCTGCTCCAGGCGATTGCCAGGCGCTAGACGCCGTCAAAAAGGCGTGGGGACGGTAAAAGACGACCTTGGGCCCGCTGCAGGTGCCGGCGCTGCTGGCCAAACCGAGCCCTGTCGCTGCTTCCCCTTTCAAGTCCTGCAAATATTAAATTGGTAACGGGGGCAGCCGCACGAGCTACACCCGACCAATGGTCGCGAGAAAGGACAAGGCCATCCCTTCAGGCCTGTCTAGTTGGATCGCTCCCGACCCGGGGGCGCCGCCTGGCGACCGAATTTCAACTCAAACTTGTCGCACATTGAATGAGAAGCAGAACCTTAAGCACAACAATGCAGCAGATGGCCCACGGAGGGGGTCGAGGGGCAGCCACCGCTGACGACCCTCAGTACCCGCCCACTTTGCCTCGTCTTTTGCAGCAGTTTGATGGTATGAGCTCACATTACAAGGGGCTGTGGATCATTGTGATAGTGCACCTGCTATGCTGCTGACCGTATGTAGCTGCTAGCAGTTTGTTGTCACAGCCCTCGCACATGCCCGCTCACTGCAGCGCGGTGGCTTCCCCTTGCATCTGCCCGGCTCAGGCACCTGACGCGTGCGCGCCCTGTACGTCGTCCAACAGGTCCCTGTAATCGTTCAACTGGCTGGTTGTGAGTTCCGACTGGTCAGCCTGCTGCAGAATATGACTGGCCCTGCACAGCCGGGGTGCCTCAACTGTGGCGTGAGCAAGCGTAGCAGTGCCACATGCACCTTGACATGGCTTCTTGTCGCGCTGTAACTTACCGCTGCAGCGCCTCCTCCGCCTTGTCACGAAATATCACTGCTGCTTGTGGGTGCCGACATGCATGATGCAGCAGCCAGAAGGCTCTCCCTGTCTTCAGGCTGAAGAGGCCCCACTTCTGCTCCACTGCCTGGACCTTTTCCTCCACCTCCCGAATCTTCTGCACAATGGCTGCCACACTGCTGCCATGGCTGGCATCCGTGCCAATATCTTGACGGCTTGATACCATTGTGACCCCAAAGCCGCCGCGTTGTATGCTGCCACTGCCATGCCCAACAGACGCAGGACCTGCTGGCGGCTTGTTTGCTGTCGCCAAGCTGGCCTGCACCCCACCCCTCCCCAGGTAACATGCTTGGCTGCTGGAGGCCTGGGACCAGCAGCCTGTGTGCAGACCACACAGAGCTGGGTCACCTCCTTTGGAAGGGACCTTTGGCAGCGAAGGGCCAGGTAATCCCAGTAGAATTTCTGGGACGGCAGTCATGCCTCCAAGCTCGGCTCCTGAAAGCGTGTGAAAGTCAAGCTGCAGAACATTGCTGAGGCTGTCAGGGCCAGCGATTGTGGCTGGCGCTTCGCATGAGCGTAGTGGGGGCTGCACTGTCCCTGTGCGCAGCAAATCAAGCCCCAGAACAAGCTGCTCAGCATGCATAGCTGCCGACAGCGCGCTGCTGTCCACAGGTACCATTGAAGGCTGCACATCAAGTTCCACCGGAAGCACCGGGGCAGCTGAGGCTGCCGCAACTGCCATTGCAGCAGCGGCAGCAGCACCAGCAGCGGCAGCTGCGGCGGCTCCTTTTAGGGCCGACAGCGCCTGCCTCTGCCTGCTGCAGCTGCTGCTGGTCTGCTCTGGGACAGGCTGTGAACATTCCGCTGGTGCTTTCCTAGCCTGTGGTGGAGACAGCAGGCCAGCTAGGCTGCCCGGAGTCCCCTCCCAGTCGGTGAGAAGAGGCAGGCCTGACGTTGAGCTTCGCATGTGAGGCAGTGCTGTGCAGGGGCTCAGGAAGCTGGCAATCTCTCCACCACAGGTGACATCTGCGGGACGACAGCCTAGTCACAAGCAGCCAAACAGCCATGCCCCATCAGGATGCACATCAAGAGGGCACACCCACCTGGACCTGTGGCTGCGCGCGGCACCGGGCTCTGCAGCACAGCATGCAGGGGGGACAGGAAGCTGGCCCCCCCTGGCTGCTACGCAAGCAAGACGAGGGGCAGCTATGCTGCAGCCTGCTGCCCTCAGCGCTGGTGGGCCGCAGGTTGGGGAGATCTAGTGGTTCCAGCCCTACTAGCAGTGCGTTATGCTGCAGCGGAACGCCGGCAGCACTGTCCCCTGGATGAGTCCGCTCGAGCTGAGCATCTGAGAGCCTGCAACTAGCACAGAACTGACTTGCAAGGGGACCACAGGACCTCCAGAAGCCTGTCCAGCCGCCCACCTAGGCTCTAGTGCCGCCTG
Organism: Chlorella sorokiniana; assembly: GCA_025917655.1. Taxonomy (NCBI): domain Eukaryota; kingdom Viridiplantae; phylum Chlorophyta; class Trebouxiophyceae; order Chlorellales; family Chlorellaceae; genus Chlorella; species Chlorella sorokiniana. Next base: position 3,504,308 of record CP084619.1, on the reverse strand, counting down.
GCCCCTTGCATCCTTCAGGCGGCCCAACTGGCCCTCCTGCAGCACATACAGCTTGGGTTCCTGCGTAGGCTCACGACAGCCTCAGAGATGAACGTCAAACGATTGAGACTGGGCGGCTGCGGCCGTCAAGCCTAAGCAAAGCGTGAGCGGATTACTGTTGCAGACATGCACTGCTCACATCTTGATCGCCATCAGGGCGACGGTGCTGGTCGCAGTTTGAGGGCTCTGCGCCGTTCCAATCTTCATCCTCGTTGTCGCTGCCACGGCTTCGCCGTGCTTTCTTGGGCTTCCCGCTTGCCTGCAAGTCAGCGCAAGAGCAAGGAGCAGCATAAACGCTGCATCCCAGCGGGAGGTGCAGCCAAGCCTTGATGCAGGGCACAGACCTCTTTGCTGCCGCCACCCATGTGCGCTACTGTGCTGGGCAGGCTTGTGCTGCAGATGCTGCCCCGCTTGGCAGGAGTGATGCAAGCAGGCGCTTCGGTTGGTGCCGATGCTGCTGCTGTGAAGCTGCTTTCCTGCTGCACGTGCGGGACAGTGACTTGCTCTAGCCACTCTCGAAGGCCAAACATGCCCTCCTGCGGCCTGCAGTGCTGGAGGCGGTAGGCAGCTATAGTCACAGCCCCGCCAGAAGCCCCAACGGCCTTTGTGTATGCGGTGCGACGCGGCAATGCTGCGGAAAGTGCCGCATGCACTCCACCTGATGAACAGAGAGTTGCGGTCCTTGCGCTTGATGTCGCCGTACATGGCTGAGGCCATGGTGGCCTCTGGCGTCTTGCCGGAGCATGTGAGGAGGCCCCAGTCCAGCGCTAGGCGGCAAATCTCGCCCGTTGTCATCAGCCGACGCGCACGGCGCAGCACCTCAACTGCCGCAGACTTGAAAATGCCGCCACTTGTCGGCATGGGCCGCGTATAGCTGCCGGACATCTTTATGACCTGCACCAAGGGGCCAGAACTGAAAGCTGTCGGCGCCGTTTGGCAGGGCGCCCCCCGCCCAGCTGTCAGTTAAGGGTCAGTCGTGCACATGGGGTTCTGCTGCCGCTCAATTCCAGGTCTGCATACGATCTTGATGCAGCTAAGTTGACCTGTAGCCAGTCAGCCAGGCCCCGCCTTGCCGGGTAAGCCGCGACCTTCAGTGCCGCACACGCCTTGGACGTTGTTGACTGCGAAAAGAGTTGTCAGATTAGCAATTGTAAATTCAGGGATGCAAACGAAAGAGCACGGCATACAGGCAGGCACTTGACCACCAGCCAGAACGGGACCTCACTTGAAAACCCAGCTATGGCAGGTCACCGATGTTAGAAAGTGATGACAGCCAAAATGCAATGCGGTGGGCTGAGGCAAGCGCGCCCTGGTATCGAAAGCTAAAAGCCTTTTGCAGTCCAGCGAGTACCGATCAGCGTCGTGCCACGCCTGATTAAATGACCTTCTAACTCGACAACGTAGCCAATGAGCAATTGGAGTAGCCATCATCGTCCCCCAGTCGGGCGTGGCGTTACTTTGCCTGCGTGTCGCTCCATGCCGGGGTCGCGCCGTTCGATGCGCGCGGGGTGCACGAGGGGCCGCCCAGCGCCAAGGAAGGTCCTTTTCTAAGCCTTGCCTGGTGCTTGCGGAGTCAGCCGCATCAGCAGGTGAGCCAGCGGCGGCATGCTCCTGCATGGTCGCGGCGAGGGGGCAGCGGACACTTGGTGTTTCTGTGTGGTTTTCAGCGACTGTGTGCATGCTTCTGGAATGTATAAGGCGGCGGCCAGCGACCAGACACTGCCAGATGGGGGTGGCAGCCTTAGCGTGGGGTAGCAGGATGAGGGCCTGGAGGGCCCTGAAAGCGCCCGGGGTATTGAAATCAGCATAGACAGACGCCAGCCCAGCCAGTCCCCGCAAGCCTGGGCAGCCGAGTTAAGAGAGCAAGGCAGCACCCCTTTCACGCTCCCCCTTTCGCGCTGCTGCAGGCAAGATGGCGCGCGGCCCCAAGAAGCACCTGAAGCGCTTGGTGAGCGACGCGGCGACTGCATGCTGAAAGGGTGGCGGCGGCGCAGCAACGGCTTGGGGCCCTCTGCAGGCTTTGGCGCATGATCCTTGATGAATTTGCCTAGCTTTTTCCCTGTGCAGAATGCGCCCAAGCATTGGATGCTTGATAAGCTGGGCGGCATCTTTGTGAGTCTTGTTTTGAGGCCCTGCCTGGAAGGAGAGCAGCATCTCCAGCTTGCGTGCCAGCATCCACCTCAGCCAGCCCAGGGCTCTGCGTCTCAGGCATCAGCCCAGAGAACAGGGAGGGACAGGGCAGCCTTCGACCACTTGGAGCGGCGGCTCGCTACGGCGCTGACCACCACGACGTGTGCCTCGTCCCCCTCGCTCTCCTGGCCCGCAGGCGCCCAAGCCCTCGGCGGGTCCCCACAAGACGCGCGAGTGCCTGCCGCTCATCCTGCTGCTGCGCAACCGCCTGAAGTACGCTCTGACGGGCAAGGAGGTGACCAGCATCCTTATGCAGCGCCTGGTGGAGGTGGACGGCAAGGTGCGCACCGACAAGACCTACCCCGTGGGCTTCATGGATGTCGTGGACATCCCCAAGACCGGTGAGCAACTGACTGGCCCGGGTGCAACCAGGGAAGGGGGGGCGCGGCGTGTACAGCTACGCCGGGATCAACCAGCTCGGGCCCCCTGGATGGCCCTCGGAGACGACAGCGAGCTGGGAGGTGGAGCCCGGCGTGGCGCCGCAGAGCCGTTGGTCCAGAACGTGGCTGCAGGCATCAGGGGCTGCAGCTGACGCCACCTGCCAGTGTGGGGCAGCGCTGCGGCATGTGGCGCTTTTGCAGCAGCGTGGCGGCATGGGCAGCCTTTTGAACGTCAGCAGGGGAGGAAGCATCCCGCGCAACCTCCTGCAAGGGGGAAAGTGGGTGACAGTTGCGCCATTTTCGGGGCAGCACAACACGCAGGCAGTTTGCTGCTGCGCGGTATGGCACGTGCCGGCAAGCCAGGTCGTTGCTGGGTTTCGCATGCAGCTCAAATCGCGCCGCCGTTCCAGGCGCTCTCATCGACCTGCCCCTGCCCCCGGCCCCCGCTACTCCCCCTTCTCTCGCAGACGAGCACTTCCGCCTGGTGTATGACGCCAAGGGCCGCTTTGTGGTGCATCGCATCACCAAGGAGGAGGCCTCCTACAAGCTGTGCAAGGTCAGGCGCCTGGCATTCGGCAAGGGCGGCATCCCCCACATCGGCACCCACGATGGGCGCACCATCCGCTACCCCGACCCCGAGATCAAGGTGAACGACACGGTGATGGTGGACCTGGAGAGCGGCAAGATCCGCGACTTCATCAAGTTTGACGTCGGCAACCTGGCCATGGCCACCGGCGGCCACAACAACGGCCGCGTGGGCACCATCGTGCACAAGGAGAAGCACAAGGGCTCCTTCGACATCGTGCACATCAAGGATGCGGGTGCGGGCCGGACGAGGGGGCGGCAGCAGGCAGCGTGGGGCGGTGCTGGCTGCAGCCTGCCACCTGCAACACTGCATCGGTTGTATGGTTGCCGCTGCATGATGGGCAATGCATTATCACAGTCAGTTATGTGTGTTTAGTTGACTTACTTTGCCCCCCCCACCCCCCACCCCCACCGCTGCCGCCGCCGCAGCCGGCCACACCTTTGCCACCCGCATGACCAACGTGTTTGTGATTGGCAAGGGCGACAAGCCTATGATCTCGCTGCCCAAGGGCAAGGGCATCCGCCAGAGCATCCTGCAGGAGCAGGCCAAGATCTACGGCAAGACCCAGGCGTGAGTGGCGCGGCCACACGCCCCCAGCTGAGCCGCGGCCACACCCGTGCGCGGCCGGCGGCGGAGGCGAGCGGGGCGGCAGTGCGCTGCCCTGGCCCTGCCCCGCAGCAGCAGAGATGGGCGGCGGCAGCGACGGCATGGCCCATGCGCATGTTGACCGCCCAAGCAGCAGCAGCAGCACCGAGCTGCGGCAGTCCCGGGCTTGAGGGGCTGCCCGTCTGCTCGTGCGCCTTCCAGCCCTCACTGCGTGCACGTCACACTGAGGCGATACCTGCAGCACCAGTGGGCTTTGTAAGAGCATGATTGCCTCTTGAAAGCAGGCATGATAGCGACCAAGTGCCGGCAAGATGCTGTGCCTGCTGCACAGGTTCTTGTGGAGAGCATCCTCATCAGTTGCGCGGAGGTTCCTGCGCGAAACTTTCTGGCTGACAGCCTCCCTTACACTTGCCCGCTATCGGGGGAAAAGAGGGAAAGAAGACTGCAAAGAACACACGCACTCTGGCAATAAAAAGTACATAGGTGGGATATTTCCACATAGTCCATGCATGCAGAATCGCAACCTAATTTTGAAGACAAAAACCGGTATGACCAGGGTAATGTGTGGTGGGTGCAGCGCTGTATTTCAGTATAAGGCACACAGGCCGGGGCCATGCTATGCGTGGACAGCGCATGCAGGCACGCAGGGCATCTGTGGAGCAGGCGAGCAGGACCTGGGGGAAAGTGTGTGTGCGTGTGGTGTTTTTGGGGGGGCGTGGGGGAGGGGGCGGGACCTGAAAGAAAGGGCATGAAGGGTTGAAGGGCGGTGAGGGAGGCTGGGGGACTCCCAGGGGTCAGCTCGCTCTGCCAGTGGCGCAACAGCGCAACTGAGCGGAAAAGCGTTGGGAGCTGGGGTCAGATGGGTCCGACATTGGCGGAAGCTGCAGGCAGGGCTGAGGCATGGGCGAAGCGCCATGAATGGCGGGTGCACCATGATCCAGCCATTGCCCGGCCGTTGCAGTGGGTTAAGGGAAAGAGTTAAGGCATGAGTTTGCGGGCATGCTGTAAGGGAAAGTTATGAGGTCAAGCAGCGACAGCGCGTCTTCAGTTGTTTCATGGCAAGCGCAGTGTGTTGGGGGGGGGCATGCATGTGTCTCTGTGGTTGGGCAAGCCCAGGCGCCGCGACTGCCGCCAAGCAGCGCATAGGCCAAAGCCCGTTCAACAGACCATGATCAGCGACAGGTGTGCGCGTCAGCGGTGCAGGCGCAGCGCATGGTAGCCGGTGATGGAGCAGTTGCAGGCGGGGCAGGAGGGGCTGGTGGTGCAGTGCTTCTGGAAGCAGACGTCGCAGTAGAGGAAGTGCAGGCAGGGAAGCACCACGCAGTTGCGCTGAACCTGCGGATGGGGGATCGGTTGAATTGATGGTGGGTGGCAAGGGGAGCAGCAGATGTGGGGAGCAGCAGGGCCTTCCCCTGGGAACCGGTGCTGCTGCTCCGTGCGGGTGGCCTTGCACGCACATCCTTGCGCTGACCGGGCTGCCCACCACTGGACTCCCCCGCGCAGCCGCCAAGGACCGCAGTGCTCACCGCGCGGCACATCTTGCACTGCAGCGCCTCCTGGAACTCGCGGCACTTGTCCTCCAGCGATCGCACCTGCTGGCGCAGGCCCGCGCTCCTACACAGCCACGGGGTGGGGGCATGGGTGCAATGGGTGTGTGGTGGTGTGTGTGTGTGTGTGTGTGGTGGTGGTGGGGGGTGGGGCGCCCGCAGGCGGGAGGGGGGAACATGCATGCGGCCTTGCGGGGAACGAAGGAAGACAGCCAGCCGAGTGGGGCAACTCAATGCAACGCAAGCAGCCAGGCACCAGGCCTAGGGCTGCTCTGTGCCGCACCTGGATGGCGGAGAAGAGCTGCCGCTTCTTGTCCTGCAGCTGCTGCGTCAGCTCGTTGTTGCGCTGCGCCTGCACATCGCGCTCCTGCAGCGCCGCCTTGAGCTGCCGCTTCACGTTGCTGCAGCAGGGCGTGCAGCGGCAAGAGGGAGGCAGGCCCAGTCAGCGGCGCGCACACGCGTCGCCCATGAGGTGTGGCCCAAGCTCAGGCTGTCGAGAGCCTAAGAAGGCGGAGCTCGGCCTCGTGTTGGCCCACGTCCACCCAGCTCGCCTGCACCAACAGAGCCCCCACCACAGCTGCGAGGGGGCCGCATGGGAAGATGCACGGTGATACAAGCCCCCACCTGACTTCCAGCGGCTCGTTGCCGCTGCCCGCCGAGTCCTGGCGCTCCATGGAGGCGGCCGCCGCCAGCGTGCCTGCCTCGTCGCCCGCGCTGCCCTGCCGCCACTCCAGCAGCTGCCGCTGCTTCTGCAGGGCTGCCAGGGAGTCTGGGTCCAGCAGGTGGCTCTGGCTCTCAAACAGCTCAAGGCTGGCCTCATCCAGCATGCCACCCAGCTGCGGGCGGGGGGAGAGCAGAAGAGCGAGGCTCAGTTGCACCAAGACGCTGCAAGGCAGGCGATGCGGCGACGCTGCGAATGCAAGGACCAACGGCATATCATGGCCGCGCTGGCCCCACCTCCCGCGTGTTGAACTGGGGCGCCACGCTGCCGCTGAGCAGGCCAGGGCGCACGGGGGCCGAAGCACCCATGTGGTGCCCGCCGTTGATGCCCCGCGCGCGAGAGCGACGCTGCTCCGACGCTGAGGTGGTGGCCGCCAGGCTGCCCCAGCGCGGGTCGTCTGAGGAGCCCAGCAGCGCCACCTGCTCGGGCATGGAGGCGGGCTGCCAATGGCGGCGCTGCTGCTGCCCGCCGATGGGCATTCCCATGGCGGCGGCCTGCTGCTGCTGCTGCTGCTGCTGCTGCTGCTGTATGTCATGGAAGCTCATGCTACGCCGTCCGGCCAGAGCCCCATTGCCCATGCCAAAGGCGCTCATCTGCTGGTGAAGCACGTGCTGCTGATGGGTGTACTGCACCGCCTGCGCCGCCGTCAGCCCGCTCATGGGCGCCGACGTGCTGCGCTGCAGCAAGTCCATGGACACCGGGCTCCCGGCCTGGGCCTGCGCCATTGCCTGCGCCTGCATCTGTGCCTGCATCTGCTGCTGCAGCAGCTGCTGCTGCTGCCGCCGGTCGAGTGGCGGGCGGCTCGCGCCCTCGGGGACGGCGGCGACCCGCTGTGGTGGTTAGCCCCGCCATTGGCAGCGCTGCTTTCCGCCTGCTCTGGCCATGGCTGCCCGCAGATGACCTGCCAACACTGACGGCATAGGTAGTCGCTGCCGTGGTTGCGCACGCCGCCGCCAACCTACGGGGCGGACGGCAGGCCATGGCAGATGGCCACCGCTCTGGCCTCGAAGGCGCAAGGAAAAGAGACGCAGCCTCGTAGCAAGCTTAGATGCTCACCGGAGTATAACGCAAGTCCTGTCTTGCAAAGGTGCGGCTGCACAAACTGCAGCGGACGCCGTCCATGGCCATGGCCGCGCAGGTGTGCACGGCACGACGCGGCGCGGCCTGTGCAACACACGGCGCAGGGGATGAAGTAGGGAGGGCATTCACGCGAGCCGACACAAGGTTGAGAGTCCACCGCCAAAGGACGCAAGCATGGCAGGTGAAGCTTTATTGCAAGGGTTCTGGGTATACTGCGAGCTACTGCTGGGCCTTGGGGGCAACGGGTAAACACACCTGGCGCCTTGAGCAAACTTGAGCAAACTGGCTTCCTGCACCCCCTGTCGAGGCTCTCCCTTGGAAGTATTTGACAGGAATCGTATGGTAAAGCAAGAAATCGCGGTGAACAAGCCCCTGGAGTGAGCTTGGGACATCTAGGACTGCCCGCTTGAAGCGTGCGCAGCGTCAGCCATGCATTGCATAGTTTCGTCCCGCATTATCATCTGGGCAGCTAGCCTGTGAGCCTGTGCTCTAATAGCATTGTTCTGCACGCCAAATCATCCAGCACGACTTTGGCCACCCTGGCTTGTGCCTCTTGCAACGGGTCGTGCCGCAGGGCATGCTGTTGAAATACAGCATGAAAGCTTGCAAAGGTGATGCACGGCAGGTTGCCTCCTGGCCAAGGTTGGGAGAAGGGCCAACTGAATTGTAACAGGCGGCAACTGCAAGACCTTCACACGAGAAAGCGCGGGAGGGAGCATGCAGAGCCTGAAATCTATGCACCCATCGTCAGCCAGGGCTCTGTGCGTCGCTTCACCATAGGGCATGGATTGCTGTCAAGTTTGCAAAACTACGGATAACAGCTGTTTGATGGGATAGTTTCACGGTCCCATGTGTCTGAAAGCACGCCGGAAGTGTCGAACCAAAGACAAAGCGCATGCCGCGCCGCTGCTGATGTGGCACCCCTAGCATGACAAGGCCCCTGCCCCCGCGTTACCCCGCAAATCATGGAAGTTAGATTGAGGGCGGACGCAACAGGCAGGCAGCCCATCGTGGTGCCCAGCGGGCGCGAGATGGAGGCGGGCAAACAATCTCCCGGCCTCTTGGTGAGGACCAAGGCCCCGCAGCATCCACGGCTTACGGCACTCAAGGCAAGCACTTACGGCTGCATGCATGGCATGAGCAAAGGGCCAGAGCGGCCGAGGGGCTCCCGCCGGCCATGGGTGGTTGCGGGCAAACTCAGATCGTGAGATGCCGGCTGGGAGGCCCTCCCACTACCGAAAGCCAGCGAGCAGCTGTTGCGTTCGAGCCCGCACATTGCGCGCGAATGCGATAGGCGGGCCAGGCCCTGCGTTGGCACACGTTCCTGCGCCTAGAGCTCACCGTTGAAGTCGTCCGGTGGTTTCCTATGCAGGGAGAGCCGGAGCAGCTAGACATCAGCCCTCACAGTCCGCTTGTGTCCACCGCACTCGATGAGAATGGCTGGGTTTGCGGTGAGCAGGCGTGCATGCCGTCCAGGAAGCTGGGCCACCGGCGGGCACCCCAACGTGTGCGGTGGGGGCGGTGTTCCTGTTTGCCTGGCTACCCTGGCCGCTGTGGCTCTGGTTTTATGAAGATCCCTCCTCACTGCAACAACTGCAGGTTCTAACAGCGATGGGCAGCTGGGAGTGGGCAATACTGCTGACGTGGCCGAGCCGCAGTCGCTGCAGGTGGCGCGGCGCTGGGCGGCCATCAGCATGGGCAGCAGCCACGCAGCGGGCGTGACGGGGCAGGGCGAGGTGTACACCTGGGGGCTAAATGACAAGGGCCAGCTCGGCTCCCCTGCGGGGCCTGGCGAGGGCAAGGATGTGCCCAAGCGCATGGAGCTGCTGGTCGGGTGGAACGTCAAGTGAGTGCGGCAGCGGGGCAGCGAGCTGCCGGGAGGGCCTGCCGCGTCGTCCACCCCAGCAAGACTCCTCCTGTTCCGGCCTGTGCGCTTGCTGCACGTCTGTGGGCTACTCCGGCTGCTGCAGCTGTGGGTGCTCCGCCCAGCGAGCTCCCCGTCCCCCACACCACGCTCCCCGTCCCCTCACAGCGCATGTGTGCATCCTTGCCTTGGCTCCCACGCAGGGCGATCTCGTGCGGCGCGGAGCACACCATCGCCATCACCCCGAAGACGTCATCACCTGGGGCTCCAACGAGTTTGGGCAGTGCGGGCACGGCGACAAGGCGGAGACGGACTGGGTCAAGCCTCGCTCCATCAAGCTCCTGCACGAGCAGATGGTGACGCAGGTCATCTGCGGGCGGTACCACACGCTGTGCGTCACCGCCACCTCACAGGTCTACGCCTGGGGGCGCAACAGCAGCGGCCAGCTGGGCCTGGGCGACACGGCCGACCGGCGGGGGCCCACCCTGGTGGAGGGCCTGTGGGCGCTGCCGGTGCAGCAGCTGGCGGCAGGTGAGAGGGCTTGGCAGGGACGTTGCATGCCTGGCTGCAGCGCCTGCCGGTTTGTGCGCCGACGGGCGCCAGCCTGTGTGCGTGCCCAGGCAGAGCCCAGGGCCCACCCGCGCTTGTTGGCCGCTCTCCCCCTTCCCCCGGCAGGCGAGGCCCACAGCGCGGCGCTCACCTCCAACGGCTTCCTCTTCACCTGGGGCGGCAACGAGCGCGGGCAGCTGGGCCTGCCGCACGCCGCGGAGGTGGCCTCCCAGATCCAGGCGTCTCGCTCCGCCAGCGAGCGCAAGCGCGTCAACCGCCGCGTGAACCAGCGCTTCCTGTCGGCCATGGCCGAGATGGGCATCCCGCAGGAGCAGGCTGAGCTGGCGCTGCACGAGACGGGCAACGTGGGGGTGGAGGTGGCCACCGAGTGGCTGTTCAGCGTGCCGCAGGACGTGCTGGAGACGCACCTGGCGGGGGAGCCGGGCACGCCGCAGGAGGAGGTGGGGGCGGTGCACGACGACGGCCGCGTGCTGGTGCCCAAGCGCGTGGCGCTACAGGTGGGCGGGGGCAGGGGTGCGGGAGGGTGCCGGGCGGGCGTGTGCAGGGCGGTGGGAGGCAGCAGGGGTGGCTACACGCCGGCTGCATGCCCCACAAGGTGGTGTCAAGGCCAAGCCCTGGACCTGAGCCCTTGACGCTGACCCTCCCCCAATCAAAACACCCTCCTGCACCGAGCAGGGCGTGCGCTATGTGGCTGCGGGCAGCCACCACACGGTGGCCCTCACCGACGAGGAGGTCTACTCCTGGGGCGACAACGCGGGCGGCCAGCTGGGCAACCGCACCTTCCGCCCCGTCAGCCTGCCCAGCGAGGTGGTGGACCTGGCGGGGCGGGGCGTGTGCCAGGTGGCCTGCGGCGCGCAGCACACGCTGTTTGTGTGCCGCTCCGGCGACGTGCTGGGCTGCGGCAGCTCCGCCCACGGCCAGCTGCCGGCGGTGGAGTGCGACCCGGACACCAGCCGCCCCGCCCCAGAGGGCAGCGGCATGCTCCTCGCCACCCCCACGCCCCTGCGCCTCACCTTCCTCGACGCGGCCGCGGCGGCAAACGCCTGCGGCGCCTCCGCCCCGTCGTCTCCGCCGTCGTCGCCGGCGCCCGCAGCTCCGCCTTCCTCACCCGCGCGGCCGACGAGCTGCCCGACCAGGCGCCCCCGGCTGTGGGAGCGGCTGCAGAACGCGGTGGGGACGCGCACGAGGCGCCCAACAACCTGGAGACCGACGCGCACGTGCGCCCCATCGCCGCCGCCGTGGAGCGCATCTTCTCCTCGGCCGCCGCCATCTCCGCCGCCTTTGGCCTGCGCGACATGGTGGGCATGGACGTCGCGCTGCTGGAGGCCACGCAGCGAGGCATCCTGGAGCTGGAGCCGCCGCCCGCCCCCAAGAAGGACGACCCCCAGCCGCAGCAGGACTGCCTGTTCCAGGTGTGTGTGGGGGGGGGAGGCTTGCTGGGGCAGTCTGTTCGCTCCCTGCCCGCCCCGTCGCAGCCTCTGACTCGCGGGTTGCAGGCGCCCGGGTCCCATCCAGTGCTGCAGTCAGCCTTGTTTGCGTGCGTGCTGGCCTGGCACCCGGGGCCTGCTGCCAGGGCCTTGCTCCGCTGTAGCCCCATCGAGTGTGTCGCTCAGAGCCCCCCTCGTACACTCACGCGTGCTGCGCAGGCCTTCCGCAAGGCCATGGATGTGCTGGTGCTGGACCTGGAGCGCAACATCAAGCTGCTGGGCACCCCGGAGCGCGCGCAGGTGCTGCTGGCGGCCCTGCAGAGCCTGCTGCTGGGCGACTCGCGCTGCGCCAACACCCTCATACCCCGCGTCTGCAACGCCGTGCTGGCGGCGCCCTCGTCCACGCGCCACGTGAGCGGGGGGGAGAAGGGGGAGGGGGCTGCTGGGCGGGGACGTTTGGGCCCTGCCTGAGCCGCCTGCAGCAGCCCCGCGGTGGTGGTGTGCGTGCCCCCGCCTTCGCCGCCTGCCTGGCGAGTTGGCCCCTGGGCGTCACCCCACCCTCGCCACCTGCCCGCAGCTGCTGGTCAAGTGGTGGGCCGAGTACCCGGCCGAGCTGCTAGAGGGGCGGGTGGTGAAGCCGCTGCAGAAGTACCTGACCGATGAGCTGTATGCCACCAAGAAGCTGACCATCAGGTGGGTGGGGGTGGGGGTGGGGGCGCAGGCGCGAGCCGGCAGGCGGGGCCCTGCTGCCACAGCTGGGCCGCCAACTTGGCAGGATGCCGGCCGTGAGAAAGAAACGGCTGTGCTGGCTGCGATGCCTGAGCCCTGCCGTTGCCGCCGCCTGCCCTGCCCCCGCAGCGTGATGAACGTGATCAAGGTGCTGGCCAAGGTGGAGGAGGCCAACCAGCTGGGGCGCCAGCTGCCGCCGGAGGCTTTCTACAACGAGCTCATCAGGCGCGCAGACCGGCTACAGGGGCAGACCACCAGGCCTGCCGCCCGGCAGCCGCCGGCGCAGCCAGGGCAGCCTGCCGAGCTTGCCGCTGGCCAGCGCCCCTGCCCTCGCCCTCCACACCCCCACCACGCCCTTCACCCCGCCCTTCACTCTCCCTTTCCCTGCTGCAGCGAGAAGCTGGATGTGCTGGATCATTACGTGGCCTGGCGCCAGACGCACGACATGCCGCAGCACGCCTCCGGCACCGACGGCCCCTTCTCCTTCTGCTCCTACCCCTTCCTGCTCAACCCTCGCGCCAAGTCCAAGCTGCTGCACACCGAGGCCCGCATCCAGATGGACCAGACGGTGGCGCAGAGCCGGCTGGAGCAGCAGGCCGGCGGCGGCGGCAGCAACAGCGCGCGGGGCGGGCGCCGCCCGGAGGAGGACGAGTGCGTGGTGCCCAACGAAAAGGCACGCATCAGCGCAGCGCTACGCTCCGGCGCCGCCGAGGGCGGCACGGTGCCGCGCGGCGGCGGCCCCCTCACGGCGGCGGCGGCCGGCGGCGTGACCGCCAGGGCGGCCTGCGCTGGCTGTTCAACTCGCTGCGCGCGAGCGAGGGGGCGGGGGCGGCAGCAGCCTGCAGGACGACGAGCGGCGCATGATGGGGCGCCACATGAACGGCACCAGCGAGGGCGGGCGCCCCTCCCTATGGAAGCAGGGCTCCCTCAACCTGCCCACCCCAGACGACTCCGGCTTCCCGCCACCCACCCAGACATGTGCATCCTGCGCATCCGCCGCAACCACCTGCTGGAGGTGCGGACCGCCGCCCGCCTGCTCTCGCCGGGTGCTCGTCGTTGAGCTTTTGGGGGCAGGGGCGGGTGCCAGTGGGCCATGAAGGCGTGTAGCTACGGCGCGCTGGCAGCGCGGCAGCCAACAGGCGGCAGGCGGTTGGCCTGCTCACACGACGCGCGCCGGCCTGCCTGCCCCCTGCCCTTGGGCTGCGCAGGACGCGCTGGACGAGATTGCGCGGCAGAAGCCCAAGGACCTGTTCAAGCCGCTGCGCGTGCACTTCATCGGCGAGGATGGCATCGATGCGGGTGAGCCGCCGCTGCACGCGCTGCTTCTGGGGCACTCCATGCGTGCAAGCATTGGTGCGGGGCAGGTGTCTCAGCCTGGGGTGCCCTCCTCCCACCCCTGGCTGCAGGCGGCGTGAAGAAGGAGTTTTCCAGCTGCTGGTCACCGAGCTGCTGTGCCCCGACTACGGCATGCTGATCTACCAGCCCGAGTCACGCACCTACTGGTTCAACCCCGCCACACTGGAGGCCGACGCGGAGTTCCTGCTGCTGGGCCTGGTGAGGCGGCAGGGGCAGCAGGCAGGGCCGCGCACCGGCCGGCAGCCTGCCTCCCGCATGGCTGTGCCACGCGCTAGCAGCTGCCGACTGACCGCTGCGCGCCTGTGGGCCCCGCCCCAAGCAGGTGCTGGGGCTGGCCATCTACAACGGCGTGCTGCTGGACTTCCCGCTGCCGCTGGCGCTGTACCGCAAGATTCTGGGGCAGGAGGTGAAGCTGCGGGACCTGGAGGACATGCAGCCCACGCTGGGGCGGTCGCTGCGCCAGCTGCTGCAGTACGAGGGCCCCGGCTCCGTGGAGGACGTATTCTGCCAGTCCCTGACCGTGGAGGTGCCCGGCTTTGGCGACACGCGCGTGGTGCCCCTCAGGGAGGGCGGCGGAGACGTCCCGGTCACGGGTGGGCGAAGGAGGGGAACATGGGGGGCAACTGGGGTGCCGCTGCAGGTCAGGTTGGCGTGGATGGGCAGGGGTTCCAAGGCACCCTCTGCCCCTGCTCCGGGTCCCTTGCATGGCTTGCTGCCCTGCCGCTTGCACCCACCGACGCTTGCCCTGCTGTCGCTCACCGTACAGCCATCCCGGCCGGCCCCTCATCCACCCCCCACACACACACACACAAACACCCTCCACCCCTCACCCCCGACCCCACCCCCAGAGGAGAACCGCCGCGAGTTTGTGGAGCTCTACGTTCACTTCTGGCTCAACCGCTCCATCCACTCCCAGTTCGAGGCCTTTGCCAAGGGCTTCCTCATGCTCTGCGGCGGCCCCGCCCTGCAGCTCTTCTCCGCCACCGAGCTGGAGCGCCTGGTGTGCGGCAACCCCTTCCTCGACTTTGACAGCCTGCAGAAGAACGCGCGCTACGAGGGAGGGTACTCGCCAGGTGCGGCGGCGGGCACGCCAAGGCGGGGGCACCTGTTGCACCGGCGGCGGCCTGCCTGCCCAAGCGCATGTTGGTTGGACTGGCTGCTCGCTGCAGACTCTGCCTCGTGTGCTGCACCCCCGCTGGCTGCGCCCGCAGAGCACCGCGTGGTGCAGTGGCTGTGGCAGGTGGTGGGGAGCTGACGCGGGAGGAGCGCAAGCTCTTCCTCAAGTTCTTCACGGGCTCAGACCGCGCCCCCATCGGCGGGCTGGGCAACCTGCGCTGCGTGATTCAGGTGCGCGCCGCCCCGCGCCTCCGCGCTGCCTGCCAGCCAGGGCTGGCAGTGTAGCTGGAGCCTGCAGCCCTACCGCTGGCTCTCCCCACGCGGGCGCTGCTGCAACAACGCTTCCCTCCCCGCTCGCCTTGCTGCAGCGCGACGGTCCCGACAGCAACCGCCTGCCCACCAGCCACACGTGCTTCAACAGCCTGCTGCTGCCATCGTACCGCTCAAAGACAAGCTGGCCGACCGCCTGCGCCTGGCCATCCTCAACTCCGAGGGGTTCGGCCTGGAGTGAGGCGGCGCAAGGCGGCACCAAGCCATGCAAGTCAATCGCCTGCACCTCAACACAACTGCGGGGCACACCGTCCGGGGTACGCCCGTCTTTGTGTGACTCCTGACTGAGCGATGCAGCACACCCATGGCAACTCCCGCACACAACCATGCGTGATCATGCAACATGCAACTGCTCTGACACTTGCTATTTTCAAACTCCTTCTTTACTTCCTTTACATTATCTTTGCTCATCTGAATTTTGCTGCTAACCCGCGATCTGGCGTGCACATTGCACCGCCCCATTACCCCCCACTACTGCTCTGTCCGTGCTCTGTACAAGATCCCGCCATTGCTCCCCCCACTACTGCAAGCTTGGGCCATTGGAAGGGCCAGTCCGACCCCCACCCCCTGCCCTGCTCACTGATACTTGCGGGGCACCAAATCCTCCCGCAGCGCTTGTATCTCTCGTCATGCTACTGTAACTTCTCTTTAGGACGTTGCCGTTGGTCATTACAAAGCTGTGTTCCACGTGGAAAGATCTGCTGTGTGGCAAGCAGCTCATGCCAGCTCGCTCTCTATGCCCTCGCTGCTCACGTCTGCAAGGTCCTCGCCATCCCCCTCCTCTGCCCCCACGTCCATGGGTGCAGGACCCGCTGCATCTCCCGCCGCTTGCGTTGCTGCCGCAGCAGCACCATTGGCGGGTGACGCCTGCTGGTGCTGCTCCGGCTCGTTCTGCTGCTGCTGGTCCTGCGCCTGCTGCTCAGCCTGCACCTGCTGCTCAGCCTGCGCCCGCTGCTCGGCCTGCACCTGCTGCACCGCTGCTGCCATCGCCGTTGCCTGTTCCGCGGCCACGCTGGGCAGCGGGCCTGACAGAGTGGCCTCCCTGGCCTCCGCAAACAGCTTTTGCTGCAGCTCGATGAGTTGCTGCTGCGTGAGCCCGCTGTTGCCGCGCTTGTGCCCCGCCTTCACCTCCCGATGTTCCTTGTTGTCCGCCTTCCACTCTTCCCAGGCTGGCACAGCAGGGGCGGAAGAAACATCACAGCAGCACACAAAAGCAGGGAGAAGGTTCCAAATCCATCCACAGCCAATCCATGGGTCAACCCAATGCGAGCAGGCGTCGGCACACCTGCTCGCACCGCGTCCAAGTACGGCTCCCCAAACTCCAGCTCCTCTAGCGCCTTGATCACGTGCTCTGGGCTGATGGTGCTGCGCTTCTCGCGCTCGCTGATGTCGTTTGCCTGGGTGGAGATCAGGTGCACAAACTGGTTGCAGCACTGCACCAGCAGGTCGGACGCATCGCCCGCAATGCGCATCTCCTTGGGCAGCAGGTCCTTGATGCTCTTCTGCAGCGTTGACTTGGGCAGGCCCACATCGTCTGCCATGTATGCTGACTGAGCTGAACGGCGACGGGGGAGGGAGCAGGGGGGTGCGGGAGCGGCGGGGCTGAGCGGACAGAGCTACCTCGAGCAGTGATGATCGTCATATTTCGATTTAACGCAAGGAAGCA
Organism: Chlorella sorokiniana; assembly: GCA_025917655.1. Classification (NCBI taxonomy): domain Eukaryota; kingdom Viridiplantae; phylum Chlorophyta; class Trebouxiophyceae; order Chlorellales; family Chlorellaceae; genus Chlorella; species Chlorella sorokiniana. The sequence continues at coordinate 3,488,101 of CP084619.1, read as the reverse complement.
CACTAAGGGACAGATTACAACCCTGACCAGCCACAAACAAAGCCTCCTCTCTTTAGTCGAGGCGAGAAGGCGCTGTCGTTCACACCTGTGACAAGGAGATTTCCGCTTTGAAAGGCACCTCAGTCTGGCAACTGCTTGCTGCGCGGGTTGCCCAACGGATGGCGAAGAGTGGTTCAGCGGACCAGCACAAAAGCGTTTTCTTGGCAGATGTGAACGCCCTTAAGTTACATCACAATCTCCAGTGTTCAAATCAAGTTGAAGCGTTAAACAAGGAGTTGAATGCCACGGCACGCCAGCAGGGCGCGTGCCAGCGCTGCAGGAGCCCTGCCCCCTACTGCCCCCCGCTTGAGGAGCCCTGCTCGGTTGCTTCACGACAGTCGACTGCTTCTTCCTGACAGAAGATGACGTTGAGGTGGCTGAGACTGAGGACACGGTCCTGCTGAGCGTGCTGGCACGCCGCTGCGACATTGCCGATGGTCGCCGACTGGAGGCCTCCTCTGCTACCGAGGCCGCAGCTGAGGCAGGCTCCGGCAGGGCAACGCCCTTATTAAAGCTCTCTTCAGCCGTTTGATGCAGCTGCTGCCAGGTCGCCCGTGCCCTGTCCACCGCTGCCAGCTCAGCCCTCATGCCAGCCACGTCCTGCGCAGCTGCGCAAGCCAGCCGCGTCTTCACCCGTGCATCAAGCTCATCGCACATAGCTGCCATGGCCGGTGCACCCTGAAGTACCTCCTTGACTGCCTCATTGACTTTAAGGACCCCTGCCTCGTCCTCTGGGGCTGCCTGCACTGCCGAGAGAAGGGTTGCTGCCTGCAAAGCGAAGCAAAATCAGCTGGAGTTGGCACTCACTGTTGCCCAGCCACGACGCGCAAGCAAAGCCAGTGACAGCAGCCAATGGGTTACCTTTTGTGTTACAGCCGCAAGTTCTTCAGCATCCGCCTCTGCGATCATTTCAGCCACTCCCCTCACCCATGTCTGCGTCTCGGTGAGCACCGCGCCGACCAGGGGCGCACAGCTGCATGGGGGTGGCACGTCAGGGCGAATGGATGCTCATGACTCACCTTGGGACACTGCCTGCCATGCTGGCTGTACGCAGGCCTAGAGGCAATTATGCAGGGTGGCAGCTGCTCACTTCACACGAATGAAGCACGCATCGTGGTCGGTGCCAGCAGCCGATGCCTCCTCCCCAATGCGGTGGTACTGTGCCATGCGCTCCTCCGCTGCTGCCACGCTCAGCTTGCGCGACCTGCACGCACGTGACAGCAAGGCAAGCAAGAAACCTCGGTACCAGAAGCCATCACCCGTTGTGAAGCGTTTCGGCCCGGCGCGGGGCCACGGGCCCACCTCAGTTTAGCCAGCGCCGCCTGACGGTCACCACGCCACAGCGTTCCAAACCCACGCCAGCGCGCCGCGACGCGTGCCACCCTGCCACCGCATGCGGCACAGCCTCCTGCGCCTGGAGCATGGCCCGCACCACGGAGGGCGACTGGCTGACGTCTGGAAAGAAGTTGAAGGTGAGGGCCTCGGCATCCTCGCCGTACACGCGCCTGCAGCCAGGCAGGACCGCCCCTTGTGAGCATGTCCTGGCTTCCTCCTGTGCAGCTGCTGCCGCGTCAAGGGCAGCGGAGCGCTGCGGCTCCCAGCAGCCACCATGCTCACTGCTCAGGGGCCTCGATGCAGGTGCCGTCCATCCACCGCACAAACGCCTTTGCGCTGTCCGCCAGGTTGTGCAGCAGGCGGAAGAGGGCCCTGGTCACCTCGCCCGTGGAGGGCACCACAACCACCTCGCTGTGAATGAGGGACAGGGAAACCTGGAGGCAGGGGAGCAAAGGTGGGGGCGGCTTGCGCGGTGGCAGAGGCTGATGCCAACTGCTGCCGCCTTGGCCCCTCACCTGGAACAGCGGTGGCCTGGCAGCATCCTCGTCCCCTTGAGCGGGCCGCCCATTGCCCCCACCACCGGTGCCGCACCCTCGCATGCGAGCATGCATCGCCTGCAGCCCGGACGCCACCATTGCGCTCACGGCGGCAAAGGCGCGGCGTTCCCAGTAAGCATAGTACCTGCGCAATGTGCGGCGTGTGCAAGGGTGAGGACAGCATCGCTTTCCTTTCCATGTCCGCAGAAACAGTGCCACTCGCAGGCGCAACAACAGGCGAGGCCTGCCACCAGAGTGTATCCCCGGCCGGCTGGCCGGCTGCTGACAGGGCCCACCCTGCCAGGCGAGGCGACTTCCCAGTTGCCGTGCCCGCCACCAGCTCCTCCACCTTGATCAGCAGGGACCCCATTGTGCGGTACCTCGCCACCAGACCCTCCAGCACCTGCAGGAGCAACAGCCACATGCTCTGAACTGCTTGTGCCTGCCGATCCAGAGTTGGGCCCCCTTGCGGGCGCACCAGGCCCACAGCTTGGGCGCCTGGCACAGTTGAGTGGGGCGGCCTGCCCCCTCACCTGCCGCCTGTGCTGCTCGCAGTGCTCAACGAAGTGGTGCAGGTCGGGCAAGTCTGGTGCAGTGTCACCCAGGGGCTGGGCACCTGCTTGCTCAACTGCCGAGTCTATGACTACTGCAGGTGTGCCATCTGCTCCTCCAACAGCCTCAGCCATGGTGTCAGAAGCCACCGCTGCTGCTGCTGCTGCTGCTGCTGTGCTGGCCCCCCATGGCCATTTGTAGTGACAGCAGCAGGGGCCATTATGGCATCTGGCGGTATCAGGCAAGCGCGGCTGATGTGGAAGATGCTCTTCTCGATGAGCATGGTGTTCTTCTGCACCTGGCCGACCAGCGTCCCAAACCGCTCCACTGCCTGCAGAGCAAGGTGAATGGCTGCAGGTTTCTGTTTCAAAGAGGACCCCTTGCTTGTTCTTGTAAGGCCGCCCAGACCAGACTTTCAGACCAACAGTCCAGGCGCCTGCCGCCCACCTTGTTGACGTCTGCCACAAAGAGGGGAATGGTGAGGGATGTCCAGTTGATGCGCGACAGCCCCGGCTCCAGGGCCGCATCCAGCGCTGCCGCCTGCTCCACGAGCAGCGCCCGCTCAGCCGTGGTGAGCGAGGCGACGGCACGGCGATGCCCCTCCAGCATCGCTTCCAGGGAATGGAAGTGCTCCCTGAGGGAACGCGCAAGAATCATGCCATGCTTGCCAGTTGAGTTGATGGGCAGGGCATGCAGCCAGCCAGCCGCCCGGCCCACCTGACTTGTCCCTCCTGCAGTGCCAGGTTCACCGCAGCGGGCGGCACAGCAAAGCCCAGCTGGTCCAGGTACTTGGCCTCGCGCATGGCCCGCAGCAGGCCGGGCGGGAAGTTGATGGCCACAGAGCCGCTGCTGCCCGGGCTGGCTGCTGTCGTGGAGTCGGGTTGGCTGGCTGGAGGCCCCTGCTCCTGCCTGCAGAGCACGGCCTGCTTGAGCCCCGCGGTGACGGCAGCCTCCACACCAGCGCTCCAGGCCGCAAAGCGGGACTTCTCGTATCTCAGCATGTCCTTTGACAAGTCTGCAGGCAGCGGCAGCGCCAGGGCGTGGGTTCAAGTGGCTGCGGCTGTGGCCACCCCACAGGGGCGCTCTCAGCGGCACACCAGCTCACCAGTGATGGCTGCCGCCGCCCGGCGCCCCTGCTCCAAGGAGTCCAGCTTCCCGTCCAGCTCCAGCAGGCGCACCCAGGTGCGGCGCAGGCGCAGCAGCAGGCCGCGGCTCCACCGGATGGAGCCTGCCACAGGGGCATGTTGCGTGTGAGTTGCGGTTTCTCCTTGCCCTCCTCAAACATGTGCCTCACGGAATGGATCTGCAGCAGGCGGGGTTTGCTCCATGCATACTGTGAGCAGCGGCGTCGCCGGAACAACTCCCCAGCAGCACAGCAGCGAATCGGGGATCATACCTCTCGAATGAAGTGCTCAAGCACAGCGGCCACCTTGTCTGCCATCTGTTGCTGCATAGCGCCCTGAGTCTGCAGCAAGCGGTGATCGGGAGCAGCGAGGCCGTCAATGTTAAAGAGGGCTGACTAGAGAGGGCTTACAGGCTGGTGGGTGCGCAGCGCCCAGCGCCTGGCCTACCTGAATGCGCTTGAAGCTGTGCAGCAGCTGCGCCGCGGCGTCCACGCTGCGCAGGCGCCGGAAGCAGGTGTCGATGAGGTCGCGGGTGGCCAGCTTCACGTCGTCGGCGTCCCGCAGGAACCGGCCCCGCACTGCGCGCCACTCCGCCGTGTGCAGGCGGTCGAGCGGGTTGAAGGCGACGCCCTCCACGGGCTCCACCATGGCCTGTTGGGGGCGGATGCGCTGCGCCTGCCGGTGAACAGTAACAGTGAGCAGGGCTTGCCGGCGAACAGTAACAGTGAGCAGGGCTTGCCGGTGAACAGGGACATTTGCGCCACGTCCCGCTGGCTCAGCAAGCAGACCCTGGCCTGGACGGTGCTGGACTCTACATCCGTGCAAACAATCGACAAAACAGAAGGTTCCCTGCCACTTTATGAAACTGGGGCCCCACCTGCACCATCACCGACACCTCGTCAATCACGCTGCTGTCCCCCATCACCGCCTTGAGCTCCGGCCCCAGGAACTGGCGGAAGTCGTCCACCGCCTGCAGCATGCCTGCCAGCTCGCCGCACACCTGCAAGCCATGCAGGAAGGCCACGCTGTGTGTATGGCGCTTAGAAGCATGCCGGTTGCACCGACTCCGACAGGGATGCAGCACCACGGCAACTGGCTGTGCGAGCCGATGCCGAGGAGCCCCTCGCCGATGAGCGCACCTCGGCGGCGTAGTTGGTCCTCTCAAACAGCAGCTGCTTGCTGAACTCCCAGCGCGCATGGTGGCCCGCCGCCTCGATCTTCTCCCTGGTGGCCATGTAGTGGGTGCGCCAGCCGTCCGCCACGGCCTTGCACGCGTGCACCAGGCCCAGCGCCTCGGCGGCGGGCGCTTGGAAGAGCGAGGAGAGGTCCAGTGCGCCATCCAGCCGGTCCTGCACGCACCCAAGCGGCAAGCCTCCACCCATGCCCGTGAACACTTGCCGCGCATGACGGCAGGGCTCTGCGCCGTGCGCAAGCAGCAGGCCAAACCTGCAGCCCCTGGGCGATGCGCTCCAGCAGGTTGCTCATTGCCACGTCGTCTCCGTAGTAGCGCGACACCACCCAGATCTGTAAGGACGGGCGGGGCATGGCTTCCTTCGACCGTGAGCGCTGCTGGGGCACTGCCAAATCCGGCTTTGCATGGAGGTGGACACCCCTGCCCACCATGCGCAGGGCGTTGAGCATGGGCTGCAGCGCCTCGACCACCGCCGCCAGGCTGCCGTCGGCCAGCGTGCGGAGGTGGCGCTCCATGGTGAGCAGGAAGCGCGTGTTGTCCCTCGCCTCCATGGCCAGCCGCGCCAGCTCAGCCAGCTGGGCGCGGAAGGAGGCGGCCAGGTTGCGGTCCAGGCTGCCCGCCTCCACCACGCCCTGCGTCGCTCGCACCGCCGGCACGCTGAGCTGCTCCAGCAGGCCCCCGTACGCCTCTGCCCGAGCCTGCCAGAACTCCAGCTCCACCAGCGGTCCTCGCCCCACCGGGCGCAAGCCAGCCTCGCGCTGCAGCGTGTCAGCCGCCAGGCGCACCCACCCCTCCATGCAGCGCTCACAGGCCAGCACGGCCTCCTCGCTGCGGGCAGCTGCCGCCACATCCTGCAGGTCCACGGCAGGCAGCTCCACACCCACCTCGCTCCGAACATGCCTTTCGGCAGCAGCCACGAGGGCGGTAAACTTGTGGGTTGCTGCCAGCAGCTCCGCAGCTGCGGCGCTGTAGGCGGCGCTGGACCTGTGTGACGCCTTCTGCCATCTGCTCCCGTTTGGAGGAGGCTGTCCTGGCTCCGCCTCACACATGGCTACCGCCGCCTTGCTGTCACCTCCAAGGGACTGTTCCAGTTCATCATGACTGCCATGCTGTGCGGCAGCTGCTGCAAGCGGCGCTACCACATGCTCGAGGAGAAGGTGAAGGCTGGACAGGGAGGGGCCCGAGGGCAGGAGCATGGTCACCGTCGCGCCGGTTGGGTGTCGCGCGGAGCCCCCATCTTCTGTCCTGGGGTCTGGGACGGTGCGGCCAAAATAGATCGATGGCATTCCCTGCAGCTCTGCTGGCAGGGCGCCAGGCAGGCACACATGCAGCCGGGTGGCTCCCGCGCTGCTTGCGTCCTCACTGCTCGTATCCGTGGCACCGCCCGCAGAGGCTGATTGCTGTGGCTCGCACTCCTCAAAAGCATCTGTCCTAACAGCGGCGCCGTCCAGTTTATCAAAAGAGAGGTTGGCTACTGCTGCTGGGTGCGCATTAGAGGCAGCGGACGGGTCGGCAGCCAGCTGACCTGTGGCTGCCTCATCCCGTGCCACCGGAGTGCGTGGTGTCGTCTTACAAACGATGATTTCATGCACATCTGCATGCATAACAGCGGCCGCATGGTGTAACAAGGGATGGAAGAGGGTGGCAGCGGCTGGCAACCGGGCGGGCACCCCCAAGTTGCGCACCTCCAGCTTCAAAAGACCGTAGCAGGTCGCTGTGTTCTGCCTCAAGCACTGCGGGACAGCCTAGTAACCGACAGGCCCGGCTGAGCAGGGAGTCAGAGTCGCTCATAACCCCGGAAGACGGTCAATCATGCCAGGTTCGCGAAGAGAGATTGTTTTGCTGGCAATGGGGTTTATTGCAATCAATTGGATAGCCTGGACATGGAACTAAAGGGGAAATGGACAGGCCCGCAGTACGGCTGTCCTGCTGCGGGACCTCTAGACGGGGCTGCACGGTTCTTCGACGCCCGATTGGCCGCTTGAGAGGCAGCTGACGCTTTAAGGGAGGGTGAGAGCAATGGCGGAGCAGAGCCTTCTTGAACAAGCTCAGGCTGCCGCCAAAGCCAAGGAATACGATCGCGCATTGCAATTGTACGACCAGGTAGGTAGATCATTGCCGAGCCCCAGCTCACCAGTTCACATGCGGCCGATCGCCGAGACTTCTAGCAGGAGGTCCCCTTGCACGTAGCGCCACTGTGAAGCCCCCGCAGACATGCTGGCTTACGCATGCTTGGTGGCGGGTGATGGAGCACATCACTGGCCTCAACCGCCCGCCACGCTGCGCCTCCGCAGGTGGTGGAGGCTGATGAAAACGCAGTGGCCCTGGCGGGCCGCGCCGCAGTTCATAACAAGCTGGAGAATTACATGGAGGCAGCTGCGGATGCCAGTCGTGCGATAGAGCTGGACAGCAAGCTGGCATCAGCGCATAAAGAGCGGGGGTGAGCCTTTCAGCGGGAAGTGTTGCTTTTCGAGCCTGGTTAGGAGTGTGCGGGGGTAGCCAGTCTTGATGCTCAGTCACATTGGCGCATGCACACCCACCCTTTGCAGCACCGCTTGCTACAATCTCGACGAGTTTGAGAGTGCCATGGAGGCCTTCGAGACGGCCTCCGCCTTGGAGCCCACTAAAATCATCCACAAGACTTGGGTCAACATGTGCAAAGTGCAGCTTGGTGGTGAGCGGGGCAGGCCAGCCACGGTGTGAGATGCCGGAAGTCTAAATGCTGACTGCTATCAGCTCCTGCCAAAGCCGCAATGGCCGCTCAGTTGCCCGTGCTGGGCAGGCTGCCGTAACACCTGCTCCGTGTTTGTGTCGGTCTGCTGCGCGTGCAGAGGAGCTCCCGCAGCCGCCCGTGCCGCGCTTGGATCCCCCAGCAGAGAGGCCCGACCCTGCCGCCTTGTCAGCCCGCAGCAAAGACGACGCAGCCGGCTCAAGCGGCGGCCAGGGCATCACGCTCACGGGCGATGAGTTGAAGGCCTTTCTGGCGCAGGCCAAGGCAGGCAGCGTGGGAGTCTGCAGCCGCCACCCGAGGCGGAGGATGAGCCAGGCACCGAAAAGCCCAAGGCGGTGACGGTTGATGACCCCGAGTTCAGCAAGTACTGGAAGGCGCCTGTTGCGGGTGCGGGGTGGGGCAGCATGCCTGCTCCCACAGCTTGCATGTCCGTGGTGCCGCAAGCATTGCGGGTTGGGCAGGTACCATGTGTACAAGGTTGGCTTGTTAAATTCTGTGCAGCTGTTGCCACCCAGCCTAAGCAGCCGTGTGCCATTGCTCGCAGCCTCGGCGGTAGCTGGCATCTCAGAGAAGCCTGAGGGGGTCAAGTACCGCCACCAGTGGTTCCAGAGTGGGGACTGGGTGGAGGTGAGGGACTGAAGCCTCAGGGACTTGCAGCGCACTCCACGGACCCAGGCTTGATGGATACATGCAAGCTGTGATGCGCAGCAGCGATAGTGACAACAGTGGGTTTGGGCCTCTTGCACCACTTACCAGGTGAACGTGTTGGCCAAGGGCCTCAAGAAGGAGCAGGTGGCGGTGGATTTCGAGCCGCGGCGCCTACGGGTTGCAACCACCGACACCCAAGGCAAGCTTGCGAGGCGCGATGTTTCTGCCCTGCCTGCCCTGGCTTGCAAGGCTTCGCGTTGCCCTGGCCCCCTCCATACCCCGTGCCAGTTGACGGTTGCCCCTTCCCTGTCATCTGCCATTGCTCCCACAGGGCAGGAGGATTACACCCTGGACCTTGCGCTGCATGGCGAGGTCGTGCCGGGGAGAGCCGGTTTGAAGTGCTGGGCACCAAGGTGGAGATCAAGCTGCGCAAGGCGGAGGCGCAGCAGTGGCCGGCGCTGGAGCAAGGGCAGCAGCGCGCTGATGCCGAGGCGGCGCCTGTCCAGGCGCCTGCAGCGGCAGCGGCTGAGCAGCCGGCGGCGGCACCTCTCAAACCCACGCCTGCGTATCCGTATGCGGGGTGAGGCCACGTGTGCATGCTGACCGGCTGATGGGGAGGTCCGCTGAGCTGTGAACCGTTGCCGCAGCCTACATGAGAGGATGCCTGGTGGGCGCTCAACGGTGCTGGCACGACCCTCCCCTTCTGCAGCAAGAAAATAGACTGGGACAGGTTTGCTCAGGAGGTGCAGAAGGAGGAGAAGGAGGAGAAGCTCGAGGGCGATGCGGTAAGGAGCGTGTTGTGCAGGCTCTCCGCTGCTCTCTGCTTCATGAGCTGCGCCATGCGCACACGGAATGGGTGATCACACACGTGCCACGCCACCCATTGCCGACCCCGCGCGCAGGCGCTGATGAAGTTTTTCAAGGAACTTTACGATGGGGGGATGAGGACACGCGCCGGGCCATGGTGAAGTCGATGCAGGAGTCAGGTGGGCTGACAGAGCAGGCTGGCAGCTGCCAGGGGGCAGCTCCAGGCACCTCCGACCCTGTTTGAGTCATCACGTCAAGGGGCGCTCTTGAAGCATTTGGGGCCCCTGCAAGTAGCGCGCGCTCGCGTTGCCTCTGTTCCAGGCGGCACAGCGCTGAGCATGAACTGGAAGGAGGTGGGCAAGCGAGACTACAGCAAGAAGGGGAAGGACGGCGATGATGATGAGGAGGAGGATTGGAACTGGGAGAAGCGATGACCAGCTCACCGTGTATCTCCCCTGCTCCCCGCTCTGTTCCCCTTCTTCCAAAATCCTGTTACATTGTATTTTGCGAATGCAACGTGTCATTCAGCTGACCGCTCCCTATGGTGTGATGGATGGAGCGAGGGTCTTCAGCTGCCGGCGTTAAGGAACTTGCTGCAGGCGGTAGCTGTTCATGTACATCGCATCGCCCACCTTCCAGCAGGGGTTCCTGCAGGTGGCAGCTGCAGTCTGCGCAGCCCTGACTGGCTCCCTCCAGGCTGCCTGGCCAAGCTTGCGACCGAGCTGCAGCCTTAGCCGCCTCCCGTTTGAAATCAAAGCGCAGGGCAATGAGGGTCATGATGGAGCCCTGCATAACGCAGTTGGGAGCAAGGGAGGTGGGTGGGGCAGGCTTGGCTGACGCCAGGCACAGGGTGCCGGCATGGACCTAGCCCCCACCTGCCAGCAGTTGGTGATGACGATGGCCCACCAAAGCCCGGCCAGGCCCAGCTTCAGCCTGCGGGGCAGCATGATTGCGCGTGGGTGGGTACGACAAGAGGCGAGCCGGAGCCCAGCCTGCTGCATGCAGCCGCGGGGTGTGGGCCGCTGGCGCACCCACCTGAAGGCTAGCAAGGCGGCCAGCGGGACCCCAGGCACCAGTAAGATGCCAGGTTTGTGGCAGCTCCTGTCCCCTGCCTGCCGCTGCCCCTGCACACCCAGAGGCACGTGGGACAGTGGGCACAGCGGGCAAATTTATGGCTGCCTCCTGGCCGGCAGGAGCAGTGCAAGGCTCTCTTCACCTCAGCAGGCCCTGCAGCGTGATGTTGGCCCCGTCCCCGGCAGGGTCAGGACAAACACGGGCATCAGGCGTGCCGTGGCCTCGACGACGTCGGCGGCATCTGCTGGGAGGGGCCCGATGCGGCGCTTGGCTCAGCACCTCCGCTCAGCAGCTCCTAGACAGGCAAGGCAGGAGCTTGCAGCGTTGCAGCAGCGTGCCTGTGAACAGGACAGCCCAGCGGTTGCGCAGCGCAAGGAAGAGCGCAATGGCAAGCAGCTCGGTGCCCAGCCCGATTGCTGTGCCGGTCCAGGTTGCGCGCCGTGCAGCGGCGGGCGCCCAGCGCCCAGGCTGTTGGACACACGTGTGCTGCGGGCGGGCAGGGAGCAAGGAGGCGTGCCGTGCAGGAACCGCGGTGTGGCATGGACCAAAAATGCAGGAAGCCTGCTGGTGCGCTGGCCTCGTCATGCGCTCCTGCCCCGCAGCAGCCCCGCCCCACCTGACCGCCATTGAGAAGCCCGACACAAACATCCAGACCAGGCCGGAGGAGTTGTAGATGATGCCCATCGCGCCGATGGCCACGTCAGCACGCGGCAGCAGCCCGCTCATGATCACCAGGGCCTCGAAAGTCCACCATTCCACACCTATCATCACCACCGAGGGCAGCGCGTACCTGCGGCCGGGCACACGGGTGCCCCTGTCGTCCCAAAAACAAACCCATACGACGGGCTGATCAGCGCAGCTGCATGGGCTGGCTGGGGAGCCGGGCAGGCGCGCTGCCAGCCCGCGCTTCCCAGCGCCAGCGGGTGCCCCCACTCGCCGCACCTGAGGTATGTCGGCCAGCCGCGCAGGGCCTCGGCGCTCCAGCCGTGCCACGTGGCGTGCGCTTGGCCCCGCAGCCGCCGATCCCTCACAAGGATGTATCCTCCCAGCATCGCCGCCATGGACGCCTGCAGCCCGGGTGGCGGCGATGAGCTTGTGCCACACTTGGCAGGTGGTGGAGGTGGTATGGCGGTGGCTGTGTGCTTAAGAGCAAGGGCAGCGCGGCGGGTGCCTGCGCGCGCCAAAGCAACAGGTGTCCAGGCCACCGTGCTTGTGCGCGCGAGCACCTGCGTGCAGACCCAGGCAAAGGCCGCCCCGTCCAGCCCCAGGCCCAGCCGGAAGATGAGGAGCCAGGCGTAGAGGGGAGTAAGGGCCAGCCCGGCGGCGGTCACCAGGGAGGAAGGGGTCACCACGCCCTGCAGCCATGCAAGGCTGCGCTTGCTTGCTTCCATGAACCTGCGCTGACCCGCCGCGCTGGAGGCACATCCAAGCCATTCAAGTTGCCCTTCCCACCCCTCCGGCCGCAGCACTGCCCACCTGGGCCATGAGGTACCGCTTCGAAACCTCAAAAATGCCTGAGTGGCGTGCGGGAGGCGAGAGAAGGGTGCGGCTGATGCAGCTTCCTGCTTTAACGCTTCCATACATGCGTTCTGCCAGGCGATGCCAGCCCTATCAGGCATGTGTGCCCTCCCCACTCACCCGCAAACCAAAGAGCCGGCGTGGCCATCTGAATGTATCGAGCGGCGGCGACGCTGAGCGCCGGGTCCTGGCGGAACAGCAGCAGCAGGCGCTGGGCGTGCGTCCACAGCGCCGCCACGGCCGCCGACACGACTGTGGTGAGGAGCAGCGCCCGCTGCAGCACCACTCCTACCATGCGGTGGTTGCCCGCACCCACCGCCTGCCTGAGGCAGTGTGAAGACGAAAGGGGGTCATGTGAAGAGCAGAAACGTCCACGCTTGGGCCAGCGGTGCCACGTGGCTGCACAGCAGCACCGGCTTGGTGGCATAACCTGGCACCCGCTCACCCGCAGAAGGTCTCCATGGCGGAAGCAAAGCCGATGAGCACGCTGAGCCCCGTGACGTTGAAGATGCTGGTGCCCAGCACAAGGCTGGAGAGCTGCTGCTGGCCCAGCCGCCCCGTCATGCCGAGCAGCACAGCGCCGGACAGGAAGGACACCAGGTTGCCCACCGACAGGGGGAGGGCGAGGCGGCATAGCCTGCAGGGAAGCCAGCCACAACCAGTTTGAAGCATTTAACAGGCACCGCAGTGCAGGCCGCGCCGGTGCTGCCGCCGCTGCTGGTTGCTCACGTGCTTGCCTCCTGCGCCACCGCAGCCCAGCCGGGGCCATCGTCCAGCGGCGCATCTGCGTTGCTATCTGGCTGAGGGGGGCTTTGACTGACAGCATGCGCCCAATCGTGGCAGATGCCATGGGCGACAGCAGCGACTGCGCCTCGTCAATGGCCTCCTGCCAGGGCGACGAGGCTGCCGCAGGCGAGGGCGCCGCCGCAAATGGCGTAACACGCAGTGGTGACAGGCGACCGCTGCGATCATCCTGGGAACTCATGCTCGCCATGATTGATTGTGGGAGTGTGGCTTGCTGTCAGTCATTGACGAGTTTCGGGTCCTTCGCCAGACTGGTCTCGTTACATGCTTGGCCTTGGAACCGGGCGCATCAAAATTGCCTTTGCCTTTTGTCCAAATTCACCTGCTCACGGGTCTCCCTCGTTCCATACGTACTGGCACCGATGTACCTCACCACTGGGAACTACTCGCATGCATATTAAACTGCGTATTAAATTGGGCAGCGTCCGTAACCAAGCTACACGGACGGGCATGGCGCGCACTAGCGCTAACAAGCAGTCCACGGCTCGCCGTGAGAAGGAGGATGACGCTGTAGATGTGCTTGATGCCTTGGCCACCCGTCTTGGGGCCCTTGGAAAGCGGAAGTGGAAGGCAAGTCGGAAGTGCATGTCCGAGCCCCAGCAGCGTCTCCTTGACGCTAGCCGCCCAGGACTAGCCGCACATGAACCCGTTATCGACGAACAACTTTTTGTGAGCCTGTCGCCCTGAGCCCGGCTGCCTCTGGCTTCCCGCAGACCAAGGACCTGGCGGCGGCGTTGAACAGCGCTGCAGGCGGCTTGGAAGATGAGGCAGTCAAATCTTACATCCTTGGCAACCTGGAACAATGCGCTGCGCAGCTGCACGAGCGCCTGCTTGCCGTACAGGAGAGTGAGGCAGCAGGGGAGGCGGCTTCTCAGCCGCCTGCCAGCGCGGAGGTGCCGCCGGCCAAGCGCGCCAAGCGCGGCAAGAGGGCAGCGGCGGGGGCGCCGCCGGAGCTCGAGGTGGCCGAGGAGGCCGAGGAGCTGGCCCCTGCAACGCTGGCGACTGCTCAAGGCTACACGCAGCTGGCTGCCGAGGCGGCCGACGGCCAGCTGGACCCTCGCTTCACGACTGTCGACCTGCTGCTGGCCCGCACGCTGCCCGCTGAGGGCCTGGCAGCAGCACACGTGCGACGGCTGCACAGCGAGGATGGCGGGGCGCCGCAGCAGGGGGCGCAGGCGCTGGTGGCCGCCGCTGCCACGGCCCTTGCTGCCTCTGCAGCGCTAGCCGCCGAAGCAGACACTCCGGAAGACGCGCTGCGCATGTTTGCTCCGGCCGTGGCGCACCTGTGTGCTGCGCAGGAGCAGCTGGCCGTCGAAGCGCAGAGTGGGGCTGCTGAGGAAAGCGGCACACAGTTGGAGGGAGAGCTGGGACGGCTGGCGGGCCGCACTCTGGCCAGCATGCACGCTGCGCTGCAGCGCCAGACCCTTGGCGGCAGCGGCGGCGATCAGACCGCTTGCTACTACTGGCGCTCCAACCCGCAGCGCTTGTCTGCAGGCGCAGCCGTCGAGGCTGCAGGCGCGGTGGGCGCCGCCATTTGCGGCCTGCGCACGTCGCTGCGCCTGCGAGCCGCGGGCGGCCAGCCCCCACCAGCCAGGCGCTGCTCACGCTGGGGGCTGCAGCGGCGGCAGATCTGCGCCTGCTTGCCCCATTTGCGCCCAGCGGTCAGCTGTCCACACTCGCACGCATGGTGAGCAGGCCAGCCAGGGCCCGAGCAGCCCCGCAGCATGCCCAGCGCGGCAGTGCCTGGCCATGCGCGCTCCCTCGCCCGCCCCACCCACCCCACCTGCCGCTCTGCCCACGCAGCCGCTGGACGAGGCGCAGGCCAGCCCTGTCTCCGCACGCCGCTTCCTGGCCCTGTACATTGCGGTTGGAGGCATGGGTGAGCCGCAGCCTGGGGAACCCCTTGGCAGGCATGCATGTGTGTGTGTGTGTGTGTGTGTTGTGGGGTGGGGTGGGGGGGTCGTCGGGGGTGGGGGGGGTGGGGGTGGGGGGTGGAAGGCTGCCGAGGCCCACATGCATCCTGCCACTCGCAGACACACCATACCACCAACGGATGCCACCAATGCGCTCACCTGTTGAACCCCTGCCTGCGCCCCTCCCCCTCCCTGCAGAGGCTGCGGGTGCCGCGGACTACCTGCACCGCCTAGCGGCGGCGCGCAGCGCGGCGGCAGTGGCGGCGCAGCTGGGGAGGGCGGCCTGGGCGCCCGCATCTTGGATGAAGGTGGGGCCCTGCCAGGCTGGGGCAGCCAGCTGCTGGCGGCGGGGGCGGGCCACTGTCGTGACGCGCTGCGTGCAAGGCCAGACGCCCTCTCGCATGGCCCCTCAGCCGCTGAGCCGCTGCCCTGCCGCGCCTGCCCCTGCAGCCACCCGGGCGCCCGGTCAGCCAGGAGTTCGTGGTCTGGCTGAGCGAGCAGCCACCCAGCGCCATTGTGTCGACGGCGCTGGCTGCTTCGCGGGGCGGGCCCACGGCCCTCAGGTGGGGGCAGCCCTGGTCGCGGGGAGCATGCAGCGGCCGCCAGGCTTGCGGCAGTCCTTGCCTCGCCTGGCCCGCTTGTGCCTCAAGCCGAACCAATCCCCACTCTCATCCTCACCTCGCAGCCAGCACCTGGCGCGCGAGTGCAGCGAGCGCGGCCTGCAAGCGCTGCTGGCCGCCATGCAGCGCGGCGCGGCGGCCGGCGGCGGCGCGGGAGCCCGGCGAGGGCGGGGTGGCGGGGGAGGAGGCGCTGCTGGACGACCTGCTCTTCTTCTCCGACAGGGCGGGGGACGCCACCATGTTTGACAGGTGGGCTTGATGCGGGCCACAGCTGCGGGCCCTGGATCCCTGCAGGCAGCGGCGCTGCATGGGCTGCAAGCTTCATGGGTCGAGGCGCGTCCAGGCTCTCCAACCGTCCCCGACCCTCTGCTGGCCCCCTTGCATCCCCTGCGCACGTGCAGGGACTGGGGCACAGCATCCGACGATGGTGACGACGCAGGGGAGGGCGGCGAGCGGGGCGTGGACCTGGGGGAGCTGCCCGACGCGAACCAGCGCGACGAGCTGCTGCAGGGCTGACCGGCAGGCCGGCTGCAATCCCTCCCCCTGGGTTGCTGCCCCTGCCAGATGCACTGCACGTCTGCAGTTTACAGTGCTGCCGCAGAAGCGGCCCTGCTCTTGCTGCCAGCAATTGCAACACAGTGACATGGAGAATCACGTACAGGTCAAAGGAAGTAGATTGGAAGTTTTGATGGGGTGTTTGGAGTTTAGGCTAGCTGATTGTTTGCAAGGTTTGCACTTGCAAGCGAATGGGAAGCAAGAGTACAGGCGGTTTGGGATGGGGCGCTTGTGAAGGAAACAGTGAAAAGTGTGGACTGGCGGGATCAGGGGAAAACTGGTTGTGGGGGTGGAGGGAGCTGTGCAGGTCGGGCTCCCACCACGGGGTGCTCACTCACAGGCTACTTTGGGGGCGGGGGGGGGCGCGTCCCCATCAACCCTTCTTTGGCAAGCAGTTCCTTCCCTTGCAGGGCTTTGGCGAGGGGGAGGGAGGGTGAGGGGGATGGTGAGGGAGACGGCTGGGGTGAGGGTGAGGGTGAGGGAGACGGCTGGGGAGAGGGGGAGGGTGAGGGGGAGGGAGACGGCTGGGGGAGGGGGAGGGTGAGGGGGATGGTGAGGGGGAGGGGAGGGGGATGGGGAAGGAGATGGTGAGGGAGACGGCTGGGGGAGGGGGAGGGGGTGCTGCCCTTGATGCTGGTGGTCAGGGGCTGCATGAGGCCGGCGTACATGAGGCAGGCGCCCTTGTTGTCGCCCAGCATCTGCACCTTGACGTAGCCGCCGTCTCCCCAGAGGCCCCACGAGTTGCGGATGATGAAGTAGCTGTCAGGGCTGCCGATGCCGGCGGTGGCGTTGTAGCCCACGACCACCCTGCGCCATTCAGAACAAGGAACATGGGTGAGGGTCGCTGGGGTAGGGTTGGGAGGTGAGGGCAAGGCAGGGAGCATCGGTGCAGAGCTAGCACACAAGGTCAGAACACACCCTGCCGTCAGCATCCTCACATGGCGTGGTTGTAGGTGTTGGCGTTGCACTGCGAGGCCTGGTAGACGCCCCCGAGTAGCCGTAAAAGTTGTCCACCACGTTGAAGTACATGACGGTGGGCCCGTTGCTGGACACGGCGCGCATGATCTCCTGGGCGCTGGGGTACAAGCCCCGGTAGCCGGGGCTGGCCACCGTCATAGACCCAGTCACCGGCATGGCGGCCTGGCGGCAGGTGCCTGTGGTGCCGGTGTAGGGGTAGTTGGCCTCTGAGGTGACGAAGAAGTTGGCTGCATAGGAGAAGGCCTCGTCTGCAGGAGGGGAGGCGGCTGGATGGGTGAGCAGTTGGGGGTGGAGCGCTGGTGGAGCGACAGTCTGTGGATGCAGTCTGCCGTTTGGACAGCCCTCCCGGACGTGGGATGCATGCTGGCACTCCCTTTCCGCTTACCCGACCAGCCGCCGTTGCAGCCGTAGGAGCCATAGCCGTTGGCGCCCACGCCGCGCCCACGCAGTCCACGAGTTGCTGCTCCGAGGTGTCAGGGCGCAGGGACACGCCGTCGATGCCGGCCTTGATCTCCATGGCGCCGACAGCGGCAAAGGCCCAGCACGAACCGCAGCCGCCCTGGTTGCGGGGGGCACCACGCCCGGTCCCGCCAGTCAAAGGTGAGGGGGTATGTGGACTGCAGCAGCTTGCGGGAGCCGTCGTTGGCCACAAGCTTGCGCGCTTTGGCGGTGCGGGCAGCCAGCTGCGCGGGATCGCGGTCGGGCATCAGGTAGGACTCCTTGAACTGCAGGGCAAGCGGGGGATGAGCAACGAGCGTCAGGCGGCGCCGCCAGCACCGACGAGCAAACAAGCATGACGGTGCAGGGGAGCCATCATCCTGCCCATACACCCCCCAAACACACACACAACACACCTGCTCAAAGGTCATGTCGGCGAAGGCGTTGAGGCCCTTGAAGAACTTGATGTTGGGCTTGCTGTTGTGGGCAATGACGTCGTCCAGGTTGGCGGAGAAGGCGGCAAAGGAGGCGGTGTCCACGGCCGAGCCGTCGGCGTAGCGCTTGCCCATGGTGGCCTTCCACTCCTTGAACAACTGCTTGCGCTGGCCATTGTTCTGCAAGGGGGCGGTGGCGCAGGGAGGACTGTCAGGCACATGCTTGCACTGTGGTTCTCAACGGGCACAAGTGCATGGATCAGGCACGAGGGGCGGAAGCTGCCGCTGCGGTGGTCTGGCTCTCTGCGAGCTTCAGCCGTCCTGTCAGACCAACCGACGATACGGCAATCCTTCCAAATGCTCGGAATGGCTAAGAGTGTCAGCCCGGGCAGGCTGGGAGCCCCCGTCAGGCATGGCTTACGCCAGGGACGTGCCCAACGGAGTGACCGAGGCGGCATGGCAGCCCTTTCATACGCCTTGATTAGTATGACAGACACTCCGGCTCACCAGCTTTGCCAGTTCTGCGGCCGAGCGGGCTGCCTCGTCTCGGCTGCGGAAGTCACGCCACTTTGGCGCGGCGAGGGCCTGACCAGCCAGGAGGAAGACAAAGAGAATAGTAATTCGCATGGTGCTCAAGAGGGTAGAGCCCCTCGATGAGGGTGTTTGGGATTGGTCAATGTGGTGGTGGGGCTGGGGCGAGGGGAGTCCGAGGCAACTCAGATAACTTTTAAATGCCTTACAAGAGGGAAATTAAGTGCTGTGGGTGGGTTCAGAGTGGAATTGATGATGCTTCGGTGTCCGGAACGGAGCCCCGGTTCCTGCTGATGTGTCCATTGTGGTTGCATGTTTCCAGAAATCACATCCCCACGCAGCTGCGTTCCTGTTCGTCCTACCTTCATATGCAGCTCGTGGAGGGCATGCGTCGAGTCGAGCCAGCTCTGTGGCAAACCCATGTAGGTTTCTGACAGCAATGACAGCAACCTCTGCGCGCGCTGAAGGAGCACGAGAAGCTGCCTGCTCCCACTTTTGCACTCAGCACTTACAGCAGGGCAGCGCGATCAGGGGGCCACAGCTCGAAAGGTGAAATGCAGCTTGGGGCTGCACAATGGCAGCTGGGGTGGCCCCCGGCTGCGCATGCACCAGCAGCGCAGTGCTGCACAGTGTTCGGCAGCTGAGCGACGCACGCAGGACGCGGTGGGAGGATCAACGCCCGGGCGCAGCTGGGCAGCAGCCGTCCCCGCTCAGTCGAACAGGGAGAAGCCCATGTCCTCGTCCTCCTCCTCCTCGGGCTCGGGGGCAGCGGCGGCGGCGGCGGGCGCGTCGCCGGCGGCGGCAGGGGCGGCCGCCACAGCGAAGGCAGACGGGTCGGCCAGGAAGGCCTTGACCTGCGGCAGGGTGCAGGGTGCAAGGAGCATGCTTCAGAATGATGGCCTCCAGCCCGCACCCCATGGAACCTGCGCCCCATGGAGAGAGCTGTGGGGGTGCAGCTGTGGCCGGCGTTGTGCTGCTGCTCGGCCGTGCCCCCAAACATCAGTGGCTGCCACACTCAACCAGCTTTTGCAGCACCAAGCTGCGACCGCGCGCATGGAGGCCACATCGAACGCCCTTGCAAGCCCCCAATGCACCGCAGCCTCGAAGCTCAGCATGCCCAGCCGAGCGCGCCACGCTCGCAAAGCACTCCCCCAACCCACCTTCTCCGCCAGGGGGAAGGAGTAGTCGGTCTCCACCGCCACCGCCAGCACGTTCTTGTAGCCGTTGACGAGGGAGTGGGGCACCGAGGCCAGGGTGGGGTAGTTGAGCTCCAGGCAGGCGGCGGCCACGTTGCGCAGGCCAGCAGTGATCAGGTCGCCCAGGTCGTCGTCGGTGATGTCCAACACCTGCGCACGTGTGTGCGTGCACGCGCGTGTGAGTGGAGTGCAAGAGCGTGTGTGCAGTATGTGTGAAGGCGTGTAGTAGTGGGGTTGGTAGGATGGCCGTGCATACCGACCGGGGGCGAACCAGAGGTTGGTGGCGCAGGCTGATTGCTTGCCGTGCGCGGCGCACGGGGCGGCCCCGATTTAGGCGCGCGACGGCGCCGCCCTCGGGCCTCCCGGCAGCCGCGTGCTGCGCACCTTGGGGTCGTAGAGGGAGCCGTTGTCGTAGACCTGGAGGATGACCAGGCCGTAGGAGAAAGGCTTGATGCCCAGCTTGGACAGCAGGGTGGCCTCCGAGGCGCCGACCTTGTCGCCCGTCTTGATCAGGTGCACATCGGCGGTGATCTCCACAGAGCCCTTGTTAATCTTGGTGGGGATGTTCAGCACCTGGGGGCAGGGAGCGGGGCAGGAACAGGCGGCGCATGGCGGTCGGGGCGGAGCCCTGACGGCGGCACAGCACGTGGCACGCACAGCTGGAGCCCTGCTGCAGTTTCCAGGCCTTGGCTGTTGCGTGGAGCAGGAGTCGCGTGGGGCAGGCAGCCGCACCTGGAAGAACGAGGTCTGGGAGGGGTCCATGCCGGTGTTGCCACCCGGGATGGTGACGTCGTTGGGGGCCACCAGGCCGACGCGGGCCGGGCGCCCACCTTGAACTCGTTGATCACCTTGCGCACCTGCCCAAAGGGAGACCGAGGCCCGGCAGGTGGGTGGGTGGGGCGGACAAACAGCAGGAGCAGAAAGTTGCGTAGCAACTAGGGCGGCGGGCTGCCCGGGCTGCAACAGGCCCCCGCTGCATGCAGCCCATTCCGTCAACATGCTGTCGTGCACTACCCCAGCCTCTGCAGCCTCTCCGCACCTCGTTGAGGTCGCCCTTGGTGAAAAGGATGCCCACGTTGCCAACCATGTGGTCCAGCAGCTGCAGCCACTGGTCGTTGCCAGTGCGCTCGCAGTACAGGCGGATGCTGCGACGCATCATGGTGTTCTTGCCCATCAGAATCACAGAATGCTCGCGGATAGCCTGCACCGGAGATGGGGAAACAGCAAGGGACAGCACATAGGTGAACAGTGCAAGCAGGGACAGAAGCGCAGCGTGTTTGCCGCCGCTGCGGCCGCCGGGCGGCGCAAACTGCATAAGCACCCCTGGCAGCGTTGCGTGACCGCCTGCCCAGCTAGCTGCGCTTCACGCACCGCGCGAATGTCCATGAACTGCTTGGAGCCGACGTTGTCGGCGTGCACAAGGAAGGCACGGTCATAGGTGTCCAGGTACTTGCAGAGCTTGGCATCATACTGCGGACAATACAGGGCAGGCTCATAAGGAGGACTATGCGAGCAGTGAACCCCGTCGACACTGCCAAGCATGCCATGCAGGGAGCTGCTCAGGTGAGGATGGAGCAGCAGCGGGACCTCCAGCGTGTACTAACACCGCACACCTGCTCCTTCTGGCCCAGGCGGGAAGCGGACGGCATCTTGAAAGGTTATGTGCTCTAGCCGCAGGACCAAACCCTCTAGTCGAAGGGCAGGCAACTTTAACTGCTGCTTGTAAAAGAGGCCGATCCAGGCCGGCGAACAGGCTTCAGGGATTGCCTCCCATGCTGTGCTGGCCACAGCAGACCCGGGAGTTGACGATCACCACCGCCTTGTTGGCCTCCCACTATGATGCTGTCGCACAGATGTACCATCTTCTGGAGGGGATCGCCGATGTAGAAGGTGCCGGCCGTGTCGCGAGCCCGAAGGATGGTCAGACTTGCAGGGGCAGGCATCGTGAGCCATCACCAGCTCTCTACACGCACGGTGGCCCCGGCATCAGTTGAGCCAGCTCTTCCCAACACTGATCAACTTGAAGGGAAGGGTGCGATTCGTACAGGTGCTGCATCTTTCGTAGCAGGGAGTTTGTTGGTTGCGCTCCTCTGACAGGGATCACAGACACCCGCACTACGAATCATATCTTCTCTTTCAGCAAATGCGCTGAATCTGGCAGCTGTTTTGCAATGTCCGGCAACACCTGGTCGCGCTTGCGCCTGCAGCACAACAGGGGGGCAGCTCAGCTCTGTGTTGCCCAGCATGCACTGCTCACACACAGCCATCATGCGGTCTGTCACGCTGCGACACGCCTGATGGCATCAAAATGCCCAGCATGAGGCCCCGCCGCTTCTTCTGCGGGTGGCCGCTTCCGGTGCGCTGCACGCTGCTGCTAGTGCGCTGCAGGCCACTGCCAGAGCGCTGCATCATTGAACCGCTGCTGCTTGATGGCAAATTATACTGCAGATGTGGAGCGCAACATCAGCTCAGGAGATGGGACAAGCTGACATTGTCTTGATCTGGGAGTGAGCATTGAACAGATGTTCTTCGCTGGCCTAAGGCTCACCCCAGGCAGCACCGCATTGTCACCACTCATCCCCAGAAAGAAGGCGAAGGGCACCAAGCCAGTGGTGATGAGCAGAAAGGCGGCAATGTATTCCACTGCAGGAGGAGGTGACCAGGCGCAGATGTGTTCAGTGTGCTGAGCTGCGTGCGCTACAATGCCAAAGCGGCAGCCCATAGCGGCCTGTGTGCAGAACAGGGTCCCCTGCTCACCTGTGTAGTACGATTTCATGAAATGACGGATCCACAGCGCCCCGCTTGCGAGGAGCAGGCCAACGCTGGTCAAGCCATTTAGCGACAAAAGCTCCAAATAGGGGAATGGCTTGAGCAGGCGCAGGTAGGACACATGTGCTGCTATACCCGCTATGAGGCATAGTGCCGGCAAGCGATCGTAGAAGAGCAACGCATGGAGGAGCAGCTCAGCCTGCAAAGAAAAGTCGCTGCTCTTGACATCATGTGGCAGACCACAATCACGGCTGCCAACCACCCCCACATGCGTCACACCTTGATGGCATAGCCAATTATGCGCCGTGCAGTTATGATGTACTCCTCACACAGCTCTGCCAGATAGTACAGGCCGCATGCTGCAATGTTAAGGCGGGCAAACCAGAGCACTGTGGGCAACGGAACTTGGCGGCTAAGATGTCAGAAGAGTTTCCAACATGTCAAGTTCACAAAGGGTCTCATCCGTGCTTCTGTACCAATATCAGCCGAAATGCCGAGGTTCTGAAGAGGTTGAGCAACCTTCAGCGGTGATCAAATACGGCGCCAGCAACCAAGGGCCCCCTGAAGCTAAATTTAGACCGTTAACCTTCATGCAGAACACGTTGCACGCACCTATCGATAGAGAAATGAACACCACTGCGGCATAGAAGCCGCAGTAAACGGATATTAAGCTCACGGGATGCTCCCACATGGTGAATCGGGCCTTACTTCAGCAAAGCGCCTTCACTCTCTCAAAAGCCGACCATTAGCAGAGAGGCAATACGCTGTACAGCATGACGTCACGACGCAGCCATGCATTTCATCAATGATGATGAAGGGATGATTGAGACTGTGGTTGTGCTCATATTCAAGAAGACAATGCCATGTTCACAAGGCTCTGAATTGGTGTAGGACAGCCAGCAGACTGCGTCTGCCGGCCATATGCCTCGTGCACTGCCTGCACTGTGGTGTTCACTCGTCCTGCTCTGGCGGCAAGCAGCTAGATTATAGTTCTTGCAAGCTTTTGCCGTCATTTCAAAATTTCTCTATCTTAAGCTCACTGTGGAGCAAGCACAGCTGCTTTGCTATTATCTGATGTTATAAAGACAGGCTGTGGTTGCGTAAGAGTGGCGCTGCTGCGCATGGCCAGCGAACCGTGATGGCGCAGTGTTTGCCACAATCTGCTAGAAATCTTATGAAATTGCCCCACCAAGATAAAGCGCGCAAGCAGGGAGCCTTTGAGCCTGTTCAGGGCGGTGCTGCGGCGGGGGTGGACGGCCAGGTGGCTGCCCCTGCCCTGGATGGTGTGGAAAGCGACCAATGGCGGCCTTTACCACCATTTTATGCGAACACGAGTTTCTGAGGCTTTCTGCCATCGCTACCCGTCGCTTTTGGTCGTGTCGCTTGCGCCGCAAACCGCTCCTTCGCTTTTTGCAGACTGCCAAATCGGGCCGTGAGTGTTACATCGGAAGTATAGTATAATCCACTTAGCTGAAAGCTCCGATGGGCAGAGACACTTGATGTGGCCAGCAGCGTCCTCTTCGTCCCCTAGCTGTCCTGCGGATTTTTCACAGGTAAGACAGACTTGAAAAGATGCATTCCTGTCCTTTACGTGGCGGGAGCCTTGCGACGGTGGCTGCCGCCAGCGGCATGACGGAATAGCCAAGGCCGGTCCTGACTTTTGGACTTTGCTCAAGAACCTGGCTTTGTCTGATGCTTCCCTATCGCAGCTATGGCACTCATTTGTGCACACCATGATAGATGTGCTGCAAGCACAGGGCCCCGTTGTGCCGCGCTCGCCAAGCCCACCGCCCCAGCCAGCCCCACCACCCACCGTGCTGCCCGCCGTGCCGCGCTTGGTGGCGATTGGCGACTTGCACGGCGACCTGCACAAGGCGCGGCGGGCTTTCCAGCTTGCGGGTCTCATTGATGAACGTGATCAATGGACTGGCGGCACAACCACAGTGGTGCAGGTTGGGCTGGCGCCAGCCATGCTGCTCCAGGGCCAGCATGGGCATGAAACCAGCTTTTGCAGCTTGGGCTTGCAGCTGTCAATGCAGTTGCGAGAGCAACACGGTAATGCAGAGGTCGCAGCAAGGGGGAGGGCCGCTGCGCGTGCCGTGCTGCCACCCGCCCATGCGCCCA
Organism: Chlorella sorokiniana; assembly: GCA_025917655.1. Taxonomy (NCBI): domain Eukaryota; kingdom Viridiplantae; phylum Chlorophyta; class Trebouxiophyceae; order Chlorellales; family Chlorellaceae; genus Chlorella; species Chlorella sorokiniana. The sequence goes on along the minus strand of CP084619.1, from coordinate 3,464,183 downwards.
CGGCCCTCCCCTCGCCCACCCGACCCTCGGCCAGGTGGGAGACCTGCTGGACCGCGGCGACCAGGAGCTGCCCCTGCTCTACTGGCTGGAGCGGCTGCGGCGTTCTGCGGCTGCTGCGGGGGCGCGGTGCACGTGCTCAACGGCAACCATGAGACCATGAATGTGGCGGGACAGTACCGCTACGCAACACGCGGTGGCGTGGCTAGGTGGGTGACGGCGCGTCTGGGTGGGGTGGGGCTGCGACGGCAGCCCCGCCCATGGCGCTTACTTGGCTGCCGCCAGGACGGGGGCCAGCGATAGTGCAGCGCGACGCCACGCTGAGCCTGCACCGCGGCTGAAGCGCTGTTGGCTTCTTGGCTCGCGCACCCGCTCAGCCAGTCACGCTGCTCACCCTGCGGCGACGCCCGCAGCTTCTCCCACTGGCTGCATGGGCACACCCTGGCTGCGGCGCTGAAGGCCAAGTGCGGCTGCAGCGCGGCGGCGGCCAGCCTGCGGGACCTGCTCAGCCAGCGGCGGGAGGGCCAGCGCCCTGGGGACGCGAGAGCCGGCGCCGCGGCACGTACTCTAGCGTTGCGGCCGGGGGCGAGGTGACGCGCCGCTTCCTGGCCGTCAACCCGGTGGTGCTGCAGGTGGGGTCCACCCTGTTTGTGCACGGCGGCGTGCTGCGCCACCACGTCGACTACGGCCTGGAGCGCATCAACCGGGAGACACAGGTGGGGGGCTGAGGGGCAGAGGCAGCCGGCTGGCGGGACGCGGAGCGGGAGCGGCCGCAGCAGGCCTGGCCTGAGGCAAGCCACAAGACCTAATGCCGACATGGCGCGAAGCTGGGGTTGTGCGTCCCAGGCTCGCCACTCTGGGCCCCCGGATGCGCTTCCCCCTCACACGTTCTTGCACACTGCCGCAGGAATGGATGCTGTCGGGCGCCGCCGCCGACAAACCGCGGTTCCTGTCGGGTCGCAGCGCGGTGGTGTGGTCCCGCGCCTACTCCGCCGCCGCCGCCGACCACTGCGACTGCAAGCAGCTGCGGGAGGTGCTGGCGCGGGTGCCGGGCGCGTCGCGCATGGTGGTGGGGCACACCATCCAGGAGGGCGGCATCAACAGCGCGTGCGAGGGGCGGGTGCTCCGCGTGGACGTGGGCCTGTCGCGCGGCTGCGGCGATGGAAGCCCAGAGGTGGGCGTGATGGGGAGGGAAGCCCTGCTGATGCCGCTGCAGCACCCAGTGGCTGGGCAGGGCAGGAGGGGACGCTGGACGTTGTGTGCGCTGCTCGCCCGCCCGCTTGACTGCCCACTGTTGTGTCGCAGGTGCTGGAAATCCTGAATGACAGCACAGTGCGGCGGCTCAGCGAGGTAGAGCAGGAAAATGTGGCCCCCCTGCACAACCAGGGCAGCACCATGCGGCAGGCAAGCCTGTCCCCGCCCCGCCAGCAGCCGCCAAGAATGCGCCGCTTCCGGTGGGCGCTCCACAACCCATAGGTGCCTTGCGTGGCAGGCAAGAACCCGTTTGAGATCAGCAGAACATTCTGCATCGCCCTCTGCCAACGCACCATTGGACTGCCTATTCTGCTGTTGATCGTGGTGTTGCGCTAACATGTAACAGCAGCAAGTGAGCAGGTGAACAAGAAATCCGCAGGCTTTCAAAGCAGCTGTATGCATGGGGGTCATCGTTGGGACATCAAGCTACTGGTGAGCATGTACTTTTGACAATGCAGCGGCCGCACAGGGACCAAAACTATCCGGAGAAAAATTGCCAGCATCATGATTGCGCTTCCAAACAACCTACAAACTACAGGTCAGAATCAAGGAAAGCAGTGCTGCATTGCTTGCGTAATGAAGCCTCGGGGGCAGGAACGAGGTGGGGGATTAGTAGCGACAATGCTGGCAACTATGCGCTATGCAGTGACAATAAAGAGAAGGTGTTGTTGTTTGTTGGGGGCATCAACTCATTCGGAGCTGATGGCCGGCTTTGAAAGGTATGGGTGGCTTTGGCTTGGAATCAGTCTGCCATGTTCGCAACAGTAAGATGAGATGCCAGCTCGCCATTGGAGCATGACACGACGCCAGGGCAGACAGAGGAGGGTGGATGCGTGCTGTCTGTAAGAGGCTTAGCTTCAACAAACATTCGCGCCGACACTGAGCGCCGCAGCTCGCTGGGCAGGCCGTCAAACGTGTGGAAGGGCATAGCACCCATGCCACCAGCAGATCCATAGCCGCCAGCAAAGAAGGGGTTTCCTGTTGCAAGGGAAGTACAGCTAGCTTCCATCAACAGGTCGACGACTGTAACGAGCCCTGGCGGAGGTGGACAACCTGGTTGGTTCCAAGCGCACCTTTGCCGGTTCCCGTCACACCACCCACGCCGTTGTTAGGCCATGTATCGCACAGAGGTTTGATGCCACTACCATTCGCCCGCTTACTCGCCATGAAACTTACACGGACTTACAAGTGTTCGGGTTGTGGGCCTGGCTGTCTGCCTTGTGGACGGTATGCGAGCTTTCGGGCGTCAATAAAGGAATATGTGGTTGGTCACGAAGCGGCGGCCCATTGAGCAGCCGCCCGCACGTGAGGGGCCACGACACATCGCAGCGCGCAAAGCATGGGCCTTGCAAGGGGGCTCTTGGCTTCCGAGCGACCGTCCAACTTGGCTGCGACAGAAGCCAGCTCGAAGTTTTTGCCGGTGCAGGCACTGTTGATTCTAAAGGCACTGTATCTAACACGACGTTCACAACGACATGGCGCCAGCCACGGAGCACAAGCTGTAGATACAACTCTGCCATGGTTTTGCGACAGACCCCATCCTGTGAGAGTTCCATGACTCTACTGAGCTGCTGTACGTCGTGCGCGATGCATGAGCAGAGAATCACTCTTCGCCCTGAGGGCCCTCTTGGGTATTTGGATAGCAAGTGCAACCTCGAGTGGCATGGCTCCCTTGGGGTGCCATGAGATTCACTGCAAGCCTGAAGGATGCGGGAATGCTGCTACAGCTACGTATATATACCTGTCATCGACAGTCGCACTTGCATAGCGTACACCCTGACTGGGAGATACCCTCACCTTGATGCGGCATCACTCAATGGACATGTCTGATAATAAGCATGTCAATTTTACTCTAATCTCAATCACCTCTTACGAGAGCAATTCCGTAAAGCTCTTTACCAGTGGCGGTCACTCCAACGGCGGGCATGTCACGCACGCTGCGCTGTGGGGGTGCCACATGTTCCAGGCAGCGGCTGGAGGCTCAGCTTCGACTGACCGGCGCATTAAGGGCTTCAGTTACCGCAATTGTGGCCATGTATACCATCTGCGTCTCCTTGCAACCGTGACTTCCTGCGGTTGGGGCGCGGAGACTCCAACGACAACGCGGCACGCGTTTTGCGTGCCACGGCGTATTCAAGCGCCAGCTATACAGATCCTTCGCCACCACAGCTGGTTTGCGAGAACCTTGCGGCGCCGGAACTTACAGACATGGGGGTTCCCTGGCACAAGAAAGAGGAGCGGACGGGGCGCGAATGGGTCATTTACGGAGCTGCAGGAGTCGTATTGCTGCTTGTTGCGGGAGGAGTGGCCGCTGGGGTGCTGCTGGGCTCCAAAAGCGGTGGCTCTCCGACAGGATCTAGCATGGCTGGCCCTCCCCAGCCTCACCAGCCTCCCTGGATGGCACTGTTACTGAACAGAGCAATCAGGAGCCAGGCAGCAACGGCAATAGAGCATTGGCCGGTCCCCCACCTCCAGCGCTGGCCACAAGCCCGCCACCATCGCCGCTACCACCAGTCCCAGCCCCTGCGCCAGCAATTTCCAGCCCAGCCCGGTTCCTGTGCTGGCACCGCCACCGCCCATGCCCAGCAACCCTGCAGCCTCTCTGCCCCCTCCAGTGTCAGCGTCACCCCCGCCACCAGAAGTGTCCCTGCAGCCGCCGCCAGCCGTGCAGCCCGCCACACCCCTGCCCTCCGGCTTCATCGCCCCTGGCACCACAAACGGCGCCCCACCAGGCCCCGGCTTCGTCCAGGACGTGGAGCCCGGCAAGAAGGGCACCTGCGACATGCACCCCTCACGCCAGTGGTACTGCAATGGTGAGGACAACACTAATGCGTCTATGATAAGCAAACCCTCCTTAGCTCCAGGAACAGCCTCACAGCCCTGCTCCACCGCACTGGCAGCAGCAGAGCCTCTCACCCCTCCCGGCCCTCCCCTGAACCGCAGACGACATGACGGGCGCCAGCGGCCCCGATGTCGCCGCCTTCACGCTCATGCATGACGCCGAGCAGATGGAAACCTGCGGCTATGCAGACATGACGACCATTGTCAACGGAGTAGGTTGCTAGGGGTCGCTGAGAGGGGGGCGGGGCAGGGCATGCAAAGCACACATAAGGAATCGGGAGGCGTCATCCGTAACGCCAGCTCCATACTGGGTGCCCTGCTGGCCAAGGCTGCGCTGATGACATTCTCCATGCATTGCCTGCGCTGCAGCTGGTACCCTGGGCGTACAAGGACAAGTGCAGGATAGCGGCGTTCACGGTGGCACGTGCCTGCATCGGCATCCCTGGCGTCGGCGATGGATGTGAGCGGCAGCACCGCGGCCTCGCCATCACCTGTGGTCCTGAGAAGTGGCTTGGGGAGTGGGTTGCATGCAGGATTGCTGCATCCCTGTTTCGTTCCAGTGTAGGTGCGCACCAGGCTCACTGTGGTTCCTTGCATGGCTCCCTCAGACTGGCGGGCGCGCGTGCAGCTGTGGCCTGACCCCAGCTCCACCGACGAGACGTGTGTGCCGCTCTGCATCAAGCTTCGTGGCTTCCAGAACACAGTCAGCGAGTACGGCCGCACGGGGTCATGCAACAGGCCACGGGAAGAGTGATGCAAGGGCAGAAGGTGCACTCCAGCCCTTCTTTCCAGCAGTCGTCTGCTGCCGCATTTTCAACGTGCGCCTTTGAGACAGCCCTGATCCCAATCCTGCACCACTGCTGCCGCTCAACCGAACTGAGCCCTATATTTTTTTTTTATCTGACCTGGATCCATCTCCTGCCTGTTGCTGTACACCAACCTCTTTCCCACGCTTTCATTATTGACTGCCTTGAAGTCCTCGAGTTGCAAGTTTGGTGGAACGTGCCTAAAGCTTGCAATTTCGGAAGGGGTGAGCCAGGCACATTCTGCGTAAGAGACGGTCATGAGCGTTGAGCGCAATCATTTTATCAGCAGTCATTGCTAGTCAGCAGCAGCATGTTCTGGTGGAAGGGACTGAGTCACGGAGCAGCTCCTGTTGGCATAGGAGTGGGGCCCACAGCAGGGTTGTCCGACGGTGGCGCAGCAGGAGCACTGGGCTGGGAGGGCCCGCTGCCGCCGGATGGCTTGCCTGCAGCAAAGCAGCAAGGTTTATTGCGGGCAATGCTCAACGGTCCACAACTCAGCCTTCGTAGTCATGTGCCACAGAGTCCCGCTATGCCCCAGCAGCACCTCTCCAGCCCCCTCTACTCACCCTTGTGCGGTCGGGGCAGCTCCACAATGTTGGGGAAAGCCTTCAGCGCGTACCGGTTCTTGCCAATGAAGGCAATGCCATCGCGGGAGCTGGCCCGCCACAGCGTGCTGCGGCGCAGTGGGGTGGAGGCGGGGCGGGGCGGCACAGGGGCGGGGCGAGTGGACCAGTGCGTGCCGGCTTGCTTCATGCACAGTGCTCAGCACAGCACGTGAGGGGGGTCGTTACATAGCAGCTGCTGGAAATAGACGCTGCCAGCCTATGCATTGCCAGCCTGCGCAATGGCCCCCAAAAGAAAGAAAGAACTACGCTTTTGGGCGTGGGATGAAGGCACCGTGGGCTCAAGTGCCCTCAGGGATGTGGGGTAACGTGGCATTAGCCAGGACGTATATTGCGCCGGGCTAGCCTCCCCGCCCCCCCACACACACACACACTCGCCCCCATGCCATCCACCCCGCCCTCGCCACCCACTTCTTCTTGGCCTTGTCCACATCCCAGGTCTCCCAGCCGCAGTCACGAGCCTTCTGGGCCACCTGGGCGGTGGTGAGGCCGGCGGGGCCAGCCAGCATCAGCGCCTGCAGGGGGCGGGCAGGCACGCCAGCTGGGCCAGGGGTTGCCCCACCCATCTGCCGGGTAGGGCAGGGCGCACCCGGCCATCCCCCAGGCTGCACGCAGGCAGCAGTGCCGGCGCAGCCCACACCTTGACGTAGATCAGCGCGTATCTGCTGTTCCGGCTGGCCTCCAGCATCTCCCGCACCGCCGCCTCGTCAGCGCCGTGCGCCACCGCCTGCTTGACGCACTCCTCTTCGCTCACCGCGGGCACTTGGGAGCCAGTTTGGCCGCCCGCCACTGCCAACGCGCCTGGGCCGCCCGTGGCCGCGGGGACAGCAGCTGCCTGTCCTGACTGCGCCTGGGCCTCCGCCGCGGCTATGGCTGCTTGCGCTGCAGCGTCTGCGGCCGCCGTCACCTGTTGCGGCCCAGCTGGGTCAGGCTGGGCGGCGGGCTGGCTGCTGCCAGCTGCAGGCGCGGCCGAGCCCCCTGCGGCTCCGTCTTGGCCGGCGACAACAGCTTCTCCTGGGCCTGAGCCACCGCCAGCGATGCAAACAGCTCCGCGGGGCTCAGGCCGGGTGCAGGCGGCGCCTCCTGCCGCGGATCCGCAGGCGGCGCAGCAGGCGAGGCAGCAGGCTGCAAGGCGGCAGCCGCAAGGGCAGGAGCAGCCGCTGCAGGAGCGCTCCCCGCCGCCGGCGCAGCCGCCGCCGCCCGCCCGCCTGCAGTCGGCTGGGGGCGGCCTGCGCGGCCTGGGTTGCCTGCGCGGCTGCAGCGGCTGCTGCAAGCTTGGCCTCCCTGCCGCCCTGGCTGCCCTGGCTGCCTCCCGCCGCTCCACGAGGCCGTACATGGCCGCCACATCGGCCAGGCCTGCGGAACAGGACGATGACAAGAGAGGGGATGAGGGATGCAAGGTGGGCTGAGGTGGGGCAGGCTGCCCCTGCAGCCGCAGCTGGAGGGGCCAGGGTCGCAACCCGCGGGGCCACCACGCCGTGATGCCCAGCCAGCTCCAGCGTGCGCAGGTGTCGCTGCACAGAGCCAGCCAGCTGGGCGGCCAGTCAGGCGTGCGCACCCATGCAGCCGGGCGGAAACATGTTGGCCACCTCCTGCTGCAGTAGTTTGCCCTGCTTGGAGTCCAGCGGCGCAGCCTGCAGACGGGGAGCAACGCGCGGCGAGGGCTCGCCCGAGGGTGAGTGCAACCGCGCATCGCCCCCGCAGCTGGCTCGAGGGACGCTGCACGCTGCCAACGCCCCGCCCCCACGCTCACCCCCAGCCGCTGCTTCATGAAGTGGTGTATGCGCTGCTGCACCGCCCGATCCACTGTCTTCCAGTAAGGCTGCTGCTGCTTGGGGGCCGCCGCTGGAGCGCCGCCGCCCGGCGCACCGTCCCCGCCGGCGCCGCCAGGCGGCGAGGCGCTGCTGCGGGCGGCGCGGGCGCCTGGAAGTCGTCGTCCGAGTTCTCCTGCTGCGCCTGCGGCGGCTTGCACCGCTCCGCGATGAGCTGGCGCAGCTGCTCCTCGCCCAGCACCGGCGCTTCCTTGGGCCTGCGCTCCTGCAGGCAGGCAGGCGGGCCACGCAAGGGCCATCCAGCTGATGGAGCGGGCAGCAAACCCGCGGTGGGTGGCAAGCATGGTGCGCGCATAAATAGCAGGCCAGGCCTGCGACGCAAGGGCGCAGGCCGCGAGCGTGCCTTGTTGGCGCCTCGCAGGTAGGTCCCCAGGCTGGTGCGGGAGCAGAAGGGGTCCAGCGAGGGGCGCAGCTCGCCCATGATGCGGTTGGCGGCGGCCTGCGGGGGTGGTGGGTGGTGAGCGTGGGTGTGCACGCGCAAGGGGTGTGTGGGCCGGGAAGGGCGGGGGAGAGAAGGACAGGAGCAATGGGCAACGTGCAGGCAGGCAGGCGAGCACCCAGCATGCCACCGGCCAGCGCAATCAGGCCCGGGGCAGCTTTCCCGTTGCGCAACCCCCCAACCGCGTGACCGCCGTCTGCTGCAAGCGTTTCAGGCTCGTGGCCAGCGCTGCAGCACTCACGGTGCCGTGCGCCTCCAGCTGCAGCAAGTAGAGGCTGGAGAAGTCGGCCAGCGCATCCTTCACGGGCTTGGGCAGCATCTTGCGTGTCTTCCTGCCGTCGTCGCCCTCCGGCGCAGGCGGCGGGGCCGGCTGCTGCGCTGCAACTGCCTTGATGCGCTCAATGGCTGCCCGCACATCTTCGGTGATCTCATAGGGAGCTGCAAGCACGCAGGGGAGAAACAAGACGCGCTCAGCGTTGCCAGCAGGCCAGCCAGCCCGTGCTCTCCAACCCGCAGCAGCTTGCACAGCACCGTAGCTCATGAGGAGCCCACCTTTGTGCGGCTTCTTGGCTGAGGGCGGCTGTGAGCCAGAGCGCTGTGATGCAGGCACCTCAGCCACAGGTGCCACTCCCACGGCAGCCAACTGTCCCGCCAGGCGTGCCTGCTCTGCTATTGACAACTTGCGGAGCAGCTGCGCAGCGCTCCCCTCCACCATAGGAGCAGCCGCCGCTTTCTTCTTCTTCTTTGCAGGCTGGCCCTCACCCCTGTCATTCTCGCCCCTGTCACCGACGCTGCCATCCTCCTGCTGTTTTCGCTTCTTCTTCTCGCCTGGCGGCTTGGGGTCCTGCAACACCATTGAGCAGGCAAGTGAGGTAAGCATGGTACTTGTCACACAGCAAGCTTGTCAGCACAGATGGTCAACCAGCGCTGTGCAAGCTGTTGATTCACACCTTGCTGCCAGCCTTCGCCTCGGCGCCCCCATCCTCCTCCGCCTTGCGCTTGCCCCCTTCCTGCCCTTTTCCTTCTCCAGGTCCTCGTAACCCGGTAGCATCTCCTCGGTGCGCTCAATCTCACCCTGCAGGGGTGCGGCGCAAACGATACGCTGGGCAGGCATTGCGCTGAGTGTTTCTGCTGGGGCGCTGCACAGCTACGCCAACCGCACCTTGCTGATGAAGAAGCCGGAATGCTTCGGCTTCCGTTTGTCATGCTCTGTGAACTCGACAAACTCTGCACACGAGGAAGCAGCACTGTCTCCAACAGAGCCCCTCAACTTGACAACACTCCATGAGCCCGCCACGCAGCACGGCCTGCCCCCCCCTCCCCTCCCCCCCGCCCCTCACCCTCATCATCGATGAAGGGGTCAAAATAGTCGTAGTCCCCATGCCCCCGCTCCCCCTTTTTGCCCCCTTTCTTCCTGTCGCCGCCGCCGCCCTCGCCGCCGTCGGAGGCCTTGCCGTCGCCCTCGCCTTCCTTTGCGCCTGCCTCCCCGCCTTCGCCCTCCTTGGCGCCACCCTCCCCGCCCTCCTCCTCCGCGTCTGAACCGCTGTCGCTGGCCTCGGCAGCGCCGTTCTCGCCCTGCTCGCTGTCCTCATCCGACAGAGCGCCCACCTGAGAGGCATGGACAACAAAATGCAACGGCTGAGCAGCCCAATACATTCGCTTCGGGTTACATACAGCCGGCCGGCACAAGTCGTTCCACGGCTTCCAGTGCAGAAATTGCCTGCTCCCAGGGGACCCCCTCTCCAACCCACACCTCCCTCCTTACGCAGTATGTGGCCTCCAGCTTGGCCAGCAAGCGATTCCAAGGGTTCTCTTGGCGCCCGCCACGGCCCTGCACAAGGTGAAAGGAGAGATATCCAACACGGTTGACCCATAAAGCCTTGGCAGTGCTTAATGGAGTGAGGTGCGTGCAGCGCAGGGAAGGATTGTGCTCCAACCGCCGCAGCAACCGATACTTGCAATCCCACTCAGCCCACCCGTACAAGCAGAGGGTCATTGCTTGCCCCGCTCTCGGTCTGCTTGGCTGTAGCTTTGCTCGGATTCACACCCCTGCTTTTCAAAATCTGAAGGGGGCGAACGGGCAGCAGTGCAATCCCCGTATCAGCAAACAACAGGAGTGGTCGACAGCCAAAAATGGAGCGCTCTGGCGGCTCAACAGCCAGGCTCGCCTGCTTCCAATCCACCTCCACGCCATTTATGTTAAGGTCCACAAAGACCTTGCGGTCCTTTCCCAGGTGCTCCTCGGCCCATTTGCTCTGGGCGGGCTGATCGAGCTGAGGGGTGGGCAGGCCGGGCAGTGCGGAGCTTCCAGGCGCATCTGTAGGCGCCTCCACAATGTCGCGGCGCGTTTCAAGGGGGCTGGACACCAGCTGCGCGACTATGCGGCGCCTTGGCTTGGCCGGCTGAGCCATGGCAGGGTAAGGAGGACTCAACTTGAGCTCATAATATACATCAGCTTTCGGATGATAGCGAAGCGGGCAATCGGTACCAGTCCTCGCCAGTGTGAGGCACTGCCAATGGCGGTACAGCCTGCACAGCCAGTCAGGCCTCCGTCGAGCAAATGGCAACAGCACAGGGAACATGCTGTCATGCCCTGCTCTCTACTCAAGTCCTCGCTGAATTCGGCGAGGTGTTTACATGCAGGCAGGTACAATGGGCAGTTTGGCAAGAGCGCAACGAGTGCACGCAGCGACACGAGAGCCGACAGGTGGCGCGCACCCGCCTGTCTGGCAGTAGAAGGGAGGCTGAGCACAGGTGAAACCATCAGTCATGCTGGAACGGTAGGTGTGTGAAAAATGTATGAGGACGCCTGTGCAGCCGACGCAGCCGGTATCAGCTCGCCGGCGCGGCACGGCCGCTCCTGCCGTTGACGCGGACCAGCAGCTCCTGAATCTGCGCCCCCGTCAGCGTCTCCTTGTCTATCAACTCCTGCAGGCGACAAGCGACCACGACACGCATTTCAGTGACCAGCAGGTGTGCAGCCACGGCTCCAGCCTCGCGTCAAGCAACAGCAGGCGGGCCAGGATGGGCCACAGTCTGCGCACGCCGCTCGGGACCCCGCACACACACCCACACACCCACACACCTGCGCCAGGGCATGCAGCTCCTTCTCGTGCTGCCTGAGCACCGCCTTGGCGCGGGCGTATGCCGCCGACAGCAGCGCCTTCACCTCCTCCTCCACCGCCGCCCGCGTTTCGCTGCTCAGGCTGCGCCCCTCGTCCTCGTAGTTGATGGAGATCTGGGGGTGGAGGGTGCCAGAGTGGCGGCGGTAAGGCAAGGAAGAGGGAGGTTGAGGGGAAGGCGCCGGGCCAGAGACATCCAAAGCACCGAGATGTAAAAGCGGCTTGTGAGGATGGTGTGCACCGCGGGCGCGCAGCCCACGCCCACCTGTCCGATCTTGTCGCTCATGCCATAGCGTGTGACCATGGCGCGGGCGAGGCGCGTGGCCTGCTCCAGGTCGCTCGACGCGCCCGTGGTCACATCCCTCTCACCTGCACCGTACAGCGCAAGCAGTGGGTGACGGTGCAGGAGGGGCAGCTGAGCAGGCACTCAACAGGGCGCGTGCAAGGTCCACAGGCCCAGCGGTGGCTGCCCGCCGCCCGGCAGCGCAGGGGCCAGGCAGCGCACGGCCGCCCACCAAAGATGAGCTCCTCTGCCACGCGGCCCCCATGCACACGTCCAGCTTGGCCAGCAGCTGGCGCCGCGACACGCTCGTCTCATCGTCCGTCTCCGGCAGCTGCGTCACCATGCCCAGCGCCATGCCTGGCAGGGACGGGGCCCGGCGGCAGGGGAGGCTTCAAGGCGGCGCCGCTGGTCAGGGCTGCACCCAGGGCAGTGGCTGGCTGGCCCCGCCCAAGCACGGCTGCTCTGCCGCTTCTGCGGCGGGGCCCCCTGCCTCCCCTTCTGAAGCTTCCAACCCCTGTTCCCCCGTTCCCCCACCCACCGCGTGGCACCACCGTCGCCTTGTGCACCGGGTGCGCGCCGTCGGTGTACAGCGCCACCAGAGCGTGGCCGCCCTCGTGGTACGCCGTCAGCTTGCGGTTCTTCTCGCTGATCACGGCTGCGGGAGGGGGCCCAGGCAGGCACCCACTTTCGGCGTGATGGGCGCCAGCGGCAGTGGCGGCACGCCCGCTGAGCCTCCCATCCATCGCTGCCAGAAGGGAGTTGGCCCTCCGCTGCCAGGCACTCGGCAAACAGGCCTGCAGGTCAACCCCCTCTCTCCCCCCCCCGCCCCCACATACACGCCCGCGCGCACTCCCTCGCAGCGTACCGCTCTTCCGCTCCGCGCCCATGATGATGCGGTCCTTGGCGTGCTCCAGGTCGGCCATGCCCACCGCGGGGTGGCCGTCCCGCGCCGCCTTGAGCGCCGCCACGTTCACCAGGTTGGCCAGGTCGGCGCCGGAGAAGCCGGGGTGCCCTTGGCTATCACCTGCACACGGCGGCGGGGCGGGGAAGGCCGGGCGGCGGGTGGGCAGGCGCCAAGCGTGCGGTGCAGCGCCTCGCCGTGACTGCTCGTGCGGCAGTGCTGCCGAGACGTACGCCACCTGCTTTGGCAGCCCAGGACTGCTTGCCGACTCGCTCCTTGCGCGCTGCTCGCCACCAGCAACCCCCGCATCCCCCATGCCCACCCATCTCGCCCACTGTCCCACACAAGCACAAGCACCCAGCCCCACCCGCACAGCCCCCCACACCTTCAGGTCCACATCGCCGCCACGCGGGATCTTGCCAAAGTGCACCTCCAGGATCTGGCGCCGCCCCTCCACATCGGGGTTGGGCACCACCACGTGGCGGTCGAAGCGCCCGGCCGCACCAGCGCCTTGTCCAGCGACTCGGGAAGTTGGTGGCGGCGATGACGATGACGCCTGCGGGGGGGGTGGGGTGGGGGGTGGGGGCAGTGGCGGGCGGGCGGCCAGGCGGGCGTGGGTACCCCCACCACCAACCATCGTCGGCGCGTGCAGCACAAGGAGCATGCGCCCGGCAGGGTGAGGGGGCAGCGGCGCCTGGCAGAGGGAGCGGGGCAGGCGGGCGGGCAGGGGCCCACCCTCGGAGGGCTTGAACCCGTCCAGCTCCACCAGCAGCTGGTTCAGCGTCATCTTCATGTACTGCTGGTCCTTGGGGTTGCGGCTGCCGCCTGCGCGGGCAGCAAGGGCGCAGCCAGCGGCGCAGGGCTCACGAGCGCCGGCCTGGGCGACGTTGCACACACGCCCTTCGCAGGAGCAGCGGCTTCGGCACCGCCCCCGCACGCCACGCCCCCTGCCCCGGTACACCCGCCCCACACCCCACATGTTCGCACACACACACACACCACACCCCTGCCCACCAATGGCGTCGATCTCGTCGATGAAGATGATGCACGGCGCGTTCTTCTTGGCGGCGGCAAAGAGGTCGCGCACGCGTCGCGCCCCCACCCCCACAAACATCTCCTCAAACTCGGACCCCGAGGTGTAGAAGAAGGGGACGCCCGCCTCCCCGCGATCGCGCGCGCCAGCATCGTCTTGCCGGTGCCCGGGGCCCCACCAGCAGCACGCCCTTGGGCAGCTTGCCGCCCAGGCTGGTGAACTTGCGGGGGTCGCGCAGGTACGCCACGATCTCCTCCAGCTCAGACTGGTGGTGGTGGGTTGGGGGTTTGGGGGAGGGAGGGGGGCAGAGGTGTTCGCATGAACAGCAGCAGGAACCCAGTGGCCGGCTTGCTGAGCGTACACGCCACTCCCGTTTGCTTACAGTGCCCTTACTGCTGCTGCTGTTGATGAAGGCGGGCATACGTGGCCCAACCTACCCACCCTCCCATCCCACCCCACCCCGGGCGCACCGCCCCTTCTGCATGCAAACGCGCGCACATCACATGCGCGCACACACCTTGGCCTCGTCCACCCCCTTGACGTCTGCAAACTTGGTGGCTGTCTCAGACTGCGGGCGCAGGTCGGGGTTGTTGAGGATGCCGCGGCTGCTGAGCCCACGCTCCTCCACCATGGCACCCAGCCCCGCCATCAGCAGGAAGGCCAGGCCTAGCATGCGCACGCTGCGAGAGGGGGATTGGCAAGGGCGCCACAGCACCGCGGCTCGGGGTCAGGTGGTGCCAGCCAAGCCAAGCGCCTCGGGCGCAGCACCAGTGCAACCCGGCAAGGGCTTGCCGCGGCTGATCCCAGCCAGCTGTGCTCTCTGCCCGCCTGCCTCCCCAGGCGCACACACCTGCGCCACAGCTGCGACCAGAAGCTGGGCTCTGCCTGCATCATGTAGATTGGGTTCTTGGCCGAGCCCAGCGCTGAGCCGCCTGCCGCCACACCACCGCCCAGCGATGCCAGGCCCGCCGGCTCCGACGCCATCCCCAACCCCGGTAGGCCAAAGCCCTGCTGCCGCAGCGCGCCGGCCGCAAAGCTGCCGCCCGCTTGTCCCTCGGCGGCCGCTGCGCGCGCGGCGTAGGCGGCCGCTGGCAAAGCTGCGGCCCCCCGCTGCCGCCCAGGTAGGGCTGCGCCCGCGGTACAGCGTCTGCATGAGGGCGGTGCCGTTGAGCTTGTCTGCCTTGGCCAGGGCCCGCACATACTGCGCAAACACCTCCTCGGTGGGGGCCAGCCGGTCCGCCTCAAACAGCTGGATCACGGCGTCTTGCTGCCCGCTGCGGTTCAGGTCGCGCAGGTACTGTGCCTGCGGGGCGGTGGGTTGAATGGCAGGCTCGTGGGCGGTGAGCACCAGCCGGGAGCAGGGCGAGGCGGCGCGGCTCCACTGGGGCGACAGCAGCGCTAGACTGGCAACTCCTGCCGCTGGCGCTCCAGCCATAGTCATGTGCTTCGTAAGCTGCAAACAAAGCATGATCCTTGCCTGGGCCTGCGGATCCGACGGCACGTCGTCTCGCAACGACATAAAGCGGCGCCGCAGGCTGCCGCCAGCCTGCCGACCAGCGCTGCCCTGGGCTGAAAGTCCCTCAAGTTGCGCACTGCGGTTCAGGACCTGCCTGGCGGCGCTGACAAGAGCCTGCACGCAGTGCGGGATAGGAAGGAGTGGCGGGGCCGCACATAGAGACCGAGCAATGGGTTAAGTCACATCCGCCAACCCCAACCAGCCCCGTCTCAACGACAACAACCTTACCCTCGATAGCATCCTGCCTTGCGTAGAGGCAGCCATATCCCTCGGCTGCTGGCGTTCTCGATGCGAAGTGCCAGTCAAGGTGTTGTCAGAGACCTCCGTACTCCAAACGTAGCCTCAAAGACCACTTATAATCCTGCGAAGCACGCTCGATCGGAAGTCTGCAAAGGCTGGTGACGTGGACGGTCATCAGCATGGCTAAAAATCACCCTCCTCGGCAACCTTTCGTTAAAGCCCGCTTATTTTCGGCATCAAAGTTGCTACCTGATATCGTGAAGCCGACTGTGTTGTGTGAAGAAGCCCACAGGTCTGCGCCGCCACATGCATGAGCCTGTCCTGGCTTGCCTGTCCCATTTGCTGGCCGATCCGTGCTCACGGTGGCCATATATGTGTGTAACGCGCTCCTCACCCTGATCTCCGCCGCCATTGCCAACTCTGCTGCTGCCACCTCTGCAGGCGCCAGCTCTTCTCTTTTGGCTACCCATCCTGCTTTGCGTGCGTCTACCTTAGCGGCAGCAGCCATGGTCAAGAAGAAGTTCATAGACAAGAAGCAGTCCACTACCTACAGCCTCGTATTCCGCAGCACCGAGGATGCCGACGACCTGCCTGAGCGCGTGCTTGTGGAGGCCGACCAGAGCGCTGGGGCGGGCGCGCCGACGCAGGCGGCACAAGCAGCGCGGCAGATGAGGAAGCCAGCGGGCGGCGTTACCCCCGGGCCACCCGCTGTCGTGGCTGGAGGAGGAGGAGCGGGGGCGCCAATGTCGGAGCGCGGCGGCGAGAGCTGATTGAGCTGGGTTTCCCGGGTGAGGCGGGGGCTGCTTGTGCTGTGGTTGCCAGGGAAAGGGGTTCCGGCGGAAGCACATGGTGTGCATGCAGGTCGTCACCGGCGCTGTCCTCGGTTCGCAAGCCGTGTCAGGCGGTGCCAAGCATCCCGTGCCAACAGCGCGTCAACTGGTCTGCTCTGCTGCTGCTGAGGCATCGCCTCACTTCCCGGCTCGCCCGCCCCCTGCCCTCCTCCTGCCGCCAGATGACGGCTACGACTACCTGAAGCACATGCGTGTGCTGGGGCATGGCACCGCCAGCCTGGAGGGCATGCCTGCTGAGGCTGCAAGCAGCGACGCCGCTGCAGGGGAGCCCGCAGCCGCAGGCCCCTCCATTTTCGTGCCTGCGGCCGAGGTTCAGGCGCCAGAGGAGGACATGCGAGTGATAGATGCCAGCCGGCTGACTGTGATGCAAGCGGTGGAGGTGGAGCAGGATGCGGCGGTCATGGCCGGTGGCGTCACCGCCTTCTCACGGGAGCGGGAGCGGGAGCGCGTGCGCGGCACATGTGAGCGCAGCTGCCACAAGCTGCCACTTGGCCTGTTGTGTTGACGGCGCTGCGGGCACCTGAAGCAGCATCCGTACATACTTGCCACACATTTGACCCCACCCACCCCCATCCCCACACCACCACACACACACACACACACACACACACACTTAGTGCATCGCGAGCTGGCTGAGCTGGAGGCGGCCATGGAGGAGCTGGAGGGCGACGAGGAGTTGGGGCACGCAGGTGGGCGGCTGGGTTGCAAGGGGGGCGCTCGCAAGCAAGCCCGGCGTGCACCCCTCATCACACTGGCCCTCCCGCTGCCTCTCAACTCGACCCATCTTTTGCTGCACAGCAGTTCATATCCCCCCATCCCCTCCCCCATCATTTCTGGTTACGTTGCAGAGGGCGCAGGCGACCTGCTAGACGACTTTGTGCTGGCCGCGACGGACCAGGGGCCAGCGGCGGCAAGCCATGGGGAGCACAGCAGCGAGCAGGGGGACGAGTATTCGGTGTTGGACAGCGAGGAGGAGGAAGAGGGGCAGGAGGAGGACTACACCGGCTCCAGCACAGCCTCCTCTGGGGACCCAGGTGCGCAGCTGCTTGCTGGCGAACAACACAGCGGGGCATTGCAAGGGGCAGTGTCAGCAAGGCAAGCCGTCTTGAGACACCAAGCTTAACGTAGCGGCCTGGTTGGCGAGTGACCAATCCCGTGCAAGCCCATTGCCCCCACCTCCTGCGGCGCAGGTGTGGGCGGCAGCCATGCGGGCAGCCTTGCGGCGCGCAGTAGCAAGCCCCCACCGCGCCCGGCTCCATCGCCTCGACTTACTGGCGTGAGGAGCGCACCGACCGCAAAAATCTGCTGACTGTGATTGATGAGCGGTGAGCCGGTGGATGTGGGTGTGGTGGCTAGAGGGCAGTGTGGCGGGTGGTTGCAGGTGAGGGGCAGCCGCGCATGGCGGCGCGACCGCGTCAGCTGGGCAGGCCACTGGGATCAGCTCATGCCCGAGCAGCATGCACCAGCTGTGCCGCCCTCTCAACCCCTCAACCCCTCCTTGCCTGCCCGCAGTTTTGAGCACCTGGCTCTGGAGTATGATGATGAGGAGATTGGGGACCTGGAGGAGCAGGGGGACACGATCCGCGGCTTTGCTGACGTCAAGGGTGCGGGGCCTGCCCAGCCGCAGCGGGCGCTCGTGCCGTGTCTTGCCCCGGGCCAGCCGCCTACGCCCACCCCGCCCCCTCCCCCCCGGGCCCCCGGTTCTCAGCCCCCCTGTTCTCGGGCACACCCCCTGCTTCCTGCCCCGCCTTCCTCCGTGCCTCAGAGTTTGACGGCCTGCTGGACGAGTTCCTGGAGGCGCACGGGCAGAGCCAGGAGGCGCACGAGGGCAACGTGCCGTACGCCGCGCCCCCGCGTCAGCCAGGTGCGCGCAGAGATGGAGGCCTACGGCTTTGACGACTCAGACGCGGCGGTGGCGGTGCAGAAGGCGCACGAGGCGCTGCGGCGGGCGGAGGCGGAGGAGGCGGCGCGGGAGGCGGAGGAGGCGGACAGTGAGCCCCGCGCCGAGCGGGACCCCATCCCCGCCTACTACCTGGCCCAGGAGCGCGAGCGCTGGGACTGTGAGTCGGTGCTGAGGTGAGCGTGCCTGGTTGGTGGGAGCTGAACAGTTGCCAGGGGGTGCAGCAACCGCGGGAGGACAGGGAGGGTGGCGGTCGAGGGGAGAGGGAGGCATTGCTGCGGTCCTCGCCTGAGCTGAGCAGCGCCGGAGCTTGAGTATGTGCCCCTTGCTCCCTGTCCCCGCCTGCAGCCTGCGCTCCAATCTGGACAACCACCCGGGCAGCATTTCGGAACCAATCAGCTCGCATCGGCGGCACGGCAGCTCCGACACCTCTGCTTCCGGCGCGGGTGGCTTGATTCGACTAGACCGCCGCGGAATACCCAGGAGCTACATGCCACGCCGCGGTTTGGGCGCCGTGCCAGAGGCTGCAGAGGGCCACCAGTCGGACGAGGAGGCCGGTGGGGTGCAAACTGCCACCTCCGCCGCCATTCCCATGGAGCGGCGCAAGGGGGAAACGGCGGAGGAAAAAAGGCACGCAAGGCGGCAGTCAAGGATTCCCAGCGGCATGCTCGAGCGCAGAAAAGGGAGTTGAGAGCGGCGTTCAAGCAGGCGGAGAAGCAGGCGGCGCGGCTTGCGGCAACAGCACAACCGCAGGCTGCCGTCAAGCTGCCATCATAGATTTTGCGCCGTTTCCACAGCCTGGATAAGGTGTATGAGCTTCAGGACTCATCCTTCTGAAATCACATCCATTGCCAAGCTCAGGAAAAGCATCATAGGGCGCATAGCAGTGACACACGAGCGGTACATGCAGATGAGCGTTTGAAGTCTGGCGCTGCTTTTCAGCGGGCCGGCCACAAGCGCTTCGTCTGCACCCATTGGTAGGCTGTTGCAAGGAAGAAGATCGCACCCTCGCCGAACAGAATGTCGCTGAGCCGGCTGGCGCTTTTGTTGGTCGCGGGCCTCATTCTAGCGAGCAGTGAGTTTTCGTCGGCAAGCACAACAGCCACAAGCTGCTGATACGGAAGTTTGCGGTGGAGCACGTTCTGGCACCGTATTCTGGCTCTCTTAACTGCTGCCTTCGATCGTTTTCATTCCTGGACACAGATGCACATTTGTGTGCAGCCAGGCACATGATGAGTTTGTTGTTGTGGCGGCTCAAGTGAACTGCTCCACCGCCAGCAGTTGATCCAGCAGCATGCTGCAGCAAACCCTTGCGTCACATTGATGCAGGCGCATGGGCGGAAGAGGGCGCTCAGCTGGGCGAGGGGGAGATTGCTGCGATGGAGGCGCTGGAGGATGAGCTGGGTCCCATTGAGCAGCGCACGCACTTCTGGTTCAACGACCTGACCGCCGAGTCGCAGTGGGGGTGAGTGGCACGCATCATCTGCGCCTGTTCTTGATGTATTTCAAGTTGGCCTGTCAATTATCCATTTTCCAAGCTTGTCTCTGGGCTGGGACCCCACTGGTCGTTCGGGGCTGGGGGTCAGGCACTGCACGCTTGTTTCCACCCTTTCCCACGCCTGCCTATCCCCCAGAAAGCCCACATACGAGTACACAGACCCTGCCAGCGGGGATGTGTATTATGTCGATCCAGACACCAAGGAAACGAGCTGGGACAAGTGAGCGCAGCTGCGGCGCTACTGCATGCCCCATGCAAGTGCACCATGCTTTCGCTGCATGCGCCGCTGTGTTCATGCAGTATCAGGAACAAGGTAGTTGCTGTCATTCAATTGTTCCCACAATCTCATTCTCTCCAATGACTTGCATGCAGGCCTGACAGCTTGAAGTGGGTAGAGAGGGAAGATGCTGATGGTGCGCCGCCGCAGGGGCATCCGACCACCCATCCCACACAGCAGGGGTGCGACCCTGCCGGTTTACCAACCTGACATTTTGGTTGGTTAATGCAGGCAAGGGCGTTTACTTCTACAATGAAGGGACTGGCGCTTCGCAGTGGGAGAAGGTCAGAAGGCCGATGCATGCTCGTGTCTGGCAAGCTGTTGCTCATGAGGCTGGTAGTTCAGGTGAACAACTGCTATTTGTTTGCGCCGTCCCCCTAATGTGCAGCCCACCATGCTGGCATGGAGGCTGGTATCTGTAACTGTGAGTCTGTGATGCGCACTTTGAGCTGCACTGCATGCCTGCTGCTGTGGCACCCTGCCCTGCCGTTGGTGACACCGCCGACACTACATCATGTCCATCAATGTAGGATGGAGACGTCCCTAACGAGGACGAGCAGGAGCATGAAGACCTTTGAGCCTCGTGCCTTTTGAACCACGGGCCGTGGGCACGGGCTCTGCCGCCCTAGGAGCCCTTTGAGCTGGACAACTGGGCCGCTTCACCTCCTCGCCCATGTTTGATCTTGAAGCCAGCTTGGGCTCCCACACTGAAGTCTTGATCTCAGCATTTGCTATCTCTTCTGCTTCCTTAAAGATAATGCCTTGCCGTGGTTCCCGCTGTTCCCAGCATGCTGCTCCCAGCCTCGGCCATGCACCTGTCGCACGAGGGTGTGATGAGCCCGTGCAACCGAGCGACAATCGTGATTATATACATAATCGTGATTCAATTCATGCTAAGCCTTCAATCAATCTGGCTCAATCTGACTATTCCCTGGTCTGGGACACTACGTCGCACGCATTGCCATGCCAGGGGGACCAGCCTGGCGCCACATCGCCTGATTCCCTACAGATCTGGGCTGTTGCAGGCAACTCATTGTTTCACTGGCATCGCCGTTTCCCCTTGCGACATACGCAGCGAAACATGGTTGGAATTGCAGGCTCTGAAACCAACCACTTCCGCAGCTTTAGCAACAAGCCCAAGCCGTATGATGCGGGTGGCGATGGCGGCAAGGGCCTGTCACATGTGTGCCACGAGAGGCTGGCATATGTGCCAGTGCTTCCCGAGGTCCTGCGCGGTGAGCGTCGCTGGGGTTTGGGCCATCACGCGCTGTGTCGGAGATCGGGCACCTGCCGAGACGCTTTCAGTCTCCACATCGTTTGTTAGAAGGGATGTCGACGGGCGCATGCGCGCTTGCTGCAACAGCGAGAAAGCGCTGTTGCATCCCCCCGGCAAGCTTGTCAGTGGTGTTTCGGAATCGGGTCAAGCCAGTGCGTTTTGCACAATACTTCTACCCAAGCTTTGTGATTTGTGGACAGGCGAATTTGGTGTGTTCCGAAACCCACGCCACCTGCACAGCACCAGTGGTGCCCTGCCGCCCCGCAGGAACCCGCCAGCAGCCGGCACATTGCTGGCTGTCGGATCGTGTTTCCCGTACATTCGGTGCGTAAAACTGCCTTCCACTATGATAAACCTGCCTCGCAGGCACGCACAAGCTGGTGGAGGGCGACAGCCGGGAGTGCGTCGGCGGGCACGACGTGATTTGCAGCTTGTTTCCGCGCCTCAGCACCCCTCAAGGCGGCCACTCCCCGCTCAAAATGATCAACCTGCAGCTTGCAACAGCTGCTGGACCTGACGAGCAGAGCTCCAACCAACGCCCTCTGTGCTTGGGTGTGGTGCTGAGTGGTGGTCAGGCTCCTGGAGGCCACAACGTGATCATCGGGCTGCACGACTACCTGCAGCGCTGGCGCCCGGGGTCCACCCTGGTGGGCTTCCTGGGTGGGCCGCGCGGCGTCATGCAGAACCAGTACAAGCCGCTGACGGCAGAGGAGCTGGTGGGTGTGGGGGGGGATGAGCCGAGGTTGGGGCTGAGGGCCGCATGTGAGCGAGCAACCTGCAGTGCATGCTGCGCTCGACAAGGGCCCAGAGGCTTTGCACTGTCAGTCGGTCGTCACAAGCGCTTTGCCACTGCCTGCAGAATGGTTACCGCAACCAGGGTGGTTTCCACATGATTGGCAGCGGGCGTGATGCCTTTACCAAGCCTGAACACCTGGAGGCAGCGGAGAAGGTGGGTGGTTCTTGGCTGCCATTGAAGAGTGGGGTCTAGGTATGCACTTTGCATTGCTGCAACATGCCTGCTATTGCCCTCCCTCCTGCCTCACTTTCCTGCAAAGTTCTGCTGCCACCCTCCAGACATGCCTGGCCCACAAGTTGGACGGGCTGGTGGTGATTGGCGGCGACGACTCCAACACAAATGCCGCCGTCCTGGCCGAGCATTTCCTGAAGCAGGGGGTGGAGACCAAAGTGGTGGGCGTCCCCAAAACCATCGACGGTGAGAAGGCGTGGGGGCAGCAGTGAACGTATGTGGTGTGCGCCCAGTGCAGGGCATGCCTGCCCCTGACGCCCTGCTCCTTTGCATTGGCTGCAGGCGACTTGAAGAACGCTGATGTGAAGATCAGCTTTGGGTTTGACACTGCCTGCAAGGTGTACTCCGAAATGATTGGCAACATCATGATCGACGCGCTGTCCGCCAAGAAGTACTACCACTTCATCAGGTTTGCTGTTGTGTTTGGGGTGTGAGGGGGCAGGTCACAGCTGCACTTTGCTGCTGCACACATGCCCATGCTGCTTGGAAGCACGATGCTGCTGCACACATGCCCATGCCGCTTGGAAGCCCATTAGCCCCGATTTTTGCCGCATGTGTTCTGGATCCAACTCCCTGCCGTGCTACGTGGCTGCTTGTCCCGCAGGCTGATGGGGCGCGCAGCATCGCACGTGACCCTGGAGTGCGCGCTGCAGACGCACCCGCAGCTGGCTCTGGTCTGCGAGGAGGTGGCTGCCCATCGCTGGGGCCTGAAAGACGTCGTGCGCCAGGCAGGGCTGCCCGCCTCGCCGCGAGCCCGTGCTGCCGCGCTGTGGATGCACTATGGCTTCACCTCTGCCCGCGCCGCCGAAAGCAGCTGCACGGTGATGCGGGCCTGCCGTGACGGTCCATCGCTCGCCCCGCTGTGCCCCCGTAGATTGCCGACATGGTCGCTCAGCGGGCGGAGCTGGGCAAGGACTTTGGCGTGGTGCTGATCCCCGAGGGGCTGGTGGAGTTCATGCACGACGTGTCGGCCCTCATCGCGGAGCTGAACGAGCTGATGGCGCAGGGGGCCAACCCCGCAGACCAGGCCGACGTCATCGCCCACCTCACCCCCGAGTCGGCAGACGTGCGGCCAGGGTGGCGGCGCAAGGCCGTGCGGGGGGCGCCAGCGATGCCAGGGAGACGAGCGGGCGTAATGAAGCCGCAAGCAGGGAGGCAGGCTGTCCAGCTGCGCCGACCGGGGCCATGCCTCCGCCGCCCCCACACCCTGCAGCTCTTCTGCAACCTCACCCCGGCATCCGCGCCGAGCTGCTGGAGGAGCGTGACCCCCACGGCAACGTGCAGGTCAGCCACATCGAGACGGAGAAGCTGCTGATCAAGCTGGTGGGGCTGGAGCTGGCGCGGCGCAAGGCCTCGGGCACCTACCGCGGCAAGTTTGCGGCGCTGGCCCACTTCTTCGGGTGAGCAGGCTCGTCGAGTGGCGCAGGGGGAAGTGGGCACAGGGAGCAGACAGCCGCGTTGGCAGGCTTGCCAGACCTTTGTGTGCGGGGCCGGGCATGAGCTGCTTATGCAGCCTCCCTTTGATTGAAGACGTGCACCCAGTGAACCCTGCCCAGCCCACTGTCTTGGCTCCCTGCTGTGCAGCTATGAGGGCCGCTGCTCGCTGCCCTCAAACTTTGATGCCACCTACTGCAACGCGCTGGGCCAGACCGCGGGCGCACTGGTGTCCAGCGGCCGCACCGGGCTCATGGCGACTGTGTCCAGTGAGCTCATGCTGCTGTGGGTCTGCATGGCACCGGTGTTGCTCGGGCAGGGGCACATGCATAGTTGGCGCTGACTTGGCGAACGCCCTCGACTGCCCCGCTGGCTGCAGACCTGCAGAGGCCTGCGTGTGAGTGGGGAGTGGGGGCACCCCGCTGCTGTCCATGATGCACCTGGAGCGCCGTGCTGGGCGGTGAGCTCAAGTTTGGGTGCTCGGCTGTGAGCCCGCCTGGCACCCCCGCATGGCAGGCTGCTGGGCTAGGCAGCTTGCATGCACCAGTGTTCCTACGCACGACAAACGGCAGCCCTTGATCGTCAGAGCCACGCTCCTCCCGGCACCCTCCTGCCGCAGCGATCGCCCGGTGATGAAAAAGGCGTTGGTGGTCATCGGCGGCGCTCCCATGAACAGCTACACATCCATGCGTGCCATCTGGGCCATCCAGGACTGGTGCCGCTCCCCAGGCCCCATGCAGGTGCTCCCCTGGCCTGCGGGCCCCTGCCGCATGCACACTTTGCAAACGCTGTCCATGCCGGTGTGGATTCCGCTTGCGGTCCTGCTGTGAGCCCTTGTAGCGGCATCGCTCTGCCGGCCTTGGACAACATGCGCCCCTCCTTGCACCCCGCAGTTCCAAGGCCCCTCTGCCGACATGGCCAGCATCACACTCGCTGGGAGTGCAATGAGGGCCAGCCCTGCCTGCTGCAGCACCTGACCGACGAGGATAACTGAGTCGCTGCGCCTCTGAGCACATCCGGCAGCTCGAGCGGCCACAACCAGGTCGAATTTTTTCAAGAAATGAGAGCTCCCCAAGTTTCACTGGGATTCCATGCATGACTAAGCAGTGTTGTTGCGGCGAGACATGATATGTATGTACACTTGATACCAGAAGGATTGCGCCTCGCCTCATCTTGCCCCTCTTCCCCATCTTTGGCTGACCCAGCTGGCAGCCCCATTTTTTACCCTGTCCTCTGCTGATCGGAGACGCTTTGTCTGGGACAATTTTTCATCAGCTGGGTCTTGTTTTTCAGCCTTGTCACGTCAACTGGCTTGATTTTTGCCTTGCGAAGAGTGCATTGGAGTTGGTTCCCATTTTTCTTCTGCGGATTGCTTTTGCTGATTACGTTGTTCTGCCATATACATAAGCTTGACCTTCGTGTGATGTGCCCATGAGTAAAGCTTTGGGGTGTTTAGCAAAGGGATCAAGCAAGGCATTAACTGCCACTGGCGCTGACTTGGCAGTGGTGAATGGGGGCGTTGGCTGCACTGAGCCTTCCCGATGTGCATTCTTGTCTCCCAATCAAGGTTGTCGCGCCATGCTGGCAGGCGCTGGCTTCCTTACAAGCAGCTTTGGGGAGCTCGAAATGCTCCAGTTTGTGGGTGGAGAGGTCGACAAGGCGTGGTCTCCTGCCTCTCTGGCGCGCCTGACATACGTGCCCGCCCTGCCTAATGTCCTCCAAGGTTCGTTGGCTTGGGTTCACACCAAGCGGCCGACTCTGCGCCCTCCACTAGCGCGCTGCTGTGAGCGGGGGCAGGCTCTAAGCCTGCAGATACACCGTCTGTCACGGCTGACATTGGACTGCCTGGCCCTATGCAGGCCTTCATGGTGTTGTGGACGGGGAAGAGCGACAGTGCCTGGAAAGCCACGACGTCATCTGCGGATTGTTCCCCCGCCTTGGCATGACCCCCTTAGGATGGTGCACCTGACAGCAGCGGCACCAGCTGGGCCAGCTGACGGCAAGGATGCCCGACGGCTGAGGCTGGGAGTGGTGCTCAGCGGTGGGCAGGCCTCAGGTGTGCAGGCGTCTTCAAACCATTGCGTGATGAAGCAGCGCGTCTCTGCCACCGCACAATCCCTGGAAAGCCCTTCCTGCGCAGGCGGCCACAACGTGATCATCGGGCTGCACGACTACCTGCAGCGCTGGCACCCGGGGTCCACCCTGGTGGGCTTCCTGGGTGGGCCGCGCGGAGTCATGCAGAACCAGTACAAGCCGCTGACGGCAGAGGAGCTGGTGAGGGCGGGGGATGAGATAAGGCGGTGTGCGTGAGAGTGGGTTTGGGTGGGTGGGTGGTGGAGGGAGGAGGGTCGCAGCTGTGGAAAGTTCGTTCGACAGAGCATCCAGCCCGAGCAATAACCATGTGATTGCAAGCGTGCCTGGCTGCAGGATGGATATCGCAACCAGGGCGGCTTCCACTTGATCGGAAGTGGGCGCGATAAGATTGAAAAGGAAGAACAACTAGAAGCAGCCGCAAAGGCATGCCATGTATTTTGCAGGCTTTGAACTGTTTTCACAGCCACAAGTGTAGCCACAAATTTTCTGGGCTACATATGCGCAGGTCTGCGCCGAGCTGGACCTTGATGGGCTGGTGGTGATTGGCGGCGACGACTCCAACACAAATGCCGCCGTCCTGGCCGAGCATTTCCTTAAGCAGGGGGTGAAGACCAACGTGGTGGGCGTCCCCAAAACCATCGACGGTGAGAAGGCGTGGGGGCAGCAGTGAACGTGTGCGGCATGCGCCCAGTGCAGGGCATGCCTGCCCCTGACGCCCTGCTCCTTTGCATTGGCTGCAGGCGACTTGAAGAACGCTGATGTGAAGATCAGCTTTGGGTTTGACACTGCCTGCAAGGTGTACTCCGAAATGATTGGCAACATCATGATCGACGCGCTGTCCGCCAAGAAGTACTACCACTTCATCAGGTTTGCTGTTGTGTTTGGGGGTGTGAGAGGGCAGGTCACAGCTGCACTTTGCTGCTGCACACATGCCCATGCTGCTTGGAAGCACGTTGCTGCTGCGCACATGCCAATGCTGCTTGGAAGCCCATTAGCCCCGGTTCTTGCCGCATGTGTTCTGGATCCAACTCCCTGCCGTGCTGCGTGGCTGCTTGTCCCACAGGCTGATGGGGCGCGCAGCGTCGCACGTGACCCTGGAGTGCGCGCTGCAGACGCACCCGCAGGTAGCGTTTATATACTCATACTGAGGCGCTCCTTGCTGGCATCCACGCACTGCGCGTCGAAATGTTTGCAGGTGGCCCTGATTAGCGAAGAGGTGGCCGATGGCAAGCTCAGACTGAAGGATGTCACGCAGCAGGCAAGCCTGTTCGGGGCATGCTGCTGAGGCGGGTTAAATTTTTCTGTTGCAGCTCAAGCTGCCCATGTGCTGCAGATTGCCGACGTGGTGGTGCAGCGTGCGGAGCGTGGCAAGAACTACGGCATCGTCCTGATTCCCGAGGGGCTGGTTGAGTATGCGCACGACGTGTCCAGCCTGATTGCAGGCGAGCAGCACACGCATCATTGGCCGCGCAGTTGCCCAGGGCTTGGGCTGTTGAGCACGCTGCTGTGCATTCTCAAGCCGCAAGATGAGCCTTGCCATGGGGCAACCTACTCTGCAGAGCTCAACGAGCTGCTGGCACAGGGAGTTGACTGTGCAGACCAGGAGGGCATCAGCGCGCGTCTGACCCCGAGTCTGAGGAGGTCAGGGAGGCAGAAGTGCAGTGAAGCTGTGGCAGGCCTGCCGCCATGTGTCACATGCAGCACGAGGCATTCCGAGCCAAGTTGCGACCCATGTCGCAGGTGTTCTTCCACTTGCCACCCGGCATCCGCGCCGAGCTGCTGGAGGAGCGTGACCCCCACGGCAACGTGCAGGTCAGCCACATCGAGACGGAGAAGCTGCTGATCAAGCTGGTGGGGCTGGAGCTGGCGCGGCGCAAGGTCGCTGGAACGTACAGGGGCAAATTTGCTGCCCTCCCCCACTTCTTCGGGTGAGGGTGCACAGACGGTTGTTAAGGCACCAATGCAAGCCTTGTCAATATGCAAGGTTGCATGAGTTGCCCAAGCCCGCCTCCCCTGTCCAGGTACGAGGGCCGCTGCTCGTTGCCCTCCAACTTTGATGCCACGTACTGCAGCGCACTTGGGCAGGCAGCAGGCGCCTTGCTGTCCAGCCGTCGCACCGGCCTCATGGCTACAGTTTCAGGTGGGAGGTCACTAAACTAATTCTGGCTCGACTCCATGTTCGACGATACTGCTACCAAGAAGCGGCGGCAAGGCCACACTTTGCAACACCTGTGACTGCAGACCTGCAAAGGCCTGCCTCTGAGTGGGGAGTTGGGGGCACCCCGCTGCTGTCGATGATGCATCTGGAGCGCCGTGCTGGCAGGTGCGCGCTTCTCGGGTGGACTTTGCAAGCCAGATCCCGACAAGGCCAGCATGACGATATTTACCCTCTTCCTCTTCCTCCGCAGGGACAAGCCCGTGATCAGGAAGGCGCTGGTGGACCTGAAGGGTTCACCTATGGCTTGCTTTGCTGCCCGCCGCGCGGCATGGTCCATGGAGGACAGCTTCCGCTCTCCTGGGCCCATTCAGGTGCGCTTGTGGCCGGGGGAGCCACTTGTCACGTAAGGTGCATTCATCCAGGTTGTTGCAGCTATGAGCGGTGAACCCCCCCCATCTTGCTGCAGTTCCACCAGCATGCCGCCGCGGATGTTGCCACCATCACCCTGGCACTGGAAGTGAATGGCGGGCAGCCCATCCTGCTGGCAGCTGCTGACGACGAACGTCACACAGGCAGCGGCATTTGACTGCATTGGACCGCAAGAATCGGCACGACAGCTTTCAAGCGGCCAGCCCCTGCGCTGCAGCCGTTTCAACATAAAAGTCATCAGTACGTGCTTGCCTTGACCAATTGGGATGCGAAATTGTGACACTGTGGTGCTAACTACTAATACTACCTACTACACATCGCTGGGTTGGTGTCGGGAGCAGAACGGACTGCAGTACAGCTGCCTTTCTCGGATGGGTAGGGGATGTGGCGCAGTGGAGCGAGCGGTCCCCCTCCGGCAATTAATGTTACGGGCATCAGATTGTTGACAGAAAGAGCGGCGTCGCGAGGAACGCACAATCCGCAGAATTACAGCGGGACAACAGGCAAGCCTTTTCGCGGCGGCCGTACTGTGAAACTGGCATGAAGGGCTGCAGTTGCTCGGCGAGGCGTCAGCAACGTTCCGCCTTCGGAAACATACAACTCCCGTCCACTGATGCGCAGATGTTTGGGATCTCGCTATATGAATGCCACGCACGTTTGTGTCGCATGCCCTCCCGCAGCCTGCGAAGCGCGGCTATGCAAGGGAGTTGTGGAGGGGACGCAAGGTCAGCGCTGGATGCCCCGACGCCACGCCAACCTGGCATGAAGGCAAGAGGCCCAGCAGCGCGCCCTGAATCCTTCTCTAGCTTTGCGCAGTCCAGGTGAGAATAAAAGCAGTCGATGGTTTAGTTATCACCTGATGCAACTCAATTTGCGAGCCTTGCGCACATCTGAAGCCGCAGAAATGCTGTATGCAGAGTCGAGCGGTGGCACTGGCCCCTGCTCCTTTTGTCCACAGCCATAGCCGCAACAGCTGTTATTGAAGTGATCAACAGGTGGGATGGCTGCATTAAGCTTCAGTTAGTGGCTGTGAACCTCCATACCACTGGCTAGCCATGGGAACAACCTCCAACCACAGCTTGCTCGCATGCAGGGATCGGATCACCTTGCCGTGGCGCATCAAAGTGCACATGCAGCCTCACAGCAAGCAAATGCTTGCTTTGACCAATCTGGAGCAGCAGCTGGCAGGGTGCCGCACCACCAAGTCTGACCCAATCCCTGTAGTGGACAAGTCGCCATCGCTGTCCGTGCTGGACAGCCACACCCCAGAGCAGCGGCGGCAAGCGCAGGAGTTCACGGCCGCCGTCGGAGCCTGCACCGACTTTGCCTGCCTGCGCAAGGCCAACCAGCTGGTGGGTCAGGGGAAGGCCAGATGGGCAGGCGCTCGCATGCAGCTGGCTGGCGCACTGTCCCCTGAGGCAAGCCGCCCCGCGCTGCCTCCCCTCCCCCGCCCTGCAGCCGCGTGCCCCGGGCAGTTTCGGTTCCCCCACTTCCTGGTGCTGGGGTTCCCCAAGTGCGCGACCACCTCCATCTACTGCCACCTCATCCAGCACCCCCAGGTGCAACACCCACGCCTCAAGGTGCGAGTCCAAGGTGCCTAAGAATCAGGGGGACAGTGCTGGGCTTTGCCTTCCGTGCATGCCCAACCACAGGCAGCTGGCAGCTGCCTTCCCCCCTGCAGGAGCCCCACCTGCTGACCGACAAGTGCCGACCCCAGCTGTCCAACTGCTCCGCCGAGGCCCAGCGGCAGTACCTGTTGGAGGTGCGGGGCCCCCTCACCTGTGTGATAGCCACACTTGTCTCAAGTGAATGCAAGAACTTGGTCCAATTCCGTGGCTGTAGGTTCTCAACCTTGAGGAGGCAGCGGCCGCGCAGTTCACCCGCGCTGCCTTTGAGGGCAGTACGCATGCGGTGCAGGAGTCGCATTGGCTGCCAGCAGAGCTGTCTGCGGCCTTCCCCTGGGTTAGGCTGGCAGTCAGCATGCGGGAGCCCATTTCACAGCAATTGCAATGCTACTGCACAACATCATGCACAACCGAGAGTAAGCATCCCCTTCGCTGCACCTCAGCAATGGTTAGGCCCGCCGTGCACGCTGAAAGCAGAGCGCAGTGTAGCTGAGCCTGCCTTGGCCCTTTGGCTGCAACTCTTGCTTTTTCCCATTGGCCTGTAGCTTGAGGTTCTGCACAAGCAACGACATCTTCCACTGCGTCCGACGTGAACTGAGTGAGGGGCCCGCAGCCGCTCCAAGTGCAACTAACGCCTTGGTGCAGCTCTGCACTTCCTGACCGGTGGCATTGTCTGATGTCCCCCACTTTGTGTCGCTTGTAGAGTCTCGTGCCTGCTACTCCTGCAAGCTGCGGCAGTGGATATCCTTTTTCCCTCGGGACAAGCTGCACATCCTGCAGTACGAGGCCATGACCAGTCAGGACGCCATGCAAGGCGTGCTTGCGAATTTTAAGACCTTCTTGGGGGTGGATCAGCGCCTGCCCTCAGACAGACAACCACTCACAAATTGGAAGCACCAGCGTGGTGGTCCCGATGAGGTGCACGCAAACCCACAACTGCACTGCCCTTGTGGGTTGCTGTTCTGGTGCTGTTGCGGGGCCATCTAGCACACGGACTGGACTGTGAC
The DNA here is from genome assembly GCA_025917655.1 of Chlorella sorokiniana. Taxonomy (NCBI): domain Eukaryota; kingdom Viridiplantae; phylum Chlorophyta; class Trebouxiophyceae; order Chlorellales; family Chlorellaceae; genus Chlorella; species Chlorella sorokiniana. The sequence goes on along the minus strand of CP084619.1, from coordinate 3,433,720 downwards.
GGGACATGGCCTGCCCCTCCCTCTGTTGATGCAGCTGGGGAAGGCTTGGAGCATGCAGAGGTATCAGTATGAGGTTTTGGTGGACATGGCTCGCAACGACACCTTGCAGTGAGTGGCAGAGTATGATGCCTCCTTTTCTGGCCGCACAGGGCAGGAGAACAGTGATGAGGATCAGCCCTTACAGATCTGCTTTGGTCCTGCAGGATGCTGGGCATGCTCGCAAAGCATGGAATTGCCGTCACAGATGCCCAGCATGATAACTGGCTACGGCGTTGGGAGCGTATATGGGAGGTGAGCAGCAGTTGGCGCCCGGCTTGCTCAGCCATCCACAGTGAAACAGCGATTATTGTCTACTTCCCTGTGATCTTGCTGTGCTCTTCGCGTCGCAGGACAACTTAGCAAGCTGCGGCAGCGAAAGGTCCTCACCCTGCCGCATCGTGGTTTCATAGGCAGCATTTGGTGCCACCTTGTATCGCTGGTAGCACCGTAGTGTTACTGTTGTACCCCACCTAACCTTACCGCACTGTTTCCACGCACAGCATGGCAGCAGGGCACACCAGATGCGTGCACTTGACGCATGCCTGCAGCTGCTAGCGGGCCAGGCCGCACGTGCTAGTTTTGCTGCAGTCGCTCATTGTGAACCCAAAAACTGCATCACTCCCACATGCATTTCGATGTACCTGCTTGTAAGCATATGGTATACAACAGCTTTGATGGCACTTGTGGATATCCACAAAGCATGGCTGCAAACACCGTACTGCAAAGGGTTTGCACGTGTATTGCTCGTGAGTGTCAACCGACTACCAGCCCGAATCAGACAGTTTTGCATCCCCCATCCACTTTAACGTGTTATAGGTCTGCACAAGCGGCCTCCCCACCGTCTCGGGCGTCTGCAGCTCGCGAGCCCTGCGCAACCGCCCGGGCGTGGGGATCCTTCCTGCCAAGCCTCCTTCTAACTTTTCAAGGTGTGTGTGACCAATTTCACAGAGCAAAGACACACGCAGGGCTGTCACGCTGTTCTCATGCGCAAGTCGCTGGAAAAAGCTGTTGCACCCAGAGCTGTCCCATTTGGTGGCGCTTGTGATATCTGCCACACACGTTTTGCAAAGCAGCAAGCACCTTCGCGCTTTTCCATCATACTACATTTTGCTTGCCTTGACCGGCATGGCTTGCCTTGAGCCCATGTGGCAACAATTCCGTTTGAAGTGGGGGTGACAATCACAACCTGTTCCCTTAGATGCGTATTGTTTTAGCAGAGTGCGCCTCTTTTTGACTGTTCCACGAACGCAGGGTTGACTGACGACGTGCCCCTGATGTCAAGGGCAACAGCAACAGCGCATGTCAGGGTGCAGGGCAGTGCATCTCAGCAAGGCGGCAAGGATCCTATGAAGCCTGCGCAGCAGCAGCAGAGGTGAGAGGGTGGAAAGAGCCGCGGGCGATGGGATCTCTTCAATAATGGTGCTTGACGCTGCATGTAATGCCGTTTCTGGCGCCTGCTGGAAGAACATGGCTGGCCATAGCCACCCATCCCCCTCCCATTCACTGGTGATGCCTGCAGGTGGTGGGACAGTACCAGTTGGCGCTGGCCAGTAGTGTTGACGGGCTGCGTGCTGCTGGCATGCTTCACACAGGCTGCTGTGCATAGGTGCGCCTTGCAGAACAGGCTGCTGGAGGCACAGAGAAAAGTAGACACCACCAGCATGCAGCTGTGTCAACTCACTTCAATTTTCAGCATGTCCTGCTGACCATATTTGTCGTGTTTTTGGCCACCCCATGCAGCATACGTCCGCGGATTGTGCTGATGCAAGTTCCGCGCGAGCCGACCTTGCTTGAGCAGCAGCTGGCAGGGTGCCGCACATTGAAGTCGCAGCCCATCCCCTACGTGGACACCAGCGCCTCGCTGGCCGTGCTGGACAGCCACACCCCAGAGCAGCGGCGGCAAGCGCAGGAGTTCACGGCCGCCGTCGGAGCCTGCACCGACTTTGCCTGCCTGCGCAAGGCCAACCAGCTGGTGGGTCAGGGGAAGGCCAGATGGGCAGGCGCTCGCATGCCAGCTGGCTGGCGCACTGTCCCCTGAGGCAAGCCGCCCCGCGCTGCCTCCCCTCCCCCGCCCTGCAGCCGCGTGCCCCGGGCAGTTTCGGTTCCCCCACTTCCTGGTGCTGGGGTTCCCCAAGTGCGCGACCACCTCCATCTACTGCCACCTCATCCAGCACCCCCAGGTGCAGTACGCCAAGGAGAAGGAGTCGCATGTGCTCATTAACAAGTGCGGACGCCAGCTGGCCTCCTGTGCGCCAGAGGTGCAGAGCGACTACATAGTGGAGGTGGGCATGCAGGCCTGCTTGCAGTTTGCTTGCTTCAAGAGCGGGAAAGATGGCAGGGGCTGGGCATGCGGCGTCACCAAACAGCGCATGCTTACAGCCATGGCGAGGGTCCCTGCCCACGCCCCGCAACCTGCTTGCCTGCTGCAGATGCTGAACTTGAAGGAGGCGGCGCAGGCGCACATGACCAAAGCAGCCTTTGACGGCAGCACGCACTATGCAGCGGTGGGTGAGGCAAGGGGCAGGTGCAGGCATTGCACCAGCTCCCGGTTCAGTCGGAGTGCAAGCAGCAAAGCTATTTGCTGTGGCATGCTTGTGCCTGCGCCGGCGCTTCATGGGCACCTCTGCTGTGTGTGGGGTGCAGGAGGCGGAGTGGCTGGCGGCGCAGCTGAAGCAGGAGCTGCCATGGGTGAAGCTGGTGGTGTCGCTGCGGGACCCCATCTCCCAGGCGCTGGCCATGCACCTGCACAACCTGGCGCACAACCGCACCGCATCCTGCTGGGACCCCAGCGAGCAGCGAGCCTACCAGTGTGTGCTGGAGTCGCTGGGTGGGTTGCCTGCAGCAGCGGCTGCTGCCTTGCTGGCCTGGCGTCTGTTGGCATCCACCGCGGGGCACACAGTTCACTGAGTGCCTGTGCAGTACATCTGCAATGCCTGAAAGGGTGTGCAGTCCATCCTTTCTAGACCACCAGGTTAAGGTGGCAACTTAGCTGGCCTCCTCCCAACACCTGCCCCCCTGGGCCGCGGCCACAGAGGAGGTGAAGCGGGCGCGGTACGGGCCCAACCTGGCTGACTGGATGCAGCACTTCCCGCGGGACCAGCTACTGGTAGTGCAGCACGAGGCGCTGACCAGCCGTGCCCTGATGGGCGGAGCGCTGCGCCAGCTCAAAACGTTCCTGGGGGTGCACGAGACGCTGCCATCGGAGACGCTGCCCCTGACCAACTGGAAGCACAAGCGTGGCGATGACGATGCGGTGAGGTCCCCTTGCGCATGCAGCCATCAGCAACATTGCACCTGGTGGGCCCTGATGCGCCGTGGACGCACGCTTGGCATGCGCTGTGTGCAACACAGAGCCTGCGACCCACCCCGATCTCGCCACTCAGAACCACCCGCCCAATGCATGCAGGTTGGGCGCTACTGGAACATGACTCGCTCCGAGTATGAGCATCTCGTGGACTTGGCGCGGCGCAATGCTTACGAGTGAGTGTGGCTGCGGCAGCCAAGTCGCCACGCGCAGGAGGCCTCGGATATGGAAGCCCGAGGGTGTCTCGCATCTTCTCCCTGTGTGCCTTGCAGGGTCATCAAGCTGTTGGGGCAAAATGGCCATGCCAACCAAACAGAGAAGATAACCTGGGCCCGCAACTGGGAGCGGGTGTGGAAGGTAGGCTGCAGGCTGCTCCGCCTTGTGACATGCATCGGCCTTGCACACGTGGCTGCATGCTTCCATCTGCAGATGAACCTGGAGGAAAACTGTGAGGAAGGGCCAGAGGGCAACTGTAAGATTGTGGTTTCCTGAAGCTGCCGCTGACCTTGTCAGGAGAACATTTGAGCCGGCAGGCTCTTGACATTTGCTGCATCTTGACATTTGCTGCCTAATAACTCCTCACCGCACAGCCTAGTTGACATGAAATTCCTCACCAACTTTGTTCACATAGTAATGCCCCAGTTGCGAATTGCACTGGTGCGCATGACTGCTTGTTTTGCTGTGCCAAGTTTTTAAGCTGGGGTAACCACCTGTTTTGCCTCCCCCTCCCCTCTCTTCTGCTCTGCGGTGCGTGATTTCTGCCTGCCCTTCCAATGCCTATTGCATTCAAAATCAGGCATTGCCCATTCATGTTGCAAGAGGAAATGCGTCAAGCTTTGCGTGCACAGGCGCAGGGCACCATGGGTTGCCTCCCCTGTAAGTTTCAGTGTCCATACAGTGAGCAGCATTGAGTCGCAGCAGAAGTGCACTGTGCCATGCAAGGTGGTTTGGAACCAGGCAGCAGAAGGGCCGTTGACTGCTGCAGCGTCAAAAGCGCTTGTGTTACGCTCGCCAGCTGCTGCACTGACCAGACACCTCCACTTAGATTTCCTGTAACTTGGGCACCTGATCCTTTGCTTCCAACTGTGCACTTCAAACTTGATCAAGAAAAGCGTATCAGAAAGAGCAATGCTGCTACAACCTGGCTGCAAGCAAAGGCCCCTACTGAGGGGCATCTTGATGCACGATTGAAATGTCACATACACACGGCATGCATGCACGAGTGCTACAACAGGGGAAGGGTTCTGGTTTGCGTTACGGTATGAGTGATATCGGTAAGAGGTAGTCGACGGGGGAAGGGAAGGGGGAGGTGGGGGCGCGGGGGCCGGGCGGCGGCAGGCAGCGCACCAAACACCTTGCAAGGGCACAAATCAACGGGCTACGAACAAGGTGTGCCAGCTGCACTAGACCTTCAAAGAACAAGTGGGCATGAGCAAAGAAAGTGTGCATCATCCCAGAGCAAGGGACAGGAGGCACTACCAGCCTTTACTGCTCAGCGGAAGAGAGGCCTGTGATGGACGGGTGAGAGCTGCTTGGGTGCTGCAGCATGCTCATGGCAGCAGGTGGGTGGGAAAGAATGAAAGCAGAAAAAGGGGCGCAGTGCCGCTCTGTTCAAGAGTAGCCTGCTGCATTGAGTTTTGCACCAGGCACCCAGGCCTTAGAGCCAAAGCCGTAGGCTTGGGCCACAAAGCCTTTGGGGTTGTCGGCTGGACATAGCCAGCACGCGCCTGGCTGGCAGCGTGAGTAAGGAGCAGCGGCTCAGCCATGCTGGCGGGGCCGAGCGGGTATCCTGCTCTCAGACCTTGGCAGCTGCGGGTTCAACCTCCTCGGTGGCGGAGCCGCCCGGCTTGTCCATCTTGGCGCCCGCGTCGCTGCCCTCCTCCTCATCATCGTCGTGCAGGTGGAAGGTCATCTGGCGCGCAATCTTCCAGGTGGCCATGCGGGTCAGCGTGGGGTCCTCGCTCTTGGGCCAGAAGTAGGACTGCCAGGAGGGGCGGGGGAGGGTGGGGGGTGCGCGGGTGTTGTTCGCGCGCCCAGTGACCGGCACAGGAGAAGGTTTGCTGCCTCTGACAAGGGGGTTTGAAGCCATGATAACAGGGTTGCGGGCTGCGTGCCGCCCCATGTGACAAGGCTCTGTGTGAGAACCGTGCCGCACAGCCCCCCGTCACCCGCACACACCCACACCTGCACAAAGTTGATGCAGAAGACGGAGCCGTTGATCAGGATCCAGCCAAAGATGCCGGCGATGAAGCCATAGGCCACCGAGTAGGTCATGGGCATGGCGATCATGGTGAGGAAGGCGGGCACAGCCTCCTGCACGTTCTCCCAGCGGATCTTCAGGATGTTGATGATCTGCGGGCGACGCGGGCGAGCGTGTCGGGGGTGAGGCACAGCGGCATGATCAAGCGGCAGCCAGCCGCTGCGCCACATCTGCTGGCTTGAGTGCGAGAGTTGGCCTGCTGGCGCTGGTGATGCAAGCCAAGAAGGGGCAGGGGCGCTGTTCCCTGCCCAGCGTCCCGGCCCAAGCTGGACAGCCCCGCCCACGCCCACCATAAGGGCGCCAACCAGGATGAGCGCGGGACCGGTGGCGTAGGGGGCACGGTGGCCAGCAGGGGGAGAAGAAGAGGGCGATGAAGAAGTAGAAGGAGACCTGCGGGCGGAAGAGGAGAGGGGGTGGGGTTGGGCATGGGGACAGCGAGTGGCTGTGTTGGTGGGGGTGACGTGTGGATGAATGTGGGGGTGGGGATGGGGGTGGGGGACGGGCAGGGGAGCGCCCTCAGGCAAAGCAGGGCTGCGTGTGGGGCGGGGTGCGTTGCCAGCCAGCAGCTGGTCGGTGTGTCTTACCGTGAGGGCGGCCAGGCCTGTGCGGGCACCCTCGCGGATGCCGGATGCAGACTCGATGAAGGCGGTCAGCGGGGAGGTGCCCAGGCAAGCGCCAACTGCAGACAGAGCAGGGCGTGGGGCAATGAGCAGGGTTTGCGAATCAGGCGCAAGCGCGTGCAGCCTGCTTGTGTGCTGCCTTGCCTTCACAACTTCACAACCATACACTGGGTGAACAGGATGCCCGCTCACCAGAGATGGAGACACCGTCCACCAGGAAGGCGGTGGTCTGGCGGGGAAGCGTTTCTTCTTCTGCAATGCAGCAAGCAAGAGCAAGTCAAGTTGCAAGCTCAGGAAGATAGGTGCATGTGCAGCTAGTGCAAAGCTGTACTAGCGTGGCATGCGCATGTCTAGTGAGCCTTCAGGCAGGACTGGCAGATTTCGGTGCCGGCGGGGGCGCGGCACTCCCTGCCTCCCTCCAAAACAGCCCTCATACGCACGGTGTCAACAAAGTTTGGAATGAAGTTGCTCATGAAGTTGGCCATTGAGTAGAAGGTACCGGTGGCGTCCAGGAAGTCGACGTAGCTGCGGGAGGGGATGGGGAGGGAGATGATGGCACATTCACGGGGCAAATCCTGCTCCTTTGATTCAAAGTGAGCAATCCACAGGACACGGTTGCGCTGTAGGCTTGCCGCAGGGCAGCATCAGGCGGCTGCCTGCAGAATGCGACCCGCTGCAGACCAGCAAGACTGCTCACAGACCCCCACCTCCGGCCCCCAACCCTCCGGGCCCCCTGCCCGCCACAGGCAGCTCACAGGAAGGTGATGAGGGCCACCCAGAGGTCGCCGTCCCTGAAGCCCGAGAAGTCGAACTTGCCGGCGGTCTGGGAGGTGTCGGGCACGGACACCACCTTCTTGAAGTAGTCCCAGCGGCGCATGGCGGGGGTGTAGGCGCACGGCTCGCCGGTGTTGGAGTTGGTGCCGGCGGGGGAGCAGCCGTTGGGCTTCTGGATGTAGCGCGCCGCGTTGCCGTCCGAGGGGATCCAGGAGATGAAGGTGACGAAGAGCAGGCCGAAAATGATGGCGCCCTTGACGTTCTTGGCCATCGCCACCGCCATGATGATGCCGCCGGCGATGCCCAGCCACATGGTGGCGGAGCGCATGACGCCCGCGGAGACGCACGAGTAGGTGGAGGAGGGCACCAGCAGCCCGCCGTTGCTGCTCACGGTGGGCGGCGTGGTGCTGTTGTCCACCACGCAGAGCGAGTCGGGGGAGCCCATGTTGTCAAAGGCGGACTGCGGGATGGTGTACTGGTAGAGGCGGTTCTGCTCGGGGCAGCCGCCCAGCGTGACCAGCGTGGCGGAGTTGTAGGTGGACACGCCGATGCCCTCGGCGGACTGCATGCCTGCACCACAGGAGGCAAGGCGAGGAGCACACCACAGCGTCGAGCGTCGAGCCTCCGTGACAGGACCCGGAATAATGCAAAGCAAACAAGCACTTGACCACTGAAGCGAACTTGGGGGTGCACCCACCGATGAAGGCCAAGAAGAGGCCGATGCCCGCGGACGTGGCCAGCATGACGGAGCGGGGGATGAGCTCGACCAGCTTGGAGCGCACGCCCAGCAGGGTGATGATCACAAAGATAAAGCCTGCAGGGAGGACACAAGGGAGGGTTGTGAAGGGGAGGGTGCCGGCAGGTTGCGCTCCACAACATCTGCATGCGTACACACGGCAGCTGGGGGAAGAAGACAGCTTGGCAGCAGCAGCAGGCCCACCTTCGATGAACACAGCAGACAGGGCGGCGTTGTACTTGACGCGGCCGGTGCCCATGAAGCCCACCACGGTGTAGGCGCTGAACGAGGGGAAGAGAAACATGTGAGCAGCAAGCACATGAGCACCGCCCGGCAGTCTGGCGCCGCAGCATGCCCGCAAGGCCAGCAGGTCGGCTGCAGCTTGGGCTGTGCTCACAAGTATGCGTTGAGTCCCATGGCCGGGCATACTGCCAGCGGCAGGTTGCCCAGCATGCCCATCAGGAAGTGGGAGATGACGCATGCAGCTGCAACAGCAGGTGGGGGTGGGGTGGGGGTGGGGTGGGGGTGGGGGGTGGGGGGGGGGGGGGCGCGCGCGCATTGATGGGCACGCAGCGCGCAGGCATGCGAGTCTTGGCAGCACAGCGCATGGAAGATAGGGACAGCTGAGCGCAAGCATGCCCGATTGCAGGGCCACCGACAGGTCAACACCATTGCATGGGGCATGAAGATGGCCACAGACGCAGAGACACCCACCAGCTGTAGCAGAGATGAGGGAGGCCCGGGTTTCAGAGATGCAATTTTGGCATTCGTTGGACTGGAATGCAGGCGGCACGCCAATTTCGCAAGGGCCATCCACCACGCACATGCCGCCCGTGTCAGTCAGGATGGCGCTGTTCACAGCAAGGATGTAGGCAACCTGGATAGTACCCGAGGAGGGGGAGGGGGGCAGTTCAGCGCGCATGTGTCTGTATATGCGCACGCATGGTGGTCTAGAGCGCCGACAGAAAGGCGCACTAAACATGATAAAGCCAGATTGGAATCTATTGAGCTCGACATTGGCAGGTTGCTGGGCCCAGTGGCAGGCAACTGGAGGTACAGGCCCGGGTCATGAACTCCTCAGCGCAGGGTCGGTGCGGGCTCGGGCGGGACGCAGGCAGGGAGCCCCCACCCTGCAGCTGAGCTCACCGTCAAGAAAGTCACCGAACCGCCACGGATCTCTTGAGTCAGGGTGGAGTTGCGATCCTTCAGCAGGAAGAAACGCCCGACGACCTGCAGGCAGGCAGCAACTGAGATTGTGAGGAGGGGGCGTGCGCCAGGAAGTGCTCTAGCGGACCGGCCTGAGAACCAGTGGATCCACACACAAAAACAAGCGCTACAAACAGGGCGTGCTCTAGAAGGGAAGCAGTGTGCGGCCCAATCTTTCGCGTCCGCTTTGGTGGGACATTCAGCTGACGCTGCTGCTGACATGAAGGGGACCAGAGCTGGCCCATTCAATGGGTGATGGAAGACATAAATTATTGGGGTTGATAGGCCAGTTTCGAAGGAAGCGAACAAAAATGCAGAAAGGATTCACAACCCAGAAACAACCACTGGCGCATGAAATCAGCGGCGGCAGCAAAGGGCCCAACAGGCAACATGACCCAGCCGCTCTTTTCCGCCCAGCCAAAGGCTGACACAGTGTCGCAGGGCTGCAAAACACCGTCAACTGCCGCGAAGCAGCACTCTAACGCAGCTATAGCAGTTGGGAGGGAGTGGACGTGCAAGGGCACTAGGGTTGGGTCTAACGCCCCGGGGAAGCGCTATACCCGCCCCAGCCGCTGCTATCCATGCTATCCATGGCACAAAGCATGAGATGGAAGGTGCCGAGAGCCGAAAGGAGCCACTATGACACCGTCCGATTGGGGAGGACAAAGACCTGGTAGCCTGCACTCACGCTGTCAGCGACCCTCGCGTTGAGCCGGTCCAAGAACGTCATATTGGCTCGTGTGCAGTCTCGCCGACAAGGAGGACGCAGAAACCCTGCCCGAGATGCGGCTGCTTGAAAACCCGAGTCCAAGTGATGGCGGCCCTTCTGCGGCGCGCCGACAGTGAGGTTAATGCAGTTTGCAAGGGTGGCACCCGCGCAAGAAGACAGCAAGAGAGTTTGATAAGCCACGTGGCTGGTCCCTATTATGAAGAGCTCACCTTCACCCCAAGCGCGGTAGGCGCGATTTGATCCACCAGCACCAGCGCCTGATAGTGGTGGACAGGGGCAGGCAGAATTAGGCCCTCCCTGTCAGCTTGATGGCATACTGCGCCCCCAGGGGGCGCAGCGGCTGTCGCCGCTCCAGCAGCTTCACGTCGGCTTGGGACATCTTATGTGCATGACCGCGTTTGCATTCTGGACAATTGGTTGGTGCACAGTAACTAGTAGCTAGTCTTTTACAAACTCAACCCTTGCCGCGCCCCCGCCCACGACCGCGTCCGCTCCCGGAGTGGGCAGAAAATTCAGCATCGACCGCTGCCCTGCTGCCGGCGCCTTTCTAGCCGTGCCACGCCCACGCCCTCGCCCTGCAGGAAAGTCGGAGGAACACTGTCAGGGGTTCAAGCACCGTATGGCTGGTGCGCACAAGCCCCAGTGAGGCTCATGGCCTTGGCACGTACCAGCGGGGGCGGAGGCGAATCGCCGTCGGGGTTCGGCATCGCCGCTGCCTTTCTGGCCTTCACGTTGGCGGAGAACAGCTCATCCGCCTGCTGCGCCTTCTGCCGGCGCTCAGCCTCTGCCCTGCACAGCATGCAGCAGTGATGATATGAGTGCAGCAGTACATTGAGGGAATCTACAACGGGGCTGCCCTCAGGAGGCGAGCGCAGCCACCCCAAGCGCTCCCGCCTGCAGCACCGCCCTCGTGCACCCACCGCACAAAGGCATCGCCATTCAGCGGCCCATCCTCGGCATACGGCTGCTCATCAAAAGCAATCAACGGCCGCGTCATGGCTGCTGCGGCGGCCATGCCGCCGCCCCCTTGCGGAATGCCTTGAAATTGGCGCAGCTGCTGTTGTTGGCTGGGCGCTGCGCCGCCCGCTGCTGGGACACAACCAGCGGCAGATACGTCACGACCGAAGCACCTTCGTCATCCCCCTCCTCCCCGCTAAGTTCCTGGGCCAAAGCCGTCTGCTGGCTGCTGGCAGGCGCTTCAGTGGGCAACTCATCCTCAGGTGCAAGTGTAGCTGTGTTCCTGCTGCGTCGTGCTCCAAGGCCCCTCCGCTTTGCACCCGCTGCGCTGGTTGCGAGCTGCATGGCTTCTGAAGGCGACTGGCTGCCAGGACTGGCTGCCTCTGGCTGCCGCCGCTCCACCTGCCTGTGCTGCACTGTGTGCCAGCCAGCTGCAGCATCGAGAAGGGGCAGCGTGGGCTGCTCGAGAAGCGCTGCAGGCAGCGCCACAGCAGCAGCTGCCGCCGCTCTTGTGGTGTCCTGCCGGCGCCGCTTTTTTGCTGGGCCGAGCTTCAAGGGTTCCGCTGCCTGCCCCTGCTCAGCTCGCTCACGCTCCGGCTGGCGACGCTTTCTCCCCCGCCCTGGCTGGCTGCTGGCTCGGCAGCTTCTTGCTGCACCATCTGCTGTTGTTGGCGCTCATCCTGGGCCTTCTTATCGCTGGGGCCCTCTGCGGCCTTGGCCCCTGTGTCGAGCGCCAGCACACACCGTGCCGAGCTGCGCACGTGGCTCACGTCCTCACTGGCGTCCGTCTCCGTGCCGCTGCCCTCACCCTGCTGCTCATCCTCCTGTGCCAACTGGCTGCGTGCCTTGCCACGGCCCTTGGCTGTGGCGGTGCTGTCCAATGCCTCCGCACCGCTGCGTGCCTTGGCCTTGCCAGCTGGCGTGGTGTGCTGTGCTGCTGGTGGGCGGATGGCCGCACCTGGGGTGCCTTCCAACATAGCAGCCTGCAAGTCAGGGGGAAATCCCAAAGGTGTCAGGGTTTGGGGCACGCCAGCAAAGGAGGGGGAAGGTCAGCACATACAGAGCAGGGGCTGCACGATCTGATGGAAGCGAGACAGCCTCACAAGGAGCAAGTTGCGTGTGGTCCATGGCCGCTTCCTGTAGGCTGCTGGCACAGAGTCCGACTCCTTGGCCCGCACCAGCACCGCGCCTTCAGACCGCGCTGCTGCCGTTGCGGCGTGCCCGGATGCCGCCACATTAAAGTTTGCGGCCCCCATCAAGCGCGCTGCCTCTTGCAAGGCTGAGTCACGCGCCGCCGCCAGCCACAACAACGAGCGCCCAGCCAGCACCTGCTGCTCTGCCGCGCTGCGCAGGGCGTCCGCGCTGGCCAGGGACTTGAGCCGCCCATCAGGCTGGGCGTACTGCAGAGTCACGGGGTAAGCGGCCTCCTCGGGCCTGCTGTTGCACCACACCTTTTGCTGCTGCCACTCCAGCAGCCTGCACACATGGGGCCAAAGGAGCAGGGCCAAGCTGTCATTGCGCACAACCCTCACGACCATGCGGCGCCAGCTGGGCTTGGCAGGGTGACATGAGGTTGCAAGACGCAGCTAGCTTGCCAGCTGGCCCCGACAATGGGGTAGCCGCGCAGCAGGGCAAGCAGCGTAGCGCTGTCCACATGTAGCGGCGCGGCGCCCAGAGCCAGCACACGCGTCCCAGGGTGGTCTGTCAGCTCATCTGCGTGTGGCAGGGCAACAATATTGCTGCAGCGTGGCCAGCAAGGGCTGGGTTGCAGGGGGAGGGGCAACTGCTGTGGCATCCCCCTGCATTAGCTTTGGCTCATGCGCACCGGACAAAGGCAGGCCTGTGGCAATGGCGGCCTCCTGCAGCGCTTGCAACAGCCTTGCATCTGCAGCATTGCGTTGTGCTGCGCCGAGATACAGCACCCAGTCCTGAAAACAGCGAAAGCGGCATGGATTGATGACTTGCATGCATTGCAGGCGGCACAATGGAGTAGCCCCGTGCACAGCGACCTGAAACACTGCGTGCCTGACTCCTGTCACCTCACTTGATGGTACAGCTTGAAAGGACTCTTGTAACCAAACTTGACCATATCGTTGGGGTGCACATGCACCGCCTCGGTCCCCAGTTTTTCGTCATCATCACAAGTGTTGCTCTGGCTCACCCAGGTGCCATACTTGCTGCTATCTGCAGCAATGTTGGTTTGTAGCATGTTCTGATGCACAAATAACGCTTTGACAAAAGACGCACAGCGAGCAGATAGCCGTTTTGGTATGCTTATCAGCCCAGAAAATGAGGGGGAGCCTGGCAGGCATCTGGCGGCGGCGCACCCTTGAGAAGCACGTAGGGCGCTTCATCGTCGCCCTCCTGCGCTTGGGGAATTGTGATCTCCGCATGCTTGCGGGAGATCGACTTGTCTTCCTCGACAGCAAGCTCTGCTTGCCCCTTCCGACCCACAATCACCGTGCCGGGCTTCAGCCAATACTTCACTGTTTGCACAGCAATGCTGCGATCATCTACAACAAAGGGCTTGGCCTCTAACAGCCATAGGGAACTGGGCATGGTTGCACAAAGCGATCAGGGGCTCAGGGACTGTTCCGCCATTTCGGGAGCTTGACTTTGAAGTGAATGTATGTTTTTATGAAACAGTAAATTTTCTCCCGCAGCCCGTCGGGGAAACGTCAGGCCAGGTCATGTTTGTGCTCTCCTCTGCCCTAAGCGGCGGCCCTGTCTGCCACATTGTCGGCCCCACATGCGGTAGTTGCCTATCATATCGCAGGCCTGCCTCGATAGACTCACCGCGCCACTGGCCGCATGTCTTCTGCTTTTCGACTGTTGTTTGTGTTGACTGTCGCAGCGAGCAATGCCGACCTCGCGACACCTCGACCGCTAGCCACGAGTGCCGTCGGGGCCGAAGGCCCAGCAAGCAGTCAGGGGTCGACCTTTGTGGGGGTCGGCGGCCTTCAAGGCCGAGCTCCCAGTGGCGGTGTGGTTCCCAGAGCAAGTTTGGAGCTGTCTGCTGGCATGATTGCTGCCCTCGCCCTCGCCCCTTTGGTGAGTTGCAGTGTTGCTGGCACAAGGCGCGGATCAGGTGTCACGAGAGCATGCCTGCGTCACCCCACGCCTGTGACCTCCGCCGCCGCCCCTGCAGGTGGCGGCGCTGTCCAATGCGGCGGGTGTGGGCGGCGGTGCAGTGTTTGTGCCGCTCTTCTGCATCCTGCTGTCAATGGACATTAAAGCAGCCAGCGCGCTGAGCCAGGCCGCCATTGCTGCGGGAGCGGCTGGCTCGGTGGCATGCAGCATGACGCGGCGGCATCCCGAGCACCCAGCGACCCCACTCATTGCCTTTGACCTGGCCCTGGCCCTGCTGCCCTTGCTGCTGCTGGGGGTGTCCTGCGGCGTACTGCTCAACCTGGCACTGCCCGCCTGGCTGGTCACCTTGCTGCTCATCCCGCTGCTGGCGCTGCTGGCGCTGCGCACCGCGTGCATGGGCCTGCGGATGCGCCGCGCCGAGAAGCAGCTGAAAGCGCAGCAGCAGGGGCTGCTTCGCAGCCCCGAGGGCCAGGCCGAGGTATCGTTGGAGGGGCAGATCAGCCAGTCGCCAGAGAAGATGGCTGTGGAGCTGAGCAGCCGAGACATCACGCCCGCCGCATCGCCAACCAAGCAGGCAGTCTCATCAGACTCAGCAGGCAGGCCGGGAGTCACCCGCCCAGGGAGCACCAGCAGCAGCCCAGACGATCGCGGCACGGCAGATGAAGCGTCCTCAGCCTGGCGGATTCTGGCTGCTGGTGCAGACGCGGTGCGCCCTGGGACGTTGCAGGATGCCTGCTGCGAGGTGCACCCAAGCAGTCCCAGGCCCAAGACGGAGCCTGCTGGCCAGCAGCAGGCCAAAGGGCGGCAGGGCGGTTTTGAGCGTGCACCCGCGGCCTGGCCGAGCGTGCCTGACGGCACCTGGCCAAACCTGGGGCAGATGGCCCTGCTGTGGCTGGGCTTTGCGGCCGTTCAGGTGAGCAACGGCCGGTGACAGGGACCCTCCCCCTTCCCCAGGTCGTGATGGGGTTTCATCAAACGCAGGCATGCATGCAAGCCTCAGCATTGCCAATATCACATCGTCTGCTTACCGCAGGTGGGCAAGGAGCGCTACGGCCGTTGTACCTGGCAGCATGGCGCGTTGTTTGGAGCTCAGGCCGTCGCAGCTGTGTGCCTGTCGGCCTGGTTGGCATGGCGCAGCCTGCACAGGCGGGGCCAGCCCGGCGGCGCCAGCGAAGCGGAGCCCATGCTGCGGGTTGCGCCTGGCAGCGCTGCCGCCCACCCCGATGTCGGCCAGGCTGCTGCGCATGCTGCGGATGCGACGAGCGACGGCATTTGGAGCGCACGCCGCCTGGCAGCTGCCTCCGCCGCCTCCCTTGCGGGTGGCGCCCTGGCGGGCACCCTGGGTCTGGGTGGGGGCATGGTGAGCTCACGCTGCATGCCGTGGTGGCCCAGCAGAACGTTCAACACACGCTGTGCCATGTGGGCGTGCCAGGCAGCTGCAAGCATGCGTGCCAGTGGTGATATGCCTGGTTCCCGCGCCGCTGCTGCTGCCAGGTCATGGCGCCGCTGCTGCTGGAGCTGGGGAGCACCCGTCGTCGGCCGCCGCCACCAGCGGCCTCATGGTCCTCTTCTCCGCCTCCACCGCGGCGCTGGGCTTCTCTTTGGCGGGCCGCCTCTCCCTGGCACATGCCGCCGTGTTTGGTGGCCTCTGCCTGGTGGCCGCCCTGCTGGGCACGCTGCTGATCGGCGGAGCCGTGAGGCGCAGCGGCCAAGCCAGCCTGCTCGTGCTGCTGCTGGCGGGGATGATTGGCCTTGGCGCGCTGGCCACCGCCACTTTTTCAGGCTGCCAGGCTGTGGCGGACCTGGTGCACGGCCGCAGCCAGGGAGGCCGGTTTTGTGACTGAGCGCGGCAGCCCTGCCAACCAATGCTTGTACCAACCAACTTTTGTTCGCATGAGCACTGCCTTTCATGACACAACCTGCATTCCTCTATGTTATTGTTGTAGCATACCTGACTGTATTCCTAGAAGCTTGCTGTTTTATTTGTCCCTGCACCCTTGATCTCAAACGAACAACCACGCCTTTTGTTTGCAACGGCAGTGCCAAACAAGATCTTGCGCATTCGTTCATGATGGATAAATGAAGATGAGGACCTACACGCAGTCGGGCGGCGGGCGCACCCCCTCACTGGGGCAGGTAGGCCAGGACCACGCGGTGGCGCGGGTCGCTCTCCACCGTGTTCACCCCCAGCAGCCCGTGGTCCCGCATGCACTGCTCAATGTCAAACTGGTAGTACTCGTCGCTGTGCGGCTCGGTGCTGCGTGGGTGAGGGTGCGTGGTTTGTGGTTGGGTTCTTGATCAGGTGGGGGTGGATATGCGGTGAGCGCTGCTCTGTGGTCTTTGCAAGCTTGAATGAATATAAAAGCAGGACCAGGACGTGGCAGCACAAAGCGATTTGCTTCGAGACAGGGAACTAGGCGGACAACAGCTGGGGACAGCATCTGCAGCAAACTGCCAGTGGTCTCCCTCACACCACCAGCAGCAGAGCGAGAACACGCACCGCCACCCGCAGAGCCCGCGCGCACCTCTTCATCAACGTGAACAACACCGGCGGCAGGTTTTGAATGACCTTGCTGCGCGGATTGTTGTCAGCCAGAGCCAGCGTGCCGCCTGGGCGCAGCAGCCGCTTGCACTCCTTGATCTGCAGGGGGTAAAAGGGCGAAGGGGGGAAAGGTTTAAAGTTACATGCCACAGGTTGCAAGGGGGGTCCATCAGACAGCCAGCAGGTCATCAGGCCACCGCGGGCCCGGCGCCGGGCTGGGCCGTGGCCTCACCAGGGCCTGGATGGCGTGGGCGGGGCACTCGTGGGTCACAAACTGCACCGCAACCATGTCGAAGGAGGCGTCGGGCAGGCCCGTGGCCTCCATGTTGGCGTGCATGTAGCGGATGCGCTGCCGCTGCCTGCGCGCAGCAGTGGAAGGGCAAGGGAGCTGTATATGGGGAATCCACGTGACTGCAGGCTGGCCCAGGCACGGGCAGCCAGCGCTAGGAAACTTCGTGCGGGCATGCCATCAGTGAGCGCAGCAGGGGCAGGGGCTCACCCGCCCCCGCCGCCCTGCTGCCGCTCCCGCAGCTCCGCGACCGCCAGGAAGTGCGGGGACAGGTCCAGGCCTGTGATGGCTGCCTGGGGCCACTCGGCGGCCAGCCAGCGGGTGGACACGCCCACGGAGCACCCGATGTCGATGGCGGCGCGCACCTCGCGCAGGCCGTGCCGCGCCTGGAACGAGCGGATGGCGTCGTAGACGGCCTTGCGCAGCCGGGTCTGCAGGGGGAGGGAGGGGGGGACAGGTGATGACGAAGGCTGCGCCCATACCGAGCTGCAGGTGCACTGGCCGCCAAGGGGCGGCCTCATAAGCACCGACGCCAACCAGGAGGCCCACCTGCGCCTGCAGCGGCGTCAGCTGCTCGGTCTTCCACACGCGCAGCGCCATCACCTCGCTGGCGGGCTCCACCTCAAAAGCGGCCAGCCAGTTCAGGTTGCCCTCGTCGTAGCCTGGGAGGCAGCAGGTGGGGCGTGCGTCGGCAGCCGCCGCTCAAACAAGATTGGTTCTGCACGCAGTCGCCCCCTTCCCCGCTCGCTCACCGTGGAAGGGCACCGTGTAGTAGTCGGGGTATGCGAGCGACTTGTCCTCAATCTCCTCCTTGATCGCATACACCTCTGCAAGCAGCGGGTCGGGACAGGTTGGCGCCCACACAGCATGCGTTGTCACACCAGCACCTGCTTTCACTGTTGCTGCTGTCCAGCAACAATGCTCGATGCGGGTTGCAACGTCACCACTCATCTGCTCAATTCCCCCACCCCACCCTAACACCCCCACCCGACTGCTCCAGCTCCTTGATGTTCTGGCTCCAAGGCACCCCCGCCTTTTCCGCTGTGCTCTTCATGGTCTGCCGCGCGCCCAGCTTCATCACAGCGAACAGCGGCTTGAATCCGATGGCGGCGTTGACCACGCGTGACAGCAGGTCGTCGCCTGCTCAGCGTTTTCACAGGTGGGGGCAGCAGGGTTGGTCGACCGCAGGCGCACCTCGCAGTGCAAGGCTGCCAAGCAGCTGATGCAGCAAGCAATGTGCTCTTCTGCAACGCATGCCATCACGTCATTGTGGCAGCCCTCCCACCAGTCCAATCGGGCTTGGTCTTGTCTGCCACCCCGGAGACGTTTGTGTTGCTGGCTTGCGCTGTCGCCAGCACATGCCGCCGACGGGCGGCTCGCGGCTGGGCGCCAGCCGCGAAGGTGGCGTGGTGTAGAGAAGTGGCTGCTGTTAGCGAGGCCATCGGGCTGCCTGAACTGTCGGGGGAGGCTGGCAGGCCAGGGTTGCTGGACAGCAGGCGCGCCGGGTGGGCTCTAAACAAAGCGGATTGGACGCAAACAACCTGCTGAAGCAACTCCAGTGCCGATGTCACATGCTACTATGCGATTGTCGCAGACGCTGTAACGTGCCCAAGCAGGATGAGCGCCAACTAGGACGACGGAGTTCCAGTCTGGGGCGCACCTTTCAGGGCGTGGCCAATCGCATTTCATCATCAATAAACTCACTTGCTCTGACAATCCAGCTTCGGGCTGTTTGCTGTCAGGAAGCCCAACCCAGCCTTCTCTGCAACCTGCCGGTTTCTGGGCGCCAGGGACTCCCTCTGGACGTCGCTGGGGAGGCATGACGACGCCTTATACTGCGTCAGCTGCCTCCCAAGCAGCAACAGTGAAGCGGACATGGGTGGCGGCAACGGCGGCAGCACCGCCACCTCGGCGGGAGCGGCCTTCCTGCCACCGAGCGGCCCAGCAGCAACAGGAGGATGGATCCCACCCGGCAACAGCAAACAGCGGATGTAGAGCTGAGGTTGCGGCAGGTGACTGCAGGTCGCGCCGGCGTCTCCTGATGGCCGGCGGCGCCCTGCTGCTCGCTGGAGGAGCCGGCGGGCCGCCGGCGGCAACCGCGGCGGCAGCGGCGCAAGCGGCAGTGCAAGGCGGCGCTGCAAGCCAAAACAAGGTCCTGGCGGACCTGATTGCTGCAGCGAAGCCCAGCTGGCCGGCAGCCACGTCGGTGGCTTTTCCCGACTACTCCCAGCCGGGGCCCTTCATCCCCGCGCGGCTGCCCCCTGGAGCACACATGTGAGCCCGGCGGCTGCCTTGCAGCACGCCACCTGCCTGCGCGGGGGCTGCCTGACACAGTGCAGATCTGCGGGGCGACTCCCGGTCCTGTTGCTCGTGGCGTTCATCATGCAGGCGCCAGCTGCTTCCCGCTGTGCTCCGACAACCGCTGCCTGGTCCGCCTCCAAGTCGTCTACCCGCGGGGGGCACATCTGTGGGGCTCAAGGTGCGCCTTTGGCAGCGACTCACTTGCGGCCCGGCAGTGCCGCTTGCAGTGGAGGCAAGAATGGGTGCTGGGTTGCCAGCTGCACTGAGACCTACCTCTGCCCTCCTGCCCCCCCACACATACACCCACACCCCGCCGATTGGCAGCCCCCTTCCCGCTGGCCATCCTCACCAGCGGCTTCCTGGTGGGTTCCGACCAGTACGCCGGCTACGCCACCCGCCTCGCCTCCTGGGGCTACACCGTGCTGCTGTGGGACCGCAACGAAAAGGCGCTGGAGCCGCTGAGCGACGAGCTGTGCGTGGCGCTGCTGCGGGAGATTGTGGACTGGTGCGGGCGCGACCCGCTCGTGCGCCAGCTGGCGGACACCAGCCGCGTCTTCCTCTGCGGCCACTCGCGCGGCGGCAAGCTTGCGTGAGTGGGTGTGTGGGGGCGCGGAGGGGGCGCG
Organism: Chlorella sorokiniana; assembly: GCA_025917655.1. Taxonomy (NCBI): domain Eukaryota; kingdom Viridiplantae; phylum Chlorophyta; class Trebouxiophyceae; order Chlorellales; family Chlorellaceae; genus Chlorella; species Chlorella sorokiniana. The sequence goes on along the minus strand of CP084619.1, from coordinate 3,414,249 downwards.
CGCCGGGGGCTGCGTGCTGCCATGCCTGGAGGAGCGAAGGGGGCGGTGCGGCAGGTGCCGCGTTTGCAGGCAAAACTCCCCACAGGCTGGGGGACTCCACTGAGGCAGCGTCTGCCAGTCTTTCTTTCGTCCTCCCAGCTCTTCAATCGTCTCCTTCATCCCCCACACCTCATCCCCCTCCCCCCACCCCACGCACATGTACGCGCTCCCGCAGCACGCTGGCGGGGCTGTCTGACGAGCGCGTGCGTGCCCTGTTCCTGCTGGACCCCGTGGACGTCACCGTCTACGCGCCCCTGGGCCCCGGCTACCCCTCAGCGGTGGCGGGCCTGTCGCGGCTGGGCGCCGAGCGCCGCTCCCTCCCGCTGGCGGTGGTGGGCTCAGGCCTCGGCGGCGACTGCGTGCCGCAGGGTGTGTGTGGTGGGGGGGGCTGGCTGCGGCATGGCCAGGGCTCAAGCCGGCCTGCTTCATTGTTAGCGGGGGCTGCTTGCGGGCGGCTCTCCTTGCCCTGCTGCTGCTGCGCCGCCTTACCGGCTGGCCAGCCTGCAGGGGACCTTCGCTGTCGGCCGCACGTCCCACCTTGCTGCGCCCCCACACACACACTCACACCCTTGCTGCCCCCTATACCCCCACCGCCCACCCCCACGCAGACAGCAACCACGCCACCTACTTTGCGGCCGCCACCGGCCCCGCTTGGGAGATTGTGGTGCACAACGCCGGCCACTTCCAGTTCCTGGATGCGCGCGGGGCGTCATGGACGCGATCTGCGCCGCAGGCAGCGCCCCCGACCCCGCGGTGGCAGACCTCACCAAGGCAGCCATGGTGGCCTGGGCAGAAACCATGGTGCGCGGCACAAACGGCAGCAGCAGCGACCGCGGCGGCGGTGACGGCGGCGGGGGCGGGCAGCAGCCGTCGCCGCCCCGCCTGCGCATGGGCCTCGACTCAGACGGCAACGTGGTGGCGGGGCTGGCCAGCTGGGACGCCGCGGCCCGCCTGTTTGCCACCAGCGAGCGGTCGCGCCAGCTGCTGGCGCGGAGCAGTGGCACCGGGCCGCGACCCGACTTCACCGTGCGCCTCAAGAACTTCTACTTTGAGGGGGGTTGGAGTGAGGTGGCTGGCTGCTGCACCACGCCCGTTCCTTGGCGCGTGTAATCAGTGCCGAGAGCGGCTTCCCTGTTCGGTTTGCCCCCTCCATCATGCCTGCTTCGGCGTGCACCTCCAGGACTGACCCCGGCTTTGTGTCGGTTCCACTGCCAGCAATTAAATGTTTGGATTGCAGTGGCATTCTCATGAGCCGTGCCCAGCTGGCTGCCATGGCTCTTGCTCGGTTTCCTTGGGGAGGTTGAATGGATTGGTGGCGCTCTCCAGGTGTGATCCCGCCCTGCCGTCCCTCATGCATCAGGCAGCCCATGAGAAGGGAATGGCATGCCCAGATGCAGCTCCAGCTGGCCCAGTGGCTGCTCGGGCTGCTGCTGCTGCTGCAGCGCGTCAGGCTGCGAGGGACGCTCAGCACCGCCCGCGTGCCGGGCTGTTGGCGGCGGCAGGCGCGCCTCGTACTGGTTGGGCCCCACCCGCCGCACGCCCTTGTACCTGCATTGGCAGCACGCGTCAAGCGCATGAAGGTTACAGCGAGCTCCCTTCTGGGCCCCGCAACGGCGCCCAGCACCGTCCGCCTTGCCTGCTGCTGCGAGACACTGCCAGCGCCGACTCCTTGCGGATGGCGGCAACCACCTCCTCCCCGTGTGGCCGCCCAGAGCAGGCAGGTGGCAAGCATAGCTCTCCCGGGGGAAGTTGAGCTGCACAGGGGCATGGCAGGAGGGATGGCGCACAGGAGCTGTCGTTCAGTTGCTAGCCCGCAGCAGGTGGAGCAATGAGCAGAGCACCTGCCGTGCATCCCCACTCGCCCTCACACCACCACCACCACCGACTCACCCCGACGGAAAACGCAAGACAGGAAGCCACACACACACACACGCGCACACAGGGCAGACACACCATCATCGTAAGCAACTCCTGGGCCCACCTGCGCGTTGCTTCCAAGCAGCTTGAGCGCCGCAAGATCAGCCGCCCTGCCTGCCTGCTCACGCGTAGCGAACTTGCCCAGCCAAACCGCCTCACGCGCAAACCCCTCCAAAAAGCCTGAGTTATATGCTACCTGCTGCGTTTGGGAGGCTGGTGGCTCCAGGGTTGCATCCCACAACAGGCTGTTGAGAGGGCGGTGCACGCCATGCAGCTGCATCTGCGTGGCAGGGATCAGCACGCCAGTCGAGCTTCAGCTATTTGTCAACTAAAGTTGTTGCTGCACTGTCCCAGGACCATGCCAGCACCTTGCTTGCAGCATTATCCGCAGTGCTTTGCAGCGGCTCTGAGGCAGCGCTGTGAAGCTCCCGGGCCACCCCCGTAACACAGAGCCAAATCCAGGCTGCAGGTATGGACAGACAGTGTTTACATGCGGCCAACAAAGTGCTGCTTGGGACCTTGCTGGAGGCATGGCGGGTGGCGCTTGCCTGCGCACGCCTTGAAGGCATGGGGGCTGCTTCGATCGTTGAATGGCACTGCCCACAAGATTCAACTCGTGAGGATGGTTTTGCTGCATGGCTGGCTCTCCAGAGCTGTAGGGCACAGCGTCCAGCGCACATAAATTCCCAGCTTATAGCTGGCCGGCAGCATCATGCTGGCTGTACATCCATGCCCACTCACCCGCCAAGGCGCGCCCCATCTGCCGACCTGAGTTGGTCCCACGGAGCCAGAGCTAAGCCTGCCAGGTTGGTGCATGAGCCGGCAATGCCTGCAGCTTGCCTGTCTGCATGGACAGCCTCACAGTTGCGTGGTGTTCACATGATGGTTTGCAGCCAAATGCATGTGTGCCACAGCCACAAGCAGCCTACCTGCGGACGTGCGCTTGCGCTTGGCTGCCTTTGCCAGCACCGACGCTTCCAGCATCGCCGCAGCCTGAGCGCTTGCTGTCGAAAGGGTGCTCCGTTCATCCGACACGGCTGGCTGCTGGTGCTGCAAGGGATTGTGGCGCTGTTGGCTGCTCGGCCAGTGCTGACAACCCTGGAGCTGCCGGCCATCCACCTGCATGACCTGCCCGGTGCGCATGTCGACAAACACGGGCATGTGGACGACCTGAGGGGGCGGGGGAACACTTGGACCTCCTCACAAGCCTGCTTGATGCAGGGCGCAGCCGAACACAGGGCAACCTTGCCTGATACACAGGGACTGGCTGGCTGTCTGCTTGCGGCTCCCTGAGGTGCCCCGTGTGGAGTGCAGCATCGTTGGCCAGCCTGGACTGGTCATCGTTGCGGGCGTGAGGCGCTGGTGTGACATTGCTGGCTGCAGTCGACGCTGCAGCAGGCCCGTGCAAAAACAGTGGATCTGGTCCTGCTGTCACAGGTTGTGGCTCCAGGCTTGTAAGGATCGACCGGGCAGCTACGACCTCAGCGGTGGTGGTTTCTGAGAACAGGTGGCGGAGGTTGTGGACCGGCTCATGGGCCCCACCACTGGCAGGTTCTGAGCCGGGTGGCATGGCACTCTCGCCAAAGCCTGGAGATGCAAGAGCGTCAAACTGCAAAGCAAGCAAAGGATAGATTGCCGGCCGAAGTTTGTGTTGAGGTCTGACCCTTCCGTTCAGATTCAAAGAACATAACAATAGCAACGAAATGCTTCCCACCTCAGCCGCAAGCAGCTCATTCCCTTCACTGCCATAAAACAGGCTGCCAGGATTTATGGGGAGAGGTCCTGTACTTGATTCATCAAGCTTCCTGTGCTCGGAGCAGTCAGCAAACAAAGTCGCAGCGTTAACAGCGACCCAGGCACCCACAGTGACAGTGGTCTTTGGCAGCACGCTGCCCCATGCAGCATCCCTCACAGGATGCCCTGGATGAATGGATCCTCGCTTGTTCCCCGCAGCAGGCCGCTGGAAACCTTTGGCAGGGGCGCTGATGCGCAGCAGGTTTCCGCCACTCCCTGCAGCCTGGGGCCCTGGGGAGCAAAGGGGGCTGTACGCATGTTGCTGCGGTAGGCTGAGGCGGCGTCTCCTGTGCGGGTGGCTGGCAACAGGACCGTGGGGTTACTTGGGTGGGCGCCAGCTGACGGTCTTCAATGTCCATGATGGATTGTCTGCCACAGGAATGAATCAAATCAACGCCATCAGGGTTGCCAGCATCAGAATGACCAAACCCCGACGGGAGGGGACCCCAAGGGGCTCAACGGGGCTCAGCGCGGAAGAGCCGCTACACTGACCTGAAACTCTTTAAAATATGTAAACGAGGTTGCATGGAGGGCTAGAAGCAGGAGAAGTGGCCATGCTCGGCAGGTTGTCCGCGAACCAGCGAGCGATCATCACGAGGCAGCCTGCACAACCAGAAATCAACGCTGTGGAGCAAACGAAGCACAAAAGCGCTGTGACAATGGCCACCTCAGATATGCAGAGACCCCCTGCTGTGGCGAGGTGAGTCACTGGGCCCAGCGTGGCAACCAGCCAAGCGCAGCATGCCCTCACGGCCCTGGCCTGCCGTTACCATGCAATGCAGCTGTGTTCATCCCAGTGTCAAAGCTGGCTTTACACTTCACGACACTGTAGGCACTCTAAATCACACATATCAATGGTTGACAACCAACAGTGGGGCATAGTGGTGGTGGAGGACGGTGTTCAAATGATGGTGCTGCAGACCAGAAAGCAACGGGGCACTGCACTGAACTGCATCATGGCTCACGCGCCGCCCCACAGGCCGCCGCCCAGGCTGCCGGTGGAGCCAAACAGGTTGGCGGCGCTGCTGCCGATGGTGCCCATCAGCGCCTTCACCTCCTCGTTAATCTGTTGAAGCGTGGGGCATGAAGATGGGGCCCGTCAGGTCTCACGCAACAAGCCTCGCATTCAAGACAGGGCCGCACAGCAATGCACCCAGCCCTGCCAGCTCAGCCCGGCGGCCGCACCTTGGCGATCAGGGCGTTCATGTCGGGGCCTGGGTGCCGTCAAACACGAACAGCACCTTCTCCGACTCCTCGCCAAACGTTTTGGTCACCTTGCACTCCTTGCTCACAAACTCGGGGGCTGTGGGTACTTGGAGGTGAAGTTGGCGGGGCCCTTGGAGTAGGTGATGGAGGGCTCGGTGCAGTTGAGCACCTGGGAGAAGGAAGGACGAGGGGCGCCAGGGGCAGGCGTCAGCGAGGGGGAACAGCCGCAGGGCCTTGCAGGCGTAAGCAGCAGGCCCCCACAGCCTGTCAGGCGCCACCCACCTTCAACCCCTGCTCCACGTAGGCGGACTGGTTGAATGCGCAGCCGCCCAGCGAGAAGGCAACCGAGAAGGAGGAGCCCACAAACTTGGCGGGCTTCTTCACAGACGGAGTGAAGGAGGGGGGTGCAGTATTCTGCCTCGGCAGCTGCCACCACAGTCTGTAGCTGCCCCGTCACCGCCTCGTACTGTGCCTGGAGGGCGTTGTGGATCTCGGACAGGCTTGCGCCGATGGGGGCGGCGGCGGCAGCCAGCGAGGTCTGCAGGGAACGCAGCATCCAGCCTTGAAAAGGAAGATGAAAGGGCCATTGGCTGATGCTGGCATTGCGCAGCTCACAAGAAACATGCACCAATCCTCGCCTCTGCAACCGCTGTGCAATTGCCTCGACCAGCGCTCACCTTGAGAGTTCCCAGCACGCCGCCCTGTGCCGGCACGCCAGGAAGCACGCCGGTAGTCGTGTAGACGGGCTGGCCGTCCGTGGCGTCAGCCCGAACCGCCGCGCCGCCATACAGGCAGAGCGCCAGCACCACAAGGAGCTTGGTGCGCTGCATTCTCGCCGATGTGATCGAGGCAGGAGAGGGCGGGATGGTCGGACGCCCGAGATGAAAGTCAGGAATATAAGTGAGGACTTACAGGGGGTCCAGTCGCAATATGTAGGTTGGCTGAGGCTTTCGAGGCAACAGTACATGTGCAGTACAGCAAATGCTGCGACCAGCATCTCTGCAACCAGCAACTTCGCAGGCAAACATGGCATGCAAATCGCCAGATTACTTTCAGGCACGGCTAGGTGTTGTGCATCAGAGGCAAAGTCTGAAGGTGCAGCCCCGCTCGAAATTGTCCAGTCTTATGCAGTGCCGCCAAACCTGGTGGTTGGCGCCAGCAGCTTGCACTGACCAGCACTCTCATGCTCTACTTCTGTTTAATATTCACCAATGATGCTCTTGACCACGCGAAATGCTGCCACACCGAGGGAGTCAGATCCACAACCTGCTGGGCATGCTGCGTTATTGTTTGACCGAATACCCCATACTAGCGGCTCATTCTGCATACCTCTTTCGTCTTCAAGTCACGAAAGTTATACTTGCGGCGCAAGCGAACCGCACAGCGGCACGACAAGGCAACAATGCGTTTCACCTCCGCAGTGCTGGTGGCCGTGGCAGTTTGCGGCATTGCCAGCCAAGTGCGAGCCACTACGGACAGCGAGCTTGAGCAGGCCATTGCTGGTGAGCGAGAGGCGACACCACCTCCGGCCCTGACCATTGCTCTTCCACAAGTCATGGCTGTTCCCTCGACACCCTCCTGCGCCTGCTCTGAGCACAAGCTAAACAGCGCCGTCCTTATCACGTGCAGCGGCGGTGCGCAATGCGATGACGCAGAAGGGGGCTGCTGTCCAGACCACCTTCACCGGCATGCAGACCGGCCTCAGCACCCTGCACAGCACCCTGACTGCTGCATACGCCCAGGCTGGCGCGCAGGCTGAGGCAGCGGTGGCTGCTTTTGAGGCACAGTACTGCAAGCCTGCAAGCTTCAAGCCCAGTGAGTGCATGCCTGGGCTTTGCTGGCCTGCCCTCCGTGGTGCCAGCCCCTGCTCGGCCCACCACCTCCCCGCCTTCCTGGCTTCGCCTTGGCGACCTCCTTTGCTGTGCTCTATGCAGGCGAGAAGAAGCCCGCCGAGTTTTCCGGGCACTCCATGTCCGTCACCTTCTCCATGGGCAGCTGCACCTTCAACGAGACGCAGTGGGTTGAGGAGGGCGTGAAGGTGGGCTTCCTTATGAACGCTGGGCTGAGCATCTGGCCGTGCGCAGCAGCCTGCTGAAGGGCTGGCTGATCTGGAGCCATGCTGCAACCATGCATCTCGCGCCCCCGCCCCCTACCCGCAGGTGCTCAACTGCACCGAGCCCTCCATCACCTACGTCAAGTCCCCCGCCAACTTCACCTCCAAGCACCACACAGCCCCCGAGTGAGTCGCGCCGAGCGGCAGCCCCTCCAACTTGAGCGCTTGACAGCGCCGTGCAGGTCACACCCTGGCATGCACGGCAAGCCTGCAACCTCGCCTCACCACCCTCAACCGCCTGCGCAGGTTCAAGTCCAAGGAGTGCAAGGTGACCAAGACCTTTGGCGAGGAGGTGGAGAAGGTGCTCTTCGTGTTTGACGGCACCCAGGCCCCGACATGAACTCCCTGATTGCCAAGGTGGGGACTGGTCAACACAAAGGGGGTCATGTGCGGGCTGCCGCCCTGCTGGCGGCTAGTGTGCAGAGTTCCCTCCTTTGCAGCTGGCAGGCTGTTCACAAGTCTGCGCTCTGTGTGCCTGCAGATCACCGAGGAGGTTAAAGGCGTGCTGAGCACCGTGGGCAATGGTGCCGCCGACCTGCTGGCCGCGGCCAAGGGCAACCTGTGGGGCTCGCTGGGCGGCGCCGCCGGCAGCACCGCCGCCAACCCCACATTCAACTACTCCTGAGCACGAGGCTCGTGCCTCGCGCCCACCGTCCACAGCGCACGTCAGCGTTAGATGTGCGCACACGCTGCTCGCACCCTTGAACAGACAGCCGCAGCACATGGCAGCATCCAGAGCCATCCTGTGCCGCACGTTGTGCCCAGACGCTCAAGTGCTCCTCGTATTTTCATCCTGGCTGACTCTCGCCACTATTCTCTCACTTTCTGTTCACACCACCAGTGCCTTGAACTGTTTTGGGGTATGATAGATGTGACACACTTACTGGGGGCCGTTGTTGGTAAGCAGCAATGAAACAAGCTGTAAAAGAGATAGATGTGAAAGGAGGTAGCTGTGAAAATCGGGGAGAAACAAGGGAAGAGCAGAAGACAGCAAATACTTGACCATTGGCTACAGCCATAACAATCAACCAGCAGGAAATGCCCAGGCTGGCTCAACGAGGTGGCACGCTGGCTGGCCCGCCAGTCAGTCGTCTTCGTCGATGGAAGGCAGCGCCCGTTGTTTTCAGCCTCCTTGATGGCCGCCTCCAAGGCGCCGCTGGCAGATGCCGCCTCCTCCGCGGCACGCTGCGCACGCTCCAGCGCCGCAAACACCGCCGCTGCGGCCGCCTCATGCTCCGGCGTCACCATGCTGCCGGTCAGCAGCAGCTGTCCCATTTGCGCCAGCCGCTGCTCGGCTGTCGCCTCCTGCTCCGTGGCTACAGTGCCCCCCAGCCTTGGATGCCGCCGCAACTGCTGCCTTCCGGTTGCCGCGCGAGCGCGAGCGCCAGGCCGCGATCCACCGCTGCGCGTCCGCCTGTCGACGGCTGACAGCCACCTCGCGGGCGGCCGCCTCCGCCTGGACCGCCACCTCTGCTGCTCGGGACATGGGCACGCTGCTTGCGGCGCCGTTGCCATCCGCCCCGCGGCCCCCGCTGCCGCCGCCACCAGCTGCTGCGGCACGTTGCCGCCCTTGCTCAGCGCCTGGCCCAGCTGCTTGCGCACTTGCGTCAGCGTGGGGGTCAGCGACTGCAGGGAGGCAGCAGGCGCCGAGAGGGAGGGCATGGTGGAAGTCTTGAGCTGCGCATGGAGCGCCACCCTCCTGACCCGCGGCTGCCTAAAACTGCATGAGACATCAGACGGAAGCCGCCGCCCACTCCCAGCCCAGCATGCCGACCGACTTCTCCACCCCCCCCCCCCCCCCTCACCCCCCGCACGTTTGTGAGCGTCTTGATGTCGTCCACCACGCGGCGGATGGAGGTGGAGGTGACGCTCTGCACCGTGCTGCTGGTGGTCTCCGCCGCCTTGCCCACCCACTGCACAGGCTCCGTCACCGGCTTGACCTACGCGGGTGCAGCCAACAGCCAACGCGAGCACGTGGAAGCGGGGTGTGGGTGAGCGTGTGTGTGTGTGTGGTGGGGGGGCGCACACGCGAGCACGGGGCAAGCACAGAACGCAGCTCTGCTGTCCAGCTGCGCATGGCCCAGAGCCAGCAGTCCAGCGCCTCACCACAACACCGGTCAGCATGTTGAGCTGCTTGCCCAGGATCTCAAACTGCATGGCACGTGCAGCAGCGGCCTTGACATCGAGTGCCCTCGCTCAGGCTGCACGCCTGCAATGCGTGCTGCATGGGCATGGCAGGGCGCAGCGCACCTCCTTGCTGGTGCGCTGCATGTCCTGAAAGGTCAGCGGCATGTCCTCTTGCATCATGCGGGCCGTCCGCTCCATCTCCTGCCGGTGGGCGGTGGCACGGCAGCCTCACAGCCGCAAGGTCAGCATCACGTAATGGGGACAGCGCGAGTCTGGTGCACCTCTTGCAGGCGCCTATCCTGGCACAACAGGCTCGGCCCTTCAGCCATGGCCTGCAGCAGCCACTGCGCAGCGCACCTTGGCTGCCGTCTCCATCTCCTGAGCTGCTCTCTCGGCTGCCGTGGACGCCTTCTCAGCCGCCTTGAGCACCGGCCGCAGGTACAGCATGAACATGATGAAGCTGCCGGCCACTGTACTGATCGTCACACCCACCACCAAAGCCATGGTGAGCCAGGAGTTGAAAGGTGCCAAGTGGCCTGGTGGTGGCACCACTCCGCTGGCGGAGCCGCCGCCACCAGGCGGCATCACTGCTTGGTAGACTTGCGGCTCGGGGGTAAGCTGTGCCTGCACGCCGCCCGTCAACGGGGCGCCTTGATCCCAGGGGTGCAGGTCTGCAAAAGGTTCAGGTGGCGAAACCTCATTGCCCATTGACGTCGGGGCCGCCGCCTACCTGCCTCCTCCACCGCCCTTCATAGATCGTAATCTGCATCTTCTGCTACTAATCAAGCTAAATTGCAACCACGTGGCCTGCTGCCCTATCGGAGCAGAGGGTTGGGTCTGCCTTGGAAGCGGCGAAAGCAGGCCGCCCGCCCCACGCTTCAGCATAGCCTCCAGCATATCGCGGAATGGATAATTGATGCCGGAGAGCATCAATCCTGCCCCCTGCATGTCGAGCCCACCCCAGCCCGCTGCGACGACGCCAGCGTGTCTGTTGATTGCTCTGATGCTCATCCTGTCAGCTCCCCAAGCTCTACTTTGCGCACAGCACAACCTTGTTGTCGACTGATAGTTATTGAAATGCAGCAGCAGCAATTAAAACAGGCATCAGAAACAACCAGCACCTTTCGTAGACGTGGAGCACGCAGGAAGCGTGAACAGATGGGGAAGGAGCAGAAGGCAGCAAGGAAGCAAATGAACGACCGCCAAAGTGCTCGTGCAGGTGCCCTCGAGCGCGGAAGGCACATCAAGTTCACACAGGCCGCAGGTTGCCGTCGCCGGCACCCGCCTCGCCGCACTGCGCAGGTGAAGTCCGCGCTTGTCCGGGAGCCTGGCCACTGCCGGGTCGCAGCATGCCTGCCAGCGCCACGCGCCAGGATCGCCGCCGCCGCATGCTGAGCAGCACATTGAGCTCCTGGATCGTGTCAGGAACTCGTTCGCCCAGGGTCTCAGGCAGCAGCACCGCCAAGCAAGCCGCAGCCAGGCACAGGCTGCCGAGCACGAGGAGCGCCACGAAGCTGCTGCGCAGCTGGTACTGCAGGAACGCAAAGAGGGGCTGATGCCGGCACCGATGCGCGCAAAGACGTTTGCTGCTGCCAGTCCATGCTCACGCACCACCGCCGGGAAGAGCTCTGCGGAGAAAGAAAGAAAGAGCCACGACGATGCCATTGAGCGACTACGGGCTTGCTGCATGGGCTGCCAAGCATGCCTGCGTGCTGGCCACCGTCACCGGAGCAGCGCGGCCCACCTGCCGTGTGCAGGTACAGGGAGGCAAATGCTGCCGCCAGGCCAAACCGCGACGCAACAAACAAGGCTCGCCGGGCGGTGCCTCGCGCAACCGACGCCACCACCAGGCAGGTGCCAGCTGCGCGACGGAGGGGTGGGGGCAGTTCATGCGCTGGCAGCAAACCAGCCCCGAGCTGGGCCATGAATGAGGGGCCAGCCCCCTTGCACGAGCGCAGCCCCGCTGGGCGGCAACCCGCGGGCCCTGCCCACAGTGAGCAACCCACCCTGCACAAACGCGGCCAGCGTGGTGGCCTTGCGCCCTGCACGCTCCGCTGCCAGCCCCGCCGCCGCAATGCCGGGAACTTCGTAAGCAAAGGCAGTGAGCAGCGTGACGTGCACTGACTCGTCGCTGGCCGCAGGGCCCGAAGAAATGCCGTCTGCGGGGTTGAGCAGCGAGGCAGGGTGCAGCACGTGTCGGCGGCTGGGAGGGTGCAACGCAGCACGTGCTTTGCCTTGATGCCCGCCGGCCGGCAGCATCCAGCGCCTCTGGGCCAGCCACCCTGCATGAGCAGCGGCAGCTGCCGCTCACCCGCCAGCAGCAGCAGCGCGTAGTAGGCGGTCCCCGCGGCAAACCAGGCGCCGCCCAGCAGCGCCAGGCGGTGGCGCAGGCGAGGCGAGGCCAGCACGTCGCGCAGGCCGCGCTGCGTGTTGCCCAGCAGGGCCGTGGGGTCGGCCAGCGGGTGCTCCGGCGGCCGCGTGCCGTTGGCAAAAGCGATGGCAGCCAGCGCGGCGGTGGCCTCGCCCTGCAGGCGCACGGCGGCGCGGCGGCGGCGCTGCTTAGCAGCGCTGGCCAGGCTGCGCATGAAGCGCAGAAGGGGGCAAGGCATGCAGCGGTGGCAGAGCTGGCGCTTGAGGAGTCGGGGGCGCTGCCTGTTCCGCCCAGGCCCCGCAGGCCCCTGGCAGCCGGGCGCACCTTCCTGCCCTTCAGCAGCAGCCAGTGCGGGCTCTCCATGGCCCAGGACCAGGTGGCCACGTAGGCGAGGGTGAGCGCGCCGCACAAAAAGTGAGCCAGCGCCAGCTGGGCACCCACCACGCCGCCAGCGCCGCCGCGCACGCGCCCAACGAGAAGAAGTGGTTGATGAGCAGGCCGGCCAGGCCGCGCCAGGCCGGGCCCGCCAGGTCGGTGGCCAGCGCAAAGCCGGCCGCCGCCATGCCGCCCAGCGCGCGCCGCTGGCGCAGCGGAAGGCGAGGTACATCCAGAGGGAGGGCGCGGTGCTGGCCATCACGGACGCCAGCCCGCACATCCCCGCACCGGCATACAGCAACCGGCGGCGGCCTGCGCAGGGCAGCGCAACAAAGGAGCAGGGGCGGACACGTGACCACACACGAGCGGAGCAAGGGCCCCCTCTTGCCGCGGCCAAGCCATGGCCTCGGAGCTGGGGAGCGTGGGCTGCGGACAATAATCTTTGGCGGCGGCCGAGGAGCAAAGCAAGCGGCCGTAGCTGGCTGCATGCAGCTGGTAGGGAGCGGTGGCATGCGCCCCCGACCCACCGTAGCGCTCCGCTGACAGATGCCACACCACGCAGCCCGCCAGCACGGACACGAAGAAGGCGCTGGTCTGCAGGTAGAGCAGCCAGCGGCGGCTGCACACCAGGTCGAACTCGCTCACAAGCGAGGCGCCGCTGCAGAGGGGTGGGGTGACAGACGGTCCGGGTGGGTGCAGACGACTGTGCCAGGCTGCCAAGAACAATCCAACATGCCGCCACTCCACCGCATGCACTCGTCTTGCTTCCATGCCGAGGTGCGCTTGCATCACAGATGCTCACGTGTCCCGCCACTGCCAGGCGTCGCGAGGCAGGCTGCAGATTGTTCCGTTCAGCACGGCGTCAGCACAGGCGGGATCGTCCGCCTTGACGCAGGTCACCTCCCCTTGACGCCGCAGGGGGTCGAAGCATGACGTCACTGTCGCCACCAGCGTGTGCACTGCCGCGAGGCACCACGACAGCCCAATCTGCAAGGCAGGAACAGATGGCAGAGGTTGTCAGGCGGCAGCAACGGTGACGTCAACCCGCCCGCGGGGTGCCTGGCGCACCTACCAACCGATTGATAATACTCAAGCGCTGTCTCGAATCAAAACGAGCGCTCGTGGGGCCGCTTTGTGAAGGTTCAAAGCCGGCCCACTCACCAGAAGCAGCTGCAGTTGCTGCCCACGCTTGAACTCGCCAGCGGCCGTGAGCGCATCATCTACCGACAGCAGAGTCTGCCTGTCACGTGCATCCAAGTCTATGACAGGCATACTTGACGAGTCTACGGCTTGCAGGCCATCGAGAGTGTCGGCTGCGCCTCTAGAGAGAAATATCAATCGAACCTGCTCGTAGGCCTGCTCATGCGGCGGGTTCTCGCTTGATAAGAAGGACCCCTGCCAGCTCACCGGGCGCCAGATGTCAAACTGCTCTCCTCTAAGTTGCCTAATGGCGGCCCACAGTCGTTTCCGCTCCATCATAACTTCCGAGACACATAAGAGCGCACTTGTGAAACCAGGGCCCGAGAATGGCCTCAGTTGAGAGCGTTGGTGAAGGACAGGAGGCTTTGGATGCGTTAAAGATGACAGAATACGATGAGGATTCGATGGACGAGGATGCGGAACGCATTGGAGAGGAGGAAGAAGATGATGATGAAGGCGAGGACGACTCGTCGGAGGAAGAGGACAAGCGGGAATACGGCATTTACCAGTGTCTACCAGTGGAGGGGGCGAACCGAATTGGGAGGAGGAGGAGCCGCAAACAGTTGAAGAATACCTCCGCAGGGTCAGGTGCTGTTGCGCAGCAGCGGCGCCCCCGCGCTCGACAGGGCCCGCATGTCCAGCGCTTGATGCCACACACCTGCGGCTGTTCGCAGGTACGAGGCTCGTCACCTGCCAGACGTGGTCACAGCCCCGACAGCGCCGCCCAGCAGCCAGCAGACGGTGGCAGACGCGCCGCACGGCCAGGGCCGGGACGCAGAGGCTGAGCGGCAGCAGGCTGTGGCGGGCAGGCCGCACCGCGCCAGCCGCTACCTGGCAGCAGACCCCGGGGTGGCCGCCTGTGACCCGGCCCTGGTCCCCAGCGCCACCTGGACCCGCGACTTCCTGCACCAGTTTGCGCAGCTGCGACGGCGCCTGCAGCGGTGAGGCCGCGCCGCGCTGGGCCGGCAAGGGCGTGCCCGCGGCAACCAGCCGCAGAAGCGGAGATGTGGGCTGCAGCATTCGCATTGACGGAGGTGCCAAGGCTCGCATGCTTGCTGCAGGGAGCACGAGCTGCTGAGCGGCGAGGCGGCGGCAGCTGCTGCGCCAGGTGGCTTGCATGTGGCGGTGGACGTCGCGGGGCGCCGTCCCGGCTGCCGCAGTGCAGGCTGAGCTGGAGGCGCTTCAGCTGGACCCCCTTCTGCTTGCATGCCCGAGCTGGAGGCCTTGCGCGGGCTGGACCAGGTGTGTGTGTGTGTGTGTGTCGGTGGGGCTGGGGGCCTGCGGCGCCCGGCGCTGCCAGCCAGCAGCAGGGGGCAGAGTTGCCGCCACAACGTGAGCCGTCACCTGCGCCTCCCGCGACACGCCCCCTGTGCAGCTCGGCGTGCGCCGCCAGCTGCACAGCGCAATGCGCGAGGCGGTGCGGTGCGGCGAGGTGGGGCCGCAGGCCGCGGCGCGCCTCTACGCCCTGTCCGCCCGCGTCGAGCGCCCGCTGCACGCCGACACCTGCGCGCTGTACCGCCAGCTGCTGCGCGCCTGCGCGGGCAGCGCGCGGCGCTGGGCAAGGATGGCGCCGCCGACCCGCGCCTGCCGCACCTCAACATCCTGCTGGTGCTGGCGGGCGCGTTCTTCGGGCAGGACGAGGAGCTGGCGGCGATGTGGGACGACGAGGAGTGAGGGCCGGGCTGGCTGGCCCCTCCCTGTGTCATTCCCCGCCCATTGTTTGACGGGGGTTGTGTGGAGGCACGTGCCTGGCGAGCCCTGCTCCTCAGGACACCGCCACCAGCCCAGCTGCAGCACCGCGTTGTTTGCATCACTTTTCACATGGTTCGCACGTTGCTAAAGAATGGGTGGCACTCCACCGGCTTGCTGCAGCACTCTCGCAGCTAAAGAATCCAAGTGCTAATGAAACTGTCGATATGGGATCACTGGCAGGTAGTTACTGTCGTCTGCTTGCTGGGTCACAGCCTCGTCGCTCTCCAGCTGCCGCCGCCCTAGTCCAGCGGGAAGGTGGGGGCTTGGGTGCCGCGGTACGCGGCCTCGTACAGCTGTCGGGGCAGGAACTCGCCGTAGGGGTCGCGCTGCCTCCTCTCCAGCAGCCAGGACAGGCCCTGCTCCACCGACGCTCGGGTCTGGCGGTAGAGCTCGTCGCACCGAGCGCGGTCCTGCTTGGGGGTGGGGGTGGGGGTGGGGGTTCTAAGGAGGAGGCGCCGCGGCAAGCCAGCGCGGATTCCACAGCCCATGGCAGCACTGGAGTATGCAGCGCGCCCAGAAGGCCAACCAGCGCTTGCACCCATCTGTATGTGTCGCCTCGCGCCCCTAACGCAAGCCAGGCCCAGCTGCTCGCCTGCCTGCCACGCCCCTGAGCGCACGCACCTTGAGGTCTTCTGGGCTGGTGTGCAGGGGCGGCTGGAACAGGAAGTAGAGGCGGCGGGGGGCAGGCGCGGCACGGCCAGCGGCGCCACAAACGACTCGTCCTCGCCAAACGAGTCGGCCGCCACGCCTCGGCGCGCCTGCGGCAGGCCCCCGCGCGCCGCTGCAGCGCGTCGCCCACCAGCGGCAGGCCCTCCAGCTGGCGCGAGTCTGCCAGGATGTTGAGGGAGTCGTCGACGCCCACCGCGGCAAAGGGAACGATGGTGGCGCCAAAGCGGGCGGCCATGCGGATGAACTCTGCGGTGGTGGGGCAGCGGCGGCGCGGGACGCGTCTTGCCACCACAGCGACAGGCAGGGATGAGCGAGCACAGGCGCAGCGCCCTGCCTCCAGGTACCCCCCTTGCAGCCCACCCAACGCAAAGACGCAGGGGAGCCCCCACCCCATGCTTGCCTGAGCGCTGCGGCCAGAACAGCCGGTACTCCTCCCCTTGCCCTTGTACGCCTCACGCACGCCCCCGGGAACAGCAGCACCGCCTCCCCCGCAGCCAGCAGGCGGTGCATGTTGAAGGCCGACACGGGCACCGCGCCAAAGGTGGTCATGAGGTCGCGGAAGGTGCTGCGCCCGTCGGCGGTGCCGCTGCCTGCCGTGCTGCTGCTGCTGCTGGGGCGCATGCCTGAGCCAGGAGGGGGCACGACAGCATGCTCACACCCAA
The DNA here is from genome assembly GCA_025917655.1 of Chlorella sorokiniana. Taxonomy (NCBI): domain Eukaryota; kingdom Viridiplantae; phylum Chlorophyta; class Trebouxiophyceae; order Chlorellales; family Chlorellaceae; genus Chlorella; species Chlorella sorokiniana. Next base: position 3,398,024 of record CP084619.1, on the reverse strand, counting down.
AAGCCGTGCCGGCTGGCCGGATTCAGCACAGCCGGCCTCACATGCACCGCTGACCAGGAGGCGGCCCCAGCCGCAGCTCACCCTCCAACGCAGCGCCAAAGGTGGAGATGGGATCCCAGCCGGGCAGGCCGTCCCTGGCGCCGCCGCCGCTGCCGCCGCCGCCCGCCGCGCCGCCGGGCTCCCCGGCGCCGCGCTGCCCTGGTCGCCGCCCCCAAAGGTCTGCTCGAAGATGACTGGGTGGGCGAGGCCGCGCAGCAGCAGGCGCCGCTCCCTCAGGAACTGTTCGGCGATGAGGCCGAGGTCCAGGGCCAGCGTCTGGTGGTTGCCCACCAGCAGCAGCGGGCGGCCCTCCGGGATGGCAGACAGGCCTAGCACGCGGCGGCCGTCGGGCCCGCTGGAAATGAACACCGGGCTGCTCAGCCGCCGACCAAAGGAGGTGGTGCGCTCGGCGTAGCTGCAGGGGGGGCGGGGGTGGAGGGGTGGCAGGGTGCGTGGCAGCACGGATGCAGAGTGCTGCTGGGGTCATGCAGCAGCAGCCGCGGGGGCCAAGCGCTGGCCGCAGGCACCAGGTCAGCGCCGCCGCACCGGTCGACCTCGCTGGGCGTGGGCAGCTCGATGGGGCGGCCACGCCGAAGCTGACCGCCGTGCGCTTGCTGCGGCAGGGGGTGCAGCGCAGCACGTGGCGAGCCGGGTCAGCCTCGTGCCGCAGGGGTGGGCTGGGTCCCAGCAACTGGCAGCCGGCCGCCCTGCCTCCAAAAGAGTCGCGCTGCGTGCTCACAGCACCACCTGTCCCCCTCCCACCCCCTTGCACACACGCAACCAGCCCGCCCGCACCTGATGGGGGCCGACATGCGTCGCACCGGCACGTAAAACCCCTCCTCCTCCAGGATCCGCGCCAGGTCCACGCCGCCCTCCTGCAGCCACGCAGCAGGCAGCAGGCGCGGGGCAGAGGCATCGGGGCCTTGCACCCGCAGACGGCGCTGGCAGGGGCGGGCGCTGGCGGGGAGCGGGTGGCTGGGCCCAACAGGGCACGCACGGGGAGCAGCCTGCCCTGTGCAGGGGCCTCCCCAGCCCCACACAGTCCCACACAGGCGGCTCCTTTGCGAGGAGGGCTGCCGCCGCACCTGCAGCAGCGCGTGGCTGCGCCCCTTCTCCACGCGCAGCTGGGCGCGGGGCAGGGCGCGCTGCAGGCGGGGCCCCTCCTCCCCCGAGGGCAGCAGCAGGTCCTGGTCACCGACCAGCACAAAGGCGCGCTGCGGGATGCGCGGCAGCAGCGGCTCCACCGCCGCGCCCCCTCACGCAGCAGCTCCAGCTTCCAGGCCAGCGTGTCTGCAGCGGGGCGCGGCCGGGTAGGCTGGGTTGGCAAGGACAGCGCCGCCGCGGGCCCGTAGCAGCAGCCGGGGGCTGCCGCGAGCTCCCTTGCCAGCAGGTTCACACAGCCGGCTCAGCCCCAGGGGTAGCACGCACCTGCGGGCAGGATCTCCGCCAGCACGGGCAGCTGCTGCAGCAGGTTCACCGCCGTCTCCGCCAGCGCGGCGGCACGCTGCGGCACGCTACCGCCGGGGCTGCATGAGGCGGCGAGGGGGAGCCAGCAGGTGCAGCGCGGGTGAGACAGCTGCACATGGGGCCTGAACGGCAACGCAACACCAGCAGCAGCGCCGCCACGCGAGCAGCAGCGCACGGCGCCCGTAGGGGCCCGGCAGCCCCACCTGGCATCCAGCCCCGCCGCCAGCAGGTTGACGGGGTTGGCCAGGATGGGGGCCAGCGCCAGGGCAGTGCGCGGTACAGCTCGGGCGGTACACGCGGCAGCAGGGGGCCCAGCACGGGCCACAGCGAGGAGGAGAAGGAGGTGGCGGGGTTGACCAGCACCAGGCGATCCACCAGCGCGGGCACCTCTGCGGGCGGCAGCGCAACAGGGGCGCCAGCGGGCGCTGCGTCACGCACAGCGGAACAGCCTTATCGACGTGCCCGCTGGCCACATGCGCAGGGCAGCGGCAGGGGGTGAGAGGATTAGTTCGCGCCGCCCCAGGGCGTGCAGCGGCCCTCACCCGCCGCCACCGCCAGCGCCAGCAGCCCGCCAAACGACTCCCCAGGAGGTAGACGGGGCGCGTGGGGGTGCGTGGGCACCTCCTGCCTCAGGAAGTCGGCCACGATGGCCACCAGCTCGGGGAAGGGGGTGCGCGGTCCTGGACGGGCGGGCGCAGCGGCAAGCACTGCAGCGTGAGGAGCGCTGACAGGCCGCCATGCGAGGCAGCAAGGAAAGGCACCGATTCAGGGTGCCTGCAGGCGCCCGCAGCGGCAGCCCCTGCTGCCTGCTGCCCAGCGCTCGCACCTGCACCGGCGTCACCAGCGCGCGCATGTCAAACTTGCGCAGCAGGGAGGGGAACTGGCGCGAGGCCGCCAGCCCGCTGCCGTCAATGCCAGGCAGGTAGAGCAGCAGCGGCAGGCGCGCGCGGTCGGCTGGAGCTGGGCCTCCATCTGCCGCCGCGGAGTGGCCACCAGCCAGCTGCAGGGGGACAGCAGGCGGGGCGGCCCCTCCCCAACCTCCAGCGCAGCGCGCAGCCTCATCCTGGGCGGGGGCTGCTGGGCGTAGGGCGGGCAGGGCCCTGGCGCTGCGGGGCGACGCCAGGACTTGGAGCAGCACTATCGCCGCGCATGCTGGGAGCTGTCGGCTCATTCAAGGAAGGTGCTGCTGCTGCAGCCGCGGAGCCGCTGAGGGAAGCGCCCGTGGCTGGTGCCGGCGAGGCCAAGGGAGCGTCGGCAGCAGGCTCGCCTTCCACGCTATCCTGCTGCTGCGAGGTGCTGGGAGCTGCTGCAATGGTAGCGACACCGGATCCCGGTACCATGCTGCGCTCCTGACCTGAAGAGCTGCTGGGCTGACCGCCGGGCGGAGCGACAGCGCAAGGGCGCCGTCGCCCGGCGGGCGGCTCTGCCGCCGCTGCTGTCGAACCGGAGCCCCCGCCAATTTCGCCACATGCGCCACGCTTGGAAGGCGTCCAGCTGCTCTGACTACGCAATGCGGCATGATAGGTGGTGGCAAGGCGGCGCCGGGCGAGAGAGATTGGGTGATGGCCAACTGTTGAGCCGAGAGGAACCACGGTTGCAAGTTCCTTCCTTGATTTCATACCAATAACAATTCAAGTTGAAATGTGTGGTGCCCCTGAAAACAAACTCGCGGTACTGCGGTACGACACGCATTGCGGCCTCCTCTCAGGTGGGGAATTCCGCAGGCTACTGCTGCAGCTCTTTGGTTACGACTCGGGGAAACTGCACGCGCTCGTTGCCCGTCAAACGCTTCGTCGCACCAAGAAGAAGAGATCGTCGCTTGCCGCCTGTGTTGGCTGCCACATTTGTGGGCGACCAACGTATTTGTTCGACATTGGGTGCTTTTTGCGGGCAACAGCTTGGCGGAACAGCCTTGTCGCGGGTTGTTGCAGGGCAAGGGCTCCGTAAGACTTACGGAGCTTCGCACGCCAGCCCAGGCTCTGGCCGAACATGCCGTCCCCCTTCACCCCGCGCTCGCTGCTGCCGGTGAGGCAGGCTCCCGCGCCCTGCTACGCAGCCGCTACTGCCAGCAAACCCGTCGCTTGCGCAGCCAGCTGCTTTTGTTGGAACTGCCAGCAGCCCAGCCCTCCACCTCAACGGCAACCAACCCAGAGGCCCTTGTTCATGCATCACTTGTTGCAGGGCTCTCAGATTGGCCACGCCGGGCATGTGGGTCAGCGGCGTGCCATGCGCATGTCGGTGGCGGGCGCCTGTGTGCTGGCCACCGTGCTGCTGGTGGTGGTCACAGAGGGCATGCAGCGGCGCGCCGCAGCTGCTGCAGCCAACGCGGCTGCGTTGAGCGATACAAGGGCAATGGGTGGGCCCCACTGGTGGTCGCGCTGGGAGCGGCGGCTCAAGGAGCAGGAGGAGCGGGTGGGCCAGTGGCGCGAGCGGCAGCGCAGGGTGGTCTACCAGGAGACTGAGGCAGAGGAGGCGATGGTGGTCTCGCGAGCAGGGGCGGCGGCCGCCGCAGAGGGCCTGCCCTCCGCCCAGATTTCCTCCCTGCTGGCGGCATCCCGTTCTGCGGCAACCAGCCGCGTAGCCGCACTGCTGTCTGGCGCCCGCGCGCGGCAATCCAGCCTGGTGGCAGAATCGTCGTAACGACTAGCCAACACCGAAGGTGGGTGTGAGGCAGAAGTTCTGAGGTATGCGGTTGTTGTGTGGATTCACTCGTTTCCTGCGCTGCATGCACCCGGGTGCACCTCGCTAACAGCACCCCACCCTCGCTCCTTGCTACGCAGGCGTGAGCCCGTGCGGTCAACATGCGTGGCGGCTGCTGTGAGATCGCCAGCGCCTGCAGCCTGGCACCCCCAACCCACAGGAATGCCAACTGCAGTTCCTTTCTAAGCAGTGAGCGTTTTAGCCAGCAGAAGTTTTGACTGGGCTGCACCCGGCCTGAAGGGCACCATGCGGACGTGTCTGTCCGGTTGTGCGCCGCCCGAATCACTGTCAGAGTCAGATGTCAGGTACTCTGCAGCATATCAGTCAATTAGCACATAGCAGCCTCTATAACCCTCCACTGCCTATACATGTTTGCAGTGTACCAATGCACTTCTTTGCTCTGCCTCGTGAAACTTTGCTGTGGCTCATTGGTTTTTGCAACAGAAACCGTCTTGTGCCTTTGCGGCGTTCCTTTCTACCGCAAGGCATGCACCCATTCATCCTGTTCTGGCTCTGTAAACCCGTCAAGAGCTGTTACAGCAGGGCCTCGCCTGCGCACCTCACGCCTTGTCTGTGGCCTGCTGCTGCTGCTGCTGCTGCTGTCGGCGGCGCTCCACCATGACCGGCAGGCCGCCCGCAAGCGCCGCCTCAATGCGCTGGCGCTGCGCCTCGTCCTGCGCCGCCCGGTACTCCTCCCACTCCTGGTCGCTCATGCGCCGCACAGGCAGCAGCGAGTGCCACCAGCGCCGCGCAGCCGGCTCCTCCCCCGCTTGCTGCTGCTGTGCCGCCGCCGCTGCCGCCGCCGCCGCTGTCCTGGCGCGCGCCTGCTGCTGCTGCTCCTCCCACTCTGGCGGTGGGTCCAGCAGGTCCATCGACACCAGCAGCTGCTGCAGGCCGCCAGCTGCCTCTACCCTGGCCGACAGCAGGTGCACAGCGCCACCCAGGGCTGCACAGATGACGGCCCCCGGCACGCCTGACTGGCCTGCACGAGCGGGCAGCGCAGCGGGTCGCGTCGGCCCTGTGTGGCGGCGCGGGCGACCCTCGCAATCGGCTCCACCCGGCCCACGGGCCCTCACCGTGCGTCTTGTAGAGCAGCGCGCCGGTGGCCGCCCCCGCCAGCACGCTGTTGGCAGGGCTGTCGCGGCAGCGCACAAGACGGCTCACCTCTTGGACCACTGCACGGGGTGGGGGCGGGCGGGCAGGGAGCGTGCTGGCGCGGCACACGCACGCATGCAGCATCGCTGTGCAGTCTTACGTGTGCTCAGCGCGCTGCAGGGCCCCACGCTTGCAAGCAGCCAGCGCTTGGGCCTGGGCTCACCGCTGAAGCAGCCGGCCAGCATGAGGAAGGAGGCGGTGGAGGCCGCTGTGAACCGCACCATCGGCTGCTGGTGCATCACCGAAAGCACGCTGCCGACCGCTGCACCCGTGCCTCCTGCAATGTGCGAGCAACAGAGGGAACAGGCATTGAACATGAGCAGGGGACAATGCCTGGCCGCCGTCCGCTGCTGGTGCTCAGCTACCGCCGCCATCACCGGCATGCCAGCCTCACCTGCAACGGTAAGCTTGCTAATCATACGTTCATCCCAGCCAGCGACTTCATTGCAGCGCGTTTTGCCCCAGAGAAAGCCCATCGCTGGAGCTCAGAAACCGACTGCTACCCCCAAAGCGTGTGTGAGGCTGTCAGTGGGGCTGAACACCTTTGTGATTTGTTGTGTTCAATCGTTATCGGGAATGGGTCTATGCTGCTCTCCGAGAGAAGTAATTGGCCACCTGGAAGTGTACATGCAGGTTGTAAATGATCGACAAGGGGTCAATGTTGCTTTAACATGTCAGGGCCATCGGCACGAATTGCAGGTCTGCTGCTCAGCAGAGCTAGGGCCACAGCAGCAGGCTGCGATGCCGTCCTGCGAGGACCCTTTGCACCAGCCGGTTGCAGGCAGCTTAGCAGTCACGTTGAAGCGATTGAAGATGATGACGGCGATGTAGATGATGCATGGTGGCGGGAGGTGCAGGGCCCAGACGACGGGGCGGGCAGCAGCAGCCCTCGCCGCCGGCAAGACGCACAGCTGGATGCCCCGGTTGATGCGCCCCGTGGCCTGGACGACTACCGCAGCATGGTGATGGGGCTGATGCGGCGGAAGCGGTGAGCCGGGGAGTTGTCGGGGTGTGCGCGCGGTTTGCTTGGCCAGGAAGCTGGCGCTAGCGGTGTTGCCGCAATCGCCGCCACCAGTCATGCTGCCGCCTGACCGTGTGCAGTGCGTACCTCATCCGCGATGTGGTGGATGAGATGTCTCTCAACGGGGTGCGGCCAGACCGCGCGATCCTGAAGACGGGTAAGCTGCAGGGGGCGGGACGGGCGTTTCCCGCTGTGCATCCCTCGACCGCAGGGCCCCGATGCGCTGCGCAGGTCTGTTTGCGTGCATGAAGAACCGCAAGCTGGGGGACGCAATGTGGTTCTTCCAGGAAATGCAGCGGCGAGGCATCGAGCCAGACGTGAGCTGCAGGCCCGGCAGGGACACGGGAGGCAGCTGCAGCGCACACGCCGCTGCCCTGCGATGCCATGCTGCCGTCTGGCTGCTTGCCCCCATGCTGCACGAGCTTGCTGGCCCCAGCCAGCCTCCGCTCCCGGTCACCACACACCTGCCTGCGCTGCCCCTGGACCGTGCTCAGGCGGCCGCCTACTCGAGCGTCATCAGCGCCTGCGGGCGGGCGGGCCACGTGTCGCGGGCGGAGGATCTGCGGGACGAAATGGCGGCGCGCGGCCTGCCCCTGGACCTCAACACCCGCCTCGCGCTGCTGCATGCATACGCAGGTGTGGGTGGGTGGGTGGGTGGGGTGAGGAGAGGGGCGAGCCCAGGGGCTGGGGTTGCATCCGCTGAGCTTGGTGCCACTCTGCCGCCGCGGGCGCTGCCTTGGCACGGGAGGGCGCTGCTGCAGTGGCACGGGAGGGCGCTGCTGCAGGGGCCCGCCAGGCTGTTGAGAGGCAGGGCGGCACAGTGGAAAATGCTTGGCTGCATCTGGGACGGCTTGTCCTGCCGCAGTCCCCACCTGCTGCCCCCTCGACCCCCCTCCACCGTCGCTGCAGAGTCGGGCAAGCTGGAGCGGTGCCGCGAGGCGTTTGAGGAGCTGCTAGAGCTGGGCCACCGCGGAAACGAGTTTGTGTACGCCGGCATACTCAACTGCTTCAGGCACATGGCGCAGGTGGGGGAGGGGGTGCTGGGGTGCGACAGCGGCACGTCACCTCACCACCGCTCTGTGGTGCACAGGAGGGCACGCCGCCCAACTGAGCATACGAGACTGCTGATGCCCTTCCCTCCTCGCTGGCTGCTCTCATCCCGCCTCTGTCCACCCAACAATAAGAAACCTGGGTTACACACACATACACTGACGCTGCCCGCACGAGCCCGCACGCGCCCACTCCCCCCTCTTCCCCTCCAGCTTTTCCGATGCTGCTGCTGGCCCCCCGCCCTCACACAGCCACACCCACGCCCCCTCCCTGCCTGCAGCGCGCGCTGCCCCCAGACGCCGAGCAGCAGGTGCTGTCGTTGGTGGAGCAGTACAAGCAGGAGCGGCGGCAGGTGGATGAGCTGGCCGCCGCAGCCCAGGAGGACCCGTACCTGGCGGCGGCGCAGGCGGCGGCGCTGGCCCCGCGCTTTGAGCCGCGCAACGCCGACTCCTACTCAGCGATGCTGGTGGTCTACAACGCCGCACTGAACTCGCTGGTGGAGATGGGGTGAGGGGGGCCGGGGGCCAGGTCAGCTCTGGCCGACGCATAGTGTGTGTGGCAGTGCGAAGGATGCCCCTGCAGTCTGCTCTCTACCAGGCGACTCCCCCGCCCCTCCACGCACCCCCGTCCGTCTTCCACCCACACACAAAAACCACCCGCCTCTCTCCCCCTGGCCAGGCACCACGAGTCGGCCAAGTGGCTGTATGCTCGTGTGGGGAGGACGGGCTGCAGCCCAACAGCGCCACCCTGGGCAACATGATTCGCTGCCATCTGGCGCAGGCGTTGGGCAGGGACAAGCAGCCCGGCTCGGAGGCGCTGAGTGAGCCTGGCACGGGATGGGGGTGGCCGGGGGAGGGGGCGCGCGGGGCAGGCTGGTGAGTGGAGGTGCAGGCGCGCTGTGGCGGAGGCCCCTCACCAGCTGGGCACAGGGCCAGCACATCCACGGCTCCCCAGCCATCAACACCCCAATCTCATGGTCATGCCCCCCCATCCCTCCCTCTTCCAGCGGCGCTGCTGAACGAGCAGCTGCGCGGCGTGGAGCTGAGGGAGGACATGGAGGCGGTGCTGGAGGAGGACCCCGGCTGGCGGCGGCGCTGGCGGCGGCAGAGGCGGCGCACGAGCAGCGGCGCGCGGCGGCGGCGGCGGCGAGGCAACAGGCTGAGGGCAGCGAGGAGGAGGAGGAGGAGGGGGAGGGGGAGGAGGAGGAGGAGGACGAGGAGGAGGAGGCGCAGCCGGCAGCGCTGCGTGAGCTGGGGGGGGCGGCGCCAGCGAGCAGGCGCTGCTGGGCGCAGAGCCCAGCGTGCCAGCCTGGGATGCGCAACGGCCGGGCAAGCGCCCGCCCTACCAGGGCCAGTCGCTGGCCAAGCTGCGCCGCGTGCTGCGGGAGCGTGCGGCGTCGCGTGCGCGCTCGCGCCTGCGCTTCCGCGTCTTCCGCTCCCACCTCAACCTGGATGCCTGGTACGAGGCGCTGCACCTGTTCCAGGAGGTGCTGGACAGGGGGTGGTGTGGGGGCCAGCCATCACCTACACCATGCTCAAGGCGGCGCTGGACCTGCAGGTGGGGGGCCTGGGGGCAGGATTGCGGAGGGGACGTTCCTGTTTGCGTGTGTGGTGGTAATGGGGGTGGGAGGGTACGGGGAAGCGGGCACAGGCATCACTAGGACCCAACATCAGGCGTGGCTGCTGCTGCTGCTGAAGGGACGCGGCGCCGCGGATGGCAGGCCCTGCTGCTGAGGGGGGTCCCCGCGGGGCAAGGGGGAGATGCAGCTAAACTTCTTGCCGCCTGCTGCAGGCTGCGGGTGTTGAGGACGCGATGGCGGTGGCCCATGCAGTGCTGGACGCATTCGACCGCCAGGGTGGGGCATGGGGCTGGGGCTCACAGCCCACCCTCCACTGCTGCTGCTGCTGGGACTGCTGCTGCTGCTGCCCGCCTGGCAGCAAAGCTGCTTCGCTGTGCCTCGCAGCAGCGTGCTGTGCAGCATGCCCCGCCCACGCCCACCCGCCCCCAACCCCTGCCCGCCCACGCGCAGGCCTGTTTGTGGATGTGGAGAACGGCAGCGAGGTGCTGGTGCTGGCGGTGCGGCGCGACGTCGCCGACCTCTCCCTGGCCCACCGCGTGTACGACAACATGCGCGCCACGCAGAGGTGGGCGCCCCTGCTGGCTGCTCCCGCAAGCGCCCAGTGGCTGGAGGGAATCGCGGCCGCGACGGCGGATGGCTCCCCGCCGCGCACCTCCCCTCCACTGCTCAGAATGGGGTGCCTGCGCCTGGCAGGAAGGGTGCCTCACAGCCGCCGCCGGACCCTGCTGTGGCCACCCCGCAGGGTGCCCAAGACCCCCGCCATGTTCAAGTACATGCGCGCGCTGGCGGCGCGTGAGCCGGACGCCACCGAGCGGCTGATCGAGGTGAGACTGGAGGGTGGGCTGGGGCTGCGTGGCTGCGTGGTGCCGGCGCATTCTCCTCACCTTTCCAAAGGCAGCGCAAAGGCAGCGCATGTGGCGGCACTGATGCGGGTGGCGACCCTGCGGTCAGCGCACACGCGCACGCAGCCTGTGCCTGCTGCCGACGTACCGCCATCGCTCCCGGCCGTGGGCCCTGCCTGCCCTGCAGCTGTGCACCCGCATCGTATCCGACCCGGACCGCTCCGACCGCATCATGCCCCTGAAGCGGGAGGCCTTCCAGCGGCGGCAGGCGCTGCTGGACGCGCAGAAGGATGCGCCAGCATAGGGCAGCCGACAAGCGGTGCAATAGGGTGTGAGCCTCAACCAGCCGCGCCGCAATCCTGGCATGCCGTGTTGTGCTGCTGCGCCGCATTGTGGCAACTGACAATACAACGTTGGGCTCAGCGCAAACGTGCAGCCAGGGGCAGGTCTCGGCTCAGCCAATGACGACTTTGGCTGTAGGCGCCTGTGCACTTGCCGCTGCACCTCACAACTCGCTGCCCTGGCCCCCCTGCCATCCACGCTCCCCCGGGGTTCCGCCGCTTTCACGCCGGTAATGCTCCCTCCAGCGGACAGCCCCAGCCCGGCGGCAGCGGTGTCGTGCTGGTCGCTGCTGGCACGCGCGGCCTGCGGCGGCGGCAGCGGCAGTTGCTCGCTTAGCAACAGCATCCCACCTGCGCACGTGCCTGTGCCTCGTCGCTGGGGTGCACCCCAAAACCGCCCCCTCACCTGATCTGTGCTGGTGCGGCGGGCGCCCGCCTCTCTGGCCGCCCCCTGCCGCCCAGCTGCGCTGTTGGGCCAGGTGGCGACCAGCTCCTGCGCGCGCTCCCTGCTGAAGTTGCCGCCGTGCAGGGGCAGCAGCCAGCTCCACTCCAGGGTGCCCTGTGCAGGCAGCAACGGGGGGTGCTCGACAGTGGTCTCATCATCCTCGGGACAAGGGACCAGGCAGGGCTCCAGGAATCTGCGTGCGCTGCGCCGCTCGCCGCTCACGTTCATGACGAGCGCCTTTGCCGCCGCCTGCTGGGCAGCGTAGCTGGAGTTGGCCACCGGGGCGACAGACAGCGAAAGGCCGCCCAGCCAGCTCCAGCGGGCGCCAGCAAGTCGCCAGGCAGCAGCGTCCCGCTGCAGTCACACTCAGATCAGCAACCGGAGAGCAGTCAGCACCGCTGCAGGGCAATCCGAAGCTTGTGTGTGCTCCGGGGCTCACCTCGGGCGTGGATGACGGCCAGGGAGCCAGGTGTGTGGGTGCCCACCCAGACAAACCTGCAGGGAACGGCGACAAAGGGACGCTCCCCTTGACGACTACCTGCCTGCATGGCTCCCCTCTGCCATCGAGCTACGCCTTGCTGTGCCGCCCCACCGCGGCCCCGGCCCCCCACACACACACACACACAAAACCCACTCACCTCAGCACGCCGCGAGGCAGCCAGCGCAGGGCTGCCTTGGCATGCCCCCCAGCCGCCCTGGCTGTGTCTGCCAGGTCGCCGCCCTGCCCACGCAGCTCCACCACCCGGCCAGGGGCGATGCCCTGCCCCAGGCTTGGCAGCAGCCTGCAGGGCACCGGGTGTTGGCTCATGTGGTATGCAGTTGGTTTTCCTCCTGGTCAGCATACAGCTAGAAGGCGGTGCATCGCACCCGGCTGCGCCAGCCAGCCTGGTGCTCAGGGTCGCCCGCAGCGCTTGGTCGGCTGCCAGCGGGGGCTGCCCACGAGGAATGGAAGCTCGTAGGAATGCGCGGCCACCTGGGTGGTATAAACAGGGGGATGCAGCTTTGTTCTGGGTTCAGCAGTGCACATGAGGTGGCAGCTGTGCGCCGCCGCCGCCCCACCGGCCCCCTCCCCTTCACCTTGGCGCCTGGGTAGCGCTCCAGGAGGCTGGGCAGCGCTCCGATCCCGTGGGCATGCGTCACTGCATGTGCAATTCGCACGTCATGCTTGCCTGGATCAGGCACCGGCTCGGCACAACCATTGCTTGCCTATGATCAGGTCCAGTTGGGCGGGGGCCTCGCCTCGCTTGGTGGGGCGCAGCTTGGCCTGCACCGCCCTGGAGAGGCTGCTGCCGTGGGCGCCAAACAGGAGCGTGTTGGGGACACCTGCATCGACCAACACCCAGTGGTCCACCTGTTGGGTACAAGCATAAGGGCGAGCTTCAGTACAGGATCCAGACATGTTGCTGTGGGGATGGTCCGCTTACCAGGCGGCGCAGCGGCCAGATGCCCTCCTTCGCCTGCACCCGCAGCAGCACAGGCTGCACCTCGTAGCCTGCCAGCCTCTGTTTGCAGACAAAGACGTTGGGTGCAGCCTCTCGGAAGGAGCAGGACGAGCTTCGGAACTGCCACAGCAGCAGGATGCCCAGGAGCAGGGCAGGGCCCAGGCCAGCGATTGCCAGGACCTTGGAACGGTCGGAGGAGACCATGGTGGGACCAAGAACGCGAAAAGGTGAACATGGAAGGGGGCACAACCCCCTCACATTTTTTCCTCCGCTTTCTTCCATCGTCACGCTGCCTGGCGCTGTGGAAACTGCCCTGCCACTGGCTGTCATGCGCAAGATTGTTTGCAGCAGCAGTCATCAATACAGCCAGGAATCAATGGTAGATAAAATTCAGGCAGCGTTCTGGGGGAATGTTGAGAAGCAATTGGAGGACTTCCTAGCGTCAAAAAGGGTCGGGAAGTCTTTGCGCCGGCGTCTGCTCAGCTGCCTGGACCTGCCTGCCTATACAAGATGTAATAGCGCCCTTCTGCATGCAGCGACAGCAGCTCTGCACGGCGTGGCTGCGTGCTCGGCTGGCCACACCTAGAGTGCCGGGGATGGAGAGCCTTCAGCCGCAGCTGCCCAGAGGGTGCGCTGGGCCGGGGGCGGCACTAGGAAGCCATGGCGCTGAGCGCGTCCTCCGCCTGCTGGAAGTACGTCGAGAGCACCAGCGGGGTGTGGGCGACCATGATCGCATTGACCTGGAAGCGGTGGCCCGCGCCGGGGGTCTGCCCCGCCGGGCGTGTCACCCCCGCTCCACGATGGTCACCCGGATGACGCACTCGGGGTGCTGGCTGACCTGGCGGCCGGGCAGGCGGGGCGAGGAGGAAAGGGGCCAGCAGGGTGGACGAGAGGCAGCCGGGCCAGGGGCAGGGCGTGACGCAAGCGAAGCGGGCCGAAGCTCCTTGCCCGGGCGACGCCCAGGCAACCTCCACACACGACCCTCCCGGCGTGCAAGCCCAGCGCGCCCCACCCACCCACCCACCGCGAAGCTGTGCATCTGCATGAGCGACACGCGCGCCTGCCACAGCCCATCCACTCGGCTGCGCTTGCAGCGGCAGCCGGACCGGCACTGCACCTCCGCCAGCCCCATGCCCTGGTAGCTGCGCAGGTAGCCAAGGTGCAGGGTGGCCTCCCGTGGGAGCCGGGCCCCTCCTGGGTGCTCACAGTCAGCTCCATCCAATCGCCTGCGCAGCCAGGGGGGCCAGGGCGCACTCTTGGACGGCGGCATCGAGTCGATTGCCGGCTGGGGGTGGTGTGGTGTGATATGCGGAAGGGCGGCGTGCCGCGACCCGTCGGCTCTTCTGGCACAGACTCTCCAGGCCCCCTGCCCAACCTCCGCTAGCCTTGCTGCGCGCTGCCTGCGCCCTCTCACCGGCACGGTCCCCGAGTAGCCCCACTTCTGCTCCACAAAGGTGGGGGCGCCGGGCTTCTCAGCTCGGTAGCCGAAACCCCGCAGCTTGGAGGCCATGGGCTTGAAGCCTTCCTGCATCGTGAAGAGAAGGATCGATGCTTGGCGTCAGGCAGACACGTGTGCAAGGCCGAGAGAAGCACACGCCCTCCGCTGCGTGACGTTGGTGGGCGCAGCGTGCACGCTACCATCTGCCCCCAGCTGCTCGCCTGCATCGCGCACAGGGTGGTCGGGTTCTCCACGTTCCCGGGGATCATGGGCGGCGGCAGCTCAAAGCTGGCGTTTGAAGCCGCCAGGTGCTCTGCCGCGGCCCTCGCCAGCTGGCTGCCCTGCAGGTGCGCAGGACCCGCGAGGGCGCCGCCACCGACCGCGCGCGCGGTGAGCACCACCCCGCCAGCAGCTCAGCCATGACTTGGTGCCCCGTGTCTGCGAGATGTGAGCAAGCTGGTCGGAGGGCTGCTGTGGCGGCTCCACCAAGCAGGCGGCGGCGGCCCCAGCGTCAAGCCTGGCCTGGGCCGCTGCTGCTCATGGGCAGCGTGTCCAGGGCCACCCGGCCTCCTGCTGGCACACCCACCCGAGGGGTGGATGTTGTCGTGGTAGAAATACTTGTCCCGGATCTTCGGCCCCGCAGCACGGATGGGCCGCTCCCGCGAGTCCAGCTTGCCGCCGGTGTGCACGCGTGAGACCTGCAGAGGAGGGGGTGGGAGAGAGGCACGGGCCCCTCAGTCAGATGTGGGGGCCCGGTCGGCTGGCAGGTCTGCATGGCACAGGCGGCGGCGCCCACGCACCCGGTACGGCTCCTCGTCTGCCCGCATGCTGGAGTAGAGGGCGTTGCGCACTGAGGGGCTTGGAATGTCATAGTACTGCAGCGGTACAGAAGGACACGTGGGCGCAGCAGATGGCCCCGCTCACCAGGGGCTGGTCACCGCCCCTGGTCGCTACTGGCTCGCAGGTCGCCGCCCGGCTGCAAGCTGCTGCTGGCCTGCGAACCCTGCACTGCTGCTGCCCCGCTCCCCCTCCCTGGGCGCCCACCTGCGCCAGCGTACCCAGCTGCTCCTCCGCCTGGCGGTAGAACAGGCCTGCACCCACGCCGTCACCGAATGCAAAGTACCAGGCGTAGTGGTGAAGCAGCACGACGGCGGGGGAGTTGGGCAGGCGCAGCAGCTTGCGCAGCAGCTGCTCAAAGCCGCGGCGGCTGGGCGAGGTGTAGGGCAGGTCTGGCGCCTCGTTGAACGTGAAGTCGAGGACGAGGAGGTCGGCGTTCTGCACCAGATCGCCGCTCAAGTGAGCGACAGCAGCACACAGCCGTAGCCCAGGCAGCAGAGCCTCACCGGGGGCACCAGTGCTTCGGCGCAGACGGAGAAAATGCCGCTGGTTGTGCCCCCAATCCCCTTGTTGAGCAAAACGTGGTCCCTGCACGCCACAGTGGAAAGATGAGTGCTGCGCCACACACGTACTTCGCCGCGCACTACGAACTCACTTGTGAGGGAACGTCGCGCGTATGAAGTCAAAGAATCTTGAAGGGTAGTTCTTGCTGCTGTCGCTGGCACCGGAGCCTCGGGTGACGCTCCCTCCCAGTGTTACAGCCACGATGGGCTCCCCCGCAAGCAGCTTGGCAGCCACATGCTCAATGCGCGCACCACTGCCGTAGAATGACAAGCCCCGCCGCAGCTGTGGAGCATTCAACAACGGTTTCCAAGGCATCAAGGGCGGTTCATGCCACTGCAAGGACAGTTTCGAAAAGCTTTTGAGTTCTCGAGCCCTGTTATGCAGCAAATGTGGGTAACCAGCCGTCACATGCCAGCATCGCCACTCCACAGCAGCGCAAGCCAATCTTAACCTGCGCAATAGGCCCAAGCGAAGGCGTCTGCTGCAAAGCCATATTCCATTCTGCAAAACGGAAGTTCACCGCAAAATTGATCAGCACCGATGTAGTTGCAGCAATAGCAGTAAGCAGGTGTTGGGTGGCGGCCCGCCAGTCCTTCTCAAAACCCCAGGACAGGCAACCACATTGCGTGTTCCCATGATCACACTACCACGAATATGCTCACCTGGGCTCCTGAACCAGGCTGTGCACAGCACTGTGAGGGAAACACCGAACAAGAATGCGATCGACAGCTGGCGCTGCGCAACGCGCTTGTAATGCCTCGGCGAACCCCCAAGGGACTGCATGCTGCGATGGCGCCCGTTACGAGCTGCGCTATGAAAGGCCGGATGTTAAGGCTTCTTTCATGAGGCTGGCCGCCTCACTGCTGCTCCTCTGGCTAAACCTTATCTTGTAAGCTCGTAATGCGAAGTCTAGGTCGCCAGACTCTGTAGGCATGGTTTGTGCTAGTTGTTAGCATGCAATAGCACCGCAGCTGACCTGTCGCAGCGGCGCTATGGCCATTATCAGGCCCAAATCGATGAGATTCCGACACATTGTACGATCAGAGCAATGGTGGTAGTGGAATTCTCAGCTGGGGCTTGCAAAATCCGCAAGAGAAGTGTCACGAGCAATAACCGTCTGCAACGATTGCAAACATCAGACATCAACATCGTCAGCCACCCATGCTGCTGCAAGATGTGCTGCAGCTGCTTTACGTGGCCGTTTCGCGCAGACACTGTGATGGAAACATGTGCAGCCATGAAAAAACAATTGAGCTGGGACTTTGCGCCCGGCGTCCCATGCCAACCCACCGCTTTAAGCTGTGCATCCACATGAGTGAGACACGCTCTACCACAGCTTGCCCAAGGGATAAAAACCCTCAGAGGGAACTCGTTGTGTGTGATGTCAATGGCAGCCAAACCCAAGTACTGCACAAGTCAACAACGCAATGCCACATCGACGCCAGCGGATCGTCAGACTTTCAGGTGAGTTGTAGAACCAGCACTGAATCCCCACCGAGCCCAAACATACTGATGGCATGAGCGGCATCTGCCGGAGTTGGTGGCCCCAACTTGATAAAGCCAGTGATCACTGCACGACAGACACCAGTCAGCAGACACAGGCCATGAGCAATGCCTTGATGCTGCCAGGCAAGGAGGACCCCATGGCACCGCCATCAGACATTGGCAAGCAGAGGCGCTCACTCATGCGATAAGGAGCCATTCAACAAAATGAACGAGGGCGCCGGGTGCCTGCTGCCCTCGAGGCTAGCACACGCCCACGCGTCACGCTGGGCCCCAGGGCCGCTGCAACACGGAGCCCGCAAGCAGCTCCAAATCCAAACAATCAATTACGGTGATCCTGCTGTACCACACCGCAGCTGCGCACAGGGACCAGCGGCTGCCAGGGCAGTGGAGGCAGCGAGGAGCAGCTTAGATTGTACCCCTGAGGCTGCTGCTGCTACGATCTGCCAGGATGATTCACAGGCTGAAAAACAACCAACAGCCTGCATACATTAAGAAGCAAATGGTCAGCTGGGCTGGCTTATGGAAGCCAACGGCTCCGCCGCCAAATGACACCAGCTGCCAGCGCCTTCGGCGGTCCAGCATGGCTTTGCCTCCATCAAGCTATACTTCTGCTGCTATCAAACCATTTGCTCTGCCAACAAGGGTTACAGCCGCACACAGAAGCCCAGCCAAACCTGCTTGCGGCTGGTGCGTCGTTCAGGGGCGATATGCAGTCCAACAGCCTGCATGAACTGAAAGGAGAGCAGTGGGATGCCAACACGCTCGCAAAGAAGCCAAATTGCCACGTCGGCATCTTCTTGTCTTGCCTGCAGGCCCCCTGGGCACCCCTGCACCCGATCATACACATTTCAGAGTAGTTTGAGCATCGTGGAACAGTGGGGATGCAGGCTCGTCACCCTGCCAGCGCGTGACAAGTTGTTGAAGAGCTGGGAGGGCGGGACACAATGCCCGTCATCCCAGTGCGAAGAGTGTTCAGAGCGGTAGGTTCTCAAGTCGCACTAACCCCTCACAGGCGATAAAAGGCTGCAGGGATCGCTCATGCCTCGAAACTCTCCGTGTGGCCACTCCAGCCCGCCTTATCCCCTGCGCCTGTCCGCTTCTGCTGGGATGCCCGGGGACTGGGCCAGGTTTGCACAAATGGTCCACCCACGACTTGGGCAGGCAGTGACCCGCAGGCGGTAATCGCGCCGCCGCCTACACGCTGCTCAACGCAAGCCTTGCCCTGCTTTTTCCCACGCTTGCTTCCAGCTATGGATACTGCTGGCCGTGGCCACGCTGTCGGCATTGCCATGGATGGTTGTCGAGTTCAAGAAGGCACACTACAGTGTGCACTACCAAGGTGCGCACGCGGCTGGTGCCAGGGGACCCCATCGATCTCTGCTGGGCTGCGTGTGCATGCCTGGCCTGCCCTGAAGGGTCCTCCTGCTCTGCCCTTCTTGCAGCATGGTTTATCGGGGGCATTTTTGTGATCCTGGCTGTGTCGGCATCAATCTACGAGGTGAGGGGTGCCGCGAGGAGAGGAGCGGCTGGCAGGGGCTGCACGCCGGCTCCAAGCTGTCGAGTGTGCAGCTTGCAGCCGCCAGCAGCATGCCACACAGCGGCGGCTTTGAAAAAAACGGTCGATAGTGCACACGCTTACCATCAGTCTGCCAGCACCGTGCAAGCCTGGTTGCTAGTGACTCCATTCCTAAGGCCGCCGCTTGCTGCCTCCCTGCGGCTGCTCAGCGTGCCCCGTCCACCCTCGTCCCCCTTCACAGGTGGCCATGCACCTCGAGTACTACAACCGCCCCAAGCTGCAGCTGCGCGTGGTGCGCATCCTGTGGATGGTACCCATCTACGCCGTGGACTCGTGGCTCTCGCTGCGCTTCAAGGAGGCGCGGTGAGGCGCCCGCCGCCCGGCCAGGACCACCCTCGGCTAGCAAGGGGATGCGGGAGCGCTGCCACCTGGCTTGGCCAACCCCCTGCTGCCGGTCTCCACCCATGCACCATGTGCCCCCCTCCCCCTGGCCCCCAGCTTCTACATCGACCCCGTGCGCGAGTGCTACGAGGCCTTTGTCATCTACCAGTTCTTCATGTACCTGGTGGCCTACCTGGAGGACGAGTACGGCGACGCCGCGGGTGGGCCGCCGCCGCAGCACAGCGCCTGTGGGGGTGGGTGGGTGGGTTGGGGCGCCCACCCATGCTCCCGCGCAGCGCAGCTGCGGCGCGTGGGGGCCAGGGCTGGTGCGGGGCCGGCTGCAGGGTAGTCTCACAGGCTGGCATGCGGCTGCCGCCCCGGCAACAACAGCGCTGTGCACGCTTCCCCTCCACATCGCACATGCGATCACACGCGCGCAGCACCCCCTCCTGCGCGCCCGCAGCCTACTTCACGGTGAAGGAGCAGGTGCAGCACCTGTGGCCGGTGGACCGCCTGCTGGAGCCGTGGCCCATGGGGGACCGCTTCTTCTGGGAGACCAAGCGCGGCGTGCTGTCCTACGTCATTGCCCGCCCCCTCATGACCGCCGTGTCGGTGGTCACCAACATTGCGGGTGGGTGCAGGCGGGGGGGGGCGGGTGCAGGTGGTGGGTGGTGGGGACACCTGGGGGCGCAGGGGGAGGGGGGCTTGAAATCGCACGAGGGCCCATCGTGAGGCGCCGCCGCAATAATGGGCAGATGTCAGCACTGAATCCCCCTCGCCCCACCTCCACCCCGCCCCACCCCGCCCACAGGTGTGTATGGCGAGGGCGAGTTCCGGCGGGACCGCGCCTACCCCTACGTGGCTGCCGTGAACAACTTCACCCAGATGTGGGCGCTGTACTGCCTGGTGCTGCTGTACCGCGCCACCCACGACGAGCTGCGCCCCATCCGCCCTCTCTCCAAGTTTGTGGTCATCAAGCTCGTTGTCTTTGTCACCTACTGGCAGTCTGGTGAGAAGGGTAGCCGCATCAGGGGGCGTTTGTGGCTGGGCAGCAAAAGGCCAGCCAGAAGGTCCAACCGCTGGACAATGTCTAGCGGGTGTCTTCTGCACTGCTGGTCTCACAATCATGCTGGCTGCCTCCTGCCCCATGCGCCCCGCAGTCTTCATTGCCATCTGCGCCAAGCTGGGCCTTTTGCGCGCCGCCGAGTTTTCCACCTACGACACCGATGACGTGGCGGCGGGCATGCAGAACTTTCTCATTTGGTGCGTACCAGACCTGGGGATGGGTGTGTGTGTGGATGTGTGGGTGCATGAGGGGGAGGCGGGAGGGTGGCGCAAGCCTGCACGCTGTCATGTAACCAGCGCCCCATCACGCAGTCATGCTGCATCCTTTCCGTTGAACGCAGCCCTCTTCCCCCTTGCTCCTTTTGACGCAGCATTGAGATGTTCATGGCGGCAGTGGCCCACGCGCACGCCTTCCCGCCGCGTGACTACATGGACGCCTCCCGCCCACCCCCTGGCTTCATGAAGAACCTGCGCGTCATGTTTGACGTGCGGGACGTTGTCTCCGACGTGAACACGGTGGTGGCAGAGTCGGTGGCGCAGACCACAGACAACCTGACAGGTGTCTGGGGGGAAGAGCCCGGGGGAGGGGGGAGGGGGGATGTCATGTGTGTGGAAGGGAGGGAAAAGATAGCAGGCCAGCCATTTGCTGTCACCGCGGCAGGCGGTCTTCCTCTTGATGGTCAGTGGCGAGCGGGTGGCAGCAGATGGGCTGCAATGGCGCTGACCATGCCGGCCCAAGAAACGCGCACCGCGCCACCCCTGGTGCAGAGGTGGGGCGCCGCACGTGGACGACGGCGCGGGAGACGCTCGTGTCTGCACCCGATGCGCTGGTGAAGAAGCCGCTCAAGAAGCTGCTAAAGCTGGAGGCCGGCAAGCGCAAGGGCGGCGACCACGACAGCGACCTGGAGGATGCGGGTGGCAGCAGCACTGCGCTACTGCAGTATGGCGGCAGCAGCAAGGGCAGCGGCGGCGGCGGCAGCAGCAGCAGAGGCGACGGTGGCGGGGGCGGCACAGCGGGTTGCAAGACAGCCCTTGAGCCACCTGCGGTGTATAACAGCATCATGTGTAACAGCGGCTTCCTTTGAAGAGTTACTATGCCAGCACATCACCGTCGCAGCACACAGGCTTACAGTTAAGGCGCTTGCCTCCAATCTCAAACGGCGCCGGCGCTGATGCAGGGGGCCGGCCAAGGGTAAGCAGCTGGGCAAGTGTTCCAAGGCGAGCAACGAAAGGAGCCCAGGGCGGTGAAAATTGGTGCTGGAGGGCGGGCAGGAAGGGCCATGCTGCTGCTGCAAGGACAGCTGGCAGGCAGCAAGAAGATTGAGTGGCAAATGCAAAGGTATGCTACAGTGCCGAGGGTGCAGTGGGGGTCGTTTGTTGCAAGACAAAGAGGGGATAGCTCTTCTCAGGAGGCAGCCTGCCATGCACTATCGCTGCCGTGCACGAGAAGTGGCAGGAGCACAAGGCGCGGCCACCACAGCAGCAGGCGCACGCGACCGTCCATTGGCTGCTTCCGCAGCAGCAACCCAGCTTGGTGCATCTGCAATCAAACTGACGGCACCGTTGGCGGCACCAACCGCGCTGGCTGCCCCGCCGCCCGGGGAACCAGTGCCGCTGCTGCTGACAGGCGCCGCAACTGCTATCACTGTGCTTGGCTGGCTGCTGGCAGGAAGGGAGGCAGGCTGAGCCTGCACAGCCGCCACTGCCGCCTCCCCAGCTGAACTGATGTCGCACGCCACGGGCGACTGCTGCCGTTGCTGCTGGCGCTGCGGTTGCTCGGGTCGTGCGGCACCAACCACGATGGCGCCGAGACCGCTGTCGCCACCATCCCAGGGGACGCTGCTCTCCCTGCCGTCGCGTGCTGCGTCCGAGAAGGCGGCACGGCTCCACGAGCCGGCGCTGCCATCTGTGCCGTCGGCCTCCTCTGCCTCGTCCAGCGTGCCCAGCACAGAGGACAGCAGAGAGCGCAGCAGGGAGGAGCGGGCGGTGCGCCAGGTGTCGCGGCGCCCCAGCAGGCCCCACTCCACCACGCGGTCCAGGGCCGCCACGTCGCTGCGCAGGTGCACGTAGACGGGGGCGGCGGCCAGGGCGGGCGCCGCCGCCAGCGCAGCCGCCTCCGCGTGCGCTATCGTGTCTAGCACAAGCGCCATCTCCCGCTGGAAGATGAAGGAGCGGAGCTGGGGGCGCGGGCCACAGCTCCTCCCCGCTGACGTGGCAGTAGACGTGCAGCGATGGGAGTGCGCGGGCGCAGCTGCCGCTGCCGCTGCCGGGGGCCTGGGGGCAGCGTGTCGCGCCACTCCGCCAGAATTTCGTCCCGTAGTATGCGCGTGTACCAGCCATCCAGCTGGCGCTGGTTGTAGTCACGGCCTGTGGGGTGAAGGGGGGGCGGGGGACCATCGCTTTGAGGGACCTCCTGCAGTGGAGGGTCGGCAACAGCCACGCCAAACTCTTGGTGCGCACCTATGGATAGCTGCAGGCTGCCGGTAACATCGTTGTGCGTCAGAGTGTAGCGACGTCCGGAGCTGATTAAGGGGCCCCGCCCCCGGTAAGTACTCGATGCTGAGCTTCGAGGGATCAAAGGGCGGCGGGTCCAGCAGCGCAGCCCGCACAGGCTGCACAGGCAGGGAAGCCATTAACAGCGCCGACCGTCAGTTCACCAGCTCACCGACCAATGAATGCTTCCCAGTTTCATTGATATGCTGCCGCCTGTGTACACTCCCAACAGGGCAAAGAGAGCCCACGAGCTCACCCTCAAGAGCGCGGTGCGGCGGCGGCAGGGCCCCACTCGGGGGCACCACCAGCACCGTTGGCTTGGTACAGCCAACGACCTAGTCCCTAAAGCGCTCATGCTCGGACAAGAGGCGCTGGTGGTAGCCCCAGCCGGCCAAAAGGTGGTGCTGCCAAGCACCATGCTCTGGCCACCCAGGCCAGAGCACTCCAGGCGCGCCCCAGGGACTACTTCGGTCCAGCTGGAGTCTTCAAGAAGCCCGGGAGCTCGTTAGGGGGCGTGAGAGGACTGGTGAGATGGTGAGGGTCTTGCCGCAGGTATGGGGTGGCTGGCTATGCTAAACAGATTGGTCAACACCTCAAACCCGTGCCACGAAGCTGCCAGCGCCCAGTTGCCCCCTTACCCTCGGCTATCCTGTATGCCTGGCACGCCATGCCCAGCAGGCGTTTGCGCACCGCTGCCAACCTGACGTTTGACCCGCGTTACCCGTGTCCAATGCGCATTGAACGACACTTCTGTCGTGATCAGGCTGGTGTGTGGCGTAGCCAGACGTGGCGTTTCGCTGGGCTTCGCTGAACCGCTCCTGTGCGGCGGACTGCGTGTTGCCGGCGCTCTAAACTCCCGGAGGCGTGTCGTGGGGCGCCTGCAGGTGCGACCACGCTTGCCGGGCAGCTGCCACATGCAACCGTCCGCATCCAGTCGGGCGCAATCCAGGCCTTGCAAGGGCCTGCCGCCAGGCCAGCATGTGTGCCGTGCTAAGGATGCTCAGCGCTGTCGAG
Organism: Chlorella sorokiniana; assembly: GCA_025917655.1. Taxonomy (NCBI): domain Eukaryota; kingdom Viridiplantae; phylum Chlorophyta; class Trebouxiophyceae; order Chlorellales; family Chlorellaceae; genus Chlorella; species Chlorella sorokiniana. The sequence continues at coordinate 3,375,129 of CP084619.1, read as the reverse complement.
CGACTGACGCGGCGCAGACCTGGCGTGGCAGCTGCCCCTTGCAGGCTTGGCTAGGGAGCAGGCGGCTGTCCTGGGAGCAGGAAGCTGGTCGATAGTTTGTAGCCTCTGCTCTGCTCTGCAAATTTTTTAGCCAGGGGATTAGCTTGAGGTCCATTTTGCTGCCACAGACAGGGCAGCCCACAGTCAGAAGGCATGAGGGCGCACAATCGCAGCCCGTCATGGCGCCCAGCACTGATTCTGTTGGCGGCGCTGGCCGCCACGGCGGCACATGAGGCGCTGGCGCAGACATGCGGCAACATTGATGCCCTGGGCGCGGGCCGCGCCGCTGGCAACGGAGTGAGGAACGATGCACCCGCGCTGGCAGCCATGGACAACGACGGCGCTGTGGGGCTGATCTACCTACGACGCGCCCGCTACCGCCTCGCCACCTCGCTCAACCTGCGCAAGCCCCTCATGTGCGACCAGGGCGCGGTGCTGCAAGTCGACGCCGGGGTCACGCTCACCATCCAGTCGCAGCCGGAGTGCGGCCTGTGGCGCCTGTTTGATGTCAAGCGTGAGCGCCTGCCGCCTGTCCAGTGTGTTTGCGCACTCTGTCGACGCTTGCCCTGCGGGGGCACTGCACCGTGGGAGGGTCCCCTTGCATTTCAGGCTGTGCTTGGAACCACTCCAAGCAACAAACGTTGCTGTTTTCATGCTTCACGCGCTTGTCTTCTCCTCAACCGCAAACCATGCACCACTCACCCGCCGCTGCCTGCCCCCTTGTTTCAGCCGGCGGCAAGGTCGTGTTTGGGTACGACACCGTGCGGACCTTCCCGGAGTGGTGGGGTGCGGCAGGCAACGGCGCTGCCAACGACGCACCCGCCATTCAGGCAGCATTTGACGCCGCCGCGGCCAGCAGCGCCGCCATGCTCTACCTGTCTGGGAAGACGTATGGGCTGGGCAACGAGGTGACGTTCACAAACGGCGCCAACGTGATGTCGGAGCCTAGCGCTCGCTTTGTGGCGGGTGAGGAGCCGCATGCATGCATGCTTTTCACAGCAGGGCGGCTGACGCTTTAATTGGACAGCCAGCCCCATCTATGCCACCCATCCATGTCACACCCTCATGGGCCAAGCGCGAGCAGTCCACTCGACCCCCCCAACACCCGCCCCGATGCGTCGCTGCAGTTGGCGGGAACCGGCGCGGCGTGACCTTCCCCAAGGGCGGCTACTCCTTCAAGAACGTGCTGCCCCACTTCTCCAACTTTGCCGACTGGTGCGTGCGCCTGCTGGGCGCCGACCTCGGCTCCTTCCAGCTCAAGGTGGGTGCTGCTGCCTTCGTGTGCAATGGATGCGTGGGCCCAGGGGTGAAGGGTTGAGGCTCTGCCCTCATGATGGCGCTGCCCTGAGGGGCAGGATGCAGCTGGGGGGCTGGGGCGACGTTTGCGCGCGCAGGGCAGGGAGAGGTTGGGAGGTGAATGGGGGAAAGGAGCAGGCGGGGCTTGGCATGCCCTGTCACCCAGTCGCGCACCCGCTCATACCCAGGCCTGGCCAACTCCATTCACCCTGCAGACGCTCACAAACTGCGGCGACGCGATCCGGCTGGAGCGCAGCCGCCGCGGGAGGCAGACATTGGCACCGTGCTGGACAACACGATCTGGTTTGAGAGCATCAGCAACGCGCGGGTGGCGGTCGCCGTGCGCGCCGCCGACGGCTGCGGCGGGGACAAGTGCATCATACAGGGCAACCAGGTGCTGGGCAGCTCGGTGAGCGGGTGCGCCTCCAGCGGCCAGTCCGCCACCGTGGGCTTCTACTACCCCACCAAGCCCATGCCTGCCTGGGACTCAAACCAGGTGTGTGTGGGGGGGCCTGTGTGTGCGCGGGGAGGGGGCGGGGCGGGCGCTTCAAATGCTTCAGTTGCTCGAACGCCGCAAGCCTTCTGGCCGGCTGTTGGCACTGCCTTCCAGGCGCTCTACTCTGCCTCCGGGCCGTGCCCTGCTGCCCACCTCCAGAGCTGAGCCGTCCCCTGCCGCAGTTCAACCTGGCCAGCGTGAGCCCCTGCAAGAACAACCGCGAATACGCCATGTGGTATGCCTCACCTGGCACCGAGACAGCGCGCGAGGTGCTGAGGTGCGTGGCACAGCCCGCAGCAGCGGCGCATCCCCGCCCATGCGGCTCGGCACCAACACGGGTTGCCGGCAGGCTGCCCACCACCTCCTCGGCTGTCTTTTCGGCGCCTGCGTGCACGCTGCCCAACTCCACAGCATGCAGCGTCGCCCCACGTCCGTCCCCACGTTTCACGCTGTGTGCGCTGTGCAGGGTTGGCTCCGTGGGTGCTGTGGGCGCCGGCGCCTCGCTGTTTGAGGGGCGCCACCTGGTGCTGTCGGCCACCATCAACCTGCGGGAGGAGCAGCCGGCGGGGGCGGGCCAGCTGAAGGGGCTGGCCAACCTGGTGGAGCTGAGCGGCGCCACCACTCCGCGTGCGGGGCGGCGCCCATCAAGGCCGCCACGCGGGTGGGTGGGGCCCGGGCTGGGAGGGTCGCAGGGGCCCGTGGACGCGTGCACTGCGTGGAGTTGGTGCCGGGATGCCGCGAGGTCTGGGTGCTGGCGGCTGCTGAGGTCTCGACTGCCCCTCCCCGCCGGGCTGCAGCCGAGGAGCCAGAGTTCGTTCAACGGCGGCAAGGCGCTGTTCGCCAACTTTGCCACGCTGCGCGCGGTGCCTGAGGAAGGCAAGTCGTGATGGGAGCACCAAGCTCTCCGGGCCCTGCTCATGTGGACGACCCGCCCTTTGCTCCGCCGCCACTCAACCAGCTTACCACCGCCTCGCCCCTGCAGACTGGCAGGCGGGCGAGAGCCAGGTGTTTTACGCCTACCACCAGCTGGCCACGGGGAGCAGTACACCATCAAGTGCGATGCGCCGCGGCTGCAGACCACCAAGCTCCCGTTGGTGTCCTGCCTCCAGGTGGGGTGCTGGGGTGCTGGGGCCCTCCTGCCCATCCGCGACGTCATGCTGCTGCCCACCGGTCACGGCACAGCGGCGAGCGACGCATCAACAGGCTGCTGCCCGCGGGCCTGGCTGCTCATGCCGCGCCCCTGCCCGTGCCTGCCCGCAGGTCCAGGACAACTCCCGGGCGGGTCTCAGGGCGAGATCCAGCTGACCCTCATCAACCTTACGGGCCAAACAATCCCGGCCGGCAGCCAGCAGATCACGTTCAGCCTTGCTGTGGGCACGCTAGGGACGCCATAGCCATGTACCATGTTGCTCTGCCAGGCATGGAGACCCCTCGCATCCCTGCATGAACGCCGCCTCTCACAACTCTAGGTAGCTTTGAAAGTTGACCTTGCTTTGGCGTCCCCTTGCATATCCTGCATTTGACAGCATTCTTTCATTGACATGAAAGCCGAGCCATGCAACAAGTGCCCTGCTGCGCTGTCCCATTCTGCCTCTCAACGTGAGTCCGCCATGCGCACGGGGGGACAACACGGCATCAAAACATCAAGCTGTGCTCTTTTTTGGTGCACTTTCCACAGTGTGAGTGTTGGACAGCACTTACAACACACGGAGAATCATGGATCAAGGACAAGGAAGCTAGAACTCAGGCACGGAGGGACACAGGCTGGCAGGGGTCAGGTGCTGCAGCAGGAAGCCCCCAGGCGGGCAGGATCTAGATGTTGCGAGGGCGAGACGGCCAAAAATGACTGCAGAAGGCTTTTTGGAGGATTCCGCAACTTGAGACCGGAATATGGCGCTGTGTGCTCTGCGACCGGCGCTTGCGTTGACGAACTCGGGATGGCTCGCAGACAGCGTGACAAGGTACTGATTTTTATGTGTAATGCAAAGTTCCGGGTGCCTCGCGCTGCCCGAAACGCAGATGGGTTTGAGGGCTGGCAGAAGGCATCACGGCGGTGGAAAACACGCCGCAAGTGGCGCGTCAATTGCCGGAGGCATCTAGCCTGTTGCATGTTCATCCATCGATTGCGATCCTTCGTTTACCATGCTGGGTTTCCCCATCAACAGCGGACACAGCCCTTTTCTGGTCTAACTTTGGAAGGGCACACCTCTGCTTGGCAAACGCCAGCCAGAATAGCTGCGCTCAAGTGTCTTTTGCGGCTGAAACCCCCAAGAAGCGCTGCAGCCGGCGCGTCGGCGCCTAGACATGTGGACACTACCCTCACTTGCACCCCCGTTCTGTGCAACTCAGAGCCGCCCTCGGGCAATGGACAATAATCAAACGGTGGGCCGGTCCAACTGCGCAGTGGTCGCTTCAAGCTCCGGAGAGCCCCGCCACCCAGCTCTGCCGTGTCCTGTCTGCCGGGCCTGGGAGGTCAACCCGGTTCTCCGCCAGACATACATGCATCCACCAATTGCATCCAGCACGTTCTCTGACACCTGGGCTTGACTCCATAGCGGTTTTCCTGCATCCGTTGCTTGCAGACCGCCGGTCGCCCAAAAGAAACGGGTGGCTGGGGCAGGCCAAGCCGCCACGCCTCGCCCGCCTCCCTGCTGAGCACCGTAGCCTTGCTCGGCAGCCTGGTCCTGCTTGCCAGCCGTGGCAGCCCCATCAGCACAGCGGGCCTGACAGACAGCATTGCTGGTATGCTTGGCAGCAGCCAGGCCTCCGAGGGCGGGGCTGGTACACGGCGGCTGGTGCGCTTGTTGCTGGAGGCGGGAGCGGCGGACGAGCAGCCAGATGTGCCGCTGGCGCAGCTGAACTGGTTGCAGAAGCCTTCCGAGGGGTGGGCAATGTGGGAAGCGGAGGCAAGCAGCAGGGAGGAGGAGGACGGTGTGGCGGCAGCCACCGTGTTCCCTGGCATGGGGCAGCCCAGCAGTGGTGCCCCTCCCTGTGCGAGGGTGAGCCGCCAGCACCCGCCTGCTCCAGCTCGCCACTGCCGCGCCTCTGCAGTGCTGCAAACCCTGTGAAGCGTGCTTGATGGCAGGCGCCCGGGGCTCAAGGTCCCCACTCCAAGGTCCCTGTTGCGGCCCTTGCCCTTCATTCTGCCCCCCTCTTTCCCCCACACACACACGCGCAGCTGGTGGTGGAGCAAGTGATGGCCCACCTCAGCACCGCCGCCACGATGCAGAACCGGCTGCTCAGCGGCGGCGCCCTGCAGGCAGCGTCGCTGCAGCCGTTGACGGCGGCGGGGAACAGCAGCGACGGGCTGGGCTTCAAGGCGGCGACGGCCGTAGCCAGCGACCCCTCGCTGCCCACCGCAGCCTCCGCTGCCACTGCACAGCGCACACGGCCTCGCCCACCGCCGCTTGTGCGTCGGTCGCAGGCCCCGCGCCCTGGGTCGCAACCGCCACCCCGTCCTCGCCCGCGGCCACCGCCTCGCCCCCGCCCCCGGCCACCGCCGCGTGCCAGCCCCCGCCCCCTCCCCGCCCCAAGCCACGCCCGCCCCCGCCGAGGCCGCGCCCCCGCCCCCGCGCGGCCCAAGCCGTCTCCGCCACGCCCAAGGCCGTCGCCGCCCCCCGCGCCCCAAGCCTTCGCCGCCGCGCCCGCGGCCGCCGCCGCCGCCACGCCCCAAGCCGTCTCCCCCCTTCGCCTCGGCCTCGTCCGCCGCCGGCAGCCGTGCAGGCCCCCACCGGCTCTGCCCCCGCCGACCTCATGCCGCCGCCCTTCCACAGCGACTTGGCGCCGCTGCCCACGGGGCTGTCGCTGCCCCCGCCGCCCCTCACCTCGCTGCTGGGGGCGGCTGCCTGACGGCCGACAGCGTGGCGGCGTTTGGTGCGAGCGGCAACCCCGCTGAAAGCGCCGAGGCCGCGCTGCGCGCCGCCGACCAGTCTTCGGCGACGAGCGTGCTGTACCTGCCGCCGGGGGTGTACCGCATCAGCGCCAGCCTGCAGCTCCTCAAGCCCGTGGTGTCTGGTGAGCTGCGCTGCCGCCCACCCCTGCCGGGCCCTGGCTGCCTGCACAGCCAGCAGCAAGCACCCTGACCCAACAGCCACAGAGCTGAGGGGCGCCCCCGGACCCTGGCTGACAGCAAGGGGAGGGACGGGCAGCAGGCGTGCACCCTCAACTCGCCTCCAACACACACGCACCCACACACACACACACACACACACGCCCCCCATCGCCAGGCCTCGGCGCACGCTTTCAGATCGACGAGGGCGCCACCCTGACCCTGAGCGCCCAGCCGCGCCGCTCCCCGCCTGGTACTACCCGCTCTTCACGGGGCCCGGCCGCCTGGTGCTGGGGGGCAAGGTGACGGAGGTGTACCCGGCCTGGTGGTCAGACCCAGCCCTGTCGGGTGAGCACGCCCGCTGCGCCGCGCCGCCGCACGGCCGCCCGCTGGCGCAAGTTGGCGGCCGGGCTAGAGGGGGTTTGCGTGGGGTGTAAGGCAGGCGCGGGGCACGGCGGGCAGCACCCCCCCCAGCCAGCACCCCCATGTGAAGCTGTGCGCCTCCCCCTGCCCCCACACCGCCCCTTGTGCAGACGACGCGGTGCTGCAGCGTGCCGTGTCCAGCTGCCTGGGCTCCTGCGTGGTGCTGCAGAGCCGCACCCACTTCCTGCAGCAGCCAGTCACCCTGGGCCCCAACGCCGCCATCTTCGCCACCGCCAACGCCGGCATCGCCGCCGCCGCCCTCCACCGGTGCGCTGCACGCGCCGCGCTGAGCCTGCCTGCCGTGCTGAGCCTGCCTGCCGCACGGTGGCGCCGCTGCCGCTGCGCGTGCTGACGTGTGCCCGGCGGAGGCTGCCCGGTGCAGGCGAGGGGCTAGTGCTGCCCGCGGGCGACTACTCGCGCCGCCCCTTTGTGCTCACCAGCGTGCGCTCCTTCTCCAAGTTTGGGATCAAGATCAAGGTGGGCATGCGGTTGCAGAGCAGCAGCCGCGAGCAACGGCCTGGACGCCCGCCGCTAGCCTCATGCTGCACGCCTCGTCTCGGCGGCAGGACCCTGCGCGCTCCTGCACCGCCCCACGCCCGCGCAGCCCCTCCCACCCGCCCGCGCCGCCCCTGCCCCCGCCTTCAGGCTGGCGTGCGCAACCTGAGCCTGCAGGCGGGCCACTTGAGCAGCAACTACGAGGGCGTGCTGCTGGAGGGCGGCGCGGCTCCGTCACCAACGTCACCGTGGCCCACATCTCGGTGGCGCAGTCCAACCAGCACACCTTTGCCTTTGCCAGCCCCCGGCGGCGCCACCTACCAGGGCGTCACGCTGCGCCTCAACTTCCTCCTCACCAGCGGCTTCCTGGCCCCCGACCAGCCGTCGTCGGGGTGCTGTTCCGCGGCGGCGCGCCGCTCCTGCGCCGCGCCCAGGCCATCTTCCAGGCCATCGACCCCGCCCAGTTCCTGCAAGTCACGCGCTTCGCGGCGGCGGACGCCCGCACCGCCGCCCCGTGTCCGGCTTCGCCCTGCGCTCCGACTGCTGGAACGGCGGCTACGTGCGGCCCGGGCGCAGGTGGCGGGCGCCTTCCGCGACTCCTTCTTCCGCCTCTTCTTCTCGGACGCAGTGGGCGGGGACGTCTTCGACCTGCACCCCGGCTCCGCAGACAACTGGCTCAGCAAGAGCGAGCTGGCCCTGCGTGAGCCCCGCTCCTGAGGCCGCGCCCCTGCTGCCTCTGCCGCCCCGCCGGCTCCTCGCGCCCGCCCGCCCGCGCGCCCCCGCGCGCCTCTCGCCCCCGTCGCCGCCTGCCCTGATTCGCCCTGCCCCCGCCCCCGCCCCTGCCCATGATGCTGCAGCCAGCACCTTCTGGAAGCTGGTGCCTGGGCCCGGCACCCTGGCGCAGTTCCTGGCAGCCAACCCAAACATCCCGCCGCAGCCCGCGCCCATGGAGTTTGCCAGCGCCACGCGTCACCAGGCACGCGCGCCGGCCCTCGCCGCTGCCGGCTGCGGGGGCGCATGCCTGGCCAGAGCTGCCACGAGAGCTGGGCGCTGGGCCCCTTGCTGGCCGGCTCCGTGCCACGGCCTCCGCTTGGCCAGCCGCGCTGAGCGTGCCGCCCGCCCGCGCCCCTCCACGCGTGCAGGGCTTTGGCGTGTCTGTGACCGCGGCGTCCGACTGGCTGCCGGGCCAGACCCGCACCTACTACCTGCACTCCTACTTTGGCGGCGCCGGGGTCAGCGGCAAGCAGGTGCGGCGGCGCCCTCCCGCACGCCGGCAGCCGCGTGCACACGCGCGCGCCTGGATGCTCCGCTCACAGGGACCGCCATCCCGCAGCGCTCCCCCTCTGCGCCTCGGCCTGCGCTTCACACCCCGCGCCCTGCCTCCCCCTCCCCACCCCCGCTGCCGCCGCAGATGCGGTGCAACCCGTACTGGCAGAACACCATGGGCCTGTACTGCACCTCGGTGGCCGCCGACCCGGCCCAGCTGCCGCCGACGGCATGCGCGTGGCCGTGAGGTGCGCAGGGGCCGTTGCACCCGCGGCGGGGGCGTGCATCGTCCGGCGCGGGCTCGGGGGCGTGTGGCCGGCTGGTGCATGGACTGGCTGGATGGTGTGCCCTGCCTGGCCAATCCCTGCCTGCCCTTCACTGCAGATCGTTTGCCCCCCTGGCTGCAGGCTGATGAACCTCAGCAAGAAGGTGGTCCCGGCGCAGACAGTCATCCAGTTTGGGGTGCAGCTGGGCCCCGGCTAGCGGCCGCGCACGCTGGCTGCCTGCCAAGTGCGAGGCCTGCTGCTGTGCCCGGAGGCTGGAGCCCCGCATCCGGGGCTGTACCTTGTACCAGTGAACCGTGCCTGTACTGTTTGGCCCTGGAGCCATGTCATCTAGTCTGTCCATCCTGCTCTCTAGCTGATTTGCTAGGGCCCTCGTCCCCTGTCCTTCGCTCCGCCCTCCCCTCCTGACGGCACTGCCTTGAACTCGTATGAATGCCCGTTGGGCCATTCCCAGCGTGCATTGCAGCCCCAACGTTGTACTGCGGCAGAGCTTGGCGCGGTGCCCATTGCACCCTGCGGATCTGCTTGCCTTGATATCAATGTAGAGCTTACCCACCATCCTATGATTCATCCCAACCATATCCCCGATTCTTTGCGCACCACCGATCCGTCCCCCAATAATGTGGACCCAACCTATTGTTGTGCCCGCACGCTGCCGCTTTTGTACATCCTGCATTACGGGTAGCTTTGCACGTGAGCAGTCGTGATCAGCTCGATGCGAGCAGAGCGAGAAAGCAGCAGGCGCTAGTAATACTCGTAGACAACAACTTCGGGAGGGGGCGGCGGCGGTGAAGGGCTGGGCGGCGGTGCGGGCGGCGCCATGCACACGTTGATGAGGTAGGTGGCCTGTGCTGCGCGGGCGCCGTCGGCGGCAAAACCCAGGTCAGCGCAGGAGGAGGGCCGCGCGGCGCCCAGCAGGCCGCATACGCGGCCGAACAGCGGGTGGGTGCGGCTCATCTCGATGGGGCAGCCCTGGATGTTGCTGCAGCTGGTCTGCAGCAGGACGGGTGCGAGGCTGTGAGGGGACAGCTGAAGCAGGAGAAGCGCTGACCCAGGTTGCACCTGCGGTGCTGCCAGGCGCTCCACCCACCCCCGCCCCCATCCATGCCCCGCCCACCTTGCACAGCTGCTTGGCCACCTCTGGGTCGGCATTGCAAGGCGCATCGTCCGGCAAACAAGTGTAGGTAGCAAGCATGCGCACCACGCACTTACTGGGGTCAGCACCGTTGTAGAACGGCGGAAAGCTGCCAGGAACAGGAAGGGGGAAAGGTCAGAAGGGGGATGTGGGTGGCGCGGCGGCCATGTGCGGCCCGTCACGCCTCACCGCTCGCCGGTAGCATTGTTGGCCACCTCTCCGTCCGCCAGGTTGGCGACATAGTAGGCCTCATCCTGGGGGGCACGTGCACGTTAGGTAAAGCCAGGTGACGACTGCATAGAACGCAACAAGCTTTGCCCAGCGCTCACGTCTGGCAGGACCACCCGCTGATTGCTGAAACGCTGGCGCTGCTGCCGGTCAGGCGCGATGACGCAGAAGGGGGCGGGGATGGCGGCGGCGGCGGTGCTGCAGGGGACCGGGTCGGTGCGTCGTGCTGGGCATGTGGGGGCGATGCGGCGGGGATGCGCGTGCTGCAAGCAGAAGCATCAGGGGCGCGGCACTCACAGAGGACCAGCGGGTCCCCAGGCCGCCTGCGCTTGCGCAACGGGGCTGGAGGTGGCGGCGGCGGCGGGGGAGCTGGCGGCTGGGGAGGCGGCGGGGGAGGGGGAGCAGGGCGGGGAGGTGGTGGGCCAGGGGAAGGTGGTCGCGGCGGTGGCGGCCTGCAATGGAAAGAAAGCAAGGGCGGGTTTCCGTCGTGAAGTATCCTACATTTTTTCAAGTTGTCCACACGCCGCTCCAGAGAAGCAGCAGCGTACCACGGCGGTTGCGGCGGCGGTGGGGAGGGCACTGGGGCTGCCAGGGTGGTGGAAGCACGTCGCTTGCCGTTGGTCACTGCTCACATGCAGTGTGGGCAGCGGGGGCGGTTGAAAGTCGCAACAGCTTGCTGGCATGCTTGTGAGAGCAGTTGAGAACACTCTGCACCCCTGTGCAAGCGCACCTCCAACTGCCACATTGGTGGCTAGAGCTGCCGTGAGGGCAAGCATGATCCACACGCCCACCACAGCTTCCGAGCGCCGCCAAATCGGGCGGTGCGTGTCGTCAGCACCGTAAGGCACCCAGCCGTCGTCATGAAGCGTTTCCCCTTCCTCGTCCTCTTCCCTAATGTATTGGCTGCTCGCTGACGTGATGCTTGGATCAGTATTGCCATCCAACCAACCCATGAGCAGGCGGCTTTTACGCTAGCACAGGCGCGCTGGAAAGGGGAGGCCGCAAACCCTGGCGTATTCGGCCCCAGTTCTCGCCCCAGGTCTCACGGCTGCCGCGGGTCGAGACTGCTGGTGGATCTTAAGCTAGCTGTGCGTGCTCGTCCCTGGGAGCCCCATGGGAGACATCAAGTGCACTCTACCTGCGCAAAAGTACACGCACAAGATGGTATCAACACCTTTCACAAGGAGGGGGCAGTGCAGAGAGCAGTACATCCTTGTTCCTTTTTCGGCGCCTCCGGCCGACAAAGTGGGCGCCGGCATGTGGCATCGACGCTGATAGTGGTGTGAACCCTCCTTCCGGCTAAAGACCACAGTTCCTCGCATCCCACTTGAGCGGCAGGCTTGTGCAGTTGGGCCAGTGCTGTCGCTCGACCGCCCGGCCTTTGCCACCGTGCTCACGTTTTCGATTTACCACCTTGGGACGGCTCGATTGCCATCCAATGCCACTGGGCAGCAGTTACACCAGCTGAGGTGGTTGCGGGAGCTGACCGCTGAACTGAGAGCCCTTGAGGCCGCTGGCGGCGGACATTCTGATCTCTTGGCAACGGTATGATGACCACTCGTGGCAGTGGAGGGCAAGCGGCCTTTCGGCTGCTGGTCCTCGCATGCTGCGTGGTTACCGCCTGTCACACAGTCCAGGCAGCCAGTGATTCCGCAAGCAGTATAGCAGCACATATCAGCCGCTTGACAACGCGCAAGTGGCGCGTTGGATCCGGCAGCAATGTTGCCGCCGCAGCGTCCCGCGGCAATAGGCGCCGGCTGGCAGCCGAGGCGGGCAGCGCCTTTGAGTACTGGGAGCTGCCAGAGGAGGAAGACGTTCGCGTCCCAGCATTGAGTTTCACCAACTATGACACATCAAAGGTGAGGTGCCGGCCCTGCTGGGCCTGTGCAGCAGGCGTCGCAGCCGCAGCATGGCACACCGCGCCGGTGACCGACTCCTACAGCCCGCATGCTCTCATGCCCCGGGCCCCCGCAGGCAGTGGCCTTCACGGTGCAGCAGCACCTGGAAGAGCTCACAGCGGGTCTGGACATGCCGCCCACCGACGACAGGGCGCCCGCCACGGGCGGCGACGAGACGTGAGGGAGCGGGGAGCCCTGAGAATGTTTTGCACTGGCGCGCACGTGGAAGCTTGCCGCAGCGCTGGGCATGCATGGGCTGTTTTGCGTTGCTTTGCTGATTGACGGTGCTTACAGCAGACGCCTCTGCATGCTTCCCTCGCAGGCCACAGCCGCAGCCCGCCTCGTGGCAGCAGATGGACACGACGCTGCGCGTGGGGGAGGGCCGCGTGGCCTACCCCGCCTGCGTGCTTCCCCAGGCCTCCATCTCCGCCATCATCTGGCCTGTGTACGGCCAGCTGCAGATTGGCTGCAACTCGTCACTCTCACACAGGTTAGCGGGGCGGTGGCCGCCGAGCCTTTGAAGATTCTTAGTGCGCAAGGTTGTGAGGCGCAGCGAGTGCGCTTGCACCCCGTGTCGGCCGAGTTGAGAGCGCCTTTGGCGTGGCAGGCAAGGTTTCAGGCAAGCTAGTGTTTGCAAGCACCCGCCCCATTCTTGTCTCCTGTACAGCGTGCCGGCAGCAGCCTGCCTGGGGCAGCGCAGCTGCTCGGTCCTGGCCTCCAACAGCGTGTTTGGGGACCCCTGCCCCGGGGCCACCAAGACGCTCACCTTCACCTACAGGTACTGGGGGGCTGTCCATGCAGGGTTTGCATCCGTGGCAGCAACTCCTGCGTTGGCCATGCTGCCCTGGTGTGGAAGCGCTATGCGATGTGAGAAGAGGCATTGCCAGCGTCGCCCTACCCCTTGAGTTGATTGCAGGTGCGCGCTGCCCGTCACCGGCGCTCCCCAGGCAGCGACACCCAGGCACCGCCTGCCCCGCTGCCGCCGCCTACAGTCTTGCTGCCACCGCCGTCACCGCCTCCCAGCCCCTTGCCCGTGCCATCCCCTTCGCCATCTCCATCCCCGCCGCCCCCATCGCCCTCCCCGCCGCCCCCAACCCCCCTCCCCCCACTCCGGTGGGTTGTCTGAGCTGCCACTCCCTTGCTTCAAGAGGACAGAGGCCTGTCGTTTCGTTGACGCATGTCGTTGGCCCTGCTGCAGTTTGTCACCACCCCCGTTCCCGCTCGCCTCACAACAGCCATCTCGCCCAGCCCCCCGCTCTGGACGTCTCCTTCCCGCCCATCGCCGGCCCCACCGCCCCCGTGCCCCTGCCGCCCAACTGCCCCGCGACAAGCGGCGGCTCCGCCAAAGACTTTGGCGCCCGCGGCGACGGCTACACCAACGACGCGCCGTCGCTGCAGCGCGCCGCGGCCGCCGGCCTGGGCCCCCTGTTCCTGCCTGTGGGCGTGTACCGCCTCAGCAGCAGCGTCACCCTGGCCCGCCCGCTGCTGGCGGGGGCCCGCCGCGCGTCTACCTGGACGCCGGGGTCACGCTGCGCCTGCTGGCCCAGCCGCGCCGGGCCCCCTCTCAAACGACCCCCTCTTCGCCGGACCTGGTGCGCTGGGCGGGGGCTGCCTTGGGGGGCTCAGGCAATCGTTTGCAATTGCTCTATTGCAGCGACCCCCGAGCGGCCTTCCGATGCACCCCCACCCCGCAGGCAAGGTTGTGTTTGGCGTGGCGGGGGTGGAGGTGTACCCGCAGTGGTGGTCGGGACCCGACCGCACACGTGAGCTGCATGCTGGAGGCGCATGGCTGCCATGCCGGGCATCAACACACCCGTTGCAAGGCCCGTCGCCTGGGCCAGCTGTACGCAGCACATTCTGAGCCACTCTGCCTTCCGCTCCCCCTCCCCCTCGTTGTTGTTGCAGCCAGGGATGCGCTGCAAGCTGCCGCCGACAGCTGTGAGCAGGCGTGCACCATCCTGCAGACAACACCGCTGAACCTTGACCGCGGGGTGCTGCTCAACCCTCGCACCGGCTACTGGGGCAACTCCAAGGCGATCTTGATCGGCGCCGGCACAGGTTGGCCTGGCTGCGCATGCACACGGCGCCCGCCTGTGTGGCTCCCGCCTTGCCATTGCCCTCCAGAGGAAAGAAAGCGGTTTGGGACCTCGGCAGGCTGGTGAGGGTGGGGTGTGATCATGCCCGGTGGCTGGCCCACCGTTTGCAGGCGAGGGCATCTCGCTGGTGGCGGGCGCGTACTCCCGCCCCCTCTCCTTCACCGGCATCCTCAACTTTGCCAAGTGGGGCCTGCGCCTGATGGTGAGCGCCCACGTACCTGCCGTACCTACCGCGCCTGCCGTACCTTCACCCACCTCCACCTTCTTCAATTACTTCTACCCACATGCATGTACCCCCCTCCTGTCCCAGCCCGGTGTGAGCGGCGCCAACATCCAGGCTGGCTTCATCACCAACAACCAGGAGGGGCTGCTGCTGGCGGCCACCCCCGCGCAGCCCCTCACCAACGTCACCGTCAGCCACGTGTCGGTGGCGCAGGCGAGTGCGGCTGCAGGGGAGCGGGGAGGGCAGCGGCTGCCGGCAGCGCCGTGCTCGCCAGGGAGCCCTCCCTGTCTGTGCTGCTCCTGTGAGGAGCTCAGCTGGGGCCCGTTCCCACCGGCATGTCATGCTGGTCGCCGCCCCTCCCTGCCCCTGCTCCCCCGCAGAACAACCAGTACACCACCGTCATCAGCTCCGCCGCCGACAGGGCGCTCTTCCAGGATGTCACCGTGCGCATCAACTTTGAGCTGATGGGTGGGTGCCGCGCTGCAGCGGCGGCATCCCGACGTCAGGGCGGCGCAGCCGCGGCGCAGCGCAGCGTCCAGCAAAGCCGTCTGCTTCCCCGCCACGCCGAGGGTGGGCTTGACCAACCCCCCCCGCCCCGCCCCGCCCTCCCGGCGCTGCAGGCGGCTCCAAGGCTCCCCGCGCCGCCAGCGCTGGCACGCTGTTCCGAGGCGGGGTGCCCACCCTGCGCAACACGCGCATGATCATCCAGGCCATGGACCCCGCCCAGTTCCTTGTGCAGACCAACTGGGTGGCGGTGAAGACGGAGACCAGCAAGCCCGTCACCAACTTCCTCTTCCGCTCCGACTGCTGGAACGGCGGGTTTGAGAGGCAGGGGGCCCTGGTGGAGGGGCAGTTCAGGTGAGCCGCCGCGCGCTCCTGACGCCAGCCCCGCCCACCCCCTGCGTCCCGCGCCTGCGCTCTTGCGCAGAGGCGGGCGGTGAGGGGCATGCCCTGGACCCTGGGCCTGAAGTGCTGCGCCCAAACGCGTGGGTTCCCCCTGCCGCCCCCTGCTGTCATCCCTCAGGAACTCCCAATTCCTGATCTACACCAGCGGCTCCATCGAGGGCCGCATCTTCAACTTTGCGGCCAGCTCCGCCAACAACACCCTCTCCATGGGCAACAACGCGGCGGCGGGGGAGTGGGCGCTGGCCACGCAGGCCGACGCGCCGGGCACGTTCAACGGCGGCTCGCCAGCGGTGGAGCAGGTGGGCGCGGCTCGGGCGGCGGCGCCTGGACGCAGCGCTGAGCTCTCTCATGGCAGGGAGGCGTGCCCTAGCCTGCACCTGTGGCCCTAGCCAGCCTCCCCCACCCCCCCCCCTCCCTGCCTGCCTCACGCCGCAGGGTCTGTGGGTGAGCGTGCGCACCAAGAGCGACTGGCTGCCCACCCAGACCCGCACCTTCTACCTCTACTCATACTTTGCGCAGGCAGCCAACCCAGCCACGCTGGTGCGCACGCGCCATCGCCCGCTGCCACTGGCCGGCCGCGCTGCTGCCGCCGTGCAAGTGTCGGGCGCTCACCGCGGGCGGCTCCCTGTGCCCCCTGCCGCCGCCGCAGATGCACTGCATCCCCTTTGTCACCTGGAACCCGGGGGTCATCTGCCAGGTGGAGCGCGCCCCCAGCTCAGGCCCGAGCGGCAGCATGCAGGTGGCGGTCAGGTGAGCGGCGGGCGAGGGGGTCGCGGTGTGTACACGCGTCAAGTTTGGGTATCAAGATGGGTGGGAGGTGCAAGAGCACTCCCTTGGCAGGTGCCCAAGCGTTCCCTGCTGCCTGGTGCTCACTCAGCTTGTCTGGTGTGATGGACCGACCCTGTCCTCCCCCGCGGCCCCTCCTCTCCCCCGCCAGGATGACCAATCGCAGCAAGAAGATCATCCCGCGGGGTTCTACCACCGCTTTGGGGTGCAGGTGGCCCCGTGAGCCTGCCACGGGCACACACGCACACGTGGCCTTGCAGCAATCCATGCCTGTGATCCCTCGCGATTCCCTGAGCATCCTCGTCTGGCATTCAGTCCTGGTGTCTCTCCCCGCTCCTCCTTCCCACTTTCTTCCAGGCTGCTTGCTGCATGTTCACTCCTCTGCATCTGCGCCCGACGTTGCATGGGGCCAAGCTGCGCAGCGCATGCGCGTGCAGGCGTCTGAAATCGATGCCACGCGCGCGGTTCTGACTTGAAAACAGCAGGCAATGCAGCCATTCATGTGTTGTAACGCTGGGCTAGGAACAAAGAAGTGGAGCAGGTGCTGATGCCAGCTGCTGCACCCAAGAAGCGAAAAGGGACCAATCAGTGCAAAGAATCTGAAACATGATCACAAGCCAGGACAAGGTGCCGCGCAAGAGCCCCGGCAGTTCACCGCGCCTCCGCACTGGCCGCGTCAGCGTCGGTGTGGGACGGCGCCGTGACAATGGGGGTGGTCAGCGCGGAGAAGGAGCGCCGCCTGCCGCCCTTGAGCACGTCGTGGCGGCCGTGGCGGGCGGCCCAGCGCAGCATGGCGCCGTCCACGTAGGAGAGCAGGCGGTCCAGACCCTCCCCCCGCAGGCGCAGGCTGCAGTGCACCAGGGAGCCCAGCAGCGCGTAGTGGGTGTCCTCCAGCCGCGACCCGCCCTCCACCAGCTCGCACTCGGGCGGTCCCTGGGTGGCGGCAAAGCAGGGAGCAGGGGGGCGTGAGCGGCAAGGCTGAGGCGGCGACGGCGGCAACCACAGCCAGTGAGCGGCAAGGCTGAGGCGGCGACGGCGGCAACCACAGCCAGCGAGCGGCAGGCCGGCAGCCCGGTGCGGTGCGCGGGTGCGGCGTCGTGTTGCTGTTCCCACCCCGTGCCCTCGTAGTCGGTTGGGTTGACGGGAACGTAGCGGAAGTCGAGGTACTCCATGTGGCTGGGGGGAGGTGTGTGTGTGTGTGTGTGTGTTATAGGAACATGGCCTGGCGCGCTTGTGCCGCGCAGCACCGCCCGCGCCTGCATGCCCCAAGAATGATTCCTCCTCTTGTAGCCCCCCTCACTGGTAGTAGTTGTCCTCCATCTGGACGCTGCGGTTCATGTGGGTGTTCCAGTAGTTGAACACGATGGCTGGGGGGCGCAGAAAGGCGTCGCTGGACGCCAGGTGGCGCCACTTTCTGCCTGCAGCCAGCAGCTTGCCGCCACCGCTGCAGCTGACGTGCGGGCGGTATGCCGGCACCCGCCCACCTGTGCTGTGCGGGCGCAGGAAGGTGAGCACGGTGGCCAGCCCGCCGCAGGGGGTGAGCAGGATGCTGGTGTCGCTCATCAGCTGCACCTGCTGCCGCACCGTCAGGTCGGGCACCTTTGCAAAGTCGTACACGGCGGTACGGGCGCGCGGGTACCGCTCCCGGATCAGCTTGGCCACCTCACGCAGGTTCTCCACCATGCGCCGACCCTGCCGGGCGCAAAGGACGCAACGGAACGGGGGCTGGGCTGGAGTGGCGTACGGCACCAACTGCACGCTGGGTCTGGCGCGAGCAGGCAGGGCAGCGAGGTCGGCAGCGCAGGCAAGCAGGGGGTGGCGGCGGCGCAGGCGGCCGTGGGCTGTGCCAGCGCCGCACGGGGCCTGCCTGGCCGTGGGGCGCCCACCCGGCGCGCCCCACCTTCTTGTTGAGGATGGTGATGACGGGTCGTTCGTGCGGCGCCTCATGCACGCCCAGGTGGCGCACCACCGCCTGGCGGTACGGCAGCGCCCCAGGTCCGCCTGCTGCATGGACAGCGAGCCGCTGCCCGCCAGCAGCGCGCGGAAGCACACCAGGCCGCTGCCCCCACCCAGCACCGCGGCCGCGTACTCGCGGGTCCAGGCCGCGGGGTGGGTGTAGGTGAGGTGCAGCACGCTTTGGTCGGCGCGCGGCGTGTTGACCAGGCGCGGCAGCCAGAAGCGCAGGTCGTCGTCCGACCCGTTGACGGCAAGGGGATGAGCACCTGGGCAGACGCGTCGTACAGCCCAAAGCGGTGCTGCATGTTGAAGATGGGCACCAGCACGTCAAACATAACGTGCCTGCGGGGGCGGGCGGCGGCGGCGCGCTGCGTGGGCAGCCAGCGGGGCACGGGTGACCGGCGCTGGGCGGCGGCGGCGGCAGCGGGCACCCCAGCAGGTCGGCACCAGAGGCACCGGGCTCAGGGGAGCCATGCGCCCTGCCAGGTTGGCAGCGCGGGCGCCTGCATGCGCGTGTGCGTGTACGCCCACCCAAAGTTCCAGAGCAGGGGCGGGGGAAGGCGTGCAGCAGGGCCTGCTCCGAGGGCGCCCACTTCACTCGTGGGCCCGCCCTGGGGAAGCGCTGCCGCCTGACCACCGGTCGCCAGCTCACGCCGGTGTCAATGCGGGAGTGGCCTGGGGCGGGAGCGGGGAAGCGGGCAGCCGTGCTCAGCGGAGTGGGGGCGCGCTGCCGAGAGAGATGCATCGGGGCCAGGTCAGCTGGAGGGGCGGGGCAGGCATGCAGCAGCGGCGCCCACCCGGGTTCAGCAGCGTGGCAGGGAAGTCGAGGAGCGCGCTGCCGGTCTGGTCAAAGTCAATGTACGGGCCTGGCGGGAGGGCGGCAGCGACGCTTTGGGCTCAGGCCGGGCGCAGCGCGGCTGCGAGCCGACCTGCGAGCCGCCCTGAAGGAGGGGTCGGGCAGCGAGGCGGCGGCAGCGGGCCCCACCTGGGCCGCCCCCGTGTACTGCGGGTCCACGTAATACTCAAACTCCCCGCTGCTGGCGTTGAGGCACACGTTGTCAAACTTGCAGGTTGCCCTGCAGGACGCCAGGGGCCAGCGCCGGGTGGGGGGGGGCCACGGCAGGCACCGCTTTCGTGCACAAGGAAGCTGCCACGGCCGTGTGCAGCGACAGCTTGCGATGGAGCAACTCCGGTCTGCTCACGTGTGCCAGTTGTCGTAAAACTTTTGGCCCACGCAAGTGTGGGTCGAGTACTTGGGGGACGCGCCAGGCGGCACGCTCCGACTCCAGCGCCCAAGAGCTCGCAAGCGGCGGCGCACCGGAACCGGCGCTGTCGTTCAATCTTCGCTTAGCGGATGGCCGCGCACCCCCGTCTGCTTCTTGCGCATCCTCTGCAGTGGAACCGTGGACGAAGGGGATGAACCTTTCGCAGCCCTGTCGTGGCTCACAGGCGGCTGGGCGGAGCGGCGCCGCCTTGCAGGCAGGGTGCGGGGCCAGAGGGCGGTGCAACATCAAGCCCCGGATAGCCCGGCAACAGAAAAGACAAGAGAAAGCAGCAGGCAAAGCCCCACCTGCTGCACGCCCAATCTCCGCGGCTTTTAACCTTGCGAACACCATAGCCTAGGGCTGCCGCAGTCACCAGTGGCAGCACCAGAGACCTGTTCCGCTTCCTAGCAATCGCCTTTCCCGCCCTGGCAGGGCTGGGAGTGCTCTGCGCACTCGGCGGCATGTGGATTATGCCGCTTTCACCTGCAGATCATTGCAATTTATCATACATGTGCAGAATTGGGTGCCGACAGGGTATCAGGGGCATTGCTGCGCCACCGCATAGGATGCAGTACAGCTGACTGGCTTCACGAGCATGACCAGCGCAACTTGTCACCGCCCTTCATGTACCAGCATGCATAGCACGTAGTTCTGCATTACATAGTTTGCTGAGGCCACAGGGGACGAAAGAGTGCTGATGCCGACATCCACAGCAGCAAACCTCCGTCACTCGGCGGCGCCCGCTGGCGGCTGGACAGCCAGGCAGCGATGGCGTGGCGCAGCGTGTGGTTGGGCACCAGCCGCCTGTCTGGCAGCTCTTCTCCCGTCATGGGGCTGGTGCCTGCATTCCTGAGCCAGGCCTCGATGGCGTGGCGCTCGTAGGAGAAGCCATCCGCCGCCACCACAGGCTCCTCCAGCAGCACCTGCATGGGTTGTTGCAGGGTTTAGGGCTCCAGGGTTGCAGGGAGGCAGGGGGCAGCACAGCGGCCAGCCCCCACCGCCTCAGCCGGGCAGCCTGGGGGAGCGGGCACAGGCTCACAGCACCCAGCCGGCGCACCTGGGTGATGGGGCAGAGGAAGGCGTCTGAGGGCACGTCGTCGTCGTCGTCCAGCCCCGCCGCCGCCAGCAGCTCCGCCAGGCGCTCGCCGGCCATGGGCACCGCGCCCACGTCGGCGGCAGCCACGGGCGCCGACGCCGCAGGCGGCGGCGCTGGCAGCGGCAGCCGTGGAGGTCGCGGCAGGCAGCTACCGCTGCTTCTGCTGGGCAGGTCGGCATATTGGCGGGGTGGGGGTGGGGTGGCGATGGGGCTGGCTGGGGCGTGCGCGGGGAGCAGGCCCTTGGCCGCCAGCTCAGCATGCACCGCCGCCTCGTCGTCCACATGCTGGCGCAGCTCGGCCTCGCCGTGGGCAAAGTGGCAGCGCCCGCCAAACCTGCACTGGCCCTGCAGGGGCAGCAGGGGGTGTGTGTCGGCGAATAACGTGCGACGCCATCGGCATGGAACAGACTGGGACGCAACACCCAGGACCGACGGACAGCGGCGGCAGGCTCACGTTGTTGTGCAGCCAGTGCCAGCACAGCACTTTCTTGTAGTTGTGGATTGGGGGCGTGGCAGGCGGCGGGGGCACCCAGCCAAGCCTGGCCCGCTCCTCAGCTATGCGCCGTGCAAACCTGCGCCTGCAGGCAGAGCAGCAGCAACCGGTTCAACCATGCATGCACCCAGGCAGGTGATTGTTGGAGCTTGCCCACACAGCAGCGCACCTGGCCTCGTGCTGCTGCTCGTGGGAGTGTGCAAAGTGGCAGACGGCGCGTGAGCAGCGGCCGCCTTGCAGGTAGTCCTCGCACAGGCGCGTGTACTTCTTGTCCTCCAGCGTCAGGCGGCCAGAGACATCCGGGGCTGCTGCCCTCGCGCCGGAGCGCCGTGAGGCTGCTGCGGTGCTGCTGCTGGCTGCATACAAACGGGCCGATGCGGCGAGTCAGGGACCCTCCCGAGCAGGTCGCACATGCATCCTGCTCGCGGCAGGAACAGGGTCCAAAGTGTGCGCACCCTGCGAGCGGTGCGAGGCGGTAGGCGAACGTGCCCATCCGACCCTTCCGGTGCTGGCAGATGAACCTGGGCGCTTCTGTCAACCTCTTCTCCCTCTCCCAGCGCCTCAAGAAGGGAGTATGCCTGCAAAAGACGAATACCAGTGTGTCCGCGTTTGAAGGGGTGGCGCAATGCAGTCACAGATGCAGACACAACATTCAGGATTGATCCTGAGCGCACCGTGGGCTCTGCAACCCTCATAACGCGCAAGGAGAAGAGGCAAGTTGTGGGCTTTTTATGTTGTGAACCCCAACGCCGCTGAGCTTTTAGGGAAGGGCAAACACCACGCAATGCGACGCAGTGACGACCGTGAAATCAATAACGAGGGCTCTTCCTGCTGCCGCCGCTGCGCCCGCGCTTTGAGGTGTCCCGCCACTGGGGCTTCAATCGACATTTAAGATTGCTTGCAGGAGGTCGCTGTAAAGTTGCTAGGAACTGAGGAACAAAGAAAGAAGAACAAAAAGGGAGCAAGGACAATGCTGGGAGCAACTTGCCGCAAGGTCACGCGCCGCTCTTCACTTCCCAGTGCTGGTTGGGTTGGCTGGCAGCAGCTGCGCGCACCAGCTGCGCTCGCTCTTCACTCTAGCTGCGCCCGGCATGCACGCGATAGCCCTTGGGCACAAACCACTGGGAGAGGTCGATGCCCTGCTCCAGCAGGCGGGCGGTGGCGGGCTCTGTCTGCGCCAGCAGCTTGTCGTGCACGAAGCCGTTGGACACGAGCACCGAGCGATCAAACACGGAGAAGGCGCGGCCGTCCATGGTGGTGACGCTGCCGCCCGCCTCCTCCACCACCAGCACGCCCGCCGCCATGTCCCAGGGCTTGAGGCGGTACTCCCAGTACGCTTCAGCAATGCCTGCCCGGCACGAAAAGCGGGTGTTACCTTCAGTCACTGGATGGCTGCCCTCGCAGCCGCCGTGTGTGCAGTCAGGAGAAGCTGGGCCGGTTTCCCCTCCCCAGCGCATGCGCCGCCTCACCGCTGGCCACGTGGCACATGTCGATGGCGGCGGAGCCCAGGCGGCGCACGCCCTGGCTGACGTCGGTGAAGTGCTGGAAGAGGCGCATGTTGGCCAGCCAGCAGTCGTCGTGCTCGTAGCCAAAGCCCGTCACCAGCAACGACCTCTCCACGTCATGCACCTTGCTGACCTGGAGGCGCAGCGGGGCACAGCGCGTAGGGGAGTCCAGGGGGATGGGCGCGGGGGGATGGGAGAGAGCGGCATCCCGACTCGAGGCATGCAGCAGGGACAGCGTTGAGGCAGGCAATGACGACAACAGCAAGGGCGCTGCCGCACGATGCGTACCTGGATGGGCTTGCCGTTACAGAAGGCGCCGCCGTTGCGGGCTGCTGTGTATGTGCGCGTGATCCAGCTGCCAGGCCCTCCGCAAAACTCCACCACTGCACCAGGCACAGGCCGCTTCGACTCACCGCCCTCCCGCACATCCCGAGCAGAACAATCTGGCGGCCCCACACAGAAGACAGGCACTCCATTCTGGCCGCCACCGCCAGCCACGCCGCACCCGTGGACGCCACTGGCGTGGTGTGGCGCAGCACCGCCACGCAGACGGCAAAGGAGGGGTAGCCGTGCGCAAAGTTGGTGGTGCCGTCCAGCGGGTCCACACACCACAGGTATTCGCTGCTGGTGTCGCCTGCGGAGAGGGAGTGCGGGGGGGGGGGGGGGAGGGCCGTAGGAGGCTGCAAAGCGGGCTGGCAAGTGCGTGCCGATGGGTTCTCGTCGCACGGCGTTGCCAGCACTGCTGCAGCCCCGCTCTGCAGCGCTCTCACCCGACACGCCGCCCTCCTCCCCCAGCACCGCGTGCCCGGGAAGGCGTCCCGGATGACTGCCAGGATGGCGTCCTCACTGGCACGGTCGGTGTCGGTCACCAGGTCGGTGGCCCCTTGAACTGGATGCTGCGCGGCTTGTCCACCGCATCCATCACCACCTGCGGCAGAACGGGAAGGAGGTGATACGCGGTTCCTTGTTCTGTGCAGCGACAGCATCAAGCAGCAGGCTTGCGATTGCTGCACGGCTGCCAATGTGGGGCGTGGGGCGCTGGCCGCAGCTGTGGCAAGCAGCGTGCAGGCCTGCCCGTAATTTTTGCATGCAGTACGAAAGACCCTGACTTCACACCTTGGATCCTGCCTCAGCAGCAAGATGCGCCACCTCCAGCAGGGCTGTGTTGGGCACCCGTGCCGAAGCGCACACCTGCACCGCTCGCCGGGCGGCGCGGCAAGCGCCTGCTGCCGCTGGGCGGCGGACCGGCGGCGTGAACGGCTTCTGTGCGATTCCTACCGCCGCCATAGCTGCCGAGGACGGGGAATGGACGCCCCTGCTCCCCTGCCTTGTATGGGTGCGCACGCCGGATCACCCGGGGCCTTTGTTTTGGATCAATTGATCGCTATCACGGGATGATGCTGCAGTTGATGGCAGGTTGGGTGCCCCTCCTTTCGGCACCCATCCTGCTGCGTGCTGAGGTCTTCAATGTGGATCCGTCTTGTTTGTGCTCTTCTGCTTGCCATGCGGTGGGATTCAATCAAAGCGACCCTATCTGATCAATATGTGCACGCTAACAGGGCTTGAGCTCCTGTGCAGCTCTTGCTCCTAACCGCGTCGCCTAAATATGCAGAGGGGTTGCCCCTCTGGGCCCAGAAAACGTAACGCGGCCGTACTGGCATGCTGGCTCGCGCTGGTAGGGCTGGCCGCGTTTCAAGTAAGTGTCCGCTGTGCGGCAGCGCTTGCCGCCCTGGAATCTCCGGCCGCCATTTGACCGCTGCTGCGTCTTCTTGTGGATGTCATGCAGGGATGCAGTTTTGGACAGCTAGGAGGCAGGCTTACAGGGCCTTTCTCGCAGCAGCAGCGGTCAGGCTCGCGGCTTGCGCCGCCGCACATGCCTGCCTCTGGCGCGGCCAGGCGAGGCGGCGACGCCGCTGGCAGCAGCACTCTGGGCAGCAGCGGTCTGCTGGGCAGCAGCGTTGCTGACCACCCCACGTCTCGTGTGCCCTGCGTGCGTAAGTCCACCGATGTGCCCTACGTCACCCCCGCGAAGTGGACCTGCAGCAGCAGCGGTACTGCGCGCTTGAGGCGGGGCGGCCGCCCGGCGGCTATCTGGCCGCCTGCACCATTGTCAGAGGTGCGCTGAGCGTTCTGTTTGCTGGAAGCTGGGACCGGGATTGCGGGGGTGAAAGCTGACAGGCAGCCGGGGCAACTCAGCACTCAGCGTTGATGCTCTGCTGCCCTTGCTTGCAGACCAGCACATCGACCTCCCTGAGTGGCTGGACTACCACCGCCGCCTGGGCGTGTCCCACTTCTACGTCATGGACGACGGCAGCAGCCCACCCTTGGACGACGTGCTTGCGCCCTACGTGCAGGCAGGGGCTTGGGGGCAGATGCCCTCACTGGGGCTCTCTCCCTGCCTCTGCGGCGCTGCTTCATGCCTCCCTCGCCTGGCCACCGCCCCACACTGCTGCCCCCTGCCCGCCGTGGTGCCATGCAGGAGGGCGTGGTGACGCACCGCGTGATGCCGCCCTCTGAGGAGGCGCAGCGCGAGGTCCGGCGGGCCACCTGCCACGAGCCCCACATCAAGCACAGGCAGCTGATGGCCTACCACCTCTGCCTCTACCACCACGGCCACCGCCACCAGTGGATGGGTGCACACGCGCCCGCCCGCCTGACAGCGCAGGCGCACTCTGCTGCTCCTGGCTTGCGCTTTATGCTTGCCCCCGGGGACTTACGTTCCTGCTATGTCCAACCCTGCTCCCCGCCGCACAGCCTTCTTCGACGTGGATGAGTTCTTCGTGATCGTGGACAACAGCACCAGCCTGCCCTCCCTGCTGCACGACTACGAGCCCTACGGCGGCCTGGGGGTCAGCTGGCGCCTGTTTGGCTCAAGTGAGGGCGCCACGCTTGCCTTGCGCCCATCGCTGCACCCTCCTCATTTTCATGGGCCGGTGGTGCTGCTCAAGGCGGCGTGTGAAGCGCTCACGGGCGGTCCCTGCCGTGCAGGCGGCCACCTCACGCACCAGGCCAACACCATCGCCGCCTATGTCAACTGCTCCCACCCGGACGTGAGGCGGCAAGGGTGGTGGGACCCGCTGCCGCACCCTCTGTGCCATGTGCGCGGCGGAGCTGATGCGTGCGTGCGTGCCCCCCTCGCGCGCTGCGTGGCTCCTGCAGAACGGGAGAACACCCACATCAAGACGATTGCCAACATGCGCTACCTGGCGCGCATGGCGGGACCCCACGACGCCTTCTACCCGCCGGGCCGCTTCACAGTCAACGCTGCGGGGGAGCCGCTGCACGGGCCGCTGGCGCACCGAGTGGAGTGGTCCCGCCTCGCCCTGCACCATTATGCCATCAAGTCGCGGCAGGACTTTGAGGCCAAGGCGGCGAGGGGGACGTGATGGGCGACGACAGCAAGCAGCTGCAGGCGCTGTGGGACCGGGTGGAGCAGGGGTGAGCGCTGCGGCCTGCGCGGAAGCGCGGGTGGGAAGGGCTGGGGGTGTGTGCTGGGCAGGCGGTGGACACGCTTCTTGCGCACGCTTTTTGCGCACTGTTTTCTGGGCACAGACAGTGCCAGGAGAGCACAGCGTGCCGCAGTGGTTTGCTGGGCTCCATCAGAAGTGTATGTTCCCTTGTTGGTGATCGGTGCAGGTCGACCGAAAATTGCTCAGAAATTGTGGAGAAAACGCTGCGGCGCTTTGCCACGCCAGCGTCAGACGTTGCCCAAGAACAGTGATCTCATGTACCATCAAGTTTGTGCCCAGGTTACGCACTGCTAACCGATTGCTCAAGTATCGCTGCTGCTCGACCTGCCGCTGTGTCACGCAGCGCTGCTGCGGCACGCTCAGTAGTTGTCTCAATTCTTACCTGTTCGATGCATTGTTTCCATTATCTGATCATCATTTTCAGTCCAGCTGTTCAGCGTAGGCTGTCCTTCTGCATGTAAGGCCAGTGCTGACATCATGGACACCAGCCCAGAACCGCCAGCACAGCACAGCGGCGGGAAGCTGAGTTCAGCAGCCGCAGTGTGTGTTTAGCGGCCGCCGTGCGCTAATTCGACATGACTCGTTAGTAACGCGACGAGGATCACTTCAAATGACGTCAGAAAACACGTGCCTTGCCTGAGGTGTTGTCGCGTTTATGCAGCCAGGGGGTCCAAGCGACCCAGCAAGTATGGGGGACTCTGCAGTTGTTGTTCGTCTTAACGGCAGTGGTCGCCGTGTTCTCCCTGCTTCAGGTGAGTTGGGAGTGCCGGCGGCAAGCTGCTGCTGTGTGTCCCGAACGCTCTTGACCAGGCTTCTCTCCCATGCATTCCGCACATCCATGCACGCCCCTCAGGACTGCATGTACGGTGCGGGCGTAGGCGTGCAAGTGGATGCCACCACGCAGCTGTCTTCGCCACATCGCACGCTGGCGCAGCAGGCTGACACGCCAGCCGGAGCCGGGAGCGGCAGCAAGCCGAGGTCGACGCACGTGCCAGACCCCACAACCCGCCGCCCCCTGACTTCAAACGCCTCCTGTGAGGCATGGTATCCCGACCCCGCGGTGGCCACCCCAAAGGAGCTGCACCTGCAGCAGCAGCGGCGCTGCCTGGCGGCGCAGCCCGGCTGGCGCCCTCCCGGCGGCTACCTCGCGATCTGCGCCTCAGCCAAGGGTGGGCAAGGGGCCAGGCGTTGCCATGTTTGCTGTGTGGATGTGCACGAACATTGGAGGCATTCCACAGCTCCAGGCCCGCTCTTCACTGCAGCAGCGCCCGTCCCCCCCGCGCCTTGCAGACGAGCACCACCACCTCCCGAGTGGCTGGACTACCACCGCCGCCTGGGCGTGTCCCACTTCTACGTCATGGACGACGGCAGCAGCCCACCCCTGAAGCCGTTGCTGGCGCTCCAAATACAGGCAAGCGGCTGCCGGGGATTGCGGCCTGGCTGCTGCCGTGCGCTGGCTGGCGGGGCCATGGGTGCCCTCCCGCGCATGCCTTGCAGAAGCACCCGCGCCCCGTGCCTGCGCTTCCGCAGGAAGGATGGGTCACGCTGCGCCGCGTGGGCGCGGCGGCGGCGCTGCAGCAGCGGCTGCGCGCCACGACGTGTCGTGAGTACAGCGCGGGCCAGCGCCAGCTCATGCACGCCGCGCTGTGCCTGCGCGACTACGGCCACCGCCACCAGTGGATGGGTGCGTGCCAGGATGGCCCGCCTGGCCGTAGCCCGCAGGCTGTCCACGCCCTCGACGCTCGTGCCTCCCTGCTCCCGGCATCGCTCATGGGTAACAGCTGCCCCCCTTCCCGCCCCCGCCTTGCAGCCTTCACTGCCGTCGACGAGTTCTTTGTGTTCAACGACGCCACGGACAACCTGCCGGCACTGCTGCGCGGCTATGAGGAGCACGGCGGCCTCACCGTCAACTGGCGCATGTTTGGCTCGAGTGAGGGCCGGGCCACGCCGCGCTGGCTGCCGGAGGAACGGGGGTGGGGGGAGCAGCCAACCAGGGAGGCGCTGCATCCGCTGGGTGGGCCCAGGGAGGCTGGCGGGCTCAATGGCGCCCTCACGGCTGCCCGTGCTGCGCAGGCGGGTACAGGACGCGGCAAGCCAACACTCTGACGGCCTTCACCAAGTGCTATGACTGGCAGGTGCGGCCGGCTGGCGCTGGGGCCGCCCAGCGCTGAGCTGGCAGCCGCATGCGCGCAGCGGCGCAGCCCGGCGCTGCCTGCAGGCCGGCAACCCGTTGTGCTGCCTGCCCGCCGCAGGACGAAGGCAATCTGTGGGTGAAGACCGTGGCCCAGCCACGCTACCTGACCAGCATGCTGTCGCCCCACCACGGAGCCTACGCGCCCGGATACGCGGCAGGTGCGCCTGCGGCCGCCGCCCGCCCCCTGCTGCGCGGTGTGCCGGCCGTGGAGCTGCCCTCTGCCGCTGAGGGCCGCTTGCAGGCGTGCGTCCACGGGCAGGCGGCTGCACCCCATGCTGAGCCCGCATGCGGCCACCCTCCCACCCCATCGCCGCGCAGTGTCCACGTCAGGCAACGAGGTGGAGGGCGCCAGCAGCGAGCGGCCGCACTACAAGCGCCTGGCCCTGCACCACTACGCGGTGCGCTCCAGGGACGACTTCCTGGCCGCCAAGCAGCGCGGCAGCGGCATGGGGAGACCGTCTACAGTTCCTGGTACCGGCAGGTGGAGGCCAGGGCGGTGGCCACGTGCAAGGCGGGCGCCGAGGCGTGGCGGCGGCTCTACGGCGCCGTGCGTGCCGGCAGCGGTGACGGTGGCTTGGCAGCCGCCGATGAGTGACCCCTGCCTTGCGCCGCTGCCTGGTGGCCTTCTGTGCTGCCTAAGCTGCTTGGCACGCCCGTCAGCACCCCTCACAATTTCAGGCAAGCCTCAAACCAAGCCTCTCGTTGCACTGTACCACTCTGTTTGCACGGCACCAGTTGACAACCCTCCCTTGATTTTATTGTCCGTGTGTTTGTACATCCAACGCGTTGGTTCACACGCGTGTCAGCGATGTGCGGGTGAGGGCGCGAGGTGCACAGGGGGCTTGAATGGGAGGGGGGGGGGGGGGGGGTCAGCAAGCGGGGCAGAGGAGAGCCTTGCGCGGGTGGGCCTGTCAATGGGCCGTCGGCACCCTCAAGCACGCCTCCGTCTCCGCCGCCGCCGCCGCCGCCGCCTCTCCATGTTCTGCAGCTCCTGCACGTTGGCCAGGGTGCCCGCCTTTGCCAGGTCCACATGCGCCACCATGACCGCCACCAGCACCACCTTGTGCCCCTCCTGCGGGTGCTCCCCGCCTCTTGCAGCACCGTCACGCGCACCCGGCACCGCTCGTCGCGCGACACCTTGAGGGCGTGGGGAGGGTGCAGAGGCGGAGGATCAGGCGGCAGGCTGGGCGGGCACCAGGCCAGAGGCAGGGAGCGCACAGGACGGCCAGGGGGCAGCGCGGCGGGCGGGTCGGCAGCGGCGGCGGCTCACGAAGAAGCGGTGCATCCAGAAGAGCGAGGCGCGGCGCTGCCAGGTGCCGTCGAGGCGGCTGGGGTCGCAGGTGCACCCCGCCACGCACTCCACCCGCGCCGTGCCCATGCCCTGGTAGCTGCGCAGGTGCGCCAGCCACACGATGGTGTCGGCGCCCGCCCCCCCCCCCCCCGCGTGTCGAGCTCCAGCTCCACCCACGCGCCCGGCCTGCTGCCCCGCCACCCCCACTTCTGGTGCATGAAGTCGGCGGCCTGAGGGCGCTCGGGCGCGTACTCAAACCCGCTGTGGTTGCGCACCACGGGCTTGAAGTCCTCCTGCGCGGGGTGTGGGGGTGGGGGTGGTGGGGGTGGGGGAGGGGCAGCCGCCGCGTGGGCCTGCTGAGGCTGGGGACGCAGAGCACACACGAGACGCCCTTGCCCCCCCCGCCCGGGCCCACCATCATGGCGCAGAAGCCGGGCGTGGCGTCCTCGTTGCCCGGGATCATGGGGGTGGCAGCGCCGCCAGGCGCGGGTCGGCCCGCCTGTCCGCAGTGTACACCGCCTGCCCCGCCTGCGCCTCCCACACCGCTCGGATCAGCGGCTGGGCCAGCAGCTCAGCAAGCGCCTGGTGCCCAAAGTTGCCGGGGTGCATGCTGTGGGGGGCATGCGCGAGCGGGGCGCCGCGGTGAGCGTGGCTCCCAGGCAGGAGTGGGCTGGGTGCCGGGCGCTGCGCAGCACGTGCTCTGTGGGTGGGGCCAGCTGTCGCTGTGCTGTGCCCCCCTCCATGTCCCACTTCCTCCACTGAATGACATTCCTTGACCCTCGACACAGGCAAGCAGGCCCCCTAGCCCCCCAAAACCCGCCCCCAGCTCACCCATCCACCAGGAAGAAAGGCTCCCAGGGCTGGCCGGGGGATGGCCGGGATGGTGCCCACCTCCAGGCTGCCGTTGGGCAGCTGGTAGCGGTGCGCGCGGTCCGCCATCGGCACCGCATCCACCTGAGATCGCAGTGCGGGGGAGGCGGCACGTCGCCGCGCCCATCCCCTCCGCACTTGACCAGCCGCCCAGCACTGCAGCCCCGAAGGCCGCACGGGATGCAGGTCACAGCGGGCCCCCCCCCCTCCCCCAGCTCCCCCCCAACACACACACACGAGCCAGGCACCTCCCCCGGCCCTGCCGCCCACCCACCCTGAACTTGTCCACCCCCGCCGCCATGAGGTGGTAGGCGGCGGCGCGGATGCTGAGGGTGGGCAGGTCGTAGTAGTGGGCCAGCTCGGTCAGCTGCCCCTCGGGCTGGTGGTAGAACAGGCCGCGGTCCAGGCCGTCCCCGGTGCCTCCCACCACGCGTAGTGGTGCAGCAGCAGCAGCGCAGGGCGGCTGCGGTACGACAGCAGGCGGCGCACCAGCTGCTCAAAGGCGCGGCGCTCGGGGGAGGTGAAGGGCGCGTCGGCGCGCTCGTTCACAGAAAACTCGAGCGTGACTGCGGGGCACAGGTGGTGGGTGGGGGAGGCACTGCTTGCACCAGGGGGCGAGTGGTGCCAGCCACGCGCGGCCCACATGCGGCGCCAACAGGGTGCAGCAAGGGGGACGGTGAGCAGCGCGGCATGCGGCACTTGGTGGGCAGGCTGCGCAGCCGCCGGGTGCAGCCTCCAGCCGCCGCCTCACCCAGGTCAACATCCTGTGGGCAAGGGGAAGGGGCGGCCACAGTGGCGGCATCAGACGACCGTGTGCCGGCAGCGCAGCAGGGGTGGGTGCACGGGGGGCATCAAGCTGCTGCGTGCAGGCGCACCTCGGGCACGTGGTGCTGCAGGCAGGCGGCGTAGAGGAAGGCGGTGGAGGCGGCGATGGCCTTGTTCACCAGCACGTGCTGCCTGCATGGTGGGGGGGCGAGCGCAGCAGTGTGCAAGGGCTTCCAGCAAGACAAGCGAGGAGCGCCGCGTCTGACACCTGGCAGCCTGCAGCAGAATCATGCACGGGTGCCGGCGGACTGGGCGCGACGCCGTGCGGCACTCTGCCCGGCTGCCACGCTCCGCACCTCTGCCCTGCCGCACCAGCGTCAAGGCAGCACAGGCCGCCGCACGCTGGCAGGCCCAGGCCCCCACCCCGCCCCCTGCGCACAAGACCAAGCAGCCCCTGCCGCAGCGCACTTGTGGTGGAAGGCGTGGCGGATGAAGGCGAAGAAGCGTTCCACGTAGGCCAGCTTGGGCAGGGAGGCGCCGCCGCCCCCGTGACGCTGCGGCGCAGGCGAGGAGCGGCGCTCAGGGCGGCGACCCCGGCAGCAAGGCCGCCCATGCGGTTCCCATCCACGCGTGCCGCCGCCGCCAGTCTCAGCCCACCTGCCCCCTAGGGCGTAAACCTTGATGGGCTTGCCCGCCAGCAGCTTGCTGGCCAGCCGGTGCAGGCGCCGCCCGCTGCCGTAGTACGTCTCGCCACGCCGCAGCTCCTCGCGAGTCAGCACCGTGGGCCAGGGCAGGCGCAGCCGCTCCTGCAGCAGCATGCGATAGCAGGCCCGCGCGTTAGAGCTGCCAGCCATGCGGGAACGTGTGAGCAGCACGCCCGCAATCACACGTTGGAGGCCCAACCGAAGCCAGCGACAGCGCACCGGCATGGGCCGTGGCGGAGGGCTCGTGGGCGCAGGCAACTTCACTGTCATGGACCGCTCACATTGCAGGCTTCCTACAGACAGACGGGCGGACTTGGTTGGTTTTCAAGGCTCACAACCTGCTGGGCGAAGCGAGCACCGTCGGCACCCCCTGAACCGACGCAGCTGCAGCCAGGTGTCACCCACGCTTCCCCAGCTGTAGAGCAGTCAACGCTGCCTAGCACCCATGTGCACCAAGATCCTGAATCGAATCAAAGCCAGGCAGCCGCTGCAAGGAGGCGGGGCAGTAAACACCAAAGTGCCAGGGGCCCGCACCTGGCCTTTTAACCAAGGCAGGCGCTGATGTTATCAAAGCTCCAATACCAATGACCAGGCAAACGCAAATGAGCTGCGCCTGCGACACCAGGGGCTTGCGGAGCGGGGACCGCCCTGGTGGCGGGCACAGGGGGCCCTCCTGAGGCTCTTGAGCCTCCTTCATTACCACCACATTTGAAAAGCAGACGACTCTGATGCCGGTGCAAGCATGAAGCCGAGTTGTTGACATCAGTGCTGGCGGCCGTGGCCATGTGGCGGTGCACGTGCTGGCAACAGTTTATCACAGACCTGCATTCCACCTGACAAAGACAACATTATGCAGCACTCAACAAACAGGTGTCGGCTGTGTGCAGTTGATTAGGCTTGACAACGGCTGCCTATCTCTTGCCACCTTCCATGGACGACGAAGCACTGCTGGCAAGCCAATCATAGCAGCTCAATCCACCAGATGCATGCAGCTTGTCATACTTTATCAATCTCAATTGCCCACATGTATGATTTGATCTTGTTTCAGGCGCGCAGTGGCGCCAGCACGCAGGCAGGCTGGCACAAGAGCGGGTGGCGCATGCGGTGCAGCGGGCGTTGCTGTGCTGGCATCAGATGAAGCACACCCTCTCCTTGGGCGACTTAACCTTCTGATAGGAGCCGCTGTGCGATCTGATCTGTCGATTCACTACCGACGAACTCTCTGCAGGTTCCCCTGTTTCGCACCGCCTAGACAACCTGCAGGATGCCGGCCCTTGTGCAGTTCACCGCTGCCCCATGCACCAGCCAGGTCCGATGCTGCTGCAATCCGCAAAATGCGCCAGGCGCGGACTGTCGAGCAGCAGCGGCGAACCGCCTCACCACCCACTCTCGCCTCCTCTCTCCTGCTGCAGTGTTTCAAGCAGATCCGAGGCAGGCCACGTGCGGGCAGCGTGGTTTGCGCGGCTGTGCCTCGGGACCTGGGGACGGCGGCTAGACAGGCGGCCGGGGCAGTGCTGGGAGCAGCGGCAGCAGCAAGCCTGCTGCTACCTGCCATGCCGGCCCTGGCTGTTTCTGGCGGTGGTGGTGCGTGCAGCCGCCTGTTTGCATTCGTTTCATGCTGCGGTCTGCGGCACGGCTGGTCACGCCAGCTGGTGGCACCAAGTTCGTGCTGCGCCCTCCTGCGCCTGTGCAGGCAGCGGCAACAGCCTGGCTTTTGCAGACCTGTCTGGCCAGGACCTGCGCAAGAACAAGTACACCAAGGCTGACCTGCGGGGTGCTGACTTCAGGTGGACATTCCTTGCTGCAGCATCGCGCCAGGGCGTGCTGCGGGCCTCGCCCTCACGGCGTGCACCGACCGATCCTCTGCCCTGTTGTTGCGGGATGAGTGTTCTGAAACCTTGGAATCTACGCGCGCCCCCCGCTCTCCCCTCCTCCTTCCCTGCGCCCACTTGACTACCCGCAACTGAGACCCCGTGCCCTGCAGCGGCGCCAACCTGGAGGGGGTCACGCTGTTTGGCGCCCTCTGCACCAACGCCAACTTTGCGGGGGCCAACCTGCGGAACGCCGACCTGGAGCTGGCTGAGCTGGAGGGGGCGGACCTGAGCGACGCGGTGCTGGAGGGGGCTATGGTGCGCCCCGCCCGCACCCTGCACCGACGTGCCGCGGCGGGTGCTCGCCCTGTGCCGGGGATCCCTGCCGCCACAGCGCCTGCCCTCCTTGCCCCGGCGCTGCCACAGCGCCTGACGCAGCGCCTCTGCTTGGCCCCGCCGCTGCCCGCAGCTGACCAACGCCCAGGTGGGGCGCATCAAGAGCATCAACGGCGCCGACTTCACTGACTCGCTCATCCGCAAGGACGTGCGGCTGGGGCTGTGCAAGATTGCAGGTGCGGTGGGGCGCAGGGGCAGGAGATGCCGTGCCTGATGGCGACCTGGACATCCATCCCGACCAGCCCCTGCTTGCTGGTGCAGATGGCGTCAACCCAACGACGGGTGTGGCCACGCGGGACAGCCTCTTCTGCCCCTGAGCGCAGCGTAAGGAGCGAAGCTGGCGGCACTTGAAGTTTTGACAAGATTGTTTGTTGCTGTATATCACGCTGGCATACTGTGTTGTTGTAATCGAAGATCACAGAACAGTGTGCAGAGGGCCATGCCATCGGCAGCACAGATGCTGCTGTGCGCTGGCGCCGCCGGGAAGGGCAGCTCATTGCTGCATGGCAAGGGGTGGATTGGTCGCTTGGCTACCATTGGAGCAGATTTTCATTTGTTGGCCTTCCAGAGCACCCACCAACGCACTCCAACTCCCAAGTGCCTCAGCCCCGGGAACCCCTGTGAGAGTGAGCTCCGATTGGGTGATTTTGCTCGTTTTGTATGGCTGCACAGCTTCAGGTACAGGCAGCACGGTGTAGCCCACCGCCGTGGGTTCCTGTGAAGCCTGGCAATGGGAGAAACGCTGCGCAACGCGGTAGCCTTGGGAGAAAAGCACGCGGATATCAACTAGCACCACGCGCTGCCTCTGAGCAGCAAGAAAAGCAGCAGGGGTTGGGGTCGCCACCGCCGCCGCCACCCCACCGACCGAAGAGCTTTGACGACTTTGTGCCTCAAGCCATTTCCAATTACGACGGCTTCGTAGAGGATGCAAAGCAAAAGATGCAGGAATTGGAACAGGCGAAGAAGGTGGGAGGCCTGGGTGGTGACGGTGCCTCGAGTGCATGGCTGATGCCGCACTGCCACGCCTTGCCCACCCCATCCCTGGTACCGGCCTGTGCTGCAGGAAATCGACACCCAAGCTGAAGACATGCGGCGAGAGCGCGGCGTGCCCAGCTGGGTGGTGGGGTATGTTGGTTGGGCGCAGCGCCTGTCTGCCAACACGGCGAAGGAGGCGGCCAAGCGGCATGCGGCGCTGGTGGCCAAGCGCGGGCTGTACATCGCAGCTCTGCAGCTGCTGGAGAAGGAGCTGCAGGAGCAGCCGCCGCTGGTGACCCCGGACGAGACGACTGCCGACTGGGTGGCGATGGCGGGGTATGAGTGGGTCACCAAGGTGTGTGTGTGGGGGGGGGGTAGGGTTATGGTGTGAGGGTGGCTGGCGCCCAGGGCCCTCAGGACGCGGCTGGATCATTGTTGTGGCGCCAGCTGTTCGCTTGTATCCAATTGTATCCATTCAATGAAAGACTGGGAGCGAGCATGGGAAGTTAGTGGAGGCGTGGGGCTGGACGGCAAGGTTTGATCGCCAGCACCCTGAACTCACATCACTCCAACAAGCGCCTTGGCCGTGCCAACTGCAATTCTGAGCCCCCTTGCTGTTGCTCGATTCAGGAGGCCCCGGACAGCGACCAGTCGGCGGAGGGTCTGCGGCGGGTGTTGCGCGAGTCGCTGGAGCAGAGCAACAGCCCCAGTGAGCTGCGGCACCCGGGGGGCCTGTGCCCTGCTCAAGCGTTGCGTCGTGCCTTGCACTGTCAGGGGGCTGCCTGCTGGAGCTGCCTGCAGCCGCGCTGCCTGCACACCCGCCCCACCCGCCCATCCGCCCCCCGCAGACAATGTCATGTGGGCCTCGGTGGTGGCGTCGCTGGCCATTGCCTACTTCACGGCATGGGGCGGTACGTGGTGGGGCTTGGACGCGTACCGCCTGCTGCACGACGTTCCCGACCCGCTGGCCGCAGCGCCCGCCCTGGCCGCCTGGACCGCGCCCTACGTGGGTGGCACGGTGCTGGCATACGCGCTAGCCCCTCCCCTGGTGACAAAGAGGTGGGCCGAGGAGAAAGCCTGTGGCGCTGCGGCCAGGGGTGATGCCCCCCGCCCCCTCTTCCCCCTCCCCCGCTGTCCAGACGCCGCCCCCAGCCTGCCCCTCCCAGCGCTGCTCGCGTGTCATGCGCCTGCGTCCCCCTTGCAGCATCATCCGCGTTGTTTCGTCAGACCAGCAGCAGTTTTACCGCAAGATCCCGGCCCCCTCCTTCACCTTTGCCGCCCTGGCCGTCGCCTTCTGCCAGTGCCTGGTCTGGCAGGTGTGTGTGTGTGTGTCGAGTGTGGGGGGCAGTGCTGCCTGGTGTTGCATGCCTGCCGTGCACTCAGCAGCAGCACACAGCGAGGCTGCATCCGCTCGCGCGGCCTGCCCTGCCGCCTGCCTGCCTGCCTGCCCCGGCCGCGTCCCAGCCGCCGCGCGGCGCCCACCCCCGCGGCCGCAGGGTCTGTGGCAGGACGCGTTCACGGGGTGGCTGGGGGCAGCCGCGACGCGCTGGCCTTCTCCGACCCCGCCGCCCTGGAGGCCGGGTGCGGCAGAGCCTGGGCACGCTGGTGGGCGCGCCGCGCCTGCCCGCCTTCCTGGTGGCGCCGTCGGCCGCGCTGCTGACGGGGCTGCTGGAGGGGGCCTACTTCTGGTCGGCGCAGATGGCGCGCGGCGCGGCGGCCGTGGTCACGCTGAACGAGGGCGAGGCGGACGAGGCGCGGGCGGTGCTGGGGCCCAGCGACCCGCCGGCGCTGGGGGGACGAGGAGCTGCCGCTGGTGGCGGCGCGCGCCGCCCTGTCGGGCGCCTACCTGTCGCTGGAGGCCACGCTGACGGGCAGCCTGTGGCTGGCGGTGGGCACCTCCGCAGCGGGCCTGGTCACAGCCATGCTGCTCAGCAGGCGAGGCGGGGCCAGCAACGCGTGAGCTGGCGCAGCCTGCGACGCTGCCCTGGCGCGCGGCAGCCAGCAGCTGCGCGCACCCCGCCCCGCCCCCTTGTTCCTGCTGCCGAGCTGACTGTCTGGCCGGGCTGGCGGCATCCTGCTGTGCACGGGCCCATGCGCCGCCAGCTGGCTGATGAGCGCCTGCCTCGCCGCTCTGCCAGCCCCCCTTGCGCCAGTCGGCCCCCAGCCCCTGCACGATCCTTGTCCATCGTGCCTGCGGATTTCATGAACTCTGTAACCTTACATGTACGGTTCTGTGTCGGCGTGGGTGAGCTGGCAGCAAGGTGGCATCCAAGCTGTCGGCCGTCGGCGAGCGGGCTTCCGGTCGAGGGGGCGCGTGTGCATCACGCGGCCGGCCCGCTCCTGCCGCTGCCGCCCCCGCCGCTGCCGCGTCCACCAGGCCTGGCGCCGCCGCCGGCACCCGGCACCTGCCCCAGCACCTCCCCCAGCTCCTGCTCGAACGAGAACTTGGCGCGGTTGGTGGCGCCGCCCACCAGCACGCTGCCGCCCGACTGCGCCGCCCACACCTGGGAGTGGGACAGGTAGCTGACCACGGTGGTGATGCACATGCCTGGGGGGGCCGGACGCCCAGCGTGCTGTGAGGGGGGTTTCGGTTGAGCTCCGGAAGACAGGCATGCTGACAACACAGCACAGCCTGCAAACGCACAGCGAGAGCCCGAGCTGTGGCCCCACCCCCACCCACCCGCACTCCACCAACGCATTCACACACACACACGCGCGCACGGCCCCCAGCCCACCCCCGAAGCCAGCGTAGACCAGCGGCACCCCCGGGTCCGCCTTCAGCTCCAGCCCCGTGGCCGCCAGCACTGCGTCGGGGTGATGCGCAGGCCCTCCACCTCGATGGCCTTGCCGCTGCCCAGCCGCCGCACACCCACAAACTCGCCGCGGCTGTCGTAGAAGGTCACCGTCTGCGGCGGGGCCCGGGGGGATGCGTGCACGGCGGTCAGCCCATGCTAGCGCATGCACGCAAGCAGGTGAACGAATATGGCACCGGAGGGAGCAGGGTGCGCAGATGCCCCATCGCGAGCGGGACACAGCAGGCGAGGGGCGTCCGCTCTTGGGCGACGCAGCGGGCGGCCGGGCGCAGCCTCCCACCCCAGCCTACCCACCTGCAGGTCGCGAGCCAGGATGGAGATGCCGCGGGCGCAGCGCCGGGCGCCGCTGCCGGGTCTTCCGCCGGCAGGAAGGTGGCATACAGCTTGCTGTCGCCGCCTGCCCCGGGGGTGGGGGTTGGGGGAGAAGGGGTTGGTGAGAGGAGGGTATGTGGGCAACCACGACAAGCAGAGCTCCCTCTGCCGCCTTCACCCCACCCTCCCTTCCCGACGGCATCGGTGCGCCCTCCTGACCCCCGCACGGCGGCAGCCTGCCCCTGTGGCTGCCCCGCCGCTCACCCGCCAGGCTGGCCATGGGCAGCTGGATGGGGGCGCCGTCGGGCGCCAGCGGCGACCCTTCCACCCGCAGCTGCAGCGCGCTCATCGACCAGTCGGTCTGGTAGGCGGTGACGCCGCCAAAGCGCAGCGGCGCGTTCACGCTGACCGTCTTGGAGGCCAGCTCCCGCCCATCCAGGTCCAGCACTGCGCAAGGGCAGGCGCGTGCGAGTGCATGTGGGACACGGGGGTGGGGTTTGCGGCTGCGCCGCAGCACACAGGCTGCCGCAACCGCTCGGCATGCAGAGGCACGCGAGGCTTGGCCGCAGCAGCCGCCGTTGGGCATGCGCCTTGTAGGTGTGCCCCCTCCCCCTGCCGGCTCACCCGTCAGGTCGGAGTAGAACTGGCGCACCGAGCCGTCTGGGCGGTAGTCGATGCGGAAGTCGTCGCAGCGGATGACGGCGGAGGCGCCGCCGGGGCTCCACGCCAGCGGGGACGCCGAGCGCAGCGAGGAGGCGGTGAGCACGTCGGAGCCCTGCGGGATCATCACGCTGCCGGTCCAACCCCCAACTGCAGGCGTGGGGGCCGCGGGCACAGGCAGGCCGGGCTTGGAGGCACGAAGCAATTGCGCAGGGAGCTGAGGCACACAGCCCCCGCCTGCCTGGCCCGCCTCCACAAGTTTCCACCTCTCCGCCCCCCTCAACTCACGTGCGCCCATGGCGAAGCCCACCATGCAGAGCAGCATGGAGGCGTGCACGCCGATGGGGCCCAGCTTGCCGGCCAGGCCCTTGAACCCGTACAGCCTGCCGTCCTGCATGAAGACCTGGTAGCGGCGGGCCCGCAGCGCGGCCCCCAGGTCCTGCAGCCGCGCGTTGGGCAGCAGGGAGGCCACCTGCAGGCGCGCCAGGCTGGCCTGGTCGCCCTTGAAGCGCCAGCGCTGCGCCACCTTGACGGCGGGCCACTGGTTGGTGGCGGTGCAGGCCGCCAGGCTGGCGCCCAGCAGGGCCAGCAGCAGCAGGAAGTAGTCGGCGGTAGATGTGGTCCAGCTGCAGCGCCCAGATGATGCGCCCCGTCAGGAAGCCCAGCACCCTGCGCCCCTCCTCGGGGTAGTTCTGTTTGATGGGGGAGGGGGGGTTGGGCAGTGGCGGCGGTGGGAGGCAGGCGGCGCACGTGCAGCTGCCAGGACCAAGGGCTGCAACAACCACACATCCCCGCCGCAACACAGCACACCAAATCACCCTGCCGTGGGCCCCCCTCATTGCGCCGCCCAGCCTGCGACAGCGCGGCGTCCCGCCCTGGTGCGCCCCACCTCTGCATAGTAGCTGTACGGCTCGCCCTGCTTGATGACGGTGCCCACCGCCGACAGCGCGCCAATCACCGCCAGCTCGCCCAGCGCCAGCTTCAGGTTGGCCAGCTTCTTCACGGTGCGCTTGTACAGCTGGCGGAGAGGGCCGGGCCTTGCGGCGGCGGCGGCGGCGCAGGCCTGCGCCCGCTGGAACCAGGCCGCTCGTTGTCGCCACTCGTCAGGCTTGGGGCTGCTGCGGGGCCTGCAGCGCGGCGCGAATCCCCCAAAAACGCATTGTCAGATTCAAGAATCCAACAGGCTACAGGTAAAAGCCGCCTCCACTAGCAGGCTGGTACGACAGCGGCCGAGAGCGGCGGCAGGCAGGGCACACCTTGTACGCTTCGGCAGGCCACTTGCAAGGGGTCTCTACATCTCAAAGCCTTCCTACTGAGCGGCCAGACTGGCCCTGTCCGCTGGCAAGGTGGCGCCGAAAGCACCGCCAAGACTGGCCGCAAGTGTGGTCTCTGCGTTGGAATTGCAGCATCATGTATGCAGCCAGGAGCTGCTGAGTAGCAGCGCTGCATCCCGGTGTGACGGAAAGAGCCGACCCCACTGGGACCAAGTGTGGGAGGGTGTTTGCGCGGGAGAAGATTTCAGCTGACGGGCGCTAGAGGCAAAGTTCGGCAGTAGACCGATTGCAATGTGCTTAATATCGAGACGGAATGGCGAGAGTATCGGAAAGCTGTGGGTACTGCAGCGTTTGTACCGCAGACAACCTCCTCGGACATCGTTCAGAGGGCGCTCAAACCTCCTGTCCTAGATGCCAACAGTTCTTATGGCCCGTTGACGGCTCACCTCACGGCCTCCACCAAGATGTCGCAGTCCGGCGTCAGCCGGGAGGAGCTGCTGCGGCAATGGAAGGAAAAGAAGCAGGCTGCCGCAGGATTCATAGGCAGCGGCACGTCAGCCTTGCAGCCAAAGAAACAGGAGAACAGCTCGCAACAGCCAGGCCTGGCAGCCAAACCTGCTCCGGGCCTGCCCCCACGGCTGGCCAGGAGTGCTTTTGTGGACAAAGAAAACGCGGGGTTCGCACGGTGTCAGCAGGATGGCGTGCACGGTCGGCTGGGAGCAGCGGCAGGGCCTGCGGGCGCTCCTGACTCCACTCGCAAGGCTTTCGTCAACGGCCAGCAGAGGGAGGACATGCTGCAAGAGTTTGACGCCTTGCAGGGCAGGCTACGGACATTGAACGGGAAAGCATGCGCCCATCCATCAGTGGAATGGGGCTGCGCCAGCAGCCAGGGCCGCCGCTGCCACCGCCTCCTCCCGCCCGCCTGAGGCCGCTTCAGCTCGCGCCACTCAGCCAGCAGCGGTGCACCGATCAGCAGAGCCCATCGTCACGCGTCCAGCACAACAGTCGGCATCTGCGCTGCCTGCACGGCAGGCGGCGCCAGCTCACCAGCCAGGCAGCCACCAGCCTGCGGCCCAAGCAGGCCCTGCCTTGGGTGGAGCCGACGCTGGATCCCCGCCCGGCAGCCAGGGACAGTCGGCATCAGACGCCTCCGCACCCGAAGCAGGGCCGCAACCGGCGGGAGCTCCAGCGCTGCAGCCCGCGCTCCCGCCTGCACATGCTCCCACGCTGGGCACGGCTGCGGGCAGCAGCAGCGTCGGCGGCCTGGCAGCGCGCCTGGAGTCGCTGAAGCGCGAGAGCGTGCGGCCGTCGCTGCTGGGCGGCGGGGCGCAGGGCGTGCAGTTTGAGGCGGTGGGGCAGATTGACACGCAGGCGCTGTCGCGGCTGGCGCTGCAGCTGTTTGAGGACGAGCAGTTCAAGCAGCTGCTGGAGCGGGGCATGCACGCGCAGCTGACTCGCAGCAAGGACGGCGCCACGGGTCAGCCGGTGGAGGGCGGGAGCCAGCCAGGGGAAGGGAAGAAGCCAGTCAGCGGCCCGCCTCCCTGGATGCCCGCCCCCTGCCCCTGTGCGCCCGTCACTGCCCCTCTCCGCCCCTGCCTGCCCCCTGCAGCCGAGACCAAGATCCAGGAGCTGGCGGGCATCGTGAAGCTGTGCCGCCGCGGCCTGGGCCAGCTGCAGGCGCGCGCCAACGACTTCATCGGCGCGGCCTGCAGGTTTGAGAAGGAGGTGGCGCAGCAGGTGGGCGCGGGCACAGGCGGGACGAGGCAGGGCTGCGACTCATGGGCTGGGCGCAGCCCTGCCTCCCGAGCAAGTGGGTGGCGGCCTGGGCTGCTTTCTGCCGCGCGCCTCACCCCCCCCCCCCCCCTGCGCTCCTTGTGTCACCCAGGTCGAGTCGGTGAAGCTGTGCAGCGAGAGCGACAAGCGCGTGATGCAGGTGGAGCTGGCCAACTCGCGCAAGGAGGCCGCGGCGGCCGCCGCCCAGCTCAAGCACGCGCTGGCCAACTGGCAGGGGGAGCTGGACATGGCCAAGGGGGAGGCCAACCGCCTGCGCAGGGAGATGGAGCGGGTGGAGGGGGAGCGGGAGCGGCTGCGGGAGGAGGCGCGCAGGCAAGCGGGGCGGCCTGCGCACGGCGCACGGCTGGGGGGTGGGGGCGGTGCGCTGGAGGTGCTTTGGGGGGCAAGGGGGCGAAGGGAGCCTGCTTCAGCTGAGTCCTGCTCAATCCCAGGCACCGCCCCTTGCGCCCCTGTTCCCAGGCTGGAGTCTGCCAAGCAGGTTCTGGAGGGCGAGATCAAGGAGATGCGGCGGGCCGCCAAGGAGGAGGTGAGCGGGCTGAAGCTGGAGCAGAACTGCGCGCGGCAGGCGGCCTACGAGATGCGAGAGGCGGCGGAGCGGCGCCAGCAGCAGCTGAGCGAGGCGCTGGCGGCGGCAGAGGCGCGCGCGGCGCAGCTGGAAGTGGCGGCGGCGGCGGAGCGCTGCGCGGCGGATGCGGCGGCGCGCGGCGGCGGCGCTGGAGCGCCAGCTGGCCGAGCTGCAGACGGCGCACGTGGAGCTGGGGGAGGCGCACGCGGCGCTGTCGGCAGAGGCTGCGGCGGCGCAGCGCGACCACGACCGCGTGGTGGCGGACAGCGCGGTGATGCTGGGGGACCTGCAGGGCTGGCAGGAGCGGGCGGAGGCGCTGCTGGGGAGCTGGAGCGGGAGCGGCAGGCGCACGCGGCGGCCACAGGGGAACGGGATGCTGCGCGCGCCGCCCAGGCCGGGCTGGAGGAGACGGCGGCCGCGGGAAAGAAGGCTGCCGAGGCGGAGCGGGCGGCGGCGGCGCAGCGCGAGCAGGCGCTGCTGGCGGAGAAGGCCGCCCTCAAGGCGGCCGTGGCTGCAGCTGCAGGGGAGCGCGACGAGCTGCAGGGCCTGGTGCAGCAGGCGGCGGCCGAGATGGCGGCGGTGCAGGCGCGGCTGGAGGAGGGCGGCAGCCAGGCGGCCACCCTGCGGGGGGGGAGGTGGCGGCGCTGCAGGCGCGGGTGGCGGAGCTGAGCGGCGCGCTGGAGCGGGAGCAGGCGGCGCGGCTGGCGGCGGAGCGCGACGCCAAGGACAAGGGGGAGCGGCTGGAGAGGCTGGAGGGTGGGCACCTGCTGGCTGCGGGCGCGCCCTTCTGCCAGCTGCTGTGCGGCTGTCGTTCAGGGTCAGCAAGCGCTCGTAAAGAGGGCTGCGGCCCTTGCCCACCAGGCTCTCGCTCCCCCTCACACACCCACACAGGCGAGCTGGAGGCTCTGCAGGAGTGCACCGTTGGGCTGGGTGCGGGGGACCAGAAGGAGGTGCTGGCGCGCATGCTGAGCAAGGTCGGGCGCTGGAGGGGGCGGTGGCGGCGGCGGAGGCGCGGCGCCGCGAGCTGCACAACCAGCTGGTGGAGCTTAAGGGAAACGTGGGTGGCGCCTGCAGCAGCTACATGCATTGTTCACAACTCTCCCTGCTGCTGCTCGCGGGAGCGCCCTTGGCCCAGATCAGGTCTGGCGCTGGCGCTGCATGGCTCAGTGCGCAAGCGCCCCCGTGTCCCGGTCCTCCCCGCCTGCAGATCCGCGTGTTCTGCCGCATCCGGCCCCACCCGCGGTCGGCGGTGCAGTGCCTGCCCGACGGCGTGAGCGTGCGCCTGCCGGGCCCCGACGGCAAGGAGCACACCTTTGTGTATGACCGGGTGTTCAAGCCGGAGGCGGGGCAGGTGGGCAGCCCGCTCACCCTGGGTTTGGGGTTAAGGAGCAGGGAGGGTTGTTTATGGGGGAGCAAAGGAGGGGCGCCAGCTGCATGAATCAAGGCTGGCGACTCAACGAGCACGCTGCCCTGAGCGTTGCAGAGCACCCCTCTCACCCCCCCCCCATCGCTCCCTCAGGCCGCCGTGTTTGAGGAGGTGTCCGACCTGGTGCAGTCGGCGCTGGACGGCTACAAGGTGTGCCTGTTCAGCTACGGGCAGACGGGGGCCGGCAAGACGCACACAATGACGGGCAGCCGCTCGTACGAGGGGCGAGGTATCATACCCCGCGCCATCTCCAAGGTGCGCCGGCAGGAGGGCGGTGGGGGCTGGGGCTCCTCCACTGCCGCCAGGTGACGGAAGGACGATGCTGGCCGCCCAGCAGCTGCTGCCTTGCTGTCGCTTGCGCAGCCGCCGTCACGCACCACCCCTTCCTCCCGCACTCTCTAACACCCAGCCCCTTCCCAGCCTCCCAGCCTCCCCACCACCCCCCACCGCACACCCCACCCTCCTCCCCTGGTCCCCCTCCAATCAGATCCTGGAGGCTGTGGCCAAGCTGCGCGAGCAGGGGTGGGAGTACGCGCTGCAGGCCTCCTTCATCGAGGTGTACAACGAACAGCTGCGCGACCTGCTGGCAGACGCGCGCCCGGGCGCCGGGATGCGGGCAAGATCCAGGGTGGGTGCACCGCCGGGCCAGGCCTCTATGCAGGCTGGCAGGCTGCTCCTTGCATGGCGCCTGCTCACCCCTCGCGGCCGCCTCC
The DNA here is from genome assembly GCA_025917655.1 of Chlorella sorokiniana. NCBI lineage: Eukaryota > Viridiplantae > Chlorophyta > Trebouxiophyceae > Chlorellales > Chlorellaceae > Chlorella > Chlorella sorokiniana. The sequence goes on along the minus strand of CP084619.1, from coordinate 3,331,162 downwards.
CGCTACGTCTGCTCACCATGCTTGCGCGTGCAGAGAATAACGCCATCCAGCACCAGCCCAACGGCGGGCACACGGTGGTGCTGGGGGCGCAGCGGGTGCCGGTGGAGAGCGAGGAGGACGCGGAGGTGGTGACGCGCAAGGCGGCGGCGGCGCGCGTGGTGGAGGCCACGGCCATGAACGCCGTGTCGTCGCGCAGCCACTCGGGTGAGCGTGGATGGGTCCGCCTGTGGGGAGGCCCAGCCTGCCTGACCTGGTGCCATGGCTGCCGATGCGCTGAGCTCTGCTGCCCAGCTTGGGGGGTGAGCCCATCGCTTCCCAGCCGCCCCCACCTCCATCCGGCACCCATGACCCCACACGCGCCCGTGCTGCTGTGCAGTGTTCATGCTGTACATCACGGGGCGGCACGAGGCCAGCGGCACCGTGCTGCAGGGCTCCCTCAACCTGGTGGACCTGGCGGGCAGGTGGGGCGGGGAGCCGGGCGGGCACCCCCTCCTCCAGACACCTCGGCAACGCCGCCTGGCCGCCACCCTCGCCCGCCTGTCCCGCTGCGCATTGAGCACCCTGCCCTCCCGCCGCATGTCCCTGCAGCGAGCGGCTGGCGCGCAGCCAGGCGGAGGGGCAGCGCGCCAAGGAGGCGTGCAACATCAACAAGAGCCTGTCCTCGCTGGGCGACGTGTTCCAGGCGCTGGCCAGCCGCAGCGCGCACGTGCCGTACCGCAACTCCCGCCTCACCCACCTGCTGCAGCCCTGCCTGGGCGGCTCAGGCAAGACCCTCATGTTCGTCAACGTCAACCCAGAGCCCGAGTCGGTGCAGGTGCGGCGATGCAGCGGGGGAGGGGCGGCGCGCGAGCGCCGCCCCACCCCGCAGCAGCATGCGCCCGTGCTGGGCAGCAGCATGCGCAGATGCTGTGGAGGGGCGTGTGCAGATGCTGGGCAGGGGGCCGCGTGCTGTGTCCACGCTGCTTTTCTGCGTCTGACCGCCTTGCCCCCGCCTGCAGGAGAGCCTGTGCTCGCTGCGCTTTGCCGCCAAGGTGAACCAGTGCGAGACGGCGGCCAAGGGCGGCGCACAGCGCCATGTCTCCTCCTCCATGGACTGGGGCGGCGCGGCGGCGCTGGTGAGCCGGGGGCTTGCGCACAGCCGCGCGGGCCTGCCTGCAGCCAGCACCTGTCCGAATGGTGCACCGAAAGGGAGTGAAGGGGGAGTGTTGCAACCCCCGCATCGCCCCTCCCGCCCCCGCCTGCCTCGCAGACGGGGCGCCCTCCCTGGCCCCCGGCGACGTCGAGGCGCGGCGCATGAGCCTGGCACCAGGCGGCCTGAAGCGCAAGCCCGGCGTGCCGCTTGGGGCAGCGGCGCCACGCGGCATCCCACGGCCGCGCCTGGGCTAGCGGGTGCAGCGTCATTGCTGAGCTGCCGCGCAGCAGCCTGGGCATTGCAGGGCTGCCCGGCTTTGCTGCTGCGCTCATCACTCGCAGCCATGTGTACTCACTGCCTGCCTGTAAAGCAACATCCACCTCCTAGGTTTCACAAGGCACAGACTGGGCGGCAACCTTTGCAAGGCAAGGCAGTCAGCAAGGGTCGGTCAGCAAGCAGATGGGCATGCTGCCAACGGCAAGGCAACGCGCTCCCAGCGCCTCAATCGTCTTTGCGGCTGCTGGGGGCACCCGTTCCGGCAGCGCCCTCCGTCATCTCCACCTCGCGTCGGCGGTTACGCAGCCCTGCGGCCAGCGGCGCGGGGTCGGGCATCCGCCGCCGCCGCCGCTGCCGCTGCCGCCGCTCGCCTCTGGCGCGTCCTGCAGGAAGGCCTTGGCCGACTCCAGGGTGTGGCGGGAGACCTTCTTGATGGCGGGCACAAACTTGGAGGAGAGGGCAATGGCGCCCGGCAGCAGCCCCCGCGCCATCTCCGCCTCCACATCCATCTCCAGGTAGACGGTGCGGGCGAAGAGGAAGAGGAGGAGGAGGAGGAGCAGCCAGGCGGGGTTGTACAGCACCGCCATGAGCTCGTTGAAGCCCAGCACTGCCATGGCCAGCAGCGCCCACAGCGGCGGCAGCCGGTTCTGCGCCGCGCGGTTGGCCTCCTGCGTGGCCAGCGCCTGCGCGACAGGGGAGGGGCAGGGGTGGAGGTTGAGGTGGAGGGCCCGGGCATGGCAAGGGGTCCCCTGGCAAGGGGACCGGGCTGAGTGGGCGGCCGCCAGGCTCGTGCGGGCCGCCAGCCTCTCTGTGTGGGCAGCCGCCGCCAGGCCAGCAGCCCCCCCCCCACACACACATACACACACCTGCTGCACCGAGAAGGTCGAGTCGGACATGAACTGGCGCCAGATGGAGCGCGCCTGGGCGGGGCTCAGCAGCACCTCCCCGCCCACCCCCGGCCACTCCGCCGCCGACAGCAGGTCAAAGGAGGAGGCGCCCGCCTCGCGCCGCCCGCCGCCGCCGCCGCCGCTGGGGGCCGCCGCGTCGTCGGCTAGGCGCAGCAGCGCGGCCTCCGCCTCGGCGGCGCCCCGCTGGGCTCCCCGTCCCGCACAAAGCACAGCTGTGCGAGGAGCTGCGCGGCGGCGCGGCGCCCTGCCGCGGTGACGGCCGCCACGTCCACCGCCGGCTGCCAGGTGCGGGGCATGCCGTGCTCGTCCCGCTGGAACACCTCGCTGAAGCGGTCCTTGAGCCTGCTGAGCGCGGTGTTGGCAGCCTCGCGCGCGTGCGCCAGCAGCTGCTCCCGCGCCGCCGCCGCCAGCTGCTCGTGCAGGCCCCCCACCTCCTCCTCCTCCAGCCCGTACCCCCCACCGCAGCGTCCAGGCTGGCGCCCGCCTTGGCCGCGGCCTTGCTCACCACCTGCTCGCCAAGAAGGGCAGCAGACAACAAAGGCGGCATGAAGCACATCCAGGAATTGTGGTGGGCGGCAGCGGCACATGCCCAGCCAAGCTGCTCCTCCACCGCGTGTGTCCCCTCCAACCAGGAGCAGGACGGCTGCCGCATGCCTGCACACGCCCCCCCACACACACACACACAGCCACCCACCCTGTTCAGGCGGGGCCACAGGTCCGGTGGCGGCGACTCCAGCAGCGGCAGCGCCGAGGCGGTGACGTCGCGGCGCGCCGCCTTCTGCGCCGCCGCCAGCGCGTCGCCCACGCGCTCCAGGCGGGCGGCGTGCACGTGGGCGGCGATGTCCCGCTCCAGCGCCGCGCGCGCCGGCCCCGCCTCCCAGTCAGCGTCGGGCACCGCCACCTCGCCCACCTGGCTGTCAAACTGCTCCAGCGCCTCGGCGGTGTACCTGGAGAGGGGGAGAGGGGGTGGGGGTGGGGGGTCAGCAGTGGTAGCTTTCGGGCAAGGGGCAAGTGCGCCTGTCCTCCGCTTGTGGACAGGCCAGCGGCCCAGGCAGGAGGCAGGCAGCGCATGCGGGTGCCAGCCCCGGCCTGCAGCACTGGCAGCTGGCGGCAGCCCTGGCCCCCCCCAACACGCCCGCCCTCACTTGTGCGCGCGCTGCACAAAGGTCTCCCGGGCGGCCCCTCCAGCTGCATCTGCTGCCTGAACACGGTGAGGGCCAGCTCGCGCAGCAGGCCCAGCTGCGCGTCGTGGGCGGGGCGCACCAGTCCCTCCAGCTCCCCCACCAGCTCCGCGCGCTTGGCCTCGCTCACAGCCGCGTCAAAGTAGCGCGCCTCCTCGTCGTAGCCTGCGGGGCAAGGGGGAGACAGGGGGCCACAGGCCGCGTCGGCCCCGGCTGCACAGCCCTCCAACGCCTCCTGCCAGAGACCCCTGCCAGTGCTGCGGCCGCCATCCGCTCAAAACCGGTCCCCCTCTGAAAAACTAAATCTCAAACAACCAACCCAGGAGCGCACCCTGCAGGCACGAGTCCATGAGGTCGGCGGCGCGCTGCCCAAAGGAGGGCACCAGGTCCTGCCCAGCCTCCTCCGCCAGCGACAGCCAGGCGCGGTCGGCGCGGAACGCCTCCAGCTGCTCCGCCATCAGCTCGCCGCACCGGATGTTGGCCACCATGACCTGAGCGGGTGGGGGTGCGGTGTGTGTGTGTGTGTGTGTGTGTGTGTGTGTGTGTGTGTGTGTGTGAGGGAGGGGGCTCCGGCATGGTGCATAGGCATGGCGAGGAGGGGGCTGCATGGCAGCCTCCACAGGTATCAGGTATGAGGTATGCAACGCAACGCTGCCCGGAAGAATCGCCTCGACAAGCGACACGATGCACCAGGCCAGCTGCACAAGAGCGGGGAGCGGGCGTCGCGGCAGCGCGCCGCCGCAACGCCCCGTCCCGCGCCTCACCCTGTGCGCCGGCAGGTTGAGGTCCTTGTGCTCCCGCACCACCTCCCACACCTTGGCCATGGACAGCGCCAGCGCGTGGCCCGGCAGCTTCTCCTCACTGGCGGCCAGGAAGCTGGACGCCTCGTCTGCGGGCGCGGCGGGCGGGGGCGCGGCCGGCTGTGGCCGCCATCCACGACTGGGCCGCTGGGCAGCAGCGCCCGCTGCCGGCAGAGCCCCGGCCGGCTGGACCCCCCTTTCCATCCCGGGTTCCGGGGACGGTCGCGCTGCAAGCACGGCCCGCACCTGCGTCGTCTCCGCCTGCAAACTGTCGGCGCAGCAGCACGCTCTCCGCCAGGAACTCCTCCTGCCTGTCCTCATAGTTGGAGAGGGCGGCGTAGCGCAGGTCGAAGAAGTCCGCCAGGCTGGCGCCCTCGTACTGCGGGGGCTTGGTGATGCCCTGCCACATGCGGCCCAGGTCCGCCCCCACGTCTCCACCAGGCGCTCCAGCGGGGTCTTGGTGCGGTCGCGGAACACAAACAGCAGCACCGTGCGGCGGCGGCCGGGCGCGGGCTGCGTCAGGGGAGGGCGCCGCGCGGGTGCAGGGTCGGCGGCTGGGCGCGGTCACAGGGCGCAGGCGTGCGTGTGGGGAGCTTCGCCACCCGCCCGCGGCTCCGCCGCTGCTGCGCTCGCGCCTGCGCTGCCCGGCAGGGAGCTGCCCCGCGCACTCCCGCCCTGCCTCTGCTCTGAGCGCCCGCCGGGCTCACCTGGAAGAGCTTGAGGTTGACCTGGAAGATGGTTTTGAGCAGGGGCTTGCCCGCCCCGTCTCCCCCCCCCACATCCTTGGCCCACATGTTGACCAGCACGACGTCGGCCACCGCCAGCGCAAACAGCGCCGACTGCCGCTCGAAGCTGGTGTCGTCCTCGCCCGCTCCCGCCCGTCGCTGCCCTCCAGGTCCATGACCAGCGTGGTGGGCGCGGGCACCTTGGGGAGCGGGCCAGCCAGATGCCACGCGTCGTCTGGGTGCCGCCCCGTCAGCGCGTCCATCTCCTCAAACCGCGTGCCAAACTGCGGCGCGGGGGTGGGCAGGGGCGCGCGCGAGGGCAATGACTGGGGGCCATGCGCGAGGCCGGTGAGAAACAGCGGTCGCGACTGGAACTCCAGAAACGCTGCCGCACACCAGTCCGCTCGGAAGAGAGCTGCGGCGGGCTGGCGCCCGGCGTCAGAACCTTACCAGGTGGTTGAGCAGGGTGCTCTTCCCGGAGCTTTGCGGTCCCATGATTGCCACCACGGTGTAATCCACGCCGCTGCCCTCCACTCCCGCCTCTTTCACAAACTGCTCCACGCCCGTGGTGTTAAACTGGCCATCGCCGCTGACCACCTGCAGCACTTGGCTATCGTTGAGGTGTTCCATGGCTGCAGGAGGGTGGCGGGGCGCTCAATCTGCGCCCTGATCGACAATCGCCGCGAAATCGAAGCAACGAGGGCGATATTCACGACTCTTGTATCATAGTCATGCCAATTGAGGCACACGCCTTCGCAAAGCTCGTGCCGGTTGAGCAATCGGGTTCATCCGGTACTCATGGAGTACACTCGAGCAGGTTGGGCACCCCACAATCGCGACGGCAACGCGCCATCGCCCATCCCCGTGGTTTTGCATCACAGTTGGGGAGTACAGAGGGTGTGCCGCAGCCATGCTTCTGCTCTTTGAGTCCAGCGCGGGTTTCGCGCTCTTCAAGGTGGATGAGGGCAAGGTCAAGGAGGCAGAAACCAAGGTGCGCATCATCAAATGGCGCAGCAGAGCGCCTGCTGCCGCAGGCACGCTGCTTTATGCATGCATGGCAGCATGCAGGGGCCTGCAGGAGCTGCTGGCCATGACAGAGACGCAGAAACAGACCGCAGCATCGAAAGGGGCGCGCCAGCAGCCGCGGACCATCACGCCCGCAGCCATTTGGCCGCCAGCGGGTGCCGCCTGCCGCTCCTGACGCCAGCCCGCCCGGCCACGCGCTGCAGGATGTGTGGACCGACTTTGAGACTCCGGAGGCCGCCAAGAAGGTGGTGAAGCTCAAGGCGTTCAGCAAGTTTGAGAACACCGCCGAGGCGCTGCAAGCCGCTGCCTCCCTGGTTGACAGCAAGATCAGCAAGGGTGCGCCTGCCCGCCGCTCGTCGGCCCTGTATCCTGCTGCAAAATGCACCGCCTGTCCGCGCGTGCTGCCCAGACAAGGGCACCCCCGTCGCTCTGCTCAACTGCTCCCTGCCTCTCTGCGGCGCAGGCCTGAAGAAGTTCCTGAAGAAGCACGCCGAGGGCGACACGCTGGCGGTGCTGGACGCCAAGCTGGGGTCGCTGATCAAGGAGAAGCTGGGCATCAACTGCCTGTACAGCAGCGGCGTGATGGAGCTGACGCGCGGCATCCGCAACCAGCTGACCTCGCTGGTGGCGGGGCTGAGCGCGCAGGACCTGCGCCCCATGTCGCTGGGCCTCTCCCACTCCCTCTCCCGCTACAAGCTCAAGTTCTCCCCAGACAAGGTGGACACCATGATTGTGCAGGTGAGCGGTGGTTTGGGTGCAGGGGGCGCGGCCACTTGCCAGGGCGCAGTGTCGTGGGGGTGCGCTGCAGCGCTTGCTGACCCTGCCGCGCCCCGCCACCCCCACCGAGCCGCCCCACCCCGCCCTGGCCCCTGCTGCCCCCAGGCCATCGGCCTGCTGGATGACCTGGACAAGGAGCTGAACACGTACGCGATGCGGGTGCGCGAGTGGTACGGCTGGCACTTCCCGAGATGACCAAGATTGTGACCGACAACATCGCCTACGCAAAGACGGGTGGGCGGGGTGGGCGGCCAGCTCCCGCGGCCGGCCACTGGAGCGGAGGGGAGGGGCAGAGGGGCGCTGCAGGCCACGCGCACAGGCCCGCCTGCTCCCCTGCCAGGGTCCTGCTGGGGTGGCTGACGGCGCCGCCCGCTCGCTGGCCCCGCGTGTGCAGTGAAGCTGATGGGCACGCGGGACAAGGCCGCCGGCATCGACTTCTCCGACGTGCTGGAGGAGGAGGTGGAGAGCCAGCTGAAGGAGGCGGGTGAGGCGCGGGCGGGGGCACGGCTGCAGGCGCACGTGCCTGGCGTGCAGCAGCGCCGGTGCTGCATTGGTCTAGGCATGGGACGTCCTGGAGCTCCAGCCGACCACCTTTGCCGCGCCCGCCCGCTTTGAATCCCTCCCCCATCTGCGGCCCCCCGCAGCCGTGGTGTCCATGGGCACTGAGATCAGCGAGGACGACGTGGCCAACATCGGGCAGCTGTGCGACCAGGTGGTGGCCCTGGCCGAGTACCGCGCCCAGCTCTACGACTACCTCAAGTCGCGCATGGCGGCGGTGGCCCCCAACCTCACGGTGCTGGTGGGGAGCTGGTGGGCGCCCGCCTCATCGCCCACGTCGGCTCCCTCGTCTCCCTGGCCAAGGCGCCCGCCTCCACCATCCAGATCCTGGGCGCCGAGAAGGCGCTGTTCAGGTGGGCGGGTGGGGGGGACACAGGGAAGGGGTCCATGCCAGGGGCGGCGCGGCACCGGGCTGCAAGCCGCCGTGCCTGCCCGCTCTGGCTGCGGTTAGCGCGGCTGCCCACAGCACTGGGTCTTAATCCCCACACACACCACACCACCCCCAAGCAGGGCGCTGAAGACCAAGCACGAGACGCCCAAGTACGGCCTGATCTACCACGCCTCCCTCATCGGCCAGGCGCCCGCCAAGTTCAAGGGCAAGATCTCGCGCGTGCTGGCCGCCAAGTGCGCGCTGGGGTGCGCGTGGACGCGCTGGGCGACGTCAGCGACGAGGGCGCGGTGGGCCTGGAGGCGCGCGCTAAGGTGGGCGGGGGGAGCGGCGGGCCACGGCAGGCGCCCAAGGGCTGATCTGCCTGGGTTGTCTGGGTGTGACGGGAGCGGAGCAGCGCTGGTAGCGGCCGCGCCCTTCGTTGGCAGAACGGGATGCCTTGTTGCTGGGCACTGCCTGTTTTGGACGGGGGCCAGACCGATCGGGGTGCCGAATCTCCCGGGACGGCCAGAGGAAGCGTTGCACTGCACCCTCGATTTGGCACCCACATCCTGCCATGCGCGCTGCTCATCCTCCCACCAGCAGCTGTGCACTTCATGCCCGCCGCGTCGCCTGCTGCCCATGTTGGCCTCCGCGTGAAAAGACACGCTTGGGCCGGCTGTTCCGTGGGGCGGGGCACAGGCGGCCAGCGCCCTTCCAGGCCTTGCCACCCTTTCAACGGGCCCCCTCCTCCTCCCCACGCTCTTGTCGCTCAGGTGGAGGCCAGGCTGCGACAGCTGGAGGGCAAGCAGCTGGCAGGGGAGGCGGCCAAGCCACGCGGCCTGCCGGGGGCGGAGAAGTACGAGGGCGCGCGGCAGGGCGGCGCCGGCGCGCTGCTGGGCCAGGCCAAGGCCTACGACGCGGGGCGGATGTGGCCATGGCGGACGGAGAGAAGAAGGAGGAGAAGAAGAAGAAGAAGAAGGTGGGGGCGCGGCGGTGCTGTTCAGGACGTCAGCACCAAGCGGCGCCCATGCTGCAGCGGGCCGCACCTGTTTGCTTCACCGCTTGCTGCCTGCCTGGCTCGCAGAAGGACAAGGAGGCAGCGGCAGCGGCGGACGAGCCAGCAGCAAACGGCGAGGAAAAGAAGAAGAAGGTGGGTGCCGGGGGCGAGGGCTGTGTAAAGGCTGCTGCTCCCCAGAAGCAGACCAGGTGACGCGCCCTGCCCACCAATCACCCCACCCACAGAAGAAGAAGCGGGAGGCGGAGGAGGAGCCAGCAGCGGCAGATGGGGAGAAGAAGAAGAAGAAAAAGAAGAAGGACAAGGATGCATGAGTTGTTGGGGCATCTTCAGCAGCTCTCTGCCTGTCCGGACCCCCTTGCCTGTTTCTGCTTCCTCTGTGTTCTTGACCATTGACTTCCTCTTTCTCCCTAATCTTTATCACGTATGCCACGCTACAACTGCAACAGCTTTCAAATATGTGGCCTGGCTGGCCAGCATGGCTCCCTGGTCAGAAAAGTTATAGAAGGGCCCCATCCACAAAATTTGGTCACAAACCGCGGAAAGCAGTCTTGCTGCAGCCAGGCTACACCGCCCCACAGCCTTCACAGCGGCAGCACAGCAGCCGGTTTTAAACAGGAGGCAGCTAGAAGGCAGTCTTTACTGCCGGCGATGCACGGTGGAGGGTTGGGAGCGGTGGCCGCCACGCGAGGCATGACCACAGGTGCCCCCCTCCCCAGACTTGCTGGGCCAGCTGAACAACGCTGCCGGCAATCCTACCACCGCCGCCTGCGCCCAAGGTGCCTTGCAGCGCACGGTGGCAAAGGGTGCCCATCAATCAATCATGCAGGCTGGCAAGCAGCGGCAGTGGAGGCCAGCCAGCGCCGGCGCCTCTCCGCACTGGCTGCCTTTTCAACCCTGGGCAGTCGTTCCCTGGACCACCGTCTTCAGAAGGGGCTGACAGCACGAGAGGGCTGCACGCACTGCGTGGCATGGGCAGCCCAGCAGCAATCCCCAGCTGCGAGCTGCAGGCACCGCGCACACCCCTGAGCAGATTTCTGTCTGGCCTTCAGGCACTGCCTCCGTACTGCCCCATTTGCTTGCCAACATACGCGCACTCGTGTCACAATAGGGGCCAGAGCTACTTGTCCGACGTTTCAGCGTGCACGCAATGCATGCAAGGAGGGCGGCCAGGGTAGAAGCCAGGGGGCGTGCTGCCTACTTCAGCTTCTTCTTCGGCTGCACGCAGTAGATGGAAGAGGAGGGCGGGGGGCAGGGGGAGGGAAATCAACAAGACTGGCTCCGCAATAACGGCATGTAGCAGGGGAACAGCGCGACAGGCATGCGTGGCCACGTTTATAGCAGAAACTCACGCGCAGGAAGCTGGAATGCCCGCACTTCTTCTTGCTGCATCAAGGGAACCGAAGCAACATCAACTCAAAACCAATGAAAGTAGGCCGGAAACCGCAGCCGCCCCTGCACGCCTTGCAGGCACATTGTTGCCTGCCTTGCCCAACGCCTGCACTCAATACTCTCCTCACATACTCTCCACTCACCGGCAGTTGGTGGCGCGGGGTGCAGGCGGGCGTAGCACCTGGGCAGCACAGGCAGTGAGGGGGTCAGCCAGGCGGGCGCGCACGTGCTCATGGGCAGCACATGTTGCGCTGGCATGTCCCTCCGAAGAATGACCCCCAGGCTGTCAGCGCCCAGCCAGAGGGCAAAGTGGGGAGGTACTTCATCTGGGGTGCATATTCATCCCGAGAGCGGCGGAGAAAGGGGGCTCTCGGGCCAAACTTTTGTCACCCGGCCCGTCACCTGGCTTGAGCCTCCCCCTTCTGCGCCCCCCCCCCCAAAAAAGCCCCACAACTCACTTGCGGCAGATCATCTTGTCCTGGTTGTACTTGCGGGCCAGGATCTGCAGAGAGGGCTCAATGATGCCGCCGCGCAGGCGCAGCACCAGGTGCAGGGTGGACTCCTTCTGGATGTTGTAGTCGGCCAGGGTGCGGCCGTCCTCCAGCTGCTTGCCCGCAAAGATCAGGCGCTGCTGGTCGGGCGGGATGCCTGCAAAGGCACAGGAGCAACACTTCGGCTCTCAAAGTCTTCTACAGCCCCTGCGTGTTTCCCGCAGCGGCAGGTGCCGCCTTTGCCTGTCGCCGCTCCGCCTCGCCAGCGCACTCACCCTCCTTGTCCTGAATCTTAGCCTTCACATTCTCGATGGTGTCCGAAGACTCCACCTCGAGGGTGATCGTCTTGCCCGTGAGGGTCTTGACGAAAATCTGCATGGTGACGCTCTGCAGTGCCAGTGGGAGGGGACGGACATGCAGTGTGTTGAGTAACCTTGTGACCTGGGCCGCCAGAGGCTGCTCTCCGAGCCGCCGGGCCGTGCATGGCTGCAGATGGCCGCCTGGCCCCTAGAGGAGCTGTCCATTGACGCCTCACCTCTCCACCAGTCACCACCAGCTGAAAGAGGGCGCGCAAGGAGTGGTGGGCCGTCTCTGTCCCTCGTGTGCCCTGCTGGCGGGACCCCGGCAACACAGCGGACAAGGGGCTTTCCCACCCCCGGCGTTTTCCAGCGGCGGTGAATTAGCAAATTTTGTTCTGTTCACAATGCTTGTTATATACGCTCACAGAGAGCCATCCACTGGAACTTGGCTTTAAACCTGTCTTGGCCTCTGAATAAGAACGGGCTCCTGCTGTGTGGCCCTACCTGCTGCACGATCGCGGCTGCTCCCGGCTATTCATATGCCAGGTCATGCGTTGACCACCCATTTTTCGTCGCTGTGCTGCTGACCACTGCTACCTCCTTTGCTGCTTCCTCTTCCCTGCGTTGTGTGTTCATTCCCAGCATAATTTGCTTCCTGACAGCTTCCTTCTGACAGTGTATGATGTGGAAGTGTCGACTTGAGGCAAACAGCACTCTGGTATTGGCGTGGCGTCACAGAGCTGATTCCTTCCAGGCACGGGCAGGGAAAGGGGCGTCACCGTCCTGAGTTGCACACCTTCCCTCTTGGGCAAGGTGATCGCAATGCACCTACCGCAACTGATCAGCGATGCAACGATGCCTGTTGGGCATTAGGCTAGGCCAAAACAAAACTTAGAAGGTTGACGGGAAGGCATCTTGTGCTGGCCGCGACTCAAATCGCACTACACAATATTGCATCATGAGCGGTGTCCAGTGTTAGGGTGGTTGGGCAGTGCAGGACAGCAGTTCGGACAGTGCAGCACAGCAGCCAGAGCATGCAGGGAAGAGGTGCTGTCGCTGCTGGGCGGGCCCTCCTCCGCAGTGCCGCAGCTCTGTTCTTAATTAGTGCGACAGCAGGCAGGGGCCGAGAGGTGTAACAATTGCCGATAAAATGCCACAGCCCAGCTGGCTGGCCGCTGACTACCATCACGTGGCTGCGGCTTACCCCAGCGGCGCAGCCGCAGGCTGAAGCCACCCACCTGTTGGTGAACTTTGCTGGTAGGGTTGGGCAACATGTGCGCTGGTCCTGCTGACTTCCCAGAAGGCGCGAGGGCAGCCAGCTGAAGCTGCGTCACATGGCCGTCAGCTGACAGCCTCGCCACCTGGGGTGTTCCAGAGCGCTCGCGTCTGACAAGATGATGCGCTTCCAAACCCTCATAAACCCAGCCGACACCCGTCTGTCTCGTCAGAACTTGTCCAAATCTTCCACAATTGGTGGTCCAGCTTGCAGCAGCAGCCCACCCACCCACCCCCATCCTGACATGGGCGCCACCCGGCTTGGAGTTCGCGCGAAGGCCCGGCTGCCCTCCCGCGTTACTGATCAAGTGCCGGAGGCGTCAATTGGGGTTGCCAGGCGGCGTAAGCGGCGGAAGGCCATCCAGGTAAGCTGAAGCCGCTCAAGAAGAGGTGGAAGGGAGGAAAATGCGGGAGGTGCACGCTCGGTCCAATTCCGTGCCGCATTGTGTCTGCGGCGCTTGCACAACGTCAGAGTGCCCCCAACGCGCGCCAACCCCGGCCAGCTCGAAACGCTCGAGTGGGGAGCGCCCAATCAGGGCCCGGCACGCTGATGGATGCTTGCCGCCGGGATGCAGGAGCAGATTAATGTGCAAGCTGGCCTGGAACCGCTGCTGGGCGACGGCCTGGGCCTCCCGCCAAGAGTGAGCTCGTGGCTGCGCCCGTGCGGGAGCCTCTCGCGGCGCAGCTGCTCGCTATACGTTCCCTGTCATTCTTGCATGTCGCAGCGCGCTCTGCCGCGGCCACAGGGCCGGGCGCGTGCGCTCATGCCAGACCCTCGCAGACCGCATTCGTGCTCCTTGGCTGCAGACCACCACCGCCGACCTGGACCAGCTGATGCAGGATGGCATCAGGGATGTGCTTGGAGGCAGCCAGGGCTCCCTGCTGCCCATCCCCAGCCTGCCAGGTTGGTGGCCGCCCTCGCGCCTTGGGCGAGACCGCCACTACGGCGCCTCCCCGCATTCCCGCACCCCTCTAGCCCTGCCTCACACTGCCCCCGCCTTGGCGTGCAGAGGGCGGCGCGCTGCCCATTGTGGACCAGCACGGCCACCTGCAGCTGGCTGGGCTGGAGCTGCCGCCGCTGCCGGGCGAGCCCGACGTGGCCAGCCAGGTGCGGGACACCAACTGCAGCGCGCCGCGCCGGGCAGCACCTCCCTCGGCGCCCATGTCGGAGGATGAGGTGGACCAATCCGACGATGACGACGACGACGACGACGGCGGCGGTGGCGGCGCGGCGGTGGCGCCCGCCAACGCCGCGGACAAGGACAATGAGACGGGCAGCTCGGGCGCCCGGGCGCGGCGTGAAGCGCAAGAAGGCTGGCAAGGGCGGCAAGCGCAATGCCACCCCGGTGAGCGGAGGGGCGGCGCTGACTGGCGGCCTGTCCGTGCCACGCCCCAGCTGCTCTGTTGCATTCCGTGGGTGTCGAGGACAGGAAGCCAGGGGAGCTGGCCCGTGCCTGCTCCAGCCCCTCGCAACCCGCCTCCTTCTGGCGTGCCCTCAACGGCTTTCCCACGCTGTGCAGGGCATGCAAGGCCGGTTCAGCGGGCGCCTGGGCACCAAGGAGGATGAGAAGCGGCTGGCGGCCGAGTGCCGCCTGATTGGGCCGCTGCTGGGGGCGCTGCGCGCGGCGAGAAGTCGCTGCACACGCTCGCCAAGCTGGTGCGCGCCATCGCCGCGGGGCAGGTGCGGGCGCACCTGGAGGCGCAGGAGGCGGAGATCCAGGTGGGTGGCGGCGGGCGGGTGGCTGGGTGCTGCAGGGTGGCGGGTGGGCGCTGGCAAACGACTGCTGTCACAGCAGCGCAAGGTGCAGCACCCACGCCTGCATGCCCCGCAGCCGACCAGACAGACAGCGCACTGACAAGCCATCAAGTGCATGCCCAGTCACCGTGCGCTTGCCTTCTTCAACAGTCGCCCTGCCCGCCATCTCTCTGACGCCGCCCCCCACCACCACCACCACCCACCCGCAGGACCTGCGCGCCAAGCTGCTGCTGCTGTCCGACGGCGACGGCCAGCAGCTGATGCGGCTGCAGGACGACAACACGCAGCTGCGCCGCGAGCTGGCCGCCAGCCAGCGCCAAGCCGCCGACCTGGAGCAGAAGCTGGCGGCCGCCAACGGCAGGCTGCAAGCGTTCAGCCAGAGCACCGGCAGGGCGGGTGCGTGCACCGCCGCCTGCCCTCCCCAGCCAGCATGCTGTGCCGCGCCTGGGTGGTGCCGGCAGATCGGAGCCCTTCCAGCCCCTGCCTTGCCCACATTCGTACTGCCTGCGTCTGCCCCCCCGTGCAGGCCAGACAGTGGAGCAGACTGTGGGCCACGTGGGCTCCATGCCGGTCATGCCCCCAGTGCCCCCGCCACCCTCGCCTTTGCGGGCGCCCCGGGCGGCGGCATGACGATGCCCGTGGCCACCGCCTCTGTGCCCGCCAGCCTGCCAGTGCCTGCCATGTCCAGCCTGCCCGCAGCCACAGCCCCGGCGCAGCCTCAGGTCATGCTGGCCTCGGCGCCCGTGGCCGCGCTGACGGCGGCGCAGCTGGCGCCCACCACCGCCCCCGGCCTGGGCGCCCCCCTCCCGCCGCCGGGGCTGGCGCTCCCGGACGCCGCCGCCGCCGCGGTGGTGGCGCAGCAGCAGGCGCAGGCTCTGGCGGCGGTGCCCCAGGCCCCTGCCCCCATCGTCGTCAGCATGGCGGGCGGCGGCGCTGGCGCTCCCGCTGTGCAGCCCCTGCTCATGGCGCAGCCGGCTGTGCCCACGCTGTCTGGCGGCGCGCTGGCGGCGTCCAAGCCCGCGCTGACGGGTGTGTCGGACGCACTGTCGGGAGGCGGCGGCGGCGCAGCCCACGCTGCAGCCCGCGCTGCTGCCCGCCGCCACGCAGCCCGCGCTGTCGGGCCCGACTCCGGCCCAGCCGCCGCTGCCGCCGACCAGGCCGCCCAGAACCTGAACCAGCAGGCGCAGCACCTGACGGTGCAGGCCACGCTGCATGAGCAGGTGTGTTGTGTGTTTGTGTGGGTGGGTGGGTGGGTGTGTGTGGGGGGGCGCGCATGGCGCTGCTGCCCCTCTTGATCTGTTGCGTTGTCTTGTTGTGCCTGGCTGCGTTGGCTCGCCGGCGGTGCATCACCCGCCCCCTCGCTGCCGCCGCCCCGCAGGCCCGGACCCACGCCACCAGCCAGGCGCAGCAGCTTGCCTCCCAGGCGCAGCTGCACGCCCAGGCCTCGGTGCAGGCGGCGGTGCAGGCGGAGCAGCTGAAGCAGACGCTGGCCAGTGAGCGGGGTGGAGGGGGCGCGCCCGCCCGCTGCTGCCGCACAGCGAGCCTGCTCCCCTCTGGACTGAGCAGCGTCCGGCTGGCACCTGGGCTGCGCTCGGTGCTGCAGCCTGGCCGGCCGGTGCCCACCCCAGCGCCCTGTGCACCCCCGGTTGACGTCCATTTCTCTCCTTCCCCCTCCTGGTCCTGCAGCCGCGGTGCTGCCCGACACGCAGCAGGCCCAGCAGGCTGTGGCCACCGTGCAGAACCTGGAGGAGCGCGCCAAGGCGCACGCCGACATCACCACCCAGGCGGTGGCGCAGGCGCGGGAGCTGCAGGAGAAGGCGCAGGCGCACGCGGCGGAGCAGGCCAAGGCCATGGCGCAGGCCAACATGCTGCAGGCGCACGCGCAGTCGCTGGCGGCCTCCGCCCAGCACCTGGAGGCCTCCGCGGCGGCCGCCTCCGGCCCCGCCTCCGCGCCCGGCGCCGGCGAGCACATGGTGGCGGGCGGCGGCGGGCAGGCCTCGGGCGCGCTGCCGGCGCTGGTGATGCCTGCAGGGGGTGGCCTGGCGCCGCCCCCTCCCAGCCCACCGCCAGCGTGAGCAACCGGCCCGAGGGGCGGCCCCCGAGCTCTCCTCCATCGCGCCCGGCGGCGACCGTCGGCGGCGGCGGCGGCGCCCCCCGCGCCCACGCCCCCTGCACGCGGTGGCGTCCCAGGCGCAGCTTCAGCAGGGCGTGCTGCAGGCGCCGCCCATCGCCACCAGCGCGGGAGGCGGCCCCTCCGCCCTGCTGCCCGGCCAGCTGCCCAACGGCCACGGGCTGGTGGCGCCCATGGTGTCGGCGCCCTCCGCCTCCATGGCCGCCGCTGGCTCGGGCTCCATGGCGGGGGGCCTCCGGCTCGCTGGCCCCCCTCATGGCCTCCTCCACCCTGCCCCAGGCGGTGCTGCAGCCCAGCATGGCGCCGTCGGGCGGCGTGTCGCTGCCGCCCTCCACGGCGGCGCAGCAGGCCTCCGCGCCGCTGCAGGAGCAGCTGGCGGCGCTGCAGCAGGCGCAGGCGCAGGCGCAGGCGCAGGCGCAGCAGGCGGCGGCGCTGCAGCAGCAGGCGCAGCAGGAGCAGCTGATGATGGCGCAGCACGCGCAGCAGGCGGGCGGCGGCGGCGTCGAGCAGCAGGCGGCTGCCCACGCCCACGCCGCCGCGGCTCACGCCCAGCAGACGGCGGCGGTGGCGCAGCACCAGCTGCAGCAGGCGGTGGTGGCCCAGGCTCACCTGCAGCAGCAGGCGACGGCTGCGGCTGCCGCCGCCGCCGCCGCGCAGGACCAGGTGCACCTGGCTGCCGCGGTGGCGCAGCAGGCGGCGCAGCAGCACGCGGCGGCTGCCCAGCAGGCCGCCCCCGCAGCTGGTGGTGCAGGTGGATGTGGTGCAGGGCGGGCGCAGCCCCAGCTGCTGCAGCAGGCGGGCATGGTGCCCAGCAGCGGCGCCACGCCGGTGCCCGCCGCCGCCTCCGCCATCCTGCAGCCCACGCCGCACAGCCTGCAGCAGTCGCACATGGACGGTGGGCGGCGCGCGCATGTGCCGCACTGCCCATGCGTGTGCCAAGGCGGCCTTGCGCCTGCCGTGCGGGACTGGCTGGACTGCCGTGCTGTGTTGCGCCTGTGCTGATTGCTGCTGCCTGTGCCCCCCGGCTGCAGTCAAGGTCGAGGGCGTGGCTGCCCCTTCCCCCATGCCCGCCGCCAGCGGCAGCGCCGCCCTCATGGACGGCCGGGCGGCGGGCGGCCGGGGCCCGAGGTGTCCACGGGGCTGACGCCTCAGGTGGGGGCCCTGGAGCTGCCGCCCGGCATCGAGGCCATCGTGCCCAGCAACCAGCCCCTGACCGCCGACCCCGCTGCGCTGCACGCGGGCGGCGGCCATGGGCCCCGTGGTGGCGCTGCCGCCGCAGGGGCCCAGCGGCGCGCCCTCACTCGTCAGCCTGCCCCGCGCCGCCTCCGAGGGCCAGCCCGCCGTCGCCTCCGCAAGCAGCGTGTGAGCAGCGGCAGCCCCCTCCCCCTCCTCCTGCGATCCCCAGCCCCTGCCTCTCCCCTCTGCTGCTGCACCCTCCGTGAATGCCTCCGCTTCCTTTGCACTGCTCCTGCCGCACCCCCTGCTCCCAAGATCCCCTTCCGCCTGGCCTGCCCTGGGCTGTGGCCCCCACGCCCCCGTCCCCCTTTCATTTGCTGCTGTGTGGCACCAGCCCGACCCGTGCCGGCTGGGCCCGTCGCTCCTGGCGTGCCGCGCCCTCCCCGCACCCAACCCGACCCCTCACACACCCGGGGACCTCCCTACCCATCCCCAGCCCCCTCCCTGTCACGTCCGGTGTCCCCCGTCCCGCACGCCCGCCCCTTGCGCGCGTGCAGTCCTCCCGTCCGCCGCAATCCCTCCCTTCTGTTTTCCTCCTCGCTTTTTCACGGCAATGCTGTACACTACACTGCGAATGGCCTCCGCCAGCCCTGCATGCACCGGCGGCGCTTTGCTCCGTCACCCGCCTGTGCATGCGCCGCGGCGCCTGGCCCCTGCCAAGTCTCCTTGTCTGCTGTGCCTGGAATATCCTGTGGCCTGCCCAGGCAGTGGCTGCGATGTGGCAGCCGCTGCCTGGCGCTCGTCACGTTTGATCCCCCTGCTGTCTCCTCCCCGCTGCTGGGCATTTTTGGGGTCCTCCGCCATGAAGTCTTTTGCATACACATTTAGTGATTCTTTTGTAAAATTTGCAATTCAACTAGGCGCAGTGGGCAGCTGGAACCAGCAATGTGGGCATGCGGTGGGCTCAGCGCCGCTCTCGGGCCTCCCACTTCGATTGTGCTGCCGCGGCCTGCACCTCTGCCGCGCCCTGCACCCAAGCAGAGCATCCGCAGCTTGGCTGCCTCGCCACGCCGCACCTGCGCTGGCCCCTCCCTTGGCACGGGTCATTTGTTACAAGCGGCTCAGCGCCCAGATCAAAGGGTGAGGGCGGAGCATGCATGAGGACAGGCGTGTATACAAGGCGCCGCAGGGGGTACAAAGGGCGGCGCGGGGCACAAGGGGGCGAGCGGGGCACGCGTGCACATGGTGGTGGGGGCGACTAATGTACACCGGTGGCGGGTGCTCCAGCCAAGGCTGGCGGGCAGAACAAATCCAGCAAAAGGGTACAGACCTGGCACATCCTAAGCAAAGAATAGCATGTGGGACTTGACCTAGCGGCTGCAAAGGGGGGCAGGGACCCGACGGGGCCGGCCCGCTCAGCCACAGAGGCGGGGGAGCAGCAAGGGGGCGGCAGGCGCTGCCTTGCTAGCTGAGGCAGCGCAAAAGGAGGCAGCGGCGCCTGCACGCCTGCGCAAGCGGCAGTGAAGGGGCTGGAAGCAATGAGATGCAAATGCGGAGGGCGGAGGCGAATGAAAGGTCAGACGGTGGGGGTGTGGGCCAGTCAGGAGTGCATGAAAGGGGGAGGGGCAAAAGGGGGCGGCGTGACGGGAGCCGCCCGCCGCGCGGGTGCAGGCTGGGCGCAGCATGCTGGCTGGTGTTGACGCATTCGTTGGGTTCAACAATCAGGCGGGGTTGTGCTGGTAAACTCTTCTCGGATTGCGTGCTCCAGGGATCTTCCGCTCGCTCCGCGGCTCTCTCCACCGATGTGGCGCCTTCAGACGGGCGGGGTTGCTTGCAGCAAGGGGCGCAGGCGCAGCAGCGGTGCGAGCCGCCGCCGCCGCTGCGGTCCACTGCCTGGCGGGCTCAGCGGCGGCGGGTGCGAGGGCTGATGGCGCGCCCCACGGAGTTGCGCCGCTTGCCCTTCTTGCTGCTGCCGGTGCCGTTGGCGAAGCTGAACTTGTCTGCAGGCCAGGCAGGTGGAGGGGTGGAGGGGCGGGCACGGTGAGGCCAGGCTGGGCGGGGGAGGCGAGGGGCGGGCTGCAGGGGCGCTGATGTTGCGCTACCCCCACGCTCAGCACAGGCTGGGCCCCTTCCAGCCAGCCCGCCCATCGGCGCTCCCGGAACAGGATGCAGGGGCGTGCATGCGGGCGGCGAGGCTGGTGCCCCCGGCCGCAGCGGCGCGTGCCTGCGGAGCGGCGACCCCGACGCCGTCTGTGTAGCCCATCATGCTCAGCTCAGCCAGCACATCCTCGTCTGGGATGTCGCGCAGGCGCTGGGCCCAGGCGTAGGGATCGCGGGAGGAGGCGCCGCCACCCGGCGACGACGTGTCGGCGGCGCCGAACGAGTTGCCAAAAGAGGCGGGGCTGCGAGCGGGCGGGTTTGGTGGAACGGGTGGGTGGGTGGGGCGCACGTGGCAGGCTCACACCCAGCACTCTGCATGTCTGCTGCGTTGAGCGATGTGAGGGCCAGGCAGACCACCACCAAGCCCCAAGGACAAGCTGGCGGTGTCCAGCCCAGGAGTGCGCCCCCAGCCCACCTGTAGCCAAACATGGAGTCAAACACGTTGGAGCTGACGCCGTCGGCCACCTCGGCGCCGGCGCGGGCCGGGACGGCGGGGGTGGCGGGCGGTGTGTGGCCGGGGCCTGACTCGCGCTCCTCTGCGGTGACAGCGGGGAGGGGGACGGCCAACGGCGTTGGTTGGTGGGGGCGTGTGGATGGGGCATGGCTTGCCACATGGCAGGCGCTGCTCGGTGCGGCTGCATGCACGCGGCAGGGCCCCCTCCCCCACCCCCCACACGCACACATACGCACACACACCCTCACCCGTGGTGTCGTAGCGGCACTCCTCAGCCACCACCTTCTTGGAGGCGGGGTCGCGGCGCCGCACCTGCGCAACCCGGGGGCCAGGCCGGGTCGACGGGTAGGCGAAGGGAGGCAGCGCGGAGCGGCAGCCCGCGTCGCGCGCGCGAAGCACCCCACTGCCCGGCTGCACGTGCATGCCTGCGCAGCTGGCGCGGCTGGCGACCCCCCCTTGCTCCTCACCTGCACGATGGGCACCTTGCCGGTGAGCAGGCAGTCCACCGAGTCCTCCACCCAGTGGGTCACCCAGTAGGCGCGCTCCCGCATCTCGATGACCAGCGGGAAGGTGGGGGCCTTGCGCTCCAGCACGCTCTTCTGGGTGCCGCGCGTGCGCGCCTCGTCGTCTCCCAGCGTGACGGAGCAGATGCCGCCCACCAGGTCGGACAGCGTGGGGTTCTTGATCAGGTTCTCCAGCAGCTGGCCGTGCGCGGTGCCAATCAGCTGCACCCCGCGCTCAGCAATGGTGCGGCACGCCAGCGCCTCCGCCTCCGTGCCAATCTCGTCGATGATGACCACCTCTGGGGGCGGGCGAGGGGGGACAGGAGCAGGTCAAGGTGCGGGAGCGAGGCGCTGGGAGCCACAGCGCCGGCGGCAGGCGGGCTGGGAGCGGGTGCAGGCGCCGGCTGGTGTTACTGCAGGAGCCAGCGCAAGCCACAGGCAGGCAGGTAGGGCGTGGGGCAGGGGTGGGGCAGGGGTGGGGCAGGGTTCAGCTCACGTGGGCAGTGGTTCTCCACGGCCTCGATCATCACGCGGTGCTGCTGGTCGGGGTGCGGCACCTGGCACACCAGAGCAGCGGGGCGGGGAGGAGGGGCACGGGCGTGAGTCGCCAAGCAGCACTGGGAGTCCCACGCAACAGGGGCGCTGCGTCACGCCCGCCCTCCCTCCTGCCCCGACACCCCCAGGCAGTCGCTCGGGTCCCACCTGCATGCGGCGCGCGCCGCCAATGGCGGGGTGCGGCACGTCGCCGTCGCCGCCAATCTCGTTGGAGGTGTCAACGATCACCACCCGCTTGTGCAGCTCGTCTGCGGAGTTGGGGGAGGGCGGCAGCAAGGCAGAAAGCAGGGTCAGCAGGCAGGCGGCAGGCAGGCGGGCAGCGGGGAGCGCGGGGAGCGCGAGGCACGGCCAGGCACGCGCTGCGCACACACTAAGCTGTGTCGCCTGTCTGCCCGCCCCTCACCCGACAGCACGCGCGCCATCTCGCGGATGACGGTTGTCTTGCCCACGCCCGGCCGCCCCAGGAACAGCACCGAGTTGGGCACTGCGGGGAGCGGGGGCAGCGAGCTGGTTTCCAGCACTCGGCGGCGCATGGCGGCCAGCACGCGCGGCTGCGTTGCAAAGCCCAGCGCGCAACCGCGGCGCAGCAAAGCCCGGCGTGGGCACAGCGCGAGCGCGTGCTGCCGCGGCAACCCACCCGCCAGGATGTCTCGGATCATGTCGATGTGGCCGGTGACGGCGCGGCCCACGCGGCACGTCAGCCCCACCACCGCCCCCTTGCGGTTGCGGATGGCGGAGATGCGGTGCAGGGTGCCCTCCACCCCGCGCGGTTGTCGCCGCCAAACTCGCCCAGCGCGGCCTCGGCGTGGGCCAGGTCCTCCTTGGTGATCTGCGTGGGGGAGGGTGGGGGCCAGGGTGGCTGGAGCGAAGCTGACCAGCACAGAAACGACCAGGGCCTGCTGGAGGGCGGGCCCATGGCGGCTGGGAGCGCGGGCTGTCCGTCGGGCAGCGGGTGGATGCGCCCCTGCCGGGCCGTCAGGGAGTGCAGAGCCGCGGGGTCGCCGGTCGTCGCCGCACCTCGGCCTGGCGCAGGAAGTGGCCGCCTGCCTGGCCCAGGAAGCGCGCCTCGGGCGGCGCCCCAGGTCCAGCACCACCTCCAGCAGCGAGGCGCGCTGCGGGTGGTTCACCAGCGGCTCGCGGATGTCGGCGGGCAGCACCTGGCGGCAGGGAGGGCGGGCACGCGGGTCGGCGAGAAGGCCAAGGGGTGGGCCCCGCGCCGCGGCGGCCGCAGCGGCCACCCCAGACGCCCGACCAGCAGGCAGAAGGGCTGCGGACCTGGAGGAGGGCGTCCAGGTCGTCACGAACAATCACGCTGCCATCCTCCTCGGCCAGGCAGTCGACGCCTGCAAGGATATGAAGGGGTGGCGGGGTCGGGCGGCGGCAAGACGGCAGCGCCAGTTTGAACCTGCCCGTGTCGCTGCGGAGCCTGTTGTGGATCGACGCCCGCACCTTGGCACCGATCAATCATGCTTACCGTCACAGAGGTCCTCAGACCGCTCAGGCACCGCGGCAGGGCGCTGCCAAGCCATCCGCGTCCAGAGGCTGCTGCTGCTGCGCGAGCCGGCCTGCTGGGTGATGACCCAAGACCTAGAGTTCTGCTGCAAGCCATTGCTGGACACTCCGGAACTCTTCCTGCAGCAGCGCAGCAACGGGAATGTTGAGCAGCAAGGGCTTGGTGGGACGAGGCTGCCAGGCATGTGGGGCAGCTTTCATGACTATTGGTCGTCCCACCTTGTCTGAGTGGGCGCCAGAGGCGCCCTACAGCTCCCGCCGAGTTGGGCTAGCAACGAGTTCATAGTTCCCGCCCTTAAGGGGGTTATCTTGTAGTCCCTCAAGGACCGCTGCGTCACCCAAGTAAAGATTAGAAGAGCAAAGACAACCGTTCTGGCAACTTGCGCCTATTCAGCACTGCTGGTGCACCATGGTGATGTGCTTCAGATTCCAGGCATGGTTTCATTTGAAGATGGGCGACAAGTTAAGGATCAGAGCCTAAACGTACTTGGCGCTCTGCAGCGTGCAAGGAGACGTCCAAGTTCATAGCCCCAGCGGCAGTCGCGGGAGCGGCGGTGGCGGAGCGCCCGTCTCATCTGCAGTTGCCTCTGTTCGTGACCTTTGCCGCGGAATGGGATCGATTGATCAGAACCATTGCTGGCTCTACAGAACGCCCGGTCTGCACTTACGCTGCTGCAACAACAGCGGTGCTGACCTGCTGGACTGTGTCGAGAGCTGCCCCCGGACCTGCGCTTTGAGACTGGGATGGCGCAACTTAGCTTTGCAGACAGGGAAAGACAAAGAGGAAAACATGTTTCCTGCACAATAAGGTGCAAGGCAGGCATGGTGCAAGGTGTGCAGCATGACATCGGCACCCTGGGTTGGGTTGCTCGTCCCGCCTGCTTCATGTACTCTGGAATCGTACTTCCAAACAGCGGGTGGGGCTGGAGGGTCAGACAGAAAGCCAAATGATGCTTTTTGTTTGGGGAGATTCGAAAAGTGCAAGCGAAGCGCTCTTCTTGGCACCTCAGGCCGCATGGCCGCCTCTGTCTTTGCAAGCGTTTGCTTATTGGCCGTATTCGCTAGCCGTAGCGTGGCAGCCTACACCGAAGAGCTGCTGCTTCATGGACTTGGCGATGGTTCCGTGCTAGTAAGCCGTGATCACATGGCCGCCCACCGCCGTCGCCACCTGCATGCTCTCTCTGCGTGGGGCCATGCTTTGTCAACCCTCACCCAATTCGATGCACGAACTTGCAGGCCCACTTTGAGTTTAGTTCCAGCATTGCCTGGCAGACCGCCCACACGGGCACTTTCCCTGCTGCGCTGTTGGAGCTTGCGCAGCGGCACCGCGTGGCACGGCTGGAGCTGGCACTCACGCAAGGCCGCTGGGTGGGTTCCCCGCACTATCAGGAGGCATGCACAACTAGCAGAAACAGCATGCACCTGCGCTTGTCGGCAGATCGCAATCCATTGCTTGCCACCCCTGCCGAGTCGCGCTGCTGCAGAGCTGGGAGCAGCAGCATGCAGCAGCGGGAGGGGCGGCCGGCTGGGCGGCAGCGCCGCGGCCCCGGGCTGGAGCTGAAGGTGTCCCTGGGCGGTACCAGCGCGCGGGACACGCAGGCGGCGTTCGAGGCGCTGACGCAGACCCTGGGCGGCATGCTGTGCGCCGGCATTGCCACGATGCCCCAGCTGGGCGTGTTGGCGGTGCCGGCCGTGGGCTGGTTTGGGGGCCAGCAGCCGCCTGCCGTGTCGGTCGCCGCAGCCAACGGCACCGCGGCACGACAGGTGTACGGCTACTTGCCGCAGGAGGGTGTGTGCAGCGAGAACCTGGGCGCCTGGCGGCGCCTGCTGCCCTGCCGGGGCATGCAGGCCTGGCCGCCCTGCTGCACGCGCCGCAGCTGGCGGCTGCGCCCTACCATTCCTTGGGGCTGCACATGTGGGTGGAGCAGGCAGGGGAGCAGGCCCGGCTGCAGCTGCGGCACGCGCTCACTGCTGTGCTGCCCCTGCCCACGGACGCCAGCGAGCGGCGCGGCCCGCTGGAGGCGCTGTTTGGGGCGGAGCAGGCGCCGCCAGCCTGCCCCGCGGCCGCCGCCGCCGCGCTCTACGTGGCGGCGCAGCAGCAGCGGGCTGGCGCCCAGGACGGCCTGGGCGCAGCTGCCGCCAGCAGCCAGGGGGCTGCCGGGCGTCAGGCACGGTGCGGGGCCCGCTGCTGGTGTGCACGGGCACGCTGCAGCCGGCAGCACAGCCGAAGGGCCAGGCTGCCCAGCAGCCGCACCTGCCACCCGCCTTGCTTGGGCTCCTGGCGCCGGGCGGTGACGGTGGTGCAGCTGATGGCGGCAGAGCCAGCGGGCAGCCAGAGGGCTGGTGGCTGCGGGTGCCGCCGCAGGTGGTGCAGCAGGTGGTGCCAGCGGGCCCCCTGTCGGGGACCCTGGTGGTTGGGGTGCGCGTGGCCGCGGCAGAGGAGGCCGCGCTGCTGCACGTGCTGCAGCTGGTGCCGTGGCAGCTGCAGGCGGATGCCTCCAGCCTGCGCGTCTCGCTGGACAACCATGTGAGCGGGCAGGGCCTAGCTGCACCTGCCAATCTGCACGTGTGGGATGCACATGTGGGCTGCAGCGCCCTCCTGCTTCACAGCTTCCCGCCTCCCGAGCCATGCGTCCCCGGTTTCCGGCACCCACACCTGCCTGCCTCCGCCCCTGCGCCGCCGCCGCCGCAGGCGCTGCAGCCCGGCAGCCCCGAGCTGGTGTGGCAGGTGGCCGACGCGCGGCCCGACCGCACCGCCACGCTCGAGCTGCTGCTGCGCCTGCCGCCTGACCGCGAGCAGGCGGCCGGGGCCCCGCGCTGGCGGGAGGTGCGGGTGCGGGTGGGCTACCGCGCCGCGTTTGTGGGCGTCTTTGACCACGCACCCGACGCCTCCCGGGCGTGCCCATCCCGCCAGCCGTGGTGTCCCTGCTCCCGGAAGCCTGCGCTGC
Organism: Chlorella sorokiniana; assembly: GCA_025917655.1. NCBI lineage: Eukaryota > Viridiplantae > Chlorophyta > Trebouxiophyceae > Chlorellales > Chlorellaceae > Chlorella > Chlorella sorokiniana. Next base: position 3,305,742 of record CP084619.1, on the reverse strand, counting down.
CGACAGCGGCAGCAGGGACAGCAGCCTGGACGGCGGCCCGGACGCCCCCTGCTGCGCCGCCTGCATGCCGTGTGCGGCGTGCGGCAGCAGTACAGCAGCAGCGCGGGCGGGGCGCTCGTGCCGGTGCCCCTCCCTGATTTCTCCATGCCCTTCAACGTCGCGTGCTTCTCCTCCACCCTGCTGGCCGTGCTGCTGGGCGGCGTAGCAAACGTGGTGCTCAGGTGGGGCCCACATCGCCCTGGGTGCTGCTGCCCCAGCAAGGGTCCCCTGGGTGCGCGCGCTGAGCTGGCGTAAGGCGGCATCCCCACCCTCGCCCCGCCCGCCTCTTCCTGTGCAGGAGCCCTGCCGACCTGGCGGGCCTGGCGGCGGCGGGCAGGGCCCCGCTGTGGAAGCGCAAGCTGCGCCGCGCCGTGGCGCTGCTGGCGCTGGATGGGGCTGCTGGCGGCGTACCTCGACCGCGACGTGCAGCGCTGGGTGCAGGGCCTGCTGCCCCGCCTGGTGCGGGTGCAGGCGCCTGAGCAGCATGGCGAGTTGTGAGCACCTGGTGACCAGATGAACAAACTTCTGCAAGCGTCAAAGAACGGCGGCGGCGCAGCATGCCGCGGCATACAGCTGGCATCTGCCTGTCAACTGCGGTTGCTGTAACCGCAAACAAGCTTTGGCGTTTCTTGCATATAGTTCTGCGTGTTCCCCGTGAGGAACTTCGCCAGACGGTCTTTCAAGTTCCTTGCCAACGCAAGCAACAGCAGGCCCCTGCAAGGTTTCCCACGATCACGTTGGGGTTGTGCGATTGCATCCACGCAGAATGGCCCACCGCCTCCCCCACAACAAGCCCGAGCTTCCGCAGGTGGGCTGTCGGGGTTCTTGAAGCCGCACAGGAAACATGAAGATGGTATAGAGGAAGGTCGCACACGCTGTGGCCTCCGCTCTAGCTGACCAGCTCTGCACCCGCCCAAGCTCTCGACCATCTCTGTTGCACCAGGTGGCTGATGAGACCAAGTCTGAGTTTGCCAAGGGCGTTGCGGAGGCCATGAAGCGCAAGCTGGACCGCAAAGCAGGCCTCTTGGAGTGGGAGCAGCGGTTGGAGGAGGCAGCACTGGCGGCAGCAGCGGGGGCAAGGGGGTGAGCCAACTGAAGGGGGAGGGCGTCTTAGCATTTCGCCTGCTGCTATGGCAACCGAGTCCAGGGGACTGTCGCCACCGCCCGCCGCTGTCAATGAACGTCCAGGCGTGGCGATGCGCAGCAACCTCACAGGCTCGCCCGTCCTCTTGCTTCCTTCGGCTGCACTCCCCGCATGCGCTGCATCGTGTGGTGCTGACGGCAGGAGGCTGATGGCGGCAAGAAGAAGCGCAAGAGCAAGGACAAGAAGCGCAAGCACAAGAGCAGCAAGGAGAAGAGGAAGGCGAGCTCTGTTTTGCGCAGGGGCCAGGACAGGCCCTCGGAGCAGGATGGCAGCCAGCAGGCTTGCACCACGCTGTGGCTCAGCGTCGCACACTGAGCCTGGCACACGGACCCGCAGTTCCAGCTGAACTCCATGCATGCCATCTTTGCATTGCAGAAACATAAACAGAAGGACAAGCGCAAGCGCCACAAGAACAAGCGGAAGCACAGCGGTGGGTGCTGAGCTGGCGGATTGCGCAGTCACAGGCACCCCTTTCAGGAGCCTCTGAAGTCTGCTCACCTTGTTTGTGTGCAGGCAGCGAGTCAAGCAGCAGTTCTGACAGTGGCAGCAGCAGCAGCGGCGACAGCACGTCTGACAGTGACAACAGCCGGCGCAAGAGGCGGAAGCGTCCCCGCAGCGACAAGAGCGACTGACCCAACTGGACCTGCTGCACTGCTGGGTTTGTAAACGCGTGCACGTATGTATTGAAGTTGGCTTGGGTCAACAGGCAATCTGTGGTCAACAGTAGTATGCAGCGGAGTAGAAACAGGTTCTCCAGCATTGGCTTGGGGCGATGCAGAGCCCGCATGGGCTGCCGCATGGGCTGCTGCGCCCGCTGGCAGCCGGCGACTGTGCAGCAACATGGCAATGGGGGAAAAGGGGGCAGTGGAAAAAGGACTCCGACAAGGCATCGGGGTCGAGCACCACGGTGGGTGCGAGGGGTGAGGGGCCTCTGCATTGAAGGCGGATCGAAGCGGGCAGCAAAGAATTCTAGAGTGCGAAAGGAGAGGGCCCCTCTGTGCCTGATCGGTGCCGGTCGAACAAAAGACGGCGAGACACACATAACAAATGGCACAGGACACGGCAGCAGGGTGAGGCGGAGTGTGGGGCGGGATCAGAGGTGCAGGCAGGCCCATGAAGCGTGGGGTGAGCAGGGAGGAAGGAAGGCAAGAGATGTCATGCATGGGAAGCTCCCAGCAGAAAGGGGGCACCAAGCTGGGTGCAGCAAAAAGGTAGGCGGCACTGTGGATCAACACGTAGAAGGCGGTACAGGAGACGGCCGGGCAGGCCGGGCGCTCGAACGGCCCGCGAGCGGCACGTGGGATGGCGGCGGCCGCACGCGGGTCCTGCTCGGTGCCAGCTGGCCACCCGGAAAGAATATGGCCTCAGTGAACACAAGCGGGGGGCATGCGTAGGGGGTGCGGGGGATGCACGGCGGGCGGGGGTGGGAGGCGGCCCCTGGTCAACTAAAATGGGCTGCGCAGGCGGGTGGGCAGGCAGGGCGCCACCCGCCACGCTGGCCGCCCCAGCCCCCAAACCCGCAAGGGAGGGAAGACGCGCCGCTAGCATTGGCGGCCGGGGGTGGGGGTGGGATGGGGGTGGCCGCCACCCTCACGCCTGCGCCGCCACGGCGTCCCCATCTGAGGCACGGCGCGGGCGCATGCGGCTGGGCTGCCGGTGGCTGGCCTCCGTGCTCTGCACCAGGGCGCAGGCCAGCTGAGGTCGGTCCCACTGCTTGGCCCCCGTGGCGCCGTTGACGTAGTAGGGGCGCTTGGTGCGCGGGTCCTGGTGCTCGCTCCACCCCTCGGGCAGCTCCACATACACACAGGAGCGGAAGCCCTCAGCCAGAGCCTGGGGGGAGAGGGGGCGGGCAAAGAGCAGGGGCGGTCAGGGGGAGGAGGGGGCGCGCGTGTGTGTATTTGCAAGGGGCGTGGTTGCAACCACACAACTGCAGTGCGCACAGGCAGCGACAGGGAGGGGCAGCAGCGGTGGGGGGCCTCACCGCGCGGTCCAGGTCGCGCCCGATGAACACGATCTGGTTGATGAGCTCCTCGCCCGGCTGCCAGCCCGCGGCGGCGGGGCCAAAGCAGATGGTCTCGTGCACGCCCTGGAACACAAACTTGGTGGCCTCCTGGCCCTTGATGCACAGCACGCCCTTGGAGCGGAAGATGTCGCGCGCCTTCTCCCCCAGCAGGTCCCGCATGAACATGTTGAAGCGGTACTTGTCCAGCGGGCCGCGCGCCGTGATGCCCACGCTGCCCACCCCGCTCAGGTCGTGCAGCTTCTTGCGCCGCCGACGCGGCTGCCGCTGCCCCGCAACCGGCTGCGCCTGCACCAAGGAAAGGGGGGCGCCTGTCAGCCATGGCAAAGCAGGGCAGGCTGCCAGGCAGACCAGGCCCGAGTGCAGTGCCCCGCAGGCATAGCTGCCAGTCGCACCTCGGCGCCCGCCTGCTGCGTGCCCGCCTGGCTGCGCAGCCGCTTGCTGCCTTCGTGTCCGGCGCAAGCCTCGGTGCAGGGCCCCGGATGCGTGCCACAAGCACCCAGCGGCTCGCCCGCAGCGCGCACCTGGCGCTGCGCCGGCTCGCCGCCCTCCTCGCGGGCGCGCTTGGCGCCCGCCGCGCCCCCGCCTCGCTGCCATCGGCCTGCGGCGGGGTGTCTGCGGGGGCTGCGCCCTGTTGCTGCTGCGCGCCGCCGTCGCCCGCCGCCTCTGCGTCCGAGTCCTCCTCGCTGTCGCTGTCCATGAAGTTGGGGTCCACCTGGGGGAGGAAGGTGTGTGTGAAGCGAGGCTCAGCGGGGACAGGGAGCCGGCCAGCAAGGGCTTAGGCACCCAAGCACAACCAGTGACAGCCTACCCAAGCCATGCAGCTAGCTTGCACACACACACACACACACACACACATCCGACCCACCTGCAGCGCTCGCTCAATGGAGAAGGAGTTGATGCCCATGAGGCGGTCCCAGCCGGGCTGCTGCCCCGCCGCCGTGCCATCGCCGCCCGCCAGCGCCACCTCAATCACGTCGGCTGTGACGTTGATGGAGCGCACCAGGTCTCGCGCCGCCTGCAGCTCCTCCGCCGACACCCGATCGATCTTGTTGAGCAGGACGATGTCGGCAAAGGCAATCTGGTTGACCGCCTCATTCACGTCGCCGCCGCCCGCGTCGTTCAGGTGCTGCGGCGAGGGAGGAGGGGGGACAGCGTGAACCTCGGGCAGCGCAGCGCACGATTTTCTGGCTCCCTCGCACCCAACGCTCAGCAGACCATCCGTGCAGTGCACAGGCGGCTGCGGCGGGTGGACCTGCCGCCTGGCGTGGGACCCCCCCCCCCCCGCGCCCGCGCTGCGCACCTCGCGCAGGTGCTCCGCGTCGACGAGGCAGAGGATGGAGTCGAGGCGGTAGTTGGCGGAGATCCAGGAGTTGGCGAAGAAGGTGAAGGCGACGGGGCGGGGTCTGCCAGGCCCGTGGTCTCCAGCAGGATGGCGTCGTAGGCGGCGCCACGCGCGGACGCCCGAGACTGCAGCTCCCGCAGCGCACCCACAATGTCGTTGCGCAGCGAGCAGCAGACGCAGCCGCGGTCCATGGACACCAGGTCCTCCTGGCTCAGCAGGTTCTCCACCACCAGGCTGTTGTCGATGTTGATCTCGCCAACCTGCGGCGCGGTGCCAGCGCGTGGGCAGGCAGCAGTGTCGGCTGCACGCAGCGCGCAGCAAGCACGACGCAGCCAAGGGCAGCGCGTAGAGCTGGCGTGCGGCGCCATCAGCAGCATTGCCAGGGTGGCGCAGCGCAACAAGGGCGCAAAGGGGGAGGGGCAGGAGCGACCCCCGCATGCCCCCACTGACCAGCCAGGCGGGCACATCAGCCGCGCCAGCGCACCTCATTCTCAATCACAGCTACGCGCTTGCCGCCCTTCTGCCGCAGGATGTGGTTCAGCAGCGTTGTTTTGCCAGCGCCAAGGAACCCCGTGACCTGTGATGGCATGGGCCGCTGCGCTCAGGCAGCTGCCAGCAGCGGCAGAAAGCTGGAGCAAGCGGCCGACGGCAACGCTCGGTACAGAGCTTCAGGCAGCACTCTGTCCGCTCTCACCAGCGTCACTGGGATTTTCTGCGCCGGGCTTCGGCATAGTTACTCTGCCGAACTAGAGGCGCCGTTCTGCACACAGAGCGAGCTGTTGTGAGGACCATGTAGTCACCACCGCGACCTGCCGCTCCTGGCAGACAACATCTCCCTCTCCCGTGCCGCGCCAAAGCCCCAGCGGCCGCACCTGGATATTGCGGGCTTATAATGTCGCAGACAGTAGAGCTGCAGCTGGGGATAATGACCTGCAGTCATGGACGGGTCACTGCTTCACATTCCCTACCCACACGGCAAGGCAGGCCAAAATACTCCTGCTGGGCTGATGGTATTCCTGAGAGAGCTCCACGGCAACACGCAGCAGCTGAGGCCTGCCAGGCGAGATGCTACCACGCCAACCCCGCTGCATCTTAGCCTCCAGGGCTCTTCAAGCTGACGATGCGACGCTGAAAAAGGCTGAAACGCTGCCAGCCAGAGCTTAAGGCTCCGCACCTGCGCAGAGAGAAGATGGTGAGGCCGTGTGTGCGGGCCTTGCGTATGCTGCCTGGTCACTTCGCGGCTGAACAATGTGCAATGTGAGCAACACAAGCGGTAAGAGGGCCGGGTTTTAGTCGTGCCCCGTCATCAAGGAGGGTGGTAGTGGGGCGGTGTGGCGCAGGCCTCGCATGATAGTTTGCAATGCGGCCCAAACCTCGCATGCAACCATTACAGCTCCCTTCGATCAGGCTGTCAGCGAAAGCCTTGGCCCTTCCTGTCCTCTGAGAGAAAATCAGTCACCGCCACAAACCCAAACCAGCGACGCCGCCTCGTCTGCAACCCCAGAAACCAGCAGGCAGATGACCTGGATGCACGCCCATCTGCTGTAATGTAAGGCCATCCTGGCACCCTCGAGCTGTTGTGTTACGCTGCTATTTTCCTGGCCATGGCGCATCGCACGCCGGGTCTGAAGGTGTTCCTGTCCCCTCATGCTCCCGCCTGCCTTGTTTCTCTCGCATGCCCTGGTAGATTCCCGCACATACTACAATGTTAAGAGGTGCACGGCGCGTGCATATGTGAGCCCAGCTTGTACAGTGTGGCATGGTCTTGCAGAGGCGGGCAGACGAACGGAAGCGGTGGTGATGCTACAAGGAGCATGCATGATCATCAAGCAGCGCAAAGGCCTCACTCCTTGGCATCTGCAGGGGAAGTGGGATGACCAGAACGTCATGGAACGCCATAGGTTGACAAGAAAGAAGGTTCAGAACCGTGCCTGGAGTGAGCATGCCGGAGTTCTGGTCCTTTGAGGGAGCTGTTGGCATGTGTCAACCCACCTGTGACGCCCTCGGGGCCAATGCCAAAGCTTGCCTCCGCCTCGGGCATTGATGGCGAGGCAATGACCTTTGCGATCCGCGTTGCACCGCGCCCCTTGCGCAGTTGCAGCCGTGTGGTGGTTGCGTGCGCCATGATGTTGCCACCTACCGCCTTGAGGGCCAGGTGAGGCGCTGCAAACATTGCGCTGCCGCCATCGAGATTGCCCTGTACAACCTGGTTGGTCACCAGCACCGCCACGCCATACTCGTCGGCCAGGCGCTGCAAGCCGCGCAGGAAGCGGCCCAGCTGGTTCTGCCGCGCGGCAAGCTCGCCGCGCCCCATGTACTCGCTCCTGGTTGGAGAGGGGCAGGAAGGCAAGCACCATTGTCGAGGCTGCTGAGATTGACCTGTACATGACCACTGCAACCTCCTGTCAAAGGTGCACGCCCGGGCGGTTGTCAGGCAACCCTCACCTGAACAGCGCAGTCGCGCTGTCTACAATGAGCACCGCGAAGCGCGACTCTGCCATCATGGCTGCCGCCTGGATGAGCAGCTGCTGTTGGTGCTCGGTGTTGTGGGCGCGCGCGTAGGCCACGTTATCAAGCACGTCCTGGGGGTTCAGGCCGTACCTGCACCACATGCCTGGCGGCGTGGTTAGCAGCTTGTGAACGCCCCAGGAGCTGCTGTGTGAGGCATGCACCATTCAAGGGGGCGCAGGCAGCAATGCAGGCAAGCTGCAGCCACCGACACGCACCGCTCTGCTATCTGCACCAGGCGCTGCGGCCGGAACGTGGCCTCTGTGTCGATGTACAGCGCCTTGCCCTCACCGCCGCCCATGTCCACCGGCAGCTGGCATGTCACGCACAGCGTGTGGCAGATCTGCACTGAGCAGGCAGGCCAGGCTTGAGCTGCAGGTCCCAGGCACAACCAAAGACCCACCCCGAGGACCACGCAGGTGAAAAACAGGTGCCACGCGCCTGTGTCTTTCCAGAGCGGTACTCGCCAAACAGCTCGGTGATGGAGCCCGTCTCCAGGCCGCCACCCAGAATCTCATTGAGCGCCTCGCAGCCAGTGGTCACCATCAGCAGCTCGGAGCGCTGCTCAAATATCTGCTGCGCCGTGGTGAAGCCGGTAGGAATGACCTTTTGGGCTGCATTTGCAATACTCAGGGGAGGCCTGGTGGGGACAAGAGTCGGCTAGGCGACGGACAGCCAGGCAAGCACTAAGTTGCAGCACCCACCAATTTCCTTGAGCTTGGTCACTTTCTGTTCACTGATGCCCTTGATTGCCCCCAGCTCCTTGGTTGTGGCATACACAAGGCCTTCTACTGTGGCAATACCTGCATCAAGGCAGGGGATAGGACAAGGGACAAATCGCCGCCTGAGCAGCCGGTCAAACGCACCGACCGTCACAGCGTGCTCGTCATGCAATGAGGCTTACCTCCCTCCTTGAGCTTCTTGATGTCTACCGCTGCGACTCCCAGCTCCTACGCAGCGTGGTAAGCAAGAAATGCTTAAACAAAAGGCGGCTTACGAGGCGTCAGCTCCCGGCAGCCCGCGCAGAACGGCAGGGGTTGCCGCACCATAAGAGCTTCCAGGGGTTGAGGGCCCGCCATGACCATATCGTCGTCCTCTTGCACCAGTGGCTGGTTCTCCTGCCGCATTGCGGACTCCATGGTGCTCTCGAGAGGGCAAGGTGACGGGGGACAGTGTGTTTGTGTCGAGGTGATCTAGGAAGTCCCTTCAAAACAATGGGGCCTCGTAGGAATGATCAAACACAAGAATTAGCATGCTGCGTGCTACGCTCGGCATGTCCTGGGCATGAAAACAGGATGCCGTGCGTGCTCGTGGGGTTTTCCGCCTTGCTGACACTCGCCCGGCAGCCGCCGGGCGGCCGCTGGGTGTCTCGTTGAACCGCGTACCCATGGGGGCCCGCCGCGCTCCACGTCTTCAGGCGGTCTTGATCTGGGTGCTGCAGCACCTTGTCAGCTTTGACGCTCTCAAGGCGCTGCCTCGCGCCGCACGAGCTGCAGCACGGGTGGGTGCAGCGGCAACTCCCTTGCGGCGGCGGCAGCCGGCCAAAGCGGGGAAACAGCCAGGAGCCAGAGATGCAGGCGATGCAGGCGCAGTTGCACCCACGAAGCCAGCGCCGACGGCCCAGCCGCCTTCTGGTCTCCAAGCCACGGCGGGGGCAGCCTTGTTTGGCGGCCTGCTGTTCCTGGCAGGAGCGCAGCCGGCCTGGCTGCCTGCAGCCTTCCTCGTCTTCTGCGCCACGGGGCTGCCATGGCGCGTGTACCACTACACCCGCGTCAAGCCCCGCAACCGCATGTTCCTGCTCGACTTTTGTTACCTCACCTCCGCCCTCGCCGCGGCCCTGCTGGTGACCCCCGCCGCTCGGCGCCATGCGGGCCTGGTGGGCGCCGTCTACGCGCTGGCTGATGGCCCCGTCAGCTCCGCCCTGCTGGCCTGGCAGTGCACCTGGGTGTTCCACAGCGCAGAGCACACAGTCAGGTGGGGCTGCATGGGGAGCAGGGATGGCGCCTGTTTTCTGGCCTGTGGGCATGCGGCCCAGTGGTGTGGTGGTGCTGCACAGATTTCATGTAGCGCTTCTTCGCTGGCCTGGACTTCAGCCACACTCACATCTTAGCATGCGTCGCCAACCACCCCTTCCGCAGTGTCCTGCTCCACATCCTGCCTGGATTGGCCATGGCCACACACCACCACCTGCGCCTGCATGACGCAGCCACGCCGCCCCCGCGCGCCCTTGCGGGCCTTGGCCAGTGCACAGCCTGGCTGCTGGGAGCGCCCCTGGCTGTCTACCTGTGCTGGCAGGCAGCCTATTTTCTCGTGGTGCAAGTAGCAGCGCGGCGCACCATTCAGGCCCAGGGGCTTGACACAAGCTATCGCTGCCTCACGCGCCGTGCACGCCGCGCTCGTAACGTGTGGGCCCGCCTGGTGCTGCGCGGCAGCACAGCGCGTCGCCTTGCCGTCTACGGAGTCGTGCAGCTGGCCTACACGGCAGGCACGCTGCTCCTGTTCCTGCCCACCTACCATTGCCGGGCCCTTGCCTTCGCCTGGCAGGCTGCAAAGTTCCTGGTGCCAGGTGAGAGCGCACCTGGCTGCTTGAGTGCTGCTCTGAAGCTGCAGGAGCCATCGCCTTGAGCTTGTGGCCATTGTGTGCCTCCTCCCTGCTGTGCAGTCTACTTTGGGTTCCAGAAGCAAGCCAAACAGCTGCGCCAGGCAGTTTCAGCCCAGGCATGAGGCATTCATTCACACTCAATCAGAAACTCCCCGACGCCTCGCACATTGACTATGTAGCACCTGTCGTAATCGTTTGCCCCTGAGCACCGCCTTTTGTCCTGCCTGCAAGACAATCTGCTCCTTTTGTCCGCACTTTTGTTCACCTTTTGCATTGAAATCAACCGCATGACCCTGTATGCTACGGAAAGCGTTGAACACATGTTTCCTCCGCTCCTGCCACCTGTACTCAACACTTGTTAAGCTTCGTGTTTAACTTTTGTTCCACTACCCAACCACTCAACAAGCAGGCAACTCGGCAAGGACAAAGGGGCCCCTGGTGCGCACTCAGTAGTCTGGCCCCCGCGACAGCACCTCCTTGCGCGTGGGCCCCAGCCAGATGGTGTGCTCGTACTGCGCCGTGTAGCAGCCCTTGGTGTCGCAGAGCGGCGGGTAGGGGTCCACCACCCCGCGTCGCACAGGTTCTTCAGCGCCATCAAGTACTTCTCCTCCCCAAGGCGGTCCAAGTAGCTGCGTGGCACGGGTGCACCCGGATGATCAGTGAGGTGGGTGCGTGGCAGTGCAGGCTGGCTGGCAGGCAGTTGGGGGATGGCTTCCCCCAAAGCCCAGACTGCGGGGCCACCGCTGCCTCAAACCCACAGCCGACGCCCCTGCAGCCCCTCCTTGCGCGGCTCACCGGCGACAGAAGGCCAGCGTGCCGAAGTGACGGTCGATGGTGGCCAGGAGGGACTTGGCGCGGGGAGCGCAGCGGCACGTGGCCCACGTCGAAGTTCTTGGCGTAGTGGCTCACCTCCAGGTCCTCCCGCACATACCCTCTGCCTGCAGAGGGGAAGGATGGCAGCGCCGCCGACGAAGAAGCTTGGAGGGAAGGGCAGACACACGCAGGGTCACAGCTGCAGCATCCGTGTTGTAATGCTCATTGAGAGGCTGCTGGCGCAATCTCGGCTCCTCCTGCTCTGGCGGGCCCATGCAAACAAAAAAACACAAACTTCCCACCCGTGGAGCCGAAGGTCTCGATGGCGAAGAACTCCCCCTCCTCCATGCGCGTGGCCTCGCCGCCCTTGACGATGGGCACGCTCTTGCCGGCGTGGATGCGGTAGGGGCCGATGGAGTGCCCGTTGAGGTTGCGGATGCTCTTCACCTGGTACGTCCGACCATCCAGCTCCACCTCGTGGCTCTCCATCACCTCCTGCCAGGCGGGGCAGGGCCACAGAGAGCGGCCAAGCATGGATGCCAGCAGGCGACGGCAAGCCAGGCGCCCCAGCCGCAGGGCAGCCAGCTGGCTCCTCTCACCCTCCCTGCTGCACTGCTCCGCTAATGCCACAACAAAAAGGAGGCCCGCTCTCCTTGCCCATCACGCATCTACACACGCCGCCACCGCCGCCGCCACTGCAGCCCAGCCCACCTGGATGGCGGCGCCCACGTCGCACAGGCGCACGTCCACACCCGCCTCCCGCACCCCCGTGTCGGTTGCCTCCTTGACAGCCGTCAGCAGCGGGTCGTAGCGGGGTTGAAGGCCACGGTGAAGGCGGAATCACGATGCGGCCGCCAATCTGGGTGCCAAAATCTGTGTGGGACAAGAATGAAGGCGCCGACTCTCTGACGCCTGGGGCCCAAGCGCGGCGCAGGGCCATGCTGGATCTGACCGCGCAAGCAGCGCACAGAGCTGGGCGCCCTTCTGCGCCATGCGCCGCTGTCCTGCGCGATGCACAGCTGCCATGCAAGCCTCTGCAGCCGGCCCGCCCACCCAGTTTCATGACGTCGTCGTACTGCAGCACCGTCTTGTCGCCCGCGTTGGGGGTCCAGTGCGCCGCCACATAGTTGAGGGAGCAGCCGGTGGGGAAGGCGATGCCCGCGTCCAGCCCGTTCTCGTCAATCAGCTTGCGCACTGCGGGGCAGGTGCAAGGTGCCCTCAGGGGCTCCGCCCACGGCATGGCAGCAGCCAACTACCCCTGATCCTGCAGCCGCTGACGCCGGCGCACGTCCGCGCTGCTGTAGCATGCTTCAGGGCAGCAACGCTGCTGCCCGCAATCGGCCCTTTCTGTGAGCCCATGCTGGCAGCCCAGTGCGGCCGCACCTGCGTCCTCCAGCTTCTCGCACAGCTCCGCCATGAGGATGCCCGGCTTGGCAATGGTGCGCACGTAGGAGCGCACCTGGCGGTGAACCTCGGCCGCCTGCCGTACGTCGTTGATCATGTCGTACTGCAGCCGATCCAGCTCCCGCTTCTCGGCAGACGTCTCGCGCCAGCGCTGGCTGCGTCACGGCACAGGAGGGAGGGGCCAGGTGGACCGCCGCCCGCATCGACATGCCAACAGCCACAGGCTGAGCAGGGGCCAAGGATCTGCGCGCTGGCCTTGCACCAAGCAAACCGGGAGCAGCTGGGTGCACGCACTCTTCGTTGTACTGCTGAAGCTCGCCCTCCGGAAAGACGCCCGAGGGGAAGAGCTGCTTGACGGGCACCGTGGGCGGCACCGTCTGCTGCGTAGGGGCCGCTCCATTGGATGCGCCGCCCCAGATTTCTTCTTCTTGGCTGCATTGGACAGGAAAAAGCATGCTTTGCTCCGACTGCCAGCACCACCCTATGACTGGGAAGCAAAGGCACCACAGGCAGCCACCTTGCCCCCGCCACCCGCACAACTTACACTTCTTCTTCTTCTTCTTTTTAGCAGCGCCATTCTCGCCGCCCTCTGCCACGTCTTCCTCCTCATTGCCACTGTCGTCGCCAGCGTCGGCCTCATCCGCCGGCTCGGGTGCCGCGTCTGCAGCGTCGGCGCCGCCTGCCTCGCCGTTAGCGGCGCCTTGCTCTCCTGCCTCTGCAGCGGCTGCCTTCTTTGCTTTCTGCTTCAATCGCTTTAACTGTGCCTTGGACAGGCCGCCGTTGGCTTGTCCAGAGTCGGCTTCCTGCTCTGAAGCCTCCTCCGCCTCTGCTCGCTGCTGCGATATGCTCATGGCCTCCGCCTCCGTCATCGCGCTACCCCGATGCTGATAACACTCAGCAGTCCCGCCCCAGCTCGTTCACAGACTCACTGGCAGGGAGGTCGCAGCGTGCGTCAAGCAGCGGCAGGCTACCGAAAGAAAACCTGAAACACTGACAATTCCAGTCAGAAGCAGCGATGCCGACAGGGTCCTTGATGCACGGTCCCCAGCATCATGTACATGCAACTGAGTGAATGGGCAGCTCAATTGTAAGCCTTCAGGTTGCCGTTTGCTGCCGGCTGCAACTACTGCTGCAGTCTGTTTGTCACGAAACAGCGTTAAGAGACTTTTTGAGATTGAAGGGGCTTTTGAGTGCCCCAAGATGGCGACCGGCTCCCTTGTGATCCTCGTGGACGTCGCAGAGCAGGCCGTGCTAGCGGCAACCAAGCATGCAGTGAACAAGTTTGGCACATCCCTGTGTTTGCAACAGCAACGGCAGCACCTGACCGTGGACGCCTGTGGGCCGGCGGCGCTGTCGGCCGCCCCAGTCCTTGGCCTCTGCAACCTGGCCATGCCTGCTCATTCAGCCAAGCCGGTGTTGCAAGTGCGCCTCCGGCCTGGACCCTTTGTGCTACGCGATTTCCATGCGGCTGTGGGGCGTCTGGTGCATGCCGCAGCCGACGATAAATGCGGCTCTCTTTCGGGTGCCACAGCTGCTGCGGCGCTGCTGCAGCTGGTGGGGGTGGTGGCCCAAGACGCAGCCTGCGCCGCCAGTGGCGGCCGTAAGAGTGTGCTGTACCTCACAGATCGTATAGAGTACGACCCTGAAGACTTTGCAGGCTGCCTGGAGGTATGAATCAACTGCGCGTGCACCAAGTGGGTTCTGGGGCCCTCCACATCAAACGCATGACCAGTCATGAATCACTTGCAGGTCTGCCGGACTAAGGGTGTGCATGTGGAGCTGGTCCTGATGGCTGTGGATCAGCAAGCAGGCTCTCATGCCAGGAGCGGTGCACCGGAGGAGCAGCTCGAGGCCCTTGCTGCTGCATGGCAGGCTGCCGAGTCTGCCTTCCCCCACCTCAGCGTCACCATCGTGGGCGGGGCCAGCGTTGCATCGCTGCACTGCCTGGCCAGCACGCTTCTGCAGCGCTTCATGGTGGCGCCGCAGCTTGCCGTCAGTCTGGTGTTCAAGCAGCCCCTGGTGGGCTCAATTCGCAGCCTGCCCCTGCGCTGCACCACCGAACTGAGACCCATTGCCCAGTCGGTGGATCACGCCCTCCTCTGCCCATGCCACCAAGCACCCACCAGCTGGGCATCAGCGGGAGCAGCCGCCACCGTGTGTGCCGTGTCTGGAGCGACGCTGGACCGCAGGCAGTGCCGCAAGGACGAGCGCACGGTGGTGGTGGGCGGCCAGGCGCCCGGCGCCCTGCACCTGTCCGCGCCCTTCAACATCACCAGCCTGGCGAGCGGGGGCGGCGAGGCAGGAGAGGTTAGCCTCACCGTGATCGCGCGCTTGAAGGTGGGTGCAGGTTTCATCCGGCCGCTGAGCAACAGTGGAGCTGAACGGCAGTTGCGCCCCCTTGATGCAGGCAGACACGCTGAACCCAGCGCTGATGTTTGGCGTCCCGCTCCTCCTCGCGCGCGCCCCGGGCCAGGGGTACAAGGTGATGGCTGACGGCCTGATGGTAGATGTGGGCACCCAGCAGCTGGTGCAGCTGGTGTGCTCCTCCCTCAGGTGAGCCTGCGCGCCCTGCACCTGAGCCGCCTAAACCATGCACAGCAGCGTCAGCAGGCAAACACGGCTCTGCTTGCACGCCCGGCTAGCTGCAGGGATGCCGGGGAGGCCCTGCTGGCTGCCTGCTCCACCGACTTGGAGAGCGGCGCTGCGGGCCTGTTCCGCCTCCACTACCTGCTGCTGCCCTGCGAGCCGGGCGCTGGCCAGCCCGCCGCACTGTGCGCCAAGCGGGTAGCATGCGCGGAGGAGCTTTTGGCCCCCATGCTGCCTGCAGGGGCTGATGCCTCTGCTGCCGTGGTCCCTCTGCCGCCAGCTGTGGCAAGCGCTGTGACTGCACAGCTGGCGCGTGTGCCGCTGGAGCAGCTGGAGCCGCTGCGCCTATCCAACCGCTGCTGCGAGACGGTGGAGGTGCGTATTGGCAGTGGTGGGGGTGAAGATAGTTCTTCATGCTACTGCAGAGAGTTTCACAGCCCTGCTTGCTCCCAACGCAGATGCTGGTGCGGGAGAGTCTGCCGGCGCCCAAGGTGCAGCCACAACCGGCGCAGGCAGTGGCTGGCCATGGAAACCGAGCCGCTGCAGCGGTGGTTCCATCCATTGCAGCTGCACCCATGGAAGAAGCAGTTGGGCAACCGGCAGGCAAGGGCAGGCGGGCGCCAGCAGTGGCAGCAGGAGGCGCAGCAGGCGCCGGTTCTGGGGAGCCAGCCGAGGCGGGTGTTCAGAGGCGCAGCGGGAAGCTCATCCAGCTGCAGGGCGGCGGTCGCGGCAAGGCTGCGCTTGAGTTCAGGCGCAGCAGCAAAAATGATAGTAAGCCAGTTGCTGGGCGCAGCAGGGGCAGGGCATCAAAGTAAGCCACAGGAACGTTCGCCGGGCACTGTGAGCCCACACCGCGGGCGGGGTGGCGGTACATCTTGCTGGCTAAGTGCCAGCGTCTCTGGGCACAACATCAGGTCCCCCCTGCACGCATGCGCTTCTTGAACAGCTTTGTCGATTACAACGTTACACAGAACTTCTCAGGGCTACACGCAGTCCTTGTATTGTGATCGGAGGCGAGCTGTAGTCGCGAGCGAGCAGCATTTTGGCAGGAAGGAAGTCATCGAATATCGACAGTCATCCTGAGAACACAAACGGCGCCTCGAGGGCTGGGCCGCGATGAGGGCGCCCTCGCGGCTGGGGGCCGCTGCATTCATGCTGCTGGCCCTGAATGTGGTGACAGCTGTCGACACAGAGGCCCCAGCAACCCATCCGTGAGTGCCGTGCTGCCCCGCCGCTGCTGCTGGGTACTTGCGCCTGGCGCCCTGACGACTTACAGCACCCCACGTCTGCGGCAATTCAAAGTGTCTACACTGTCTCTGATGGCATTGATGGTCCCAAAGTTCCTTTCGAATGATGGCAGCACCCCTGCACCGGTGCGCCCCTCGCAGGTTTGCCATTGTCCAGCCCATGAGCGACCACTCCAAGCTGGAGGTGGCGCAGGAGGGGCTGGACCTGCTGCGCAGCATCAAGGGCACCGTGTGCCCGGTGGCCGTGATCGGGCCGTACCGCTCAGGCAAAAGCTTCACCCTCAACCAGCTGATGGGCGTGCCGTGCGGTGGGTGCGCCCGACGGCCTCCCTCCAGCACGCCGCTGTTGCTGCCCAGCTCTCAGCCTGCGTCTTCTGCCAGAACAGGCAGGCGCTGTTCAGGTGTGCCGTGCTCACCTTGCTGCTGCCTGCCCGCGCCTTGCAGACCAGGGTTTCGGTGTGGGCCACACGCGCCTCACCCAGACCAAGGGCATCTGGATTTGGGGCGAGCCGGTCCCGGTGCAGCTGCCCGACGGCAGCACCACAAACGTGCGGCCGTGGCCCGCCAGCTCGCCTGGCGCTGCCACGGCGGCGCCCGCTCCGCTCCGCTGTGCCCTGCCCACACAGCTGCACGGCCACATAGGACCCTTCCCCTCCCCTCTCCCACCCCCCGCAGCTGCTCTTCATTGACACTGAGGGGTTTGAGAGCACCGGCAAGGCGGATGTGTACGACGATCGCATCTTTGCGGTGTCGGCGCTGCTCAGCCAGGTGGGCCGCGGCGTCTGGGCCTGGCCCTGGCACCCCGCAGCCGCTGCTGCTGCTGTGGTCTGTAGCAGGGGCCCAGCGACGCGGAAGCAGACCAGTCGCTGCGGCTGGGTCACGGCACCGGGCGCTGCTGATACCCCCCGCTTCACCGCCGCCAGGTGCTGGTGTACAACCTGCCCGAGACGATCCGAGAGTCGGACCTGGAGAAGCTCTCCTTTGCTGTGGAGCTGTCCCGCGCTTTCTTCTTGCCCGGGGCCGACGCCAGCAGCGGCGGCCGCCAGGCCTCGGACGGCAGCAGCAGCGGCGGCGGCGACCCTGGCGCGCTGCCCATCCAGCCGGGCCACATGGTGTGGCTCATCCAGCGCGACTTCCTGCAGGGAGCGTCGCTGGAGCAGACGCTGCGCGACGCGCTGCAGCTGGTGCCCAACCCGCACGCAGACCCGGGCATCGCTCAGCTGAACCGCATCAGGCAAGGGGATAAGGGGGCTGCATGCAAGCGCGGGCCAGCGGCGGTGGCGAGGTCTCAGTTCGCCGGCACTTTTCATGCCCATGCCCGGTCCTTGGCATGCACAGGGCTTTCGAAGGACCACATCAGCAGGCCGGGCCATGCCTGCCCTCACCCCCTTACCCCCACACACCTCTTGGTGCAGGGAGTCGCTGCGGCTGATTGCCGCCAACTCCACCGCGGTTGGCCTGCCCCAGCCCCACCTGGACCGCACGCGGCTGTGCCAGCTGGGGGACGACGCGTTGGAGCCGGCATACGTGGCCAAGCGGGAGGGGCTCAAGCGCCTCATACGCAGCCTGGCCCGGCCCAAGGCGCGCCGCTGCAGCCGCTGCCGCCGTCCAGGCAGCTGCGGCAGCGCGCCTGCAGCTGCTGGCCTGCTGCTCGTCGTGGGTACAGTGCGGGCCAACCGCGCCCCCACCCACACCCCACAACCCCACCCATTAACTCCCAATTCTCTCCCTCCCTCACCGTCTGCGCAGGTGGTGCAAGGCCGTGCGCTGGACGGGCCCGGCTTGGCTGACCTGGTGCAGCAGGTGGTGGAGGGGCTGAACGACAGGGATATACCCACAGGTGGGGGCCCGCAAGGGTGGCAGCAGGCTTGACCTCTGCATGCGGGATGCTGCACAACGTGTTGGACCACAGCAGGCACGCGTGTCTGGTTGCCGGGCCCTGACCGCGAGGGCGCTGGCTGGCAGCCAAACGGTGCTTGCGGAGCGGAAGCGGCGCACTCTCTGCAGCCCCCCGCCCTGCTCAGCTCCGGGGCCCCCCTCTGGCCACCCGCGCAGCCGGCTCGCTGGTGGAGTACTTCAACAAGGAGCTGGTGCAGGGCTGCAAGGACCTCTACGTGCGCAGGTGGGGCGGCTGCGCACGAGCAGAGGGGGAAGGGGGCCAGGGGCCGGTCGGGGGCACGCTCGGGCAGTCCGCCCAAGTTGTTGGTGCAGCCACCACCCAGCCCGCCACCGCCTGTCACCCGCCGCCTCCCCTGCACCTCAGGGTGGAGGAGGTGCAGCTGCCTGTGGATGAGGAGCGGCTGCAGACGGCGCATGCCGAGGCGCTGGCAGCCGCCGCCGCGCGGTTTGAGCGCGAGCGCTTTGGCAGCGACGTGTCTGGGCTGCGGCAGGCGCTGGAGTCGGCCATTGAGCGGGAGCACAGGTGGGCCCGAATGGGGGCAAGGTCGGGCTGGTGCGGCGCGGGGATGGGGCGGCAGCAGATGACTCCCCACATCCCTGGCTGCGTGCTGCTGCGCCCAGGAGTCGGCCTGCTGCCTAAGTGACCCTGCCCCCTTCGCCCGAACGAAAAATAGTGCACGCCCTATTGCCAGCTCGTACCACTTGCCCGCTTCACGAGTGGCCCCCACACACCCACACCCACCCCCTACCCCCCAAACAGCGCCCGCGTGACCGCCAACACGTACGCCTCCTCCTCCGCCTGCGAGCGCGCGGAGATGGCGTGCGAGGAGGTGCTGGACCGGGAGGCGCGCCAGCACCTGCCCTCCAGCGGGCGCTTCAAGGTGGGTGGGCCGCTGGGGCACAGGCAAGCCATTCCTCGCCGCCAGGGCTCTACTGCTGCACTTCTGGCGTCTGCTGCCGGGCGCTGCTGGCCTTGCCATGCACTGACCACGTGCCCCCCGGGCAGGCCCAGTACGACCGGTGCAGCGCGCAGTTCCGGCGGCGGTGCGTGGGCCCCGCGCTGCCCCACAACCTGGACCGCCTGGCCAAGGCGTGGGCGCGGAGAGCGCCCGCTTCGAGCGCGACTACAACGACCGGCTGCTGGGGGCCTGGTGGTCATCAGGCGCGTGCGCGCGTGTTGGGGCGGCGGGCAGGGCGGCAGCGCCGCGCCCTCACCCCCAACCTGCCTTCAGCCGCACCGTTCCTTGCTGCTGCACCTTGCCGACGCAAATCATGCATGCACTAATCGGTGTGCAGTTCGTATGCGTGGCGTACCTACACCCCGCCCGCAGACACAGCACACACCGCCCCCCCGGTCTTGCAGCCTGGTCGCCATCCTGGCCTTCCGCTTTGTGGTGCGCGTGCAGCTGGCCGAGACCGCGGGCTGGCTGGCCTTCGTCTTCCTGCAGGTGGGGAACGCAGAGGCTGAGGGGGAGGGGGCGGCCAGTGGCGCTACAGCCCACGCGGGGACACTGCCCCCGGACGGCCCACCTCACCTGCCTGCAGCAAGGAGCCCACCCGGCACCCCATGCCTGCTGCCCTCCCCCCTTCCTTAAGGTCTACCCCCGCACCTTCCTGGGCGAGGCCTCCATGTACGACAAGGCCTGGTGGCAGCTGCTGGTGCGGGCGTGGGAGGCTGTGGTGTACAACCCAGGTGTGTGGCGGCGGGCAGGGGCAGGGCGTGGCCTGCCGGGTGCAGGGACAGCAGTGGAAATTAAGGATTGGCCGGGTGCAGGGATGGCGGCGGCCGACACTGCCCAGCCCGCTGTGCCTTGCTCTGCTGCTAGAGCATGGCATCGGCGCCCCAGCTTGAGCCGCTGCCCGCGCTTCAACTCCCCGCTGTCTGTCCACCCCCGGCTGGCAACGCAGTGATGGACCTGGAGAAGGTTGGGGTGCCCCTGCTGGTGCTGGGCTTCGCTGCCACGCTGACGCGGCGGTGGTGGCTGCCGCAGGCGCAGGCGTGGTGGCGACGCCGCAAGCTTAGAGGGTCGGCAGCCAAGCAGCGGCTGGCAACTGGGTTGGACAGAGACCTAGATGTGTGACACGGCATGCGACCGCACTTTTGCTGTCACCCGTCGGCAGGAAGGGTGCTCCTTGGCAGCCGGGCAGCCAGAAATGCAGGGGAGGTTACAACAAGGAGCGAAGAAGTAGGGTACAGAAGAATGGTGTCGGTTTGCGGTCATGAAATGCAAGGGGAGGGTCACCCAGCGCACGCAGCGCGCCAGCTGTTGGTGTTGAGTTTGGTAGCTACAAGTGCAGTTGAGTTAGGGTACAGGTGCATGAGCTGGGAGCAGCTCTTCACACATGCAAAGGGCCCGCGGCGGCGCTGCAGGTGTTTGGCAGCGCTGAAGGGCCAGGGCCACGCAGAACCGGGCTGCGAGCGGACGGTGCATGTGGTTCCCTTGGGCAGCGAACCGAGGATGCAGGCCAGCGCGAATAGGCGTGGCGGCAAGGGGCTGATGGCAGTACAGGTGTGTGCAGGGTGCAGGTTGGTCCGCAGCTCAGGCCACCACCGGGTGCGTTTTGCCCAGCACCGTCAGGAAGCCGTCCCCCTGCTCCACCCTGCTGGCCAGGTGGGCGCTGTCGTCGCCCAGCGGCCCCTCGCCCTCCACCTGCGCAGCGGCGGCAAGGGGCCGTCAGTCCAGACGCGCAGTGGGCGAGGCAGCAAGGCAGAGCTGCCCTCGCCGGGCGGGCCGCCAGCTGGGGGCCTGCCCCGGCGCTCTACCTGCGACACTGGGCCCCTGAACCAGGTGCGGGCGCCCAGGCCGAAGGGCAGCAGCCACCAGCCCAGGGAGAAGACGAGCACGATGCCCACCGCCACCCCGGCGTAGTTCAGGTTCTCCTTGTCCACGGGGTAGACTGGGGGAGGGAGGGGAGAGTAAAGGTAAGGTAAGGTGAGGGAAGGGCAGCAGGCACCCGTGCCAGGCTCAGCGCGAGAGCCCGGCAGTGAGCCCCTGCACGCCGCATCCTCACAGTCGGCCCAGGGAACAGCCTCCCCGCCCTACCTGTGGGCAACACGAACAGAATCGTGATGAAGGCGACCCAGAGTATGGCGACGCAGCCGACGGGGATGGACAGGCGGCCCAGGCTGAAGGGGCCTGGCCGGAAGGTGCGGCGCGCCACGGTGCAGCGCAGGAGCACGGGAATCACGTAGCTGATGTACAGGCCGATGGTGGCGATGGACGTGACGGCAGTGAAGCTGCAGGAGCAGTGAGGAGGGAGGGGTGCTGGGGTGACCGGCTGGCAGGCGGGAGCGGTGGGTCGCGTCGCAGGCCGCTGGGGTGGGCGTGGAAGTGGTGCGCAGCACGAGACTCCCTCGGTCATCCCCCTCAACACCTCGAAACGTGCACACACCCGGCAGCACACGCCCTGCCTCCGTGCACTCACACTGTGGTGCTGTTGAGCACCGGCAGCCCCAGCAGGAAGGAGCAGACGACGCAGAGCCAGACGGCGTTGACGGGGTCTGGGTGCGCGGGTTGATGCGGTGCCAGAGGCGGTGGCCGGGCACGGCGCCGTCCCGCGAGAAGGCGTACAGCATGCGGCTGTTCGACGTCACAGAGGCCAAGCCACAGAAGAACTGCGGGGCCAGGCAAGCGACCATCGTGGGCACCAAGCGAGGCAGGCGTGGAGGCGGGCGCTGCCTCGCAGGGCGCCCCCACCGCCGCCCACCTGGCCCATCAGCGGCACGATCATGAGCGCGATGCTGGACTTGCCGCTGCCGTACCTGCGCGTGTGCGGGAGCGGACCGTGACTCCATGAGCCCCCGGGCAGGCAACCGGAGGCAAGGCACGCGCGCGCCGGCCAGCCAGCCCACCCAACCTAGCTCCACCCTCGCCCACCGTGCGGCAAAGGCGTCCCAGATGACCTGGGCGCTGGCGTAGGCGCCGCCCGTCACGCTGTCGGGGCTGAACAGGTTGGCTGGGTCCTGGATGCTGAAGGTGAGGCTGAGCAGGTAGAGCCAGCCCACTGCGAAGGAGCAGAGCACGGTGCCCACGATGCCGCGGGGGCCCGCTGCGCGCCGCCGACACCGTCTCCTCGCTCATGTGGGCGCTGGCGTCGTAGCCGGTCAGGGTGAACTGGGACATTAGCAGGCCCAGCAAGAAGATGAGCCCACTGCTGGCGATGCCCACATCTGGGGAGGGGGGGGAAGGGGGCAGCGCAGGGCACAGTTTGCTTCCAAAACAGGGGCTTCACACTCCTTCACCATTTCCATGACAGTTCCTGGCAGCAGCAGCTTTGCACCCGGCTTGTTGAAGGAGGTGAAGACGTAGGCTGCGCTCTGGTGGCTGGGCGCCACCGCCAGCAGCGCGATCATGAATGCCACGGTGCCCAGCACGTGCCACACCACCGACACGCCGTTGAGCAGCGCCAGCAGGCGCACGCCAAAGGTGTTGAGCAGGCCGTGCACCACCAGGGTGCCGCCATAGATGCCCAGCAGCTGCGCCTGGGTGGCCACCCACGCACCCTCGCCTGCGCTCCGAGACGCGAGGGAGGGGGAGAGGCACAGGCTCACTGGCGGCAGTGCCTTGCTGCCCGCGCGTCTGACAGGAAGCGAAGGGCGCCTGGCAGTCGTGGCAGCTGCAGCTGCAGCTCACTGTTGGCTCCCCGGTGCCCAGCTGGATGATTGTGGCCAGGAAGGAAGCCATGGTGAAGTCAATGCCAGCGGTCACCGCAACCTGGCCCAGCAAGTTGAACCAGCCTGGTATTGACAGTTTGGGGGGGGCACTGTCGGGTGGCGGCGGCCACATGAGCTGGGAGCTGCACCGCTTTTGCTGCCCATTGAAGCAAGCCCCGGCTTGAGCTGCAAGCCCGCGTGCTGACTGGCCCTCCCCACCCACCAGTGACCCAGGAGGCCAGGGGGCCCAGCGCGGCCCTGCCAGCCGCGCCGACCAGAAGTAGAGCGCTCCAGAGGTGGGGTAGGCTGAGCAGATCTCGGCCATGGACAGAGCGACGGTCAGGGTGAAGCAGGAGACGAGGGGCCAGCCCCAGATGACAGCCACAGGGCCGCCGTAGGTCATGCCCAGGCCATACAGGCCTGCGCCACGGGCGTGCGTGCATGCCTTGGGTCTGATGCAGCAAGGGGAGGCAAGGCCCAGCAGTCGGGCAGAGCCCAACAAGCGATGACAGCGCACCTGTCAGCCCCGTCAGGACGGACACCACCGAGAGGCTGACAGCAAAGTTGGTGAAGCCAGAGAGGCCGCGCAGCAGCTCCTGCTTGTACCTGTCGGCACGGGCACGGCAATATGGGGTGACAGGGGCAACGCTTCATCAAGTCGCATCTGCTAATCTCTGCTGCTGGGTGCACCACCAGCCTGGGACTGCACCCCCCCCCCCTCCCCCGCCCCTGCGCACCCCAGCTGACGCAACAGGGCTTCATCGTCAGCCTTGGTGATTTCGGAGGCCGTGTCCTTGGTGCTTTCTTCGGCCATCGAAGGGAGAGACGTGTGCGCAGCCTGCGAGCCAGCATGATAAGCCAATCGCTTGCAACAGGCTCGGCACACCGCGTGGGCTGGCAGCAGGGCCAGGAGCTGTCGGTGACGCAATCATGCGTCGTAGCATTGGCATGTCAACATCATCCATACTTCCAGCGACACCAACCCTGGAGTCGCTCTGCATACATCCCCCGGCCAGGAGTGCAGGTTCCAAGGTGCACAGAGGTGCGCAGCTGGCGGCTGCATTCGCAGATCCGCAGGTTCAAATACGCGACATCTGCATCTTATCACAAACAAGCTCACCATGTGGTGTCGTTGACCGGCTGAGCCCGCTCTTGCTTTCAGGCTTGGTCCCCAGTCGACCAGCGAACCGCAAATCTGGCGGTCCCTGAATGCTTTCGACCAATGTTGGAACCCAGGTCGACGACCAACACCGACGCAGAGCGGCAGCAGCTGGCTTACAGGCCAACCCTAACATGTCGTGCAAAGCGGCGGCCAGAGAGGGGCCACCCGACGAGATCAGTGCAGGAAGTTTGCCCCAGCACATGGGATGATACCCGGAGACATCACAAGTTAAAGCAGAGGAGTTGAGCATGAAGCAGGGGGAAACATGGCCACGGTGAGTGAAACCCAGCCCGGCCGCTACCTGCGCTTCTTGCCGCCGCCCATCATGCCCGCGTGGTGGCCGTCGTCGTTGCCGCCGCCGCCCTTGCGCTTGCCCTTCTTCCCCTTGTCGCTCTCCTTCATCTGCATGGTGGCGATGCGCTGCGCGTCGGCCACCCGCTCCAGCAGCACCAGCACCGCCTCCTGCTCCGCGGGGTACTGCTCCATGCGCAGCCCAATCAGCGCCTCTATCTTCTGGAACAGCTCCACGTCGTACCTGCGGCGGGGGGGCGGGCACGCGGGGCGCTTGAGCGGGGTGCGAGGCTGCAGCAGCCGCAGTGGTCCGAGGGGCAAGCAGCAGGGCGGAGAGCAGGCGCCACATGCGCGGCCGGGCAGCCCCCTCCCCAGACTCACTGCGTGACGACGGTGACTGAGCGCCCCGAGCGCCCCGCACGCGCGGTGCGCCCCACGCGGTGCACATAGTCCTTGGAGTTGGTGGGGACGTCGTAGTTGACCACCACGTCCACCGAGGGGATGTCCAGGCCGCGGGAGGCCACGTCGGTGGCAATCAGGATGCTGCGCTCGCCAGCCTGCGCGGGTGTGTGGTGGGGGCGCACCACACTGCTCAGCCTCGCCTTGGGCGCCATGGATCCCTCAGACAGGGGCACTGCAGCGATGCCTGGTGTGCTGCCTCCCCCGGCCTCTCCGAACGCCCCGCTCCCCCTGCCCCGCCTCGCCTTGAACTTGTTGAGCGCAGCGAGGCGCTTGGGCTGGCTCATCTGGCCGTGGATGGGCACCGCGCCAAAGCCCAGGTTGCGCAGGGTGAGGGCGATCTTGCGGGTGGAGTCGCAGGTGCGGGTGAAGATGATGGAGGTGGCGCCCGACAGCTCTGCCGGGGGAGGCCGCACAGGGCGCATTGGTTGTGGAAGGTATGCAGGCGGACCCATCCTGCTGCTGCGGGGCTCTGTCACCTGGCCACACCACCACCACCTCACCACGCACAGACTGCCCCGAGCCGTGGCCCCCACAAGGTGGCCCCGGCTGCCGTCGGCGGCACCCACCGGTGAGCAGGAAGGTGAGGTAGCAGTCCTTGTGCTTGGCGGGCACAAACATGTACTGCTGGCGCAGCGTCTCCACCGTGCTGTACTTGCTGGCCACCTCCACCTTGGCGGGGTCGCGCAGGCACGCGCGCTGCAGCTTGGCCACCTTGCTGGTCATGGTGGCGCTGAACAGCTGGGTGCGCCGCTCCTGGGAGGGAGGGGGCATGGGCAGGCGCAGGGGGAGCAGTCGGCGGCCAGCCTGCCGCGTGGCCCAGTGCCGAGGACGCTGACAGGTTTCGCCCCAGCCAGCTTGCCAGGGCGGTCCCGCCCAAATCTGCCCAGCCGTGCCTCCTCCTGCTGCTGTGCCCCCTTGCCTGCACCGCCCGCGCCGCCTCTGCTCACCTTGGGTATGACCTTCAGGATCTGGTCGATCTCCTGCTCAAAGTCCATGTTGAGCAGGCGGTCTGCCTCGTCCAGCACCAGGTGCCTGAGCGCCTTGAGGCTGAAGCCCTTGGTGTTGGACAGGTGGTCCACCACCCGCCCAGGGGTGCCCACCACCACGTGCGGCCGCTTGGCCAGCGAGATGGCCTGCGCCGGTTGGAGGGGCAAGAGGCGGGGGGCGGGCGAGGTCGAGGCTGGCAGGGCAGCGCAGGAAGGGGCAGGGCGCACGGCGCGGCGCTGGCCCGGCCGCTGCTGTGTAGGAAGAGATGTAGAGCGCTACGCTGCAAGCACAAGCGATCCCGTGCCACACAAGGGGCCTGCCCACCTGCGCCATCATGTCTATGCCGCCCACCAGCACGGCGCACTTGACGCCAATGCCCGCCCCCAGCGCCTCAAACTGCTCCGCAATCTGGATGGCCAGCTCTCGCGTGGGGCTCAGCACCAGCGCAAACAACGCCTGCGGCTTGTCCAGCAGCTGCTGCAGGATGGGCAGCGCAAAGGCGCCTGTCTTGCCGCTGCCTGTCTGCGCCAGCCCAATCACGTCCTTGCCTGCGGAGGCGCCACAGCCCGGCAACTCCTGGTCTGTACTGCAGCTGGTGATGCAGCTGGCAGACAGCACCAATGCCGGCTTCAACCATGGCAGCTGTTCTGGATGGCACACGCAGCCCACCTTGCAGCACGAGCGGCACCGCCTGCTCCTGGATGCTGGAGGGGCTTTTCCATCCCAGCGCCGCCGCCGACTCGGCAAGCTGCGTGCACACGCCAATCTTCTCAAACGCCGCCACCGCCTTGGCTGCCTCTTCCTCGCTGAGCCCCTTGCTTGTGGGCGCCATGCCTGTGCTGGGTGCCCTCAGCCCAACACTCAGAACCTGCTTAGACGGGCGCCGCCGCGCAGTCAAGGAGTCGCCGCCAGCTGCCAGCCGTCACGCTCGGCCGCCCCAAGTGTGCAGCAGCCGAATACCGCTGCTGCTTTGCTTACAGCCAAGCGAGCAGACTACCCAAAGGGCGTGAGGGCGCGTGAAGTGCCGGCGGCGCCGAAAACAAAGGGCGACCAAGCAGCTTAGGAACGGGGCAAACAACCTAATTGAACAAGAAGATATGTGCATGCATGAGTGACGCGAGCGTCCTTCTCATATACCTGGCGCCCTGCTGTTTCGCATGCTGGGCCAGGGCCCTCACCTGTTGATCATTCCCATCACGGTAACCTCTCGATCACTGTTTCACGCTGTGCAAGACACAATAGCAGGCCGCCCGAGGCAAGTCTATCTGCTGTCCTGGTAGCAGTGTTCTGAACGCGCTCCTACCCTCGGCACCGAGCCTTCTGGTTGCATCATGCGCATATGCCCTCTAACGAAACGTCTCGGTCTGCAACTGCCTGGTCCCCTCTGCAGAAGCAAGCCAGTTGAACATGGTGCTCTAAAAGAGCCCCTCTGCCCTCCAACCGAGCTATGTTGAGCCCTAACAGCGTGCACAGGTGGGTGAGGCCAACAAAGGTGCAAGATCGAGCGCCGGCAGCCCGCTATGGCGGTGTGCAGGGGCTGGACCTGGCGGGTCCCGACTCTGCCGCGCTTGCTCTCTCCACAAAACGCTCCTTGGCATAGCATGCAGAGCCTTGAACGCCCGATTAGCTGAGCAACTACCAAGGCGAAGAAGACAGGGGCAGAGACATTTGCAAGCAGCGCCAGCTCGATTATCGTTGCCACCGACGTCGGCGTGAGCACCTGTACCGCAGCAAGCGTTCCAAGAACAGCCCCTGCCACCATGTCTTCCTCCAACAAGCCGCAGCACCAGCGCCATCCGCACCACCTGTCCAGCCGGCTGGCGTCCGATCACGAGGGCTGGGCTGACGGCATTGTCAGCCTCACCGAGCAGCACACTGCTACCCAGCTGCTGGAGGATGGGGGCGAGGCGGGCCGCCGCAAGGTGCGCTGCGGGACCTTGAGCTCGAGGTTTTGGTGCACAGACTCAGCGCACTTCCAGCCAGGGCCGGCAGCGCGCCTGCAGCGCCTGCCTTGCGCACCTGCTGGACAGCGCACTCGTGAGGCTCGCTCCTCAAAATCCTTGGCCCGCCAATGGTGCAGGCCAACGGCGACGCCGCCAGTGGCCACGTGCCTCCGCCCGTGCTGCCTGCTGTTGAGGGCGGCGCTACGTGCGACGGTCCCGGCATGAGCGCTGAGGAGGAGCGTCGTGCGCTGGTGGAGCACGCGCTGCTGAGCCTGGAGGTGGAGCTGGCGCAGCGTGGGGAGCTGCTGGCCGACCTGGGTGCGATGCGGCTGCGCTGCTGGGATGGGTTGGGGGGCCAGCGCACGCATGACGAGCTGCACACTGCCACCAAGATCGCGCAGCAGGGCGTGCCGCTGCGCTGTCAGGGTGCCACGTCGCGTTCCGATCATCGCGCTGATGCGCGAAGACAACGTCGGATTCAGCGAACGTGTACTCTAAAGCCTTTGGAGTGCGAATGGTCAAGCAGCACAGGGGACAGTACTGCCTGCAGCAACAACTCCATGGATGCGGTGAAGCACCCGACGAGGGTATCGTCTTCCATTTCGTTGGTCGACATACAGCTTGTTGGCTGCATGCTGCTGCGTCTGAGCGCCGTGCGTGCCCGGCTTGCAGGTGCGCCCGACGGCTATGGCCCCACCGGCCTGAGTGAGGGCGAGCTGGACGAGCTGGTGGCGCAGGTGGCCGCGCACGCAGAGGAGCGCAACGCCGACCTGACCGTCATCCGCCGCCGCAAGGTCGGGCGCTGCCGCCATTGGCACACCAAGGCCGCCCCGCCGGTTTGCCAGCGTGCGGCCGCCCTGCCTCCCTCGCCCACGCGCCTAACTGCCAGCGCTTGAAGCACGCGCCGCCGTTCCCCGTGCAGCTGGCTGCTGCCGCTGCGGGCGGCCCCCTGGCCACGTGGCCGACGTGCTGCTGCGCCGCCGCGTGGGGCACGGCGCCCCGCTGGAGGTGCGCGTGGCGGTGGTGGGCAACGTGGACAGCGGCAAGTCCACCATGGTGGGCGTGCTCACCCGCTCCCTGCTGGACGACGGCCGCGGCCTGGCCCGCTCAAGGTCTTCAAGCACGGCCACGAGAGCGACACGGGTGCGCAGCAGCGCGCGCAGGCGGCCGCCGGGTGCCGCCACGTCTGACAAACCCAGGCGGGCTGCTACCTGCCCCTCCTCCAACCCCAGCCCCGCCGCCGCTTCACAAATGCTGCCCGGCCACCCCCTGCCCGCAGGCCGCACCTCCTCCATCGGTCAGCACAACCTGTGCCTGGACAGCAAGGGGGAGATTCTCAACGACTCCGCCTTCAGGTGCGCGCCGCCGCCTGGTGTGGCTGGGCAGGGCTGCGTGTGTGTGTGGGGGGGGTGGGTGAGAGCCCATGGCCACAACGGGCCCCCATCTTCCTAACCCTGTTCAACTCCGGGCCCCCCGCTGCAGGACCCAGTCCATTGCCGACTACGTCGCCCGCAGCTCCAAGGTGGTCACGCTGGTGGATCTGGTGAGGCGGGGGCGGGGGTGGGGGGTGTGGCTGTGTGAGTGTGTATGTGTGGAGGTGCTCGCCGCCGCGGCCGGGCCGGAGCAGTGCCGCCTGCTGACAAGCATAAGGGCGTGCAGCGCTCTGCGCAGCTGAGCTGCTGCCTGCTGCTGCCCCCAGGCTGGGCACGAGAAGTACTTCAAGACCACCGCCTACGGCCTGACGGGGCACCTGCCGGGTGCGCGGCGGCACGGCAGGGCCCCCAGCTCTTGGCTATTGGCTTGTTTGGGCCCACAGATCTCCTACGGTCACGGGGTGGCCCCCACCCACTGCCTGCCCGCTCTCAGGCTCCCTGCCCTGCCCCGCCCGCAGACTACGCATGCCTGATTGTGGGGGCCAACGCCGGCGTGGTGGGCATGTGCAAGGAGCACCTGGGCGTGGCGCTGGCGCTGCGCGTGCCCGTCTTCTTCGTGGTGACCAAGGTGGACCTGGCGCCGGAGCATGTGCTGAAGCACACGCTGAGCACGCTGCAGCAGATCCTGAAGAAGCCGGGGTGCGCAAGCGCCCCTTCCTGGTGCGCGGGCGCGACGACGTGCTGACCTGCGCGCGCCACATGCACGCCGACAGCCTGGCCCCCATCTTCCTCACCTCCTCCGTCACCGGCCAAGGCCTGGACCTCATTCGCCTCTTCTACAGCCTGCTGCCCCAGAGGCACAACTGGTGCGCGCGGGGGCAGGGCGGCGGGCGCGGGCGCACCCTGCAAGCCTGTGCTGGCGCATGTGGCTGGCTCCTTGCACCGCACCTGTTGTTTAGCGGCGGCAGGGTGGCAGGCGAGACCCTGGGGCTGGGCTCCGAGGGCCGCGGTGCTTTGCGCCTCAGCCAAGCTTCGCTGCCGTGGTATTCACCAGGTCGGGCGGGCCCTCCGGGTCTGTAACGGCCATCAGCAGGCCCTGTGTGCCCCCTGACCTGACTGACGCGTACCTCCCCCTCCCTGTGGCCCCCCCAGGTTTGAGCACACCAACGAGGCGGCCCAGTTCATCATTGACGAGACCTTTGGCGTGCCGGGTGAGGGCAGCAGCACACGCTCCGCACGCTGTGCTGCCCCCTCCCTCCCGCCCCCACCCACCAACGCCACCCTCACCGCCCCTCGGCTCCTATCCCCGCTTATCCCCTTTTTACCCCCCCCATACACCCCAAAACACTTCATCACCGCCCCCACCCCCGCTGCCCCTGGCCCCCAGGCGTGGGCACCGTGGTTGCGGGCACCGTGAAGCGCGGCGTCATTGCCCCCAACTCCACGCTGCTGCTGGGGCCCGACATCGGCGACGGCAGCTTCAAGCCCGTCACCGTCAAGAGCGTGCACTACAAGCGCCTGCCCGTGGGCCGGGTGCGCGTGCCGCTCCAGCCCAGCCCATACACATGCACCACCCCCGGCCGGCAGGCCTTGCTGCCTGCCCCATCAACCTCCGGCCACTCACCCCGCATACCCATGCACCCTCCCCGGCTGCAGGTGGTGGCTGGCCAGACGGCGGCGCTGGCCCTGAAGAAGGTGAAGCGGGGGCAGGTGCGCAAGGGCATGGTGCTGGTGGACGAGAAGGTGCGGCCCAAGGCGTCCTGGGAGTTTGACGCGGGTGAGCGCTGCAGCACCTCCCGGCAGCCCCCTTCCCTGGCCTCCTGGCCTGCGCCGCCTGGGGCTGGCAGTGCGGTGGTTTGGAAGCCTCCAGGCACCCGCCATGCCTTGCCCTCGTGCACTGCAGCTCTCGTTGCCAGCCGAGGAGGCTTTGGGCCCACCCGCCCTCCTCCACTATTTCCTGCGCAGACATTGCCATCCTGACGCACTCCACCACCATCCAGCCGCGCTACCAGGCGGTGATCCACTGCGAGATTGTGCGGCAGGCCGCCCGCGTGGTGGCCATGGACAGGGAGCGCCTGCGCAGGTGGATGCCCCGGGGGCGCGCTGCTGAGCCTGCCCAGCGTGCACAGTCGGGCTGCCCGCCCCGCTGGCAACCCTTGCACCGACCCGAAGCGCTGTCCCTCTCTGCCCTGCCCCACCTGCCTGCCCCGCAGTGGCGACCGCGCGTGCGTGCGCTTCCGCTTCCTCCAGGTCAGCGCAGGGGCTGGCCCGCGGGCTCTGCCTGGCTCCCGCCCTCCCAGCAGACGCGCTGCGCATGCTGTGCGTCGCTTCCTCGCCCACGAGCCATGCCTCAGCTACCTGCCATGCTTGCTGGGCCTGCTGAGCCTGCTGGCCCCATCCCTGCCCCCTGCAGCGCCCGAGTACCTCACACCGGGCACCCGCTTCGTGTTCAGGCGCGCTGAGGTGGCGGAGCGGAGCGGCGCCGCCCCTGTGCACCGTGGTGTTGCCCCAAGCCCTGACCCCGGCCCTTGCCCCCTGCGGTGCTGCAGGGAGGGGCGCACCAAGGGCATTGGCATGGTTGTGAACACGGAGATGTCGCCCCCGTGGTGGCCGCGCACTGACCCCATGCACGCACGCTGGCCCAGCACGCTGCCACCCGCCTTTGACCACCCAGGCCGCCTGGCCTACGGTGGACCGCCGCCGAGCCTCGCCGCTTAACGTCAACCTCACTGTCTGTACAAAGCAGCAAGTGTGCTGCACATCCTTTCCATGCCACCGCTGCAGCCTGCCAGGCGGACGCTTACGAGCAGCGCTGAATTTTGAGTGGACGTCAGCTGGCCGCTGTTGTATTCCATGACGTTGGCCCCTAGCCTCCTGCTCCAATCACAGGACCTAACTTCTGCACGTGTTGTGTGCCTTCTGCTGTACCTGCTGACCATCATTTTGTAAGTGTTCTTTTCTTGCCTGGCAGAGGGCAGGCAGGCGGCAGCGGCGGCACCAGACGAGGCTGTGCAAAGCAAGTGCGCCTGGTGCCGAAATGCCGCCGGCCAGTCGCGGCTGCTGCGGTCAGGGCTGCCTGAGTCTGCTCGGCATCACCAGCGCCAGGTCTGACATTCACCAGCGCTAGCCCTGCGGCGGGGGCGGCGGGTCCAGCGACCTACGCACCCACTGCGCCTCGTAGCGCAGCCGCTCGCCCAGCGGCTTGGCCGACATGGACCAGGGTGTGCCACGCAGCACCCCTTCCAGATCGCGGTAGCTGGGCCGCTGCTCGCGCCGCGCCACGCACTCGCTCTGCGACGAGGTGCGAGGGTGGGTGGGGGTGTGGGGGGGCATGGCCAGCATAGGACCCGACGGGTGTCTCGGCTGCTGGCACCACAGATGTGGGTAACTGGGGCAGCGCACCAGGCACGCCGTGCAGCGCGCCCGCTTTGCCTGGCGCCCCCGCCCAGCTGCAGGCACCCCCCGCCCCCGGGCCGACCTGCGAGGGTGTGTCAGGGCGCGTGAGGTTGACCTGCCAGGGCCCCGGGTGCGCGTAGAGCAGGCGCACGTCGTCGCTGTTGATGCGCAGCTGGCGAAGGGCGTAGGCCTCGGCGAAGGAGGCCACCAGGCGCTCGTTGGCGGCGCGCTGCCAGGGCAGGAAGCCGAGGTCGGAGACGACGTTGCCGCTCTCGCTCCACTGCGGGTTGACCAGCAGCACCAGGCCGTCGGGCGGGCCTCCGCGATGCGCCGCACCTCCCCCAGCGCCTCGCCCGTGGGGAACAGCACGGCGGCCAGGCGGTCGCCCTCCCAGGCCGCCACCGCGTCGCCGTCGTCCAGGATGCGCGGGCGCAGCGGGCCGCTCAGCCCGGGCAGCTCGCGCAGCGCGCGCAGCAGCTCTTCCACCATCGGCTGCGCCGCCTTGAACTGCTGGCGGATGCCGCCCGGCCAGTCTGCGATGCACGGGGGGCGCGAGGTGGGCGCGGCTGGAACACTTGTCGAGGGCAGCGGGGCACGCCTGCCTGGGGGTGGGCAGCAGAGGGACGCACCATCCAGGTCTGTGGCTCCGATCAGCGGCAGCAGCAGCTCCACGCGCTGCCGCCGGATGCCCGCCTCCCACGCGCGCGTGCACGCCGCCGCCGCCTGCTGCACCGTCTCCTGGGGGCCGCGAGGGATCACCAGCGGCTGGGGGTCGCTGCCCGCTGACGCCGCCGCTGCCGACACAGCAGCAGCCGCCCTCGAGCGCACCCGGCATGGCTGCGCTGGATGCAAAGCGGCAGCTTTGCCTGCCTGCAGCTGCGCCGCGCGCGCGCCGCGACGCAGGTGATGGGTAATTGACTGCTCTGCCACTGCAGACTGCCAAGGGCTGCATGCTGGGGGTCGCAGAGATCGTGATGGCCATTTGGTGCGACAGCAGCGACTGTGGCCCGCGTAAAAGCAAGGTTTGGTGGTAGTGGCAGCGGAAAAGAGGGTCCCTAGGGGGACATGCTCATTCTTTGGACTTGATGGATGATCACAATTGATATTAGCAAAGACAAATCTCCGTCCCAGCGCACCTCCTTGCCCTGGCGCCTCGTGCGTTGCTGACGGGGCAAGATGGGGTGAACCTCATCCCGTCCACTGTTTATTGCAACACAACTGGAAGCGTGTGAGCTTTGACTGCACTCGGCCCTGAGGTTTCTCCTGCCCAGGCCCGCACTTTTGTTCTGGGCTCTCCCAGTACAGAAGCTATAATGGCGGCAACGGCAGCCACTTTACAACAATGCATTTTATTCAGCTCTTCAGCGCAGCATCGGCGCGGTGCGCCAGCCTTGAAGGCAGCGGCAGCAGCAGTCCTGCCCCGCAAGCACTTCCTTGCCGGCGAGGCGTTTATGGCTGTCAGCAGCAAGGTGCGGTATTGGCAATGCGCGACCGCAGAAGGGTGCCCTGCGTGGGGTGGGCGACTGTCTTGCCGCCAGGGCACGGTGCCTCTGCCGACCCCGCATCGAGAGCCAGCCTCTGCCGTGTGAGGGCTGTGCCAGATTTGCCTGCCTGAGCGACCTTCCGTGCAGTCTGAGCGGTGCACAGCTGCTTGGCGGCAGCAACCGCGCGGCTCGCGGCTAGCAGCAGCTCACGTTGTGGCCGCCGCCGTTGACGACTTCCGCTCGCGGCCGCCCAGCGAGGTGCGGGTGCTGGTGGTGGGCGCCACCGGTTACATCGGCAAGTTTGTGGTGCGGGAGCTGGTGAAGCGCGGCTACAACGTGGTGGCCTTTGCACGCGAGCGGTCGGGCATCGGCGGAAAGCAGACCGCCGACGACGTGCGCAAGGAGCTGGCGGGGGCGGGTGAGCGCTTGGCGGGGGCTTGGCGCCCGCCCTGCCTGCAGCAACGCCTGTCAGCAGGCACATCATGCCCAAGACGCGACTGGTGGGGGTGGTGTGCGGCGTCAGGCGTGTTGCAGCTGCACATGGTGCTGCTGCTGGTGCCCCTCCCGCAGATGTGCGGTTTGGCGACGTCATGAGCCTGGACTCGCTCAAGTCCGTGGCCTTCAAGGACCCCGTGGACGTGGTTGTGTCCTGCCTGGCGAGCCGCACAGGTGACTCCTGGCACAGGGGGAGGCTTGGCGGCAGCGCATGGCCACGGGGGGTACACCTGCTGTGCCTGCACCCTCACAGTCTTGTCCCGCAATCGACAGTCATCTTGTCGGCTCCCGTGGCTGCTCAGCGCCTGGCTCCCCATGTTGCCACCCACGCGCGCCAGGTGGCATCCAGGACAGCTGGGACATCGACTACCGAGCCACGCTCAACTCGCTGGAGGCGGGGCGGTCGCAGGGCGCGGCGCACTTTGTGCTGCTGTCCGCCATCTGCGTGCAGAAGCCGCTGCTGGAGTTCCAGCGCGCCAAGCTGGCGTTTGAGGCCAAGCTGCAGGAGGCGGGCGACATCACCTACTCCATCGTGCGCCCCACCGCCTTCTTCAAGTCGCTGGCGGGGCAGGTGGGGCGGGCGGCGCTGCATGAGCGCCATCGGGCAAGCGCTTGGGACCGCATGGGCCAGCTGCAAGCGGCAGAGGCGTCAAGGTTGGTGCGCCCTGTGGCCTCTGCCCGCCCGCGCAGGTTGAGCTGGTGAAGGATGGCAAGCCGTACGTTATGTTTGGGGATGGCACGCTGGCTGCCTGCAAGCCCATCAGCGAGCAGGATCTGGCCGCCTTCATCGCAGACTGCGTCACAGAGGTGGGCCGGGGGCAGGGTGGCAGCGGCGGTGTGGTGAGGAGATCCTCGTGGTCATGGTGGGCACGCCTGTGCCAAGCCACCCCGCCAGCCACAACTTGCGGATTGCCGCCCTCATGGCCCCCTCCCTGCGCCGCCTGCGCAGAAGGACAAGATCAACCAGGTGCTGCCCATTGGCGGTCCCGGCGAGGCGCTGACCGCCAAGGACCAGGCGGAGCTGCTGTTCCGCATCCTGGGCAAGGAGCCCAAGTACTTCCCGGTGCCGGTGGCCCTCATGGACGGCATCATCGGCATCCTCGACCTACTGGCCAAGATCTTCCCGGGCCTCAAGGTGGGCAGCGGCTGGCGGGGCAGCAGATGCGTGCAGGGCTGGCACGGTGTGCTGGCGCGCGCCGGCCCCCGGGCCTTGGCTCCTGAGCTGCTGCAACTGGCTACTGCACATGACCTTGCTGTAGGACGGCGCCGAGTTTGGCAAGATTGGCAAGTACTATGCGGTGGAGTCGATGCTGCTGTGGGACCCGGTCAGCCAGCAGTACGTGGCGGAGGAGACGCCCAGCTACGGCACCGACACGCTGGAGGACTTCTTCCGCAAGGCGGCCGCCGAGGGGCTCAAGGGCCAGGAGCTGGGCGATCAGGCCGTGTTCGGCATCAACAAGGAATGAACCACTCCGCTGAAGTGCCCATCACACTGCAACATTGCAATACCGCTTCAGCTGAACTGCCTGCAGCATGGGTCTTAACGCGCTGAACAGGGAGCCGCAGCATTCCAACAGTTCAATTTGTCGCAACATGCGCTCTTAGTCATAGGCAGACAGGCGCTCCTGTCGCAGCGCAACAGCGGCGCGAAGACAGTTGACGAACGCTTGCCACCCTATCACTTACGTAGGATTGTTGAGATGGAGGGTTTGAACCAGGTCCCACGGACAGCAAGCGACGCAAGAGCAAGGCGGCCCACAGGCTCGGCTTCGCAGGAGGACACCCCCGGGAGTCGTCTCGCCATCTCAAGAGGCAATGTCATTTAGGGCGAGTGCACGCCAGGTCCTGCACTGCGCAGGCGTTGTGGTAGCTGCTGTTGCCGCCGCTACTGCCAGCGGTGCTGGTGCCTGTCCCCAAGCACCCTGCCAGCAGCCTGTGCGCAGCTGAGTTCGACCTGCATGGAGTGTTAAATGTTATTGCAGCACGCTGGAGTTCGCAGTCCGTCCCTCATCCCTGGCTGTGCCTCCCGCTGCAGACCAGCAAGAGCGGGCGGCAGGTGCTGGAGGCGCGGTACAGCGACCCGCTGGAGCCCAGCGAGAGCGGCGACGCCAGCAGCTTCGACTGGGACCGGGAGCCCATCCTGAACCTGGTGGCCGCGGTGCTGGGCTGCGGAGTGCTGGGTGGGTGCGCTGGCCAGGAGCGGGAGGGGCGGGCAGGGCGGCAAGGGAGGCCAGGGGTTGCTGCACACAACGCCGCCTTTGCAGGGCGCCGCCGCCCGGCCCGCCAGCTGAGCAGCGCAGCGTGGCCACGGCCTGCTGCTGCCATTAACTGCTGCCGCGCAGGCTTCCCCTTCTGCTTCAAGACGTGCGGGCTGGGGCTAGCGCTGGTGCTGGTGCTGGTCACGCTGGCGGCGGCGGAGCTGTCCATGCGCCTGCTGCTGGCGGCCGCCCAGCTGACGGGCAAGCGGTCGTACGAGGAGCTGGCGCGGCACACGCACGGGCGGGGGGCCAGCTGGCGGTGGATGTCTGCGTGCTGGCCATGAACGTGGGCTCCCTGGTGGCATACCTCAACATCCTGACGGACACGGTGTCAACGGTGGCGGGTGCGGCCGCGTCAGGGGCGCGGAAGGGGGCGGGAGGGGTTGTTGCCGTTGTTGGCCAAGGCTGCTTGCGTGGTCACGGAACGGATGGAACGCAAATTGCTGTGAGGCGACGTTGTGTGGGGCCTGTCGTCGAGGGCTGGGGCTGCGCCCGCGGACCAACACCTCTGCAACTCCCATGCTGCGCTGCCTAAACCGCACGCCCGCCGCCACCTGGCATCGCCACCCGAGCCGCACCTCCACCACAGTCTGCTCAGCCTGCGCTGTCACCCCTCCCCCATCCCCCCACACATACACACCCAGGCACGGTGATCCCCCGGCGCTGAGCCCTCCCGCACCGCCATGCTGTGGACGGTGACGGTGGCGGGCTGCCTGCCGGTGGCGCTGTTTGTGAAGAGCGCGCAGCTGCTCACCGCCGTCTCCTCCCTCTCCATGGCCTTCCTCCTCTCCTTCTGCTGCGTCGTCGCCCTGCTCCCCTTCTCCCCCACGCCCAACACAGGCGCGTGGTGCTTCCGGGATGTCCCACCCGCCAGTGACGGGGGCGTGTGCTTGGTAGTGGCGGCGCTGCGCCGGCTGAGCGTACAGCTGATGCAGGCTGCGAGGATGCTGCCGAGGGCAGGGAGGGGCGGCCCTGCATGCCCCGCAAACATTCGCGCGCGCCCCCCGTCGTACCAGCCCGCCTCGTGCGCCGCCGCCTGCAGGCCCGCTGCTGTGGTGGCGCTGGGAGGGCGTGCTGGTGGCCTTCCCCATCGTGTCCTACGGCTTCACCGCCCACCAGTACCTGTTCCAAATCTACCCCCTGGCCAGCGGCCCTCCATGCGCCGCATGACGGCGGTGGTGCAGCGCGGCATGCTGCTCTCTGCAGCCATCTACGTGGCGGTGGGCGCGGGCGGCTACACCGCCTTTGGAGCCAGGTGTGTGCGTAGAGAGAGCGGGGAAGCCGCGTCGCGGCGCCCGCAGGTGTGCCAGCTGAGCAGGAGGGCAGCGCCGCAGCCTGGTGAGGCGGCGGGCGGCTGCATGCCGTGCTGGATCACCCCGCATGGGGTGCTCCCCAACCGCTGGCCCCGGATGCGCCCCGCAGGACCGCGGGCGACGTGCTGCGCAACTTTGGGGGCGTGGGGGCGCGGGGCCTGCGCCTCGCCGCGGAGCGCGCGCTCAAGTTTGGGTTTGGGCTGAGCCTGCTGGGCACCATCCCCCTGACCGTCGTGCCGCTGCACACGACCTGCGCGCCGTGGCTGGCGCTGTGCAGCCCCGCGTACTCAGCGGCGCGGAAGCAGGCGGAGGCGGCGGGGGCGGGGGGGCAGCCGTGCAGCTGTCGCGGGGCCAGGAGCAGGCGCTGACCGCCGCCATCCTGGGTGGGTGGGTGGGTGGGGGAGGGGCGGCGGCGTGCTCCCCCATTGCTTGTTTCCAGGGACCGCCTCCTCCTGGCCCAGCAGGCAGCTGCCCGCTTGATGCGCTGTGCCGCGGGAAGCTGTGCAGGCGCCCGTGGGGCGTGCCTGCTGCCTGCCGGGCGGGACGGGCGGTACCAAGCTGCCCGGCAGCCCATCCGTGGCCCTGCCTGCTGCCCCCCGCACACGCAGGAGCATCGTGCGCCCTGGCGGTGCTGCTGCCCAACGTGGAGTTTGTGTTTGGGCTGGCCGGCTCCACCGCCTCCACCCTCATGGCCTTCATCCTGCCCGCAGCCATCTTCCTGGCGGCCAGCGGCGGGCAGCGCGGCGCGCTGGGCCACGCTCTAGACAGCATGCGCAGTGAGCGGGGCGGCGGCAGCCAGGGGAGGCGGCGGGGGGCAGGTCGCGAACCAGCCGCCGCGCTGCCTGCCTGCGCTGCTGCATCCTGCGCGGCAGTCCATCTGGCGTGCAATGCCTCGCGCACGTGACTCCCGCTCCTCGGCCGTACCCCCCCACGCATGCAACACGCTGCCTGCTGCAGGCTCCGGCGTGTGGCGCCGGCGTCGCCGCATGGCGGGCGCGCTGCTGGCGTTTGGGTGTGCGGCGGGTGTGCTGTGCACGCACGCGCTGCTGCTGTCCATCCGCGAGGAGGCGGAGGTGGTGGCGCTGGCGCAGGAGCTGGCGCGGGAGGAGGGCAAGGCGGCGGCGGCGGCGGCGGCGGAGCAGAAGGCCAAGCAGGTGGCGGAGGCGGTGGCCACGGTGGCGGCGGCCGCGCAGGAGGTGCAGGAGGCGCAGGCCGAGGCCAGCGGGCAGGCTGAGACGCTGGCGGCCGCGGCTGCGGCTCTGAACCAGACGGGGGCGGGCAGGCGGGGCGCGTGAAGCGCAAGCGGGCCGCCAGCAGCGGGCTGGCGGCTGTGCACAGCGGTGTGGACAAGGCGGTGGCCAAGCTGGAGAACGTGACGGCGTCGCTGGGGCCACAGCCTCCCGCATGCGCAACGAGACCAGCGGCGGCACGCGGCCGGTGGCGGGCGGCGGCGGCGGCGGCGGCGACGGGGCGGGCGGCGAGGGGGGCAGGTGGAGGCCCGGGAGCCTCCGGGAGCGCCAGCCGAGCTGCCTGGGATCAGCCGCTGGCCGCCAGCACAGGCAACACCACCGACAGCAGCAGCGGTGGCGGCAGCAGCAGCAGCAGCGGGGAAGCCCAAGGGGGCGCGGGGAGGGCGGCGAGGCGGCCTCGGCAGCAGCAGCGGGCGCTGAGCGGGCGGCACACGCGGAGCGCCCCCACGGCGGCGAGCAAGGAGCGTGGCGGCGGCAAAGACGGCGTGGCCGAGGCCCTGGAGAAGGTGGCCAGCAGCGCCAACGAGACGCTGGCGGCCGTGAAGCAGAGCAAGGCGGCGTTGGAGGCGGCGGCGGCAGAGGCGGCCACGGGGGCAAGACGCAGGCCAAGGTGGGCTTTGCAGGGCGGGGGCGATTGGGCAGCGGAGGAGCGTCTGGTGCGGCTGTGATGGTAGGTGCATGCCTGCAAGGAGCCAGGCAACCACACACACACACACACCAGCCTCCCCCAACCCTTGCAGGCGGCTGAGCTGGGCAAGGCCATCTCGCAGGCCCTCAACGCCACGGCGGCGGCGGCGGCGCGGCTCAACGCCACCTCCCAGGCGCTGC
Organism: Chlorella sorokiniana; assembly: GCA_025917655.1. NCBI lineage: Eukaryota > Viridiplantae > Chlorophyta > Trebouxiophyceae > Chlorellales > Chlorellaceae > Chlorella > Chlorella sorokiniana. The sequence goes on along the minus strand of CP084619.1, from coordinate 3,266,239 downwards.
GGGAGGTGGAGCAGGAGAAGACGAGCGAGCTGGTGAGCCTGGTGGCGCGGCTGGCGGCGGACGAGGCGGAGGAGGAGCGGCAGGAGGTGGCCAGGGAGGCGCACGAGCAGCACAGCCTGGGGCGCAAGGAGGGGCTGGGCCTGGCAGCCTCCGCCGCAGACGCCGCCGCCCACGGCCGCAGCTCGGCGGGTAACGCCGGAGGCGGCAGCGGCAACGCGAGCAGCGCGGCGCGGCCGAGGGGCGAGGTGCGCGAGGCGCTGAAGCAGGTGGCGGAGCGGGCTGCCAGCAGCGCCAGCAGCGGCGCCGCGGTGAACGTGACGGAGGTGGCGGCGGCAGCCATAGAGGTGGCCTCCACTGTGCTGGCGAGCAGCAAGGGCAAGGCGGAGCAGAGCATAGAGAAGAAGGGCGCAAAGGCGAGGCGGGCTGGCCGGCCAGCCTTGCTGCCGGTCGGCCGCGTGCGGGCGCTGCTTGCCGCCAGTCGTGCCGGCGCTGCAGGAGGCCATTGAACCTGCCATCGCACCACAACTCCTGCGAATGGTTCTGTGCGTGTTCCGACTGACGCAGGTTGCTGTTCGTGCCATAGAAATCGCAAAGGAGCTGCACAGCAAGCGTGCGACAGCTGGCTCAGGCGCAGGCAACGGCACTGCCAGCGAGGGCGGTGCCGGTGTTAGCGCCATTGAGGCGGCGGCAGTGAAGCATGAAGAGCTTGTGCGGCAGAGCCAGCAGCAGGGAAACGACACAGCAGCAGCATCGCCCCCGCCGGTCCGGCCGGCCAGCAACAGCAGCAGCGAAGTTAGCCAGCCATAGGCAGCACTGCACGAAGGCACATCCGCCTTGAATGCACTATGATCATAACTGAAGACTGCAGGAGGACAATTGCATCACTGCAATCTGTTTGCAAGTACTTTTGAGGCCGGCACAGGAATGCGCCTGCGCTGGCCACGCTGGCCTGGAGCCACCAGTCTGCCTTGCGCCTCATGAAAGCGAGATATTTCTAGCTTGCAGCTGACATAAACCAAGCCTGTCCTAGTGTTTGTTTTGCCCACAATTTAGCGCTTCACGGACACCCCAAGTTTGAACCCGGTTTGCCAACCCGGCCCGGAATGGCTGCAACAGCCAAGACACAGCTTCACCTGAAACTTAGCAGCTTCTACGGCGCTGCGGTACCCCGCCCCTATGTGTTGCTCGACAAGGAAACGGGCGAGCCCGTGCAGGACAGGGTGGACCCCCGCAAGTGAATGACGCGCTCATTGGTGCGTACGTCATCCTGCAAGGCGTCTTAATGCTGCAACAAGGCCGCCGTTGCTGGTGCATGGCCTGGACGGCGGCGGGAAGCGGGGCGCCAGGCAGCAGCAGCCGGTGCCTGCCCTCCCCGCTGAGCAAGCTCTGCCTGGCCGCATTGCCCAAACTGACCCCCTGTGGCGCGCTGCTGCCTGCAGAGTGGGCCGGCAAGGTGCCTTTTGAGCAGGGCGGTACGCTAGTGAAGCCGCACTGGGACGGGGCGGAAATGCCGCGGCAGCCGCGCTCCGATTTCCAGGCAAGGGCCTGCCTGACCTCCCTCACTCCTGCCCTCTGTGGCGAGGAATCGGCATCTGATCGCAGATGCGCCTGTGGCGCCCTTCGATCTGACCGCCATCATGCCGTCCCCGCCCCGCAGATTTTCTTCCAGGAACGCGGCGACGACGTCTGGGCCGCCAACCCGGCCATCTCGACCTCCGACCGCCGCGCCATGCTGTCCGCGGCCTCTGTGTTTTGGCGGGAGCAGCTGACGCCCGAGCAGCGCGCCGCCTACCGGGAGCGGGCTGCGGCCGAGAAGGCGGCGGCCGTGGAGCAGATTGCTGAGGTGGAGCATTGCTGTCGCACCCGCGGTGTGCCCTTCTGCTTGTACAGGTGGCCGGAGGATGGGCGGCTCCAGCCTCTCGCTGCTTGCCCTGGTTGCCGTACGCCCCCTGCCTTACGCCACTTGTGCAGGCGGAGGCGGCCAACCCCAAGTTCAAGGCATTCCGCGACAAGCTGCAGGTAAGGCGGCTTGGAGCACACCTGGGACCAGCATGGGGACCAGCCTCGCACTTGCTGTTGCCTGGCGCTTCATCCACTTGGCTGTGGCCCACCGGGGCTGCTCCATGCCCTGAGCGCAGGCCTACAAACACTCCGTAAGCAGCATGCTGAGCGCGGCAAAGGTATCAGCAGGGCCGTTGTGGCGCGTGCAGCGCCGCATGAACGCCAAGTATCGGCTGCTGGAGGAGTCGGGGCTGGGCAGAAGGGGAGTGCAGGCGGCAAGGGCAAGAGGGCGGGCAGGAAGGGCAAGGGCAGGAAGGCAGCAGCTGCGGAGCGCCTGGTGGACAGCGACGACAGCAGCAGCGACGAGGAAGACGATTCGGAGTACGAGGCAGCGGCGGCGGCGGATGCAGCAGCAGCCATAGAGAAGCTGCTGCTGGCCAGCAAGAAGGGCGGCAAGGCACCGACGGCCAAGCGCTGCGCGCACGGCAGCCGCCGCTGCGCAGGAGGAGGAGGAGGAGGATGCTGGCCACAACGGGAGGCAAAGAGCCCTCCAGGGCGGCTAGCTGCGCAGGGTGGAAAGCAGGCTGGCAGCGGCGCCGCGGCGCTGGCTCGTCGCATGGGCAGCAGAGGTGCGTGCAGGGTGACCCTGCCACAGTGCTCATTAGTACTGGCTGTCCCCCTTAATGCCGACGCCCACCCAAGCCCTTCCCTGTTGCCTCAGGCCGCAAGGAGATGTACGCAAACGAGTACGAGCTGCCGCCCAGCCAGGACCCCACCCCCGCCAAGGGCCGCGCTGGCACTTCGGGCAGGAAGGGAAACAAGGTAGCAGCACTGGCCCAGGCAGCGGCTGACGAGCTTGGCAAGTCGCCTGGCAAGCGCGCGCGCACAACGCGGCATTCCACCCTGCCCGCCGCCCCTTCAGCAGAGGAGTCCCCGCCAAGAAGCCACGGCGCAGTGGGCGCAAGTGACCGTACATGTTGTTGGGGTTAAAGGGAAAGATCTGTGTCAGCTTACGCTCGTTTGGCTGTGAGTCTCAGCAGTGACCGGTTCAAAGTGTGTAGTTCGGTGGCAACCATGCTGGTACTTGGCAACACTGCCGCAGTTTGTCAGCCTTTTACAAAACATCACATGAATAATGGACCGCAACAATTGTGTAAAAACATTGAACAATCGAATGCCCAGGATGCATGCATCAGCTGGCCTCTTCCATGTCTTCGTCGCTCTTTGGACGTTCCACCCGCGGTGCGCCCTGCTGTGCCTGCTGTCGGCTGCTGCCGCCAACAGGGCCGTGCTGCTGCTCCCACCGCGCCACCGCATCATCCATGGTGGCCCCTATGTGCGTGAGGATCTCCTTGGTCATGTGCAGCGCCTCCACAACCGCCTGCTCCGCAGGGATCACACCCGTCGTCTGGCACCGCACAATGATCTCATTCGCGCTGGGGTGCTCCTGCGTGTACGACGCCAGCTGCACGTGCGGATGCGACCACATCACGTCCCGCAGGGCGTTCCCAAGCGTGTGCGCTGCACAAGAGGGCCACCAAGCGTCAGTTTTTGAAGACAGCAGCAGCGGGCAGCGGTGGCAATGCCTTGCTGCTGCCGTTGCACGCGAACGCTTCCCGGAGCTCATGCATGCCGCCATCACAGCTCTTTTCTCACTTTCATCGCCCAAAGCAAGCACAATAGAGCTTTGCTCCTCCTCGTTCGGCTCTGCAGCCTCGGTCGGCTCTGCGGTTGACCGGAAATGATCATTGAGGGTATAGATATCGCGGGAAACTCATAACTAACAAGCAACGAGCTTGCGCACCTGCGGGCACCAACTCGTTCGACATGTGCCTGTGGGTTCCTCTTTCAGCTCACAGTGAAGGTCATAAGACCAGCATCCAGTTGTAAGACACGTTCTGGCACCCGTTGAGCTTGAGCAAACAGTGAACAGTTGAACAGCATGTGTGCAGCGCGGCGGGGCTGCACTGGAGGTACGATTGACGGGTTCTCTTTGAACCTGATGTTCTGCTTTCATAGTTTTGACAAGACAGCTTTCTATATGACATTGTGTTGTTGGTACACAAGGTAACCGCCTTGCCGTAAGCACCGGGCGCCTCTACAACTTGTCAATGGCCGCCTGCTCTTTTTGCTGCCGGTCTGCGGGGTGCATCAAAGGATGGGAACACAGTCAGGCCCCGGGCAAACCGCAGCGATGCTACACGAAGGTATTGGAGTCAGCAGAACACGCGTGCATGCGTTGAGCGCGCCTGGCGCCGCCGCTGCTCACCCAGCTCCCTGGCTGCTGCCTCCTCCATGCCCTGGCCCACCACCCCAAAGATCTCCTTGGTCATGTGCAGCACCTCCGCCAGGGCCTGCTCGCCGCTCACACCCGATGACTGGGTGGTCTGCAGTGCAGGGGAGGCACAAAAGCTGGCCTCAACTGGCGGGTGTGCCAAGGTACAATCAGGGCGGCTTGGTTCAATACCACGCAGCAACCTCAAGCCAACATCGAGCCCCAGCCGGTGCTGCATGAACACGGCCCCGCACGGTAACTCGCCTGCATGCGCATGTTGATGTGGCGATACACCGGGTGCTCGGTGGTGTACGCCGCCAGCTCGCAGTGCGGGCTGCATTGCGGGGGATGCCATGCGGGCGGCACAAGGCTCATCAGACCCAGGTGCTCCCTGCTCGGCAGCAGTGCGACGCAAAGCAACAGGGGCGGGCAAGGGCCTGCCAGCGCATGCGAGCGAGGCGGCGGCGCGGGCGGCGCTCACTGCAGCCACGCGATGTCGGTGACGGCGGCCCCCAGCGTGTGGCTCTCGCCATCCACCACGACCTGCGCGCTGCGCGGCCCCACCACGATGGGCTTGCGCCGCGCCGACGTCACCAGCCGCTTCTCATACGGGTTGGCGCTCACGCCCTGCGCCACGCCCGCCTTCCAGTACCGCCCATCTGCAGCAGGAGGGGAGGGCAGACAAGGGTGGGGGCAGCCCATCCGCAGGCGGGCTTGCAAGGCTGTTCTCAAGGCCGGGGTGGAGAAATTGCACAGAGGGTCCCATCAGTTGAACGCTCAATCAAAGGAGCTTTCGCTGCGCTGCGCACCAGGCGGATCTGCCGCATCGGGCAGCTCCTCTTTCAGCACGCGATCAAAGGCTGGCTGATATCGCTCGTACTGCGAGCAGGAGGGGCAGGTGAGGAGGAGGTGTGGGCAGTCACTACATGGCTGCGGTCACCCGGGGTGGGCGGTCACGGCACCGCTGCGGTCACCCCGTTAGTCGGCGCCACCACGCCAGCTGTGCTGCACGCTGCCTGCCTGACGCATCCTCACAGACCAGCCGTGTCAGCGCATGCGGCCAGGCTCACCATGCTGCGCGCCTCCGTCTTCTGGCTGGGCTTGTACTCCTCGCGGTAGCCGTAGATGGTGCGGCTCTGCGGCCCCTGCTTGCTGCCCCGCAGGTTCATGCGCTCCGCCCACAGCGGCACCTCCCCCGCGGCGCGCCGCTGGTCCAGCGTCTGGGCCTGGGGGTCGCGCCCGGCGGGCAGTCCAGCTCCGGCACGTGCCACTGCCGCCGCATCCACAGCGGCTGCTCGCCGCCGGCACGCCCCACCTCCTTGAACCACCTGCGGGGTGACCAGCCCATCATGAGCAGCCGAGCACAAGCAGAGAGCCCCTTGATGGCACTGTCCTATGGCCTGAAGCAAGGTGGCTACCTTGCGCTTGCAAGCGAGACCTGCAACAGCAGGCCAGCGGCAACGGGAGTGGCACCCACCAGCTGTTCTGGTCGTAGTTCCATGCAGGGGACCGCTTTTCAAAGTGCTGCTCGCTCTGCAGCATGCCGCCAAACCGCTGCATCCATTCTTCCCGGCTCAAACTGCGTAGCTCCTCCTGCAACAAGACGCTCGTCAAAGGTTTTTGCGCAAGGCAGCAGCACGAAGTGGCGGCGGTGGCGGCTTGGGTCGGCTCATGATGGGAATAGCTGCTGTATTGCCGGGCCATGCACTTCATTACCTCTGATGCTTTGGGCAGCTTGAACTCGGAGCATAGCGTCCACCACTTTGCGCGCCGCAGCGGCGTCTATTTCGGGGCCCTTGCTCATCGCGGCCTAATTGGCGCACACGTATGTAACTCGACCACCGTGCAAAGAACAAACTGCAACAGGCGCTAGCTATCGTTGTGCTGATAGCAGGCTGTGCTCCTCAGGGCAGCATCGATGTCAATTGAGCGGGTTGGAAAATTGAAGTTGCATACATGAGCTACATTTCGTTTCCAGCTCGTGGTCAAGAGGGCGCAGTACTCCATTGGCACTACGGGCGCATTTTGCTTGTATTGTCCTTGTTCCCGCCAAAAGGGGTTGGTTTGGATCCTGTTCAATGTAAAATAGCGTGCCAAACCTGAAACTGACTGCATTTTACAATGGCAGCTCCAATGTGCTCCATTCAACACGCAGTGCACGCCAGGGCCAACAACAAGACCTTTCATCTGGCGCGCGGAGGGCCATGCCTTTTGCCACCCACAGCTACCACAACTGCTGCCGCCGCTGCCAGGAAGAGCACATGCTCCAGCCTGAGGCGCCCGCTATCCTGCGGCAGCGGCAGCCACACGGCCCGGCAGCCATCAGCCCAGCAGCCACAGCAGCGAGGTGCCGCTGCAGCCTCGTCAGTGCAGCTGCTGCTGCTTGGCGGCATCTTGCAGGGCCTTCATGCGAGCCTCCGCCGCCGCTGCCAGCCGTGCGCGTCGCACTGGGCGCTCTCGTTGACGCGGGGCTTGGCTGACAGCTGGGGTGGCCTCACCCCCTGCTGCCACTTGCCTTGCCGGCGCCTGTGCTGCCGCTCACTGGGAGGGGCTTGGCGGTGAGTTTGCTGCTCATGGCTGCCACCGCCGCCGCCGCCCTGCCAATCTCGTCGTCCGCCGCCTGCCGTGCCGCTTCTTCAGCGGCCGCCTTGCTGGCCGCTGCCTCGGCCTGCCGCTGCTCCTTCTGCCGTGCCTTTGCCGTGCCCGCTTCTCCGCCTTCTTGCGCCGCGACTCCTCCTCTGCTGCTGCTGCCGCTGCCGCAGCGGCCTCAGCTGCTGGAGATGCCGGCGCCTGCTCCGTGCCCTGCCTGGCAGCTGCCTCCTGCGCTTGTGGCTGCTGCTGCTGCTGTCCTGCCTGCTGCTGCTGCTGCTGCTGCTGCTGCTGCTCTCGCTCCGCCTCCACATCGGGCAGCTGGTACAGCGTGACCAGGACACGCATGATGCGCTTGGTCTCGCTGAAGGTTGGCCGCCTCGTGGTGAAGGGCACCCGCCTGGGAGGCACACGCAATGAACCGGTTGGATGTGGCGGCAGCTGGGTCGTTGTTACGGTGCAGGACAGGAAACAGCTGAGGAGGGAGCTCCTGACAGCTCGCGCCGCACGGTCACCACCCCGCCAAGGTTTGTGCTGATGGGGCCCACCTGATGCGCTCGTCGGTGCCATCCAACAGCGGCGCATCGCCACCAAACAGCTGCTGCCAGTTTGAGGAGGGAGCATGCACGAAGACGAGGCCGCAGCCCGCCAGCAGCTCCCGCCAGCCGCTCAGCGCCTCGGCCACGTCCCGCTGCAGGGCGGCCTCGTTGTAGCGGCGCAGGCGCGAGCCGGCGGAGCGAGCGTACTTGCCGCTGGCGTCCTTGGCCGACTGCTTGCCGCCCTGGCCCGCCCTGCACCACCCAGGGGTAGGGGGCTGCTGAGCTGGAGGGTCGACGACCTGTCGGCAGCCAGTCGTGCTGCTTCATGGGCTGTGCGGTGAGTTGGCCCAGCTGGACGTCATACCCAGCTGGTCCCCTCCCACCGCCTCCCCTGCCACCACCCACCCGCTGCCCACCACCACCACTCCCGCCGCACCTGACGACATAGCGGTGTGCGCTCTTGTGCGCCAACACCTCAAACTTGTCGGGCTGGCGCGTGTTGGCCACACGAGCGGGGTCCACAGAAAAGACGGCTGCAGCAAAGTGGCCGCCCCGCAGCATGATCACCGCCCAGCGCGCGCCCTGCTCGCGCAGGCGCCTCAGCGAGGCTAGGCACTGGCTGGGCGGGGGCGCGGGGCCTGCTGAGCGCTCTCGGTCTGGGGCCACCAGCGGCCGCCACACAGCATAACGCTTGCCGCCTGCATGGTGTGACAGGCAAGGAGGCACTGGTATGCACTGGCTGTACAGCAAGCTGGATGGCCAACCTGCAGGCACCGTGCGAGTGGGGCGCGGTGTGGGGGCGGCCTACAGTGCTGGCCAAGTGGATCCGATCCTGCGCACCTGCTGCAGTGAAGGCAAACTGGGGTCCCACCGCTCGCGAATCTAACCCGGGCGCCGCATCCTCATCGTCCTCGCCGTCACTCTGCTCTGACTCGCTGCCAGAGATGGAGCCCACCTCCTGCCGCTCATCCTCCAGCAGAGCTTCAAAATCGTCCTGGCTAACCCGCTCCCTGCCCACCGCCCGCCGCTTGACATTGTATCTATGCCAGTCCAGGGAGAAGTGGCGGCGCTGCTCCTCCGCGGACGCAAATCCAGGGCGCCGTCCACGCCAATGCCACAGGCTATGCAGGTTGGACTGGCTGGTTTGAGAGGGGCGGTTGGGAGAGCGACGCTGCTGTCGGCCGCGGCCAGGCTGACGGCGCCATCCAGCTCCAATTCCTGAAGTGCCGCTGCTGTGATGTCATTTTCATTAGCTGCAGCGCCACCAAATGACTCCAAAGGAAGCTCGAAAAGCGTGCCAAGGGGAACTGGTTTCGCCATGGCCGCTTGAGCAGCGGTGCTTGACCTGTGGGCCCCCCGGTGTGCAGCGAGTGACCACGATTTGAGCCGCAATGCACGCTAGAAGCGAAAGGCAAATGCCCAGAACCTGCAAAGCAGGCCCAGCAGCCTCCAGTCAAGGCAGCCTTTGGGCCCTCCCGTCCGATCTTTTTGACCGTGAGGCTGATCATGACTCAGACTACTCCAAGTGGGAGTGTGCAGCGGCTCTGCGCAGTCTGCTCCTGCAGCAAATTATGAAACCGGGCAGTCTGCCACCCCTTAACTGGTAGCAACTTTGCAGACATCACCTGTGGCTGCGGCTCAGCAGGCCAACGCCTTGATCGGGGCTTGACCCAACACCTGCCGCCACTATGGCGGAGCGGCAGCGCGGGTTTTGGTCCGCGCTCTTTGGCTCCGCACCCACCCACGAGCGCTTCAGCGTGCAGGAGATGCAGCATCTGCACAGCGTGCTGCTGCGTAACCCAGTGATCAGCGACTCCAACCGGGACACGGTGGTGGAGGCGCTGCGCTCCATCGCCGAGCTGGTCATCTGGTGAGCGCTCGTCCAAGGCGGCGGCTGGCGCCAGCGTCCGGGGCAGTGCACAGCCCCCGCCCGTGTTGCTTCCAAACATAGCGCTTGTCAGGCTATTCGATGCATGGTTGTGGGCCGGTCGCCGCTCCCTCACGCGTCGCTTTTGTGGGCCACCGCCAGCCCTGGCTCACGACTGCCCCGCCCCCCTCACTCACACAGGGGCGACCAGCACGACGCCGCCATGGTGGAGTACTTCCTCACCGAGAACCTGCTGGCCCACTTCAACCGGATTCTGCAGCAGCGCAGCAACCGGGCGTGGCAATGTGGCCATGCAGGTGCTGCAGACGCTGTCCATCCTGATTCAGAACCTGCGCAACCAGCAGACCGTCTACTACCTCTTCTCCAACAACCACATCAACGAGATAGTGTCCATGCGCTTCGACTTTGAGGATGACGAAGTGCTGGTGAGGGCAGCCTCTGCTTGGGGGGATAGGGTTCCTTGCCATGCAGAGGTTTTGCAGCAATTTTTGCAGCCCTTGCCTGCCCGTGCCCCGTGCAGGGCTACTACGTCAACCTGCTGAAGACCATCAGCCTGAAGCTGAACGAGGCCACGGTGCAGTTCTTCTTCCAGGCGGCGGGCCCAGGAGGGGGCTCCCCTGGCAGCAGCCCGCGCGCCGCCTCCTTCCCCCTCTACACCGAGTCCATCAAGTTTGTGAACCACAGGTGGGGGCAGCGGCGCGCGTGGACCTGGCACGGCAGCTGCGCTGGTGTGGAGCTGGGCGTGGGCGTGGGTGTGGGTGTGGGTGTGGGTGTGGAGTCAGCCTTACCTTGGCTTGCAGCAGCAGATGGAAGGTTGGCTGCCCCCGCCCCCACACACACACACGCTCTTCACCCCCCCCATGCAGGGACCCCATGGTGCGCACCGCGGTGAAGACGCTCACCCTCAACGTGTATGCCATCCCGCTGCCGTCGGTGCAGCAGTTTGTGGCCTCGCGCCCCGCCGCCGCCTACTTCTCGCAGCTGGCGGCGTACATCGCGGAGCAGTGCCAGGTGGGGCTTGGCGACAGGGTGGGTGCGGGTGACGGTGCTGCCGATCAGCGCCTGCTTTCGCGGGGATTTGATGGCAGGTGCAGGGCAGCTGATGGGCAGCCGCGGGCTGGCTGAGGAGCTGCCACCAACCAACTGGTGCAGGCCCTGGACCGCCTGCTGTCGGCGTGGGACGTGGCCAGCCCTCAGGCGCTGGGGGCCGTGGAGTCGTGCCTGGCGGAGGTGGAGGACCTGCTGTCGTACTGCAACGACGTGCTGGCCACGGGTGGGTGGGGTGGTGGTGGTGGTGGTAGTGGAGGTGGCTGCATCACACCAAAGCAAGGGTACGCCCTGTGGGCCGCAACGGGGCTGGTCATGCTGGGCCCTGCTGCCTGTGTGCCGGGCTGGACGTTCGTCGCAACTCATGCGCAAGCCCTCGCCCGCCCTGCTTCACCCGCAGGCGTGGAGGGCCTGCGCACGCTGCTGCTGGACTGCCTTTGGCAGGCGTTTGTGGGCCCCGTCCTCTTCTGGCCGCTGATCCAGGATGACGTGGCGGTGCAGCACATCGCAGCGCTCACCCTGACCGGCGACAGCGTGGGCCAGCAGGGCCTGCCTGCTGTGCCTGCTGCCTTCGCAGGCGGAGGGGCTGGCAGGGTGCTGCCGGCGAGGGATGTGGGTGCTCTGCGGACGGTGCAGCGCGGCAGCGTGGGGCCCCTGTGCAGCCTGTATGTGTTTGAGCGCCTCTTCAGGGCTGTCACAGACCAGCATGTGCTGGCGGTGCTTGTGTCTGCCCTGCTGGGCGGCGGCGCCGCGGCTGGCAGCAGAAGCGGCAGCCCCGCGGGCAGCCGGCCAGGGTCGCCTGACGAGCAGCGGGCAGCTGCCAAGTGGCAGTTGCCGCTGGCGGTGCTGGCACGGCTGCAGTACAGCCCCGCAGTGTACCGCCAGACGGTGTTGGGCATGCTGCGTGACCAAGACGCGCAGGTAGCGGCTGCCGCTGTGCGCGTGCTTGCAGCGTTGCTGCAGAGCAGGGCGGCCAGCGAGGAGCAGCTGGAGTTCATAGGTGCGCCGGGCAGCCTGCATTCCGCAGGCTCTGCCCGCACATAGCCGCCTGTCAGAACCAGGGATTCGCCTGCCCAGCTGACGTGAGCACCCTGCGCTTCCTGGCCCCGCTGCAGGCTTGCTGCCGCTGCGGCGCAGGAAGCAGCGCCAGCTGCTGCAGGCGCTCGTAGGGGACAGCCCACTGGGCAGCCAGGTGCTGGAGCCCGCACCGGCACCCCCACCGGCAGCCGCCGCCGCCCGCCAGCAGCTGCTGCAGCAGGCGGAGGCCGGTCGCTTGCACGCTTGCAACGGTGCTGGCAGCAGCTGCCACCGCGGCGACAGCAGCAGGGATGCCGGCCGTGTGCGGTTGAGTTTTGACGTGCGGCCAGACGGCGAGCTTTCTGTTCGGTTGAGACATGAGGGGCAGCAGCAGCACGGGCAGCATGAGCAGCAGCAGCAGCAGACGGGGGCCTCGCCTCCCCCTGCTTCGCAGCAGGAGCAGCAGCAGCAGCCGCAGGGGCAGGGGCAGCAGCAGGCCCAGGCGCAGATAGCGCAGCATGCTGAGCAGCAGTTTGGTGAGGTGGCAGATGCCCTGCTGGGCCTGCTGTCCTCCGATCTGCTGCCGCCGCTGTCGCTGGCCACCCTGGGCTGGCTGCTCAACCAGCTGCTGTCGGTGGGTAAGGGTGGCGCGCAGCTGACCCCCGCTCAGCGCAGCATGCTGGACGCAGCAGCGGCGCGGCGGCGGGCAGCCCTGCGGCAGCAGCTGCAGGGGCGCTGGCCTGATGCGCTGCCGTCGCTGGTGGCCTGGGAGTGGGGGCGCTGCCGGCAGGCCGTCCCTGCGCTCAGGGCCCGGCCCGGTGCATGTGGCGGTGCAGACGTGGATGCAGGTGGGGCAGCCGGGCGGTGCGCTTGCCTGGCTGGATGGCTTTAGGGGTGGCATGCTTTGTGGGCGCGCCGCGCTGCCTCCCGCCGCACCCGCTCTGGTGGCGCGACGGGCAGTGCCCCCCTGCTGTGCAGGCTGTGCTGGTGCAGGAGCTCCGCTGGCAGCAGGGCTCAACAGCACGTGACGGCGCCGCCGCGGGGCCCGACTCTGCAGCGTTCTCCGCCAAGCAGGCCTACCTTGTTGCGGCGGAGGCTGTGGCAGTGCTGCAGCTGCAGGCTGCCCTGCTGGGGGGACGTGCCGATGCTGCCCCCTGCCCCGCCCCCAGCGAGGGAGACGTGCGGGCGGGGGAGGTGCGGGAGGGGGCGCAGATTGGGCTGGCCTCCAGCCAGCGCATGCAGTGCAGCGTGTGCTTCAAGCGGGGCGAGGAGCGGGCTGCGTACTTTGCGGTGGAGGGGCTGCCCTCCGCCGTCAAGGCTGGGGCCACGCCCGGTGAGATGGCCTGGTGCTGCCTCTTTTGGGGGCCACTGCGGTCCGCTGGGCTGCGCAGCTCTGCTTGCGGCGCCCGCACAGCCTGCTGCCTCCGCCGTGCATGCATCCACCCCTGCCTCCCTCTTGTCACTGCAGACCTGGCCGTGGCCAAGCCGACGGTGGTGCAGCAGGTGGCAGCTGCCGCACCCGTGTGTCTGGTGGCAGACCCAGGTGCTCAGCCAGAGACGGGGCTGGTCCTGTCGGTGGCTCCCCTCATGGGAGCAGCCGCAGCTGGACCCGCGCCACCCGCGCTGGCTGCATGTGGAGGCAAGCAGGGTGTTGGGCCACGGCACATTGGCATATAACAGGAGGCTGCTGGCTGGGCCTGACTAGCAGCAGAGGGCGTGGGAGCTGGCTGCCTGATACCTTCTCCCGCGCTGCACCCGTCCCTGCAGGTTCGCCCGCCGCTGCGCGGGCTTCTCAAGGTGCTGCAGGCCTCGCACCCAGGGAATGTGCTTCTCAACCTTCACAAGCATCTGCTCAGGTGACTCACGATGCATTCCCTGGCCACCACCCTTTCCAGTGGCCGTACTGGCTGCGCCCGGCCACAAAGACCTTGCCATCCCAACCCTGCAGCGGCCACTGGGTGCTGTCCTTCCCCGATGGCGACCGAGCCGCCTCTGCCAAGCAACACGTGGAAGAGTGGGCACACAAGATGCGAGCAGTCTATTGCCAGCTGCTGCATCCGCTCCTCAGCACGCCGGCATGCAGCGGCAGGGCCATGGCCACTCAGCCAACAACGGAGGCAGCGGTGCAGGAGGCCCCGCCATGAACAGCATGTGCAGCGCACAACCTTTGCGGAAGTCAGCGGGATGAGGGCCCGCTCGACTTCCGATTCCCCTTGCACACTTTCCTTGCCTATGTGCCTGCCTCTCCTCCTGCTGCGTTCATGTCACACGTGCATCATTTCATCGGCACCTGTAACCGCCGCCAAGGTACGAAAAGCGCAAACGGCTGTGGATACTCAGAGCATTGGTAAATCGTTCAAAAGATCTTAATCTGCAATGCGTGAAGGTTATCATAGTGGCGTACTTGGGAAGCTGAGCAGCAGGCGCGCAGCCATGCTACTGAGACGTACACGAAGTGCAGAGCCGAAGATGCCTGTCCACCTTCTCACAGACACCTTCATTGAATGATCCTGGCTGATCCTGTTTTGTCATGCTTACATGCAGGACTGAAATTAACGATGCAGGCAGCATATTTCAAAGGCCTGTCAAGGGGAGCCCCCTGGGCTGCTGTTTGCAGTCGCTGCAAGCTGCTCTGCTGCAAAGGCAGGGCCCAGTGACTGCACGGTCACCTCCCCGCAGGTGGCCTCTGCAATGTCGTGCACGCTGTCTACCTGCAAAGCAGTGGGAGTGGGGCTCCCGCAGTATTGATGCCACTGTCACAAACTGGGGGCACAGCCAAGACGGGGTAGCCACAACTCGCACCTGCTTGATTTTGCGGCCAGCCTTCTTGCTGACGAATGGGCGCATGAAGGCCAAGACGGTGCGCAAAAAGGCTGCACGGCACGAGTGGCCCTCAGAGTGAGCAGTAGGAAGGAGTGCTTCCCAGCTGCCGCCGGGCCGGCCAATGCTGGGAGGGGCTGGGATGCGGGGCAGGCGCCGCCTCACCTGAGGGGCGCACCAGTACCACATACTGCACGTTCTTGCGGAAGGGGCGGGGCAGGGAGCGGTAGGCGCCCATGATCCACATGCTGGGCAGCTTGGCTGCGCCGCGGGGCGTGAACACCAACACGTAGTCGCCCTGGGGTGGTGTGTGTGTGTGTGTGTGTGTGGGGGGGGGGGGGGGGGGGGGTGGCAACGGGCCCAGGCCACGGAAGGGAGGCAGCCTTGCCGGAACAGGAACCACAGCAGGGAGCTGAGGCATCGCGCCGCACCCTCCCTTCAACCCGCCCTGCTGCACCGCGGGCTGGCTCGGCCCAGCTGGGGTGCACCAGCCAGCCCCTTGCCCCCCCACACACCTGGTTGACCAGCGGCTCCAGGTGCGCCTTGACGTAGATCAGGGCGCTGCTCTTCATGTTGGAGGGCACCGCGTCTGGAGGGGGGCAACACACGGTTGATGCGCTGCCCATCCACCTTCCCCCACAGCAAGCAGGCCCAGCGAGCAGCACCTCACGCGAGCTGGCAACGGGCAGGGGCAGCTGCCGCCGCCGAGCCCCTCACCCGCATTGAGCACCACCACGGGGCGCCCCAGCGCATCCACGCCGTCCATGTACAGCAGGCCTGGTGTGTGTGTTGGGGGCGGGGGCGCATGCGCCTGTCGTTGTGTGTGTGTTGGAGAAGCGGGGGGCCCGCGCTTCTGCCACAGCAACATCGACATGCAAGCTGCAGCAAAGTCTGGGGTGCCAGCTAGGCAGCCTGCCCAAGAGACGCACTGGTGCCTGCCCCCTCGCGCTGCACCGCATGCCCCAGTGCCGGCCCAGCGCCGCCACCAGGGTGCTCACCGTTGAAGGTCTGGTACCACGAGGGCGGGAACAGCAGGCCCGGCCGCGGGGCCTCCTCGCCCCTGCTGTCCTGCACCTGCGACGCCGCACCACCCGACGCGTTGATGGCTGCCAGCGCCGCCGTCGCCTCGCTCGTCCGCCTGTCGACACCGTCAACGGACAGCGGCTGCATGGCGGAGGGAGGGTGGGCTGACGGGACAGCCTCCTGCTGCACCCGCTGCGCCGGTTGGGGCTGCGCCCGTGCCTGGGGCTGCTCCGGCGGCGAGGGCGGCCGCACCGCCTCCTGCGGCACCCCCGAGTCTGCGGTGTACACCGCCAGGTCGTCCTCGCTGGCGGAGGCAGCCAGCTGCTGCATGAAGCGGGACTCAAAGTTGGGGCCGGCGGCGGGCGCAGAGGCGGCAGCACCGTCTGGCGACCCCTCCTGCTCCACGCCAGCAGGGGGCGGGTGGCTGCACCGCAGCAGAAGCCTCCTCCTCAGCTGCCGCCAGCGCCTCGGCGACGTCATCGGGCTCTGCAGCAAGTGCCGCCATCACGCACTCCCGATCCGCCGCCGCTGCCTCCTCCGCCGAAAGGGAGACGGGCAGCGGGTCGTCCTGAGCTGGGCTATCGGTGACGGCTGCAGCGGCTTCGGACGGCGCCTGCTCGTCAGCGGCATGAGCACCGCCCTCTGGGACCAGCATGGCAGTGCCCGCACCTTCCACTGCGTGCATTGATTCGGGCACGGCTTGCGCCGTCGCCATTGCCGTCGTGTGCTCAGTGGTCCCTGCTGTGGCTGCCAGCGGCAAGTCCGGAATGCCTGCCTCGGAGGCAAGCAGCGCCTCCGGGGACCCGCCTGTTGCTGCAGCAGGCGGCGATTCCGGAGAGCCTGCCGTGGACGCTGCCGGCGACTCAGGAATGCCAGGAGCTTCAACAACCGGCGAATCGGCGGGCTGATCTGCGGATGGCTTTTCGGCATCCTGGAGGGAAAGCTCCCTCAGCGCGTCGGCAGCCTGGATGCTTGCCGGCGGGTCGCCGCTGGCGGTCACGGAGTCGTCCCCGCCGGCGGAGGGCCCCAAGCCGTGCGTGGCGGTGCGAATGGCGGCAGCTGCCTGCCGCGGGCTCAGCTCCCCCGCCACCGCCTGGTTCGCCAGCTGGTCCATCACCTCTGCCAGGCTGCCCCCGCCCGAGATGGCGGTGTAGGCGCTGTCCGCAGCGCTGCCCTCGGGCTGCAACGGCGCTGCCTCGCGGAGCTCGCCCTGCACCTGGGAGCAGCACAGGTGTGGCGCAAGGGGCAGTTGCAGCTTATTTTTTCATGTAAGGTTCCTATACTGCACCACAAAGGCTGCCAAAAGCCAAGCCTTATATGTCTATGCCACCGGCATCCGCTCCTGAAACGCAGCCGCTGCGTCTCCTACGGCCGCTGCTGCGTGGCACCTGTGTCAGGGCGATCTCCTCCGCTTCCTCCTCTTCATCGCCACGCTCAACCCCTTCTGCATTGTATAGCCGACATCAACAGGTTTGGGCCGCGAACCGATCAACACCCATCAAGAGCCTGAAGCAAGCGCACCTTCTGTGGCATCCAGCGGCCCTGGCTCCTCATAAATGCTCTTATCGTCGCGTGTTGCCGCGCTGGAGGCAATGGAGCGGGTGTCGTGGGGTTGCTGTCCCACACGCCTGCCAACCCCGCCCCAGTGCAGGTGGTCGTGACCGCTGGTCAGTTCATAAGGCTGTGGTGGATGTTGAAACTGATCGACAGGGCGGCTGCTGCCCGCAGGGTCCTCAGATGCCCCCACCGAGCTGATCCGCGGGCTGGCAACACTAGGAAGCTCAGAGGGAGCCTCCTCCTGTTCCTGGTTCTCCTTGTTACTGTCCATGACGAAAACAGACAACGATGCCAGCCTCCAACTGATCACTAAACGCTGCAAAGACAGGCGTGCACAGCGTGCCGCGATTGCATGCAAGCGCCACTGCAGCACCAGCCGGCGCAGTTGCTAACTCCTCAACAGCATTGGCCTGCCACCTTGCCCTTCAATGAGAAATCAGGGCGTGAAGATTACATTCATGCTGCTAAGTCATGTGAGCCAGGCTGCGGAGTGGAGCCACTCTCACTTCTTGCTGCTCTTCTTCTTCTTGCTGCCAGCCTGCTGCGCCTTCGCCTGAGCGGCCTCCTTCGCGGCCTGCAGCTTCAGCACCTGCATGGACAGGGTTCGGGCACATAGGATGTGAACATTGAATAGCGGTACGCACGAACACACCAGCGCGCAGGCAGCAGCAGCAGCTAGTCGTCAGCCAACAGGCTGAGAAAGATGAATGCTTGCAACAAAGGCTGCATCAGCAGCCTCAATTTTGCTGGATTGGCGGCGAGGCGAGCTGCTGATGCTGAGGTTGAATGCATGTCTGATGCTGAGGTTGAATGCATGTAAGCCGCAATAGGCTGCTGTGCGCATCACAGCTGAATATGTTCCACGCCCGGACAGGAATTTTCCATGCTGGCACCTGCACTGTCCAGCTGCCCCAGTATCCACAGCGCTGACACATAGTTGCCTGCAATGCTGCAAACGGGCTCCTGGCAGACCGCCACAGCTGCCTTGCCAATCCGTTGCTGTGCTGCATCCAATCCAACCCCTGCTGTTCTGCTGCGCTGTTCTCCTGCGACATTGGAGAGTGCTGTGTGCTGGTGACTGCGCGGAGCTGCTCGCACCTTCTTCACAATCTTCTGCTCCTCCACAAGGAAGGCGCGCACAATGCGCTCCTTGACCACGCTCGCCGCAAGGTGGCCGCCGTAAGCACGGTGCACGGTCTTCTTGCTCTTGTTCACGCGGTGCAGGCTGTTGGGCCGCACAGCGGGCAGCTGCAAGGAAAACGCACAAGCGACGGTAATCACTTCAGGCCCTCTGCAGGCGAGCAAGAAGTCGGCAGGCCGGGAAGCAGTGCGGTGCTGCGGCAAGGCCAGAAGGTCAGTTCGTGGCATCGTCGAGGCATCTGCTCGTCTCCACACACGAATTGGAATTCGTGGATAAGCTGACAGCCGAGGCCTCTCACCCCGTGGAGGCGCTGGCCGGAGATGGGGCAGGTCGGGTGAGAAGTCTTCTTCTTGGCGAGCTGGAAGGTCAGCTTGCCGCCTGCACATTGGTCATTGTCAAGGTCAGAAGGTGTAGGACCGCTGATGACGCACCCACAGCTTGCAGGCATGCCCGCCCTGCATGACAGGCCGCGCATGGTAGCCCGACGAGCAGGTCGTGCACTGAACACGCTAACAGATGCCTCCATGGCGCACCAGGAGTGCGCAGCACCCGCTGCTTGTTGCTCTTGGTGGCATAGGAGTGCCGGCGGCGGTAAGTGAGGCGCTGCACCATCTTGGCTGGCTGATCCTCCCCCGCGCCGTGAAAGAGGCTCAGAGAGGCGCCGGGAGCCCGTTTCAGCGCGCGGGCCGCAAAAGAAAGAAACCAGGAACATCGCAGCGCTCTTACGGGCCCTCCGCCAGTCGTTTTGGCCTGCTATCCATTACCTCGCGAGTTGCAGACGCTACCCTTTTCCATCAGCAGTCGCCAGGCTTCAAAAGCGCCAGGTCCCTTCCTCGCACACCCTGCAGTCTCCCGCCACTGCCGCTCAGGTGTGGCCTGCGGTGCCAATGGCCTCCAACAAAGCCTGCAAGGTCTTCCACCCATGTGGGAGTCTTAGCGTCACTTGTTAGCAAATCAGACTTCAACGCGCGCCTGCCCCCTGCCTTCCCTTTGCAGCTTCAATCCTCCGGCCAGCCTGTGGACATGGCTGGTCTCCTACTCGGTGGCTGCGTGGCCCTGCGGCAGGGCAGCCTGTTGGGTCTGCCAGCTGCCCTCAAGGGGCACCTCTCACCCGAGCACGAGCCCTTGCAGCGTTCTTTAGCCTCGGCCTTCTTCGTAGCAGCAGCTTGCGACGGGCTGAGCCCAGCAGCCGAACTGACAGTGGCAGCCTGCAGTGCGGGCGTGCTGGCCGCTGTGGCGCCTCCGCCGCCGCGGACTTACAACCATACGCGGCGGCTGACGGTGCCCACGTACTGCCTGGCTGGCACCCGCACAAAGCGGCGCCGGGGCAGGCGGGGCTTCGGCGGCGATGATGATGAGCTGGGTGATGGCGGCGGTGATGGTGGTGGTTTTGGTGGCGGCGACGACTGGTGGAACCAAGGGGGTGGCGACGAGGGCGAGGATGCTGACGGCAGCCTGGCAGCTCGCCTGCAAGACCTCCTGCTCCTTTGGACCGTCTTCTGTGCCCTGGCTTTCTGCCAGACTGTGTACCATGTGTCGCCAAAGCCCAAGACCCTGCCACCACCAGCCTTTGCAGCGCTCAGCTACTCAGGGATCAAGGCGCGCTTGCTGAGCCACCCGGCGTGATTCGCATACACATGTCCCGCTTTCTGCAGGCCGCTGCAGTTGCACGCCCACCCCATCACGCCCTTGAGCTGCGACCGAGCATTCGCGCATCCCCCTTGTGTTTTGTCACCATGCGAAGATTGCTGAGGGCCGCTCGCCACACTGCGCCCTGCATCGTTCAGACTGCTCACTCCTTGTCCTATCGCGTCCTCACCTGTGCCTCAGGAAAACGAATCTGTATTGCTGGTTCTGCGCCGCTGTTGTACCTCGATTTTCCCCTGCATGCGCTGCCCAGCAGACTCCAGTCGCCTTTGGTGGCCCTCCCCTTGCTTCCCACCATGATAGCCTCCGTCATCATGTGTACCTGCGTTGCTTTTTGATGCTGTATCAATCAACTCGTCTTGGAGGCACCCCCATACACACACCTGCTCTTCCTTGCAGCGCCCTGAACTCTGCATTGGCTCTGCACCTTGTACACACGCGTTTTCGGCACCATGTACTGTGACATTGGCTTGATCCAGAAAATGCCAGTGCGTGGTTGCTAGTACTGGAAGACGAGCAAGCTGGTAGCCGTGGGCGGATTGCCGCATGTGACAGGGCGGTGACCTTGGTTGAAACGGCTGAACTTGTTGGCTACGCCTCGGTACCTTGCGCTGCTCTCGAAGCTCTTCCGAACTTCCTTTTGCGTTCATACTTGCGGGCTGTTTGAAGACCTGCGGAACCTCAGCTCCGAGATGGCGCGCGCACGAGAGCTTCGAAAGACGTAGCAATGGCGCACGGAGGTGACACTACCTGCGGCTGGCATGACCGCGAGGAGTTTGCCGTGAGGATGTCGGGCAACCCGCTGGCGGGCGCCGACAGCCCGCCTGCCACGGAGGTTCCCCTAACGCGGTGCACCGTCGGCATGTGGAGCAGCCGCCGCCACTGCGCCTGCCACTTGCTGCTGCTGGAGCAGCAGCTGGTGGTTTTGGTGGACATGCGCAGCACCATGCCCCGCAGCCCCTCTCGCTTTGGCGTGCTGCACGGGCGCCTGGCGGCGGCGAGCCCATTCTCCAGCAGCGCATACAGCCACGCAGGCTGTGTACACGCCTTTGAGGTGCCGGTGGCCTCCATCCGCGGCCTGGACTACAGCAATCCGCTGGTGCTGGAGGCGCGCCTGGTGCTGGAAACCGTCGGGCTGCGCAAGCGAGAGTTCCCCACGGTCAGGCTGCTGTGCGCGCTGCCTGCGCTGCCCTCTGCCCTTCTGCCCCTCAGGCATGCTGACCAGGTGTGTGTTTGGCCTGTACACCTGGGTTGTTCCGCGGTGCAGCTGGAGGTGGCCCGTGCTTACTACCTGGAGCGCCCGGCACGCGCGTGCAGCTCCACCAGCGCGGCGCAGCGGCAGAGCAGCAGCGTGCAGCTGGGTGCAGCGCTGCACGGTCACCCTCCACGCAGGTCCTCTGGCGATGGCACCACGACCAGTGAAGGCGGAGAAGGGCCGGGCATGGATGCCGGGCAGCGCAGCAGTGCACGCAGCAACCTGGCGCTGCGGCTGGCAGGCGCCTGCAGCGCTGGGCAGCCAGCCGAGGCGCAGGCGCGTGCTGCTCCCAGAGGCGGCACCCCCGGTGCCCATCGAGAAGCACGGGAACAGAACAACGGTGCGGTTCAGCAGTGCTGTGACGGAGTTGGAAGTGGCGGCGGCGGATGCGACTCCGCCGGGCGGCGGCGGCCTGGACGACGACGACTCGTTTGAGAGCGAGTTTGGCAGCCAGTGGTACTGGGGCTCGCCCACCCGTGACACCCCACCCCCGCGGTGGTTGCTGGTGCTGTGGAATCGGCAGTGGCGGCAGCCCATGGCAGCAGCGCGGCAAGCAGCGCCACCAGCACGTTGGCGCGACGGGCAGAGCTGGCGGCCAGCGCACCCGCTTCCCCTGGTGCGACGGCAGATGGGTGGCGGCTGCTGCTGCCTGACCGCTTTGGCCTGCTCACGCCAGGCTGCTGACCTGCAGCCGTGTTGCTTAATTGCAGGGTGTGCATCCCTGGCGTCGTCACCCCTGTGCTGAAGCCCGTTCACCGCGCGACCGCCGGCGGCCGCCAGCCACCGGTTGCCTCCATGCCGCGCGTCGCTCGGAGGGGCAGCTGCAAAGCGTCAGCCAGCGCCGCAAGCAGAAGCGCCAGGCAGAGCAGGCGCAGCAGCAGGCGGGCGTTGATGAGGCGGGGTGGACGCCGGCGCATGCCTTCACGCGCGGGCGCGACTTCCGCTACCGCACGGTGGTGCTGCACTGGAGCGACGCGCGCGTGCCGGGCATGCTGCGCCCAGTCATCCAGGTGTGGCTGCAGGGCCTCAAAGCTGGGCTGCCGTCCACATCGCGCGCCTGCCGTGCCGGCCACCCAGTGCCCCAGCCTGCCTGACCAGCAGGGCGTTGCCCCCCCCGCCCCACCCCCACCCTCCTGCTGCCAGGGCAACGAGCGCCTGCTGAAGCTGTACGAGTCGGGGCTGCCGGCCTGGGCCATCTACGCGCCGCAGTACGGCCTGTTCTACCGCCCCTGGCTGCGCTCACTCACCTGGGCCCTCTTCTACGCCTTCTCCGCCTTCTCCTTCGCCATGGGCTTCTACGACCTGCTGAAGGTGGTGCCGGGGCTGCAGGTGAAGAGCGCATAAAGCGTGTGTGTGGGGGAGGGGTGGGAGAGGCGGGGAGAGGGGCCCAGCCCATCGTCTTTACGTGAGGGAACGTTACACGTGCTTCGCACTGCCGCTGTGCACCAACCCGCACATCATGCCTCGCCCTCCACCAAATGCGAGCGCGTGCACCCGGCCCCCTCCGCTCTTCTGCGGCGCAGGTGGTGCTGCGACGCCTGATGGCCAGTGTGTGGTTGCCACCGGCTGCTGTGTTGGAGTGGCTGGAGCAGCATACTCAGATCAGGTGTGTGCGTGCGTGGGGGAGACAGCCAAGCGGCAGTTGGCACAGGCTGAGCTGGGCGCATATCGGGCTGTTTTGTGCTGCTGCCTGCAACCGTGTCGCATGCGTGCCAGTTGCGTTGTTGACGCCGCAACCGCTTCATTCCCGGCAGGCTGTCCATCCTGCTGACCTACCTGTTTGGCAAGAGCGAGGCGCTTGTGTGGATCATGCGTTGGGCGGCCAACTTTATGCGGGTGGGAACCGAGACATGCAAAGGGGGAGGGGGGGGTCAGGGGACCTCTTGTGAAGGCGGCTGCAGCCGCCATCAGCATGACCTTGCCACTGGCATGCGGAGTGCGCAGCCTTGTGTCTGCCTCGCCCTTGTTGCCACTCCCCGCCTCCTCACCCCGCTGCTGCTGCTGAAGGCGTCCAGGGGCGCGCTGCAGCCCGTGCTGGAGGTGGTCGGCCCGCCTGTGACAGCCTTGTGCAGCACGCTGCGCCTTGCCGGCAGCCAGGCATGGCAGTCTGCGGTGACTCTGGGGTCAAGCCTGGCAGGCGTCTGCTGGGCAGGGCTGGGCCCCGTGCTGTCATTACTGCTGCAGGTGTGGGCAGGTATCAGCGCTGCCTTCACGCCCCTGGCACAGGTATGGTGGGGGCTTGCGATAGCGAGGCCCGGTGTGGTTGCACACAATGCCTGGGCATAGTGTGATTTGCAACCCCGACGGCGGCTGCCGTCCGTTCTGTGCGGCCCTCACAGCAGGGTCCTTTCCTGTGGCTGACGACCAGCTGCCAGCAGCTGGCCTCAGCGGCAACTGCGGCGTGGCAACTTCTGGCGCAGGCCGCTGCAGGCTTAACGGCTGGTGCGGCCACGCTGGCGGGAACTTTACGGGCGGGGCGTGCTGTGGGCAGTGCCACCAGCAGAGCTGCCGCTGGTCAGGTGCGCGGGACTGGGCCAGGGCTGCTGTGTCTGGGTAACATGTGTCTGGGCAACGTGTGGTGCTTCGTCATGGTCACCCAGCAACGACCAGCGTGTGTGCAGGCGGCGTGGCTGTCGGTGCTGCCGATGGATGCGCTGGAGGTGCTGCGCACCAGCTCCCTCAAGGCAGCCAGGGCGGCTCAGGCGGTCGGCAAGTTTTTTGTCCATGTGAGGGCGCATTACTCTTGTGCGTGTGTGTGGGGGGGGGGGGGGCGGCGGGGCGGGCGCCTCTGTGCGGTCCTGCGGGCTTGTGCATGGCATGTCTAACCAGGCCGTTACTGCCAGCAGGCCTCGCTTGGCAATCTCCATGCGCCCGCTAGAAACAGCTTGCGTGAATGGAGACGGCCTACCCCTCCCTCTCCCCCTGACCCTGAACTCTTGCATTCCCTCCTTGCTTGCCCCAGCTGGGCAGCAGCGCCGTGCGCCATCGCCTCACCCTGGAGCTGCGGGCGGGGAGGGCCTGGCGGCGTGCCAAGCGCCGCCTGCGCGCCCTGGCCATGGCGCCCCTGCTGCTGGGGGCCGAGCTGCTCAAGTGGCTCATCATCGCGGCCAGGTGGGGTCACGCACCGACACCTGTCGCGCCGCTCTCGCCGGCAATGCTCCAACGCTGCTGGGATACCTGGCCTGCAGGTTCCTCATAGCGGAGCAAGCAGCGCTGGGCAGCCAGCAGCGTGCAGAAGCGTGCGCTGGGCAAGGGCCCCAGCCAGGCGGTGCGGCTGCTGCTGCTGTGCCTCACGCTCCTGCTGTGCCTCACGCTGCCGTCACCAGCACCCTCACCCAGCGGCGATCCATGCCAGGGGCTGGGGTGCCGGCCACCTAACAGCTGAGAATGTACTGGGTGCAGCTAGGCCACATACTCATCAGCTACAACATGATATACACACCCTCATGCACTTTTGTTGCCTCTCAACCACCTTTGGGCAATGAAAGCATTTGCCGAGACCCTTCCACTTGAGTTTTTCGCTCCGCATTGATTTCAATGGTTGCAACATGCTGGCCTTCCTCTCTTGTTGAATTTTCTTTTCCCTTTTCTGCGCACTCGTATTGACGGACTGACTATATCAGCATTACAACCTGCAATCCATCACCGCCACCGCCTTCACAGCAGCTGCTTGGGAGAGTTCCGCAAGCAGTGGTCACTTGCGAGCAGGCTTCTGCTGCTTCTTGCCGGGCGGCTTGCCTCCCGCACCGCCCACTGCCTTCTTCTTTTTCTTGCCTGCACCTCCAAGAACGTTTGCCTGCTTGTGCTGCTGCTGCTGCTGCTGCTCCTGCTCCTGCGCCTGCTTCGCCTTTTTGGCTGCCATCTCCGCCAGCAGCTCCTCGCGAGCCCGCTTCACGATGCCACGCTCCTTCTTTCCAGACCCAGGCGTTGCTGCCTGGCCCTGCTGCTGCTGCTGCTGCTGGGGCTGCTGCGCTGCTGCTGCTGCCCTCTTCAGCTGCTGCTTGCCCTGCACCACAGGCGAGGAGGATGGGCCCGCCGCCGCCTGCTGACGGTGGTCATCCTCATCGTCGCTGCTGGCGCTGCCCGCCGCCGCCTGCTGCTTGCGCTGCCTGCCCTGGCGCCCGCCCTTGGCCGCCGCCGCCTGCTCCCCCTCATCCTCGCTGTCGCTGCCCTCCCCCTGGGCAGTCTTCACCTTGTTGCTGACCTTCTTCAGCTTGCACACGAAGAAACCTGGGGGGCGGCAGGGCAGGTGGGCAGGGTGAGCAGGGTGCAGCAGAGGCAGCAAGGTGCCGTCGCACAGCGGCTGCTCAATGCAACGCTCTGTTCCCTGCATCCCTTCCCTCCCCCTCCCCCTCCCAAGCCCGCCCACCGTCCAGGTTGTGAGCGTGGGGGTAGAAGCGGCGTGACTCGGCGAGGGACGGATGGAAGCGGAAGTCCCTGAAGCGGATGAAGCCAGGGCGCCCAAACTGCAGGCCGCAGGGCACAATCTTGACGTCCCGCTTGCGCAGCGCGTAGTTCACCACGTTTTCATTTTCCTCCACCATCATGGAGCAGGTGGAGTAGACCTGTGCGAAAGGGGTGGGGGAAGGGGGAGGGGGCGGGGCGGCGCGCGTTAAGGGTCAAAAGGACACCAGATGGGTCCGCGCGACCGTGCATCCAGCGCTCTGGCCGCTGCCGAGGGCCTGCTGTGACAGCGGCCTCAACCGTGTCGCGCGTCGCGGCGGCGGCCCCTGCGTGCAGCGCATGCCCCCACCAGGCCCTCACCACATATCCCCGGTGGCCGAACCCGCGTCGACCAGATCAATGGCGGCCAGCAGCAGCTGCTTCTGCAGGTGGGCGCACTTCCAGATCTCGTCCTGGTTCTTGCTGGACTGCAGGGGATGGAGAGAGGGGGAAGGGCGCTTCGGTCAAATGAGCGGGATGGTGCGTGGTGAAAACTTGAGGGGACAGGGCATGGGGCATGTGGCAGAGCGGCGGGGCATGCTTGTGCCGCGCCCACCTTGACCGAGGGGTCCTTGGAGATGACGCCGGTGCCGGAGCAGGGCGCGTCCAGCAGCACGCGGTCCACGCTGCGCTCGCCCAGCACGCGCGGCAGCTGGCGCCCGTCGTAGTTGCACACAACTGCGCTTGGAGCAAGGCAGAGGAGGGGTGTGAAGGGAAGGGGGGGATGGAGCACTTGTAAGGGAATGACCTTGGCTGTTGCACGCACGCGCCCCGTGCCGCCCGCCCCGGCTCTGCCGCGCCGCTCACCCGCGTTGGTGACCCCCATGCGCTGGATGTTGGCGGTCAGGCTCTTCAGCCGCTCCTTGTTGATTTCATTGGCAAACAGGATGCCGGTGTTGCGCATCAGGGCCGCCAGGTAGGTGGTCTTGCCGCCTGTGTGAAGGGGGCACCAGGGTTGAGCAACGTGTGTCAGGAGCGCGGCCGGGCAGCAGCCGCGCATCCCGCGCATCTGTCTCTCATGCCACACCCTGCCGGCCTGTGCAACACCCTGCCGCCGGCCTCGCACGCGGGGCCAGCCCGCTTGCTCCCCCGCCCCCTCCGCCCCACCCACCCGGTGCCGCCGCCACGTCCACCACCTGCTCCCCCTCCTGGGGCGCCAGCGCCATGCAGGGCAGGAAGGAGGAGGCGCCCTGCAGCATGTAGTGCCCCGCCATGTACTCGGGGTGGCCCCCACCGGCACCTGGCTCTCGTACACCACCAGGCCAACCTTGGACCAGTCGCCCACGGGGTCCAGGTTCACACCCCGGTTGATCAGCGCACCCGCCAGCTCCCGACGCCGCGACTTGAGCGAGTTGGTGCGCAGCGTCACGGGGCGCGGCACCTGCGGCAGGGCGCGGCGGAGGCAGGGCAGGCGTCGGCGATGAGGGCGGCAAGTGCCCGGCAAAAGGGAGCGTGCGGTGAGGCAGGAGGAAAGCGAGCCCCCCCATTGCCCACCCACCTCCTGCGCCTCGATCAGCTCCAGGGCCTCCCCACCCCAAACATGCCCAGCAGCGCGTCCACCATGAACTCGTTGTACGAGTAGTAGGCGGCCAGGTCGCGCTTGAGCTGCGGGGGGAGGGGGTCTTTTGGCCAGCAGGTTAGATTGCCTGGGCCGAGATGCCAGCACAAGCTGGAGGTGGGCCCTGCCCTCGCGGACCCGGGTGCCACCAGCACACATGCACTGCCCCTGTACACAGCTGGCACCCCCAGCAGGCTCAGCTTTGGGGCGGCGCCCTCGCACCGCCGAGAGCCACTTGGAGTGCTCTGCTGCCCAGCCGCTGCCTGCCGGCCCACCCACACCCGCACCCACCTGCTCCACATAGTCTGCCCGCGAGCGCCCCGCCGCCCGCATCTGCTTGAAATTCTCCAGCGTGCGCACCACGTCCTTGATGCGGCGCTGCACCAGCGCGAGGTCGGGGGTGCCAGCCGGTCCGCCTCCACCTGCTGCCCGCTGGGGAGCGTCACCACCTCAAAGTCCTGCGGGGCGGGGAGCGGCAGGCGGCGACGTTGGCGGTGGTGGCTGTGTGTGGGGGGCCGTGGAGGTGAAAGAGGACGCCCGCACCCAGCGATGGCAAAAGTGTCTGAAAAGGCCGCGCTATCTGGGCAGCAGGCAGTGCACACGCCCAGCTCTGCGGTGCTGAGGGTGCGCGTGCACCCGCTCTGTCCCCCAGCCCCCACCTGGATGTTCGTCTCCATGCCGTCCTCCCCCTCCGCCATCTCCCGAGCCTCGGCCTCGGCCTCCGCCCGCCGCCGTGCAGCCGCACGGTCCAGCGCCCGCGACCGCCGCTCCACCTCCAGCTCCTCCTCCCCCTCAGAGCTGCCAGACCCCCTCGCTGCCCTCCTCGTCCAGCCCATCCTCCTCTGCGGCAGACGAGCAGGCAAGTCGGGGTCGGCATGCACGTATGCGTGGACGAGGGCCGGGCGCAACATGAGCACAACGGTGCTCACGCTGGAAGGCAGCCAGCCCCTCGCCGAGCCACCACCTCACGGCTCACCCGACCCCCCTCCTCGTCGCTGCTGGCGCCGCCAAAGCCCTGGCCGCCCTCCTCGTCGCCCTCCTCGTCGTCGCTCCACAGCTCCTGCTGCGGCTGAGCCCTACCCTTGGCAGCTGCCGCTGCCTTGGGCTTGCCGTTTGCCGCCGGGTGTGCAGCGTCGACATCCTCCTCGCTCCCCTCATCCTCGTCCTGGCTGCCGCTGGCGCCCTCCTCCTCCCCCTCATCGTCCGAGGCGGAGCCAAAGTCGTCGTCCATCAAGTCGTCAGAGTCCAGCTCACCCACTCCTGCAGCAGGCGAGGCAGGCAGGCTGCTGGGCTGCCACGCAAGCGCGAGCCACTGCTCGGCCCAGCGTCCACGCGTAGGCAGCCATTGGATCGCCTCCTTGCAAACACCAGCAGAGCAGCCAGGACGGGGCGGGGGTGGGGTCCAGCAGGCTGTGCATGCGCGCCGCACCGTCGCTGCCCTCCGTGCCGTCGGACGAGAACTCCTCGCCCGTGAGCGACTGCTCCTCCTCCTCTCCTTCAGACCCGGACTCCGCCTCCTCCTCCTCCTCGCTGCTGGGCTCCTCCTGCCGCGCCTTGGGCTTGAGCCATGTGGCGTTGTGGTCGGTGAACCCCTTTGGCCGTTGCACGCCCGCCTGCTTCTTGCCAGCAACCCCAACAACGGCAGCCTGAAACCACGCACCAGGGGCATTTCCAGGGAGATATAAAACGTGAAGGCCTGAAGGACAAGCTAAATTGCGCTGCACAGGCTGGACGGGTGTTGCGGCGGCTGGTTTCCGGCGGCGGCTGCTGGCAGCAGGGTGCGCACCTTGACTGGGCGCTGAGGGGCGGCCGCAGGACGCTGTTGGCCTCCGTTCTCCCGTTTACTGCAGTGGTTTACGGTTGCAGCGCGCTGTGAAGGCCAGGCACAACGAGCGAACATGCATTGTTCAGCATGCACCCCAAGAGGGCAACAGGCATGCCCTCCCATCTTATTACCGTTTGGGCTGAGCTTGGAACGGGGCCTTGTCCGCCTTCTTCACTTCCTTGGTGCGGGCCATCCGCCGACGACTACGTTTTAGCCTCACTCCTGTGTTATCAAGTATTTGCCGCTATTTCATATGCATTCGATATGCTGTATGCCCAGAATGCTGCCCCCATCAAGGACCTTCGTTGACAGGCTGGCAATCATGAAACTTGCTTTGTGGGGCTTGCGCCAAGCGCAGGCACACAGTCATAATAACTTAATAAAGGAGGGATTGCCGAGGGTGGCCTTGCACCACCTACCTATCCTTCTACCCAAAGCCCTTGCTTGGGCTAAGCAATATGAGGCTCCTGCTCGCGCTATCTCTGCTCATGGCGCTTGCATGGGCTCGCCAGATCGATGACATCGAGCCTGAGCGGCCGGTTTGGCCTGAGGAGTATCAGGTGCGCCGTGCAGCGCCGTCGGGTGCAGCAGGCAGGCGCGCCTGCAAGCCCCATCGCCAACAGCCCGTCTGGTGCCATCCTGCAGATCTCTTTCAACTTCTCAGTGCCTTACATTGACGAGTACATGCCCCAGGAGAGTGCCTTCAAGTGAGTGCCTGGGTGGACCAAAGACGCTTTGCGGGGTTGACTGTGCCAGCATGCGTCCCCCTGCTGCCGCCTTTTCCTGCAGGTACACCTACCAGGCCTGGCAGGACACGCGGCTGGGGCGCCAGAAGGTGGTGCGAAATGGCGTGGAGACTGTCATAACGCTGGTGCCGGGTGAGCGGCCGATGCTGGCCCGCGGCAGGCGCACCACTTCTGCTGTGCCCCGCGTGCAGCACACCCAGCGGCGTGGGTGGGTGCCAGGGCTTGCGCTGGATGCTCCCCTCTGACCCGAGCCCTCCACCTGCCCCTGCCGCAGTCAACCTGATGTACGAGGTGTTCCCGGCTCAGGACAGGTATGTGTGCTGGCAGGACGAGGTGCACGGCGGCAGCGGGCCCACACTGGAGGCAGCGCGCCAGCCCCGCCAGCCAGCCGGCGACGAGGCACGGGAGGAGGGCGATACAGGGGTCAGCACAGGGGAGGGGGACCCTGTGTCCCAGCAGCGGAGGCGGCTGAGCGCCGCAGCGGGCGGGGTGGGGGCAGATGCCGCCGGCCCCTACCTGTTTGACTGGGAGAAGAAGCCGGCCAAGCTGCTGAGCTTTGTGAGACTTGCCGAGGGTCTGCTGAAGGCCTCTGCTTACCCTCCTCCGTGCATGCTTGCACCGCACGCTTGCAACAGCCCCGCGTGGTATCTAAGTATGAGCATCTGCTGTCGCGCCACCCTCGCCCCCCCTGTAGCTGCTGCCCGACCTGTCGGAGTCGCGGTGGGCGTACGCGGGCACAGAGGTGTTCAAGGAGACTGGGGACACGGCGCGGGTGTACGAGTGGGACCTCACGGGTGGGCGCGGGGTGGGGCTCATGCCGCGAGCGCAGCCGCGTGGGGGGGACCAGCAGAGCACGGCATGTGCATCGCTGTGGCCCTGCGGCAGGCAGCGCCGAGGCGGGCAGGCAGGGGCCGGTCGTGACGCCCGCGGCCTGTGCTGCCCCTCTTGTGCCCCTGCAGAGGGGGAGGACATGCAGATGAAGGTGGGCAGCCGCACGCTGCGGCCCCGCCTGCAGCGCGGTGCCTGTGCTGCTGTGCCCAGGACTCGCCCTCTGCACATGCACGCCCCCTTGCTCCAGTACCGCTTCTACGTGACGCGGGACGGCGTGCCGCTGCGCCTCTGGATGATGGGGGTCAACCTGCTCACTGGTGGGGTGGGGCGCGGGGCGGGGAGCAGGCAGGCGTGGGTGGTGGCAGGGAGCTGCCGCCGCTCTGCGGGGAACAAGCGCCTGCCCACATCCCGCCCCCAGGTCGCCAGCTGCTCATGCGCTCACCGCCCATGCCGCCACCCCCAACCGCTTCCCCCTGCCCCAGGCGGGCACAAGGACGAATATGTGGCCAGCTACTACGCTTTCCAGCCAGGGCCCCTAGCGCACGAGGACTTCCAGCTGCCGCGCGGCCTCGCACCCGACGACTGCGTGCCCGCCGCCCGGACGCAGCCCTGGCCCACGCCGCAGGCGCTGGCAGGGGGGGGCTGCCCCCAGCGCGCTGCAGGCGCGCTGCGGCTGCAGTTTGCGGCGCACATGCCCAACGTGCACTGGGGCCACGCCGGCTACGATGCATTCGCGCACAGGTGGGGGCGGTGGGGAAACCACACGCGCTGCCCGTCGTGAGGGCGATGGCAGTGGCAGCTGGCAGTGGCAGCTGGCAGAGGCTGCCCGGCCCCCGCCCCGCACCCGCCCCCGCTCTCCCACGCCTGCCTGCCCTGCGCAGGCACGGGCGGCGGCACCGCCATGCGCCAGAGTACCGCGCCCGCCTCACCGCCTACCAAGCCAGCGCCGCGTATGTGCGCAACGCGTCGGCGGCGGGCGTGGCGCACCGCCTGGCCCTCAACCACCTGGCCGACTGGACGCGCGAGGAGTACCTGGCGGTGGTGAGGCCCGGCAGGTGTGCACACGCGATGGGGCGCGGGGGGCGCAGCGAGCGGCATGCAGCTGGGAGCGACAAATTTTGCAGTCGGGCTGCCGCGGCTTCCGTCAGCGCTGTGATCTCTGGCGGCGGCACAGCACGCGCACGTTGACGCTTGCCCCGGCGCACTTCACCCCCGGCCTGTCTGCGCGTGCTGCCCTGCCAGGCACTCGCCGCGCCTGCTGGCCGCGGAGCAGCCGGGCGTGCGCCTGCACAAGCCGTCGGTGCCGCCGCACATGGTGCCCGCTGAAGGTGGGCCCCCGCTGCCTGCCCCTGCCTGCACACCCCACATTCCTTCAGCCACGGCACATGCCCCCGGGGACAGCAGCAGCGCAGTGAGGGCTTTGTGCGGCTCTGCACCGCGCGCCACGCCTCGCCTGGCTGCCTCCTCCTCCCCCCGCGCAGTCATTTGGAGGGGCACGCCCGCCGACAGCCCCGTCAAGGACCAGGCGGCCTGCGGCTCCTGCTGGGTGCGCTGCTGCCGCCTGTGAGGGGAAGGGGGGGGGCTGGCCCGTGTGGGGTAGCACCGCTGCCTGCGTGCCAAGGAATGTCAGGAATGTGCACCAGCAGCAACCTTGGCGGGCATCTCACATTCACCGTTGGGCATCCGCGCGAGCAGCGCACGCCCCACCGGAAGCAAGCGTCGCGCCCCCCAGGCCTTCTCAACCGTGGGCGCCATTGAGTCTGCCTGGTACCGCGCCACCGCCTCCCAGCAGCTCCTCTCCGAGCAGCACATGGTGGACTGCGGCTGGGACAGCGGCAACAAGGGCTGCTACGGTGGGTGGGGCAGCCTTTGCTGGGGCCACCAGTCACGACCGACCCGATCCCGCCCCTTGGCACTCAACACGCAGATACACAGCCACCTGGCCAGGCGCCACTTGCTGCTGTATGCAGCTGCAGCTGTCGGCCCCATCAACCCCTCTCCCTGCCCTGCGCGCAGGCGGGGACCAGATCCGCGCCCTCAACTGGGCGCTGCACCGCGGCGGGCTGGCCACCCAGGCCGACTACCCGTACCAGGGGGTCAACAACTTCTGCCGCACCGACGTGGCGCAGAAGAGGTTCAAGGGTGGGTGCGGGGGCATGGCGGCGCGCAGCAGAGGGGCTTGGGCGATGCCGCGCACCACGTGCCTTGCAGGCCGTCGCGTCCGGGTGATGCGTCAGGGCGGGTGCGGAGCCTTGCTGCCGCTGCCGCTGCACCGGGATCCCACTGCTGCCCCTGGCCTCACCGCAGGCAACTGGGTGCTGGTGGAGGGCGGCGAGGCGGCTCTGAAGGAGGCGGTGCTCACACGCGGCCCCATGATTGTGTCAAGTGAGAGGGAGAGTGCGCCAGCGGGCGCCGTGCTGGCAGCAGCAGCTTTGAGCTGCGGAGCGCAGCACGCCTGTGCCACGCACATGCCGCCGTTGTGCTGGGTAATGGCAACGGCGGTGCCTTGTCGCCTGCTGCATTGTAGTGCGAATGTGCTGCTATCCCCCCCCCCCCAGTTGACGCCTCCCACGACTCGTTCCGCTTCTACGCCGGCGGCATCTACTCCCACCCCGACTGCGCCACGCAGCCCGCTGACCTGGATCATGCCGTCATCATCAGGTGTGCAGGGAGGCAGATGGCTGCAGGGGTGCCGAGATGAGGGGCGGCGAGGCAGTGAGCAGCTGCGTGTGAGGGTGCGTGGCCAGGCTGCTGCGCCGCCTGCAACCAGCCGTCGCGCTGATCTTGGGATGGCTGCAACAGCTGACGTTCGCTTGCTTGGGATGTACCGCCCCGCCTACAGCGGCTACGGCACCACCGACGACGGGCAGGACTACTGGCTTGTGTGAGTGAGGCTGCGCCTCGCAGGAGCGCGTGAGTAGGCTTGCGTCTTGCCAGAACCCTCTTGGCTGTGTCACGACTTGCTGCTGCTTGCCGCCAACCTTGCCTGCAGTAAGAACATCTGGAGTCCGTACTGGGTGGGTGCAGGCTGTACACCCTGGCCATTTAGCCCCCTGCAGCTTGCTGCATAGCAGGGCCACCACCTCCACCATCCCCACCCCACCCCCAGCACTGCCTTGACGCGGGCACGCGGTTCACCGCAGCTTCCTAGCTGCACACGGTGGCGTTGCCCCCCCCCATGCCCCCTTGTCACCTGCACACCCTTTGGCTCTGCCTCTGTGCAGGGTGAAGGCGGGTACATGCGGGTGGCTCGCGGCACCAACGACTGCGGCGTGGCCTCTGAGCCAGTCTATGTTGACCTGCGGGTGTAGGGCGCTGCCGAGTGCCAGCCATCAGGCCCTGGCTGCCGCTGCACTGTGCAGAATTGTGCACTTGCCAACTGCCTTGCACCACCCTTTGCTCCCATGTGAAACTTGACGTGTAACTGTGTGGATGGGGCTGGTTTTCTACACAATGTGAGCCGCGGCGTGCAAGGGGCCGTCGAGTACAAGGATCAATCAATGGTGTTGATGCAGAGGCAAAAAGGGTGCACACGCGCTGAGCATCACGGAGGAGCGAGGGAGCCAGAGCGCACAATGTGAAGCGGCACCGCGCCTGCAAACGCGGGGCCGCTATGGAGGTTTGGGCACCTGCCGGGGCAGGGCTGGGGTCCTAAGGGGCCTAGCTATCTCTATCTGCGGAAAGAAACTTGAAACGAGACTGCCAACTGTGAGCTGGATTGACAAGGGTATCTGAGGTGCCGATGGGCAAGAATCAGATGGGAGATGTGAGCTGTGGGGTGTATTGTACAGCCTACGAGCCTAGATACGGGTGTGGGGCCTAACCAAAAGTGTGCCTATTGTGGTCCTACTATCGCGCATCCAACAGCGCAGCCCTGCAGCGGGCAGGCTGTTGCCATGGTTGTGGTGACGGTGTGAAAGCGCAAGGCGCGCCCGCATCAATGGCCTGCGGGTGCGCTGCGCTCCAGGGGGAGTGGTGCTGGTAGCCAGGGGGCGGGGTGAAGGAGGGGGACCTGCAGGGCGGGACACAACCCGGGGTGGGGGCAGTGCAGACGCAGCGGCTCCGCTGGCACACAACCCGCAGGCAAGCTGGCAACTGACCCTGTTCTGACACCTCAAAACTCTCACCTGGCTGGGCTGGGCCGCGCGGGCGCTCGTCGTCTGCCTCCATGGCGCGGCGGAAGCGCGAGGCCGGCCGCTTCTCCTGCAGCCACGGGTGGTTCAGCATCTCTGCCGCTGTGGCGCGCTTGGTGGGGTCGAAACGCAGCATGGGCAGCAGGAAGTCGCACAGCTGCGTCGCCTGCGGTGGACAAGGGCGGCAGCAGGCCACAACCGTGAATTGCTGCCAGGTGTTTGCAGCCCGGCCCTGGCTGCCCGCCAAGCCAGTCCAGACAAAGAGTTCATTGACAAGGCACCCCCAGGCTCAGTCTGACGAGCAAAACGACGCGTGCCGGCCCCCTTCCTCACCTCCTCCTCCGGCAGGAAGTACTTCTCCTGCAGCACCTGCTGCAGCGGCCAGTGGTTGAGCTCGTCGATGTGGCGCAGCGCGCCTCCCGCGGTGAAGAACTCGCGGCTGTACTTGCCGGCGGCGCTGACCTCGCGCGGCACCTCTCCCAGCAGCTCAATCATCTGGGCCAGGTGGTCCTCGTCCTTGGAGTAGGCGCCGCGCGTTGGGCTGGAACAGGAAGTCACCGGTGACCAGCTCAAAGGCCATGCAGGCCAGGGACCAGATGTCGGCGCTGTCGTCGTAGCCGGCACCCAGGATGACCTGCCGTGGGGGGGGGACCAAGCGCAGGCCGATGAGGCAGCAGGTTGACAGAGGAACTGAGGCTGCCGACACATCCACGAGGCCAATCAAGGCAGTCGCAGAGTCAGGTGCACCCGTCCCGGTTGGGCAGCACCCTTCCAACCCCGCGGCTACCCAACATGCGCACCTCGGGCGCACGGTACTGCCGCGTCTGGATGTTTTCCGAGAACTGGCGGTCGGTCCAGCAGGCGTTGCCAAAGTCCACAATCTTGCAGCCCATGCGCAGCAGGCGGGGCTCCAGCTCCGAGGGGTCCACGCGCCCCGCAGGGGGTGCCCCCGCGGCCGCACAGACTCCGTCAGCATCACGTTCTCGGGCTTCAGGTCTGAATGGGGCAGGAAAACCGCGAGGTGGGTGACAACAGAAAAACACCAGAGCAGGCCCCACGGACTGTGGCAAAAATGGGAACGGGCGGAACCTCGCGGAGGCCCGGGCCCGATCCAGGCTGGGCCGCTGGTTGTGCAGGCACAGCGCCGGCAGCAGCCGCCCACCCGTGTGCACGATGTTGCACTTGGAGTGCAGGTAGTCGAGGGCCATCAGCGTCTGGCGGGTGAGGTGCCGCACAACGTGCAGCGGGATGCCGCGGTGCTCATACGCCCTGCGCGTCACACCAAGCACCCGCAGTGCGGTCAGCAGGGCGACCACGTTGGCTCCGCTGCTGGTCTCCAGCGTGCCTGGACCCCCTCGCCCACCCCACTCTCAACCGCCAACTCCGCCCGAGTGAGGGAGCAGGCGGTGTTGTCTGCCTGCCTGCCCGCAGCCGCGCTGCGCTGCCGCTTGCCTGATGAGGGTGAGGAGGTCGTCTCCCATGGGCTCAAACACCTCGCACACGTGGCTGCCGTGGGGCCCGCTGTGCTCAAACTGGTCCAGCAGGCGCACGCAGTGGTTGGAGTTGTCGGGGTCGTTGTCGCGGATCTGCTGCAGCAGGGTGACCTCGTCCCGCGCCGCCTCGGTGTAGTTCTGCGCGCTGCGCACCACCTGCGGCTCGGGGGCGACAGCAGCCACCCTTCAAGCGCTGGCGACAGGCGCTGGCCAGGGAGGCACCGCCAACATTGCAGGTCCATACAAGCAACGGCCGCACGCCCTGCTGCCAACGCAGTTGACGCCACAGCATGCTCCCACACACCTTCATGGCTGCTTGTTGCCCGGTGAGCGCGTCGTGCACCATCCACACCGTGCTGTAGTGGCCCTGCCCCAGGAAGTGCAGCACCGTGTACCGCCCCTCGCTGAACTTCTCCCCACCTGCACCGGGTGGTATCCGCCTGCAACCCGGGAAAGCATAGGAAGGGGGGTCCAGGTGAGGCACCCACAGAGACAGGCGCCATGGCAGGCAAGACCAAGCCCGTACGTGGTGGCAACGCATCACCAGCGCCATCCGTTCTGCAAACTGCATGGGCTTCCCCACCTGGGCACATGGCAGAATTTATTGCTGCGGCTGCCTCGGCGGTCATGGCCGCCGTGCTGCTTGTCGTTGCCGCCTGCAGGTTCTTGGCCAGCTGGTTGGCGCGCCACTCTGCCTGATAGGTGTGCCACTCCTGCTTCAAGTTTTTGGTCAATTCACGCATGATGTTCAGTGCGCGGGTGTGGAAGTCGCACTCGGCCCGATACAGCTCATACTCGGAGGCGTAAAGGGCCGAGGACCGCGACACCACCAACGACCCACGCCCGGAAGCGGGCTGCTGCTGCGACGAGGTGCCATTGAGATGGGAAAAGGCCACAGGCCGCTTCGGCAGCGTCGGGGCGGGCCTGGTGGGGCAGTTGGTCGGAGGGATATTGCCGAGAACGGGCGTTTGCGAGAGTTTCATGTTTGCAAGGTGTAAATAAGACAATGGGCAACGACAAAATAGAGTGCAGCGACAGTCCGTGACCCCGTCTTGTGGGCTGCTACAACCACCGGGCCTCACATTTCAAACTGACTCACAGCGTGCACGCCGCCGCACAACAATCTGACAGCAGATGGGTGTACTTGCGCCAAATCAAGCCCAAGTTCGACGTCTCTTTCTCAATAACACAGCGAAGTCTCAGAAACGCGAAGTTGCTGCAAGGCTAGGCAGCTTGGCAGACAGCCACAGTGGTTTCTGGTTTCACTGCACCAGAAGAACAGGACAGCCAGCTGGCTGGACAGCCCACGAAAGCTGCAGGCACCAGTCTGCACAGTTATTGCAAACTAGTGCCGGCTGCTGGCAGAGCGGGAAGCACAAAACTGCAAGACATGGTGCGTGATGCTGCCTTCAGAGTGACGGTAAGCCTTCACTGACACCCTGAACGACATGAACAGGAGGAGGCTCCTCCTGTCCCCGCTTTCAGAACTTGCTTCTTGAAAATGTTTTGTCTAGCTTATTGCTGGGCTTATCCGAAAGCTTGATTGTTCAGTTTAGACCCACATGTGAACAGAGCCAGTAAATGCCGCGAAGGCCGGTTGCGTGGCGGGAAGCGCTGGCCTCAAAGGCTTTGGGCCATGTCGATCACTGCCACATTCTTTTGGTGCAAATACCATTATGTTCTACTAAAACAGAACTATAAGAATGCGATTCTGCACAATTGCAGCTCTGACATCATTCGATGGCTATCGAATGATGGCAGACCTGACATGGAGCACCCTCGACGAAACTTTCTCAGCCCAGCCAACTGCACAGTCATGACTTGCCTGCGGTGTGAGTCCCTCTGGCATGGCGTCGTCCGGCAGCGGCTCAAATTCAAGGTCCCCATCTGCTAGCCGTGCTAGCAACGCAAGGTCCTTAGCCGCTGCCCCCGCTACGTCTGCTGCCGCTGCCTCCGCCGCTGCAAGCTGCTGCTCCTCTTTGCTGCCCGGGCTGTCATGCATGCTGGCGTCGTCCCTATGCAGCCGCCCTCCAGGCCTGAAAGGAGCAACAGGCTGCGCCACTGCAGATGTGCGCCCGCTCCAGGGCCCACCGCGGCTCTGTGGCTGCTGCGTGAGACCGGCTGGCTGGTGCGCTTCGACGCCCGCCGGGCCTGCAACCGCCGGTCTGAAAAGCGCCAGCATCCTGAGCATGCTCGCTGTTCTCCATTGAAGCACTGGAGCTGCCCTGCTCTCCTCCCTGCTGTGGCACAGGGTGCGGTGTGATGCCGCCACGGCGGCCACCAGGCCGGTGTGGTGCCATCTGCTGCTGAGCTGCTCCTGCTGACGATCGCAGCCACCTACTGCGTCCAGTGTTGCCTGCAATGACGAGAGCAAGTTGCACTTTTGACTTGTCAACGATGCTAGAGCATGAGCACGGGAACAGGCAGTGCCCGGCACGCGTGCCGCATACCTGGCTTGCTGCCGGCGCCATCCCCTCTTCCTGACATGCCTCCTTGCCGCTCAGCACTGGTTCCCCTCGACAGCAGGTGTGCACCCAGCAAATCTGTTCCTGGTGAGTGGTGTAGCCAGCGCGGGAGCGGCGGCAGCGGCAGCAGCAGCCCCTGGCCGGGTGCGGCAGCCAGGTGCTGGGCCTGGGCCCCAGCTTGAGCCCAGACATGCTCCTGCTCGCGCTCGGACGGCAAGTCGGGGCGAGCGTGCCGAGGATCCCGCAGCTGGGCTGGGAGAGCTTGACACAAGACTTCCCGCTAGGCCTGCCGTGTGCTGCCGTGAAAAACCTGCGAAGTCGTGTTTGAAACAGGTCCCAGCAGAGGAGACCAACGCGTGGCCAGAAAGACGCCTTCTCCCGAGACGCCTTCCACCTTGCCACCGCTTCAGCATAGGAGGCTTCCTCCTCGGGCCAATTGCGCGGAAGACGCGCTTCACATGCCAATCCAGTGTTTATTCAGGGTGATGCGACACGGCAAACGCGTCCCGGGGGCGCTTAGCAGCCCACATGCGAGTGGGCGCTCGAGCGCTCGACTTGCGCCGGCACCCCAGCTTGTGATTGTTGTAGCACATCCCACGGGGGCTACGAGAACAGTAGTTCGGGGAGTCTGGGCACACCAGTACCTCGAGCTTGCGCCTGCCGCTCAGTGCCCACTACCGCCACGAGCGGCAGCCTTGCCAACGGTGCTGCTTGTGCTATAGCTGCACGGATGGGGGGATGCAGGAGCTGGATCAACTTCCTGGATTAAGATTGATTCGCGCAGAGCATGAAGGAAGTAAGGCAGCGAGACACAGAAGAGGCACCTCCAGCAGCCTGGCTCACAACGCTCCTCCTGACAGCGTCAGTCTTAGTCAAACCCAGCAATAGATGATGGTTACAATCGCAAGACAACACGCGCTACTCTGGGTCGTTGCTGCAGCCGCCAGCGACGCGGCCAGCCCATTTACCAGGTAGCAGCGGAGCTCAAGCCCAGCCTGAAGGTGGGCAGGCACCGTGCTCACCTCAAGCAGGCGTTTCCGCCTGTCGCACTCGACCTCACAAGCCTACTCACCAGTGCAAGGCAAGATGACATTGCAGTACCTTGGCATGGCGGACCTGACAACTGTAGAATGCGCGGCAGAGGGCCTCAGCACCGCTGATGACCAGGCCGACGGCTCATCCCGAGGGCTGGCGTCATGGCGCTGTGCCGCATGAATGGCCAGCAGCGACGCATCCAAGCTCTGAGGTTGCAACCGTAAAAAGGCAGGTTGCATCGGGGATGTGCATACAGCCAAAGTTTGGCATGTCGCCAATGCAGGGGACAGCGGTTCTCGCAAGAAATTGCTGCCGCGCCCACTAGCGCTTGAGGAGGAGGTCGTAATGGTTGGAGCCGCTGTACAGCAAACGCACAGCCTTGCGCCGCTTGCCAGAGGACGCCTTCTCGTACTTCTCGCCATACTTTTGAATCACAACGTACCCGGCGCGCCCACTCCTGCAGC
This sequence comes from Chlorella sorokiniana, assembly GCA_025917655.1. Lineage (NCBI taxonomy): Eukaryota > Viridiplantae > Chlorophyta > Trebouxiophyceae > Chlorellales > Chlorellaceae > Chlorella > Chlorella sorokiniana. The sequence continues at coordinate 3,226,447 of CP084619.1, read as the reverse complement.
ACAAGCACAGGACCAGCTGTGCGGGGCCCGCTGCCGGCCTGCTCTGCTGGCTGCCGATGGCAAGGTGCGCTGAGACGCACCTGCCCGCTTCCCTTCCAGGAATGTAGACAAATATGGGCACCTTGAGCATCTGGCTGAGCACCAACAGCTCCGGCTCCCCACCCCAAAACGTTGGCGAAAGGATGCGCTTGCAGTAGCTGCAGTCGCATGGGCAGGGTGGGCGCATGAGTGGCGGTGATCGTGGGGTTCATGCGGTGCCTTCACATGCACGCTGTCAAGGCGGACCGAGCTTGGGCAAGGAACCAGCCGCGAGGCAGCCACCCACTTCTGCAGCTTGTCCTCCGCCTCCACCGCATACACCGCGGCAGCAAACTGGTTCCGCCGCGCCGCCGTGCGGCACAGCGCCTCCGCTACGGCCAGCCGCAGCTGGTCTGCAGCAAACGCTCAAGGCAGGTGAATGGCGGCTGGAACAGGGGCCGTGTCTCCGACCTGGCACAGACATAGACAGCCCTCGGGCTAATGGCAAAGCGTGGTCAGGGGCCCAGCACACATTGATGCTCCTGCTCACCCGCCTCCTGCTCCTCGGCCGCCTGTCCCAGGAACAAACCCTTGTTGCGAGACAGGCCCTGCGCTAGCGCCCTACATCCAGAAAGGAGAGGTGTGTGGTCATGAACGACAGGCAGACCATCACCGTGCCTGGGCTAGCGAGTGCAGGCGCAAGCACTTACCGGAACATGCAGCGCCCATCTCCGGCCACTCGGACCACACGCATGCCAGTCTCTATAGCAGGACCTGCTGCTGCCCGTGCCAGATCAAACAGCGGCACTTGGGACAGGAGGCGCCCAGGTTGAAGCTCCCTCTGCTGTGCTGCTTGCTGCCCCAGCGCTGATGTGCTCAAGGAAGCAAAGACGCGCACTCGTGCGCGCGGTGCATCCACCACCTCAAAGCATAGTGCTCCTGCCATTTCTGAGTAAAGGTGGGGTTCAACACCAGTAAAGCCTCACTGCAGGCGCCTGCGTCACAGGCAAAAGCACAGCGCCGGGGCAAACGGCAGCGGCAAGCAACTCAGGCATACCATCTGAGCTGCCAAAGCCCGCATTGTTGCAGGTATACAGGGCATCCTGTAGCGGGAAAAGAGCGCCAGCAGGCGCCGTACTGAAGCGCATGTCCGCAAGTGCACGGCAAAGCCTGGCAGCGTGTAATCAAAGCTTGGCAATTTCACTGCAGTGCAATGTGCCATCGATCCACCAATCCTTTCGCTGCCAGCCTGGCCGCTGTTTTGCTCGGCGAGCAATGCATTGTAAAGTCGTTCGTTAGCGACCGTTTATAAGGATCGGCATAAAGCAGCGGTGGATTGGCTTGTAGCACCCTGTGGGGGACTTTGCGGTGTTTGTTCATGTCCTGGAACTCATCTTGGCCCTCGGGCACACGGGCCTCTGCTGTCATAATGAGAGTCGTTGCAGCAACGGCTAGCCAGTCTACGCCAGGCAGGCTAGCCGAGATGCCGCCCTCCCGACTGCCCCAGCGTCAGCGGACGAGTGACGCCCGCCTCGGCTTGCAAGCGGTGCAGCACTGCCTCTCAAAGCGATACAGGTGGCTACAAGTGCGTGCAGTGACGGAAGGCAGCAACAATGGCAATGCGGACAGCAGCACCAACGGCACCAGCAGTGTACCATCACCAGCAGCCGTCAACCCCCTGCTGTCGCACGCCCGGGGGGCGCTTTTGGGTGAGGGTTTCATTCATGCACTCTCACTCAAAGGTGGATGGCCTGCTTGCCCCAATGTATTTTCCTGAAAGCTGCTGTGCGCAGCTCTAACCTCAGCTGGCGGTCCCCAGCAGCTCAAGCAGAGCACATGTGACGCCGCCTCCATGCCCCTCCCTCCCCTGCCTGCAGCGTGCCGGATGCGGCCATGGCCAAGCAGCTGGGGCTGAACGAGGTGCTGTTGCAGTCTCTGATGGACCTGCCAGGCACCCAGGACATGGCAGACCTCAAGGCGCGGCTGGTGTCACTGGCAGAGTGGAACAACAGCCTGCGCAAGTGAGGGGCGCGGCTGGGGACACGCGGCGCTGCATCAGATCGCCCTGCTTGTGATGCCAGCGTTGCAGGGGCAGTGACGCTGTGCACCCCAGCTGCTTGTTGGCACAGTCCTTTGCACGCATTGCGCTTCCAAGCTAACTGCCCCTTGTCACCTCTCCTTCCCCAGGGGTGTGCTGCCCAAGGCAGCAGCGCTGGAGTGGCCGGCAGAGCCCTTTCGCTCCCAGTTCCTGGATGTGCTCAAGGGGCTGGAGATGCCGCGCTTCACGCGACGCCACCCCAAGCTGCTGCCGCCGCTGCTCCAACAGTTCCTGCAGCTGGTGTCGGTGCGACAGGGAGGGGTGGGGATGGCTTGGTGTGAGGTGCTTGGTGTGGGGTGCTTGGTGGTGGTATGGTGGTGGGGGATGGACTCCCGCACATGGGCGACGCTGACTGTGGCAGCTTCGCCTGCCAACCTCTGTTTGCTCTGATGTTGTGTTGCCCAGTGCCTTGCTGGTGCAGGAGTTCGAGGCACAGATGCTGGAGCAGGAGGCCAAGCAGCAGCAGCGGCAGCAGCAACAGCAGCAGCAGCAGTCGTCGAGGTCACAGGGCCAGAGCCCGGAGCAGCAGCAGCAGGGGGAGGGCGATGGCACAGGGGAGGGCGGCGGCGAGGAGGACCAGGCCCCGGAGAACGCTGACATGCAGAGCAGCAGCCAGCAGCAGGCGGATGCGGAGGGCAAGGAGGGGCAGCAGCAGGTGTGTGCGGCTCAGCGGGTGGCTGTCGCTGTCTGCGCCCTGTCCTTGGCTGCTGCCTGCAGCCCCCATTGCCCCAGCCTGCACCCCTTGTGCAATGCTGCCTGCAATGCAGGATTTTGATGTTGATTTGGAGAACTCTCAGAGCAACCAAGGAGATCAACAGCAGCAAACGCAGCAGGACCAGCAGGGCAGCAGCATGGAGCAGGTGAGTTTGTGGCTGTGGGTGGTGGGTGGGTGTGGGGAGCGGGGCGCAACGCAGCGTCCCTCTCAAGGTTCCAAGCCGCTGCCGAGCCTCGGGAGCCCCAACATTGCGAAAGCGCAGCGCCACACAGCCCAGGGCTGCACTCAGCCAAGCACGGACGCCAACCAGCGGGTGAGCTGCACTGAGCGGTTTCCACATGATGCCGACTGCCACTGCCCAGATGGTGGAGAAGCTGATGGACGGGTTCAAGGAGCAGTGGGCCCCGATGATGGAGAACCTGGACATTGCGGAGCAGGCCAGTTTGGGGGCGACGGGGCGGCGGGCATGCAGGGCCCTCGTGGTCGGCTTGCCAAGCAAGCAAGCTTGTGAAGTTTTGATTGAAGTTTTGTGGCACCTGTTGAGCATGAACGGAGCTGCCGGGGAGGGTGGGCTTCAGGCCGGGCTGGGCCACCCCACCGGTTTGGCAGCCTGGCGCGCCTCCACCTGTGTGCTCCCGCCAGGCCTTTGACGACATCGACGGCCTGCTGGAGGGCCCTGAAGGCTTCGACTCGTCCTCCTCGGTGTGGCATGCCACCGGCTGGCGTGAGGTGGCTGCCCTGCGGCGCAAGCTGGAGGACCTGCGGGAGCTGCGGGAGCTGGTGCGGCAGCTGGGCCGGGCGGCGGCAAGGGGCCGCTGAAGAAAGCGCCGGAGCAGGTGTACAGCAGCAAGAGCCCGCCCGGGGTCATCCGCTCCCCGCTGCAGCCCGAGGAGACGCGGGGCCTCACGCGCTCGGGTGAGCGCGGCGGAGGGGGAGCAGGCTGCGGCGCCCTGCATGCGTGCAGCAGAGCGTGGCGGCGCTTTGCCCGCACCGGCACCTGCCCCTGCTTGCCCCTGCCTGCCTCTGCGCGACATGGCCTGCACATGCTGTGCGGACCGCTCCTTGCAGGGGACCTGAGCCGCATGCTGCCGTTTGAGGCGCACCTGCTGGCCGCGGGGTGGCCCCGCTTTGAGCCCGCCAAGGGCGATGGCACAGACGAGGAGGGCGGCAGCGACCGGGGCGAGCGCGTGGTGGCGCGGGAGGGCTCGCGTGGCGCCCGCATGCTCTTCCAGGCCCGCAGGTGTGCCTGCACACAGCTGCTGCTGCTGCTTGCAGGGCGGCTTGCTCACCACACGAAAACCTGCCCCGGTGTACCTCAAGACCATATCGCCCTCCCCTCCAGGGCTGAGCGCATGCTGATGAGTTACCAGCGCGAGGGGTGGGTGGAGGATGAACCCGCGCGCTTGACCGGCAGGCTGGAGGTGCGCCCTGCAGCCGAGCTGGGGCCCATCATCGTCTGCCTCGACACCTCGGGTGAGGAGGGGCGGTGCGGGGTTCCTGGCCTGCAGGGTCGGCATCTGTGAGCTCGAGAGCCGATGGGGCCACATTGCGCCCACGAGTGCACCATCCTGCTTGTATGCTGCGTACCAGCTCGCCTCCTCTCCCCCTTACCCCCACACATGCACACACCAGGTTCCATGTACGGCGCGCGCGAAGTGGTTGCCAAGGCGGTGGCCCTGGAGTGCATGCGAGGGGCTCACAGGCAGCAGCGCCGCTGCTATCTTTACTCGTTCAGGTGGGAAAAGGGTGCGTGCCCTGAAGGCAGGCAAGGGGAGGGGCCTGGATCTGCCCCCGCCTGTGGGCGTATGCACCGAGGCACCTGCAAGGTTTGCCCCTGCTGCAGCGGCCCAGGCGAGGTGATGGAGCTGGAGCTGGGCACAGACCCCTCCTCCCTCAAAAATCTGCTGGCGTTCCTGGCGGGGGGCTTTGGGGGCGGCACAGGTGCGCTACGCATGGCACAGCTCTGTTTTGCTTCGCATCGTCGTTCGCCTTGCGGTTGGGTTAAGGCGCTGGTGGACCCTGTAAATGTACCTCATGTTTCCTGCTGCTGGCCCATCTTTTTGCTGCTGAGCAGACGTGGATGCACCGCTTGCACTGAGCCTGGAGCGCGTGGGGCGAGAGGAGTGGTCGCTGGTGTGTTGAGCGGGGGAGGTGGGCCCTCACGGCAGAGTATGCATGCCTGCATGCGCGTGCTGCATGGCCAGTGCTGCCAGCAAGTGAGCAGCCTCCAATGCTGAAGTCAGGGACCATTGCCCCTCCTGCGCAGGCTGATATCCTGATGGTGAGGCCGGCTGGTGGTGTGTGGTGTGTGGTGTGTATTGCAAGGGGGCGGACTGACGGCATATTTGTGATCCTGCGCTTCCTGCCCCAAAACATCGTACCCCCGCTGCACCCTGCAGGTTACTGATGGGGAGATCCCGCAGCCCTCGGAAGAGATCCTATCCCGCCTGCAGGCGGGCCACGAACAGCTGGGGCTGGAGGTGCATGGGCTGCTGGTGGGGCGAAACGTGACGCCCGCCATGCAGGCCCTCTGCGCCACTGGCACCCTGCATCAATTCAAAAGCTGGAACGTGGTGGCTTCCGGCGGCGGCAGCGATGATGCATAGTGCGTCAAGCATGTGGCATTGGCCCCTAGGGTTTTTTCACAACACAAGTTGGCGGCAACTTGCAGGCTCAGCACGGCAGCCAGCTTGCTCTTCACACCCACAAGCTAATGTTTTAATGCGAAACCATCCACCAGACGTGCTGCAGAGCGGACCTTGCGTTCAGCTGCTTGGAGCTACTGCACGGCAAGCAAGCTCGCTGCTTTTTATATGCGAATCAATTCCTCGACGCAAAGGAAAGGGAAAGAGAGGAAGATGGGTTCGTCTTGCAAATGGTACCCCAGAAACCCGGGATTGTGCATCTGTCGGCACTCTCCGTCGTCTCGTTGTATCGGCATGCGCTCACAGTAAAAACAGAGGCATCACCACAGACCTCGAGGCCTCCAAGCGTTTTATCCCAAGCGACCTGCTTTAGAAACTGCTTTGCTTTGTCTCCCCGCGCTGCCTTGCACGCCGATACAGCCCGCAGCCATGTGGGGACCCCTGGCAGGGCAGGCGGCAGCCCAGCTCGACACTCAAGCGCCGCTTCCAGTCTGGCCGCTGCTGCCCTGTGGGAGCACGCGCCGGCCTGGGCTGGAGCTGGACTGGGCCCGCAACATCAGGCGCAACTATCTCCGGGCGCCCAGCGCGCGCTGGAGCAAGGTCAGGGACTGGCATGGCCCAACCCGGGGCAGTCGGACCCTCCAGCTGCCCAGCACCACAGTGCCGCGGCTAAGATCTATGTGCAGGCGAGTTTGAGCGCCCCTTGCGTGCGTGCAAGCCGCTGAGCTCTGTTCGCTCCCGCTCCCGTTTTCGTATGCATCCGCTGGAGCTGCCTCCTCAGCGGCTGCCGCTGTGGTTCCATTCTGCAGGGCCTCCCCACAACCTGCAGCACCCTGTGGCAGTGGCAGGTCTCTTCACCCCATTCGGCGACGTGCTGGATGTCAAGCTGTGAGGCTCGCCGCCTCTGTTCGCGCCGCACACCTGGCTTTCTGCGTGTTTGCATGTGCGCCTGCCCTGACACACTCTTGCCCTAAAACACCCTTGCCTGCTGCCTTTCGTCCCCCAGGTATGCTGCTGAGGTACGGCTGAGTGGCGGCAGCGCCGTGGTGCGCATGCGCAGCATGTCTCAGGCGGCCTCCGCCATTGCCGCGCTCAATGGCGTGGTGCCGGACGGTGGCTGGCAGCAGCTGACTGTGCGCGCGGCAGAGACAGCGGAGCAGCGCAGCAACCGCATCACGGCCATCAACGGCCGCCAGTCGGGCGGGTCCATCGGCGGCTTGGGCCTGCTGCCATCGCTTTCGCCATCAAGCGGCACAGCACTGCCGCCCACAGGCCCCGCCGCCACCAGCGCCGCGCTGCGCCGCGTCCACTCCGCCAGCGGCGCGGGCAGCCAGGGCTCGCTGCACTGCTACACGGGGGCGCTGGTGGGCGAGGGCGGCGTGGCGGGCGCGGCATCGCGCCACTCTGTGGACTGGGGCGGCCTGGCGGGTCGGGACGCCTCCATGGACTCCTCTCGCCGCAGCTCCATGGACGCCGTGCGCTCCGCCTCCGCCGCCTTTGCCCGCTCATCCTCCGACTCGGGCAGCGGAGGCAGCGGGGGCGAGACCTGCGAGGAGGGCGGGGAGGCGGGCGCCCCCGCCGCCGAGGCGCAGCGCATGCTGCTGGAGGCGGTGCTGGCGCTGGTGGGGCAGGTGGAGGCGGGGCAGCTCACACTGGTGAGCGGCGGCACGGCGGCCGCGTGCTGGCTGGCCACACCGCCAGCGGCGTGGGGGATGATGTGAGCGGCGTCTCTCCCCCTGGCCTCCCCCTCACACACGCCCCCCGCCTGCAGGGAGCCATGCGCGGCGCCCTGGAGGCTGCCCTCACCGCTGCCAAGGCTGGCATGGGCGCGGCACCCTCCAACGCCGACAGCCCTGCCTTGACGCAGGGCCAGGCCATCAATGGCCACTCACCCACAGCTGCTGCCCGCGCGTGATGCTCCATCACGCTTCAATGCGCTGCTGCAGGGCACACGCACTCATTTGGGAGGCCGCTGCCGAGAGCAGCCTACCCAAATGCCCGCAACATGCCTCCTCCCGCCTCTGCCACCAAATGGTGCTGTCCCGATGACGCCTTTCGCGGCAACTTGTCTTGTTGCCCCCGTATTGTTCATCGCCACCTCTGGGCTGCCCGCACGGCACACGTGGCAACTGCGCACCCATCCGTGCACGCACTATCGCCGCTGGGTTCCCGCCGTGCCCTCTGCGGTTTTTGATTTTGCTGCCTAGCGTGTTTTTCACCTAATAACGCAACCCTTCTGCCCTGCCCTCCACCCAAGTCCCCATTATAGCGCTGTCAAATCTTCTTTGCCCAAGCACACGGCTACCTGGCAAGCGCAGGCAGCATCCTGCACTGCCCGCGCACTGCGCGCCCCTCCCTCTATCCTGGGCCCCGCTTGATCCTCCCCTCTGATAGCCCTGCGCCGATGCAAAGGTGCATGCTCTGCAGAACTGCCATACGTCAGCCACTGTGGTTTTGCAAGATGCATACAATGTTGCCCTTTTGCCCTTCCCTCCGCTTTCTTCGCCCAAGCCTGCTTTGCCCCCACCCCCATCCCCACACCCCCACCCTGACATATGCCCCACCCCATTTCCCATGCACGCACTCATCCACAAACAAGCATTGCAGCTGCAAACCAGGCGATACATTCCATCTATGCATCAACATCCATCAGCTCGACACAAGCCCAATGGCACTCTGCGCCCTGCTTGCCTATTTATGTTTAGCGCCGGCTTCGATACATGCCGCTGGGCAAGCCTAATTCACACCTCCCAGCGCCTGACCACCTCTCCTCCGCCCTGCCCCACCCTGCCCAAAGCGCGATGTGACCCGGCTGCTGTCCCTGCCTCCTCCGGTCCTGTGCCTGTCCCTTGCATTTTTGCAGCGCTGCGCTGCTCGCTCCACATCGTGGCTGGAGCAGGCTGTGGCTCCCATCGAACGAACGACCTCATGCCACTGATGCCCCATTGATTGTCCATATACAGCAGCTGCGCCTGCACTGTCATTCATCGCTGACAGTTTGCCCCGCAGCGCGCCCCCCTCAGTTGCCTTGCAAGCTGATGCCCCTTTGCGCCCTCTCCCTGTTGTCCCTGCCATTGATAACTGTCATGGTGTGGCAACGGCACCTCGTGTTGCCCCGGTTTGACACGCATGACACCTTGTGATGTAAATGCTGTGATTACAGAATTGAACACAGGTTGCACAACAATAGAATGCAGACAACAGCTGTAGCAGGAAGCTGACAACCACAAGGAGGGGATTGGCTTGATTTGCAAGTGGGAAAGGGATTGACCGCACAGGGGGCAGGCCCAGGCGCCGGTAGCCCGTGCACATACAGAAGACTGACCTTGAAGGAAGGAAAACAATGGAATGAACAGGATGGGATGACGGGCGCGCACTGAGCGCTTTGTGAGGAGTAGTGCAGTGGGCTTGGGGGCACAAAGGGGGCGCGTGTATGCGGCATGTAGGAGCCGCAGAGGCGCCCTCGCTCCCCAGCATACTAGCTGAAGAGCCAAGGGCAGGCCACAGTGGCCGTAGGTTCATAATAAAAGCAGCAGTCAGTGGGAAATAGGGTGAACAAAATGCGCCATGAAGTTTGGTGGGAAGGTTGGGGGAGGTCATGCGCAGCAGCTCCCCCAGCCTCTTGGCTTCGTTGGGTTTGCACTGCCCTGCATTGGGGTCTCTCGATTGTTTGCTCTTGGAAAATAAAGATGTGCAAAGGAGCATGCTGCAGCCGCAGGGTGTGTCGCCGCAGACCACAAAGCCAGGGGTCAGGGGAAGGGTACAAGGGCCTGGTCGCCAGCGCCACCAGCATCGTCCGCGGCGCAGACACCGGTCTGCAGCTGGGGCCTGCTCAGGGCGGCGTTGATGCCCGACAGCAGCTCTTGAGTGACCGTCAGGCGCAGGCCAAGCGGTCCAGGGCCCTCGCCTGCAGAGCAGACCGGCAGGGATGGTGGGCAGGGCAGAGCAGCAGAGCAGCAATCGGCAGCTGACGGGGAGAAGCCGAGGAGGCTGCCTATGCACCAGGGCAAGCCCGCACCCAGGCTGAGCGTGCCGTCAGCCAGACTGGCCAGGCTGAAGTCCTCGGGCAGCAGCAGCTCGTGAGAAGAGGCGGGCAGGGGCAGGGCGCCGCGAGGGCACCACTTGATGGCCTGCAGGGCAGTCAGCAGCCGCCAGTTTGGGCAGGAGGAACGAGCACGCCTCCACAACCAACACCCAAAACAAGACTTGCCTGCCACTACCCCTGCACCAAGGAGATGCCGTGGCACGCGCACTCACCAGTGGCTCATGGGGCGCGGCGCTAGGGGCGGCCGGGGTGGGGGGGGTGATGTTTGCGGAGCAGCAAGCGGCGGGGGGAGGATGCCACAGCCTGAAGGGGTGCCCCAAGTGGTGCCAGCTGGCAGCTTGGGCCACGACACCACGGTCGGAGGGGCCTGGCTAAGGCCTGAGCGCAGGCAGGCCAGCGGCGCAGCGTTTGCCAGCCCGCTGGTGGCTTCCGAGTGCTCTGCGCCTGCCGGGGTGCTGCAGGGCAGGCCACCCGCCTGCTGGCTGCAGCTGTCCCCGCTGGCCAGGCTGGAGCTGGGCTGGGTGGCCCTGCCAAGGGGGTGGCGCTGGGAAGGGGTGGCCGGGCAGCTGAGGGCCTGCACGCTCGGCAAGCGCGGCGTGGTGATGCCCGGCGGGGCGGCCAGGCCGGGGCAGTCGCTGGGCGGCGCCAGCTGGGGGCACGAGGGGGCTCGGGCGGGGCGCCGCCATTGGCACTCATCATCATCTGCAGGGAGGGAGCGAAGTGGTGGAAGCAGCAGCAGAGGAGGTCTAGAGAGCTGCCAGCAGGGCGTGCCGCAGCAACCGCATGTCCAGGGTCGTGCCCACGCGGCGGCCTCCAAGCAGAGCACAGCGCGCGGCGCGGCACAAACGGCCCACCTTGCGGATCTTGTGCTGCCACAGCGTGCGCAGCTTTTGGAAGGACAGCGGGCGCTCCAGGAACTCGGCAGCCCCCAGCTGAATGCCTTGCATCACTTGCTCCTGAGTGGGCGCCTCTGCGGTGGGTTGGCTGGAGGGGGTGGTTGGCGCGAGCGCCGTGCGACCGGCCCGCCAACAAGGTGTCTGCCTCGTCAGCATCACACAATGAGCGGCCCCTATGCTCACCTGCCATGAGCACCACGGGCACCTGCACCAGGTCGGCAGCCAGGAACAGGGCCTCCACCTGTGCCCCGTCAGCCTGGCGCACCAGCCCAAACTCGAGCACCACGCAGTCGTAGGCGGCGCTGCCGCCAGAAAGGCATGCCAGCGCGCAATCCAGAGTCGACACGGCAGTCACTGCGGTAAGCAGCGAGTGGTTGGCGATGCTAGACTCAACAGAGAATGCAGAAGGTCAACACGTGTGAGGTCGAGGGGGTGACGCGCACAGAGCCGCCAGTAGCATCCCAAAAGAACTCAGGATCCGGTTCTGTTTGTTTCAAAGAATCACAGTGCTGCTGTATCATATCGTCCCTCGCAAATGGAAGGTAGAGCGTGCCGTGCCACGCAGAGGTAGTGGAACCAAGCAAGACCCTGTTGCCGCCATCAAGCCTGAAGGCTGCCTGCTCGCAGGGCCCCCGGCGGTTGCTGACGGGACAATAACGTCCGCGAAGGTCGTAAAAAAGCTGCCTGGAGATGTCGGGCAAAGCGGGCTGTGGTGAAAAAATGCGCACCCGAGTAAAGAAGCTGTGGATGCCGCAGAGACGCCTCCTCGGGGGTACGATCAACGTCCACCAGCAGAATCTTCAAGCCCTGCACAACAGCGGAACTGGGTTGAGCAACCTAAAGGCAACTTGGCCAACCAGACCTATCTCTGGCCGGTTGCACCGCCCCACCTTGGGAAACTGGTGCGTAACATCCATGGTGCCGGTTCTTGAAGGGGGCCGCCTCGGCAGCAGGCCCCTCAAGAAAGAAAGTGCAAACTCCTCGCTCAGGCCTCAGCAGCCTGGCGTTATCTTGCTCAAAACAACAACAGGCAAAGAAGGCAATGGCAGGCCAGCAGTGGGCGTGTTCTGCGGCGAGGTACAGAGCATCGCTTCATTCAATGTGGCCTTCGCCTCGAGCACTCGCACCCTGTCGTTCACCCATGAGCTATCTTGGCAATCATGGCTGAGGAAACGCTCACAGTGCCCAGCAACTGGTCGTCATGACGAAACCCTGGTGCCGCCTTTGCCGCACCGCCATTTTGGTCTCACCACATGTAGCCAGCAGCACCCGTCCTTCATCTGGAATTGGGTTACCCTTTCTCCGTAGCCAGAACATTTCCGCACCAACTGCACGGAGTATCACATGAGGTGGACATGCAATCAGGTCCCACCTTTTGGAGCGAGAGGTTGCTGCCGTCGCTTCCCATGAACAGGCGTTACATCGCAAAGGCAAACTCACGAAATGGAGGGAAAAGAGAACATCGATACTTAATGGCGGGTCAGGGCGATGAAATGTCTATGAAATGGAGACGTGGACTTGCACACACATGCCCTTGGGCATGTCGCAGCTGAACGCGCCTACACGCTGCCGCCCTGCGCCATGATGCCCAGGATGGCGGCGGCTGGGCCCTGGCGGCCCCAGCGCTGCGACGTGGAGGGCTGCCAGGCAGGCTTCGCCGACTGCTGCCCCTCACTCTGCCCCGTCTCCCCCATCTCCCGGGCGAGCAGGGAGCGGGAGATGTGGGGTGGCGGCGGCCCCGGGGATGCACCATCCATGCTGCTGGCGCTGCTGCTGGCCGTCAGCGCCTGGCGCTGCGGGGGTGCGGCCTGCAGGGCCTGATGCAGCAGCAGCTGCCGCATTGTGTCCTGCTGCTCCAGGGAGAAGGCGGCAGCGCTGACGCCGCCAGAGTCGCCGCTCATGTGCGGCTGGTACGCGCCGCGCTGCTCCTCGCCCTTGCCCCAGGACGCAAAGGATGTCGGCAGGGGGCGCGCGTCCGCGGGCGGGGCGCCGCCTCCGCGTCGCCCTCCTCCAGGCGCCACTTGTTCAGCACGTGTGCCAGGGAGCGCCAGGGCGGCAGGCCGGAGCCGGCGGCCTGGAAGCTGGCGCGCATCTCGCAGCACACCCACTCCACCAGCTGCTGCAGCCGCGCGTAGCTGCCCACAAGGCGCGGGGCAGCAGGGACACCAGCACGGCGTAGCGCGGCGTGGGAGAGGCCAGCGCGAACTGGGTGCTGAACTCGGGGTCCACCACCAGGGCGGAGGGTGGGGGCGGCAGCCAGGGCGCCCCGTGTCGCGCATGCGCATGTCGCCGCCGCCGCCGCTGTCATCATCGCTGCTGGACGAGGCAGCGCTGCCCGTGGCGCGGCCTACGGTGCACAGGTCGGGGTGTAGCAGCAGAAACTCGTGGCCTGAGCAGAACTGCCAGCCGCCGCTGCTGCCGCCGTTGCTGCTGCTGCCGGTGCGGATGGAGCGCAGTGCTGCGCGGGCCAGCCGGCACGCTGCAGCCAGGCGCACAGGCGCCACGCGGCGCTGGTGCCCTCCTCGCTGCGACCGCTGCTGCTGGCGGAGCTGCCGTCGCTGCTGGAGCGGCCGACCCCGTCCACAGTGCCAGCGCTGCCGGCTGAACCGGAACTGCTTCCCTGCGCGTTGGCTGCGCCGCTGCCCGCCGGGCAGCGCGCCCCACTTGGCTTGGGAGGGGGACTGAGGGTAGCGGCTCATGCCGCTCCATCCACTTCTTCACCTCGCCCATGAGCTGTGGGGGAAGGAGAGCAGTGGGACGACGACGAGTCAGACGCCGCCGGCAACACGCCGCTGGCTGCGGGCGGCTTGCGCAGGCCCGCCTGGGCAATGCACCTTACAGCTGTGCAATCACACAATCATGCCACACCTTGTGCTCCAAATCTGTCTCCGGCGTGGTCAGGGTTTCAATGAACTGGCGCATCGAGGCGGCGACGTCGGGAGCAGGGTCGCCGCCACGGCCGTGGCGGCCCTCCTGCAGAGGAACCATTGGCCAGCGGCGGTGAGAGCGGTTTACACCTTGCAAGAAGTTTCAGCGGCGGTGTGCGGCTGCGCAGGTGCAAAAGGAAGGAGGTGAGGTTTACCTCCAGAACCTCTTCATCCCACGGCTGACTTGGCGGCGGTGGCATGAAGCAAGATACTTAAGACAGGCTCTACCGGCCCGCAGCGAAGCGTTTGGGCACACGAAATATCTCTCCATTTATCTTGCACTACAGTGCGTACTTCTCGGGTGTTCGCTGCAAGTGTTGCCCTCCGCTCTGCCTGTAGAATTGTGCGACTACATAATGACAGTCCGACTCGCATTCAACCTGGGCTGTAAGCTTCTGGTCGACTCAGCGGAGCATTGCCTGCAGTTGGGCGAGCCGCCAGACAAAAAATTGTTCGTGTAGCATCGAGGCAGAACATACTAGTATGGGTGGCAGTTTGGTGTCTGCTGAGCAGTATGTCTGTGTCACCTCCTGACCCCTCCTCTCCTCGCTTCTGGGCCAGTTGCCCTGCAGCCCAGCGCCGTGCTGAAGGCAAAACGGACAACCCCTTTGAAGTTGTGTGTGTGTGTGTGGGGGGGGGGCAGATGGCTCAGCGGCGGCCTGTTCGAGTGATGATGGAGCGCTTGCGCCAGCCCGCTTGCGCCAGAGCGGCGGGAAGCCTGAGCAGACCATCGTCGCCGGCACGCTTGAGCACGAGGTCCTGCGGCTGTACCACACGGCCGCCAGGCGCTTCCGCAAAATCTGCGCGTGGACACAGGAGGGCTGGTGAGGCCATTGATCTTGGTCACATGGTGTGGGCGTGCAAACCCCTTCTGCAAGCCACAGTGTCCGCCGCTTGCTGGCCGCCGCTCCGCCCAGAAGCGCACAAAACTCAATCAATGGACACCCTGTTTGGAGGCACAAGGCCTTTGATATTTTCCTTTTAACTATCTTGCTTCTCCTTGCAGCGGTTTCTTTGGGGCGTTCACCTTCACCGTTGTAGTTGATGCATGCTTTACTGAGGGAGAGCCGCAGCAGGGCAAGCGTGCTGGCACCTCCGTTCTAGGCCTGCTCTGACACGGGTCATTTCTCAGGTTCGTGCGAGTACATCAAGACAGGATAGGGCCGTTTCCCATCCATTGATGACAGGCTGGACAATCCTTTCGGCCCGCAATTGGCCTGGGCTGCACCGCTCGCCATCATCGGCATCTCTGCAACACCACCTCCCCGTGCTTGAGAGCTTGCAGTCTCCTTCTCCCTGTTTCATGCGCATGAAATGAAAATCCCCAAGAACTCGTCTTGAGAGCATGGTGAGCACAGCGCAGCAACCGCAGGCCACCACCAGTGCCCAGCGCGCTCCCGCTGCCAGCCCTCAAACCACGCTGTCATCCATCCGGCTGATGTACATGTCGTAATACTTGGCGGCCTTCTCGAACTCCATCATGTCGGTGTAAATGTCTGGTATAAAGAAGGGAGCGAGCTGGATGTGTCAGTGCGGCCGGCAAGATTGGCAAGAAAACCGCTCGGCGTGCTGGCCATCCACCAATGCCAGCCCACCCAGCCGCCCTTCACCTGCAATCGTTCCGTACGCATCGGCATCACCCACGAAGTCGCGGATCTCCCGCGAAATCTCTAGCACTCGCTCCAAATGCTTCACAGCCTGCAGTTTTCGCTTGATTTGGAGTGAGAGCCTGCCATGCCAGTGCGCCGTGGGCAGGACAACAGTCAGTCGTGCAACCAGGCAATCGGCTGACCACCATGCAGCACTTGCCTGGCGCAGCTGGCCTTGCATGCGCGCACAGGCCGCCAGCCCACGAGTTGCCCGGCGCTCCTTCACCTTGTCGCCGGTGGCCTGTAGCGAGAGATGGAGGTGCGTTTGAGAGGTGCTGCCCACTGATGCTCTGCACGTCTGCCTCTCATCGCAAGCTGCAGGCTGATTCCCATGGCAGCTGCCATGCAGCAGCAGGTGGTAACGACCACTCGCCCCACCCCACCTTGGCCAGCATGAGCGCCTTTTCAAAGCGGACCATGGCGGGACCTGCGCTGCCCTCCTTCAGCAGCCGCTTCCCATCCTTCAGGGCCTGCAATGGTGGGCGGGGAGGTGCAGGTCCAGGTCAGCTTTGCGGCATGCCTGGGTGGAAAGAATGTCTGGATTGGCAACGTCCAAGCGGCCAACCGCATGCTCTCCCAGCATGAACTCTCCTGCGTGCACTGCGCTGCCTCGGGGCCGGCCTCCTCGTCGTCTTGGCTCATCAAGCTGACGGCGGGAGCACTTGCTGGGATTGCAGAGGGCTCCACGGCGGGCGCAGCGGGCACCTGGGTCGGTACTGCCACCGCCTTGGCTGTAGCTGCTGCGCCATTGCCGCCAAACAGTGAGTCGGGCAGCGCGGAGGTGTTGGGCACATATGTGAGGCCCGGGCGTAGAGCGTCCCGGCACGAGCCTGCTGGCTGCGGCGCGGGGGGCGGCGGCCCGGACAGGGTCAGCCGCAGTTGGGGCGCCGGTGGGCTGGGCAGGGCATGCGGACCTTGCTGCAGCTTCGAGCCTTGCTATAGCTTCGATAGCTGGACCTTCTTCGCAGGCCTCTACCCGCAACACTGTGCGCTGCAACCCGGGCACATCCCATGTGCCCCGCCTCCTCACCGGAGCTGCGTGTTGATGGTGCGCAGCTGCTCATTGAGGCGCTCCAGCTCCTGCTTGCGACGCCGCGCGCTGATGCCGCCCACCAGCGCTCCCGTCAGCGCCACAAACTCGGTGATGCCCACAACATCCACGCCAAAGGGTGTTGCGCACAGCTGCTCCGCAGGCTGGGTGGCGCGCTCACGGCGCACCTCCTCCTCGTAAGCAGCGCGAGCAGCCTGGAAGCACAGGGAGCAGACACAGTGGAAGGCAGGGAAGATGGGAAACGACGCTTGCACAATGGTTGCAGACTGCTCAGTTGCTGTGGAGCTAAGCCCTGGGCCGCTGGGCTGCACCAGCAGGCTCGCCGCCAGGATGTCGCACGCAGCAAGTGTCGTTCCGCGAAAGCACCTGCCCAACAGGCCTGCTCGCACCTGCAGCTCGCGCTGAGCCTCACTCTCGCGTTCCTCACGCAGACGCAGCACACGCTCTTCCTCGGCAGCAAGCAGGCCGCGCGCGCCTGCAGCGAGGGAAACCCACCATAAGCGCTGAACGGCTCCACAGCCGCTCAAAAGCCGCAAGCGGGAGATGCAACAGCTGCACAATGCACGGTAAAGGACAATGAAGCCCCTCCATCGGTGCGCGGCTCACCCGTGCTCTTCAGGAAGGGCTCGGCTGCCAGCACAGGCTGCGCAAACGCGAGCGACAGGGCGGCCGCCGTACCCAGCAGGCCCGCTGTTAGCCTGCCCGGGAAGAGCTGCTGCTGCTTGACTGCTGCCGTGCCAGAGCTGGCACTGCTCATTACTGCCCTCACGGCCTGGCTCTGCGCTTTGAGCCCTTGGCACTTCACCCTCGGCCTGCACCGGCTTTGCGCCAAAACGTTGCTGCTGAGGGAGACAGAAGTTGCCATGCCAAAGGAAGGTCGCACAAAGACACGGAATCCACAAGGTAAACGAGCGAAACCTGAAAGTGTCAGGGGCACTCGTACAGCTGAAGGTAAGCTCGATACAGTTGACAACGGGAACCGAACAGCCCTTGTTGATGAAACAGGCCATTCTGACGCCTGCTGATCCCGATGAGATGTACGGCAACTGTACCCGCCCCTTGACTTGCGCTCTTTGGAGGCAAGTGAACGTGTCCACGTTGTGCATCGAATGTCACTGAATGACCGGTCCCAAGGTGCATGGGTGGCTAAAGCGAAAGGCATCCACGATTGGCAACCCTGTAGCCACGTCGGTGCCGGCATACGTTGCACACCGGCCAAGCATACTTTACCAGGGCTATGGCCCAATGTCAGGGTGAAGTTCATAAATCATACAGAGTTCTAGCATGGGGGACATTCCTTCCTCTGCTGCCATGGCAGCCGACCTACAAAAATTGATGGTGCTGGGATAGCAACAATGGCTTGCGAATCCTTTCTGTACATTTAAAAGGTTGAAGAAGCAGGAGGAGAAGGACAGGGAGACGAGCGGGCTGACTAGCACCACAGTCCACGGTGTCCATGGCACGCCGAACGCAGCACCAGCGCCGTCGTGCGCAGCGTGCGTGCGCACAGCGGTCTGCTGACAGTGCAGAGGGGTTCAAGGCCATGGATTAGCATCAGCAGGAAACAGTAGAATGGGCAGCAGCAGTTACCAAGCTGCAGCAGTCCGTAGATTTGCTCAAAGGAGTGGTTGGGGCCATGGGCTCATCGGCACGACATGCCAGGACGGCGGCAGCCCAGCGCAGCCTTGCAGCTGGCAGTTCTGCGTCTGACCGCGCAACCTACTGAATTCTTGTATTGTATGAACGTTGTACCGCTGCTCTAACTGCTCCACCTGCCCAACCCACCACAAGGCGTGGGAGCCGTGGGCCAGTCGGGAACCTGGGGACTTGTTGGATAGCGACTGTGTTCGGACCGCACTATCCGACAGCTTGCCAGACCACAAAGTCGCCCGCCAAGGAGGCGAAAGGGCAGGTACTGGGCTTTGGCAGCCTCCTGTTGATATGAATAGCTTGGCATGTGCTCAGAGGCGTGTACAGGTTTATCCCGTGCGACTGGATGTCGCCCACGGTTGCGGGATGGCGCTGCCTCAGGCTGCACCCCACGCCCTGCCCCGCGCCGCCCCACACACACACACACACACACACACACACACACACACACACACCACCACCACCACCACCACCACCACCACCAAAGGAAAAACCAAACAGAAACCGAATTTTGTCCGCTGCCCGTCACACACTTCACTCCTTTTTGGTCTCACTTCTCATCTGGACAGGCATCCATTGCTGCAGGCCCCCACCGCGAAAGGCAGGCGCCATGACCATCACACGGCCCCGCCAAATCACCGCCATCCTCGCGGATCTGGATCAGTGCCTCTATGCCAACACCGAGATGGATCACCATGTGGCGGACAACATAAGGAGTGAGCCGAACACGGAGGCTCACCACGCATGGCAGCAGGCAGCCTGCTGGCTGATGCCAGCGCCCAGGCTCCCGCCCAAGGCTGGCTACGATCCTGACCGGGCTTGCCTCGTCGCCGGGACCCTCCCATGCAGGCTACATGGCCGAGGAGCTGGGGATCCCCCGACGAGGTGGCCGAGCGCTGCGCTGAGTACTACCTGCACTACGGCACCACGCTGGCGGGGCTGGTGGCCCACGGCTGCCAGGTGGACTACCAGCACTGGCACGACAAGGTGCACGCGTCCCTGCCGTACGAGCAGTATCTCAAGGTGGGTGGCCGGCGGCGGGGGGCGCGGGGGGGCGCTACGGCAGGGGAAGCTGAGGGCGCGGCGTGTGCAGGGTGCTGCCGCCGCTTGGCTCGCCTCGTGCTAGGGGCGGCCAGGGGCTGCATCAGGCAAACGAGCGACTCGCAGCGACTCCGCTCCTCTTTCCCCCGATGATTCAGCCTGACCCTGCTCTGCGCGACATGCTGGACTCCATCCCGCTGCCCAAGGTGGTGTTCACAAACGCCGATAGGGCGCACGCGGCGCGCTGCCTTGACCTGCTGGGCATAGCAGGCTGCTTCCGACGCGTGATTGCGTTTGAGGACGTTATGGAGGCTGCGGCGGAGCAGGGCCTGGTGCGGCACGGCTGCCCTGTGGTGTGCAAGCCCAACCGCCAGGCCTTTGACGTCGCGCTGGCGCTGGCGGGCGGCCTGCAGCCCAGCACCACGCTGTGGCTGGACGACAGGTGGGGTCGGCAGTAGGGCGCTGGACAACGCTACGCGCCGCGGGGCCTGGTAAACCACGGGCCCAGCAAACCACCTCCCCAAGTCATGTTGGCCTTCCTCACGTGTGCTCCCGTACGCTTGCGCGCCCCCCTCCTGCGCCTTTTGCAGTGCCCGCAATGTGACAACCGGGCACCGACTGGGCCTGTACAGCGTGCTGGTGGGCCGCACAGGTGTGTGCCTCGTGTGCTCATCATCAATGCAGGGCTGCCGCTGGCGGGCACCCCCGCCCTCACCACGTGGGGCAAGTCAGCGCTCCCCAGCGTGCCCCCGGGATCCCCTGCCGCGTCCCCGCAGGCGTGGCTTGCCCCTCCGACCAGCAGATACGCAGCATCCACGACCTGCCCACCGCCCTGCCGTGGCTGTGGCAGGGACGGCAGCCGCCCAGCCTGGCAGCGCCCGCACCCTTGCCCGGAGTAGAGGACGCGCAGACTGTCATGCAAGCAGAAGACGCGGCGGCGGTGGTTAAGAAGGGAGCAGCAGCGGTGAGAAGCATTGCCGGCGAGGAACAGACCATTGAGGCCGTAGGCACTGTACATTAGGGCCAACGGTTCAGCACAGTGACGCCGCAGCGCTCATGTATCCTTGCCCAGTTGTGTGCTCCTTTTGAGCGTTTTTGCTGCAATGCTAACCTCAGTCCCCTTCACACTGTATGCTTTCTTTCAAATTCAGTGACTGACATTTTGTATTGGACTTTTAACCTGATAAAGCTGGCATGCTGCCAATGCTGGCGGAATCAGCAGAGCAGTACATCCAACTATTCCTCTTCGCTGCGGCTGGTACCCTTCTCCGATTCGTCACTGCTGCTGCGCCCGTCTCGTCGCTGCTGCTGAGCCCGCCTGCGCCTATGCTTGGTCGTGTGCCTGCACCGTCGCTGCTCACACTCTCGGCCCTGCCCCGCGAAGGCAGCGTGGCGGCTGCAGGCTGCCAACCATCTGCAGCCCCGGTGATCGCATGATACCGCTGTATTGCTGCTGTGATGGCGGCCGGAGGCAGGCCAGCCACCAGGCCAGCACGGAAAGCCAGCCTCACATCCAGCGGCAAGCCAGGCAGCAGGCGCTGCAGCTGCAGCTCTGCGGGTTCCTGGGAGGGGTGCAAGCGTGGTGCGCCCGAAGTCGGCCGGAAGGCCGACCCAGGGGAGCGCGTCAGCGTCGGCTGATGCTGCCGCGGCTGCGACTGCCACTGCTGGCCCCCAGCGCCCGCTGCATGGGGCGGCTGCTGGGCCAGCGGCAGGACGTCGTCAAGCGCAGCAGGCTGCGGCCCCCGCAGCAGCTCCAGCAGCCGCCGCATCCTCTGCTCCTGCCGCCGCACAAAGAACGAGGTGGCCCCCTTCCTCTCGGCCCCCCGTTGCGCTGCAGGGCCGCCGCCGCGGGCAGGCAGCGCGGCGGCCACTGACGCGAGCCGCGGCTGGGTGAGGAAGTCGGGCTGCCAGCCCGGGTTGAGCAGCTTGTAGGCCGCAGCCGCCCGCAGCCCGTCCGCCAGCGGCACCCTGGCAAGCAGCTTGATGGGGGCGGCGCCGCCGGCGCTGCCACCGGCTTCCTGCTGCTGCTGCTGCTGCTGCTGCAAATCGTGCTCCTGCTGCCGGCCGTGGGCCTGCTTGCGCTCCCGCTGCTGCTGGGTGCCAAAGTGACGCAGGAAGCGCTGGTACAGCAGGCAGTTGCGGGTGCCGGCGGTGCGCGGGCGGGGCTTCGTGGGGTCCACCACCCTGCCCTGTTGCACGCACACGTCGCACTTGCCGCAGCGCTGCAGCTGCGGGTGCTCCAGCAGCAGCAGGAGGTGCGGGTGGGCCGCGACCAGCCGCCGCTGCTCCTCAAGCTCGCCTGCGGGGGCCCTGCGTCCTCCGCTGGGCCAGGCTGAGGCGGGCCAGGAGGGTGGAGCGGCCCAGCCGCGCTGGCTGGCATGGCGGCGGTGGGGAGCAGGGCGGGGAGGACTGACTCCGGCACGCCGCGGCGAGCATGGCACTCCGTCAGCGGCTTGAACCTGCGGCAGCGACCGAGGAGGGCAGCGCGGCGGTGGATCGAGCCGTTAACAGCAGAAAGGGTGCGACTGGGAACTGCCGGCCCGGTAATGCAGGGCGGCAGGTGGGACCGACGCACCTTGGTATCGCCCGCAGCAGCGCGGCCTGCTGTGCTGCCAGCGAGGGCGGCCGTGGCTGTACGGTTGCTGGCCTGCTGCTGCTGCCAGGCGCTGCCCTCGTGCTGGGCTCCCACGCAAGCCAGGCCAGCCTGGGCGGCAAAAGTGCTGGCTGGACCGAGGCCAGCGGCGGGCAGCCCGCATGCTCCGCCTGCCAGCCCTGCCGCCGCTCAGCAGCGTCGTTTGGCACGGAGGCTGTGGTGTCGCCAGCCGCCGCCTGGGGCACCGGCAGCGGCGGCAGGCGCAGTCGCGCGTGTGGTGGGCTGCTGCCTCGGCCGCCGTCGCGCTGCCGCTTGTGCTGCTGCTGCTGCTGCTGCTGCTGCACGTCTTGCTCTAGCAGGTCCCGCAGAAGCCCCTCTGCACAAACCAAGAGGAACCGAGTTGGCTGGACACCGTCACTGCGCACGCACCAGAGGCATTGGGTTTAGGCGGGCAGCGAGGGCGCACCCAGCACTCGCCAGACGCAGCGGGCGGTTGCGTCGCTGGCTCCCGCCAGCTGCCGCTCCCGCCACCGCTCCCGCAGCTCATCCCCTGCCTGGGCCTGGGCTGGCGCCTGTGCTGGCGGCGCGGGGACAGGCGGTTGGCCCTGAGCCGGCTGGCCAGGCTGCTCCCGCTGCTCCCGCTGCTCCCGCTGCTCCCGCTGCTTCAGCGCCTGGCGCTCGTGCAGCCGCTGCCGCCGCTCCAGCAGGAAGCGCTGGGCCTCCCGCTGCGGCAGCAAAGCCGCCTGCTGCACCGGGTCGGGCTGGCTGGCTTCGGCGCCCAGCTGGATGGAGGGCTCTGTGCCGCCCCCCCCGCCCAGGCCCCCAGGCTGGCCTGGACAGCCAGCGGTGACGTGCTGTCGCCCGCCTGGCTCAAGAGGAGCGGCGGCGGCTGGCTGCCCAGCTCGCTGCCCAGCTCGCTGCCCAGCTGGCTGGCGGGGGGGCGGGCTGGCGGGGCTGCCGTGCCACGCCTGCGTCCGCTGGGCCTGCTGCGGCGGCAGGTCGGGGGCGCGCGGCGGCGAGCCCTCCTCGCCTGCTGCTGCTGTGCAGCTTGATGAGGGGCGGGTGGCTGGGGAGGCTGCCGCAGCTGCATGGCAGGCAGCTCCCCAGCGCCCTTTGGACTCCCCCACTCCATGGGGGCTGCACCGAGTGCCTGCTGCTCCTGCTGCTGCTCCGGCACAGTCAGCGGCTGAGCCCTGACCTGCGGCCAAGCCCCAGCCGCCCCACTTGCCAGGCCCAGCACACGCGGCAGCCGCGGCGCCAGCTGTCGCTGCTCCCAAACCTGTCGCTGCAGCTGCTCAACAGCCGCGTCATCCCAGCCGGTGCCCGGGGATTGAGGTACAGCTGGTCGCAGAGGCGCAGCAGGCGGCGGTGCTGGCTGCCGCCCTCGCCACCGCCGCCGCTAGCGTCAGCACCTGAGCGATGCCGCAGAGGAGGAGGAGGCCGGTCAGGCAGAGGGCGCGCCGGCTGAACCGAGGCAGGCAAGCCATCAGGTGGGGGCCGGCCACGTGCCGGGCGGCGCGCAGCGGTGGGGCTGGGCAGCGCCGCACCGCCCAGGATCTCGACCGCCCGCTCCATGAACTGTTGGTAGTCGAGGCGCCCGCGCCCCGCAGCAGCCGCGCCCTCAGGCGCCCCCTCAGCATGCTCCGCCGCCTCGTCTGTCCGCGGAAGCGCGTGCCGCGGCTCGCCGCAGGCTGCTGGCGGCGCGGTGCCGGGGCCTGGCGCGCCTGTGGGTGCCCCGCAGCCCACCCCACCTTGCTGCTGCCCCCTGCTGCTGCGCGACTGGCTGCTGGCGGCACTGGGGCTGCTGCAGGGCCGCCAGCGCGCGCTGCTCCTCCACAAGCGACATGGCGGCAGACTCCAGGCCCGCAGCGGCCTGCATCACACAATGCACGTGGCGGTTGTCCCAGTGCCGACACAGCTGGCGGGCGGCATGCACCTGTCCCCTCGGCACTCACCCTGCCCAGCGCGCTGCGCCGCATCTGGCGGCAGCGGCGGCGCTCCTCAGCCGTCAGCTGGTGCATGGCAGCCGCCGCATCAGCGCCGCCGCCTCCAAACGCTTCCCCTGCACAGGACACCCGACAAGCAGCCGCCCGGTCAAATGTTGATGCTGTCTCAGCCATGGGCAGCAAAGATGTCCAACCGCACGGCAGCAGGGCGCACGCGCAGCCCGCTCACTGCTGTCTGCCAGCAGGTGCCCGGTGAGGTCAGCCAAGCTGCGGAACTCGTCTCCCGCCGAAAAGCTGGGGAACCCGGCGGCAGCGGCTGTCGCTGCAAGGGCCTCGTCCTCGCTGCCTTCAGCGCTGCCCGTGGCGGGACCCTGGGGGATGAGGCTGCCCAGAGGGGCGACACCCGTCAAGGCGGCCCCCTCACGTGCTGCACCGGCAGCCTCCCGCCGCATACGCTGCAGAGCCGCTTGAGCAGCCAGCGCTGCCGCCGCCTCGCACTCATCGCTGCCGCGTGGCGGCAGCGGCAGGGCGGGGAGGGCGGCGCTGCCTTGCAGAGCCGCCGCCAGCCGCTGCTCCAGCTGCCACCCCGGCCCCTCCCAGCGCGGCGCGCCACACTTGAAGCACTGCAGGGGAGGAGGGGGCCAGGGCCGCTCCAGATGGAAGGGCCAGACTGTGGAGCATCCGGCCCCCAGGCTGCGACCCCAGACTCCCACCGACACCCTCCTCTCCCAAAGGGACCCCCCCCGCGCACCCCACCACCTTCGAAGCCACACATGCAGCCCAGGAACACACGGCACTGCCACACACCTGCCACAGGTGCCAGCCAGCCCCCGACCGCCGGGGGCATGCTTATGGCCGCACTCACGCGTCGCCTGCGCGGCACCGCCGCCGCCCCCGCCGCCTGCTCCAGCGGCACCCGAGCGATGCAGCGCCAGTCGGTGACCGCGTTGAGCGGCAGGCCCAGATCCTGCGGGGGAGAAAGGGCGGCGGGGGATAAGATTTGGCTTCATCGAGGCGTGCAGACTCGTCCAGTCAGGCTGTGCGGCACATGCCAAGCGTTACAGAGCCGGGAGGAAACCACGACGCTTGAGCACGCCTAGCCCCCGCCCGCGCTGTGCTCACATCAGCCAGGCAGCGCGCCTCCGCCAGCATGGCACGCAGCCGCCGGGCTGGGCAGGCTCTTGGAGCGGCTGGGGCCTGGCTCCTGCCAGCGCGGCAACGCCAGGCGGTTGACGCGGCCGTGGCGCTGCCGCAGCGCCCGCTCCTCCCGCCGCCGCACCAGGCGGCGCGCCGCCGCCAGCTCAGCTGCAAACGCCAGCTCGCCGCCGCTGCTGTCGCTGCCTTTGCCGGCGCTGCTTGCACGCGTCTTGCGATGCGTGCCGTCAGCGCCAGCTAGGGCCGCCCTGGCAGCTGCATCGCGCCGCTGGGCCTCGGTCGGCAGGAAGTGGCGCACCCAGGGCAGCCAGCGGGCGGCCTCCTCGTCGTCGCTGCTGCTGCCCTCACTGCCGCTCCCCCTCGCTGCTGCCCCCTCCGAGCTAGCGCCTGTGCTGGTGCTGCTGTCGCTGCCTGCCGCTGTGCTGGTCTGCATGCTGCTGGGGCTCATGGTCGTCGTTGACCCCGTGCGCCGGCTGGCGGTGGCGCCGCTGCGGCCCGCCACCCTGCAGCTGCTGCCCTCATCGCTGCTGTGTCCATCGCTGCTGCCTTCTGCGCTGTTGCTGCTGCTGCTGCTGCTGCTGCTGCTTGAACTCGCACTTGCGCCTGCGCCCTTGGACGTGGATGTTGAAGCCCCCGCCTGCGCCGCCTCTGCTGCCAGCCTCAACCGCTCCGGCAGATTGCCTGCCGCCAGGCGCCGCGCTGCAGGGCATGTTGAGGCACACAGTCAGAGCGGCGGGTCAGCTTTTGGTGCACGGCGGCACTATGTGGCTTTGTAAGCACGTTGCATGTGCAGGGGGTGAGGCCAGGCAGCGCCGCAGCGGCGGCTCAGCCTGCAGCGGGAGCAGCAGGCTCTCACCCGTCGCGCAGCGCTGCGGCCGCGTGCTGGCGGCAGGCGCACGCCTGCACTGCTGGCACATGCCACACCGTGCGCTGCGCAGCTGGGCCGCCGGCAGCTTGGCCAGCGCCGACACGGCGGCGACGGTGACGGGCCCCAGCTGGCGGTGCCAGGCCGTGAGGGCAGCGGCGGCGGCGCAGCGCGCTGGCCCGCCCGCCCCACTGCCGCCATCTCCAGCCTGCTGCTGCTGCGGCTGCTGCTCCAGGCAGCCCGAGCACAGCCCGCAGCGCGGTGCTGGCCCGTCCACCCACTCGTGCGCCATCTGCTCCACCCGGCTCCAGCGCACGCCGGGCACCGCCGGCAGCGGCAGGCGGCCGTCCGGCGCAGGCAGCGGCTGCAGGTACAGCGAGGCTTTGCGGCGCCGCTGGCTGCGCAGCCACAGGCGGGAGCGGTTGCTGCCCTCCGAATCGGATGTGGAGGAGGCGGAGGGCTGGTGCACGGGCGCTGCTGCAGGCACCGTGCCCACGGCGCCGCCTGCCTGCTGCCCGGCCGCCGCCTCCCACCGCGCTCGCTCCCCTGCCAACTGATCCAGCTGGCGCTCTGCCCTGTCGGGCCCGCCACGCACCAGAGACAGCGCGAGGCACCCCGGCGGGCGCGCGCTTCGACGGTTCGGCCTGGCGCCGGCGCCCCATGCGCGGCCAGCAGGCACGCACGGCAACGTGCGCAGGGCTGGGGAGTGCGTGCCAGCTGGCGCAGTTCTGGCAAGGTAAGGGCTGGCAGCAGCGCATCCCAGCGGCGCAGCGCCGCCAGCGCCAGGCAGCGCCTGCCCTCCAAGGAACCCCGTCGGCAGCGTCTGGCGCGCAAGCCGCACAGGTGCCGCATGGGGGCGGCTGACCGGCAGCAGCGCGAGCTGCTGCATCAGCCCTGCCGGCACACCGGGCACCGTGGGCAGCTCCACCTCCCATCCCTGCTCCGCGCCGCCTGCGTCGCCGCCGGAGCGCCTCGCGCCCACGGCGGCGCTCGCAGGCGGCGGCACATCCCGCTGGAGCGAAGCTCGTTGCCCCCGTCGTCGCCCGCTTTCCTGTGCACGCTGTGCGGGGACGGCCGCTGCGGTTCGCCGCCCGACGCCGCTTGCTGGGCCCACCGGTTGCGTCGCTGCTGGGGGCGGCGACCGAGTCGGCGGGCCCATCATGCTGCCGGGCAGGCTGCACTCTCGGCCGCACGCCCCACTGCCGCTGCACGCGCCGCCGCTTCAGCCTTCCCAGCTTCTGCTGCGAGTCTGCAGGCAAAGGAGTGTGGGCGGCAGCAGAGGGTGAGCTTGACGACAGCCGCGCGGGGTTGCATGTGGCAGAGGCCGAGCCACACACGCGCAGCAGCGCCCACCAAGCAGGGGCCACATCAGCTCCAGCCGCTGCTGCTCCCGCCCCTGCCGCTGCTGGCGCCAGGCTTCCGCCGCGACAGCCGCAGCCCGCCTGCAGAGGGGCAGGGCGCACGGAGTCAGAGGGAGGAGCGTGATGCAGGCAGCCTGCCGGGCGCAAGGCTCCCACCTGGCATCCACCACCTCGCAGTAGGTCCAGCCCGGGATCTGGGTGGCCTCGCCTGGGCCACCTGCTGCTGCCTGCGGGGCCTGCTGTGCAGGTGGTCCCTGAAACCAGACTTCGGGCTGCGAGGCAGGGACCAGGCCGCGCGGAGAAGCGACTCCGCCCAGGGCATCCGCCTCGCCAAGCTGCCGCTGCCCCTGGCCATCCCGGCCACCCTGTCTGTTCACATCAGCGATCTCCTGCGGCCCCTGGCCCCAGAAAAGGGAGGGCTGCTCTGTGCCGCGCTGGCGGTGGTACGTTCTGCCAGGCGGCAGCTTGGCGGCACAGCTGCCAGCGAGCGAGCGGGGGAATGCGGCTTGTGGGGCGCTCCCTCAAGGTCCTATAGATACTACTATGGTCAAATTTTGCCTGCTTCAAGCCCCCTAAGCTTTCAGTTAATAGCCGGAAGTGGCCCGCTGCATGCACGCCTTTTTTCAGCCCTCCTTTGCACCAGCCTGCTCTGCCACGAGACAGGTAACGTGTGCTCCGCAGAAAGGGCTGCCTGTTCCTGTCCAAAACAGCAGCAGTACAGCTGTCGTGAGGAAGCTGGGGAATCGCAACGGCGAAACCCGCTCGGAGGTGGTATTTCGCATTGCAGGAATGCATCTGCAGCCGCCGACGTAGGGGTGTTGGGCCAACACGAAATGGTTTTTGCGCACGCTATCGACCGAGGTGCCCGGCCCCTGGGAGTCTTCAAACATGCAAGGCGAGCGTCGGTGTCATTACGAAAGCAGCGCCTTCAGGCACAGCGTGTTCGCGGCAGCGCCGACGGCGAACGCAAGTCTGACGGCAAGGCGGTCGAGTGGCAGGACAAGCTGGGCTCGCTGGTTTCCCAGGCCGGGGCATGGTGGTCTTCCATGCGGCAGCGCCCTGCAGAAGTGAGCATCGCAACTCCACCTGAAGCAGACACGCCTGGCAGCAAGCAGGAGCCGGAGCCACTGGCCAAAGCTGGCACCAGCTTGGCGGGCAGCGGCAGCATGCAGCAGGTTGGACAGAGCCAGCAGCTGAGTTTCAGGCAGCCTGTCGGCAACATCGACACCAAACAGGGCGATGTGGTGACAGCATCGGGCGCGGCAGATGCTGCTCCAGTCACAGATCAAGCCCCCGACAGCACCGGCGGCAGGTCAGGAAGTGATTCACCATCCACCTTCTTCAGCAGCTGGGATGCAGTGGCCATGGGCATGGGCAGCAGCGAGGCTATGGAGACAGCCGCAGAAGACAACGGCACAGGCTGGGCAGGCCTTGAACCTGACCCTCCTCCGCGGCGCAGAATTGCCGGTGCGCGGCAGCAGACGGTCGTCTGCGGGCTGCGGTGGTTTGGTGCATGAGAGGCGCCTCTCATGGGCGGACATCCAAGTCTGCGAGCTCTTGTGCTCTCCCCCTCCGCAGGCAATGTTCTCTTCAGCAGCCTGCTTGCAGGCATTGGCATTGCTTCGGCCCTGGCCCTGCAGCGGTACGGCAGCTGGCGGCAGCAGAACCCCCTCGTGGCTGAGGGTCAAGCAGCCCCCGTGGCACACGCCACGCAGCCTGCAGATGCCCGCTTGGTTCCAGCCAACATCACGGCTGCTGCTGCAGCGCACGATGGCAATGCTGGCGCCCCCTGCGTGATGCTGGGCCGGCAGCACGGCAGTGGGATGCGCATGACGCAGCAGCAGTGCCGACTGCAGCTGATGTGCAAGGGCAGACTGCGGACAGCAGCAGCGGCGAGTTGGAGGCGAATGATGCGCCTCCGTCAAGCCTGGGCGCTCACACCAAAACATTGGCGCCTGGTGGTGTGGCAGCCGCAGGCGAGCCCGACCACCAGCATGGCGGCAGCACAAAGCATGACGGCCTCGCGCCGCCTCACGACGCACAGGGCGACCGGGAGGGCAGGAGGCCAACGCCCTGCTGGCCCCCGCCAGCTCCGAAGCCCCGGACAGCCCGAGCGCAAGTTCCCCATCAGGACGCGGGAGGGCGCTGCCGCGCTGGAGCGCATGCGGCGGCTGCAGCAGCGCCGCCAGCAGCTGTACCAGCAGCTGCAGGAGCGGCAGGAGCAGCGGTACCGCCAGGCATTTGGCGCCGCCGAGGAAGCCGAGGCTGAGGGCGCCCAGCCGGCGGCGACCCCACCGCAGCGACAGCAGGGGGAGCCGGAGAGCCGCAAGGGGATCCCCCTCCAACACAGCCCGTGGCTGGGCAGCCTGCTGGCGATGCCGCCCCTGGCCAGGTGCAGGGAGGGGCCACAGCCAGCGGCGCAGCTGGGGTCGAGCGCAGCCGCAGGGGGTGGGGGCCGGGGAGGAGGACGAGGAGCTGCACCTGCAGGACCGCAGCGTGCGCTGGCTGCTGCGGGAGCTGGAGCGGGAGGAGCAGCGCGAGGCCGCCGCCCTGGCTGAGCAGGCGGCGGCACAGGCCTCTGCACCCCGCTCCATGCGCACAGCAGCAGTGCAGCAGCGCGCTGCCGCCGCTCACCGAGCAGCTGCGGCTGCCGCACGCCACGCCCAGCGCGCCACCGCAGCCTTCTCCACAGCCGCAGAGGCCGCCACCGCTGCCGCCAACTCAGCACAGCGTGCCGCTGCAGCGGCGGCGCGTGCGCAGGTGGCAGTGGAGCGGCGGTGGGCGGTCGAGGCGGAGCAGGCGGCGGCACAGGCCGAGCAGGCGGCAGCGGAGGGCGCCGCTGCCGCGCAGAAGGCGTCGGTGGCCTCTGCCCGCTCCGTCATGGCCAAGCACGACGTGCGCAGGCAGGCCCAGCTGGCGGCACAAGGTGCGGGCAGCATCCTGCGCCGCCATGACGCCCTGCTCCGACCCTGGCAGCTGCACTTGTGCTTGGATCTGGCTGCTGCCCCGTCTGGCCGCTGCGCTGGCGTCCGCCTGCAGCTGGGGCTTGCCTGGCGGATGGAGATCTGATGACATGCTGCTGCTGCGGTGCAGCTGCGGAGCTCACTCGGCCGCTCACTGTGCGTGAGCAGGTGACTGCCGCATGGCAGCTCACCAGCAGGAGCGTGCGTGCGGCGCCCGGCACGGTCCAGCGCGTGGCTGCCCAGGGACGGGCGTCCGTGCGGCAAGCTCTGGCAGCCAGCCAGACAGCCCTGCAGCGGAGCAACAGTGCAGTGCGTGGCTGGGCAGGTCAGGCGGGGCGACAGCTTCGCGAGACGGCGGGGCACGTGCGTACGGCTTTGTCTGGCACCGCACAACATGCGGGCGAGCTTGCGAGCTCGCTGCGTGCACGGTTCGCTGTGGCAGTTGGTCGCTTCCGCAGCCCACGCCAGCCGCCTCCTTGAGGAAGGCTTTGCTGTGCTGCCGTGATCGCACGCATGCCACGTTCCACATCTGTAACATGACACGCTCAGCATGGCCCTTTGCCGTTGATTGTGCAAAGCTGAACCCAGTCATCAAGCAGCAGCGCAGCAGGGGCTGTTTTCTGCTGCAGCTAGCCAGCAGCCAGCGAAGTGCAGCTGGCGCCACCGTCACCCCCATGTTAAAAGTTGGCTAAGCATCAGCATTCATGCATTTGGGCTGCTTGCCAAACTCAGCACAGTCAGTTGGCAAGCCGAATCCCCTGCGCAAGCACAGCCGCACAGTCAACAGCGTTCCGCCCTTGCATGCATTGGTACATGCAGCGGCACATGAATAGGATCCTAGGGAGCGGCAGGGCTGGTTCTTAGCTCCTATCTGCAGTTCATGGCTGTGTGGCATGTACTGCATAGGCGAATGGTGTGGCAAGTGACGACGGAAGCTGGACACTTCCGTTGCCTTCTTCCCATGAGCAGTTCCTCAAGGCAGGCTTTCTCGCCAGCAAACAAGATACTATATTCAAAGCAGTACATCTCTGCGCTTCGATGCTAAGGCAGCTCACCTTCACCCTAGAACGCACCGCTGTACCAGGCGCAGCCATGGGCTCCTCCTGCTGGGACCCAGCGTAGAAGAAGTGGCGCAATGCTCTCAAAGCAGCATGGTTTGCTAATAATTAACAATCAGCTGGAGCAAGATAGGGGCGGTGGTTTGCGCTGGCGCCGAGAGCTGGGCACCTTGCCAGCCCGTCGCTCAGCTAACGGGCGGTAGTATCGGGATCTTTGCATGCACACACGTTCTAAGCTTTCTAGTAAATCCTGCGACAACTGGTGTTTACAAGCGCGGCGCCAGTTGCGACTTAAGCCTGAAACACTAGCCCCCACCGGAAGTGGCGGCTTCAATTGTCTGATTATACTGGAACTGGACGCCTGTGAGGCAGGAGTCCCGCCTACTATGTGCGTACCCGCCGGCACAAACACAGTGCCTTTGGGGAGTTTTAGCGGCGGGGTCATGCAGATCTTTGAAGTTTGTAGGTTTTGGATGTCATTGCTTGTGGCCTGGGGGTAAATGAGTGGACTCCGGCTTCTGTGGCACCATGCCTCTGGTTTCTCCCTGCAGGCTTGACAGGCAGGAGCGGCATTATGCAGCCCGCACTTAGCAGCTGCACCAGCAGAGCCAGCTCCAGCGGTGGTGGGGAGCCGATCAACGTGCCCCAGACTTGCACGAGCGCTGCCGGCGCCGGCGCCACCCCTGCAGCTGACGGCATCCCGCCCGCCGATTGGATGCTGCAAGCATTTGGCTCCCCCTCAGCGGTTGCAGCTGTTCTCGCTGCTGTCAACACAGCTACAGCCATATCCCTGTTGTGCCAGCAGCAGCATGCCGACAGCCAGGCTCCATGGTCCATGAATGCGGGCAAACGGTTGGCAGAGCCCATGGCAGGTGCAGGCCCCCACTCAGCCTGCAGCCTTGCAGTCTGGCATCGCCGCGACACGCAACCGAGAGGACTTGCGTGCTTCAAGTGCTCATCCTGCAGCGCCAGATGAAGGCGAAGCTCTGGAGGGCTGCTGCTCTGGAGCCTCCAACACCTCTGGAGCATCAGCGACACGCAGGACCGCCAAGCGTCGGCTTGACCACACAGGGAGCAGGGGGTGAGCAGACTCCTTCCTATGGCATGGTGCTGCTTGTCAGCAGGGTTGTTTTGTTACATAGCCCCGGAGCGTTGCTGCCTTGCACGTGACCTGCTGCCACCATGTGCTTGCCATGCAGCCAGGCCAAGAGGCTGCAAGCCAGGTCAAGCCTGTGGTCATGAAAGCTGGCTTCATGTTTGTCCAGTCAACCTGTCAGCAACTGCTGGCCGCCTTGCCGATACCTTTAGCAACGCCACGTGAAAACCTTGTACCGTTTTTTTGCTCCACAACATCATTGTCGTATGCACAGTTCGGTTTTCAATGACCAGTAAGATCTTCCATCTACTTGCGCTTCATTTAATTCATGCATCTCTGCCCACCCTTATGCTCTGTTGTTTGTGTAGCACTACATTCTGTTGTTAGGTTCCAGGGTGGCAAGGTGCCTGCATAACTCTTTGGCCATCTCCTGTTTGACTGCTTAGTAGTTGCTTCTGTTCATGTTATATGGTAACGCGGAGGAAGCAGAGCACAGCAGAAAGGATAGTGGGAGTGACAAGCTGCAGCAAGCAATGGTGAAGGCAACAAAGTCGAACCACACATTACACTGATTCCTACTGCAACAGCATCCGCTGCAGGCGGGTTCAACTGCAGCACGAGCGTTACGCTCAGGCGGAGGGTGGGGTGGCTGCATTGCTGCGTGAAAGCGCCGCCACGCCGAAGACAATGCCCACCAGGCAGGCCCAGCCGGCCACATCATACCAAAAGTCGCTGACAGGCTTCTGCGCAGTAATGACAGAGCGGACAGGGCTTGGAAAGCGGAAGCAATTGGGAGAGTGAGGGACGTGTGGCAATGCGAGTCACAAAAAAACCCGCGCTGCTGCTGTGCCTCTGAGCCCTGCATCACTTGGCATCCACACGAGCCATCAGTCCAGTGCATCCCAGCCCACCTGCTTGCTCTGCGTGGAACGCGGCTCGGCGGCACGCGGTGACCCGCCACTCGTGCTGGCTGCCTGCAGCTGCCGCTGCAGCTCCTGGTAGAGCTGCGGCGCCTTGCCCGACATGTCCAGGGCACGGCGGTACGACTCGTTGCCAGGCTCCAGGTCCACCGCCTTGCGGAAGCACTCCCCGCGCGGTCAAAGTACTGGTTGGCAGCGACAGCCTCCGCAGACAGGAAGCCTTGCGAGGTGTAGGCATTGCCCAGGCACCACAGCGCGTCGTGCCGCTTGCCGTCGATGCCCAGCGCCTGCGTAAAGGCAGGGTGCAGGAAGCGGTGGGCAGCTAGCAGCCGAGTAACAGCAAAGCTTATCCACAGCCCCAAAACATTAACCCTGCTGCCATGTTGGGCTGCACACCTGCTCAAACTTGGCAATGGCCTCCTCGATCATCTCGTATGCCTCGCCGCCTTGCCGAAAGTGAGCCAGCTCCAGCAGCGCACCGCCCCACTTAGTCAGGGCCTGAACAAACCAGGCGGGGCAACCACAAGGACATCAACATGCTGTATATCTACCTTTCCCTACCCTTCGCCAAATAATGGCCACTTGGGGCCAGAGGTTGAAGGTATGGTCGAGGAAAGCTTGCAGCCAACCGCCCCTCCTCGACGCAGAGGCGGCTTGGCGCTGCCGTCCCACAGCAGACTGCTGGACGCTGATAACACAACAGGAGCATTTAAATCACCATGGCATCCTTGTTGTTCGCCTTCCACTCGCGCTCCGCCTGATCTTTGGCCTGCTCAAAGAACATGAGCCTGCATGGCGCGAAGCTGGCCTATGAGTCCCTGTATCCTGCTGATTAAAACATAACTAGTACAAGTCTCGCCTTTCAAGGTCCTCTCGGCCCAGCGTCTCCATCTTGGCCCTCCTCGTGTAGGCTGATGCTGCAGCGGCGAAGCGGTGCTATTCCAAACCACTCAGGAACAGCAAGAGCGTCGTGGGATGTGCGTGGAAGACAAGGGTTTGCGCCATGGAGGTCACACCATGCTGCTCAGTGTGGCGAGGTTGGCATACTGCTCAGCATGCTGGCCTAGGGGCGTGCGCATGCATCCCTGAAGTAACTCGCGCATGTTTCGCTTACAGCAGCATCATTAGTTTGGGTCCAGCAAAATAAGTGCATGCTTGCTGTTGGTGTACACAGGGGCATGCAGCCCAGCAGACTGGCAAGAGAGACACGCCGTCAGCTGCCGACCCAGGTATGTCGCGTTGCGGAGTCATCGTCGGCTACCGGGGCTTGGGCCGCACACCCATGACGGCGTCAATGTGCTGCACAATGCCCCCGGGTCGCCCTTCTCATAAGGCACCAGGCGGGCCGGGTCCAGGGCCGCCACTACCAGCGCCAGCGAGTCGGGAGAGGCTGCACGCAGGTGCCCCTGCTCCTCCAGCTGCACGCAAGCGGCCAGAGCAGGGTGGGCTGCGTTAGGTGCAGCATAATCTTTTGGTGTCCTGTTGGACGGCTTTAGCAAGAGCAGTAGGTAAAGCAGCATCCTGCGCCCCCAAATCACACACCCCCCCCCAATACCCCCGAGCGCACACTCCAAGACTTGCAGTCGGGCCGGGGCCCGATGCTGCCCCCATCCCCAGCCCCGCTCTCACGAACCACAACACACACCTTGGCGGCCAGCTCTTCCTGATGGTTGTCCATCAGCGCGGGGTTGGGCACCGCCACCAGCGGGCGGCGCAGGCGCAGCGCCTCAAAGATGCTGCCCGAACCTGCATCGCGGATAAACGTGCGCTGTTGCGTTGGCACACGTCTGGTGCCAATCGGCCTTCGGTGGGGCGTCTCGAGCAATCACACGCACTCCCATCAACCAAATGCTCAAACTGGATGTGCAGGTGGCATGCATGCGTTCCCCCTCGCCAGCCACCCGCTCACCTGCATGGCTGATCACCAGAGCAGCGCCGCCAAGGTGCTCCGCCAGCGAGGGTGCAAAGTCAAAATACTCGACAGCCAGGCCGCTGTGCAGGCGCGCCGACCGCTGGTTGGGGGCAGCAGCTGGCGAGGCGTATACTGAGCCCTACAGCAGGTTTTTCAATGGATGGGAGGGTGGGTGGGTGGGTGGGGAGGGCGGGAAGCGGGGGAAGAAAGGGCCGGGGTGGCTGGCAGAGGGTGTGGGAGTGGATGGGGGTCGCCGCGTGTGCATGTGATGAGGTGAGTGCGTGTTGAAGGCTGGCGGGCGCACCCCGCATGGGCTGCCTCACCTGCCAATCTGCATGATGAGGCGCGTGTACCCCGCCGCCACCAGCACATCGGCAAAGGCGCGGCGGTCCACAGCACGGATGAGCGCATCAAAGCGGGTGGTGCCCACCGTCACAAACACGGTGCGCTCGGCGGGCGTCCGCCACCCCCGCCCCGCATCCCCGCAAACGTAACGATACGCTAAGGATTCCCTCCAGCCAGGCAAGGGAGGCTGCGCGCTGGGCAGACGTCTATAAAAGGGCAGCGAGCTGCGGCTGACGGGCGGCTGCTGTTCGTGCAGATGCAGGTGCTTGGCACGGGTACTGGCGGGTGGGTCAAGCCTCCAGCTTGGCGACCTTGCGGTTCTCCACGGCCTTGGTTTGGGGGCACTGCATCTCCTGCCAGGATACCGGTACCATCGGCACGCCTGCAGCGCAGTCAGTCAGGAGATGGAAGGGGGTCAGGGGCAGCGTGCTGGCTTTTGCTTGCAACGAAGGGCGAGCTGGTCAGCTTGTTGTGCAAGGCACGTTGCGCCCGGGCCCCCATGAGCAGGCTGGGCACGGCGGCGCACCCGCCACGCTCTTGGCGTGCACCACCCCCAGCTCGTTGCGGGCGGTGCCCAGGAAGTAGGAGCGCGCGTCACCCAGGGACAGCACCTCGGCGCGCACGATGTCGCCTGGGCGGAAGCTCTGCTCTATTCTGACCTGTGGCAGAGGGAAGCAGGTGCGGATGGGAGCAGTCATTCGATCCAGACCCAGCTGGCACTGCATGCATCCTGGCGCTGTGCAAGCTGTGCACGGCAGTCAGGCCTGCCCTCGTTGGGCAGCGGGCCGCGGGCTCGAACCCGCGCACCTTGTCGATCTCTGTGGCGCGCACGTCCTGCGTGCGGATGACGCCGCTGTACCTCTGACGCACCGGCCGCGGCCCAACGCACAGAATGTCCACCGCGGCGAGGCGCGGGTTGATGCGCACCACGCGCGCGGTGACCAGGTCGCCCACACGCGGCACCACGGGCTCAGCCCCGCGCGCAGCACGTCCACGCGCGGCAGCTGGTCGCCCTCCGCAGCCGGCAGCACACGCTTGGTTCCCACGAGCGTGGCGCAGATGAAGGCGTCCTTCACGCAGGTGCCTGCGCCAGGCTCGTACTCTGCCTGCCAGGGAGCAAGGGAGCAAGGGAACAGTCACAAGGGTGCACACGAGCGGTGCCGCAGTGACCATGTCGCTGTGCCAGTTCAATGCTGTATGTCCCGCCTGCTAAGCAGTGATCAATGCCTCCAGACATCCATGGGCGCACAAAGCCTTTGAAGCGACTCACTGCGAGTGCCAAGCGCTCCCCAGGAGTGATGAGCGCTTCTGCCATGCGGCAGCAGGGCTCAAGAACGCGTGGGAGTAGTTGAATGATTCTTGAGGGCCCCTGGTTCCAAACAGCGACTCCTTTCAACCCCGGGTCGCTGCTGCGATGCACAGCAGGGGCGCCAAGAGGGCCGGGGCGCAGCGTCTTCGTCCTCTTTCACTGTCTGGGCAACAGCTTGAGCAACAATCATGAGCAAGGTTACAGGTATGCCAACACAGTTGAGCATTTTGCAGTCCTGGTCCGCGATGCAGCGTGCAGCCCCTGCAGCCGTGCCGCTGCTTTTGGGAGCATCCAGAATGCATGCTAGCTGCTGTACAGCCCTTCCCGGTGGAACGCCCGACCGTGACGCTGCCTGCCCATGGCCTCCCTGTTCTGTCTATAGGCGAAGTGTTGCGTGATGGCATCACGGGTGGGTTTCAAAGCGCTTCTTGGGGCTGCCGACCTGCCGGCCAGCATGCCACCCCAGCCCCTGCTCCAGCGAGTTGTCCGGCAAACAGGCAGCCTTCACCAGCCGGTTCTAGTGCAGGCAACGGCCCAGCCGGGCTGCAGCGTTGGCAATGGCACTGCCACACCGCAACGCGCCTTGCCGACCAGCGGTGGCTGCCGCTGCAACTCTTTCACGTGCAGGCGTGCTGGGCGGCGCACAGGAGAAGCAGCGCAAGTTCACCGAGACTGTGGAGCTGCAGATTGGCCTGAAGAACTATGACCCCCAGAAGGACAAGCGTTTCAGCGGCTCCGTGAAGCTGCCTTACTGCCCGCGCCCCAACATGAAGGTGTGCAGCATCTTTGCCTGTGCCCATCCGCCAAAGAGCAATCTGCAGCCTTGCATACAAGCCAGAAGGTACCCTACATGCAATGTGATTTTTTGCTGGTAAGCATGCTTCATTTTGCTCTGCGCCTGCTGCTGCTGCTGCTGCGCTGTTCAGGTGTGCGTGCTGGGTGACCACAAGCATTGCGAGGAGGCCAAGGCCCTCGGTGTGGACGCCATGACGGTGGATGATCTGAAGAAGCTGAACAAGAACAAGAAGCTGGTGAAGAAGCTGGGTAAGTTGTCTGGCGAAGCCGCTGGGTGGCGGCAGTGCGGCCCGCACCAACATGCTCTGTGCTTTATCCCCAATCCCCGTCCACCCACACCCGCACTCACCGCTTGGTCGCCCCCTCCAACCGCACCCTTCCTTGCAGCCAAGAAGTACGCCGCCTTCCTGGCCTCTGACTCTGTGATCAAGCAGATTCCCCGCCTGCTGGGCCCCGGCCTGAACAAGGCGGGCAAGTTCCCCACCCTCATCACCCACAACGACTCCCTGGAGAACAAGATCAACGAGATCCGCTCTTCTGTCAAGTACCAGCTGAAGAAGGTGCTGTGCCTGGGCGTGGCCGTCGGCAACGTGGCCATGTCCGACCGCGAGCTGTACGTCAACATCCAGGTGCGGTGGCCGCGGGTGGTGTGGTGGGGGAAGGAGGGGGCGTGCGTGCAGCGCTGTCTGATGCTGCCTTGTCTGCAGGCTCATCACTGTTTGTTTGGCAAGGAAAGCTTGCCCATCATGTGTGCATGTGGTGTGTGCTAGCTGGCCAGCTATGCACGAGGTGCACGCTGTTACTGGCTGCAGCCCCCAATTGTGCCCCCGCTGGCCCCCCTGATTCCTGCCATGAGCAGATGTCCATCAACTTCCTGGTGTCCCTGCTGAAGAAGAACTGGCAGAACGTCAAGTCGCTGTACATCAAGAGCTCCATGGGCAAGCCCTACCGCCTCTACTGAGCGCACGGCGTGCCCGCTGCGTGGCCTGCCATGGCGGCATGACCGCCGTGCTGGCGTCAGCTTAGCTGCAGCCTCTGCGGCGTCATGGCCCTGGCATGCCTAGCACGACTGCCGCCAGCGGTTCTACACTGGCGTGTTGTTCCCGAATGCCCCTCACAGACCGACACATTACCAACAGCTGGCTGGTGCATGAGAACACTCCTACTTCGCCGGGAGGCGCCAACCGGTTTGCTTGGAAGCCCTGTGGCCGCACACACGGTGCAGCCAGCACAGGAGCGCTTGCTTTGGTCGAGCAAGTCGAAGCTGTTTGCCCTGTGAAGAGTGTAACCCAATTACACCAGAAAGCAGCGCAAGAATGTTGTTGGGACTGTTTTCCGAAACGCTGTTGCCAGCAAGTGCAACCTGATAAACCGGCGGCATCGGCAGCCGTCTGCCCATGCCGGCAATATTCAAGGACGCTCCTGGCATTCCGGTGGACGTTCGTGCCCTGAAGGAGCCGGCGTGTCGAAATTGAACTAAGTTCAACCCCCAGCCTCCCTCACGCATGGACGGAGGTCGTCTATTTAGACAAGAATGGCAATAAAGGAATATTGGGTACAGTGGAACA
Organism: Chlorella sorokiniana; assembly: GCA_025917655.1. Taxonomy (NCBI): domain Eukaryota; kingdom Viridiplantae; phylum Chlorophyta; class Trebouxiophyceae; order Chlorellales; family Chlorellaceae; genus Chlorella; species Chlorella sorokiniana. The sequence goes on along the minus strand of CP084619.1, from coordinate 3,187,826 downwards.
AGCTTTGGGAGGGGGTGGCTCATTGGTGGTGGGTGCTCGCTTGGCTGCCGCATGTGCAGCCGAGCTAGTGGCTGTCAGAGCCCGGCGCCCTGCGACTGACTTTTGCTTCCTTTCTGCTCTTCAACACACACATATCACAGAACACAGGTCTGGTCTTCAAGAAACGCACCGGACTGCTCACCTCCAATGGCTGGTTGAGAAGAGGTGAGGCGAGCGGGGCTGTACGCACTTCATATGCGCGCTCCTTGCGTTGTGAGGGCACAGCCCCGGCTGCACGCCTTGCAAGTGGCGGCTGCGGGGCGCTCTGCCCACCCATCGCGCTCCCCATCCCCACACGTCCACCTGCAGAGCTTCTGACAGCCACACCCCCTCACAGTCTCTTGGAGTAATGCAGCGCTCCTGGGATGGGCCAGATGCGGCCCTTGCTGGCTTGGTGGGCAGCCTTTCGCTGAATGGCTCCACCCTGCCCCACCACAGCACAGTCCAGGCTGCCAAGCTCCAGCCCGCAGTCCACAACGAATGGAATCCAGTAGCAGTAACGAACGGCATGATGGCGCTCCCCGCGGTAGCTCCAGGGCTGGCCCCTGAGTTTGCACAATTTGCGGCGGCGGCGACCGCCCTACCACCTGCGGCAGCCCCTTATCGCAATGGCGCGACTAGCAGCGTATATGCGGCAGCAGCAGCTCCTGCGCCCCCACACAGCATGGGCTGGGGGGACAGGCGATCACCGAGAATGGCACCTTCAAAGCGCCGTGGTTTGGCAAGAGCCGCGCGCGCGCGGCAGCTCGGCGGGCGGCCGGGGCGGGGCCGCGGGCGCGGCAACGCCCAAAATGCAGGCAGCAGCTCTGGCAGCGGCCGTCGCGGATTCCGCAGGGGCTACGACTCCAGCAATGGCGGCAACGGCCTGACGCCGCACGACGGCCTCTCCATCGATGGGCTGGTGGCCCTGGTGGGGGCATCCCCGCCTCGCAGCCAATCACCGACACCGTCTACCAGGCGCTGTTCCAGCTGGACGGGCGCTCGTGCGCCCTGCTGCTAAAAGACCTGTCCAAGGCGGGCATGCAGTTCAGGTGGGAGCTGGGCGCTTGCAGGGAACGGCGGGGGTGGGGCGGCTGCGGCTAGTTGCGTGGCTGCCTGCTGCTGCTTGGCGCAATGGTGTCATAGCGCCGCCTGCTGCGGCACCGCTGTGCCCTGGCGCAACTTGCTGGCGGGCTGCATGCGTTGCCGCCAGCAGCATGCTCCGCATGCATCAAGGGCTGCAGCTTGCGGGGCCTGGGGCCCGCCTTCCGGCCCTGCCCCCACCCCGCCCCGCTCCGCTCTGCTGTGTCATCGCTGCTGACGCGGCCGCGCTGCTGCTCCCCCCGCAGGGCCACCGAGCTGTTTGACTGGATCCGCGCCCTGGATGAGGGGCACCCCCTGCAGTCCCTGCTGGACGTCTACTCATACACCGCCATGATTTCCCTCTGCATCACCGAGCACGACGTGGACCGAGCACTCAAGGTGGGGGGCCTGGGGGCCTGGGGGGCCGCGACGAGGCAGCCGACGTTGACGCCCGTTCCACAGCAGCCACCCTGCCCGCCCTGCTCCTCGACCTCCCGCGCCGCTGACCCCAATGCCTGCACCCCCGTGTGGTCTTGCCCTCCCGCAGCTGGCGGGCGAGATGAAGTCCAAGGGGATTGAGCGCAACGTGCACACCTACACCGCCCTCATGAACGTGTGCATCAAGTGCTCCAAGCATGCGCTGGCCCTGGAGACGTACAAGCTCATGCGCCAGGACAAGTGCACCCCCAACGTCGTCACCTGTGAGCTGCCGGCGGCGGTCCTGGCCTTCGCGCAGCGCTGCCTGCCGTGTGCTGAAGGGAATGCGCTGGGCAACTTGCCAGGGCGCCTCAACTCCTCCTTCCCCTCCTTACGCCTGCCTGCCGCCCTGCGCCCACTCCCCCAGACAACACCCTCATTGACGTGTACGGCAAAATGGGGTCCTGGGAGGAGGCGGTGAATGTGCTGGCGCTGATGAAGAGCGAGGGGTGGAGCCGGTGCTGCGCACCTTCAAGTGAGGCGGGCCATGCGGCTGGGGGCCTGCCTTGTGTACAGGAGCCACAGCTTTCCACGCAGCTCATCTCACATGGACACACACACGGCTGACCTGGTTCTTCACCTCACCCCACCCCACCCACCTCTCGCAACCCCCACCCCACCTCTCACACCCCCCCCACACACCCGCCCCTGCCCGCAGCACGCTCATCATTGCGTGCAACATGTGCAACCAGCCGCGCGAGGCGATGGCTGTGTACCGCCGCATGCTGGAGGAGGGCTACTCCCCAACTCCACCACCTACAACGCCCTCATCTCCGCCTACGGCAAGGCCGGCCAGCTGGACAAGGTCATGGAGGTGTTCCAGGTGGGCGCTGGCGGCGGTGCCGGGGCTCATGTGGTGGTGTGTGTGAGGTGTGTTGGGGGTTATGAAGGGGTGGTGTGTGTGTGGGGGCCCACGGACAGAGCACCCCAGGCGGCGACACGATGCATGGACTCACTCTCTCCCTCCGTCCTGCGCCTGTACCGCCTGTGCAGGAGATGATGTACCGCGGCTGCGAGCGCTCCGTCATCACCTACTCCTCCCTCATCTCTGCCTGCGAGAAGGCGGGGCAGTGGGAGCTGGCGCTGGAGCTGTTCCAGGAGATGCTGCGCGAGCAGTGCACCCCCAACACCGTCACATGTGGGCGCCGCCGCCCGCCGCCCACGCCGTCGCTTGTCGCGGATCCCCGTGTCAGGCGTGCCCGCAGCGGGCCGCTGCGGTGCTGTGCGCTGCGCTGCCTTGCAGCGCAGTGCCAACCTGCCATGCTGTGGTGCTCCCTTCCCCTGCTGCAGACAACAGCCTGATCACGGCGCTGGCTCAGGGCGCGCAGTGGCAGAAGGCGAGCCAGGTGTTTGAGCAGATGCACGGCCAGGGCTGCAACCCCGACGTCGTCACCTACACCGCCCTCATCTCCGCCTTTGAGAAGGGAGGCCAGTGGCGCCTGGCGCTGGAGGTGCGCCGCTGCCTCGCCACCCACGCAGCCGGCTGCCCCAAGCCCCTTGCCCTCCATACCCGCTGCCCCCTGCTGGCGGCTGCTGATGCCTGACCCGCGCACACACACCCCCTGCCGGCCCCCTCCCCACAGGCATACGACCGCATGAAGGCGCAGGGGTGCCGCGCCGACGCCATCGTCTACAACGCCATCATCGATGCGCTGTGGGAGACGGGGGTGGTGTGGGTGCAGCGCCGCGCCCTCCGCCTCTTCAGGTGCGGCGCTGAGCCGGGCGGGCGGGGTGCGGCCAGCGTGCTGGCGGCCAGCCGGGCTGCGCCTTGCCAGGCGGGGGGTCGGCATGCGACGACGGCGTGTCACCCACCCCCCTGGTGTGTCTTTGTGCAGGACCGCCGTGGAGGAGGGCCACTTCCACCAGGGCAAGCTGGTGCCGGGGCTGGCCCGCGCCGAGGTCAACCTGCACGCCATGACGGCGGGGGTGGCCATGCTCTCCCTCTACGCCTGGCTCGTCTCGCTCAAGCAGCTGCTGGTGCAGCACGGGGCGGGCGCTGCCGCTGCGCCTGGCGGTGGTCACCGACCGCGGCAAGGGGGCCAAGGAGCAGGGAAACCTGGTGGTGAAGGAGGCGGTGGCGGCGGCCATGGCGCTGTGGGGCGCGCCCTTCAGGTGCGCCGAGCTTGAAGGGAGGGGGTGGGGGCCTGAAGGCGCGGACCCGCAGCAGGCGCAGCTGCTTGTTGCAGCGCTGTGTGCTCATTGCGCCCCACCCGCGTCAGGTCCCGCACAAGGCGTTTCTCACACCACAGTGCCCTCCCATCCCCACGCAGGCCCGTGATTGACGGCACCTACAGCGGCATGCTGGAGGCGTGCGGCCCGGACGCCTGCGAGTGGCTGCTGTCGGAGGGCTTTGAGGCGCGCCTCTTCACCTTCTTCCCCTGCACCGACATCACGCCCTCGGCGGCCAACACGGGGTGGGGCGGGAGGGCGTGGCGGCGCTGCTGGACGACCCAGACTGCTCCAAGGAGGTGGGTGGACGCAGGGGGCGGGGGGGGGGGTGGGTGCTGGGCGCTGGTGGGCAGGCGTGCACGTGACCCCCAGCAAGGATGGGTGTGGACCTGGCGTGGTGCACCACCTTGCAAGCAAGTGCTGTGCAGCCCTCACAGCCACCGCCCACGCCCCCTTTTCTCCCGAGCTGCAGGCGAGCGTGGAGCAGCGGTGCAGCGAGGCGTTTGCCGCCGTGCGCCACTTTGAGAAGACGCACTGCCTGGCGCTGCAGAACATGGGCTGCGCCTACCTGCAGCGCCGCAACGAGCTGGTGGCCAAGTGCCTGGAGGTGGCTGCCGGGTGAGCAGAGGGGGAAGGGTTGGGCAGGCTCTGTGCGCTCCCGAGTGTCTCGGCTCGTTGCATGCATGCGCTCCCCGCCCCGCCCCCGCACGTGCCCCCCGCACCTTCCTATCGCCGGAGCAGCCTTGGCACGCATGCACGCTCACACGCACCTTCTTTCCCCTCAGGCTGGGCGTGCGCGAGGAGGCGGGCCACGACGCGGTGCTGCTGATGGACCGCGTGATGTCCACCTCCCTCCACCTCGCCCCCGACCTGCTGCACCTGCTGGCCGTGGGCTGCGTGGTCATCGCCGCCAAGCAGGTGGACGGCCCCGCGGGCGGCCTGCCCCCCTGCCCCCGACGCCGACGTGGGCGCCGCCAGCGGGCTGCCCCCGCGGCGGTGGAGCAGATGGAGTGGAACATCCGGCAGGTGCTGGCGCAGGACACCGCCGCCATCTCCACCCTGCGCTGCCTGCGCCTCTTCCTGGAGCGGCTGGGGGCCAACCACCTGGACGCACCCGCCGCGGCAGCCATGGCCGGCAGGGTGGCGCAGCTGGTGAGGGCGCCCCCGCACGCCCGCTGGGCGGGCGCCAGGGGCCGGCGCGCTCTGCTGCGTGGGCTGGGGCCGCCGGGCCCCCGCATGCCGTCCCTGCACCCGCCTGAGGAGCCCCTCCCCCTTTCCTTCCACCCCGCCCAGGTCACCGGCTGCCTCACCGACATGGCCTTCCTGAACTGCCGCCCCTCGGTGATTGCCGCCGCGCTGCTGTACGTGGAGCGCCGCTCCCGCGGCATCATCCCCTTCTGGCCCTCCATGCTGGCCAAGCTGACGGGCTACCAGGACATGTCCACCCCGAGCTGTCGGTGGCCATCAAGGCGGCGCAGCGCATGTGCGGACGTGTGGGGGCATACCGCGCCCGGCTCAGCCTCTCGCTCCCTCTCACGCCCAGCCTCCTCCCAGGGCCTGGCCTCCGCTGCCAGCTCAGCATCCGCCGCCTCGGCGCCAGCCGCCCTGGGCCCCCAATCAGCGCCGGCCTGCAGGTGTCGGCGCCCTCGCCCACCCCCTGGGCAGCCTGCCCACCAGCGGCGCCATGGGCTCCGCTGACCTGGCGGCGGCGGTGGCGGCGGCGGCCGCAGCAGCGGCAGCCTCCCCTGCAGGCACGCACGCGCTGGGCGTGCCCCCCCGTGGTGCTGCCGCCCGCTGCCGCGGGTGCAGTCGTCGGAGCACACGCTGAGCGCGCTGCGGCAGGCGGGCCGTCTGCCGCGCTCCTCCGGCGCCACGCCGCCCCCACGCAGCACCTGCTGCAGCCACAGCTGAACGGCGCCAACGCGCTGATCGCCGGCGGCGTGCCCTTTGCCAGCCAACCCTGAAACCAGCGGCAGCGCGGCGGGGCAGCCTTGCCGGCCAGCAAGCCCTGCTGCCCCTCCCTGCACCCCAGCGCGTGGCTGCATGATTCCACGCAGCGTGCGCCACCAGCGTGCCTCCCACATGCACACCAGGCCAGCAGCCCGTCGGGAACTGCCCCCGGCGGCCAGCTGCTCGACGTGTTGCCACCCGCCCAAAGCGCGGGCGGCTCCAGATCCAGCTTCAAGTGATCTGTTGACCCTTCCCTGCCCCCTCTCCTGCTTTTCATTTTCATTGAGCCAGCCTGCCTGGCGAGCTGCCCCCCGCGACACGGCCTGCGCCGCCTCCAGACCCCGTGCCCAGCATCGTGCAGGATGCTGGCAGCAGTTCAATAGGATGCATGCAACAGTTCAAAGTTTACAGCGCGCCTCGCGGCGGGCCCGGGATGCTGGCCCCCCCCACCCCCCAGCCCCAGCCCTCTCCCTCACCATGCATACATCCCGCGTCCGCCGTTTGATTGTTTTCCCGGCCCATTTTTAGGCGCCCCTGCCCCACGTGCAATGCACAACAAATGCGAACCACCCCTGCGGCTTGCCCTTTTTCCCCCTTTTGTCTTGCCTAGTACCTGCCCCCACCTGTGCCACTGCCGCCGCTACCGGCCCCTGGTCCCCTCTGTGCTGGTGTGCCTCTGCCGCACCTGACGTGCCTCTTCCTTCCCAATTATTTCATTGCGCGCCCGGACTTGCCCGGGACGCTGCCACCTGCGGCGCGGCTGCCCGCGGGTCCGTGGGCCTCGCCGCCCGGCCCCATGGTTGCCGCCCGCCCCCAAGGAATGAGCCCCCACCTGCCCGACGACGCCCCATGCCAGGCCTCCCTTCTGTCACCCCCGCTGCCATGGAGGTCCTGAGCTTGCCTCTCCCCCCCGCTTGCCGGGGACCTCTCCCACTGCATCCCATTTCAGGATTCCCATGCTCCCTGCCCCGTGCCAAATGCACTGGCGGCCCCGTGGCCCAGGGGCCGCCCCCAACATGCTGGCGACGCTGCTTGCCGGCCCCTCTGCCCCCGACAAACGTCTCGAACACCTCCAGCGCAACCCCCTTTCGTTCTTGTCCTAGCCTATTTCATACCAATTCGTTGCCGCCTGGCCCCACCGATCACCAAGATCAACGCCTGCTCGCCACCCTCCACCCGCCGCCGCTTTGCTCCCTCCTGGGCTGCGCCCGCGGCACGCCCCACACCCACCTCATGGCCTCCCTCTCGATGTAAAATGTGGCCAAACTAAGCAAATTCATCAGCCGAGGTTGCAGTCAAGCGAGGTCGCAGTCACAATGATGGGGCGGGATGCGAGGCTGGGCGCATGTGCGCGCATGTGGCGCTGCGTCCCGGTTGCCCAGCCCTGGCACCGTGCACAGCAGCTGGCAAGGCTGCCTCCGCTGCCCCCTGACAGAGGGTCTGGCACCCAGTCCGCAATCATTGCCACTCAGGACCAAGCCCTTTACACTAAGATGCAGCACACCGCCGTGTGGTGGCCTGCAGATGCTGCCGCTGTTGCCATGGGGCGTGGCCCTAGCGTTGCGACGGCGGCTGCGGCGGCGGCAGCTCCACGCCTAGCAGGCCCGCCAGGCTGCCCGCGGGGCCTGGCAGCCCAGCCTGCTCGCCGTACGACGCCAGCAGGCTGCTCACCAGGTTCACATCCAGGTCCAGCGGGCGCAGCTGCAGCGAAGAGGGGCGGGCTTCTCCTCCCCCGGCCCCGCCCCCGCCCAGCCTGCCCCGGCGCCCCCTCCTCCTGCCCGGCCTGCCCATGCGCAGCCTCCCCGCTGCCCGCCGCGCGCTGGAAGCTGTGCGCCATGCGCGTGCCCGCCAGCTGCGCGTCCATCGCCCCGCTATACGCGTGCATGAAGGCGGCGTCGTCGTCGCTGTCGGTGGCGGTGTCGGCCTCCCAGCCCTCGCTGCCGCCCTCGCTCCCCCAGGCCGGCATCCGCGCTCGGGTGCCGTGCCGCGCGGAGCGGCCGCACGCGGCGGTGCCTGCCGCAGCTGGCCCCCCGAGCTGGGTGCCTTCCTGTGCGCCTGCTCCCCCTCCTCCTCCTCCTCCCCGTCCTCCGATGCCTCGCTGCCGGAAAAGAAGGACGAGCCCTCGTCGGACGAGTCGTCGCCGTCGTCGTCGCCGCCCAGGCCTTGGCGCCGCGCCGCCGCCGCACCCAGGCCCAGCACCCGGCGCAGCTCCGCGGCAAAGGCCGCCTCGTCCAGCGCCAGGCCTGAGGCGGGCTGGGCCTCAGCCCCCGGCTGCGGCACCTCCGCGCCCTCCAGCCCCGCCGCCATGTCCACAAACGCGCGCAGCCTGCCCGCCAGCTCAGACGGGTCGTACTCGCCGCCCGCCTCGTCAGCGCCGCCGTCTGGGTGGGTGCCGCCGCGCTGCGGGCGCCCCATCCCCGCCTGCAGCTCAGCCTGCCGCCGCGCCAGCTCAGCCTCCAGCTGCTGCCCCGCCTGCGCCGCCAGCCAGTCCTCGCTGCCCTCCGCGGGCAGCTGGTCGGGGGCGGGAAGCTGGCCGGGTCGATCGCCTGCTCCAGCAGCTGCTCGGCGCGCACCGCAGGCGCCGCCAGGGCCGCCGCCGCCCGGCGATACGCCTCCGCGCCGCTGTAGCTGGCCGCCGCCGCCGCCTCAGCAGGCGCGTGTGCTGCTGCGAGCCGGGCAGGCTGCCGCGGAAGTAGCCCGCTGCCTGCAGGCGCCCGACAAAGGCTGCCCAGCCGGGGTGGCCCGCCAGGTTGGCGGCGCCGCTCTGCCCAGCCGCCTGCTGCCCCTCCCCCTCCCCCTGCCCCTCCTCCCCCTCCTCCTGCCACCCGTAGCGCGCGGTTGGCCAAGACCATCTCAAACCCGGCGGTGAGCTTGAGGCCCAGCAGCGCGGCGCGGTAGCCCGGCTCGCTGGGCAGCGGCAGGGGGTAGCCGCGCGGCGGCGCATACTCCTGCAGCGCCAGCTGGGCGTACAGGCAGCGGGAGAAGGTGGGGGCGGCCAGCACCATGTCGCGCGGAGGGAAGGCGCTCATGCGGGAGGCGGCCTGCGGGTGGGGGGTGGAGGGTGGGGGGGGCACAGCAGGCTACAAAATCGTGCCAGCACCGCTGCCTTGTCAGGGGACAGCAAGCATTCGGGGGGTACCCGCCGACAGCGGAGCAACACCGGGTGCAAGCTGCCAATGACAGGGCCAGCTGGCTGTGGGAGCGGGGGCGGCAGCGGCGGCGGCAGGGGGCGTGGGGGCCCGCCGCACCCACCCACCCGCGCATCGTCGGGGTCGCGGTAGTGGAAGGCCTCCGCCGCCGCCGCCAGCAGCTGAGGCTCGCCGCGCAGCAGGTGCGCCACGCGGGCGGGCACCAGGGCGTGCGCGACATGCATGCTGTGCTTGGCGCGCTGAGGGTAGCCCTCCAGCCGGTCCAGCAGCGGGGACTGCATGGCGGGCGGCGCCAGCGTGGGCACCTCCCCCCGCACTGCCGCCAGCGCCTGCGCCAGGCTGGGCGTCGGCGACAGCAGCGGATCGCCTGCGGGCAGCGGCAGCGGGCGGGTCAGCAGGGAGGAGAGCAAGTCCATAGGGAAGGCCATGCGGGTGGGCAGCCAGCTGGCGCGGCGCAGCGTATTCGAGTGTCCCACCCTTAAAGCGCGGCGGCGGCACGAGGTGGAAAGCGCCGGCGTGCAGCCACACGCGGTTGGCAGCCGTCTCCGGCTTCAGCCACCGGGGCAGCCCGTAGGCCGCCTCTATGAGCAGGAACTCGCCGTCGTTGTCCCACACCCTGCGGAGGGGGCGGTGAGCAGCGGGTGGCGTCAGCGCACAGCAGGCTCCGCTGTGCCCCCCGGTGTCAGGGGCTGTCCCACCTGGCGGTGACGGGGAAGGCGCGCGTCAGCTCCAGCAGCAGCCACACCGCAAACCACTCGTCCTCCACGTTGTCGCCAAAGCCGAGGGAGCCCCACAGGAAGGGCGGCGCAGCCTCGGCGGCCTCGCCGCGCGACAGCGGAGTCGCTTCGGCGCTGCCCTGCCGCCGCTCGCTGCGCGCTGCAGCGGTCCTGCGATGCCAGTGTGGGAGTTGCTGCGTTGAGAGCTGCAGGGAGAAGCGGTCGCGCTGCCAGATGTAGCCTGCCAGGAAAGGCAGCAGGTGGTCGAGGAGCTGCGCTCGGACCGCCGCCAGCTCGTCCCCGTTAGACCTGCACGCATGCAGGGCTTCTTGATCGCAAATTCCGCTGCCACATCCTTGAGCCATCAAGCTGTCCAAATGATAGCGGGGCTCTTGAAGAGCCCCAAAAGAACGAGGTGGGAATGCAGCCTCGCAGCCGCAGCTTGACGCACTTCCGGGCTCTGGATAAACCTCGAAGCTTGCAGTATTTTCTTCCGCGCTGTAGTCGACAATGCCGAGCGCTTTGCGCAAATCCATGTTCCCGGAACACCGCTGCAGGCGCTAGCCCCAAACCAACCACCAGTCTGACGAGCGGGATGTAAATTGCTGTTACAGGTAGAGCAACACAGCCAGGGGTAGCATTGTACGAGCCTGTATGGGGGAACCCGTCACAGCGCGCACGGCAGGGCCCCGCTGCATTGCAGCGACTGAGAGATGATGGGAGGCCATGCAGGACCACTCCACAGCGGACCTTCACCGTCTCAAGAAGCTCACATACTTGAGCAAAACGGTAGACATGCCTGCGACAGACGGGGGAGCCAGTCATGTGCGACCCGCACCAACGGTTCGGTTCACTACCGCACCCCGCCTGCAGACATAACCAAGCACAGACACCCACTAGCCTCTGCGCTGAAGCACCCCCCCCCCCCCAGCCCGGACGGCTCACCCCTGAAGAAGATGCAGTAGGCAGCGACGATGAGTGCGCACCACCAGATCATGCCGAAGTCGTAGCCAAAGGCGTCCAGCATGAAGACGGAGACGGTGGTGCTGCCGTTGTAGCCCTGCATGGGCACGTCGCGGTCGCCCAGCTGGCTGCCCGCCAGGCCGTACAGCGTCCAGGTGGTGGGGAGATGCGGTTGAGCCACTTCCAGCCCTGCAGGCACGGTGGGCATTTCCGCTTCGGTTGCAAGGTGGTGGGCGGCGGGCACGCAGGTTCAGCGCAAGCGCGGCCCTCACCGCCGGCATCTGGGGGTAGGGCACCAGGAAGCCGGCAAACAGGGTCCATATCTGATTGAGGAAGGCGCCCAGCAGCTGGGCCAGCAGCTGGTTGGGGGTGAGGAAGACCAGGAACTGGCCAAAGAAGGTGAAGAGGGTGAGGCTGAGGAAGTAGACGAGGAGGAAGTAGAAGAACTGCGGCGAGGGGAGCACGTGGGGAGCGGGTGGGGATGGCGTGGCCTGTGAGGGCCAGCACTGCAGGCCAGGCACGCTGCTCCAACCACTGGACACCACGAGCGTGGTGGCCCCGCCCCTGTCACCCACCTTCCAGGCCACCGCCTGAAAGCCCACCAACCTGCAGGCAGCAAGACACGCTGCAGCGTGGAGTGCCAGGGGCCCGGGGCACATGGGCGCATGCGGCGTCACAGTGCCAGGGCGGGCGGCAGCGGCGGCTCACCAGTAGGAGATGCAGACCATGAGGAGCGACTGCACCGCCAGGTAAGGCACCTCAACAAGCCCGCTCGCCTGCACGGGTCGGGCAAAGGGAGGCGGGATTGACTCTGGGCCAGCAGCAAGCCATTCATCCCTGCACGCTGCTGGGGCAAGTGCCGTGCGCACCACAGCGTACGGGCCGGGCGCGTAGTAGGCAGAGCTGCGCTCTCGGTAGAAGACGGTTCGCTCGGCGCCCATCACTGGCTGAACTGTCATGCAGTTGAACATGCCCCTGCGGGTGGGTGGATGGGCCGGTCCGGGGGCGGGTCATCTAGCGACACCGTGCGGGCTGCCGAGAGACGAGTATGCAGGCCGCCCCTGGACCTGCACCCACATGAAAATGGTGAGCACGAAGATGAGGCCCATGATGTTCTGCACCGTGGCCACATCGCTGCCAGCCGGATCCAGATCGCCCTGCGGCGGTGGCGGGTCAAGGGTGGGTGGGGTGGCACGCGTGCCTCAGCAGCATGCGCGGCAAGAGCACAGAAGGCCTGCTTCGTGGAGGGGCGTGACGCCGGTGAAGCGCAGCTGCGGGCTGGCGTGCCTCCTCACCTGCCCCATGTACACCAGGCCCAGGATGATTGCGACTGCAGGCCAGGGGCAGCAGGCCGGCGGCATGTCGGGTGGCAGAAGAAGGCCGGCGAGGGCACCTTGCTGATATGCAACCCATGCAGCTGCTGCGCGAACGCATGGCTCACGCACTTGCCACCGTCATGGTGAAGCGGACAAAGTCTGCGGGCAACAGAGGGCGAATCGAGGGAACAAGAGTGGGTTCCGTGCAAGTGCTTGGTCGCCATGGAGCCCACACAAACCGAATGGGCACAGGGCTGGACCATGGGCGGCGATGCACGGGCGGGCTCCTGCCGGGCTCCTTGCCCTGGGAGCCCCACGGGCTGGCCGGGCGGGCGCTCACTGTAGTTCGGGTTGCGCCAGTAGAGCAGGAAGAACTTGCGAAGGAGCACCCCGGTCTGCGTCCTGTAGCCGGTGGCGTACTCGGCGGCCAGCCTGGGGGCGGGCATGACAGAATGTTGGACTGGCAGCGGCCCCCGAAAGGCTGGGGAGGCAGCAGGGACCAGGCCCCCCTGGGCCGCACAACCAGCTGCCCGCGCCCCCGCCGGCCCCCTGGGCCGCGCACCTCAGCGGCTCGTGGTCCCTCCTGCCCTCCTCCACCAGCTGCTCCATGCGCGCCATGTTCTGGCGGCTCAGTTCGCTGGCGGCGTAGAGGGTGGGGAAGTCCTGGTCGGAGCTGGCGAAGGTGGTGCTGGTGCTGCCCCCGTCACCTCCAGCATCCTGCGGGGAGGCAGAGGGCACAAACACGCCGCCCGTGTCCAGCCAGCCTGGCTTGCCTGCGCAGCGCGGGCCCACCATCCCCCTCACCCCCTGCCTACCACGTGGACGGGTTGTAGCCGGGACGGATGGGCTCCACCCCGGCTGGCCCTCCAGGTACACGATGAGCGTGCTGCTCTCCTCCCCCAGCGGCCCAAAGTAGGTCAGCCGCCCGCCGCGCTGCAGCAGCACCAGCACGTCAAACGCCTCAAACAGCTCCATGGAGGGCTGCAGAGGGGGGAGGGGGCAAAGGGGTGGTGGGGTGGGGGCAACGCGTCCACGGGCAGGAAGGCAGGCAGGCGGGTGGGCCCCCGGGGTGCGGCCACCCGCCACCCGCCAGCCGCCCACCTGGTGTATGGTGACCATCACGGTGCGGTTGCTCAGGCTGACGTTCTTGATGGCGCGCATCACGATGGCTGCGGCCCGCGCATCCAGCCCGCTGGTGGGCTCGTCCTGAGCGGGCGACGGGGTGGCGGTAAGAGGCATCATGAGCCAGTGGTGGCTGCGTGCCTTGAAAGCGCGGCTCCCCTTCCCCCGCGCCCCCACACACACCCCTTCCCCCACACCCCAACACAACCACACACCATGAACACCACGCTGGGGTTGGCCACCAGCTCCACACCGATGGACAGGCGTTTCCGCTGCTCCACGCTCAGGCCCTCGCCGCCTGCAGGCAGCCCACGCAGACCAGCACCGCTCAACATGCAACGGCAAGCGGCTGTGCCCGTGGCCGCCGGCAGGCCCTCCCCTGTTGTCTGTCACACACACACAGGCATGCACAGAGGCGGGCAGGTGCCCCGAGGCGCAGGTGTGCAGGCCCAGGCATGTGCCGCCGCCCCACCCACCGGGCTCCCCACGATGCTGTCGCGCAGCCCCGTCAGGTCCACCACCGCCAGCGTGTCGTCAACCACCGCGCCCAGCTCGCCAGCCCCAACAGACGCCTCGGGCAGGCGCAGGCGCGCGGAGAAGGCGAGCGCCTCCCGCACCGTGGTGCCCGCGCTGTGGATGTCGCTCTGCTCTACGTACCTGCCGCAGGGGTGAGGCAGGGTGTGTGTAGGGTTGGGGGTTGGGGGGCTTGGCGAGTAGGTGGATGACCGTGGCGTGTGGGTGGGCAAGGGTGGGCGGTGGGGCAGGGCAGGCTGTGTGCAAAGCAAGGGGGAGCAGCAAGGAGGCCCAGCCCGCTGCCAGGGAGCCCCTGCGGTCCCGCTGTGGAGGGGGTGGTCCCCACTCGCTCCCAACCCACCCGCACACACGCGACCATGGGCCCTGCTCCTTTGGGTGCCCATTCACAAGGATGTCTCCGCGGATGATGCCCGTCGTCTTCCGCCCCAGGATGCAATCCATGGCGGTTGTCTTGCCCGCGCCGCTGCCCCCATCAGCGCAGTGAGCGAGCCGGGCTCAGCGTACAGGTCCAAGCCCTGTGGGTGGGGTGGGGGCAGAGGGGAGGGTGGGCGAAGGTGGGGAGGGTTGGTTTGCGCAGCTACGCCGACAGCCTTCCCCTGTTGGGCGCTCTGCCCGGCCCACCCAACCTCCCCCTGCACCCCCACCTTGAGCAGCTCCAGCTTGCCGGCAATCTCTCGGTCGTCGCTGTCCTTGACCACACCCGGGCGACGCCGCCGGAGGGGTCGTCGACGTAGTACCTGTCCATGGTGATGTAGGGGCAGCCCACATCATCCAGACTGCACACTTGCGCCCCATAAGGTTGACCCAGGCAACATGCCCGGCCCGGCCCTACCTCAGGTTGCGGCAAACCAGCGTGATGGGCTCGAAGGGAATCACCGCTGCGGTGTGCACCAGGCCCGCCGCCGAGTCAGCCTGCTCCAGCTCATCCGTGGCGGGCTGCTCCAGCCCAGGCGAGGAGGCGGCGCGGGCAACCTTGGAGCCCACCTGCGGGGCGGCAGCAAGCCGGGTGAGGAAGGCAACAGGAGCCTGAGGGCTGGCACAGGCGCCGCTGGGCCAAGGCGGCAGGCGGCAAGCCCGCGCAGCACCTTCTTCATTGTGGTTGAGGCCAGGCGGCTCGTGCGGCGCGCTGTGCCACCTGCCGCTCTCAGCAGCTGGGCAAAAGGCCGCGCCTGATTGCCTCTTTCTGCTCCGCCTCAGCCACTGCGGCAAGGCAGAGGGAGGGGGCAGCGCTCCTGACAACCAACAAGCATGCAACCAGGCAACGTAAGCCCCGCCCACGCATGCTTGGCTCGCCTGTGGGCCTGGGGGTGGGCGGGTTTGTGAGGCTCAGGGCCAGCACGCCCGCTGCCATGCACAGCAGCAGCCAGAACCAGCTGAAGCCGACCGCCGCCCAGATCCACTCCGCGCCCAAGTAGAAGCCAAACGCGTCGGCCGACGCCTGGCCCACTGCGCGGGCGGTGGGGACACCAAACCCCTGGCATGAAACGGGCATGCCGGAGGCGCAGCACGACCGCCCTCACGGCCCCACAGCATGGCTGCGAGCACTGGGCGGACAGCCAGGCAGCATCACCCCACCCGTCTGCCCATTGCCGGCGGGTGTGTCCCAGCGGGAGCTGCCCAGCTCGTTGGCAACCAGCGCCCGCACGGACCAGGCCAGCGGGTTGCACCTGGGGGGCAGGGGAGGGGAGGGGGCACACAAGTGCCCGCGTCATGCCATACACACCACGGAGGCAGCACGGGGGGCACCACGCACCAGTAAACCCAGATTAGCCAAGTAGGGATGGAGGTCCTGCACACGAGCCCAGTGGGAAAGGAGGACACTGATGGGTGCTGCGGGTGTGCCACGCCGCGGCGCAGCGCACGTCGCATGCTGCGCCCCACCTGACGATGCTGAAGCCGTTGGTGACTATGAGGAAGAGGAGCGCCTGCACACCAAGGAAGGGCGGGCCCGCGAGCGGCGCTGGGTTGCGGGCGTCTCTGGTTACCCAAACGCACGAGCAGCGCGCACCCCGTCACAGCGCACTCACCACGCCGCCGCCTGCGTTGGCCACCACCATGGACGGCACCGAGAAGGCGATCAGGCGGTAAAAGGCCGCCATGGCTGCACGATGGGCGGCGGAGCACCGCCGCCGTTGATGACAGCTGGGGTGTGTGACGCAAGGAGAGCGCGTGTGCGAGCAGGCCCTCATGCACCCCTCTAGCCTCCACCACCTCGTTCGCGGCCCACCGCCACCACCACCGTTGCCCCTTTCCACCCCGCACCGTTGCTGATGGACCAGATGACGACGAGGAAGAGAAAGTAGTTGGAGGCGGTACGCATCAGGCCGCTCATCCAGTACACGCCCAGGCTGCAGGGGGTGCGGCAGTGTGTGAGTGATGTCGGGGGACTAGGAGAGGGACAGCGGCGCCCCCTGCAGAGCTTGCCTGTAGATTGTGCATTCCAAGGTTGACTGGGGGAGCTGCGTCAGCACCAGGGTCAGCACGTATGCAAACGGTGGGAAAAAATTGTTGTCGCGGTGCTTGTAGAACACCCTGCAGCGCGCGGTGGCAAACAAGAAAGGGTGAGTGGTGGCAACTGGGGCCGCACCTGCGGCGCCCTGCTGGCCCCGGCACAACGACTGATTCGCGGCGGGCGTGTTTGCACCTCTCCTCTCCCCGCTGATGCTGCCCCCTTTGCATGCGCCCCCACCTCCCTCCAACATGCCGCTCACCCACCGCTTCGTTTGGAAGACCAGCCCGATTTGCGGTGTGGACATCATGGCCATGGTCTGCGTGCTGAGCGATGACAACGACATGACCTGGCGCGCGTCCTGGGTGGTAGGGTCCAGGCCCGTGAACAGCGACCCGATGATCAGCGTGAGCACCGCAGCCTGCGCGGGGGCAGCGAGGGCAGGGCCGTTGCAAGGGGACACGGGGCAGGCCTGGGCCGGCATAACGGCAGGGCTGCGCAGTTTGCAAGCTGTGCTCTTGCCAGCGCACCTCCCCTGCGCCATTCCTGGGCCCACAGCACCTTAAGACAGCACAATACCACCCACCTGCACCGCGCGGGCAATGTAGAAGCCCTTGTCGCGCCTGTTCAGCAGCATCTGCCGCAGCAGAACAAGCTTGGTGAGGCGCAGGTAGGAGGAGGCGTAGCGGGAAGTTGCCAGGGAGCCGGGCGGGCAGTCCTGTGGCCGGAAGGGGCTTCCCTCCAGCTGTGCCAGCAGTGCCTGACCAGCCTGCGCGAGGGTGCCCGGGGGCCCAGGAGGGCGCGCACTCGGCCTGCGTGAGCGCTGCTGCGGCTGCGCTTTTAACACCTGCGGCGGCTTTCTTCTCTGCAAGCTTGCATCTGCAAAGATAGCCCTCAGGTCTGTGGTCCGCTGCCTCGCCCCACCTCGGTGTGCTTCCAGAAAGCGGCCTCCATTTCTTCCACCGACGTCAGCGGCTGGCTGGGGGGTTGGTGAGAAGCTGTACACCGGCACCAGCAAGCAGCGCAGAGGCAGAGTGAGCAAGTGATCCCCGCTTGGCCAGCTCAAAGCAGCCAGAAAAACAACCCAAGCCGGCTTGAGCAGGCCAGCACAGGCGCCGCTGGCCCGCTCCGTGACCCCTCCCGCACACCCGGCCCTACCTTCATGGGGTCTCGGTCCTGTGGGGTGAGGCCGCGCGCCTGCAGGAGGCCTGGCGCCGCGTAGGCGTAGGAGCCCACCGGGGTTGTGACCTCCTGCAGGAAGGAGCCCAGGTCCTTGCGGGGGGCACTCGAAGCGCAGTGCGCCCTCGAAGAAGGGCAGGATGCCGGGCACGGGGCCGTGGTACACCACCCGCCCGTCGGTCAGCAGCAGGATGTCGTCAAACAGGCGCACAACCTGCGGGTGGGGCGAGGACGTGTGTTGCAGAACCGGTTGTTCTCTCCTCCCCCACACGCATCACCTCAGAGACACAGCCTTCCCACCTCGGGGCTGGCTGCAGCAGCGATATGAGGAACGTCTTCCGCATTGCGTGCGATGTCTTCACAAAGCTCTGCACAATGCTGAACGTTGTCGCACTGCACACGAACAAAGGCCGCAAAGAAGATCAAAGCGCTGAAGCGGCGGCACAAGGCGTGGACGCAGCAGCTCGTGCTGCCTCTTCCCGGCCCCGAAACTCACTCCCTAAAACCCCACGAGTAACCACAGCTGTAAGCAAGCCTGCAACCTGTGAACACACAGTCTCCAACCTGTCCAGGCCTGTGCTGATCTCATCAAAGAGCACCAGTGATTGAGGCCCGCACAACACCTCGCCAGTGGTCACACGCTTGCGCTGTCCCCCTGAGATGCCACGCCTCCTGCAGACGCAATGGAAGGATGAGCATGGTGGCATCCCAGGAGCCACTGGCCGGAGCGAGGTGAGCAGGGCGCCAACGTTTGGCAGCAGCGCACATGGCGTCCCCAACAATGGTATCCGCGACGTCGCTGAGGCCAAGAACCCTGCAAGGGAGTGAGGTGGGGGCAGGACGTTGGATGCATGGCCTGCCGGCTTGCAGAGTAGCACCGCAACTGGCCTCGCTCACCTCAGGATGACAAAGGGCTTGGCCCGCTGCTTGACCAGCGTCCTGCACCATGAGCACGAGGTTGTAGGGCAGCCAGGGTGACAGCAGCACGGTACGCAAGCAGCGAAATGGCAGCAACCATTGGGCTTGCCTCATCCCGACACAAACTCCACGTCGGCGGTGGGGCCCTCCTGAGGGTCAGCCTGCAACATGGACAGTGTGCCTCTACTTTCAGCGCAAGCCAACAATATGCGTTGGCACCAGGGCCAGCCAGCCTGGCAACCGCACCTTGCCCTCCTCTGCGGCATCATGCATCTCCGCCACCGCCGCGTCTCGCTCCAACCGCTCCTCAATCTGCTGGTGGCATCAGGGCGTCAGAGCCTACAGTACGGAGTGCCCCGGCTCTGCTGACCATTGGATAGGTTTGCATCAGCGCTGAGCCTGCCACCAGCCCGAAGCCCACCTGCCCAAACTCAGCGATCCGGCGAGCAGCCTCCTCCACATTGCTCTGGCAGTTGAAGGAGAATTGGCAGGTCTCCAGCACCGTCAGCGACGGAATGTGGTAGTCAACTACAAGATGGATGCCAGCCAAGCAGCGCGCCGATCAGTTCGAATGCATGCGCCATGCTAAGCAAATGAGGTTGGCCTGTGTTCCGGCCGTGAGGGCTCACTCTGGTCCACGTA
The DNA here is from genome assembly GCA_025917655.1 of Chlorella sorokiniana. Classification (NCBI taxonomy): domain Eukaryota; kingdom Viridiplantae; phylum Chlorophyta; class Trebouxiophyceae; order Chlorellales; family Chlorellaceae; genus Chlorella; species Chlorella sorokiniana. The sequence continues at coordinate 3,169,141 of CP084619.1, read as the reverse complement.
TGCGGCTGTGCGGCGCAACTCAAACTCGCTGGCCTCCCGCCCGTTGTACTTGACGCTGCCGCTGATGTGCACGCTGGCGCTGCTCTGCAGCCGGCCGGAGAGCGTCTGAAGGAACACCGACTTGCCGGAGCCCGGGGGGCCAAGAAGCAGTGTGGTGGTGCCGGGGTGCAGCACGCCGCTCATGTTCTTGAGTATCTGATACCTGGCAGTTTTCAGACCACCCTGCTTGGGTGGGGCAGAGGCAAGGGGGCGCAGACGCATTAAACAGAGCATGCGAGCGGCAACCGTGGCCAAGGCAGGGGCAGGGCACCACAGTACAGCTCGGGATTGCTGGCAAAAGCGCCTCGGCCCACCTGGCAAGTGGCGTGCTTGAGCACCCGCTTGAAGGCGTTGCCCAGGGTGGGCTGCCCCGCGGAGCCCACCATCGCGTCCGCCTCCACGCTCAGCCCGCGGTACTCCAGGGTCACCTCGGGCAGCTGCACCCCAGCCTCCCTGAACAACGCCGCCAGCCTGTCGGCAAACCCTGGGCTGCCCCCAGTGCCGCTGGAGTCCAGGATCCGACCCGCCAGGCGGGCCTTGTCCACTCTGTGTGCGGTTAGGGGCAGAGGGGAGGGGAGGGTTTGGGCCTCCGGGGGGCGGGGGCGGCGGCGGTGCAGCATAAAACCATAAATGATGGGCTGAGCAGACTATGCTCTCTTCCCCCTGTGAGCACACTCACGCCGCCATCTTGTCCCCATGCTGAGCACGGCGCAGCTCCTCCCGCGCTGCGTGGATAAGCTCCTCCAGGTCCACCACGGATGTGCTGGCGCCGCCGTGCATGCTGAACAGGCTGTGGCGTTGCAGGTGCGGCAGCATGGCAGTGACATCAAATCCTTCAATGTCAAAACGGGGAAGAGGCAAATGTGTCATCTGGGTGGGGTCCCCAACCAGACTATGTTGAAAGCAATGTCGGCAGGCGCCTGGTGAGCGGCGCTGCCAACGGCAAGCCTGGCTGGCGACCCGAGTTGCGTAATGGAGCGTTCTGCTGATCTCACAGCGCATGATTGCACAACAACAGGTGTCCCACAGGGAGGTGCAAGCAAGGGTTTTTGTAAGGACGCTCACCTACGTCAAACGCTTCCGCTGCTCCACCGAGTGGCTGCACAATATCCGGCGGCCTACCATCGTCCTCACTGAGCCTCATAGTTGCAAGAGGGTGCTCCGGTTTCAGCCCGCTGGAGAGCTCAAGGCAACCGCAAGACTCTCGAAATCCGTTTAACTTATCCTTCGAGCAGATGGAACCTTTTCAAAACAGATGATCGAGGGTTGCGGTACCTTTCAGCCTCAGGACTAGCATGCTGCGCAGCATCACGCTGTGGGATCAGGCTGGTTACGGCAATGCCCTCCTTATCTGACACATGGAATAGATTCACAAAAAATGGGTGCAGCAGAGCGAGAAAGGAGTAATTCCAAACATAGCCTGGCAGCATCAAAAAATGAGACAACGCAAAGGGGCCGACACACTGCCCAGCATGCTGTGGGGGGCATTACAGCACCTTCTTGTCTGCAAACGCTGCAGCAGCTTCCGATGGAACCGCCGGGACTGCCGGAACTGTTGCAATTGGCCCATCGGACTTTTCGCCACTGCCGCCCACTGCTCTGCCAGCTTTCGCCTTGAGTGCTCCCCTGGGCTTGAGCGGCGGCATGACGACGCCCATGAGGATAATGGCGGTAGTGGATGCATGGCCCAGGAAGTAAACCGATTTCCAAATCGACAGGCAGTCATGGAGCCAAAGCACCTGCAGAGTGCACAGTTGACAGCAACTTCGAGCTTGAATACAGGCTCTAATCCTCTGTGGCACCTTCACAAAGCACAGCTGGACACGCCCCAAAGCTTTGCCAACAACTCACAATGAAGCTGCTGGCTGTATAATTGAGGATGAGCGCGTTGAACACTACCTTGAGCGCAATCCACAGCGGAAAATTGCGCAAAGCTGGGGGCCAGGTCTGCTCGTACCTGAACGGCACAGGTGAGGCAGAACATCAACGCCACGGCAGCGCTACCTGTTAAAGCATGCTTGTTTCTCTAACACGAAGAAGAGTACCGCACCTGTACAGCGTTTTTCCTGCCTCAAACATGAGGGCACTGCATGCTCAAACAAAACAAACAGCGTATGTCAGTCAAGCAGTAAAGGAATGCACCGTCCAATAGCAGCATGACAAAGTTGAAACTGGGTGCCCAGGGCAAACTGCACCTGCTGGCAAAAAACAGCCAGTAGCCGGGAAAGAGGCCGTGCCAGACGCCACTGACCAGCTGCGTTGCCACCAGTGTGGCAAAAGTAGGGCGCTTGCCAACTGGCGTTAAACGCTCATACACGTCTGCAGGCGCACAAGGCCGACATGGAAGGCCGTTGTTGAGAAGAGGGCATGATGTGATCGAGGAAGTAAGGAGTAACTAAACAAACGTACAGTGCCGGAGCCACAGGCCAGTGCAGACATTCCAGTTGGCAGCCAGATTTGGCAGTGAAGCATTGAACTCTACACGCCGGATGCGGCTGTTAACATAGCGGTTCCACAATGGCCGACCCTGCAGCAGATTTGACTGCGGAACCCTGAGTTGCGCGAAAGCTTGCTCAAGAGTCTCAGTGAAACCATATTGACACTTGCCTCTGCTGTGCGTCCATTGTAGCACAGGCCGCTGAAGATAAGTGATGATTCGGCTACTGCCCAAGCAAAGCTGCAAAAACAAGAGCGAAAAGCAAGCATACAGCACTTGCCGGACAAAAATGGTGCATGGAATCAAAGGGGCTGATTATCATTATGCCATGATACTTACTAGTACTTGCAGCGAGCTGCCAGCCCCACCAACCACAGCAGGAAGAGGCGATGTGCGAGGCTTACTTCGTGCTGGAAGTATCGACTTTCCAGCAAGTCTACAAGTGCCAAGCAACGCCCAATCAGCAGAGGCACCCATGATGCTGCACACCATTGCTGGCAGACAGCCGCAAGCGGTGGCACTGCAATTAGCCGGCACGGTTCACCTGCCCCATACTGGCCAGACAACTTCAACCACAGCACAGCGCAGAAGATGCCCTTGACAAAGCGCAGAAGGCCGGGTAGCAGTGGGCTGGGAATGTGCTTGACAGGGTCAGCCTCGTCCCAGTCTCCCTGCAAAGGTGTGGGGTGACAGCTGAGGCAGGCATGGGCGCAAACCTGCCTTCCCTACGCAGCCCCACGGGGCTCGGAACTCCATCAGCACCTTGCGATCAATGTAATCAAGGAAGTCCCGAGCCTCAAAAAAGGGACCCGCCAGCAAGTTGCCAGACGCAAACATGTAGCTGAAAAATTCAAGCAAGGATGGCAGATGTTGGAGCTGCTTCTGCGCAGCGTACTCGTTGAGCCGCTCCCTCTGCTTCGCACCATCCTGGTAGCTGCGAAGAAGTCAGCCATTGTCATAAATAAAAAAACATTGTCCCAGACATCGACGCAGTGAAACTCAGGCACACCCACCTCACTGCCACAGCAATCAGTTTCAAGGTGAGTACCATCTGCGCCCCCGTAAAATCAAGATGCCCTTCCTGCATAAGCAGGGAATATCAGACATTTGCATCACACTGCACAATAAAACAGTTGCTGATGAAAAAGAACACTCCCGCTCACTTTCCATGCTGCACCACTGGCTTGTAACACGTGCCTGCAAGGCAAGGCGCAGGCCAAACCAATGGTGGGCGGCTCGGTGGACAGCTGGCTGCCAGGCTTGGCTGTCTGCCTGGTGATTGCACATTGCGCACAGAACTACAACGACCCAGCGCACTCACGCCATGATAAGGTAAGGGAACGAGATGAGCCAGGCAAGCATGCCGCAATGAGAGCGGAAGCGCAACATGCAGAAGTACACGAGGAGCGATGGTATGAACGCATGTATGCAGCCATTGCCAAAAGGAAAGTATATCAGCAAGAAGCCGGTGACCACACTGAAGGCATGACGACCTACAATGGGCACAGTCAGTGTGGTGAAGAGTCAGCAGAAGGCAGCGACTGTGCAGCATCCGTCGCGACAGCCACCTCCACTCCATCTCTCACCTCGGCGCGGCACCAATCTGAAAAGTGCTCCCACCACAACAGACAGCACAAAGGAAATGGTGAACCTGAACTGCGAAAGCGACAAACTTATGCTTTGGCAGGTGGCCAATTCCCAAGGCTGCGGCGGCAAGAATGTATTGAAGTCTGTGGCTGTAGCCATGCCTTGCCCGCTGCTGACAATTCGCTTGACAGAAATTTGTGCAACACGATCAAGTGCCGGCGAGGAGCATAGCAGAGCTTGTGACGAATCGCTGCTGGCCAACCGATCGATGACTGCTGCGAACTTGCGATCACAGCACAGTGTGGCAGCCTAAGGCCAGCACAGCAGTCTCAGCAGGCGGCGGGCAGGCGGCATCACCCACCCAGCGACTGTGAGCTCGGTATTACAGCAGCAACACCGACAAATACAAACGTAAAAGGTTTCAAGGTCATGCTTCTACTTCAATGGCGGCTGCAAACTCCGTTTCAAGTGCCGCTGGCTTTGCCTCCAGGTCCACAAACTGATCGGATTTTGCTGCCAGCTCGGCAATTCCAATGCGACCACGCCGGCGGATGAAGTCTGCAACAGCTTGCATCTCTTCAGGGCTGATGAAGATGAACTGCACAGCGTTACAGGGCAGCATCTGTCAGTTGACATGTGCCGTGTGCATGGCACCGTGTGCAGCGTGGTTGGCGGTGGCCTGCTTCAACCGCCCCTCACCTTGCCACGGTCGTCCATGACGCCAGTGATGCTGCCGCACTCCTCCAGCTCCTGCACGCGCTTGATGGCGGCCTGGGTGCGCATGCCAAACTCGGCTGCCAGCTCGTCCAGGGCCACCGTCTTGCGGCGCTTGATGTAGTCCACAAAGCGTGCCTCCAGCGCCTTCCCCTCCTCCTGTGACAGCACCTCCTCGCCCGCCGCCTCCACCGAGAAGAGATGCATCCATTTGGAAGCCTCCTGTTCCTCACGCCGCTGCCGCTCCTCTGCTGCGCGTCGGATCTCCTCCTCCTGCGCAGCTTCCTGCGCTTCGCGCTCTGCTTCGCGGGCGGCACGTCGAGCCTCATATGCCTGTCAGGCACAAGAAACGCAGGCCAGGCTGTGAACAGGTATCCTGACGACGACCATTCATTTCAAGCACTGCTTCCGGTGGGGACGGTAGCCAACTTAGGTTTGTGGCCCTGAGCAGTGCGCTTACGTCTCGAGCAGTAACTTGACGGGGTGCGGGTTCGGCACGCTGCTGCTCCTCCTGCGTGGAGTACAAGACCGCTATAAAGCTTACTGAAAACCTGGGAAATACCGTTTACATTTAATGGAGGGGTTGACTGAACTGCATGGTCTGTCACCTGCTCCTCATCCTCCTCGTCCGATGGTGCTGCACGCCGCCGCCGCCGCCGCGCGCCGCGCCACCCGGCCTATTCAAGCCCCGGGCGGGCGCACCCATGTCCAGTTCCTGTGGCGGAAGCCAAGCCTAAGCATCAAGGCTCCGGACCAGCACTCAAGGCTCGAAAAACTGCCGGCAAGTCTCGTTGGGCAAGCCCCACTCGCCTGTGGCTGCCCTGCATCACGCTGATCAGCACCGCGACTGTTGGAATTCTTTAAGAACAGCGCCACGCCGGCCAATATCAGCAGCAGCGAGCCCACTGCGACCGCAAGCGTGAGCATGTTCACTTGACGTGACCGCACTGGGGAATATGACGTGCATTTACGATGTCCTTTCATCGAGATCGAAGGCTGTCCATTGGGCTCCTTGTGTCCCAGCTGTACATGCAACACACCCCCATCATGATCGGCGCCGCCCGGTTTCGCATCTAAATCATAAACTGACAAGTGACAAAAGCAATTCTGTTGTGGACAATTCAAATGCCGAAAGCGTTCATCCCAGCCCATGCCTCTGGCGAGCCGACACTTCACTTCGCTAATTCCATGCCCTGCTCGTCAACAGGGCTTCAATTCAGGTCCACAATTCTTAGTTCAGCGGGGGAGGAGTCGCCAGCGCGGGTGACATCCTCCTCCCTGCTCTTGGGCATGCTGCAGGCTGGCTGCATCAACGGCGGCATGGATGCCGGGCGGCTCATGCCGACGCCAACAGGGCAGACCTGAGGAGCTGGATGCACTACAGGTCAACCTCTGGCACTCGCTATCCTACTTGCAACAGAGCAGCGAGGAACTTTCAACGCAGCATCGACAGTCCCGCTGTCCAAGGTGCGCCAGCGGTTGCTCAGCAGCCAGTGACAGCCGATGCTGCAAAACTGCGGCCACGAGGGTGCAGGCTGGCAGGCCGGCACACAGCCACAGCGTCAGCCGGACCGCTTAACGCCCAGCAGTGCCCATGTCAGCTTCCGTCACAGAACTTAACAACCAACGGTTGTGGTCCGCTGGGCGGCTACCTGCAGGCAAGCCCCCTGGCTAACCTCTCCACTCTGTCACCAGTCACAAGTGTGCTAAAGTTTGTCAGTCATCGGTCTATGAAATTGCAGGGGCGCGTCAGCCCACCACTGCTGCTGCTCGCTCAATGCTCTGCTGCTGCTCAGCGGCCGCCTGTGCTGCTGCCTGCGGGCCCTGCCCACCCTCCAACCGCTGAAGCGCGTCAGCCTCCCGCTGCTGCTCCTCAATGGCCGCATGCTTGGCCGCCTCTGCCTCCATGCGTGCCAGTGCCCGCGCCGACAGCGCAGGCACTGGATGCGTGCGGCCGGTGGCCTCAATGCGAGCTATGGCGTCGTGCGCCAGCGCCCGCAGCTGGTCGGTGCCCCACTCGTGCGATCGGTTGAGCTGCTCCCGCAGGTCTGTGAACTCGGTGAGCCAGGGGCCTGCTCTAGGGGGAAGGAGTGGTGGTGGCTGAGGGCCTGGCTGCAGAGGTCAGGCAGACAAGCGAACAGGCGCGGCTGGCGCTGCAGGCTGCCGCCCCTGCCCGAGCACCCACCCAGCAGCTGGAACGCGTGTCCCTTGACCATGCGCCAGGGCGCAGGGTGCAGGTCCACCAAGTCGCAATACTCCAGCAGCAGCTGGCAGCCGTCCAGGTGGCCAAACGCGCCGTCCGGGCGCAGGCGGCGCTGCGGGGCGGGGCAGGGGAGAGAGGGGCTCGGCCTGAAGTTCGTTGTGAAGCATGCGCACCTGGCAAACCGCACGCTCGCTGCCTCAGCCCACCTGCGAGAACAGGGCGGGGTCTCGCAGCAGCGACTCTGCGCTCATCACGCCGTCCACCCCCGTCTCCGCCATCAGCGTGTGGCAGTCGCGCAGGGTGCGGATGTTGCCGTTGCCCAGCACGGGGATGCGCAGGGCCTGCGAGGCGGGGGGGACCACCCAAACCGCACTGTCAATTCAGCACTCAGCCAGCTGGCATGGGCAGAGAGCCTGGCTCTGGGTGCCGCACAAAGCTCCCGAGTATACGGCGTGCATCTGCAGCAGCAGCCGCGGCGGGCCCCCATTACACACCTGCTTCACCGCTCGGATGTATTCCCACTCCGCCAGCACCTCGCTGGCACGCCGCTGCTCCCCCGCGTGCGCCCGTGGATGGCCAACAGCCAGGCCCCCGCTCGCTCCAGCATCTGTGCGTACTCCACGGTGCGCTGCACGCAGTCAAAGCGCCGTATCTTGACAGTGATAGGCACCTCCAGGTTGGTCGCCAGGTGGCGCACCATGCCCTCCACAAGCGGCAGGTCGTCCATCAAGTAGGCGCCTGGTTGGGTGAAGCGAGGAGGGAGGGGGTTGGGGTGGGGAAGGGTCGGGCGCGTGGGGGAGGGGGTAAATCAAGCATCGTGGCCTTGCACGCTGCCGTACACCGCCTTCACCACTGGTTGCTGACTGCTGCGCCAAGGTCAGCGCTCACCGTACTTGCCACGCTTGGCAATACGCTGTGGGCAGCCCAGGTTGAGGTCCACGCCATCCACGTGGGGAGCCACGATGCGTGCGGCCGACAGGAACACGTCCTTGTCGTTGGCGCAAAACTGGGCCAGCAGCGGGCGGTCCTGGCATGCAGGGATGGAGGGCAGGCAGGGCAGGCAAGGCGTTAACAGCAGTGGCGCGGCCAGAACGTGTCCAACGCTGCTGATCTAGCACCTGCCCACCATGCAAGTCCCTCTTTGTCCAACCCAAACAAGCAAGTTCAACTAGTTAGGGTGGCAAGCCGGCTTGGCGCACCGTGTCGGTGGTGGTGAAATGCTCGGCGCGGTAGGCGGGCGTCTCCAAGAAAAGGCGGGCATGCAGCATGGGCGTGTAGGCGCCCGTGGCGCCATGCCGCCGCGTCAGCTGTCTGAACGCCAGCTCACTCTGGTCCACCATGGGAGCGACCTGCGCGAAGCTCAAAACCTTCCGTATTCGAGTCTGTGCAGGGCCGCTGGCGGGAGATGGCCGGCAGCAGCCACTGCGCCGAGAGCCGCTGCGACAGGATCAATTCTCACCCAGTATTTTGGAGCCCCCATGGCATTGAACCACTCCCAAGCCTTGGCCTCTTGCGGCACCAGTTCCGGCGGCTGTTTGTGCATGGCGCGCCCCGAGCCCCCGACGCTTTCAAAACTCGCCAGGGACTGTCCCCTCGTATTCAAGCGACGAGCAGCTCCAGTCACTGTGGTGCGCAGCCCAGCAGTGGAAGTGGCAGTCCCCACGAGCATACGACGGGCTGCAGGCTGGCTCAAACGAACACAAATTCACAATGTCAAGCGGGCAAGGGATAGTGCATTCATGCATGGGTGCATTTTCCACCAATGAAGGGTTCACCTTGCAGGGTGCACGGGCGGTGGATGCACATATGCACACGCCCACACTGGCAGATTTAACATGCCAAGGGCTGGCAATCTGCAATCAAATGTTTGAGTCCTGACAAACAGCCAATGAGTGGCCACCACAAGCAGCAGCAGAGTGCTGCACGCAACCGCGGCATGGTTGCCAACTGCAGTTTGCGGGGACGCTTCTGCATGCAGCGGAGCTGTGGTTATCAGCAGTCCAGCGCAATCAATAGATGTGGTTCACTGCTTAGCCTGATTTCAAATGAACAGTGAACTTATCATGGCAGCGGGCTGGTGTTCATCACCAGTCAGAAAAGCTCATTTATGACCATCATGAGTGACGCACGGCAGATGCCTGGTTGTGGATGGTTCAAAGGACCTCCACGCTTTTCACCATTGCCTGATTCAAACGATATAACTTCTCTAGCCAAAAAAGGGACGATGAGCTGTATGACAAAGCTGTATGATCAAGTATTCATCAGTTTGCTGCCAGCCGACTGTCCGCACGCAGGCCCCTCCACCCCCCACCAAACTCACACCCATGGTAAGAACTCCGGCGCCATACCTTGCCAGGCAAGCAAAAGGGCATGAGGGCATGGTGGCAAATGTAATGGTTGGGCATCTGAGTTACTTCAGTACTCCAAAGTTTGGCCAAGGTTGGTCGTGCTTCCCCGCGGAAGGGCCGCGCTGTGCCAGCCTGTCTGCCGGTGGGAGTGGGGGCGGGAGACGTGCGTTCTCCGCGATCGGAGGTCGTTACACACTTACTAACCAAGCGATCGAAGTGTTTGGTGGCCAGAGGACACCACCAAACAGTGTTGTATTTCACCGCCTAACGCACCGCAGCTTCTGCTGGTAGCAAACGCGTCCAATTTGGTGTTTGACGTCGTAAAAGTTTGCAAGCGGGTGGGTAGCCAGGGTTTTGCTTCCGCTCGGTTCTTTTCTCTTGCGCCGGCCGTGGTTTTTCAAGTGCTAGCAGTGCGGTGGACCTTGTATGAAAAGCAGCATTAAACAACGTATGGCTTGCCTTTAAGGCTGCACTAGGCACTGCAGCCCCGACACCTCCCCTTCTGAAGCCGCTTGGCGGTTCACGACAGATGCTTAAATTAACGCACCCAATGTTCTCAGTGAAGGGTGGCAATGCGTTGAAGCTCTTTTTACTTCACATGCTGCTGCAGGGTGGATTGAACCCGTCTGTCTGGTGGCAGCAGCAAAACGTCAGTGGGCATGTCCACAGGGTCGCAAGCCAAGCAGGAGCACTTCACCGACCGCCGTTGGGATGAGGCACTGGACCTTATGCTGCGGCGCACGTGCTATGGAGCGCTTGCAGGCGGCGTGGCTGCCCTTCTGCTCCTCAGTGAGTGCGGTTTGTCTAGAGATTCATCTTGCCTTGGGCGCAGCGACCAAAGGATTCCTGGCAAATGTTGTCGCCCATGCTATGCACGGGCCTGCATAGCGACATTCTTCGCCAGGGCCCTGGTCGTCACATGTTGCATGAGAGCTTGGGCGTCGTGGGCCTGCCACCACTGGAACAACTGAGTGGGTGGGCTGTGCGCTGCACTGCAGGGTCGCCCACCGCCCGCGCAACGGCAGTCGGGCTTGGTACTGGTTTTGGACTAGGTAGCGCATATCAGCAGAGCAATGCCGTTCTACTTGAATTGTTTCAAGGCAAATGAAGGCAGTTGCCCTGTAGACCATGCCCCTGCGAAACGCTGCTCAAGGTCTGCTCCAAACATGCATGATAGGTATCAACCTGTCTGAAAAGTTCCCGTTGAAAGTTAAGGGGGTTGAGGGTTGGCACCCCTTTCCTCCCCAACCCCAGAAAACCGGGCATAGTCCGCCGCTGGCTCCTTGCCCAAGGGCGCTAACGGCATCCTGCTGTTGGCTTGGCTGAGCGGTCATCGTGTCACCATCCTCTCCAGAAATCAATGCAGAAATGCTGCATTTCGTTGCATTCATGGCAGCGCTGGCCAGGGTCTCGGTCTTGCCCCGGCCTGCTCCTGTCCTGCCTGTGCATGCTGAAGCGGGCGCATGTCAAGTGACCTTGCCAAGGTGCCGGCAACATACAGCGGCATGATGGCGGCGCTGGACGCAGACAGCATAAGCCTGCGGCCGCTGAGCCTGCGCCCGGGCGGGGCCAACCCCTTCGCGGGCTTCGCGAAGGGGGCAGGCATCGGGTTGAAGAACAAGGTAGGCAGGCTGGGGCATGAGCTGACCTCCTGCATGGGCTTTGAGTCGGTGATGGCCGATCATGCGGCGGAGGGAAGAGCCAGGGCAGCCCAGCGACAACTAGTGAGGGAAAGCAGCTAGCAGAATTGCACGAGGCGGCCATGTCCAGGAGCCAGGAGCAAGCAGAGGGTTCCAGCGCCGCCGGCGCTCTCCCTGCCGCTGGCGGCGGCGGCGGGGCTGCTGGCCTTCGGCAGTGGCAGCCCACTGCTCCACCCACACCGGTTGCACACAATGCTTGGGATGCAGGCTATGTCTGCTGCCCCTCCCGAGGAGTACAAGAAGAAGGCGCCGAGCGAGGTCATCCACTACTCGCGCGAGTTCCTCATGAAGTTTGTGCAGCGTTACACAAGGGTGCCCCAGGAGCTGCAGTACTCAAACAGCGACATCCTGCTGGCAGCGGATGACCCCATGCGCGAGCAGCAGCAGCAGCTTCTCCAGCGCGTGGCGGCGGATGAGGCAGATGAGCGCGACTGGCGTGCACGCTCAGCGCCCCCGCCCGCCCCGTCGGGCGCGGCAGCCACGCAGCAGCAGCAGCCTCCTGGCAAGCGGCCGGACCAGGCGGCCGGGGCCGGCGGCGGGGGAGGGCGCCAAGATACAACGTGCCACAGACTTGGGGCGCACGGCGTGGCATGCGGGCACAGCAGCCGAGGGCGCGGAGCAGACCCTGCGCAAGGTGAAGGGCATCCTGAACAAGCTCACCCCGGAGAAGTTTGAGCGCCTGCTCAGCCAGCTTATCCCCATGGTCAACGCGTACGAGGTGCTGCAGGTGAGGCGCGGGGTGCATGGGCGGGGTTGTTGTTGGCGCCTGCGCGCCCCCAAACAAACTGGTGCCAGGTGCGCCGCCCGGCTGGCTGGTGCCCGAGGCAGTGGGGGCACGAGGGCCGGGGACGCTGAGCTGCACTGCCCCTGTCCCTTCCCCCTGAGCAGGGCACCATCCACCAGGTGTTTGAGAACGCGGTGCAGCAGCCCACCTTTGTGGCCATGTATGCCGACCTGTGCCGCGAGCTGGACGCAGCGCTGCCCGAGTTCCACGCCCGGGTGCGCCTGGCAGGGGCGCGTGCCTGCGCCTGCACGCGTGCCTGGCGCGCCACTCCGCTGCCGCTCGACCTGGCATGGATGCACGCTGGTGCTGACTGTGTGGGTGAGAGTGCCCCATGAGCCCCCACCCCACCCCTTCCCACACGCACAGGCGAGGACAAGCCCACCAGCTTCAAGAAGATGCTGGCCAACACGTGCCAGGAGGAGTATGAGGCCACAGAGGAGGCGCGCAAGGTGGGGGCTGGAGCGCGCGGTGGTGGCGGGCTGACCTCGCCTGTGCAGCCGCCGCTGGTTGGCCCGTGTGCTTTTTTGCCCCGCAGCGCCAGACCTGCGATTGCTCACGTGGCGGTGCTGCTGCTGCCCCCTGCCTGCCCTGGCGCAGCAGCTTAAGAGCCTGTCTGGCGACGAGCGCGACGACGCGGAGAGGCGTGCCAAGCAGCGCCTGCTGGGCAACATCCGCCTGATTGCGGAGCTGTTCAACAAGGCCCAGGTCAACGACCGCATCATGCTGCTCATTCTGGCAGACCTGCTGGGGGGGCCGACAACGACCCGCCAGAGGACAGCGTGGAGGTGGGGCAAGGGGAGGGGGTGTGCCCTTTGCTGGGGTTGGTGGCTGCATGTGTGTGGTGGTGCTTCGAGTGGAATGACGTGGACGTAACAGCCGTGCTGCTGCTACCGCCTGTGGTGCTGCTACACACCGTGTGCCCGCTCCCTGCTTCCACCCCCTCCCCCAGGCTGTGTGTGAGCTGCTGTCCATCGCCGGCGCTGAGCTGGAGAAGAGCGCTAAGGGCAAGGCGCGGCTGGAGGCGGCCTTCCGCCAGCTGGAGCGCCTGGCGGGGGCCAGCCGCGTGTATGCCGCCCGCATCCGCTTTGTGGTGCGGGACGTGCTGGAGCTGCGCGCGCAGCACTGGGTGGCGCGCAGGGAGACGTTCACGGTGCGTGGGCGTCGCAGGGCAGAGCAGGGTGAAGGCCGTCTTATGAACACCTTTGTGCAGCCCGGTGGCAGCGAGCACTGCCTGCCCCCAGGCAAGGACTGCAAGCGGCTGGGCTCTGTTCTGACCCCCCTCCTACTTTGCAGGCCAAGAAGCTGGACGACATCCGCAGCGAGGCGCAGGCGGAGCTGGGCATCGTGGATGTGCCCATCCCGGGGCTGGAGGCGCTGCCCGGGCGCTGCCACCCCTGGCTGCCAAGCGGCCCGAGGAGGTGGAGCTCTTCCCAGGTGGGCGGCTGCGGGGCAAGGGCGCCAGGCTGGCGACGGCTGGCGGTGACGTTGCTGGACTGCCGGGCGCGTCTGATTGGTGGTGTGCCCTGCTCCCACTGCAGCCTTCAAGAGCAGCGACGCGGGGTGGGCCGCTGCGCGGGGCGTGGCGAGGCCGCGGGCGGCGGCAAGTTCTCCGCCTTCCTGGGTGACTACGTGGCGGTGGCCAGCGAGGTGGAGGCGCCCTCCACCACCGGCAGGTGGGCACGCACCCGGCCTGATGTGCAGCCCCGGGGGGGGGGTCAGGGCGGGGCAGGGCTTTTCTGAGCTGCCGAGTCGTCCGCCCTGCCGCTGCCCTTCCGCTCCGCCGCTGCGACCGGGGCTCACACTCTGCAGCTAATCCTTCGCGGGCCGCGTCGTTCCCCCTGGGGGCGGCACCTCATGGCCTTGGCGGTCTACAGGCTGCGCAAAAAACACCCCGCCCAGACCTCGGCCCTGCTGCTAGGGTGCAGGGCCCGACACGAACTGCAGGGCACACGCTGCATGCCAGGGTGCATGCCGCTGCTTGCCTGCCTGCGCCACATGCCCCACCAGAGTCCCCCCCACACACATACTCCCCATACAGGGCTCCCCGCACCGACCTGTCCGCGGAGGAGCGCGAGTCGCTGGGCAAGTCCCTGTTCAGCGACTACCTGTCGTCGCCAAACCTTGAAGAGGCAGTGGGGGCTGCGCAGGAGCTGGAGGCGCCAGGGTTCATGCCCAAGCTGGTGCAGGTGGGTACCCTGGGGTGGGGATGCCGCAGCAGCAGGCCGCCAGTGTTCACTCTTGAGCGCACGGTGCTGCTGGCCGGTCGACCCCGCTCATCGCGCCCCCCCGCCCCTCTTGCGCGTCGCAGATCGGGTTGGAGAAGGCGTTTGACGCGCTGAGCGAGGCGGAGCAGCTGAGCCTGGTGGACCTGCTGGCAGCGCTGGCAGCGCGCGGTGTGCTGGGCGGCGACGACCTCAAGGAGGGCACTGCGGAGGTGATGGCGGGGCTGGAGGACTTTGCGCTCGACATACCCGCCGCACCGCGCCTACTGGGGCGCCTACTGGGCGCCGCCGCCTTCGGTGGCTTGCTAGGCCTGGACTGGGCAGCAGAGGCGGTGAGGAGCTGCGAGTCGGCAGAGCCGCGCCGCGCATTTGTGGCGGCGGCGCTGAAAGCGGTGGAGGAGGCGGGCGGCGACGAACGGCTGCTGGTGCTGGTCAAGGAGGCTGCGCTGGACCTGCCCGCCCTGCTGGCGCATGACCCGGAGTTTGATGGGGACATGCCCGCGCCGCAGGAATTCCTGCGCTCGCAGGGGCTGGGCGTGCTGGCATAGGGGTGGGCGCCGGCAGCGCCGCGCCGGTCTCCCCCTTGCCCCTTGCTTGTTCGCATCTCTGCATCTGCTTTGAATGGCTTCATTTGTTGTACCTTTTCCTGCCGGTTTGTGTTCCTCACCTGAGGCCACTGGTAATGCTGGTGGTTGAAAGCCAGAAGCACCCTGCGACGATGCAGCCCTCACGCTGCGCTCGCACAGCGCTGCCCTGCCCCTGATCACTCATCGTGGGGAGGAAGCGGCGTGGCATTGTCCAACAGGTCTTTGGCGGCCTGCTGGTATCCGATCGAGCCGGTCTCGGGCTCCCCTCGACCCTCCTTCGATGCGGCAACCTGCGCTCAGGAGCCCCGCCAGCGTTACCGCAGCATGCAGGATTAGAGCACCCTGTTTTCAGTGCAATGCACATGGTGTACAACCCGGGGCCAGGCTTAGCAGGAGAGCCCTGCTTGGCGCTTCCATAGCGATCGGTGAGCGTGCTCATAAGGGGCTCATAAAGGATCGGAATTATTTCCTGCGCATTCGCCGATAGGCGCCGAGCTCATCACAGCTGTGGTGCGTGGGTGTGCAGGCCTTGCGGCAGCGAGGCCGCCACGGCGAGCAGCAGCACAGGACAGCCCTCCTCCCACCCCTGAGAAGGAGAGCGCAGGAGTGCCCCTTGATGGCACAGCAGTAGATGATGTGCAAACTGAAAAGAGCCTTGTGCCCCTCACGCCGGAGGAGCTTGAGCAGCAGGCGGCAGCCAAGCTCCTGGAGGTGAGCGTGTGTGCCACGCCATGGCCTGCTATTTGTCTGGCGCGACGATTTCTCTGTGCCACACCCCATCACTGCTCTGCCGTGCTGACTGCCTTCCGCGCACGTCATGATTGCAGGAGGAGGAGGAGCGACGGCGTGCGCGCAAGCGCAAGAAGGGCCGCATCCGGGAGCTTGAAGAGATACGGGCTGAGCTGGCGGAGAAGGTGAGGGACACTCCCCAGCGGAGGGCCTCCCACGGCAGGGTGCTATCCATCCCCGCTTCAATTTAATTCGTGTTCAGCTCTGTACCCTGGAATGCCTCTTGTCGCAGGAGCTGGTCCTGCTGGGGAAGGAGAAGGAGCTGCTTGAAAAGGAGCAGACCGTGATGGTGCTGCGGGAAGAGGTGGGTTGGCGGCACACGCTGCCCCCAGCGCTGCCTCTGCGCTTCTCCCACTAGATAACCACCCCTTTTGCAGCTGGAGATTGAGAAGAAGCTGCGTGTGCTGCTCACCAAGGAGAAGGAGAAGGCAGAGGTGGGCCTGCCTTGCAATCCTGGACTTCACTCGTGGCGTGCCCTGATACCTGTGCTCCCAGTTGCATTCCTGCGCACCCAGGCACCACCTTGCTGCTGATGCGCGCAGGAAGAAGCAACGCTGGCCATGGGCTTGTGCACGGGCGCTTCGATGCTGCCCTGATGCATGTCAAGAAGGCAACGCTGCAAACGACCTCGCTTTGTTGGTTGCATCGCAATGTCTTGCATAAGGCATAAAAGCTTTGAATTTATACACAAGATAGAGTGGCTCAGCAGGGGTTCATTATCAAAGCGGGACAGCGTCAGCAGGGTACAGGGCTTCAAGGATGGTACATTGAATTTGTTGGCGTAGGCAGGCCAGCATTCGGCACACAACCAAGAGGAACAAGGATATGGCCGTCAAAAGCTCGCAAAATGCTGTCACAGGTGGCAGAGGGCTATCAAAAGCTGTTTCATGAGTGATGTTGGTGGTTGGAAAACCTGGCTTCCTACATGCTGCACTTGACCCAAAGGCCACACTTGATGATGCGCGCAGCTACAACGAGGAGGACATGTGGGAGGCAAGCTGCCAGTGCTCCTCGTCCACGCCGCGGATGGTTGCAAAGCCGGGGCCCGTGTGGTTACTCTGCATTGAGTGAGGAGCCAGCATGTCAGAAATTTGAGCCCTGAAACGCTTCCCAACACGGAACAGGACAGCCTCTCAACAAGCACAGGGCAAGGCTGTCCAACCTGTCCTCATGGGGCTCATACAGCCGCACGCGGCGGATGGGCGGCGCGTAGATGTGCAGGCTGACGCAGCCCTCCTCGCCCTCTGGAATGGCGTCATCATCGCAGCGCACCGCATGCAGGCCCAGGCGGTCGCACATGTAGGCGGTTTCACCCCTGCCTACTTTGTTCGCCCCGGCGTGCAACAATAGCGGGCATGGACTGCACAAGTGAGTGCCACGGAAGGGCTGCTTTGGCTTAGCTTGATGCATACCCAGCTGATCGCGGCAGGGAGCAGCGTGCATGTCGTAGATGAGCATATGCAAGGAGGCAGCTGGGGTCACCACCTGGTGGACGCAATGACGCCCGGCAGGCGGGGTGCCACTGCCGGCTCGCTATGCACAGGCGTGCCGTTGCTTGCAAACCGCAGCTCCTCCACGCCTCCACTGAGCACGTTGAGCCAGCAATGCTGCATGGGACAATGTGCAAAGGGTTTCAGGGGAGGTTGCCCCAAGCAGGCAGTTGGTCAGCAGTCGAGGCGGGCGTGCATCGGAAGCGTGGTAGTCCGGAGTAGCTCACCGAGTTGGCATGGTTGTGCACGCGAGACCGCTGACCCTTGCCCCAACAAATGAGAATCATCTCAAAGTTCTCATTCTCCTCCACCAAGTGCCTGACATAATGCTCGGCATTGAAGCAGGCCAGCTGCCGCCAATCCTGATGCCCGTTCACCACGTACTCCTGCACAGCCTTGCGCACAGCGGCATCCAGCCGTGCAGTTGACTCTGGCGGCTGATACGCATTGATGGTGTAGCCCCGCCGGCGCTCCTCGTCAAAAGCTCGGTTGATGAGCAGGAACAGATCCAGCAGCCATGCATTGGGACAAACGGGCGCCGCTTCAGCTGCAGCACCAGCACCCCGACGCAGCTGTTCCGCCAAGCTGCCGTGGGCAGGCGGGACAACGCCGCCACTTCCTGCAAGGTCGCAAATGATTGCGTCGCTGAGTGCCTTCACCAAAGGATGGGGAAGCCCGCAAACAAGTTCAGCAGGGTTGCTGGCACAAGGTGGTTGACCCTCCTCACCAGCACGAAGGACGTCGGCTAGAGCGGGCGACATAAGCGCTGAGAGCTGCAAGCCTTCAAAGGACGGGTTGCTGGCTCGGCTACGAAAGAGGGTCTCGCCTGAGCCAACAACAGCTCGTAAGCGAGTCAGTCGTTTGTTAATCTCTCTAAGCTTGCAAGTGACAGAAAGAGAAGAATGCAGATGCAGCGAGTGATCCCGGAACAACAGGGAGGTGGGAGGAAGCACAATGGGAGGAGGCGCGGGCGCCCAACCCCAGGCAGGGTGCAGGTCCCTACCGTAGCAGAGCTGCGTTCGCACGTATACACTGGATGATCACGGGCTGGAGGTCTCACAGCCGTGTAGGACGTGCAGCCGGCTGCACGGCTGTGTTTGCCAGCTGGCAAGTGCAAGGATGCGCTTGCTTGATTCAACTGCTTCTGCTATCCACAACTGTCAGGCTTGACATGACAGTGCACTGAGCATGACGTATGTCCTTGTTACAGACAGAAAGTAAGCTGCAGGGGTTGGCAGGGTGATACCATCGACCTCGCGCACTGTGGCAGCAAGATGATGTCTTGCTTGCGTTGTGGGCAGCACCACGCAGACACGAGCCTGTACAGTTGGCCAGGCGTGCTGCACAAGATCTGTGGCATGGGTAATGCTCCTAAATAAAGGTGAGAAATGGTTGCTGCTGCTGCTGCTACTGTTGAGAGAGAACAGGCGCTCAGAAGCTCAGCCCGGCTTCCCGCGCTGCATCTGCAAGGGCCTCCACACGCCCGTGGTACCGGAAGCCGCCGCGATCAAAGGACACCTGCAGTGATGCAACAAGCTGGTTCCGCCCCCTAAAAGGATGCAATAACAAATGGGCATTGCGCTGCGAAAAACAGCTTGCGACTGGGGCAGCCCCTCAGACGGCAGCAGCCCCACACCTTCTCAATGTTCTTCTGCTTGCAAAGCTCTGCGATCTTGGCACCAACCAGCTTGGCTGCATCCACATTGGAGCTGGCGCTGCCGGTGAGCTGCTGCCGGATCTCTGGGTTCAGTGTGGAGATGGCCGCAAGAGTGTGACCCACAGTGTCGTCAATGACCTGCAGCAGCATACAGTGTGCAGCAGCCTCAGCCCACGGTCATGCTTGGAGCACAATGCCTCTAACCCAAGAGCCAAGCGCACTGTTGCCCAGAAGGAGAGTGCAGAAGGCTTGAATGCGTGGGTACAAGGTGCAAAGACCGCCAACTTTAAGCCTGCTCGGCCGCCCACAAGAGCCGACCAGTTGCTACACTGTTATAGTGGAAAGGGCGCAGCTAGTCTGCTGCCACTTGATGGCAGGGCTGACAAGAGTTCCCAACTGCCCAGCCTGCCCACCTGTGCGTAGATGTGGTTGTTAGACCGGAAGACCGCAAGGCGCGGGCGCTCAGTGGTGCCCTCCACCTGCCAAGCGAACATGTGCAGGGCGACAACTTTATGAGGCACACTGCTCTTGGTCATTCCCTTCTCACAAGCACAAGACCCAGGCCCTGTTGGGGCTGCATAGAAGGACAGAAGGGTGCATAGCAGCGCCGGCCTGCCGCCACACCTTGCTGCGGATGCGCTTGTGCCGCTTCTCCACCGACTCACGGCGGGTCAGCGCACGCGCCTCGACGCAAAACCTCGGCGTCAGGGCTGCTGGGACAGAGCATGGAAGGGCGCAAGCTTGGGGGCCACCACGTTTGTGGAGTGGGGTCACGCATTGGCCACAAAGGGCCGTCCAAACCTCACCTGCGCGTGCTGCAGGCTGCATGGACGGGGCGCTGAGGCTCCGGGTGGCGCCCAGCCCGGTGAACGGAGCAAACTT
Source organism: Chlorella sorokiniana (assembly GCA_025917655.1). Classification (NCBI taxonomy): domain Eukaryota; kingdom Viridiplantae; phylum Chlorophyta; class Trebouxiophyceae; order Chlorellales; family Chlorellaceae; genus Chlorella; species Chlorella sorokiniana. The sequence continues at coordinate 3,149,702 of CP084619.1, read as the reverse complement.
CAACGTGGTCGCCTGCATCGCGCTGCGGCCCTCCTGCTTATGTCCCCAACTCCAGATCCACTAACACGACAACTGAGTGTAGGCTCAGGGCGACTGGCACCCACCGTGGCATAAGCGGCTGCCAGGGTCTGTGGAGGCCTGCACAATCGAGCTGCCCCACCGTATGCCGGCCTGCACTGCTTTGATATACATCGTGTGCTTTCAGTCAGATGACAGGCTTTCTGACGCTCGTTCCGCCTTTGTTTTGGAGACCTTCTTGCTCAAGTAGTTCAGTGCAACTTTTTTGCGGGGACACTGCAGTCTTACATCAAGAAACGCAGCGGCAAATGGAGAAAGGGGTCCAGGGCAAACGCCCATCCTCGAAACACAGAGGCAGGACAGATGGTGCATGAACCGGTGTGCAGCGGGATAGGCAAACAAAGTGCTTGACGACACGGAATGCAAATTTCTCAACAACAAAAGAAAGGTTGGAAGAATATTTAAATGTGAAGGAGGAGAGGGTTGGGGTGGGGTCTTCATTAAGGCGGTGCTTCTCCACGCTGCTCAGACCCCAGTTGTATGGGAGAGTTGGCCCATGAGCCACCAGGGGCTGCGTTTCCATCACCCAGCAGCCAGCTGTATGGTGGCGGGTCACGGCAGCTGCAAGGACAGGGAAATCTGAAGGGCTCCTGGTTTGGGAAGCCCCACAGAAGGTTCCCTGACGAGCCGCGCTCACAGCAAGCCCTCCAGCGCCAGGTGCGCAACCTCTGCGAACCGCTCCTCGCTGGCGGATGCCAGTTCCAGCAGGCGCCACGCGCCCTCCTGGGTCACGGCGTCGTAGTCCTGCTGGCGCTTGAGCACAATGTGCCCCGCAATCTCCCAAGCAGCCGGGTCCACCTGCGTCTCCAGCACGTCTGCAAGCAAGGCAGGAGGGGGAACACAGACTTGAGCAGCTCAAGTTCTTGACCACCTTCATTGATCTGATAATCAAGCCGCGAGGCAGTGCAGGGCGCAGCTGCGTGAGCACACCTTCAGGGATCTGGCCGCGCGCCTTCTTTTCGGCAAAGCAGTTTGGGAAGAGGAAGATGCGGGCGCCGCAGTCGGCGATGAAGAGGTTGTGCGGCACATTGGCAGCAGTCAGGCGCTGGCACGCAACACCGACCAGCTCAGCCACCTGCGGTGGGATGAAGGAGCCAAGACCAGGAGTGGGCGGGCTGCCTCAGCACGCAGGCTGGCGACGCCATGCTGCGCCGGCTGCACCCTTGCCCAGCACCCGCGAAGCCGCATGAAGCCCACCTCTGCCAGCGAGTCGCCGGCCTCGAACACCAGGGTGCGCACGGGGTACTCACGCAGCTGCTCCACGCGCACGCCCCCTGCAGCGCGCCGCCGCGTCTTGCCGCTGGGCTGCAGCATACCGGCAGCGCTGCCCTTGGGCGCCAGGCCCAGCGCGACCGAGTCCAGCGGCGCTGTGGGTGCACGCTCCATGGCAAAGGGTGCGGCCAGGTAGTAGGCCTGGAAGTGGAGGTGGTTGATGGTGCCGTAGGCGCCCAGCGAGTTGAAGGCCAGGCGGAAGTAGGGGTTGTCTGCGTGAGGGTGGGGCTGGGATGGCCAGCTCAGCGGCCAGCAGGTGGCGCATGCTGGTGATGCTCACTTGCTGCAGCAGCACACAACAAAAGCACGCATGCGCGCAGGCTGCAACGAGTGCGGTGCGGTGTGGCCCCCTCCAACCCAGGCACCCTCAGTCACTCACCCGCCTCCCGCGCAAACTGCAGCGCCAGCAGCAGCGTATCCGGGGTGACCAGCTGGCGCAGGCTGTCCAGGGCGCGGGGCACCAGCAGCACGTGGCCGTACTCAATTGGCGACACGTTGATGTAGATGAGGCTGGGGGAGGGCGCGGCAGCGCGGCGGGGCGGAAGGCGGGCTTGGAGCAGCGCCCAGGTGCGGGCTCAAACATGAAGAGCACCTCCTGCTGCAGCGCCTTCTTGAAGTTGAACTTCGACTCGTCAAAGTCCTGGGCCACCTGCCCAGGCAGTGGGTTGGGGGAGGGCAGGTGCAGCCGGGGCCAGGCGCGTCAGGCAGGCGCCAGCACGGCAGGGCGCCAATGCAAGCACACCGCATGTCGGCCGCCACGGGCCTGCACACATGCAGCACACTGGCCGCCATGGTCCTCCTTCTCGCGCCAGCCCTGGCTGCGCAGCGCACCTGGTCGATGCGGAACTCCGTGGGCCTCTTCTTGGACAGGCGGCCCTCGTTGCACTGAGCAATGAAGCCGTAGGAGCCGGGGACCAGCTTGGTGGGGCAGGCGGTGACGTCGTAGCGGAACAGGCCCGCCTCCGCGCGGTCCTCCCACTCGCCCAGAAGCAGCGCGTCCAGCACGCTGCGCTGTGGCACCACCTGCACGCTGGCCCCCGAGTCGGAGGAGCCGTCCAGCGAGGCGGACTCGTCGTCTGAGGCACCGCTGCAGGGGAAGGTGTGGGGGTGGGGGTGTGGGGGCGCAGGGGATGATGAGTGACGTGGAAGGCGCCACTCCCGGAACCAGGCGTTGGTTGCAGCGCTTTCAAGGCACCGCACATGGCGACCTACTTGAGCGCGTCGTCCATGTCTGGCACCGCTGCGGCCGCCAGGTCGCCAAAGGAACCAAAGGAGCGCACGCGCTGACGCGGAAGCCGTCGTGGGCTGGGAAGGAGTAGAGGGGCAGCAGGGAGGTGCCGCCCGCCAGCTCATGCACAGCCTTGTCGGGCGTGGCGACAGCGCCCTTAGCTGGGGATGGCAGGCTGGGGCTGGGGCTGGAGGAGGGGGTGGAGGCCAAGGCCGGGCTGCCCCCGCCGATGCCGTCGCTGTCGCCTGCCAGCTGGGTCAGCGAGTAGACGGTGGGGGTGCGGGATATCATGAGAGCCATGGTCCCAGGTGCTGCGCTGCGATGATACAGCAGGCTAGGACGCAGCGTGTGGCAGCGTGGAGAGGGGTGGCTGAGGTGGGGAGCCGGTGGCGCCAAACCCGAAAGATCAGCAGTGCGTCAGCAGGCAGTGCAATAAAATGGTGTTGCGCATAAAATGGACAGTTCCAGGGAATCGCGCTCTAGGGTATTGTACACGCTCGCTGTAAGAGGCAAGCTAGATTGAGCGTGTATCAAGCGCGACCGCCGCCAGACTTGCGCACGGCGTCCTGCGGGGGAGGGGTTGACGGCAGCGGCCGCCGGCGGCACACTCAAGGTTGGCACTTCCGCCACAACCGGACCGTAGAGGCACGCACATTGGGCCGGGTTGTGAGAAACGAAACGCCGGAAGGCAGGAAGAGCAGAAGTGCCGCGAAAATGTGGGCATCGCCCACGAGTGCACCAGACTTCACCGCTCTCGATTTACCTGGGGACGTCCGCCTAGAGATGGGGGACAACCACGACCTCCACTGAGGTGCTTCAAGCACATTCCCCCGTGAACATCGAGCGGAGAGCTGGAGAAGGGTGGGTTCCGTTGCTCGCTCAGGCTTGAAAGCTTCACAATACAAAAGAAGCGGACAAGTGTGGTCTTTTTGACCCATCGCTCATGTCATCATCCCACCCCGTCCGCTTACCTCCACCGCATGAAGCAGTCGCTTTGATGCGACGCGAAAACGTCTACGACGCGTTCATCCTCCTCGTTACTTGTTCTCTATGCACAAAAAACAAGCTGAAGCACCGGCGCACGTCTTTGATCATCCCATGGGGTGCAGAGTTGTGCCTGCCAAACTGGGGTGGCCACTGAACGTGACTTGTTGTTTTACTGTCTCTCACAAAACAGCGGTCAACTGGACATGTGCTGGCAGCCTTGCTCAAGCAGCCAGCTGCCCATTCCAGCATTAGCAGCTATGGACCGACCGCCAAACCGTCGACAGCATCCACAGAGGTGGGGGAGGGGTGGGTGGGGGAATCAGTCGTGGAGGAGCGAGAAGACCCGCGCAGTCTCGTCCTCACTGCCTGCCAGCACCATGTTGCCATCGGGGCTTACTGCCAGGTCCTGCACAGCGTCCACATGGCCACGCCAATGCTTCACGCAGCCGCCGGTGCGCGTGTCCCAGCAGCGCACGCCGCCATCCAAGCAGCCAGTGAAGACCAGCGGCTGCGTTGGGTGCTGCGCAATGCGAGTCACGCCCTGCATGGGTCACAGGCAAGCAAATGCTGTGCGTACTGGCTGGACATGTGCAGCAGAGCCAGCCCGGCTGGGGCGGAAGCAGGTTAAGGCTGCATGGGCCATGATGCGCACGTTAGGGTGCTCGCAGGTGGCTCTTGTGCTGGCCACTGCCGCCGCCAGGTCCCAGAGCACCAGCTTGCCGTCCATGCCTGCGCTCATGGCCACGTGTGGCAGGTGGCGCGAGAAGGCCACCGCCTCGACGCTCGTGTCATCGTCGTGGCCGGCCAGCGACGCCACAACGCGCCCGCTCTGGATGTTCACCACCTGCACACAAGCACGACGGGAAGGGGCGCTGCATGACACCAGATGGCAGCTCAAAGGCTGGCAGGCTGGGGGAGCCAGGCAGTGCACTGCCCAGCCTGGATGCAGCCGTGATAGGCAGTGCTGGGCCGTGACCTGCGGCAGCAGCAGGCCCCACCCGCGGTACGCCATCCTCCGAGCCACTGATGACTGCTGTCGAGTCGGGGTGGATGTCCAGGCTGGTCAGGCCAGCCTCGTGGTAGGGGTGCCCCTGCACCACCACCGTGCAGGCCCCCGTCTTGGGGTTCCAAACCCGTAGCGAAGCATCGCCCTCGCCGCCGCCCGTCACCACCGCCTTGCCGTCAGGGGTGAAAGCGCCGCAGGTCACGGGGCCGCTGTGCCCGGAGAACACCTGTGAAGGAGAGCGCGTCAAGGTCTGCCGGCGGCGCAGCAGGGCCCGCCAGCAGCAGCTGGCCCAGCACAGCTAGCCCAGCCTGGCGCCTCTGGCGGCACACCTGCATGCAGGCCCCCGTCTGCGCCAGCCACATCCAAGCCGTGAAGTCTGCGGCACCCGCCAGCACCACGTTGCCCTTGGGGTGCCAGCTGAGCCACTCCACAGCATCGCCGGGGCCCTCCAGCACCTGGATGCAGCGCCCGCTGGCCACCTCCCACACCCGCAAGCAGCCATCCATGCCGCCGCTAGCCAGGCTGCTGCCATCCGCACTGAAGGCTAGGGCACCGACCGTGTCTGTGTGCCCCGTCAGCTCCAGCACCGCGCCCCCGTCTCCTCAAACGCCTCCTGCCCAACCCGCCAGATGTACGCGCGGTCGTCAGAGCCGCCAGTGGCCACCATATCGGCCTGTCGGGGCTCCACGCCACCGAATACACACCGCCTGCACAGCGCACAGCAGTACATGTGGACGAGGTGCATGGTGCCCGGACTACATCGAGCGTGATTGCTGCGCAGAAACCAACGCGCCGGCTTGCCTGTGTGACCGGTGAACGCATGAATGCTGTCATCCTGCTCCTCTGCCACTCCTACGTCGTCACCCTCCTCCTCCCCGCCATCTCCATCGCTCATGTCACCCTCTGCACCATCAGGCAGCACAGCGAAATGCACTTGATCAATGCCGAGACGTCGGTCGCCGCCGTCATGCAGGCTGGGGCAAGCCGTCAGTGCCTTTGCAGCTACTGTGGCTACGTTGTTGAAATCAATCGAGTGTAAACTGATGTTCGGCAAAGAGGAACGAAGAAAAACTCAAGCGCTTTGATTGCTGGCTGCCGCATGTGCAACATGCACTTTGGAAGAGGGTGCAGTGACGAGTCACCATCTGGCAAATCGCCATCGAGGTCAGCTAGCACTTGGGCGCCCTCTTCAAGCTGCCCTTCTCCGTCGCCCACATAAGCTTTTTCTGCTGTGCCAACCATCTCACGTACGTAGCGACGACCTGTTGTGTCTGCAGTGTGTGCATGCCAACACACCGCTAGCTGAATAAAGGTTTTCCCACATGTGGCCACAAGTTGCCAGCTCAGACTTTCATTGCGAGCGCCAAGTGACGCACTGCATCTTTAGCAGGTCTCCCAATGTTATTTCAAGGTCCCGCAATCATACAGGCCATCGTGTGAGCTGTGCACGGTGCCGGTTGGGTTGCCAGTTGCTCTCGGACACTTCCAGCAGCAGTGCCGCCGGGCGCCAGCGGCTCAGCAGGCTGCTGGTGCCTGTCGGCCACGACCAGTAGTCATGTATACCGTTCCTTTGCTGGTGGGGAGCTTTGTCCTGTGGATTGCGAGCGAAAAAACGCTTCTGCACTTCAGGTAGGGTACCCCAATCATCTGACACAGCGAAATGGGCCATGCAACGTTGCTGAGGAGCTCGCGGCTGCCCCGCCTTGTGCACCGCCGCCAGTGCCGCTGACTCGCTAGTCCCTCACCCTGTTCACCCGTACCTATGCAGCCGGACAGCGCGTCGGTTGTTCTGGTACCTGCTGGCATGTGCAATTGGTGTGGTTCTTGTGCGCTGGCTGCAAAGTATCGAAGGCTTGGGGATGATGTGGGTCTTCCTCAGCGCGGTAAGCTTCAGCGGGTCTTGTTTGTCGCGAAGTCCAGCGTTCTACCAGATGCAACTGTCGTGATATGATGTCCTGTCGCAGATCATGGCAGCGTCCATGATTGAGGATGAGGTTGTGAAGAGCAAGGTGGGCGCTGCGGCTCCAAGGAGCACCACTGGCAGCACCAGGATAGATAATGGACAGCGCCGCGGCAGCATGCAGCTGCTGCCAGTCCTGAGCTGCTTACAGGCTGCCGTCGACCCTTGGCCTTCCCCCACTCGGCGGGCGCCTGCAGGGCCTCACCCTGATGGAGATAGAGGCCACGCGGCGGCTGCGCACCCGGCTTCGGACGCCCGAGGCGCAGGGCAAGGCTGAGCGGCTGATGGACATTGTGGGCACCATCTCGCACGGGCGGGCGCCACGCTGGGCGCACGCCAGCTGTGGGCACGCATGAGCGGCACCATGCGGCGGCTGCGTCAAGCGCTGCACACGCTGTTGGAGCAGGCGAGGAGGGGCCAGCCATGCTGTGTGCCCCACCACATGCGTTTGTGGGTCACTGGCGGCAGCCGCCACCACGAGCCTCGAGCCGCTGCTCCACCTGCCCGCCCCCTGCCCAGGCCGAATGCGACGAGCTGAACTACATCCTGTGCACCATCAACGCCCCCGCCATGGTGGAGGTCTGCTCGCGCTCCACCATGCAGCTGCTCACCAGGGGCCGCCTGCAGGACCTGACCACGGAGACGAGGTGGGTGGGTGTGTTGTTGTTGGGGGGGGCTTCTGAGAGGCCGGTGCATTGTGCAGGGTGTTGTTTGCGGCGAAGTCCCGCTGCGTAGGGTGGCGCGTTTCAGGCGCCTGCCTGCCCGCCTGCAGGTCTGTGCTGGTTGACGCCCTGCAGAAGGTGGGCATGCGCTACCGACCGCAGCGCCAGCTGTGGGCCGCTGCCGTGCTGCTCAACACGCGGGGCTGGAGCTGACGCTGCTGAAGAACTACCTGGACGACGGTGGCGACTACCACACCTGCTACAAGCTCTGCTACAACGACCTGCAGGCGCTGCCGGCTGTGCGCAGCCAGCCGCCTGGGCTTGCAGGGCGTCTGGTGCCCAGGCCCCGCTATGTTCCAGCAGCTTGTGGCAGCGCGGCGTGCTGTTCGGCATGCCCTTAACCGCGCGCTGCCGCCCGTGTGTCCACGCAGGGTGCGCTGCAGCAGCAGGTGATGGAGCACCTGGCTGTGGAGGGCCGGGCGCTGCTGGACGAGTTTTGGCGGGCGGTGCCCGGCGGCCCCCAGGCGTGGTGCTCAAGCTGCTGTCTGACGTCGACGACACCGTCTTCTCCTCGGGGTTCCTTCCCTGCGGGCTCCGACACCCGCTACCCCAAGTGAGGCTGGCAGGTGCACCTGGGGCGTGGAGGGCAGGGTGGTGTGGGTCTGCAGTGCCAGCCCATCCACCGTGCTGCCCCCGCCCCTCTCCTGCGCTGCACACACACAGGAAGTGCTACTATCCGGGTGCCCTCAGCCTCTACGCGGAGTTGGACCGCTGCTTCGCACGGCGATACCAGGCAGCCCTGCAACGCCTGCGCGCCGCGCAGCGCCAGCAACCCATGGTGCTGCCGGGCGCGCCCGCCAGCGGAGAGGTCAGCGGCGGCGAGGAGGAGCCGGGCGGGAGGTCGCCGCGCGCCGCTGATGCAGAGCGCACGCCCCCACCGGAGCTCAGCGCGGAGCCAACCTTCAGCTTGCCCAAGCCCTATGGGCGGAGCGACAGCGGCGGCAGCACAGCGCAGCAGGATGGGCTGGCTGCGGGGGCCACGGCCGTCGAGGGGCAGCCCGCCGGCGGCCGACCCACGCCGCCTGTGCCCGTGCCCTCCCTGCTGCACAGCAGCAGCGGGCTAGGGAGCAGCGGGGCTTTGGGGCGGCCGCCACGTTCGCCGCGGCCCGGGCTACTGGGGCCGCGCCGGTCGGCGGGGCAGCAGGTGCTGTCCCCTTCCAGCTCGCGGCAGCTGCCTGCCGGGGAGCCGCTGCTGTCCCCCGCCGGCACGTCGCCGCAGAGCACCAGCGGCGCTTTCTTGGTGGCGGAGGAGGGCAGCCTGGCGGGCAGCACTTGGGGCGCCAGCAGCGCGGCGGCGGCGCCACGCGAGGGAGCCGCCGACCTGGCCGACACCCTCACCTCGCGCCTGCGCCCTCTGGTCACCACGGCTGCCCCGCACTCTCGCCACGCCTTCCCGCATTGGCGCAGCCTGAGCGGCGGCTTCGACAGCAGCGGGGCCTGCCGCCCAGCCCGGGATGCGCGGCCCACCAGGAGGGCAGCAACCTGGTGTTCCTGTCGGCCCGCCCGAGTCGTACAAGGTGGGTTGGCAGGGAGGTGGGGGCGGGCGGGTGGCTGCTAGATGCAGGGTGGGTGGGCTGGTCTTGGTGGGGCCAGTCTGCAGGGTGCACTGCTGTGTGCTGCCTTGGCTGCCGCCAGCCCAGCCTTCCCAACTTACCCGCCCTCCGGGCACTCGCGCCGCCCCTCCACCATCCCCCCCCCCCTTTCCTTTCCCTCCTCTCCGTTGCGCCAGGGTCTGACGGAGTGGGAGGCGTACCGCAAGTACTTCCAGCCCTTTGTGCACCGCGGCGAACTGGACACCAGCCCCACCATGCTGCTGGGTGCCATGACCTCGGGCCCCAAGGCGCTGCTGCAGTGGCTGGGCGTGGTGACCTGGTTCCCCGCGCTGGCGCCCCCGAGGACTCCAAGACAGCTGTGGCGGGTGGGCCTGCAGCCCCTGCAGCTGCCAGCGCTGACCTGTTGCGGCGCAGCCCGCCGGGCTAGTGCCTGGAGCGGCTGAGGTGCCCCCTCACACCACGCCCCCTGGCCGCCCCTCCCTCTCCCGCAGCCCTCTACCAGCAGCTGGCCGCCAAGAAGCTGAGCCGGTTCCGCGAGTACGCAGCCATCTACCCTGAGGCCTGCTTCGTCCTGATCGGCGACAACGGCCAGGTGGGCGGTGGGCGCGTGGGCGGGTCTGTCCCTTGCCACAGCGCATTCAACTGCGATGCCCAGCCGGTAGCCCCCTGCAGGGTGACCTGCTCTGCGCCGAGATCCTGTGGTCGTCGATGCGCCAGAGCCTGGGCCCCGGCCAGCGCAGCCGCCTGCTGTCCTGCCTCATGCACAAGGTGGTGCCCACAGGTGAGGCGGGGCCGGCACCCACCTCGCCTTTGCAGCCTTGCCGGCCAATCGACGAGTTGGGCGCCGTTTGCCCGCTGCCTGCCAACCGACACCCGCCAAGGGCAGCGGCCGCCAAGGTGCAGCCACGCCTCGGTCTGTGGCGCCTTGCCCCGTCCACCCCGTCCCCCCCCACCCTCCAGGCGTCACCTACTCGATGCTGCGCAGCAGCAAGACGGCCAAGAGCCAGTGGCGGGCGTCCTGGCAGCAGCGCGGCATTCAGTTTGCCAGGAGCCACGTGGGCATGGCGGTGCAGGCGCACGAGGGCGGGCTGCTCACGCCAGAGGCGCTGCACCGCGTGTGCGTCGCCGCCGCAGCAGACTTCCGCCGCATCTGGGCACGCTACGGCGGTCGCCATGCGGGCCGCAACCTGGGCAAGGCGCTGAAGCACCTCAACGCCGGTCAGTCTACGCCTGCCGCGCGGGCCGGCGCCACGCTCCCCGCCCCTCTGGCCGCCTGCCAACGCGCTCCCCGTGTCCTGCGCTGCAGACTTGCGGGCCGCCAATCATGTGCTGCCGCCACGGCTGCAAGTTCCGCCCTGGCGATCCCGGGCTTGATGGAGGGCGACACTTTGAGGGGCAGTCGGCTGCCGCCGCCCTCCCCAGCCCGCTCCGAAGCTTTGTCTGACCTGTCAGCATTTGGTCCAGCGGTGCTAAGCTGAGCCGCTGCCGTAGTCATGATCTTTGTATAAACTGCAACGAAACGTCACCAGTTTTGGCACCCTTGCACGCTGTGAGTGGAGCACACAGTTCCCTTTTGTTTCCTTCTTCATTCTTGTTCTGCCAGTTATCATGGGGAGGCTCCCCGCACTTGCCTTCAACCCCTCGTCCTTGTGGCTATGCTGCTGCTGCTGCTTGCTCAGTGATTTCGTTGACAGGTATTCATGGTGAATAGCCATGGCGCATATGTAATTCTACCCGGCTGGCTTAGCATATGGCATGGCACTGGATGTGGTGCGGCAGCTGCAGGCAGCGGCGGCATGCTATGATGGCCTCAGCACACGTCTGGCCACAAAATCACGTGCATTCTCCCCACAGTGGCCTGTACGATTTACTGAAGCCCAGACATTTGTTTTGCCAGGCCCACAGGGTCGCAGTTGGGAGTTTCGGGTGGTAGCTTGCCGCCACGAATGGCAGTCAGCAGCGCCGTCGTGCGGGCTTTGGCCATCGCATGCGCATCGAAACACATGTCGCCTGCATCGCAAGCGGTGGTTTCTCGCGTCTGCACTTCCTTGCGGTCACCGCCACTGCACACCAGCTCTCTCGGCTTGCAACACCTGAACGGCACCACTCAACGGCGCCATGCACTGTCCCTTGTGGTTGAGGCTGCCCAGGCAGGCGAGATGCCTCGAGGGAGTGGGGCAGCTGCGAGCGTCGACAGCCGCAGCAGCGGCGCCCTGCAAGGACTCGTGTCGGCGCTAGACAAGCGCGATCCGGATGCAGCCTGGGCGGAGTTTGTGCAGCTGCTGGAGCAGGGCATTCTGCCCCCTACACAACTGTGTGACAGGCTGATCTATGGTGAGCCCCAGCTGCTGCCAGCATCATGAACGGTGTGCCAAGCCGCCGACTGCGTGGCAGCTGTGTATCGTGTGCACGCTGCTGTACAGCGGAGGGCCTCCGTGCATGACAAAGCCGATGCCTGCCATCGCGTAGGCCTGTGCGGTCGGCGGCAGTTCCAGAATGCGTGGCGCGCCTACGCCGCCACCACCCCTGCTGGCTACTGCCTCTCGTACAACACCTACCAGGCCCTCATCAGCCTGGCGGTCAAGACGGGCAGGCTGGATGCAGCGCTGGACGCCTTTCGCGACATGCAGGGCGCAGGGCGCGCCCCCAACGTCGTCACCTACTGTGGCCTGATCTCCGCGCTGGGGCGTGAGCGGCGGCGCCGCGGCGTGCGCTACGCCCAGACAGCCTACGAGCTGTGGAGCGAGCTGGCTGCCAGCAGCACTCAGCTGGACGCCGCGGCGTATCGCACTGGTGCGACATTGTGATGCCCTTGGATACTTGCGCCCTGGCCTGTGTCCCTGTCCCGTCGTCGCCGCCCATTGCCGCCTCGCCGCTCTCCCACCGCCCTCCACACCCACAACACTCACCCCACGCCTGCCGGGCAGGGCTCAAGGCGTGTGTGGACGTGGGCGCCTGCGCGACGCCGAGCGGCTGCTGGCGCGCATGGCCGAGGGCGGCGTGGAGCCCGACGTGCGTGCCTACAACATCCTGCTGTCGGGCCACTCACGGGCGGCCAACACGCGGGCCATGTCGCGCCTGCTGTCCCGCATGGCGGCCGCGGGGTGACCCCAGCGCCGTCACCTACAACACACTGGTGGACGGATACGTGCGGGCGCGGGACCTGGGGGCCGCCAAGCGCGTGGCGGCGCAGGCGGCGGGGGCGGGCGTGCCTCTGGACGTGTGGACCTACTCCACCCTGGTCAAGGGTCACGTGCAGGTGCGCGCACTGGGCGACGACAGCGACGGCTGTGCGATTTGGGGAGGGGGAGGGGGGCCCACGCGACGCAAGGGGCGAGTTGTGCACTGACCCGGGTCGCGCTGTGGGGCAGGCAGTTCAAGCGGTGCGCTCCCTCAACCCCCCCCAAAAAACCACCGTCACCTAGACCAACCCCCACCTCAAACACACATCCAGGCCGGTGACTTGGAGGCAGCTGAGGCTGTGCTGGGCGACATGGCTGGCGCGGGCGTGAAGCCCACCTGCGTCACCTTCACCACCCTCATCGACGGGCACGTGCGGGCGGGGGGCATGGAGGCGGCACGCCGCGTGCTCGATGCCATGCTGGCGGCAGGGGAGGCGCCCAACGCCGTCACTTATAACTCCCTGCTGCGCGGCTATGCGGCCGGCGCGTCAGCGGCAGCCTCATCAGGGTCGGGCCGCACAACCAGCCACGGCAGTGCGTCGGTTGGCAGCGTCAAGGCAGCGGCCGCAAGCGCCGCCGCCGCCGGCGAGCAGTCTGCGTTGGCGGCGGCAGTGGAGCTGCTGCGGGACATGCAAGGGCGGGGGTGGCCCCAGCGTGGACACCTTCAACACGCTCATGGCGGCGGCGGTGGCGGCGGGGGAGTGCCCCTGGCCCTGGACCTTGCGCAGCGGCTGCGTGGCGCCGCCCTTAACCCCGACGCCCTTACCTACACCATACTCATCCAGGCGCACGGCCGGCTGGGCCAGGTGGCCGAAGCGGCTGGCACGTTTGAGGCGCTGCTGCGCGACCGCAGTGCGGCCCCCGACCTGCGCGCCTACAACGCAATGGTGGACGCCCTGGCCCGCAACGGCGACATGGCGGCCGCGGAGCGCATGCTGCAGGCTGCCACGGACCTGGCCAGCAAGCAGGGTGGGTGGAGGAGATGGGGCGCCCGTCGGGTTAGAGAGACGGTGTGCATGTCGCGCCATGGTCGCATGCTTGTGGTGTCCCTCCGTGATGCCTGCTGCCCGTCTGTCAAAACCTGCAGGATGCTTTTTCGCCCTCCCCGCAGGCCTGCCACCCCCTTGGAGGCGTATGGTGCTGTGGTGGCGGGGTATGCTCGACAGGTGGCAGTGGGGCCCGCAGTGGCTGTGGTGAGGCGGTTCCACGCCGCAGGCGGCAGCCCCGATGCCCCCATGCTCGACATCCTGGCCAACATTGCCATCCGGGCCGGGGACTACAAGGTGGCCATGCAGGTGGGCGGCGCTGGGTGGAAGGAGAGGCAGGCGCGTGCGTTTTCTGCTTAGTGGTGCCTGCCCCTCAGTTGGCAGCAACCATGCGGCGTTGCACATCCCTGTCAACCTCAGGCTGTGCGCGCCCTGGAGCTGATTGGGTGCGACGTGGACAAGGCACGGTATGCAGCACTGCTGGAGGAGGCTCGATTGCGGGGCGGGGACGTTGGGAGCGTGGCCGACCGCCCGCGCCACAATCGCACATGGGCGGCCTACCAGCGGCGGCGCGAAGCTCGCCGCAAGAATGTCCAGCTGGAGCGCTTCAAGTTCTGGCTGGGCCTTCCCAACAGGTGAGGGAGCTTATGCCCTTCGCCGTGGTGCCGGGCTGTTTTGTGTTGCAACAAAGCTTCCAGATGCGGCTGACGAGTGCTGATGGCATGCGTTGCATTAATGTGCTGCAGCTACTACGATTCGGAGCACGATGCGTCCAGTGATTGGGATTGAGGCACGAGCAGCAGCCTCCTCAATTACTTGCACCTGTGCAGTGTAGCCTGCTGAGTTCCGCAGCCAGGGAACCCTGGTTGCTCTGCATTTCATGCTGTCCCAGTTTTCTACCAACAATTTCTGATTCTTTTATACAATATGTACCATTCAAAAGGTGGTGGCATTGAACACAGTACTTGAGCAACAGTCAGGCCCAGGAATCAAGGGCTTGTGCACAAGCGTCGCTGCTGATGGCGGGCTACGGTGGCGAGCCAAGGGTGCGGGCAGCCCAGGCCAGCGCGCGCCCCACCTCGGTGCGCGTGAAGCCGTACAGGTTGAGCTGGCGCAGCAACTGCTTGCCGTCGCAGTTGCCAAGGCCCAGATATGCGCATACCTGGCTGCGTCGCTGCGTGACATTGCCGCCCTGCACATTTGGCAGCATGCATAGGGAGGTCAACGGGGCATCAATGGGCAAAGCGCTGCCCAGCGAGCAGCCATCCCACCCATGCCGCTCACTCGTGCATGCAGTTCATTGGCCAGGCCCCAACGTATTAGCTGGTCCCGGTCAAACTCGCGGCGCTGCGGGTCGCTGGGGCGGGGCGACGACAGCGCGGCACGTATTGCTGCGGGCGGGGCATGCTCCACACCGACGTTGCCGGCCTCGTGGTTCCTGCAGTGGCGCAGATGGGCAGGCTTGCAAGGGCTTCCCCTGCAAGCATCCTCACCCCGGGTCCTGCGCCTTCACCTGGTAGCTGTCTTAGACACGGCCGCTGTGCTGGGCACGAAGGCGTGCAGGCAGCCGGGCAGGCGCTCATCCAGCAGGCGCCGCGCCTGGCGCCCCGCCACATCGGGGTCCAGCAGCAGCAGCAGGCCGCCGGGGTAGCGACGGGACGCACACTGCAGCTCCTGCATGTGACAAGGGCGTGGGAGGGCTGTCGACACAGGCACCGAGCAAACCGTCCAGCAAAAGCGGCGCGTAGAGGGCAACTGCTCATGTGTGAGCTCCTCCTTGCCTGCACCACTGCTGCGCTGCTGGCCGCAGTCGACGTGCCAAGCACATACACGTCAGCGTCTGGGATGGCATGCCGCACTGCTCGCATGTCGTTCAAACCCTCCACCACCACCAGACAGGGAAAGCGACTCGTGGGTGGCAGTGTGCTCGCTGTCAAAGGTGCGCCCTGGGCGGGTCGATCCAAGCGGAATGTGCTGGCAGTCGCTGCACGCTGCTTGGGTTCTTGATGTCTCAAATTGGCACCTTCCTGCTGTAGCTGGCGGTTGTGATGCCGCTGTGGTGGCTGTCGCACACTTGGTCGTCGGCTTTCTGGTAGTGGCGGCTGTGCTGCCCTGCGCTGGCGGGGTAAGGAGTCATGCATGGAGCGCTGCCCCGCGCAAGACATACTTGCTGTTCCAACTGGACGAAGATTTGGCACGTTGTTCCGGCGCCTCAGCAAACAACCTTTCCCCACGGAGGTGGGCCCAGGCGAGCGCGATTTTATCCACCTATCCGCTCCCAAGGTCTTGGCCGACAAATGTTCCTTATCCAGTCGGAGCATGCGTTCGCTTTGGTGGGACGCTGCTGACGACTGTACCGCCATTTCCCTTACTTCATTTGCTGTCGTGCACAGAAATCGGAACCACCGGTAGTGTCCGCAAAGACTTATGCCTGGGTTGACGGCTTAGCCACTGCCCAGCGGTCATGGCGCTTAGCGTTGATCTGGGGGCTGCTGGGACGCTGTCCTTTTCGTTCAATCAGGACGCCAGGTGGGTTCTGTCTGAGGAGGCGTTGGGTGCAGGTCAACCGGCAGTAGCGGTGCTTGCATGACCTCGTGCTTGGCGCGTTCGCCGGCGCCACGGTCTGCTCAATGCCGGAACTTATCCCTGCTCCCAGCTGCATCTCCATTGCTGACTTTCACGGTATTCGCATTTTCAACTTGACAGCTCATCAGGTGCGCGGACCACATCATGATGTTGCTTGTGTTCTTGCACGCAGAAAGCGCTGCGCATTGCTGCACTGGCTGTGTCAACCTGCCGCTTCTGTCTTCGTCCTGAAATGCAGACCTGCCTTGACCTGCCATTGGGTGCCATCAGGTAAGCTACTCTCTTCCCTGCAGCGAGCACTGGTTTAGGACTTGTTTGCCGCTTCAAGGCTAATGGCCCACCCTGCTGCTCTGCCCTCATCAATTTCCTTTCGCTCCACTTCCTGCCTTGATCTTGCTAGCAGCCTTGCCCGGATGCTCTTCTGTACGTCGCTGGTGGCGTTTGTGGGAGCAGGAGAGCAGGCGCACCTTTCGCCCCGCAAGCTCAGCCTGCTCAACACCCATTCCAACGCCATCATCCAGAACCTTTCCTTCCCCTCCACTGTGCTGGAGGTGCAGCTCAATCGCAAGCGGTGCGCCGCGGCCCATGCGTGGACAGCGTCCTTGAACCGTCTACGGCGCTTGCGGTCATGCACATGATGTGACCACTGGGCTCCCTCGACCCTGGCTGCAGGCTGGTTGCGGTGCTTGAGCGCCGCGCCTTTGTGTACGACCTGGAGAGCCTGCACCTGCTGGGCACGCTTGACACACCCGCCAACCCGCGCGGCCTGGCGGCGCTCACGGCTTGCTGCACCCCCGCCGATCTGCTGGCTCTGCCCGCCGGTGGGGGTGCGCTGCGTGTGTATGACGTGGGGCGGGCGGCGGCGGCGGTGTGGATGTGCTGTGCGAGCTGGAGGCACACAAGTCGCCTGTGGTGAGCAGCTGCAGCCTACTCCCAGCCCTGTCGCGCTCCAGTTTGCGCCCGCTTGCCTGCCCTGCGGCCGTGCTTGCCCGGGCCACGCCTAGGCTAGGGGGTGTGCTGCGGGTTCATTCGCAGGCTGCAATGGCCTGGGACCAGGAAGGAACGCTGCTGGCCACCGCCTCCAAGAAGGGCACGGTTGTGCGGGTACATGCGGTGAGGCCAACTGCACTCATTGTGAGGCGTGGAGGGCAGCGAAAGCTGCCAAGCATGCGTGCTCATGCGACGCGTGCTAAGGCACTCATGCGCCCGCGCCCTGTTGTGCAGGTTCGCCGCAGCGAGGGAAAGGCGCTGGAGTTTAGGCGGGGCAGCACCCCTGCCTCTGTCACCTGCTTGGCCTTCTCACCCCCAAGCATACAGCCTCGCCTGCTGTGCGCTGCATCCAACCATGGCACTGTGCACATCTTTAGGCTGCACCCGCCTGGCAGGCGCGTCAATTCTCGGGCGCGTCAGTTTCCGTTTGGGCAGGCTAATCAACCTTGGCAGTGGGCCACTGCTGGAAGTAGATCACAGCTGGATGCGGGGCACAGCTGGAGTAAGCGCCCGCAACCCTGCCCCATGTTTGCAGGCATCCAGCTGCCAAGGCAGCGCAGACGCTGCTTTCCGCAGTAATTCCTGGGGTGGAGCCACAGCGCCCGCTGGCAACTGTGCGGTTGCCCGCCAAGGGGCAGCCCACCAT
This sequence comes from Chlorella sorokiniana, assembly GCA_025917655.1. Lineage (NCBI taxonomy): Eukaryota > Viridiplantae > Chlorophyta > Trebouxiophyceae > Chlorellales > Chlorellaceae > Chlorella > Chlorella sorokiniana. Next base: position 3,132,506 of record CP084619.1, on the reverse strand, counting down.
CTGTGCGGTGGTGCACGACGCTCCCCAGGATGACGGCAGCCTCGCGGTCGGCAAGGCAGCACTGGATACCAGGCTGGCCGTGGCCACTGGCGAGGGCATGCTATACTTGTTTCGCTTGGAGCTGCCAGCGTCAGATTTAGAGCATGGCAGCGCTCCACCGCTGCACTCGCTTGAGGGAGAATGGAACTTGGCCGGCACCGCAAGATGAAGCGGTGTCTGCAGTAAAGGCACTGCCGCTCTATTAGACAATCACTGCAAATCCTGACATGGGTGGGCTGGGCGTGGGAACTTAGCCGGTTGAGGAGGTATATAGTCTGGCACCTTTGATGCATGTACATATGTCTGCATGCCGCGGCAGCACGTCCTGCTTGGCGCCTGGGTGGCGCCGTCAATGGCGTTGTTCTGCCACTGCTGGCTCTCACGCCGGTGCATCGCAACTCCATTGATGCCATGGCGCGCTTCATACAAGCCGTGGGGAAGGCGCTGCGGGAGACTGGACTGGCGCTCGACAGGGCGGGAGCCAGGCTTCGTGGAGAGTACGCATTTCTCGAAGAACGTAAGATATTATTGAAAGATTGCCCAGCAGGGCAGCCCTGATCGCTCGGGAGCGTCCCACGTCCGCAGCAGAGAAACCCTGCCCTGTCTGCGCTAACAGGGACCTACTATTCATGACAAGGCGCTCATAGACTCTACTTCTACGCTGCAGTGAACCGGCACCGCACACTGGCCCCAGTTTCGGGTCACAGTCCCAAAGTCGGCAAGGACGTCTTTGTGGCGCCCAGCGCAGCAGTAGTTGGCAACGTGACGCTAGGGGACAAGGCATCAGTGTTTTATGGCAGCGTGATAAGAGGTGCAATGCAAGCGGCAGTGGTGGCGGGTCCGAACCTACTGCCTACTTATCGCGTGCTTGCCCATCCTGCCGTCAATCACCCTACATGTCATTACTATCCCATCTCTATTGCAGCGGACAGCGGCAGCATCAGCATTGGCGAGAAGACGAACGTCCAGGATGGGTGCGTCATCCGCACGGCCACCTCTTTCCTTGCTGGGCATGCAGCAGACACAACCATTGGCCGCATGGTGACAGTAGGCCATCAGGCCAGCTTGCATGGCTGCACCGTGGGCGATCGGGCGCTGGTCGGAATGAAGTCTACATTGCTGGAGGGATGCACGGTGGGCTCCCTGCTGTGCCAAGCATCTGCAGTCTGCCGAGCTGGGACACCAACTCTTGCTTCACAATTGAGACTGCGCATCTGTTTGGTCAGCGGCGTGTTTGTTTCAATGTTCCATGCAATGCACCTGAATGCAGGTGGAGGATGGTGCCATGGTGGCTGCAGGCGCAGTCGTGGCACCGGGCACTGTGGTCAAGTCGGGAGATCTGGGGAGGTGGGACGTGCGCTGGCCGTGCATGGCACCATTGAATGCCTCTGTTCTTCACATCTCATGCGGAAAGCTGCTCTTGGCCAGCTTGCCTCCGCAACGCCCTTCCTAATTGCAGGCAACCCAGCGGTGTTCCTGCGCAAGCTGAAGCCAGAGGAGGCCAAATTCCTGCCAGAATCGGCCGAGCACTATGCACAGCTGTCGGCCGAGCACCTGGCGGAGAGTTACAAGCCTTTGGAGCAAATTGCTGCAGACAGAGGCTTGCTGGCATAGCCCCGCGATCGATGAGCGCCATGTCTCAAGGAACACCGCTGGGCCGAGCTGCTATCCATCTAGCTTTTGTTGTATGTTTCTGTTTCCTTTTCAACTGCTAAGAATACTGACACTCTGGAACTGTGGATGCTGCCAACACGGGTCCTGCGCAACTGGGGCAGCGCAGGGGGCGGCAGGTGCATCTGATGCTGCATGAGATGCATGCTGTCGATGCCTGGTTGGCACAGCCAGTACTGGCTAGTGTCCCTCCCTGGGCATGGCAACTGTCATTGATGCATTCTTGCCGATAGACTCTGTTGATTTATAATGAACGCCCTCAAGGCACTCACAGACGCCACGAGGGAGTTCAGAGTTCAAGCTATTTCGGAGGCTCGCGAGATGTCGTCGCAAGTGGTGAGAGCCGGCTGGATCACCATCTGATCGGGACTGTGTGTTTAGGCGACGTCCCCACTCTCGAGTGCTTTTGCCTTTGTTCAACACCTGCTTTTGTCTCTTGCAGGGCCGGCAGGCGGCGAGGTTTGCGAAAGAAAGTGGCAAAAGGGTGTCGTTGCAGCGGCAAGGGGCACGCAGCAAACAGGTGTGTCATGGGTTGCGGCAGCCGCCCTCTGCTGTGCCCCCTGAACCGCCCTTGCCACATGTGTCTAAGCAGGCAGAGGCCAATGATGGCGGTAAAGATGATGATGCGGATGCAATGGATGCACCCACCACAGCAGCACGTGGCTGGGGGAGTGCCATCATGTCGTTGGGCGGCGAGCGCGTCAGCCCCAGCCGTCCCCAGCTCGAGTGAGTGGCTGTGCTTCTAGCTCAGCCTTGCATGCCGAGGCGGCATGTTCAAATTTGTGGAGCATTGTGTCATGTTGGCGTGTCCTGCAGCGCAAGCGAGGGCAGCGAGGAATCCCAGAGCGTAGCCAACGATGCGGAGGAGCTTCTCCAGCAGTTGAAGCAGCTTGGGAGAATGCAGATGGCAAAGCAGCTTGCCCAGCGCAACTGCATGCAGACGAAAGAAGTATTACAACGCAGAGTGTCACTGCGGCGGCGACAGACACAGCAAAGGAGCAAGAGTACCTGGCGCGGGCGTTGGAGGAGCGTTTGCGGGCGCTGCAGAGAGACGCTGTGAGGCGAGAGCAGCAGCTGGCATGGCTGGCCGCAGAGCAGGGCAGGCTTCAACAGCAGCTGGAAGCCGCAGGCAGGGAGATAAAGGAGAGGGCTGAGGAGGCGGAGCAAGCGGCTGCAGGGCAGGCAGCTGCACGGCAGTCCGTGGCACAGCTGACGGCGGAGCTGGCTGAGGCGAGGTCCGCGCTGAGTAGGAAGCAGGAGGATGCGCGCGCGCTGGGGGCCGCCGAGCGCGAGGCCCTGCAGTTGAGGATTGAGGCTATGCAGGCGGATGTGGAGGCTGCTCGTCGTCGGGAAGAGGCTGCCCAGGCGCGTGTAACTGCTGCGCTGGCAGAGAGGGATGCCGCCGAGCAGAGCCGCCAGGAGGCTGAAAAGGCACGGCGGCAGGCTGAGCTGGCAGCTTCCACAGCGGCGTCTGTGGCGGAAGCAGAACGGCGGCAGCGAGCAGAGGCGCAGGGACTGAGGTGGGCAAGAGGTGGGCGCGGTTATTGCCATGTGCAGGCGCTGCTGGAAGGTGGTGGCTACAGCCCCTGCTGCGCCTTCCTCTTGCAGCGAGACGCTGAAGGCGGAGGGCGAGGCGCGCAGCCGTCGCTTCGAGGCAGCGGTGCAAGGGGCGGTGGCCAGGATTCGGGCCGAGCTGGAGGCTGAGCTGGATGTGTTGCAGAGCCGGTAGGGTGCATCTCTGTAGTGCTGACAGGCACCAGGCCATCCTGGGTTCCCTGCCCAAGCTGCAGGTCTGCTGTGAAATGCAGGTTGGGGGAAGCCGAAGGTGCAGCGGCAGCCCTGCGCCGGGCTCTTCTGGATGCGCAGGGCCAGCTGGAGTCTTGTGAGGGGGAGCTACGCCGCCGCACCGCAGAGGCGGCAGGGGCGGCCCTGGTGGCTGCGGAGCGCAGCAGCAGGCTGAGGCGCTGACAGCAAAGCTGGATGTTGCAGCTGCGCAGCAGGCGGCCCTCAATAGGGCAGCTGCAGAGGCAGCGGCGGCGGCAGAGGCAGCCGATGCGCGTCGATTAGAGGCTGAGGCGCAGCTGAGCGCTGCTGGCGAGGCATTGCAGGAAGCCAAGGCAGTGCACAGCATGCGCGAGGCCGCGCTGGAGGCCCGGGTGGCGCTGCTTGAGGTGCAGGCGGAGGCAGCGGACAGCAGCCTGCGTGCAGCGCAGGTGGACGGCTCCCTGGCGGCTGCGGATGTGCAGGCAGCCCAGGCGGAAGCTGCTGCTGCAAGGGCTCAGGTACGTGCGTTCGCAAGCAAGTGCTCCAGGCAGTCACCTTGCTTTACCCCCCATCCCATCGCCCTGCCGTCCCACCCCCTCCCCCTTCCCTCCCGCTCCCAGGTTGAGCAGCTGGAGCGCGAGCTGGCAGCGCTGCGTGCCACCGCCCCGTAGCAGCAGCGGCAGAAGTGCCCAACCCCGAGCTGGGGCCCAGGCTGTCGATGTGCTGGCGTTGCTGGGCGTGGGCGTGGGCAGCAGGGGCGGGGCTGCAGAGCCTGAGGCCGCCAGGCGAGATGTGGAGCACTGCGCCGGCTGCCCCTTGCCTCTGCTACAACAGCGCGACGTGCAGCTTCCAGGAAAGGGATCACAACCGGCAGCACTGCGAGCGTGGTGTCACCGCGCACCTGGCTTTTGGTGGCTTATGGCGCCGTGCTGCACCTGGCCCTCATGGTCAGCATGAGCCAGCACACGCACTGCCACCACGCAGAATCGCTCCCCGGACACTAATCGCTCGCCCTTGAACTATCCATCCTTTCAAATGTAATTGACAGGCAATCCTTCACCACAGTCTGTCTGGACCATCAAGGCTATACTTGCAGTGGCACCATCCCTACGCTGCTTATTTGTCATCCACCGTCCTCGTCCTCCCTGCACGCCATGGTGGGCATTGGCTTGATGTTGGTGTGAGGCAAGGCGGCGCATGCATACAGCTGGCGTTCTCACGTGTCACTGATGATGATTTCAGCGTCAGTGTCAAAGATGGAGGCGTGCAGGGCGGGGTCCTGGCCCGCAGGGGCGGTGCGCTGCTGTTCTGGCAAGCGCTCAACACGCCCAACTGCCGCTGAAAGGTGCTCGACGGCAGCAACCATTGCAGCCTCAACAACCGCCTTTGCCTGCACTGTCAACAGGGTGGGATGTGCTGGCTGCGCCAGGGTCGATATGGACTGCCCTCCAATCGGGCTGCCCTCTCCCTGGCTGTGTTGCTGGTTGGGCATGCCAGCAGCGCTGTCCAGTTGCTTCACGTCAACGTGCTGGTCGTCAAGCAGCATGGATTCCAAGAGCTGCTCCTGCTCCTGGGCCGGTTGCATGGCCTGCTCGTGATGCTGGATCGCACCAAGCGACATGCTGCCGATGTCCAGCCCGCTGTCGCTGTCCTCCTCCACTACAAGCTGCTTGCGCCTGCTGCGCCGCTGAGTTGCTGCAGCATTTGCAGCTGCATCGCCTTCGCTGTCGCTGCCCAGCATGGCCTGCAACTCCAGCTCACGCAGCTTGCGCAATTTCTTGCGGGGTCGCACGCCCTGCTGCTGCTGGAGCTGCTGCTGCCCAGTAGGTGCAGCAACGGCCTCTCCCTCCTTCTTGTAGCTCCGCCAGGTAAGCACGCGATTGCGCTGCTCTTTTGGCATCCTGAAGCTGAAGTGCATGCCATGCTCATGTAGCAGCTGGAAATGGGGAAGGCGAAGGTTTCAATGAAGGGAGCATCTTTTGTTGGCCTAGATTACAGGCCTCCGCCTTTCTGGCTCATCAATAATCGTTGTGTTCCTCAACAGCCTGGGAGCACATGTGTGCCCGTTCCCCGGTCCCCCCCAAACAAAAAGAGAAAAACCACACACACGCGCACACACACACACCTCTTTGAGCTGCATCAGCGCATTCAGCTCCTCAATCATGTCAGCTCGATCTTTGGAGGGGTTCTCCCACCGCCGCCTGCGCCGCCCCAGCCAGGAAGCAGGCTTCAGGGATTCCTGCTGGTCCACCACCACGCCAACCCACGTGCTTTGCGGCCAAAGCAGCATGGTGCAGATGTGGGTGTGCCCACCTGTCGTAAGCAAAAGCCACGCCGTCCCATATTTCTTTCAGGTTCTTGGCACGCTTTCCCGCCTTCGGATCCTTCTTCTTCAGGTGCCTGCAGCTTAAATAAAGATACGTTAGTATCACAGCCGACTGCCACCCAGCATCATGTCGGCGCAAAAGGTTATTGATTCCTCAGACACTTGAATGAATCACTTTATCATTCTGTGCAACTTGTCCTCATAGTCCTCCGCAGCATCATCTGAAGAAATCGTTTCGTCATCAGGCACACTGCATGCACGCCATGCGTGCTCTCAGCCACAATGATAGAGGGCAACAGGAAGCAGGGGCTATGCAGTGAGGCACTCACAACATCCCATCATCACCGTCATCCTCGCTGCCCTCCTCAGCAAGATCGTAGGTGTCTGCAGGCAGGCTTGACACTGAATGATGTGTGTGACCGCCAGCCTTCCGCCGCCGCAGCACATTGCACCACAAATCATGGGAGGACAACTGCAGCAAGCACGCATGCCCCACCGTCCATTTCCACATCATCGCCAAAATCGCGCAGGTCATCCTCGCGCCGCCCGCCTTGGTACATGACATCCCTGCCATGCTGCACCTCACCTCTCTGCTGCCGTCGCCGCTGTTGTGGCTGCCCCGCTTGCTCCCCTGCATGCTGATCTGCCTCTGCTGCTACTGCTGCTGCTGCACGGCATTGCGCGTTGCTAGGAAGCTCAGCAGGTGGACTGCGGTCTTCTACGGCTGCTGCCGATGCCGGCAAGGCTGCTCCTGACCCAAACATAGCCCTAGGCCCAAGGTAGCCAGACGGCCGCACATTATCAAACGGCAAGCCTGTGCGAGGTTGCTGCCTTTGCTGCCTGCCTTGCAGTGTAAGCGCGGCCTGCCCTCCATGAAGGCGGTCAGGTGCTGCTGCGATAGCTTTGCAGGCAAGGCGGGTAACTCTCCATGCCGGTGCTGGTGAGAGGCATCCTGTCGATGCTGCTGCACCCCAGTATGCTGGTCCCAGAGCATCAGCGCAGCATCATGCTCCAGCCGTTGTGCATCTGCCAACTGGGCGCGAGGCTCAGGCGTTGGCGGCTGCAGCGGCTCGTGCTCGGTGGGGAGGCGCTCGGCTGCCACTGGCGGAGCCCTGCAGCAGTCAGAAACCCCAGGTTGTCAGCTGGATGTGTTGCTGAGCAGCATCCCTTCATGGTGCCCCTGCACAGAGTCCACGCCTGCAGCTATCGCTATAAGTCACAAGTCCCGCCAGCTTACCCATCTGCGAGCGCAAAGCGCAGCGTGCCCGCAGGGCCCGGCGCCACGTACCCGCTGCGGCCACGCCGTTCCTGCACCTGCTGCCATGCAAGTTGGAGGGGGCCCACTCTGGCGCCAGGCCAGCCACCTGCACCACCTGCAGCCCTGCTGCCTCTTCCAGCACCCTGGCCAGTGAGTCCACTGCAGGCGGGGAGGACCATGCAGGGTCGCTCGGCAGGGGCAAGCGCAACGAGACATCCAGGCCAGAGAGGTGGGCCAGGGCCAAGCAGCGCGCACGAGAACCCTGCCTGTGTCCTTGCTGAAATGCTGGCAGTCAGCGGGCGGGCCAAGCTTGAGGCACTCCAGGGTCGTGCGACAGCCGCCATGCGTGGGAGCCTCTGGCTGGGGCGCTCCCACATTGGCTGGAAGGTGGTATGTGGCCAGCTGGCGCAGCACCTCCGCCCAGGAAGCGTCGCTCAGGCCTGCGCAGGAGCCGGGCTGGCGCTAAGCCGTGTTCGCCCTGCTGCTTGCCCTGGCCCATTCCCAGCCAATGATGCCATGCGCAGGGCACGTGACCATCCTTCTCCCGCGGCTCACCCAGGTGCTGCATGTCCAGCAGGGCCAATGGCGCAGCCTGAAACAGGCGCGTTTGAACCCACCAAAGCTGCGCTGGCTCAATGAATCCCGGACTTGCCTCCTGCGGTGCTGGTGCATTGCGGGCATTGCCCTGCTGTGCCTGCTCCAGGCTGCAGCCCAGCAGCGCGTTGCCGGCCAGAACTAACCGGCGTACACCCGTCAATGCCCTCATCATCCTCCAGCTTTGGAGCACTTGCATCACATCTGCATCAGCAAAACCAGGACAAGCTAAACATAAGTGTCCTTGGCGTTAGCCGGGGCAGCACAAAAGATGCAGCAGCACCTGGTTGCAGGTGGCAGCCCGCCAGCACCAGGCCCTCGAGCATGAAGCACTGCTTGAGGGTGAAGGGAGCCTCCAGCAGCAGCATCTTCACTTGTGCCGTGGTGAGCGGGTGCCCTGACATATCCAGGTGCACGGTGCGCAAGTAGCGGTCGCAAGGCACTCCGGGGCTGCCCCTTCTATGTCGGCGCTCCCCGCCACCATGCGCAGCACCGCCTCGACATGGGCAGGCAACGCGTCTGCTGGAAGCTTCAGCACCGCGCCACCTGCATGGGTCGCTACGCATGATTCAGTGCACCTGGTCCAACGTGGACCCCATGGCACACTCTATTCTGGTTAACTGACCGCCACTGCACGAGAGGTAAGTAGCGACCCAGCGCACCTCGTCCAGGCCGCTGGTACGGCGTCACCGCTGCAAATGCTTCGGCAGGAAGCTCATTCAAAACCCGCAGTAGTTCTGCGTGAGGTGCTGCGCCCAGCAGCAAGCAAAGGGCAGAGAAGGCCTGCGCTGCAGGATGCTGCAGCACTGGCGGCTGTGGTGCTGGCGGTGACGGAACAGGCCCTGACGCCGCTGCAGTCGTCGGCTCTGCACCTCGCAGCCCGCCAATATCTCTTAACCCATATAATTGCACAGCTGCGACAGATGGTGCTTCACTAGTGCCGCGAACTGCGCCAGCCTCAATGTGCTGGTCCGGGCTGTTAAAAGCGGCAGCTAGAGCCTCAAGCTCCCCCTCTTGGCTGTCCCCCGCGCCTTCCATGGCATATTTGACTCGTTAGCACGACATTCAATCGCTGAAACTCTGAAACCCGCCAGCTGCTGTTATCTGTAGGGCGGTACAGCCACTCGAAAGCACGAAATGTCTTCTGTCGCGACACGTCGCGCTTGTAACAGTTACGCTTCGCACTTATCGGCATCTTACTGGAGGCGTTTCCGCAGCAGGAAGAGACAGTCACCCACCCCCGCGCGCAAACGATCAGACTTAGCAGCTTGGACTCGCGGCTATGCAGCCGCAGCTATCGTTAGATGTACAAACATGGATGCAGCCAGCGGACAGAGAGGCGGGTGCGGGGTGGAGCGAGGATGACACGCCCCGAGACTCCCCTGCTTCCCCTGGCAGCCTGCCCTCCTCGCCCACAGCGCGCAAAACCAAAAGCAGAGCGTTGAGGGGGCTGCGCGCAAACAGTCTGAAAGAACCCAAGGTACGCCAAGCGGCGGCCCCAAGCCCGGCATAACCGCTCACTGACTCTGCAGAGTCTGTGCTCTTTGGGGGCTGCTTGAAAGTGCTGCCTGCAATGCACCACTAGCATTATTGCTGACACGGCCAGCATGCTGTAAGCTTGGCCAGGGTTACAGTTCAGCTGTGCAACTCCTCCTGGACAGCCTGCTGCCCGCAAGGGCAGGGAGAAAGTGACCCTGCCCCGCCTGCTTGCCTACCCTGCCCCTGTGTGTGTTTCTTGCAGGTGCTGCTGGTCAGCGACATGCACCGCACCGAGTCAGCCATGGACCCTAGCCTGTTCCAGTACCACCAGCACTTTGAGGCGCCCTGGCAGCTTGTGGGCAAAACGCACCTGAGCGAGGTGTTCCGCGTGCGGCATCGCACAACCGGCGAAGTGTTCGCCGTCAAGCGCTCCCGCCGTCGCTTCCGCTCCAAGCTGCAGCGAGAGCGCTGCCTGCGCGAAATACGCGCAGTGGCGGCACTGCCACCGCACCCCAACATCGTGGTGAGCGAGCGGTCGGCACGGGTGCCTTCTGGGCGACTGGGCCTGGGAAAGTGTGCCTTGCATGACTGTAGCCATCTCAGGTCCACCATGCTCTTTCCTGTCGCAGAACCAGTACCGTGCATGGCAGGAGGGAGGTCACTTCCATATTCAGGCAGGGCAGCGGATGATGTTGTGTTGCTCGGTGCCTGGCCTGCCCCATGTGAATCCGCGGCTCATCATGCCATGTGCATGGGCTTTCATTATCTCCCTTGCTGCCTGCAGATGGACTTTTGCGAGGGGGCAGCCTGGCACACCAGGCGCACAAGGTATGATAGCAGGGGGACCTGCACCGTTTATAGCAGGAGCTTTGCAGGAGGCCATGTTAGGGCAAGCAGGATGCCCACTGTTGCACAGTATGCGTTCCAACCCCACAGGCCACGTTGTTATGCTTGCCTGCAGGCCTCTGTGCAGGGCGGATGCATGACCCATGAGCAGCTGTGGATTGCCGCGTGCCAGGCGGCGCATGGCCTCCTCTTCCTCCACTCCCACGGCGTGTTGCACCTGGATGTGAAGCCTGACAACATCTACCTGGCGGGGGGCGCCTGGCGCATAGGCGACTTTGGGCTGGCAGTGGCGCGGTACCAGGACGGCAGCATGGTGGGGCTGGGCACGTGGAAGGGGTGTGTGGGGTGCGGTGGCCAGGGCTTGTGTCGCCAGCCTGCGCAACGCTTGCCGTGCCTGACTGCACGCTTTAGCGCGTCAATCTGTTGCCCTGTGCCTGGCCCTGCCGACCCTGTGCAGCAAGACTGGGAGGAGGGCGACGGCGACTATGTGGCGCCTGAGTTGCTGGCTCGGGGGCGAGCCCTCCCCTGCCAGCGACGTCTTCAGCCTGGGGGCCACCCTGTACGAATGTGCCACAGGTGAGAGCGCGCCTGAGAGCAGCAAAACTTTCTTTTGTGTGGGCGAGTGGGCCATGTCCGCCGTATATCCCGCAGGTGTTGTGCACCGATGCTCTCAACCACGGCTAACACCCTGCTGCCTCGCAGGGCACAAGCTGGCGCGCCCGAGGGCTGGACAGCCGCCGATCTGGAGGCGCTGCAGGTGCCGGGCGCCCCCTGCCCTGGTGCAGCTGCTACACGACATGCTGCAGCCCACCCCGGCGGCCCGGCCCAGCGCTCAGCAGGTGCTGGATGTTGTGGCGCGGGAGCAGCCCGCCATCGCGCAGGAAGCGGCGGCAGCAGTGGCAGCAGCAGCAGTGGCAACGGCCCAGGCCCCTGGCCAGCATGCAACACAAGGAGCCTCAGTGCAGGCGGCGACTGCGGCTCTCGCACCCTCGCCCTTCATGCAGCAGGCTGAGCCGGGCAGCAGCCCAAGTGAGCAGGCACAGGCATCGCTCCTGCCGCCAGCGACGGGGCCAGGCGGCTTCAGCTTTGACGTGCCGCAAGCGCAGGCCAGCAGCTTTGCGTTCACTCCTGGGCAGCAGCTCCCGCCGCTCAATCGGCAGAGCTGCAGGAGCAGCAGCAGCTGTGGCGAAGAAGGCATCCCTTCGCTAGGAACAGTCGTCGCGGGGACTCCGGCCGCCCGGGGCCGGCTGGGCAACCGCTGGGCCCCTGCACTGTCCCCGCTGATCTCCGAAGGCGCGCTTACGCCTGGCGCAGCTGCTGCCCTGGCGGGCTTGACGCCCATGCCGCAGGGCGGCAGCCAGGGTTCCGCGGCCCCCTCTTTCTTCCAAGGCGGCGGCGGCAACCCCCAGCTCGCCAACACCCCGCTGGACACGCGGCGCCCTTCCCCGCTGCAGCTGCCGCCACAAACGGCCGCCGCAGCGGGCACTACAGGCGGCAGCAGCAGCTTGCCTTCTGCGCTGCACCCCAGCAGCAGTGGCACACAGGGCAGCCGTGAGGGCTGGCGCTTGCGCCGCCGTGACCTTGTGTCCCCGACTCTGATGCGCTGGCCGCTTCCCACTCTGACAGCGATTACAGCTACAGCTGCGGCACTGGGCGCACCCACTCCGACATGGACTTTGCCGATGCACTGTCACCCATGAGCGCAGGTGGGGGGCAGGGGAGGAGCTGCTCCGCTCGCCTGCCTGTGATGCTGCTGCAGATCATGATCCCGCCCCCAATGGCTGCTTCTCCCGGGCGTTGGCGGCCTGTTTGCTGGAACCCAGCCTGGCCTGCCTGCCTACGACCACCCCCTGCAAGGCCTCACGCAGAACTTCTTCCCAACGCTGCGGGGTGCACCCCCTCCACCGGCACCCCAGACAGCCTCCTGCATCACCGGTGGCTTGAGGGACAGATCGCCAGCAGTAGCACGCCCGGCACAGATCAGCAGCGTATGCGGCTGGAAGCAGACGTGGCTGCTGGGCCCGGCCTGCTGGCAGCGCACATCCAGCAGGCAAGTTGCCTTGGCCGGCTCCACCTTCTGCGACCCTCCACTGCCAGTTCCCTTTGGTCCCTCAGGCCATGTGCTCCCCTCGGCTTCTGGCCCCGCTGCAGGTGGCGCCCACTCTTGCCCTGGACCTGCACACGTCGCCAGACTTCCTCATGCAGCTGCCTCCGGGGTCACCCGAATCCTTGTCACGCTCCAGCAGCCTGGACGGTGCGTGGTTGCCTGGGGGTGAGGGCGGCACGTGGTGGTGCCCCTACTTCTCCCAAATGGCTGCACGCGTGGCCTCATGCTCACCCGGCTGCTTCACAACCCTCGCGCATTCTCGCAGACTCTGCAAGCCTGCCATCTCGCGCCCTCAGCGTGCGCCGCTTCCCGACTCTGGACAGCTGGGGCTCGCAGCCGCATCTGGAGGGAGGCCCCAGCAGCAAGCCGCCCTCTCGCGCCGACTCCCTTGCAGCCCTTGCCGCCCAGCGCTTCACCCACAGCTTCGCCCCTGAGGCAGCGCAGCTTGCCGCACCAGCCTCAACTGGAGGCAACGGTGTCACATCCCATCAAGCGGGGCCCCTGCCTGGACGCGGCTTACGTAAGCGTCAGCATAGCTCCCGTCGTACGCTCATGGCAGCTCTTTCCCGAGACAACTCCTTCGCCAGCAGCATCGACGGGTTGCAGCCACAGGGCAAGACGCGGCACATCATGGCACCAGAATCAGGGCCAGCGTCACTTGACAGCAGCGGCGAGCTGCCCGTTGCGCCGCGCCTGTTGCGTCGCGCGTCCAGCATGCTCGGCCGCGAGGCGCCAGCCACTGCTGTTGGCCTCGCCGCAGCAGCTGCCAAGGCCTTGGCGGCTGGAGGTATGCCGCTGGAGGATGCGCAGGCTGCAGTGGCTGCCGCCGCTGGGCCTTGCCCATCCTTCTACATCGAGCACTCAAAGCACTGCGGGCAATGGTCCGCTCCCTGAGCCGGAATCACCGCTGCTGGTTCGCCCAACCCAGCAATCGCCCTTGCACGCCCGCATGACGTGCATGAAGCTGGGGGACAGCGAGTGACTTGTGCAGGCCGCCAACGCGCACAGCCACCCATCTCTGCTCCCGGGACCCCGGCCCCCTCCTCCCCCCGCCCCCGTGACCGCATCCAATGTAGCATCAAGCGCTCATCTGATTTTGCGTGCTCCTTAGCAGATAGTGCATAACAAGAGTGTCACCCATAGTAGCAGCACCACCTTGAAAGCCGTGCAACATTTGTTTAAGCTCTTCCGTCGTTGGCCTTGCTGTTTAAAAGGAGCACCAGCAGCACATTTGCAACGCCTGCGGTTGGAATGTTGTATGCCTATGGCCCTGTCCCGAACCATTTGTCCTGCCCTTCGTGACCATTCCCAAAGACTTGTGCAAGCTACCCTGTGCCCATGTGCTGCACGACCTGTACTGCCACACAACTTCTGAAGAGCCTTGCTATTGTGTTTTCAGCATTTGTTTACCCCAGAAGTAACAGGGCCTTAATGTATGCTCAGATGTATCAACTGCACAGCGAGAGGCATGCCAGGCCGCTCAGGTCCACCAGTCCTAATCATCAGGCAGAATTTCCAGCCTGTCAGCCTGCCCGACCACCCTTGTACCCGATGTGCTGGGCTGGTGCAGCAGTGAGCCCCACATGACAGGCGGCCACAGCACGCGACTCACTCTGCACGACCAGGGCCAGCAGGCGGAGTGACAAAGGGCTGTGCAGGAGCAGTAGGGCACAGTTGCCACACCAGTCCTGCGGGGTGCCGTGGTTGATGCCACCCACCTGCCCTCCAACAAGGCCATCGGTACTGGACCCCAAATCAGTCGGCTGTCGCCGCCTTGCGCTGTAAGCCCGCTGTCAGCCTCCACCCAACACCCCCTGCGACATGCGGGCGCCCGGAGAAAGGGAAGGACTGTCAACAGTGTGGCTTGGAGTTCAAAGCCAAACTTATTACCACACCTTAGGAATCCTCTCTAATTTGCTAGTACCCGCCACAGCCACCCAATCTCCCTCCAAGCCAATCAAACGGCGCACCAGCCGCCGACTGGGCTCCTCTGGCGACCTGGAGCAGGACCAGGGCGACGGCCGCTGCTTTGCAGTGCTGACCGCAACGCACGGGGATAACTGTATCCGAACTTACTTGAGGACGACCAGGTCGTCTCGTTTGAATTGAAAGAGCCTGACGCTGAGCTTACTCACGAGTAGGAGTCGCACCGGGGCGGTGAGCACCCCCCAAGTGCGGCTTGCCCACCTACGACAACGCCCCTTTCTGCTCTTTCAGGCACATCCGTAGCACTGGCAACCCTCAGAGAGGTCACACAATCGTTAAACACCCAGAAAACCCCACACCAGAGGAGCCCTCCCAAACTCCCAGCGACCCTCATTCAGCCACGGGGTTCGCCTGGGCCAATGGGAACATCGTGTCAAAACCTTCGATAATCTCGCCCTGCTGGTGCCAATCTGCCAGGTCACTTCATACCCTCATGCCCAACAGCAATGGCAGGCTAGGCTTCCTCAGCAGCAAGATGCTAACACATGCCTACATGCGGCAGGTCTACGTGATACACCTGTTCAACAGGGAATAGAGCTTCAGATAACAGGAGCAGCAACCAATACTTCACTCCACAGCTTTCCCGACCAGGGCCGCCAGCGTTGCCGCGGTAGCAGCCCCATATTCTGTTCCCAGCTGCGCCTGCTTCTGCTGCCTGTATGCCTCGATCAGGTGAAGTCGCAAGTGTTCATTCGGAGGTTGCTGCTGGTTGGTGGCCTTCTTCTTCTTTCGCTGCCCGCAACTGGTTCCATCCTCCGCAGCAGGCGCATCAGCTGCGGCTCGCGCAGCCGCCATTTGCCGCTCAAAGATTGCAGTGCAACGCCTTGCGATGTCTGCCGAAGGATCTCCAGCCCAGTGTTTGCGCTTCAGGTGAACCTTGAGTGGCTGTGCTGCTTGCTCGCCAAATTCAGGTTTGCTAGCGGCAGCAGCTGCTGCGAGGGCTGCCTCCTTCTCGCCAAGTGCCGCATCAAGACCAGGAAGCTTGCCTTTCTTCTTCGCCTTTTTGTATGCTAGAAACTTTTTCTTGGAAGCCTTCAGCTTCTTGCCTGCGAACAGTGATGGCTGCTGCTGCTTGTGTGACGCAGGATGTTGCATTGCTTCTGGTCCATCCGGCGTGCTGTTTGCACGCTGCTGGCCTGCAGGTGCCTGTACATGTTGCTGACGACTGTCGCCGTGTTGCTCTTGAGGCGAGGGCTGGCCTTGCTGCGACGATCCTCGGGTCTTCGCCGCTGCCGCTGCCGCTGCTGCCTTCAGCTGGAGCATTTTCCGCATGCTGCGGCTTAAGTCAGCATCCGCCAGCTCCTTTCCTGGCTTTGCTTCCATGCTTCCGGGAGCAAGTGGCTGCGATTGTGCGTCAAAGAAGGGGCGTGGAGGAGTGTTTTGACGTCTATAACGCTGTAGTGACGCATAAACTCTCGCAATGTTTGGAGGGCTTCATACCTGCCCTTTCAATAGCGCCGCCTTCTCTTGGTTCTTCCTCCGCCGCCTTGCGGCATCTCCTCTGCCCATGCTGCTGCGCGACTGCAAACGTAACCCGTCGGGAATGGTGAATGGAACCCAGCCTTTGAAACCCTATTGACGGGCATTCACGCAAAAACACCCCAGCTGAAGGCGTGTTTCGTTTGAGTGTACTGCCTGCCGCTGTTATTGTGTTACAGGAATAGTTGAATAGTTGCATCACTCCCAACCGTCTTAATCCATGTCCACTGCCTCGGAGTTAGGCCCCATCCCTGGTGGCACGGGGGGGATGCGCACCCGCAGATCCAGCGACCGGCGTGCCAGCTGCCCTAGGGCCTCCAGTGCCAGGCGCAGGACTGTCATCGACGCCCCCCAGCCACCGGGGTGCCCAGCAGCGCTTGCAGCGTGAGCGCTTGCAATGGGTTGAAGTGTGGGTTCGGCTGATACTCTTCAGGTAGCGAAAAATAGCGCGCCTGCAGCCTGACTCGCGTCATGCGAGCCATCAAGTCGTGCAGCTGCTGCTCCAAACGCACAACGTCCTGCATGCAGCAGAGCGACAGCAGCGCCGAGACACAAATGGGCGCCTGCAGCGCCAAGGAGCGTGATTCTGGCCAGAAGTACACCGTCCCGCCGCCGGATCCCATCCACTTACCGGCGGCGTCATGTACGCCACTGGCACCAGTTCTGGCAGCTTCACGAACAAGCGCACAAGGTGCTCTGCCCCATAGCACTCGCTAGGGAACAGGGTGGGCTGAGCATTGGCGGTGCTGCTTGCAGCTGAGGCGCCGCTGCCACCTCCTGCGCATGCAAGTCGGATGTTGCCAGCTGGCTTGGCTTAGCAGGGCAGCGGGGCCTTGGCAAGCCGGCTAGAGCCCGAGCACAACAGTGCAAATGCTCTCAACGCCGCTCACCGTCCCGGGAGCCGCTGGCGTTGGCGGGCCGCTGGCTCGAGCAGTTCCTCCGCCTGGTGTAGCTCGTGGGCGTAGAGAAGGAAGTGGCGCAGCCCCTGGTCAAAGTACTGGCGCACACCGCGCACCATTTCCAACGCCGCCTCCTGCACCTGTGGGTCGGGCGCCTCCGCCTGCGCCAGCTCCTTACACACTTGTTCCTCATATTCCTGAGGGGTCAGAAGCAGAGAGAGTTTGGCACGTTCAACATGCACAGCACCCGCTTCTGCAGCCACGTGCTTGCAGGTGGAGGAGGTTTAGAAACTGTCAAGGTCAGCAGGCAAGTCTTGCCTTGAGGATGTCAGCGACGGAGGGCCGGCCGTGACCGCTGCGCGGCAGTGGCAGCAGCCTGCCATTGAGGTTGACCTGCAGAGCAAGGTGACAGAAATTCGATTTGGAACGGGAGACTTGCCCCATCAAAGACCACAAGCGTACGGCGCCCACCTGCGTGCTGTCATCCAGCACCACTTTCTTTAGCAGGGGGATGTGCAGGCGTAGCTGCTGGGGGATCTCCACGGCCAGCTGGGGCTCTGCAGGGGCAATGTCCGCCCGTCGTCGCCGGCCTGTGAGGTCCCCGGGCTCGTTGCCTGCTGCCGCGGCCGATTGCTCCAGCAGGGCGCGGTCGTACCGCACCACGCCCGACTCCTCCACCCACTCGTCGTACTTGTGACTCCATCCTACGATAGCAAAGACAAGCCCGGGCGGGCTGAGTGTGCACGCCCAAAGAAGACAAGCCGAGTCTGCAGCCACCTCGGGCATCCCCCATTCGCGCACCCTCGTAGTGTAAAAGGTAGAACTGGCCTTCTGGACGCTTCTGTCCTTGCATCACCACGGCAGCATAGTACTGCAAGTAGAAGTGTTGGAGAGGAGGGAGTGTGAGGGGAAAAAGGAGGGGGACGGGGGGCCTGCGCCTTCCTAGCCACAGCCATTGGACAAGCGCACGCTCGCAGCTCGCTACCAAACAGCTACCTCCCAGGGTTGAACACCTGATCTGTGTGGGGCACCAAAACCTTCGAACCTGCAGTGCTTGTGGCAGACGTCAATTTTGCTAGTTCAGGCTCACTGGTGGATTCAGGGGTAAGCAGTGTTGGACCGGAACTCACCCTTTTTGAACTTGGCTGTCCCGCCCTTGCGCGGTTTGGGCACTTGCTCCGGCTCTGCGGACGCTGCCTTGGGCTCTTCTGAGGATGCAGCCGCTGCAGCAGCAGCGCGTTCTGATGTCCGTTTTCCCATATGTGACCGTGTGACCGTGTTCTGGCTAAATGAACAGAGGCAGCGAGTGACGGGGCCTTGCTGCCGCACCGCCGCCCGCTGGTGACAGGTCACAAGGCAGCGGAAGCGTGGCTTCCCGCGTGAATATGCCTCCGAACAGCCGTCAATTCCTCCAAAAAGAAAAACAAGGCCGCCGCACCCCGGCAAAGTATAAAGTCACAGCAATAGGCCGGCAGCAGCGATTTAAGTCGTGATTCAGGCTAGACGTCTGCACGTAAAATGTTCACGGATATCTATCTCAACAGCACTCTTTCTCGGCTACAGTACATCATGGCATTACAAATCCTTCGCAACCGCATTGTGGTTACTGCAACCCAAAGAGGAAGGTGGAGACGATATACGGGGAGACACTGGAACACGCTGTGTGAACCAAGGCAGGGGCTTCTTACCCAAGCTCCGCGCTGAACGCGAATCAAAACGCTCAACAGCTTGAAGTGTCCTGCACTACCGTCTCGCATCACAGAGTAATCCCTAGCGTTTGATTATCGCAGAGATGCCCGCTGAATCCCCTAACTGGGCAGTGCCACTGGGGCACATCGCTGCCGTTGCCTACCCAACAAATGCCTCATGGCCCAATGTGCAGGCTGGCTGCAGTGATGACGGTCAAGGCCCACCCATATTTCCCGTTGGACCTGCAACTGCCTGGCTATGTGCCCATGCAAGTGGACTTTGACTACATCCTGGGCGTGTTTTTCACGGCGGTGTTGCTGGTGTTTGGCTTGACCTGGAAGCTGGCAGGTGAGGTGCACATCACAGCCTCGGTGCAGCAGTTCGTAAATTGAGCTTCAGTGTACTGTTTGAGGCAGCAAAACCCTGCCAATGGGCTGCAGGGCGCCACCCAAAGCTGACAAACGTTGAGCGCCTGCTGGCATGCTGGTTCATGATCACGGGGCTCATCCATTTTGTGATCGAGGGCTGGGTGGTAATCAAGGCAGACTTTTACAAGGATGCCAGCGGCAGTTACCTGTCTGACACATGTGCGCACTGCAGGCCGATCAAGGGTTGCGTTAGATGTATGCTGCTGTTTATTCCTATGATATGAACGAACTATTGACTTTGACTGCTTACTTGTGACCTGCATGCTGCTCCCCCGCCCCACCATCACTTATAGGGAAGGAGTACAGCAAGGCTGACTCCCGCTACGCCTCTCGCGACTCTTTCGTCATTTCCATGGAAGCTGTCACAGCGTTCATTTGGGGCCCACTCTCGGCCCTGCTGGTGCATGGCATCTTTGCCGTCAAGCCCTGGCGTTACGCGCTGATGGTGGTGGTGTCATTGGGCCAAGTGTACGGCGATGTCCTCTACTACGGCACCTGCTACCTGGAAGGTGGGTGGAAAGAGGCTGAGGCAGAGTGGGGCACTCCTCGCTTTCGACGCTGGCACACCTGAACTTTGAGGCCCGCTGCTGGCTGGCCTGCTCGCAGGCTTCATACATTCCCGACCTGAGCCTCTGTACTTCTGGTTCTATTTTGTGTTCATGAACGCCATCTGGATTGTGGTGCCATCGTTATGCATCCTGCACGCCTGGGGAAAGATTAACGCGGCCGTGCGCAACAGTTCCCCCAAGACGAAGCGAAAGTAAATGGGATTAGAGATTCATGATGAGCAATGCAAGCTTCTCTTAAAGGTCACTGATATCTCGATATATTCTATCACCGCTACCTTGTTTGAAAGTCCCTCTACTCTTACATTGGCTGAGAACAAGCTGCAGTTGCTGCCCCAGGCTGCGCCTCAAGCGTGGATGCTCTTACCAGCGTTAGGGCACGCTTCAGTTCATGCTCGCTCTTGGATACCTTCCTTGCAAGCAGATGAAAGCCAGCCTTTAAGTGCAGTTCACATAAGTGCAGTTCACATGAAAACTAATGGGCTGTGTGGTGCAACCGCCACCAACCAGTTCGGCCCTGTCCCATGTGGCGGACAAAATGGCCACGTGGCGGCACAGACAAGCAAAAAGGTGAAAGGGCTTCTCTGATGTGATGTGCAAGTAAGCGTCCTGTTTGAGGTGGCTGCCTTCCTCCAACCGATGCGCAGTTCATTAGGCGCCGGCACCGTATGAAAGCGTTCCAGAAATGCCCCTGCGGTCGAAATGTTGTTTCGGCGTGTTCTCAAGAGTTTCATGAGGGCAGGAGCAGCAGCGCAAGCGGCAAAACAGGACCAAAGGCTCAACCGAAGCGCCAGCCTGTGAGCTGCGGGGGCAGTCGTCCCTGTTTGGCTCGCTTCACTTCTTCGACACACAGCAAGAGTGTAGCGCCCGTGCGAGCACCCTCGTGTCCCCATGAACCATGTACACTGCAGACGGCGGCAACCGGCAGAGGTGGCAAGATGCCTGTATCAAACGCCAGGCATCCAGTACCCAAGGTTTCCGTTCTGCCAGCACTCACAAGTTCCACTGAAGTCGCAGTAGTTGATGGCGCGGCACCCCTTTCCATCCAAAAGGCGACCACCGGCCAGCGGCCTGCACAGGCACCTGTTGTCTTGGTAGCGCGCCCGCTCCCCAGGGTGCTGCTCCTGCATTGCGGCGGCACAATGGGCATGGACCCCAAAGAGAGCTTTGAGCAGGTGTGTCTAGGGCTGAGTAACCAGGTCTACTGGTGGGCATGCTGCACCCTGCTGGCCGCCTTGCCCCTATGCCGTGGAGCTTGCCTGGTGCAGGACCCGGCAGGGCATATCGTCCTGAAGCCGGGGACGGGCGGCAAGTACCACACTCCGGGGGCGTTGAAGCCAGGGAGCATGCTGGGAAACCTGCTCAACATTGTTCCAGAGCTCAAGTCGTTTGCATGCTTGGACCTCAAGGTGGCCTTCAACTTGGGTGCGTGGGGTGGTGGGGTAAGCGGGTGTGCCAACATGCCATGCTTGCTCACCAGCTGCCACGCTCACTTACCTACCCAGCTTGGGACCCTGTGTTGCAGACAGCAGCAATGTGACACCCAGGCACTGGCTGCAGGTGTGCCCGCCTGCTTGGTGCTGGTTTCAGTGACTGGGCGGGTTTGGTTTATCCAAGCTTCAATCCTGCCCTGCAGCTGGCGAAGGTGCTTGACGCCAACCGCGACCATTATGACGCATTCTTGCTGGCGCACGGCACTGACACCCTGAGGCAAGCGTGTGCTGAATTCGGGTGCCCTCCCTGCCCGATGCATCCCTGGAACCCACCTTCATGAAGGTTTTCCTTGCAGTTATACTGCCAGTGCACTCTCGCTCATGCTGGCCGGGTTCAAGGTGGGGAGCTGTACAGAAATACATGGTGGTCATTACAACTCCACTCAGATGCGTAGGATATGATGCGCAAACCTCCCTGCCATGCGCAGAAGCCCATCGTGCTGACGGGCTCACAGCTGCCGTTGGCGCTGCCACGCTCAGATGCGAGGCAGAACCTGCTGGATTCAGTTTGCTGTGCAACGGCTGCGTTCACCCCCCGCATGTACATTTGCAAGAAGTTGCGGTGTGCTTCGGCGGTCGCCTGATGCGAGGCAACCGCTCGCAAAAAGTGAACAGCTCAGCGTACCAGGTGCGAGCAGTTGCATGCCCCCGGAGGGTAAGGGCTAGCCCGTTGACCTGCTGCGGGACGTTGCTACGCCCCCTCCGCTCCATTTCAGGCGTTTGATTCCCTAACTATCCATACCTCGCTGAGATGGGAGTGGACATTAACTGGAACCAGCACGCTCTTCTCGCCGTGAGTCCTGTAGTGAGCATGCTCCTGCATGGCAGGGCGTGCATGTGCAGCCTGTGAGTCCTGTAGAGCATGCCCCTGCACAGCAGGGCGTGCATGTGCAGCGCTTTGCGTGCCACTTGTCTGCTCTCTTTCCCTGTCATTTGCAGCCTGAGGGCGTGTATCGGCCCCGGTTCAACTTGGACCCTCGCGTGATTCGCATCCCCATCATCCCTGGCAGCGACCCACGCGTCATGTATGGCGACCTGGCATCGCGCGGCGTCAAGGGGGTGGTGCTAGAAGCCTTTGGCGTGGGTGAGCGTCATGGACGGCTGGTGCATAGTCGTGGTCCCTTCCTTTGCCTTGCTTGCATTCAACATCCCTGGCATAGCAGACTTCGCTTGCTGACTGTTTTCAGGGGTCCCTCCTTGGCAGGTAACATGCCTGACCGACCGGATGCCGGATGGCTGCCCTGGTTGCGAGAGCAGCGAAAGAAGGGCGTCCTTGTTTATCTGAGTAGCCAATGCAGTGTTGGCCCTCTGCATCCTGAGCTCTGTGAGTATAGCTTGTTGTGCAGTCTTGGCAGCTGTTACAGGAAGGCATGGCTCAAACTCCACTGCTTCACACTATGTTCTGCAGACAAATCGGGGCGGCTGCACTTAAGCTTGGAGTGGAATCCGGGCCACAGATGACGCCAGAATGCGCTGTGGTGAAACTCATGCTGTGCTTAGCGTATCGAGATCTACCCCTTGGCATGCCACTGGCGGGAGAGCTGTGAGGCTTACATTTGTCATGCTCGCTTGTGCCCACATGTGTGGCTTCTGACAACCGTTCGCCCACCATTCGCCCACCTACCTACTTGACCAACATTCCCACGTTCTTGCCCACACTTCTTTTTCAGTTAGCTTTTCTTTGTCTCTTGCGAACCTGTTGGAACTGCCCACCTTGACTGCTCGCCGGCTACTACTGCCCAACACTAATGAATCAATGCCATATGACTCTTCTCAACAGGGAAGGCTAGAATAGCACTTGACAGGATGGCAATGTGCCACGCTGCAAACTGGCAGCCAGTTCTGTTCACATGGGTCAGCCGACAATGCAGTGGGGGCAACGGCAGTTCAGCTGACAGACGGAGCGGCAGCAGAAGTGTGACGAGATTGAAAGAAAAGAGAGCAGGACACAAAACCGAGAGGGATGGAGGCGGAGGCTGTGGTGCGGTTCACGCAAGCAAGGAACCCGGCCCCTTGGGCACCTTGGGTCTAAGGCAAGAACTGTGCTTCCATGGGCCATCCAGTCAAGGCATCCGCAGTGCATCCCATGTATACATTTAAGGCTTGATGATCATCAGGGGCTGGCCTGCAGGCACAAGAATTCGGAGTCAGCCAAGCTGGGAATGCTGCCTGGGGTTCCTGGCGCCCCTACCTGGCAGCACTGCGTCGCCATTCTCCTTCATGATCTTGACCACTGTGCCAGAGATTTCACATTCTGCAGGTATAAAATTGCCGGGAAGACAAGAAGATGCCAGGGTTGGCAAGGCATGCGCTTGTCGCAGCCTCTTATATGCATTCCTGCTGCAATGTACATGCTCAACAAACAAGACAGGTTATGTGCAGCTTGCAGCTTACCCAGCTCGTTCATCATCTTCATCGCTGCGCGAGAGTGAGCAAAAGGAACGCAAAGCGCTTTGTGAAGGCACTGGCAGCCAAAAGCTTAGCCTTCTAGCATCTCATCCGCGTGATGGGCAGTGCAGGGGGGCTCATGGCCCGCCAACACCCCTCCACGCCCATCAACTCACCCTCGATGATGCAGACCACCTGGCCCTTTGTCACCCGGTCGCCCTCCTTGACGAACACAGGCTCGCCAGGAGCGGGGGAGCGGTACATGGTGCCAGCCATGGGGGACACCACCTCCAGGCCATCAGCGGGGGCGGCAGCGGCGGGCGCGGGGGCCGCAGCGGCGGGGGCGGGGGCAGGAGCAGCTGGGGCCGCGGGGGCTGGCGCCGCAGCAGGGGCCGCAGGGGCCGGCATCGCCACAGGGGCCGGGCGGCATAGGCTGCAGAGGCAGCGGGCATGTGGATGACCTGAGGCTCTGCTGCCTCCAGTGCCTCCCTCTTCTTCACCGACAGTTTGAACTTCTTGCTGTTCAGCTCCAGCTCAACAATGTCAGTAGTGTGCACCATCCTGTGTGGGGAGGCGGAGTGTGCGGGGAGGGTGTGGGGAAGGCGGGCAGGCGCTGCGCTCAACGCCAATGGCGGGCGAAACGGCATTGCCGAGCAGATGGCAACACCACTGCAAACTGGCAGGTGCCCAGACCCCAGCCAGCTGCAATCGACCATGACAGGGCGTCACGGCAGGATTCTGGCAGGCTGTCCCACTTGATCAGCTCCGTCAGCTCATCAAAGTCCACAGCCGCCGAGGTAGCCTTCTGGGGCGCGCCATTAGTGCTGGCGGTCTTGACTTCCTCAGCTGCTGCCAGGGCAAGCACGGAGCGGGCCTGCAGGGGGTGCTCCCGGGTGGAGGGCAGGCCGGTGCAGAGTCGACACTGCAAGGTGCCGAAAGCGCTGCCAGCTCGTACATTGCCCTTGACGCGCCTACAATCGCACCTTGGGCACCACAGATGCTCCAGAGAGCCCGCGGGGCTGCACGCTCGCCCTGCCTGCCGGGCCCCGACCCACGCACACGCGCTCCGCCAACGCTGCCTGCATTGTGAACTTAAGATGATACTTCGGGAGCGATCAGCGAGAAGAATGCACCTGTGGCAACCACTCAAAGGTCACCCACCCCCGCAGGACACCTCAGCCCTGGGCAGACACCAGCCCGGGTCTTTGCATGCCTATCCTCCACCCGGCCAAACCTGCTGTCATTCTTATTGCATGCAGTCAAAAGAGGCCGATTACGCGCTGCATTCACGCGGCGGCAGTCAAGTGTTGGCCGACCTCTTGGTGGCAGAGAGAAAGGCTGTAACGCGCGGAAATCGATTGTTAATGGTCGTTACTTACTTATATTATTATCAAGCTCATATACGCTGTTAGGACTGCAGGCCAGTTGGGCGGCCTCCCTGGGCTTTGTGCCCCACCACGCCCACGGTAGCCGCCATAGGTACGCCAAGCACGTCTTCAAAGCCTGCAAGTGACGTGGTGGGTCTGGTAGCATCCGCCTGAGGTGCCGCTGCCGCTCCTTGCTGCCATACGCAGGCGAGGCGGTGGAAGGTGCCGCGTGGTGGTGGTGACCTATGCCATGCCACCACACGGCACGGAGCTGCCGCCCGGCGAAAAGGGCATGATTAGCAACAGCACCGCTTCTGCAGCAAGGTCGTGGAGGGGCAGGTCCCTGCATGCGCCGCTGGACAGAGCGGGCAGCAGCAGCAGGCGCAGCTTGCATGGGCATCGCTTCCATGCCTCCAGGGTGCAGGTTGTGCCCAGGGCCGCCCGTCGTGGTGGCCAGCTGGACAAGCAGGACCAGCCGCCGCATCGACAGCCAGGATCCTGGTTTGTGCAGCCGCACTCCAGCGCCGTGCGTAGGGCACCTTGCGCCGCCGCCCTCGGCCCTGGCTACGCCAGCGGCGGGCGCAGCAGCGATGATGAGGAAAATGAGGAGGGTAGGCAGCAGCGGCAATGGCGTCAGCGTACCCTGCGCTCGCTGCGCCAGGATCTTAGCCACCAGCAGCGGCGCCAGCAGGGTCAGGCCGGCGGCGGCAAGGGATGGCACGCGGGTCCGGGTGGCCGCTCCAGCCAACCTCGTCCCAGCGACTCCAACTCGGACAGCGACCCCGCATGGCAACAGGCTGGAGGGACGAGACGCGGCGCAGTTAGGGCCGCGCCTGTCTCTGGGTCACAAGCTCCCTTGCAGCGTGGCGTGCGCCAGGGCGGGCCCAGCATCGATGGCAAGGGCGACGGCGGCATGCACCCGGACGGCTACTTCCTCGACATACTCAAGGGTGAATTGTCCCCTGCATGTCAGCACATGCCGGCGCTTGCCCGCCTGCAGTCGTTACGCGCACAAGACCCGGCGCATCTGATCACACTGCCGCTCTCTCCCGTGCAGCGCAAGGCGTTGTGGGTCCAGACGGGCGGCCCACACAGCAGGGTCTGTCCCAGGGCGTGGGCCTCAGCACCTACTTGAACGTGGGCATAAACAAGATGCTGGCGCAGAGCACAGAGTGAGGGCGACCCTAGTGCAGACGGTGCTTCGCGCATGCTTGCGGACGCTGGTCTGCCCTGTGCACACAGCTGGCTTGGGGGGCTGCAAGTTGCACAGGCTTGTAGCCTGCCGCGCAGCTGAGGCCGTCGTCCCCGTTGATGACCCCTGCCCACGCAGCCTAGCCACCATCCTGTCCATTGTGCGTGACATTGGCTACCTGATGGACCCCATCAACACCTCCACCGCCATGCACCGCCTGGGCAAGCTGGCGCGGAGGCGGAGGGAGGTGGAGCCGGGTGAGGGCGCCTGCAAGCAGGCGGTGCCCTGCGGCAGCCGCACCCCGACTGCGCAGCCGGGTCCCCACTTCAAATTGAAGCGGCGGCTGCCGTGGCGCCCATCTGCCACCTTGTTGCCGCCTCGCAGGCGTGAACAAGCGGCTGGTGTGCCACCCCAGCTATCTGGCCCTGGTGGCGCGGGTGGAGCAGCTGGTGCCCGAGTACCAGCCGCGCGGCCTGGCCAACACGATGTGGGGCTTGGCAGGTGGGTGAAACGCCCCTCGCCACACCCAAGCTGCTTGCCTGGGCGCGCTGGCAGCCCAGCAGGTGCACGCTTCAGCTAACCGCTTGTGTGGAGCACCCAGGGCTGCCAAGCCGGGCCGCTGGCTCCCCGTCCGCCCGCAACACCCCCTCATTGCGCCGCAGCGCTGGGCGACGTGGATCGTGCTGAGCTGGCACGCAAGCTGGCGCTGGCCATTGTGCGTCACCCACCGGGCGAGTACCAGAGCCAGGAGCTGTCCAACGTGGTCTGGGCCATGGGCACGATGGGGGTGCTGTGCGAAGAGGCGCTGGACCAGCTGCTGGAGGGGGTGAGCGCCTGACTGTGTGTTTTGGGGGCCGGGGAGCTGCGCATGGGCGGCTGACGTTTTGTGTTTGTTGGGAGGGCCCTGCCAGCAACTCCTGGCCCCCTGGCCCAGCCCAACATTGCACCCCACCGTCGATGCAGGTCGTGCAGCAGATTGACTCCTTCATCCCTCAAGGCCTGTCCAACATGGTGTGGGCCACCGCACACCTGCGCAACGGCACCCGTGGATGCGTGGGCCCCCACTCTGGTGGCAACCCACCCACTGGTGTGCCCCGCGAGCTGCGGCCGGGCTGGCAGCCCTCTCCTGCCTTCCTGGCTGCGGTGGCCTCCACCGCCACACGGCGCATGAGCGAGTTCCAGTCGCAGACGCTGAGTAACCTGCTGTGGGGCTTCTGCAAGCTGGACGTCTATCCGCAGCAGCTGTTTGAGGCCGCCGCCGCTGAGCTGGTGGAAAGGTGTGGCCCGGCACGGTACCCATCGCCGCCTTGCCAGCGTGATGCACGTGCTCAGGGCGCGCCGCCCTCCCCTTGGCGCAGGTTTCGCACCCCTGAGCTGGCGCGTCAGTTCCGGGCGCAGGAGCTCTCCAACTCAATCTACGTGGGTGTCTCGCTGCTGCATGGCTGCCGTGGCGGCTTTTTAGGGTGGCGGCCTGGCACAAGTTGCGAGCTGTGCACACGGCCCCATGCCCACCCTGCCTGCTGCTGTGCCCCTCACCCCCTCCCGACGTGCAGGCCTTTGCGCAAGGCAACATTATCAACGAGCGGCTGCTGAGCGCATTTGAGCGGGAGCTGAGCACGAGCTGGGTGGAGCTGGACAGCATGGGGCGCGAGCGGCGCGTGACGCGGCTTGACGACTTCACCAGCCAGGTGGGGGCCTGCGCTTGCAGAATGGGTGCCCCCCCTCCTGCGCTTTGCAAACGGTTCTAGAAAGAGGCAGAGAGAGCTGACGAAGGCCTTGCCCTCTGCCCACGTCCGCAGGCCCTGGCCAACACGCTCTGGAGCTTTGCCTACCTGCGCTGGTACCCAGCACTGCTATTGGAGCCCATCACGCGTGCTGTGGGGCGCAAGATGCACTCCATGAGCAGCCAGGAGATATCAAACTCCATCTGGAGCTTTGCCAAGTGAGTGCTGCGTGCGCTGCTTGCAACGTCACCCACCAACTGGACAGGGGGTCCGTCTTGACCTGAGCCCGGGAGGACCCGTGCCCCTGGCCTCTGGCTGGCCCCTGGTTGCTGTGTTGGGCTTCATCCGTGCCCCCCCCCCCCCCTTCTGCCCCAGGTTTGCCTACCACCCTGGCCCCGTCATGGCCCAGTACCAGGTGGAGGTGGCACGCAGGGTGGACCAGTTTGACGGGCAGAGCCTGACCACCACCATGTGGGCCATGGCAGCGCTATCGGTGCGTGGAAGACCCCTGCCACCCGGCCGGCCACGCGGACTGCATCGCCACGCTTGTGCTGCTGGCTGCCAGCCTGGGTTGCCTGGGCCATGACCCCAGGTTGGCTCCCCCTTGTCGCCGGCTCCCTGCAGGCTACCCACTGCGACGCGTTTGTGAAGCTGGTGGAACGCTTCGTGGTGCTGGAGCGAGCAGGCACCTTCCAGGACGTTCAGTACAACCAGGTGCTGCAAGCGGTGCTGCTGGCGCAATTTGAGATGCAGCGTCAGCCAGGCGAGTTCCGTGCCGACATTGACCTGCCAGACGGCGTGGTGGACCGTGCGCTGCAGGCATGGCAGGCTCAGCAGCAGGTGGGTGGGTGGGTGGGTGGGTGTGTTTTTTTAGGGGGCCAGCCCGCGCGCGAGCGAGCAGCTGACATGGTGGGCAGGGCTGGGCGCAAGGGACCCCAGTGGGTTGAGATGGCAGCGGGGCGACTTCTTCTGCCTGCTGTTCCACAGTTTGAACGCGGTAGAGCGGTGCTGGACCCCAACACCCACCCACCCACACGCTCGTTTCATCCACCTCCCCCGCCACCCCAGGCCGCCAAGCTGTCTTCTTTTCAGCTGGAGGTGAGCGCCGCCCTGGGCCAGCTGGGCATCGAGCACGAGCTGGAGTACCTTACTGCTGTCAACCTGCTGTCGGTGGACATCGCCATCGTCAAGGGGGTACGTCAAGGGGGGCTTGCTGCAGCTGACTGCTTGCTCCTCAAACACACCGCGACATGTCCATGCGTGGGACTGCCGGCTCATGCAACACTCCAGCACCTCTGATTGCCTCCCTACAGGCAAGAAGATAGCTGTGGAGGTGGACGGCCCCTTCCACTTCTCCGTCAACACCAACTCGCCCCTGGGCCAGACCATGATCCGCCGCCGGCTACTGCGCGCCGTGGGCTGGACCGTCATCAGCGTGCCATACCACACCTGGTGCATGAGGGCATTGCATGAGGGCATGAGCTGTTGCGGGCTGACCATGCGCACGGCTGTTCTGCGATTGCCGCTTGAGTCAAATGCCTTCCAACCCCGCCCCCAACCCCCACCTCCCTCAGGTACAAGCTGCCACTTGACCAGCGGGCTGTGTACCTCTCCCGCCTGCTGGTGCGCAAGGACGGCTCCTTCCATCAGCAGATTATGCAGGTGTCCGAGGACCTGCTGTCCACCGAATTCAAGCGGGGGCTGGGGCGGGAGGCGGGGGTGGACGCGCTGTCCGACGAGGAGGGCGAGGCGGGGGTGCGGCGCCGCCTGGTGCCCCGTAACCTGGGGGAGCTGCTGGAACGGGAGGGCCTCATGCTGACCAAGGGCGCCGCCAAGTGAGCACGGAAGGGGAGGGGGCTGCGCAACCAAGGGAAGGAGGGGGTGCTATGCTGTTGCGGGGACGTCGCCAGTCCGCACCTGCCTAACCGCCATGGTCTTTGTTGCAGGCGCCTTGTGGACATGGGCTACGCGGAGCAAGTGTCAGTGGGTGTTGGGCAGGGCCAGGAGCCCACCTCGGTGTACCAAGCACGGCGTGCGGCCCCGTCACTGGAGCCTGCCGGCGGGGCAGCCATGACTGCCGATGGTGGCGAGGCAGGCGCCATGACCATAGACGCCATCATTGAGGCAGCTAGGACTGGCGACGCAGGCCAGGCATCAGCAGACCAGCTTGCCTCTGCTGTGGATGGGCTTGCAAGCCTGGCGGCGGTCCCTGTGGGGCCTCGCAAGGATGCCGCGGGTTTTGGGTCGGCACCCTCGCAGCCTCCCAGTCGCGCCCTCCAGGTGGATGAGGTGGATCTGGAGAACCCGCTGCGCCCCCGCTATACAGGTGAGCACCGAGGCTGCGCCCAGCAATGCGGGACTGCTCAGGTTGGAGGAGGCGTGACAGCCTGCTTACAACCCTGTTAGTTTAATTACTGAGCTATGTGTTGTGCCGCGGGTGTACCGCTCGGCCGCACGCCTGCAGATTTTTCTGGCAATGTGCTGCTGGAGGGCATCGAGCCCTTCAACCCGCATCATGCACAGCAGCATGGTGGGTCAGCAACAGATCGTGCCGCCAATCCAGCCGCACGCTCGAGGTCGTCAAGCCCGCAAGCAAATGGCGTGGGCATACGCCCGCCTGTGCGACGCAACCCCATGGCGCGGCGCCAGCAGCAGCCTCGGCAGCTGCCACAGGCAGTTGGTCCGGCAAACCAAGCTCTTCCTACAGAGCAGCCGCGCTCAAGAGCTAGTCCAGCAAGCCCAGGACCGCTACCTCGCTTGCTAAGGGCTCAGCTGGAGCAGCAGCTGCCCACTCGCCAAGGTTCACTGCCTTGGCAAACATCGATGGCGGCAAGTGCAGATGCGGCACTTCCAGAGCCTGCACAGAGTTTGAATGGAGGCTTGGATAGCGCAGCACTGCTTCTCCAGCATCAGCCGCAACAGCAGCCAGCGAGACGCCGCAGAAAAGATGGAGCAAGAAAGCTAGAGACAGTCATGCCCAGCGGAAGCAATTTCATGCACCTAGCAAGCAAGTTATCGCTCGATGACTTGAGACGCCTGGCCAGCAGCCAGGGCCTGCCCTCATCTGGCACCAAAGCTCAGGTGGCTGCCAGGCTTGCTGCTCACAGCAAACAAAAACGAGTGAAGGAAGAAGACTAACGACTTTGCTATGAAATTAACGTTTCATCCCCAACGATTTGACATTATTTGCAAATCACAAGACGATGATCTCATTGATGCTGGGGTTGTTATGTTGTGTTACACTGCCAAAGCCGGTCAGAGGCACGAATTGCAGCGCAGATGAACCAGACATCCAAAAGATCCGCTGGCGCAGCAACTCGACCATTGTCTCTCGTAAACACGGATCTGTTATGTTATGTTATGTTACACTGGCTTAACGTCTGCCTTCGGGACAATCACTGTCCCTCGCAGACGGGGCATAGGGCCCATGCAACTCAGACGCAAACGGGCCCATCCCTGTTGCAGCCGAAGCCAACTGACAGGAACGGGCTGGCCCTCGAAACCGGGAACTCATCAGGCCAGCAGCGCGCGGGAGTCAAAGCCCGGGCCCGCGGACCCCCATCGCGTCGAGGTGAAGATGCATGATGCAGCAAGCACACGGGATGGCAAGCAAGCATGTTATGTTATGTTACACTGGTTTAACGTCTGCAATCGGGACAATCACTGTCCCTCGCAGACGGGGCATAGGGCCCATGCAACTCAGACGCAAACGGGCCCATCCCTGCTGCAGCCGAAGCCAACAGACAGGAACGGGCTGGCCCTCGAAACCGGGAACTCATCAGGCCAGCAGCGCACGGGAGTCAAAGCCCGGGCCCGCGCATCCCCATCGCGCGGAGGTGAAGATGCAAGATGCAGCAAGCACGCGGGATGGCAAGCAAGCATGTTATGTTATGTTACACTAGTTTAACGTCTGCCTTCGGGACAATCACTGTCCCTCGCAGACGGGGCGTAGGGCCCATGCAACTCAGACGCAAACGGGCCCATCCCTGCTGCAGCCGAAGCCAACTGACAGGAACGGGCTGGCCCTCGAAACCGGGAACTCATCAGGCCAGCAGCGCACGGGAGTCAAAGCCCGGGCCCGCGCACCCCCATCGCGCGGAGGTGAAGATGCAAGATGCAGCAAGCACGCGGGATGGCAAGCAACCATGCACGCAAGCACGATGACAAGGATGTTGGCAAGGCAAAACTGTGAAAGAGTCAGGATAGGCAAGGAAGAATCCAACGCAAGCCGGGCACGGGCTGGCAGGGGCCGCGACGGCGACGTAGGCCCTCTCAAGCCGGGGTCGCCTCGCGCTGGGGCTGGGGCTCAGACCCGCTGCTGTGGGTGTCGTCTCCAGCCAACGACAGACGGTAGCAGTGGTGCACAAAGCTAGCCACTGCCACGGGATCCTGCTCAAGGAACTGTGCCAAGGTTCCTCGCCCCGCCAACGGACCGCTGGGCGGACCCTGACCGACCCCAAAAACGCACTCACTATAATCGGCTCGCAGGCGGGCATACTTTGGGCAGTCAAACACCATGTGATGCTCGTCCTCCCACGGCACCCAACGAGCAGTGGGGGCAAACCCGGCTGGGCCTGTCCACCCCCTCATGCCGCCCAGTCTCCACCCGCAACCAATGACAGCCCGTGCGGAACCTGGCCAGGCTGGCCATGCGCGCACGGCTGTCAACCTCGGTCAGGTACGGTTGCGGGCGACGGAAGTACGTATCACGCATGAGCCCGCCCTCACACTAGCGCAGTAATACTGCACTTTGGGCTGGGATGGTGCTCCCCGCAAGACGCCCTCGACGTAGGCCTCGTCAGCGAGGCTGCACGCCTTGCCAACATCGACATGGCAGGGCTCCCCACCATCAAAGGGACCCAACCCCAGGCTGCGAAGGTATCCTACAACCTTGCACGCCGTGGGATGCCCACAGCGTTGCTTGATGCGGTGAAGGCATTGTACGGGGATGTGCCCATGTGTGTTCGCACACAAGAAGGCCTCACTCCTTTGTTCCAATCCTCCATTGGCGTCAAACAAGGGTGCCCGCTGAGCCCCACGTTGTTTGGCTTGTTTCTAGACGACCTTGAGCAGTGGGTGCGGATGGGGTTGAGCTGCCCACCCTGCGTGGTCACAGGGTCCCACCGTTGTTGTATGCCGACGACTTGCCGCTCGTGTCCGTTACGGCAGCTGGGCTCCAAGCACAGCTGGGGGTGCTGGAGCGGTACTGTGAGCGTTGGGGCCTGACCGTTAATGTTGAGAAGACCAAGGTGGTGGTCTTCCCCTCCTCTTCTCGCATGGCGGCAAGGCCAGCACCACGCCTCACGTACCGGGGAGCGGCTGGCCACCGCCCCCTCCTTTAGGTACCTTGGGGTGGAGGTACATCAGCTACACGCTTTTGCCTGCGCAGAGTTGGGCGGGTGGGCCTGCGGGCCTTGCATGCCATGCGGCGCGAACTCTCACACATTGGCACGTGTGACTTTGGGTTGCAAAGGCGGCTTTTCCAGGCTTTGGTGCTGCCTGTGGTGTCGTACGGCTGCGAGGTGTGGGCGCCGCAGTTCTTGCGAGGGGGTGGGGAGAATGCTTCCGAGCGGCTCTTGCGCTCGTTCTTGCGGCACGCGATGGGGCGCCTGCCGCAAAGCACCCCGCTCCTGTGGTTTTGGCCGAGGCAGGGTTTTACCCCCTTGCCACTCACTGGGGCAAGCTGGTGACCCGTTTCTGGAACAGGCTGGTGGGCCTCCAGATGCGCGCGTCACCAAATGGGCACTCTTTGAGCAGTTAGACCTTTTGCGGGCGCACGGTGGGGCGGGTGGGGTGGCCCGCCAGCCGTGGGGGCCCAGGTTGTAGGGTACCTTCGGAGCCTGGGGTTGGGCCCCCTTGATGGTGGGGAGCCCCGCCAGGTCGATGTTGGCGAGGCGTGCGGCCTCGCCGACGAGGCCTACGTCGAGGGCGTCCCGCAGGGAGCACCATCCCAGCCCAAAGTGCGGTATTCTTGCGCTAGTGTGAGGGCGGGCTCATGCGTGATACGTACTTCCGTCGCCCGCAACCGTACCTGACCGAGGTTGACAGCCGTGCGCGCATGGCCAGCCTGGCCAGGTTCCGCACGGGCTGTCATTGGTTGCGGGTGGAGACTGGGCGGCGTGAGGGGTTGGACAGCCCGGCCGGATTTGCCCCCACCGCTCGTTGGGTGCTTGTGGAGGACGAGCATCACATGGTGTTTGACTGCCCAAAGTATGCCCGCTTGCGAGCCGATTACGCGAGTCCCTTTTTGGGGTCGGTCGGGGCCCGCCCGAGAGGTCCGTTGGCGGGGCGGGGAACCTTGGCACGGTTCCTTGCGCGGGATCCGGTGGCGGTGGCTAGCTTTGTGCACCACTGCTACCGTCTGTCGTTGGCTGGAGACGACGCCCACAAAGAGCGAGTCTGAGCCCCAGCCCCGGCGCGAGGCGGCCCCGGCTTGAGTGGGCCCACGTCGCCGTTCTCGCGGCCCCTACCAGCCCGTGCCCGGCTTGCGTTGGATTCTTCCTTGCCTTTTCTGTCTCTTTCACAGATTTCCTTGCTTTGCATCCTTTGCTTTGATTGCATGCTTGCTTGCCATCCCGTGTGCTTGCCGCATCGTGCATCTTCACCTCGGCGCGATGGGGATGCGCGGGCCCGGGCTTTGACTCCCGTGCGCCGCCGGCCTGATGAGTTCCCGGTTTCGAGGGCCAGCCCGTTCCTGTCTGTTGGCTTCGGGCCGCAGCGAGGATGGGCCCGTTTGCGTCTGAGTTGCATGGGCCCTATGCCCCGTCTGCGAGGGACGGTGATTGTCCCGAAGGCGGACGTTAAACACGTGTAACATAACGTAACATAACGGTCAGACCCCAACGCTCACAGTACCGCTCCGGCACCCCCAGCTGTGCTTGGAGCCTGCGCCGTCACGGACACGAGCAAAGAAGTCGTCGCATACAACAACGGTGGGACCCTGTGACCACGCACGGCGGGCGGCTCAACCCCATCCGCACTCATCACCCACTGCTCAAGGTCGTCTAGAAACAAGCCAAACAAAGTGGGGCTCGGCGGGCACCCTCGCTTGACGCCAATGGAGGATTGGAACAAAGGAGTGAGGCCCTCGTGCGTGCGGACACACATGGGCCCCGTCTGCGAGGGACAGTGATTGTCCCGAAGGCGGACGTTAAACACGTGTAACATAACATAACATAACATGGGCACATCCCCGTACAATGCCTTCACCGCATCAAGCAACGCCGTGGGCATCCCACGGCGCGCAAGCTTGTCCCAGAGCAACCTCCTATCCACCAAGTCGTACGCTTTCTTGAAATCCACAAAGCAAGTGAACAGAGGCGCACCCCGTGCCCGAGCGGATTCAATCGGCGTGCGCAACACGAAAATCTGGTCGGCGGTCCGGTGGTCCTTCCGGAACCCCGCATGGCTGCGGCTCTCGGGCCTGCCCCCTCCGCCCAATCCGTGACCCTCTTGTTCACCAAGACGGCATATAGCTTTGCCAGCAACGTGCCAACCGCAATGCGGTGCGAGCTGCCGTCCCCGCCTCAAACGGCGAGCCGCCGTGACGGGCTTTGAGCAGGTTGACATCCCGAAGGGGGATGTGACGCATTGGCTCCCCGCCATAGCAGCTGTCTTCAATGCCCGCCGTCGCCTTGGCACCATGTCGGTCCTTTCTTTGAGTGCTATCACTCCCATACTCAAGGCCGGTGATCCGTTGGAGCCTGGCAACTACGGGGGCATTGCGGTAGGCACGTTGCTTTGGCAAAGCCGTATGCCGTCTTGGTGAACAAGAGGGTCACGGACTGGGCGGAGGGGGCAGGCCGAGAGCCTGCAGCCAAGCGGGGTTCCGGAAGGACCACCGGACCGCTGACCAGATTTTCGTGTTGCGCACGCTGATTGAATCCGCTCGGGCACGGGGTGCTCCCTTGTTCACTTGCTTTGTGGATTTCAAGAAAGCGTACGATTTGGTGGATAGGAGGTTGCTCTGGGACAAGCTTGCACGCCGTGGGATGCCCACGGCGTTGCTTGATGCGGTGAAGGCATTGTACGGGGATGTGCCCATGTGTGTCCGCACGCAAGAGGGCCTCACTCCTTTGTTCCAATCCTCCATTGGCGTCAAGCAAGGGTGCCCGCTGAGCCCCACTTTGTTTGGCTTGTTTCTAGACGACCTTGAGCAGTGGGTGATGAGTGCGGATGGGGTTGAGCTGCCCGCCGTGCGTGGTCACGGGGGTCCCACCGTTGTTGTATGCGACGACTTGCTGCTCGTGTCCGTTACGGCAGCTGGGCTCCAAGCACAGCTGGGGGTGTTGGAGCGGTACTGTGAGCGTTGGGGCCTGACCGTTAATGTTGAGAAGACCAAGATGGTGGTCTTCCCCGCCTCTTCTCGCGTGGCGACAAGGCCAGCACCACACCTCACGTACCGGGGGAGCGGCTGGCCACCGCCCCCTCCTTTAGGTACCTTGGGGTGGAGGTACATCAGCTACACGCTTTTGGGCCCTTTGCCTGCGCAAGTTGGGCAGGGCGGGCCAGCGGGCCTTGCACGCCATGCGGCGCAAGCTCTCACACATTGGCACGTCTGACTTTGGGTTGCAAAGGCGGCTTTTCCAGGCTTTGGTGTTGCCTGTGGTGTCGTACGGCTGCGAGGTGTGGGCGCCGCAGTTCTTGCGAGGGGGCGGGGAGAATGCTTCCGAGCGGCTCTTGCGCTCGTTCTTGCGGCACGCGATGGGGCGCCTACCGCAAAGCACTCCCGCTCTTGTGGTGTTGGCCGAGGCAGGGTTTTACCCCTTGCCACTCACTGGGGCAAGCTGGTGACCCGTTTCTGGAACAGGCTGGTGGGCCTTCCGGATGCGCGCGTCACCAAATGGGCACTCTTTGAGCAGTTGGATCTTTTGCGGGCGCACGGTGGGGCGGGTGGGGTGGCCCGCCAGCCGTGGGGGCCCAGGTTGTAGGATACCTTCGCAGCCTGGGGTTGGGTCCCCTTGATGGTGGGGAGCCCCGCCAGGTCGATGTTGGCGAGGCGTGCGGCCTCGCCGACGAGGCCTACGTCGAGGGCGTCCCGCAGGGAGCACCATCCCAGCCCAAAGTGCAGTTTTACTGCGCTAGTGTGAGGGGGGCTCACGCGTGATACGTACTGCCGTCGCCCGCAATCGTACCTGACCGAGGTTGACAGCCGTGTGCGCATGGCCAGCCTTGCCAGGTTCCGCACGGGCTGTCATTGGTTGCGGGTGGAGACTGGGCGGCGTGAGGGGTTGGACAGGCCCAGCCGGATTTGCCCCCACTGCTCGTTGGGTGCTGTGGAGGACGAGCATCACATGGTGTTTGACTGCCCAAAGTATGCCCGCTTGCGAGCCGATTACAGTGAGTCCCTTTTTGGGGTCGGTCAGCGTCCGCCCAGCGGTCCGTTGGCGGGGCAGGGAACCTTGGCACAGTTCCTTGCGCAGATCCGGTGGCGGTGGCTAGCTTTGTGCACCACTGCTACCGTCTGTCGTTGGCTGGAGACGACACCCACAGCGGCGATTCTGAGCCCCAGCCCCACCGCGAGGCGACCCCGGCTTGAGTGGGCCTACGTCGCCGTTCTCGCGGCCCCTACCAGCCCGTGCCCGGCTTGCGTTGGATTCTTCCTTGCCTTTTCTGACTCTTTCACAGTTTGCCTTGCTTTGCATCCTTGTCATCATGCTTTGCTTGCGTGCTTGCTTGCCATCCCGTGTGCTTGCTGCATCTTGCATCTTCACCTCGTCGCGATGGGGGTGCGCGGGCCCGGGCTTTGACTCCCGTGCGCTGCTGGCCTGATGAGTTCCCGGTTTCGAGGGCCAGCCCGTTCCTGTCTGTTGGCTTCGGCTGCAACAGGGATGGGCCCGTTTTGCGTCTGAGTTGCATGGGCCCTATGCCCCGTCTGCGAGGGACAGTGATTGTCCCGAAGGCAGACGTTAAACACGTGTAACATAACATCATGCCCCTGTAGTTGCCAGGCTCCAGCGGATCACCGGCCTTGAATATGGGAGTGATAGCACTCACAGCAAGGACCGACATCGTGCCAAGGCGACGGCAGGCATTAATGCGTCACATCCCCCTTCAGGATGTCAACCTGCTCAAAGCCTGTCACGGCGGCTCGCCGTTTCAGGCGGGGACGGCAGCTCGCACCTCAGCTGCGGTGAAGGGCCCATCAAAGGACTGGGGCGCAGTGCTGACCTCATTCGGTTGCGAATGGATGGGTGGTTTGTTTGCGGGCAAGGGTTGAGTGTGGCCAGAGCTCTCATGGGAAGGCAAAGGGGCAAGGGGTTGTGCCACGGGGCAGCAATGGCACGGGCTGCACCACGCGCGGGCGTCGGTTAACTCTCCGCCCTGCCCTTTTCTGGCTGGGGCCCTCCTCTTCTTTGCGGGGCGCTTTCCCACGGCCTCAGCGGCCTTCTTGTTATTTTCATACTCGACCGTGCTGCTTCCACTCCCTTTTGGGCCATGCGATACAGCCTGACTTCTGTTCATCTTTACATGCGCGCTGCTGGGGCTCCTTCCATTCTTGCAGGCGGCGGCAGTTGGGCGGCCGGCAGCGGCAGCGGCGATGGCGGCAGGTGCGTGTGTAGTGGCGCGGCGGGTGATGGGCGTTCGCCACCGTGTGTGGCAACGTGCCGGCGGGGTCCGCCGCCCCCCCCCGGCTTGCCTTGCGGCACCCGCGCCGCCGGTCCTAGCGGGCCGGCAGGCACACCTGCGGAGCGCGTACATGCCCTTGCTGTCGGTAGTCGTGTGCCCGCCAGCCCTCGGCTTGCCCCGTCCTTGCTCTTTGCATCCATTGGCTGACGGTTCCCCAGCGCTCGGCTCCTGCGTTGACTTATCCCTGTTCCCATGGCTCCCTCCAGCACGCTTCCACACTCGATTTCCTCGCCCCTTTCTGAGTGGCTTGCACCTTCCCTTTCCATGGCTCCCCTCCTTTTCTTAGCCTGCCCCCTCCTGGACGCCCCCTTCTCCCTGTCCCAGTACGCCCCCCTTTTTTTTGTCTTGGCCTGGTTGCCTTTGCGTCTCTTCCCTGGTGGGTTGCTCCATCCTCGCCTCGGGTCTTTCAGTTCTTTGCCTTGCCCTGTTGTGCCGCTGCCTGCCCCAGTCTGGCGGTTGCCGGGATCTCGCGTTTCATCTGCCTTCACAGCGACATACCGAACACACACACACACACAAAACAAAAAAGAAAAAAATCCGCGTACCACCCCCGTGACTGCATGCCCCATCTTGCTGTCACATGCGCGTTCGCGCTGCTGTTTGGCTGCCTCATCGGTCATGATGCTTCGTGGCTTCGGCCTACCTACGCTTCTTGAGATCCCCCACGTCTCAAGTGTAAGAGCACCCCCAAAAAAAAAAAAAAAAAAAAAACTTCTTCCTGGGCTGCCCCGGGTCTTCCCCCTCCTCTCACGCCTTGTTGTGCGGGAAATTGACGGGATCAGTGTGGCAGATGCGCGGCCGGCGAACTCTTGCGGGCCAGCCCATCTCGCCGGCCAGCGTGTGCGGTGCCACGGTAGCAGCGGTGCTGGCTGCCATCAAGCGGGACTGGGCGCGGGCCACGCACAACATGCGCCGGCTGGATGGCACCTGTAGAGATGGAAGGCGCTCAAGTAGGGCTGGAGGTTACAGGAGGAGGCTGCCCATGAGAAAAGCTGAAAGAAAAGGATGGAATGGTTGCGAATGGGGGCGAGAGGCCTATTAAGTAGGCCGCCAGGTAGAAAGTCAAAGCATGCACAGCACTATTTGGTGAGCCCCTAGTGAGCCCCTACACCAGGATTAGGTAAGCCTCTGGTGAGCCCCTACACCAGGATTAGGTGAGCTTTGGTGTTGGATGGAGGTAGTTACAAAGGGCGCAAGAGTATGAAAGAGGGCGCAGAATGGCGCTAAATAGGCTGGAGCAGCACAATGCTACTATTGGCATTATTCCGGCATATGCGGGGTAGTGTTTGTGGTAGTGGCATGACGGCGGGGCTCAGGTGCACAGAAATGCATGGCATGGGGGTCAATCAACTTAGAATAAAGTGGGAAAGCATAATCGAAGGGTGTCTGAGCATATTAGGCGGGTCAAGCTCATGCATGACGAAAGGGTGTCCACGTCAGCAGCGTCTGCCACGTGGCAGCTGGGGAGATGTGCTGCGGGTGTGCAGGCTGGACATGTGGCTCAGCCACATCTCAACATTTGGAAGCTTCTGGAAGGAAGGCTGTAGAAGCTTCGAGAAGGTTCGAGAAGCTTCTAGAAGCGGATGCACAGAAGTGTGTAGAAGCTTCCGGAATGTTCTAGAAGTTTCTGGAAGCTTGTAGAAGAACGCACGGGGAAGCTTCTAGAACGTTCCAAAGAGGTCGCTAGATGAAAGGCAGGCAAGTAGCGGACTAAAAATCTCTAGTAACGCCTGCCAGCTGGCGGCTTTGGCAGATGTGCGGCGGGTGTGCAGACTGGACACGTGGCACCGCCACACTTAACACTCCCACGCAGGCTGTACAGCCGCTGCACTCAGGTGATGCCCATACCCGTGCGGCAATCCTTGAACTTGGTGCTGGGCACGGGCTTGGTCAGGATGTCAGCAATCATGGCGTCTGTGGGAACGTAGCTGAAATTGACTTCACCACGGATGGCGCTCGCGGGCAAAGTGGTGAATGACGTCGATGTGCTTGGAGCGGAGCGAGACGACTGGATTCTTCAGCATGTGGATGGCCGATTGGCTGTCTGACTTGATGTCGATGCAGGTGATGTGCAGGTCCAGATCATAGAAGAGCTTGCGTAGCCACAGTGCTTCCTTGACGGCGGAGGCGGCTGCCATGTACTCGGCTTCAGTTGTCGAGGCTGCAACTGTTGGCTGGAGTCGGCTTGACCAGCTGATAGCTCCACCGCTGAGGGTGAAAACATAGCCGGTGGTTGAGCGACGTGTGTCCAAGTCGCCTGCGTAGTCTGCATCGCAGTATGCTTCCAGTCTGAAGTCCGACTGTCCAAAGCTGAGCGCATAGTTTGCTGTTCCTGAGATGTAGCGCAAAACTCCTTTGGCTGCTTTCCAATGCGCTGTTGTCGGATTCGCCATGTGTCTAGCCAGTGCTCCCACGGCTTGAGAAATGTCTGGTCTGGTGCAGACCGATAGATACATGAGGCTCCCAATCAGCTGACTGTAGCCGTATGTGCTGGTGTCCAATGCTTCGCCGGTCTTGGTCAGCTTGGTCGCTGTGCTGAGCGGCACAGTCTGGGTCTTGCATTCCTTCATGTTGTGCTTCTCCAGCAGATCACTGATGAGTCTGCTCTGCGTCAGACTGATGGTGCGATTGTCTCTGTCTCTGCGGATGTCCATTCCAAGAAAACAGGTTGCCCCTCCCATGTCTCGTGCTTCAAACGCCGAGAGTATCTTGGCTTTTGCTTCGTTTGCTGAGCTGAGGTCTCGTGCGATGATCAGGATGTCATCCACGTAGGTGAGCAGATAGACAGGGTCTTCTGCCTTCTTGATGAAGAGAGCTGGATCGGCCGCTGATGAGATGTAGTTTTGGGCCTCCGTTCTTCCTTTAGCTTGGTATGCCAGGCTCTTGGAGCTTGCTTCAGTCCATAAAGTGACTTGTGTAGGTGGCATGCCGTACTGGAATCGCCGTTGCTGTAGCCGGGTGGCTGCTCGATCCATACATCCTCATCAAGCTCTCCATTCAAGAATGCGGTCTTGATGTCGAGCTGGTGAATCTCCAGGTCTTCGGATGCTGCTAGCGCCAGTAGTGTGCGCAGGGAGGTGTACTTGCTGACAGGTGCAAAGACTTCGTCGTAGTCAATGCCCTCCTTCTGGCGAAATCCCTTGGCCACTAGGCGTGCCTTGTAGCGCTCGATGTTGCCCGATGCATCTCTCTTGAGCTTGAACACCCACTTGACCGGAATGGGTGTGATACCGGTTGGTATCTTCTCCAGAGTCCAGGTGATGTTTGCCAGCAGAGATTCCATCTCTTCATCAGCTGCTTGCTGCCAGAGCTCTGCTTGCTCTGAGTCCAGTGCTTCTTCTAGGTCGGCCGGCTCCTTGATGATGGCTGCGTGTGCTGCAGCTAGGTTTCGCTTTCGCCCGGTGATTTGGTAGCCTTCTTCCCTCCATACTGCTGCTGGGACGTCTGTTGCTGACCGTTTGGGGCGCTTCCCAGGTGCTGGGGGTGTACGCCGGTTGCTGTCATCTGTCTGTGTCGGCTCGGTCTCCATGGGCTGATCGTCAGGCTGATCTTCTCCCACGGAATCTTGGTCGTCTTCATCATCAGAAGTCAGAGGATCTGCTTCTGGCTTGCGGCTGATGGTCTTGTTGTTCTCCACGAATGTCACATCACGACTGATGATGATGCGCCCGTCGTCCAGGAGAATCTTGTAGCCTTTGGTGCCAGGTGGATAGCTGATGAATCTGCCAGGCTCGCTGGTGCGGTCCAGTTTGTTCCGAAGCTGCTTTGGAGTGACGGCATAGGCCCGTGCTCCAAAGGTGCGCAAGTGAGCGACGTTTGGCTTCGTGCCAAAGAGAAGCTCGTAAGGTGTCTTGCTGCGATCGCTGACTGGTGATCTGTTCCGCACGTAGTTGGCCGTCGCCAAAGCCTCTGCCCACAGGTACTTGGGCATTGCTGTCGTTGCCAGCATGGGTCGCACTTTGTCCATCAGGGTGCGATTCAGCCGTTCTGCTGCGCCATTCTGCTCCGGTGTGTATCTTTTTTTTTTTTTTTTTTTTTTTTTTTTTTGAGGGGGTGCTCTTACACTTGAGACGTGGGGGATCTCAAGAAGCGTAGGTAGGCCGAAGCCACGAAGCATCATGACCGATGAGGCAGCCAAACAGCAGCGCGAACGCGCATGTGACAGCAAGATGGGGCATGCTCATCGTGCGTTGTGCCAGCACGATGAGCATGCCACTTGGGCCCCACCCGCCCGTCTTCGCCACGTATGGGCACACCTGCGCACCGCTTACCTCTACGGTGTGTGGCAGATGCGCGGCCGGCGAACTCTTGCGGGCCAGCCCATCTCGCCGGCCAGCGTGTGCGGTGCCACGGTAGCAGCGGTGCTGGCTGCCATCAAGCGGGACTGGGCGCGGGCCACGCACAACATGCGCCGGCTGGATGGCACCTATGCTGAGTGGTTCCGTGGCCGCGACACCTCCCTCCGTATGGGCCAGTTCAAAGCGCGGTGGACCCACAGGGGCGCGCTTTGTGTTGTGGAGGCGGGTGCTATGCGGTTGCGCTTCAGCCTGTCCCACCCGGTGGCCGCACCAGTGGAGGGCCCTTCTGCGTCTCGGGTGCCTGCAATTGCCCCTGCGTCCTGCCTTGGTCCCTTGCCCCCTCCACGCCTGCAGCTCTCCCCTGCCTCCGCTCGCCCTGGTGGAGCCTCACCTGCGGCTCTCCCTCCTGCGGGGCCGCTGCTGAGTATGGAGCGTGAAGGCGGGGTAGCCCCTTCAAGCGGCGGGGCAGCAATGGCACGGGCTGCACCACGCGCGGGCGTCGGTTAACTCTCCGCCCTGCCCTTTTCTGGCTGGGGCCCTCCTCTTCTTTGCGGGGCTTTCCCACGGCCTCAGCGGCCTTCTTGTTATTTTTATACTCGACCGTGCTGCTTCCACTCCCTTTTGGGCCATGCGATACAGCCTGACTTCTGTTCATCTTTACATGCGCGCTGCTGGGGCTCCTTCCATTCTTGCAGGCGGCGGCAGTTGGGCGGCCGGCAGCGGCAGCGGCGATGGCGGCAGGTGCGTGTGTAGTGGCGCGGCGGGTGATGGGCGTTCGCCACCGTGTGTGGCAACGTGCCGGCGGGGTCCGCCGCCCCCGCCCGGCTTGCCTTGCGGCACCCGCGCCGCCCGGTCCTAGCGGGCCGGCAGGCACACCTGCGGAGCGCGTACATGCCCTTGCTGTCGGTAGTCGTGTGCCCGCCAGCCCTCGGCTTGCCCCGTCCTTGCTCTTTGCATCCATTGGCTGACGGTTCCCCAGCGCTCGGCTCCTGCGTTGACTTGTCCCTGTTCCCATGGCTCCCTCCAGCACGCTTCCACACTCGATTTCCTCGCCCCTTTCTGAGTGGCTTGCACCTTCCCTTTCCATGGCTCCCCTCCTTTTCTTAGCCTGCCCCCTCCTGGACGCCCCCTTCTCCCTGTCCCAGTACGCCCCCTTTTTTTTTGTCTTGGCCTGGTTGCCTTTGCGTCTCTTCCGTGGTGGGTTGCTCCATCCTCGCCTCGGGTCTTTCAGTTCTTTGCCTTGCCCTGTTGTGCCGCTGCCTGCCCCAGTCTGGCGGTTGCCGGGATCTCGCGTTTCATCTGCTTTCACAGCGACATACCGAACACACATACACACACAAAACAAAAAGAAAAAAGATCTGCGTACCACCCCGTGAATGCATGCCCCATCTTGCTGTCACATGCGCGTTCGCGCTGCTGTTTGGCTGCCTCATCGGTCATGATGCTTCGTGGCTTCGGCCTACCTACGCTTCTTGAGATCCCCCACGTCTCAAGTGTAAGAGCACCCCCTCAAAAAAAAAAAAAAAAAAAAAAAAAAAAAAGACAGCTGAGCGGGCGGTCTGAGCGATCCCGCCAAACTGGTTTGGCTGCTGTGCTCCGGGCCGGAAGCCGTTGTGTTGCCGCCCTACCTGCTCGTCGTGCTGTCGCTTGCGGCATTCTCGCTTGTAATGCCCTTTCTTGCCGCAGTAGAAGCATGTCCGCTCCTCTGACTGCTGCGGTCTGCCGTGATTGGCGTTGCGGTCCCTGTTGCCGCTGCTGAAGCTGTGCTTCCTGTTGAACCTGCCGTTCTTGTTAAATAAGCTTGTCCAGTCCGCTACTTGCCTGCCTTTCATCT
The DNA here is from genome assembly GCA_025917655.1 of Chlorella sorokiniana. Classification (NCBI taxonomy): domain Eukaryota; kingdom Viridiplantae; phylum Chlorophyta; class Trebouxiophyceae; order Chlorellales; family Chlorellaceae; genus Chlorella; species Chlorella sorokiniana. Next base: position 3,088,450 of record CP084619.1, on the reverse strand, counting down.
AGCGACCTCTTTGGAACGTTCTAGAAGCTTCCCCGTGCGTTCTTCTACAAGCTTCCAGAAACTTCCAGAACATTCCGGAAGCTTCTACACACTTCTGTGCGTCCGCTTCTAGAAGCTTCTCGAACCTTCTCGAAGCTTCTACGGACTTCCTTCCAGAAGCTTCCATTGCTCACCTAATCCTAGTGTATGGGCTCACCAGAGGCTTACCTAATCCCTGTGTAGGGGCTCACTACGGGCTCACCAAATAGTGCTGTGCATGCTTTGACTTTCTACCTGGCGGCCTACTTAATAGGCCTCTCGCCCCCATTCGGAACCATTCTATCCTTTCCTTTCAGCTTTTCTCATGGGCAGCCTCCTCTTGTAACCTCCAGCCCTACTTGAGCGCCTTCATCTCAACATTGGTTATGGGCCCCAACTACGCTTGAATTAAGGCGCTCACATCCTTCACCTCTGCTTGGCGCACCTACACACACGCTTTGGACATCTCGTCATCCCTCTGAAGCAGGCGGTACATCATGGCGACGGCAGCGGAGGACAAGCTCACCGTCGAACGCCTGGACGTGGACAACTACGCCACATGGAGCATTCGCATGCGTGCGCTGCTCATCTCCAAGGGACTTTGGAGTGCGATCTCGGAGGACACCGTCTCCTCAGATCGGGACCAGAGGGCACTGGCGCAGATCATCTTGCACGTGAAGGATCATCACCTGACAACGGTGGGACAGTGCGCAACAGCCAAGAGTGCGTGGGAGACACTCAAGACCACGTATGAGGCCAAGACCAACGCTCGCAAGCTCATCTTGCGACGGGAGCTCACTCAGCTCAAGCTCAGCCCGACAGAGCCGCTAACAGTCTATGCAGCACGGGCCAAGGAGATCCAGACCCAGCTACGAGCAGCTGGCGATGAAGTAAAGGACTTGGAAGTCGCTTTACAGTTTTTGGCGGGCCTTCCACCGGCTTACGGCATGATCAGCACGGTGCTCACAAGCAGCGACCGGGATCTCAGCATTGACGACATGCTGCCTAAGCTTCTGACAGTGGAGCAGCAGACCGCACAGCCGGAGCGCAGCAGCGCAGCAGCAGCGCTATTTGCCAAGAAGAACGGCAGGTTCAACAAGAAGCACAGCTTCAGCAGCGGCAACAGGGACCGCAACGCCACACACGGCAGACCGCAGCAGCAAGAGGAGCGGACATGCTTCTACTGCGGCAAGAAAGGGCATTACAAACGAGAATGCCGCAAGCGACAGCACGACGAGCAGGTAGGGCGGCAACACAACGGCCTGTCTGTTGGCTTCGGCTGCAACAGGGATGGGCTTGTTGTTGTTGTTGTTGTTGTTGTTGTTGTTGTTGTTGTTGTTGTTGTTGTTGTTGTTGTTGTTGTTGTTGTTGTTGTTGTTGTTGTTGTTGTTGTTGTTGTTGTTGTTGTTGTTGTTGTTGTTGTTGTTGTTGTTGTTGTTGTTGTTGTTGTTGTTGTTGTTGTTGTTGTTGTTGTTGTTGTTGTTGTTGTTGTTGTTGTTGTTGTTGTTGTTGTTGTTGTTGTTGTTGTTGTTGTTGTTGTTGTTTACTTGCTCTCGCCCACCCTGGAGTTCCTCTAGCCCGCCTCACCGGGCTGCCCCACCTCGCGCCAGCGTTCGGCTGCGCTTGATATTAGTTTTACGTCAGCTGTGGCGCGATTTTGTCGCGAGCGGGGCACAACCCCCTCGCTCTGCGACTTTCGCCCTTGTCGCGTTTCCCGCCTGTCCCTCCGCGCGCGGCAGCGTTTACAGCGGATTTAGTTGGCGATTTTACGGCGTTTGCAGCGCGGTATTACGGGAGTCTCGCTCGTGGCGGTTGGATTGCGACTTCCGCTTTTACCGGCGTCTGTCGTCTGCATCCCGCGCGCACAACAGTGCTAAGGTGACCTTTACTGTCAGGTTTGCCCGGCGTCAGCACCCATGGCGGCGCCTCAGCCTCCTGTGCCGCCGCCCTGGCCGCCAGTGCCGCCAGTCGTGGTGCAGCAAGCAGTCGACGGTGTATTACGCTCGGACGCTGATTATCTTAGCTCCAAACGGTTTCAGCCAGCTGGTTGCATGTATCTGGAGCTTGATGTGGCTGAGGCAGTGGGCCGCTACGCCTCAGCTGGTCTCAGCGAGGAGGCGTACTCCGCCTTTGCGTCGCGGATCGTCAGCCAGGCTTATTTGCAGCATGCAGACTTCATTGCGGGCCTTGCGGCGGGGCCGTCTCGCCGCGGCTGGCAGCAGTTGGCCCGTGTACAGATGGTGCCGCGCCGCGGCAACGACGCCGTTCAGCGCTTTGCAGCTGTTGTGCAGGCGCAGCGCCTTACTGTGCAGGTGGATGACGTTGCAGTGGTCATTCCCGTCAAGTCTGTCCTTGGCTACCTCCCGGCGGACCATTGGGTTGTGGAGCTGCGCAGCCTGCCCTCTCAGTTCGTCGTGAGTGGCACCACGGAGGCCCTGCTGGCTGTTTTTGGATACGACGCGGCCAGCGGTGTCTCTGTTGTTCATGAGCGAGCAGGTGTGGCTGCCGTTGGGCCTGGGCAGGAGGCCCATTTGCCTGTTCTGGATATGATTGAGGCAGTGGTCCGGGTGCCTTATCCCCACGCGGGACTGCCTCGCCTGCCGCGGGTGGTACAGGGGCTGGGGTGGTCTGCTCAGGTCGTCTTGCGTCCCTGTGTCTTTGAGGGGGCGTGTTGTCTTGCGCCGCGTGCGGCCTGCATCTGGGCAGCAGCCAGACGCGGGCTGCACCCAGGCGTGCGGCCCGGTATGCTCCGCGTTTTGGGACCGGCGGCATCACGCCGGCTGCTGCTGCCGCAGCCTTGGCGGCGCCTTTGGGCGGCGGCGCCCGGCCGCTGCCAGGGGGCAGCGGCCAGGTCTGGGCCTGGCGGATGTACCTGCTGCCCCCTTGGCCGCTGGGCCTGCTGCCGCCCGGGTGGTCCCGTTGCCCCGCGGGCCCCTCCTCCCTCCCCTCCCCTTCCTGCAGAAGAACCCATGCCGCAGGCCGCGCCCGCAGTGCAACGTCCCGAGGGAGAGCCTGGGTTTGATGTGGCTTGTGATTTTGTGGCGGAGGAGTTGGATTGTTCTGCGGCCGAGGCAGAGCAGATTGTTCTTGCGGCTCGTGAGGCGCAGCCTGCGGTCTACAGAGATGCGGCCCACGCCTCTCGCCCGGGTGACTTGCCTCGTGCTTTCAGATTGGCTCTGCATGCCCAGGCTGTTGTTTTGTTGGGCGGGCCGCGGGCTGCGGCTTTGGAGGTGGCCCCGCTTGCGGATTCTGGGGAGGCGGTGGGGGCGCCTGGGTCGTCGCGTCTTGCGGCCGCCCCCCCCCCTCCTCTGCTTCCCCCCGCCCAGGCCCATACCGCCCACCAAGCTCTGCCAAGCGTGGATCTGTCACAACCTTGGCAAAGGGCCCTGCTGGCACCCAGGGCCACCTGCCATCTGCTTCTGGCCCTCGCCGCTCGGCGCGTTTGTCGGCTCCAGCCGAGGCGGGTGCCCACAGCTGGTTGACAATTGCGACGCGGGCGGCGCCTGAGCGGGGCGCACGTCTGGACACACCCACCTCCACGATTCTTCCACCGGTTGCGGCAGCAGGAGCCGCAGCCGGCCCCGCAGATGAGTCGTTTTGATTGGCGGGCCGCTCGCCCTGCCCAGCCTTTGCGCCTCGTGGCGGTCAATGCTAACGGCCTGCGTGATGCTGCTAAGCGGCACCAGCTGCTTGAGCGGTTCATTGCTGGTCCTTGGCATATGCTGCTTGTGTTTGAGGCGCATGCTGCCTCTGCGGAGGAGGTGGCAGGCTGGGCACGCGAGGGCACAGGGCGCGGCTCGCCTTTGCGGGAGCAGCTTTGCTGCCCCGCACACTAGCTCTTCTGCTGGGGTGGTTGCCTTCATAAAGGCCACCGCCCCCGTGGAGGCCGTCACGCTGGCGGCTGTCCCGGCCCAGGAGGGCAGGCTTCTCCATCTTTCCTTCTCCTATGCAGGCCTTCCCTTTTCAATCCTTGGCTGTTATGCGCCCACGGAGGCGTGCAACCGCCCTGCATTTTTCTCCAGGTCCCTTGCTGCAGCAATCCCCACCGACCGCCTTGTGCTCATGGCTGGCGATTGGAACCACGTTTCTGATCCCTTGGACGTTGCCGGCGCTACCGCCCTTTCACGGCATCGATTTGCCGGCGCGGAGGAGTTTGTTGCGGTGGCGGCTCAGCGCAACCTGGTGGATGTGTGGCGGCGGCTCCACCCGGCGGCACGTGCAGTCACGCACGTAGCCTCCGGGGCTGCAGGCGGGGCGCGCTTGGACCGTTGGTATGCGGCAGCGCCCTGCTTGCAGGGATTAGCAGCGCAGGCATCCTTCATGGCTTCCCTGGCGATCACCTCGCTGTGGATGTCCATTTGTCGCCCCCTTCCGTCGTCCCTGCTGGCCCTGGGCGCTTCCGCCTCCCTGACCACTTCCACTCCGACCCAGATTTTGTCGCTTTTGTCCGCCAGCACATCCACACCTTTGCAGAGGAGCACCCCGTGCAGCCTGGCGCCCGCCGCGCTTACTGGGTTGCACTCAAGGCCCACCTCTCCACCCACGTCGTGGCATTCACTGCAGCCCGGCGGCGGCAAGCGGATGCCACGAGGCGCGCGTTGTTGGCTGCAGTGGAGGACGCCATGCGAGCATATCTTAGCCAGCCCAGCCACCCAGCCACGCTTGGCCTGCTCCGACGTGCGACCGCAGCCTTGAGGGAGCATGACGCGGCAGCAGAGCAGCGGCGGCGCGAACAGCTGGACGTCCTTTGGCATTGCTTCGGCGAGCGCCCTACACGCTGGTTTCACATGTTGGACCGCAGCGCCTTACCAAACCAGCCGTTGGCAGAGCTTTTGCACCCATCTGACCCAGCAGCCCCAGCAGCAGACCTCAGCACACCCGCGGGCCGTGAACTTGCCTCAACCCGGGCGGTGGCCTTCTTCTCGGCGGACAGCCCTGTGGGCCTCTTCCACTCGGAGGCTACCGACTCCGCAGCAGCGGGGCGGTTGTTGGACGCGCTGGATGCCACCCTGTCCCCTGACGAGGCGGCTGCCACTCTAGGACCTGCTGGTGGGCCCATCACTGATGCTGAGGTGCAGGCTGTGTTTCCTGACCTGCCACTTGGCACCAGCCCTGGCCTGGATGGTCTGCCGTATTCCTTCTACGTGACGTTCTGGTCTGAGCTGCGCCCGTTCTTCCTGGGCATGGCTGATGAGGCCTTGGCTGTTGCTGCCGCTGCTGATGAGGGTAGCCTGGCAGCTGGGGTGGAGCCATTCCTGCCCTCTGAGGTTACGGCTGGCCTCATTGTCCTGCTGCCCAAGCCTGGCACCGCTGACCCCAGGCAGCTTGCCTCCCACCGCCCCATCACCCTCCTGAATTGTGACTATCGCATCCTGGCTAAGGTGCTGTCTGCTCGCTTCGCTGGACCTCTTCTCTCCGTCATCGACCCCACCCAGACCGCCTTTCTGCCCGACCGTTGGATCGGCGACAATGTCCTGCTGCACCTTGAGGAGGTGGAGTACTTGAGAGAGCAGGATGCGCCTGGCTGCATCGTCTTCCTGGACTTTTTTTTTTTTTTTTTTTTTTTTTGAGGGGGTGCTCTTACACTTGAGACGTGGGGGATCTCAAGAAGCGTAGGCCGAAGCCACGAAGCATCATGACCGATGAGGCAGCCAAACAGCAGCGCGAACGCGCATGTGACAGCAACTTTGAAAAGGCGTACGACAGGGTTGATCGCCCTTGGCTTTTTGATGTCATGCGCGCATGCGCTTCCCGCAGCTTGCTGTGCGTTGGGTGCAGCTGATGCTGTCCGGGTGCACTGCCATGGTGTCCCTGAACGGCTATTACACCCCAGCCTTCCCACTCGCACGCAGTGTGCAACAGGGCAGCCCCCTTAGCGTTTTGTTGTATCTCATTGCTGCACAACCCCTCGCAGCTTCCTTGCGCCGTGCGCAGCAGCAGGGCGTTTGCAGGCCCCTGCTGCTGCCTGGGGGCTCCCCTGCTCCAATCTCCCACCAACATGCAGATGATATCACCATCCATGTCTTGGCCCCGCGTGACGCGCACGCCGCCCTGGCGGGGCCTGTGGCCGACTTTTGCGCAGCCACCCAGGCCAGGCTCAACCTGCGCAAGTGCAAGGGCATCTTGTTTGGCGATCAGTCCACCATCGACCCTGCAACGCGCTTGTGTGGCGTCACTGGCGTGCGCTTCCCTTCGCCGTCAGAGTCCATCCGCCACCTCGGCATTCACCTGGGCCTTGACGCCCAGGTGGCCACACAGGCAACCTTCCAAGTTCTCGTGGTAAGGCTGAGGGAGGTTGCTGAGCGTTGGGCGCGGCACGAGCTGTCCTGGCTGGGGAGGGCCCACGTGGCCAAGCAGGTGCTGGCGGCCATGGTGGTGTATCACGCCACCTTTGTGCGCCCGCCGCCTGCCATGTGGCGCCGCATTGTTAGCGTCATTTTCTCTTTTGTGGGTGGCATGTCACCCTCTGATGTCCTGCGCGGTGCTGCCGTTAGCCACCCAGCCCGCCACACTGCTGCCTTGCCGTGGTTGGAGGGGGCATTAACTTGGTTGCCCCCGACGTGCATGCTGATTGCTTGCGTGCCAAGGTCACCGCCCGCCTTCTGCAGCCAGGCCGTCATGCTTGGAAGCTCCTTGTTGCGGCGCGCCTGGTGGATGCCGTCCCTTCCCTTGGGCCCGCCATTGCTGTTAGCGGGCTGCAGGTCACTACACGCCTCCTCCCACCCCGCCTAGCAGCTTATTTGAGCGGCTTCCAGCAAACGCTTCCACACCGCCTCCTCCCCCACCGCGGCTCTCACACCACCAAGTCCTGGCGGAGCGCCTCTTCCACAACCGCCAGGTCCGCGGGCCTGATGGCGCCGTGCTCGACCCCGTCAGCCCGGCGTGGGAGCCGCTGGCCGCAGCTGGCATCTATACGGTGGGCCGCTTGCGGGATGCGATGCTCGCGGGGCCCACTCTGGCCTTGCATATTGCTTGGGGCTGCGTGCCTGCCTCCTGGCGTGCGGAGGCGGACCAGCCGCCGCCGGCGGGGTGGCAGCTTTGCCGCGACGGGGCGGCCGAGTGGGTGCGCCGGCAGTTGCCGGGGCTGCCCGGCCCTGTGCACTACGCTGTCCGGGGTGATGGCAGCCTGCGCCCCCTCTCGGCGGCGCCGCCCTCCCGGCTGGCACCGTATGGCAGCCCTGCTGCGTGGTGGGGGCGGCCGCCCCATGCTGCTCGGCGCGTGGGATTCCGTCTTCGTGGACCCCACCGTGTGGGGCTTTGGCAGCGTGGACCTCTTGGGGTTCACCGTTAAGGCAGCCACACAGCGGCGCATCCACCTGGCAGCCCGGCAGCGCTGCGGCCCGCGATACCTTCCTTCGGCGGGCTGCAGGCCAGCCCTGTGGCGGCAGCCTGCAGATGAGCCAGGCCCGTCTGCTGCCGCCACGGGCTTGCAAGCGTTGAGCTACGCTGGGCCTCCTCCTACGACACGCGGCTTCACGAGCGGGTCATGTCTCGCCGGCGGGCAGCAGAGTGGGAGGTAGATCTCCTGCCGTGTCAGCGCCCGGGCCAGCGGCAGCGCCTTGCCGTCTTTGAACGGGTGGCGCAGCGGCAGCATGCTGAGGAAGAGCAGTTGCAGCAGCTTCAGCCACAGCCGGCCCCACCACCAGCTTGGCCTTTGAGGGACGACACAGTGGATGCAGCGGCAGCGCCGGCGGGCCTCAATGAGGCTGCCCAAGCGGAGCGCGCTGCGGTGCGCGGTGTATGGCGCCGCCTGCGCGAGGCAGACCTGCCCCGTGAGCAGTACACTGTGGCATACCGCGTGCTGCATGGGTGCCTGTATGTGGGCGCCTTCCTTTGCCACATTCGGGTCGTGCCAGCGGCAGATGCGTTGTGCCAGCACGGTGATTGTGCGGCAGCAGCGGATCCGCCCCTTGATGGGCTGACCCATGCATTCTTGCTCTGCCCCGCCGTGGCCGCTGCTGCCGAGTGGGTCTGTCGTGTCTTTGCGGCTGTCTCGGGTGTGCGCCCTCCTCCCCTCTGTCCCCGTGTCTTTCTTGCAGATGAGCATGCCACTTGGGCCCCACCCGCCCGTCTTCGCCACGTATGGGCACACCTGCGCACCGCTTACCTCTACGCTGTGTGGCAGCTGCGCGGCCGGCGAACTCTTGCGGGCCAGCCCATCTCGCCGGCCGGCGTGTGCGGTGCCACGGTAGCAGCGGTGCTGGCTGCCATCAAGCGGGACTGGGCGCGGGCCACGCACAACATGCGCCGGCTGGATGGCACCTATGCTGAGTGGTTCCGTGGCCGCGACACCTCCCTCCGTATGGGCCAGTTCAAAGCGTGGTGGACCCACAGGGGCGCGCTTTGTGTTGTGGAGGCGGGTGCTATGCGGTTGCGCTTCAGCCTGTCCCACCCGGTGGCCGCACCAGTGGAGGGCCCTTCTGCGTCTCGGGTGCCTGCAATTGCCCCTGCGTCCTGCCTTGGTCCCTTGCCCCCTCCACGCCTGCAGCTCTCCCCTGCCTCCGCTCGCCCTGGTGGAGCCTCACCTGCGGCTCTCCCTCCTGCGGGGCCGCTGCTGAGTATGGAGCGTGAAGGCGGGGCAGCCCCTTCAAGCGGCGGGGCAGCAATGGCACGGGCTGCACCACGCGCGGGCGTCGGTTAACTCTCCGCCCTGCCCTTTTCTGGCTGGGGCCCTCCTCTTCTTTGCGGGGCGCTTTCCCACGGCCTCAGCGGCCTTCTTGTTACTTTTGATACTCGACCGTGCTGCTTCCACTCCCTTTTGGGCCATGCGATACAGCCTGACTTCTGTTCATCTTTACATGTTATGTTATGTTACACGTGTTTAACGTCTGCCTTCGGGACAATCACTGTCCCTCGCGGACGGGGCATAGGGCCCATGCAACTCAGACGCAAATGGGCCCACCCTGCTGCAGCCGAAGGCAGCAGACAGGAAATTAGGAATTACATGCGCGCTGCTGGGGCTCCTTCCATTCTTGCAGGCGGCGGCAGTTGGGCGGCCGGCAGCGGCAGCGGCGATGGCGGCAAGTGCGTGTGTAGTGGCGCGGCGGGTGATGGGCGTTCGCCACCGTGTGTGGCAACGTGCCGGCGGGGTCCGCCGCCCCCCGCCCGGCTTGCCTTGCGGCACCCGCGCCGCCGGTCCTAGCGGGCCGGCAGGCACACCTGCGGAGCGCGTACATGCCCTTGCTGTCGGTAGTCGTGTGCCCGCCAGCCCTCGGCTTGCCCCGTCCTTGCTCTTTGCATCCATTGGTTGACGGTTCCCCAGCGCTCGGCTCCTGCGTTGACTTGTCCCTGTTCCCATGGCTCCCTCCAGCACGCTTCCACACTCGATTTCCTCGCCCCTTTCTGAGTGGCTTGCACCTTCCCTTTCCATGGCTCCCCTCCTTTTCTTAGCCTGCCCCCTCCTGGACGCCCCCTTCTCCCTGTCCCAGTACGCCCCCTTTTTTTTTGTCTTGGCCTGGTTGCCTTTGCGTCTCTTCCGTGGTGGGTTGCTCCATCCTCGCCTCGGGTCTTTCAGTTCTTTGCCTTGCCCTGTTGTGCCGCTGCCTGCCCCAGTCTGGCGGTTGCCGGGATCTCGCGTTTCATCTGCTTTCACAGCGACATACCGAACACACATACACACACAAAACAAAAAGAAAAAAAAAATCTGCGTTCCACCCCCGTGACTGCATGCCCCATCTTGCTGTCACATGCGCGTTCGCGCTGCTGTTTGGCTGCCTCATCGGTCATGATGCTTCGTGGCTTCGGCCTACCTACGCTTCTTGAGATCCCCCACGTCTCAAGTGTAAGAGCAACCCCCTCAAAAAAAAAAAAAAAAAAAAAAAACAACGGCCTCCGGCCCGGAGCACAGCAGCCAAACCAGTTTGGCGGGATCGCTCTGACCGCCCGCTCAGCTGTCTACGACAAGGAGCCCATGCGATGGGTCCTGGACACCGGTGCATCCCGGCACATGACTTACGACCCGGACATTCTGGTCAACCGGCGACCACTGCACGAAGAAATCGTCATCACCTTCGGAAACGGCAGCACCGGCAAGGCTACAGCCGAAGGAGAGGTCTTAATGCAGACCAGCGACTCTACGGTCCATCTCAGCGACGTACTTCTGATTCCTGAGGCGTCGGAGCACCTCATCTCTGTGCGACACGCTACCAAGCGAGGAGTGGACTTCAAGTTTAGCAACGACCGATGCGAGATCAGCCACAACGGCAACACACTGGCAGTCGCTCCATCAATCGGAGATGCCATCTACTACTTGATCGGGCACAGCATGCACGAGAGCCATGCAGCACAGCCGGCGATGATTGCGCGCCAACGGGAGACAGCTCAGCTCTGGCACGAGCGCTTCGGACACCTGGGCTATGACAGACTGGCGCAGCTACCAAGTCTGGTCAGGGGCATGAACATCAGCCCGGATGAGTTCAAAGCAGCAGGGGCAGACATCTGTGAGCCCTGCGTGCTGGGAAAGCAGCACCGGACATCCTTCAAGAGATCAACTGGCGCAGCAACGCGACCACTGGCTCTTCTACACACGGACCTGTGTGGACCACTACCGATCACCTCCATCGGCGGCAACAACTACTTCCTCACCATTCTGGACGACTACTCCAAGTTCTCGGTGGTGCAGCCCATCCCACACAAGAAGGATACGACTAGGGCAGTCAAGGACGTCATCAACCTCCTTGAGAATCAGACCGGACAGACAGTCCAGCGTCTACGCAGCGACAACGGGTCAGAGTTCATCAATCAAGACCTGCAGGACTTCTGCAGCGACAGAGGTATCAAGATGGAGACCACTGTGCGATACACACCGGAGCAGAACGGCGCAGCAGAACGGCTAAATCGCACCCTGATGGACAAAGTGCGACCCATGCTGGCAGCGACAGCAATGCCCAAGTACCTGTGGGCAGAGGCTTTGGCGACGGCCAACTACGTGCGGAACAGATCACCAGTCAGCGATCGCAGCAAGACACCTTACGAGCTTCTCTTTGGCACGAAACCAAACGTCGCTCATTTACGCACCTTTGGAGCACGGGCCTATGCCGTCACTCCAAAGCAGCTTCGGAACAAGCTGGACCGCACAAGCGAGCCTGGCAGATTCATCGGCTATCCACCTGGCACCAAAGGCTACAAGATTCTCCTGGACGACGGGCGCATCATCATCAGTCGTGATGTGACGTTCATGGAGAACAACAGGACCATCAATCGCGAGCCCGAAGCAGATGCTGTCACTTCAGATGATGAAGAAAACCAAGATTCCGTGGGAAGCGCAACGTCCGGAGGGAGAGCCTGGGTTTGATGTGGCTTGTGATTTTGTGGCGGAGGAGTTGGATTGTTCTGCGGCCGAGGCAGAGCAGATTGTTCTTGCGGCTCGTGAGGCGCAGCCTGCGGTCTACAGAGATGCGGCCCACGCCTCTCGCCCGGGTGACTTGCCTCGTGCTTTCAGATTGGCTCTGCATGCCCAGGCTGTTGTTTTGTTGGGCGAGCCGCGGGCTGCGGCTTTGGAGGTGGCCCCGCTTGCGGATTCTGGGGAGGCGGTGGGGGCGCCTGGGCCGTCGCGTCTTGCGGCCGCCCCCCTCCCTCCTCTGCTTCCCCCGCCCAGGCCCATACCGCCCACCAAGCTCTGCCAAGCGTGGATCTGTCACAACCTTGGCAAAGGGCCCTGCTGGCACCCAGGGCCACCTGCCATCTGCTTCTGGCCCTCGCCGCTCGGCGCGTTTGTCGGCTCCAGCCGAGGCGGGTGCCCACAGCTGGTTGACAATTGCGACGCGGGCGGCGCCTGAGCGGGGGCGCACGTCTGGACACACCCACCTCCACGATTCTTCCACCGGTTGCGGCAGCAGGAGCCGCAGCCGGCCCCGCAGATGAGTCGTTTTGATTGGCGGGCCGCTCGCCCTGCCCAGCCTTTGCGCCTCGTGGCGGTCAATGCTAACGGCCTGCGTGATGCTGCTAAGCGGCACCAGCTGCTTGAGCGGTTCATTGCTGGTCCTTGGCATATGCTGCTTGTGTTTGAGGCGCATGCTGCCTCTGCGGAGGAGGTGGCAGGCTGGGCACGCGAGGGCACAGGGCGCGGCTCGCCTTTTGCGGGAGCAGCTTTTGCTGCCCCGCACACTAGCTCTTCTGCTGGGGTGGTTGCCTTCATAAAGGCCACCGCCCCCGTGGAGGCCGTCACGCTGGCGGCTGTCCCGGCCCAGGAGGGCAGGCTTCTCCATCTTTCCTTCTCCTATGCAGGCCTTCCCTTTTCAATCCTTGGCTGTTATGCGCCCACGGAGGCGTGCAACCGCCCTGCATTTTTCTCCAGGTCCCTTGCTGCAGCAATCCCCACCGACCGCCTTGTGCTCATGGCTGGCGATTGGAACCACGTTTCTGATCCCTTGGACGTTGCCGGCGCTACCGCCCTTTCACGGCATCGATTTGCCGGCGCGGAGGAGTTTGTTGCGGTGGCGGCTCAGCGCAACCTGGTGGATGTGTGGCGGCGGCTCCACCCGGCGGCACGTGCAGTCACGCACGTAGCCTCCGGGGCTGCAGGCGGGGCGCGCTTGGACCGTTGGTATGCGGCAGCGCCCCTGCTTGCAGGGATTAGCAGCGCAGGCATCCTTCATGGCTTCCCTGGCGATCACCTCGCTGTGGATGTCCATTTGTCGCCCCCTTCCGTCGTCCCTGCTGGCCCTGGGCGCTTCCGCCTCCCTGACCACTTCCACTCCGACCCAGATTTTGTCGCTTTTGTCCGCCAGCACATCCACACCTTTGCAGAGGAGCACCCCGTTTTTTTTTTTTTTTTTTTTTTTTTTTTGCGGGGGTGCTCTTACACTTGAGACGTGGGGGATCTCAAGAAGCGTAGGTAGGCCGAAGCCACGAAGCATCATGACCGATGAGGCAGCCAAACAGCAGCGCGAACGCGCATGTGACAGCAAGATGGGGCATGCAGTCACGGGGTGGTACGCAGATTTTTTTTTTTTTGTTTTGTGTGTGTATGTGTGTTCGGTATGTCGCTGTGAAAGCAGATGAAACGCGAGATCCCGGCAACCGCCAGACTGGGGCAGGCAGCGGCACAACAGGGCAAGGCAAAGAACTGAAAGACCCGAGGCGAGGATGGGGCAACCCACCACGGAAGAGAGCGAGGAGCACCCCGTGCAGCCTGGCGCCCGCCGCGCTTACTGGGTTGTGTTAAAAGCGCCAACCCGGAGGTTAATTAGTATGTGCCCATTTGTGGTGCCATATAGGGACGTTGATCGTATTCCAACAGGTTGCACTCAAGGCCCACCTCTCCACCCACGTCGTGGCATGCACTGCAGCCCGGCGGCGGCAAGCGGATGCCACGAGGCGCGCGTTGTTGGCTGCAGTGGAGGACGCCATGCGAGCATATCTTAGCCAGCCCAGCCACCCAGCCACGCTTGGCCTGCTCCGACGTGCGACCGCAGCCTTGAGGGAGCATGACGCGGCAGCAGAGCAGCGGCGGCGCGAACAGCTGGACGTCCTTTGGCATTGCTTCGGCGAGCGCCCTACACGCTGGTTTCACATGTTGGACCGCAGCGCCTTACCAAACCAGCCGTTGGCAGAGCTTTTGCACCCATCTGACCCAGCAGCCCCAGCAGCAGACCTCAGCACACCCGCGGGCCGTGAACTTGCCTCAACCCGGGCGGTGGCCTTCTTCTCGGCGGACAGCCCTGTGGGCCTCTTCCACTCGGAGGCTACCGACTCCGCAGCAGCGGCGCGGTTGTTGGACGCGCTGGATGCCACCCTGTCCCCTGACGAGGCGGCTGCCACTCTAGGACCTGCTGGTGGGCCCATCACTGATGCTGAGGTGCAGGCTGTGTTTCCTGACCTGCCACTTGGCACCAGCCCTGGCCTGGATGGTCTGCCGTATTCCTTCTACGTGACGTTCTGGTCTGAGCTGCGCCCGTTCTTCCTAGGCATGGCTGATGAGGCCTTGGCTGTTGCTGCCGCTGCTGATGAGGGTAGCCTGGCAGCTGGGGTGGAGCCATTCCTGCCCTCTGAGGTTACGGCTGGCCTCATTGTCCTGCTGCCCAAGCCTGGCACCGCTGACCCCAGGCAGCTTGCCTCCCACCGCCCCATCACCCTCCTGAATTGTGACTATCGCATCCTGGCTAAGGTGCTGTCTGCTCGCTTCGCTGGACCTCTTCTCTCCGTCATCGACCCCACCCAGACCGCCTTTCTGCCCGACCGTTGGATCGGCGACAATGTCCTGCTGCACCTTGAGGAGGTGGAGTACTTGAGAGAGCAGGATGCGCCTGGCTGCATCGTCTTCCTGGACTTTTTTTTTTTTTTTTTTTTTTTGGGGGTGCTCTTACACTTGAGACGTGGGGGATCTCAAGAAGCGTAGGTAGGCCGAAGCCACGAAGCATCATGACCGATGAGGCAGCCAAACAGCAGCGCGAACGCGCATGTGACAGCAACTTTGAAAAGGCGTACGACAGGGTTGATCGCCCTTGGCTTTTTGATGTCATGCGCCGCATGCGCTTCCCGCAGCTTGCTGTGCGTTGGGTGCAGCTGATGCTGTCCGGGTGCACTGCCATGGTGTCCCTGAACGGCTATTACACCCCAGCCTTCCCACTCGCACGCAGTGTGCAACAGGGCAGCCCCCTTAGCGTTTTGTTGTATCTCATTGCTGCACAACCCCTCGCAGCTTCCTTGCGCCGTGCGCAGCAGCAGGGCGTTTGCAGGCCCCTGCTGCTGCCTGGGGGCTCCCCTGCTCCAATCTCCCACCAACATGCAGATGATATCACCATCCATGTCTTGGCCCCGCGTGACGCGCACGCCGCCTGGCGGGGCCTGTGGCCGACTTTTGCGCAGCCACCCAGGCCAGGCTCAACCTGCGCAAGTGCAAGGGCATCTTGTTTGGCGATCAGTCCACCATCGACCCTGCAACGCGCTTGTGTGGCGTCACTGGCGTGCGCTTCCCTTCGCCGTCAGAGTCCATCCGCCACCTCGGCATTCACCTGGGCCTTGACGCCCAGGTGGCCACACAGGCAACCTTCCAAGTTCTCGTGGTAAGGCTGAGGGAGGTTGCTGAGCGTTGGGCGCGGCACGAGCTGTCCTGGCTGGGGAGGGCCCACGTGGCCAAGCAGGTGCTGGCGGCCATGGTGGTGTATCACGCCACCTTTGTGCGCCCGCCGCCCGCCATGTGGCGCCGCATTGTTAGCGTCATTTTCTCTTTGTGGGTGGCATGTCACCCTCTGATGTCCTGCGCGGTGCTGCCGTTAGCCACCCAGCCCGCCACACTGCTGCTTGCCGTGGTTGGAGGGGGGCATTAACTTGGTTGCCCCCGACGTGCATGCTGATTGCTTGCGTGCCAAGGTCACCGCCCGCCTTCTGCAGCCAGGCCGTCATGCTTGGAAGCTCCTTGTTGCAGCGCACCTGGTGGATGCCGTCCCTTCCCTTGGGCCCGCCATTGCTGTTAGCGGGCTGCAGGTCACTACACGCCTCCTCCCACCCCGTCTAGCAGCTTATTTGAGCGGCTTCCAGCAAACGCTTCCACGCCGCCTCCTCCCCCACCGCGGCTCTCACACCACCAAGTCCTGGCGGAGCGCCTCTTCCACAACCGCCAGGTCCGCGGGCCTGATGGCGCCGTGCTCGACCCTGTCAGCCCGGCGTGGGAGCCGCTGGCCGCAGCTGGCATCTATACGGTGGGCCGCTTGCGGGATGCGATGCTCGCGGGGCCCACTCTGGCCTTGCATATTGCTTGGGGCTGCGTGCCTGCCTCCTGGCGTGCGGTGGCGGACCAGCCGCCGCCGGCGGGGTGGCAGCTTTGCCGCGACGGGGCGGCCGAGTGGGTGCGCCGGCAGTTGCTGGGGCTGCCCGGCCCTGTGCACTACGCTGTCCGGGGTGATGACAGCCTGCGCCCCCTCTCGGCGGCGCCGGCCCTCCCGGCTGGCACCGTATGGCAGCCCTGCTGCGTGGTGGGGGCGGCCGCCCCATGCTGCTCGGCGCGTGGGATTCCGTCTTCGTGGACCCCACCGTGTGGGGCTTTGGCAGCGTGGACCTCTTGGGGTTCACCGTTAAGGCAGCCACACAGCGGCGCATCCACCTGGCAGCCCGGCAGCGCTGCGGCCCGCGATACCTTCCTTCGGCGGGCTGCAGGCCAGCCCTGTGGCGGCAGCCTGCAGATGAGCCAGGCCCGTCTGTGTTGGATGGAGGTAGTTACAAAGAGCGCAAGAGTATGAAAGAGGGCGCAGAATGGCGCTAAATAGGCTGGAGCAGCACAATGCTACTATTGGCATTATTCCGGCATATGCGGGGTAGTGTTTGTGGTAGTGGCATGACGGCGGGGCTCAGGTGCACAGAAATGCATGGCATTGGGGTCAATCAACTTAGAATAAAGTGGGAAAGCATAATCGAAGGGTGTCTGAGCGTATTAGCTAAGTTGGGCTCATGCATGACGAAAGGGTGTCCACGTCAGCAGCGCCTGCCACGTGGCAGCTGGGGAGATGTGCTGCGGGTGTGCAGGCTGGACATGTGGCTCAGCCACATCTCAACACTCCCACGCAGGCTGCACAGCCGCTGCACTCAGGCGATGCCCATAGCTGCGCGGCAGTACTTGAACTTGTTGGTGGGCACGGGCTTGGTCAGGATGTCAGCAACCATGGCATCGGTGGGGATGTAGCTGAAGTTGACTTCGCCACGGATGACGCGCTCGCGTGCAAAGTGGTGGATGATGTCGATGTGCTTGGAGCGAAGCGAGATGACTGGATTCTTCAGCATGTGAATGGCTGATTGGCTGTCTGACTTGATGTCGATGCAGGCGATGTGCAGGTCCAGGTCAGCGAAGAGCTTGCGCAGCCACAGTGCTTCCTTGACGGCGGAGGCGGCTGCCATGTACTCAGCTTCTGTAGTAGATGCGGCGACGGTTGGTTGCAGGCGTGAGCTCCAGGTGATGGCGCCGTTCTTGAAGGTGAAGACGTAGCCGGTGGTGGAGCGGCGGGTGTCGATGTCGCCAGCATGGTTGGCGTCGCAGTAGGCGTCGAGGGTAGCGTTGGACGGGCTGAAGATGATGCCGTAGTCAGGGGTACCAGCGAGGTAGCGCAGCACATGCTTGGCTGCAGTCAAGTGGGAGGTGGTGGGCTTGGACATGTAGCGGGCCAGCGCTCCCACGGCTTGGGCGATGTCGGGTCTAGTGCAGGATGCCAGGTACATGAGGGAGCCGATGAGTGTGGAGTAGGGGTGCTCTGAGATGTCCAGTGGGTCTCCGTCGGCGGTGAGCTTGAAGGCGATGCTTGAGGGTGTGTCGAAAGGCTTGGACTTGTCCATGCTGAACTTGGACAGCAGGTCGGTGGTGTGACGGGTCTGGGTCAGCTTGATGGTCTTGGCGGCACGGTCTCGCATGATGTCGATGCCTAGGAAGAAGGA
Organism: Chlorella sorokiniana; assembly: GCA_025917655.1. NCBI lineage: Eukaryota > Viridiplantae > Chlorophyta > Trebouxiophyceae > Chlorellales > Chlorellaceae > Chlorella > Chlorella sorokiniana. The sequence continues at coordinate 3,071,071 of CP084619.1, read as the reverse complement.
GGCTGGGCCCAGGTCGCGGGTGTCGAAGGCGGTGGCTATCTGGTTCTTGATGGAGCTCAGCATGGATGTGTCGGCGGTGATGACCAGGATGTCATCGACGTAGATGAGCAGGTAGACTGGTGGAGAGGAAAGCTTGATGAAGAGGCCTGGGTCAGCTGTCGACTCGGTGAAGCCCATGGACTCGATCTCGGTCTTCAGGGTGCGATGCCAGGCTCGAGAAGCTTGCTTGAGTCCATAGAGGGCCTTGTTCAGCTTGCATGCTTGGTCATGGTTGCCGTTGTGGTAGCCAGGAGGTTGCTGAATGTAGACGTCTTCGTCCAGCTTGCCGTTGAGGAAGGCGGTCTTGATGTCGAGCTGGTGAATCTCCAGGTCCAGGTCGGCAGCAATGGCCAACACGGTGCGCAGGGTGGAGTACTTGGAGACAGGTGCAAACACTTGGTCGTAGTCGATGCCTTCGCGTTGGTGGAAGCCTTTGACGACGAGGCGGGCCTTGTAGCGCTCGATGTTGCCGTTGGCGTCGCGCTTCTCCTTGTAGACCCACTTGACTGGAATGGGCTTGACGCCAGGAGGTGTAGGTTGCAGGGTCCAGGTGTTGTTGGCGGCCAGGGAAGCGATCTCCTCGTCCATGGCGGAGCGCCAAAGGTCGGCGTTGGGAGATTGCAGGGCTTCCTCCAGGGTGGTAGGCTCAGCTGTTGCGGTGGCGATGTTGATGGTGGCTCGAGAGGTGATGCGGTATGCGTCGTCCTGCCACTGGCTGGCTGGGCGGCGCGCAGCGGCACGCTCGGTGCGCCGCAGGGCGATGGGAGGAGAAGGTGGGTCTTCAGGCTCGGCTGGTGCTCCCACGGACTCGGTGTCGCCGGTGTCATCGTTGTCGAGGAGGGAGATGGTCTCTGGCAGGTTGGGCTTGGGCAGGCTGGTCTTGGGCAGGCTTGGCTTGGGCAGACTGGTCTTGGGCAGGTTGGAGCTGGTCTCATTGAAGGTGACATCGCGGCTGATGACGATGGAGCCGTTGTCCAGTAGGATCTTGTAGCCCTTGGTGTTGGTCGGGTAGCCAATGAAGCGGCCGGGCTCGCTGACTGCATCGAGCTTGGAGCGAAGCGCTGTTGGAATGTGGGCGTAGGCACGGGCGCCAAAGATGCGCAGGTGGGAGAGGTCAGGCTTGGTGCCGTGGAGCATCTCGTAGGGGGTGACGTCTTGGGCAGATGTTGGAGAGCGGTTGCGCAAGTAGTTGGCGGTGGCGATGGCTTCTGCCCATAAGAACTTGGGCAGGTTGTACTCGGCCAGCATGGGGCGCGCCTTGTCCAGCAGGGTGCGGTTGAGGCGCTCGGCCTTGCCGTTCTGCTGGGGCGTGTAGGCGACGGTGGTCTCTGACTGGATGCCCTTGGACTTGTAGAAGGTGTCCAGGTCGTTGTTGATGAACTCGCCGCCGTTGTCAGAGCGGATGCGCTTGACGGTGTGGCCGGTCTGACGCTCCAGCAGGTTGACGGTGGTCTTCAGGAAGTCAGCGGCGTCAGACTTGCGGCGAATGTGGCAAAGGAAGGCGCCCACATACAGGCACCCATGCAGCACGCGGTATGCCACAGTGTACTGCTCACGGGGCAGGTCTGCCTCGCGCAGGCGGCGCCATACACCGCGCACCGCAGCGCGCTCCGCTTGGGCAGCCTCATTGAGGCCCGCCGGCGCTGCCGCTGCATCCACTGTGTCGTCCCTCAAAGGCCAAGCTGGTGGTGGGGCCGGCTGTGGCTGAAGCTGCTGCAACTGCTCTTCCTCAGCATGCTGCCGCTGCGCCACCCGTTCAAAGACGGCAAGGCGCTGCCGCTGGCCCGGGCGCTGACACGGCAGGAGATCCACCTCCCACTCTGCTGCCCGCCGGCGAGACATGACCCGCTCGTGAAGCCGCGTGTCGTAGGAGGAGGCCCAGCGTAGCTCCAACGCTTGCAAGCCCGTGGCGGCAGCAGACTGTTGAGATGTGGCTGAGCCACATGTCCAGCCTGCACACCCGCAGCACATCTCCCCAGCTGCCACGTGGCAGACGCTGCTGACGTGGACACCCTTTCGTCATGCATGAGCCCAACTTAGCTAATACGCTCAGACACCCTTCGATTATGCTTTCCCACTTTATTCTAAGTTGATTGACCCCCATGCCATGCATTTCTGTGCACCCGAGCCCCGCCGTCATGCCACTACCACAAACACTACCCCGCATATGCCGGAATAATGCCAATAGTAGCATTGTGCTGCTCCAGCCTATTTAGCGCCATTCTGCGCCCTCTTTCAAACTCTTGCGCTCTTTGTAACTACCTCCATCCAACAGGTTATGGGCCCCAACTCCCTCCTCTGCCCTTGAGTCCGGCACAAGCTCTTGCCGTCACCCCAGACGCCTTTTCTCGCTGCCAGCGCCCGAGCACCACTCGCGAGCACTTCCGCCTCGACCTCCGGAACGGCGCCTTCGACCGAAGCCTCTCAGACTAAGCCCGCCTTTGCTTGCGGCACATTTCGCACATAGCAGCGCCTTTTCGCTCGCACGCCGCCGCCTTTCGCTCGCACGGCCCGGCGCCTTTTGCTGCCTAGCTGCCAGCCAGCAGCCGACAGCTCAATTCTGCTTTCCGGCAGCCTAAATCTGCTTTCGACAAAGACCCGCTCGCAAAGAGACAGCTGCTTGAGCAGCTGTGTAGCAGCTGAGTAAGCGAGTTGGGTCACTTGTGACCAGCTCGATACCCCGCCTCCCGCCAAGTTACTAAACTTCCACTTTGCCTCAACCCACCGCCGTAGCTTTACGCTGTCACAACCACTTAAGATAAGTGCAAGCGCGCCCTAGCGCCTCCGTGCGCCGCTCGCTCCGCCCCTCTCGGCCCCTCCGTTGCGGGTAGTGCCCCCGCGCCTAAGTGCGCCGCCGCTTTGCCCCCCGGGCACTCTCCTTTAGGCGGTGCCCTAGCGCCGTCGAGCGCCGCCGCCCCCCACACCTGTCCCCGCCCCCTTTCCCGTCTATTCCTCCCCTTCTCGTACCTTTACTCCAAGGCGGTGCACTGGCTGTGTCTTGTCCTCGTGTGGCACGCAGCTCCCCCGTTCGGTGCCTGGCCTCGTGTGCCACGTACCGGCTACTTATTCTTAGGCACCGACCTTCCCCACCTTTCCGCCAGCCATCTCCGGCGGCACATGTTAAAAGCGCCAACCCGGAGGTTAATTAGTATGTGCCCATTTGTGGTGCCATATAGGGACGTTGATCGTATTTCAACACTCCCCCCGAGCAACGTTCCGTATGCTCGCTTCGTACCTAACCACGATCGTGAAGGCGGGGGCTGCTCCCCCGCTTCCGAGTGGAGAAACGTTTTACAGGCCGGAAACCTGGATGTCCCGTGATGGGAATCGAACCCACAATCTGTGGGTGTATGTGACAACGCGCCCATCTAGCGCATTGGGGCCCATAACCTGTTAAAAGCGCCAACCCGGAGGTTAATTAGTATGTGCCCATTTGTGGTGCCATATAGGGACGTTGATCGTATTTCAACACTCCCCCGGCTGGTGCTCCCACGGACTCGGTGTCGCCGGTGTCATCGTTGTCGATGAGGGAAATGGTCTCTGGCGGGATGGGCTTGGACAAAGAGGTCGGTGGTGTGACGGGTCTGGTCGCCTTGATGGTCTTGGAGGCGCGGTCTCGCATGATGTCGATGCCCGGAAGAAGAAGGAGGCTGGGCCCGGTCGCGGGTGTCGAAGGCGGTGGCTATCTCGCTTCTTGATGGAGCTCAGCATGGATGTGTCGGCGGTGATGACCGGGATGTCGTCGACGTAGATGAGCGGTGTAGACTGGTGGAGAGGACAGCTTGATGAAGAGGCCCGGGGTCGGCAGGCTGACTCGGTGAAGCCCATGGACTCGATCTCGGTCTTCGGGGTGCGATGCCCGGCTCGAGAAGCTTGCTTGAGTCCATAGAGGGCCTTGTTCAGCTTGCATGCTTGGTCATGGTTGCCGTTGTGGTAGCCGGGAGGTTGCCGAATGTAGACGTCTTCGTCCGGCTTGCCGTTGAGGAAGGCGGTCTTGATGTCCAGCTGGTGAATCTCTAGGTCCAGGTCGGCGGCAATGGCCAACACGGTGCGCGGGGTGGAGTACTTGGAGACAGTGCAAACACTTGGTCGTAGTCGATGCCTTCGCGTTGGTGGAAGCCTTTGACGACGAGGCGGGCCTTGTAGCGCTCGATGTTGCCGTTGGCGTCGCGCTTCTCCTTGTAGACCCACTTGACTGGAATGGGCTTGATGCCGGGAGGTGTAGGCTGCGGGGTCCAGGTGTTGTTGGCGGCCAAGGAAGCGATCTCCTCGTCCATGGCGGAGCGCCAAAGGTCGGCGTTGGGAGATTGCGGGGCTTCCTCCAGGGTGGTAGGCTCAGCTGTTGCGGTGGCGATGTTGATGGTGGCTCGAGAGGTGATGCGGTATGCGTCGTCCCGCCACCGGCTGGCTGGGCGGCGCGCGCCGGCACGCTCGGTGCGCCGCAGGGCGATGGGAGGAGAAGGTGGGTCTTCGAGCTCGGCTGGTGCTCCCACGGACTCGGTGTCGCCGGTGTCATCGTTGTCGATGAGGGAAATGGTCTCTGGCAGGATGGGCTTGGGCAGGTTGGAGCTGGCCTCATTGAAGGTGACATCGCGGCTGATGACGATGGAGCCGTTGTCCAGCGGGATCTTGTAGCCTTTGGTGTTGGTGGGGTAGCCGATGAAGCGGCCGGGCTCGCTAACTGCATCGAGCTTGGAGCGTAGTGCTGTTGGAATGTGGGCGTAGGCACGGGCGCCAAAGATGCGCAGGTGGGAGAGGTCGGGCTTGGTGCCGTGAAGCATCTCGTAGGGGGTGACGTCTTGGGCAGATGTTGGCGAGCGGTTGCGCAAGTAGTTGGCGGTGACGATGGCTTCGGCCCAAAGATGCTTGGGCAGGTTGTACTCGGCCAGCATGGGGCGCGCCTTGTCCAGCAGGGTGCGGTTGAGACGCTCAGCCTTGCCGTTTTGCTGGGGCGTGTAGGAGACGGTGGTCTCGACTGGATGCCCTTGGACTTGTAGAAGGTGTCCAGGTCGTTGTTGATGAACTCGCCGCCGTTGTCAGAGCGGATGCGCTTGACGGTGTGGCGGGTCTGACGCTCCAGCAGGTTGACGGTGGTCTTCAGGAAGTCAGCGGCGTCAGACTTGCGGCGCAAGGGAGCGATGTGAGAGTAGCCAGTGTAGTCATCCAGGATGGTCATGAAGTACAGGCTGCCACCGTGGGAGGGGACTGGCATGGGACCGCAGAGGTCGGTGTGCAGCAGCTCCAGAGGCTTGTGGGTGAAGGAGGTGGAGGCGTTGAACGGTTGGCGATGTTGCTTGCCCAGGGTGCAGGCGTCGCAGGTGTCTGCGCTGGTGGCTTTGAAGTCGGAGGGGTCGATGCTGATGCCGGTGGCCATGGTGGTGAGCTTGGCCAGGTTGTCGTAGCCGAGGTGGCCGAGGCGGCGGTGCCACAGGGGTGTGTGGGCGCGTGCAGCGTAGGCGATGGTGAGGGCGTAGGCGGCGGAGCCTGGCTCGAGGCAGCGGCTGGCCAGGTGGTAGGTGTTGCTGGTGGCGTCGGTGTAGCCGTAGGCAATCATGTGGTTGCCCATGGAGATCTGGCAGCCGGTGCGGTCAAAGGAGAAGCTGATGCCTTTCTGGGTGGCTCGGTTGACGGACAGGAGGTTGTCGGCGGCGTCTGGCATGTAGAGCACGTCGGTGAGCTTGATCAGGTTGTCAAGGTTGGGCTGCAGGTACGCGTCGCCGATGAGGGTGGCCTCTCCTACGCTGCCGTTGCCGAAAGTGATGCGGATGGGCTGCGGCGCCGGGCGCAGGTTGGTGAGGAGTTGCTGGTGTGGTGTGATGTGCCGGCTCGCTCCAGTGTCCACGATCCAGTTGTCGCTGATGGTGTTGGAGGTGGTGGCGGCGGTGAAGGCGATGGCGCTGTACTGGGCGTTGACGCTGCGGTTGGAAGGCGGCGGGCGTTGGTTGAAGCGGCGGGCTTCCATGTCGCGGCGCTTCTTGTTGCACTCGTGGGCGTAGTGGCCAGGCTTGTGGCAGTAGAGGCAGGTGCCTTCGGCGTAGGCGCGGGCATCGCGGGAGGAGCGCTCGTCGACGCGGATGCCGAAGGTGCGTGGTGGGCCAAAGCTGGGTGGTGGACCGTTGAAGTTGGGCGGCCGCATGCGGGGGTTGCTGCTGCGGGGGCCACTGCCGCGAGGGCCGTTGTTGCGGTTGATGCCGTTGATGTTGCGGGGAGCGCCATTGCTGTTGGAGTGCCGGTCGTCGCGGCGAGGATGGAAGGAGGCCATCAGGGCTGAGTCGGAGCTGCGGATGACGTCGGGCTTGGCGCGGCGGTGCTCGGCTTGCGAAGGTGGGGCAGGATGTCATCCACGGTGAATGTGCCGGCGGAGGCGGTGGTGGTTTCGATGACGGTGACGACTGTGTCGAAGGTGGAGGGCAGGCCAGCCAGGACTTGGCACGCCACGTCGATGTCTTCGACCTTGTGGCCGGCGGCGTTGAGCTGGTCTTGCAGGGCCTTGGCACGGTTGGTGAAGGCGGTGACGGTCTCGGTGGAGGCCATCTTCAGAGAGTTGAGCTCACGGCGCAGTTGGAGCTTGCGTGCGAAGGACTTGGCGGCGAAGATGCCTTGCAGAGTGGTCCAGGCTTGGTTGGCCGTGGTGCAGCGCAGGATGGTTGGCTGGTGGTGGGGCTTGACGAGGAGGCCGATGTAGGAGAGGGCGAGCTCGTCTGCCTTGATGTCCTCGGGAGTTGTTGGGGCCTCGGTGCTGACGACGGTGTGCCAGCACTTCTTGGTGGTGAGGAAGAACTTCATGTTGGCTGCCCACACTGTGTAGTTGTCCCAGTCCAGCCGCTCAATGGACATGCCGTCTGTCGCCATGCTGTCCACGCTTGTGTGCAACTGCTGACTGCTGACGGCTGGCGGCCGCTAGCAGGCACCTTGTGCCTCTGCTAGTGCGTGCTCGGAGGTGCCGCGGCAAGGGGTGCCGCAGATTGTGCCGCCGGAGATGGCTGGCGGAAAGGTGGGGAAGGTCGGTGCCTAAGAATAAGTAGCCGGTACGTGGCACACGAGGCCAGGCACCGAACGGGGGAGCTGCGTGCCACACGTAAACAGCACAGCCCAGGCACCACCTTTGAGTAAATGTAACAGAAGTGGAGGAATAGACGGGAAAGGGGGGCAGGACAGATGTGGATGGCAGCGGCGCTCGACGGCGCTAGGGCACTGCCTGAAGGAGAGTGCCCAGGGGGCAAAGGCAGCGGCGCACTTAGGCGCTGGGGCACTGCCAATAACGGAGGGGCCAGAGGGGCGGAGCAGCGGCGCGCGGAGGCGCTAGGGCGCTGCTTGCACTTATCTTAAGTGGTTGTGTCAGCGTAGAGCTACGGCAGTGGGTTGAGGCAAAGTGGAAGTTTAGTAACTTGGCGGGAGGCGGGGTATCGAGCTGGTCACAAGTGACCCAACTCGCTTACTCAGCTGCCACACAGCTGCTCAAGCAGCTGTCTCTTTGCGAGCAGGTGCTGTCGAAAGCAGATTTAGGTTGCCGGAAAGCAGAATTGAGCTGTCGGCTGCTGGCTGGCAGCTAGGCAGCAAAAGGCGCTGGCTGTGCGAGCGAAAGGCGGCGCTGTGCGAGCGAAAAGGCGCTGCTATGTGCGAAATGTGCCGCAAGCAAAGGCGGGCTTAGTCTGAGAGGCTTCGGTCGAAGGCGCCGTTCCGGGAGGTCGAGGCGGAAGTGCTCGCGAGTGGTGCGAGGGGCGCTGGCAGCGAGAAAAGGCGTCTGGGGTGACGGCAAGAGCGTGTGCCGGACTCAAGGGCAGAGGAGGGAGCTGGGGCCCATAACCTGTTAAAAGCGCCAACCCGGAGGTTAATTAGTATGTGCCCATTTGTGGTGCCATATAGGGACGTTGATCGTATTTCAACAGCACAATCTGCGGCACCCCTTGCCGCGGCACCTCCGAGCACGCACTAGCAGAGGCACAAGGTGCCTGCTAGCGGCCGCCAGCCGTCAGCAGTCAGCAGTCTGCACACAAGCGTGGACATCATGGCGACCGACGGCATGTCTATTGAGCGGCTGGACTGGGACAACTACACAGTGTGGGCAGCCAACATGAAGTTCTTCCTCACCACCAAGAAGTGCTGGCACACCGTCGTCAGCACCGCGGCCCCAACCACTCCCGAGGACATCAAGGCAGACGAGCTCGCCCTCTCCTACATCGGCCTCCTCGTCAAGCCCCACCACCAGCCAACCATCCTGCGCTGCACCACCGCCAACCAAGCCTGGACCACTCTGCAAGGCATCTTCGCCGCCAAGTCCTTCGCACGCAAGCTCCAACTGCGCCGTGAGCTCAACTCCCTGAAGATGGCCTCCACCGAGACTGTCACCGCCTTCACCAACCGTGCCAAGGCCCTGCAAGACCAGCTCAACGCCGCCGGCCACAAGGTCGAAGACATCGACGTGGCGTGCCAAGTCCTGGCTGGCCTGCCCTCCACCTTCGACACAGTCGTCACCGTCATCGAAACCACCACCGCCTCCGCCGGCACATTCACCGTGGATGACATCCTGCCCCACCTTCTGCAAGCCGAGCACCGCCGCGCCAAGCCCGACGTCATCCGCAGCTCCGACTCAGCCCTGATGGCCTCCTTCCATCCTCGCCGCGACGACCGGCACTCCAACAGCAATGGCGCTTCCCGCAACATCAACGGCATCAACCGCAACAACGGCCCTCGTGGCAGTGGCCCCCGCAGCAGCAACCCCGCATGCGGCCGCCCAACTTCAACGGTCCACCACCCAACTTTGGCCCACCACGCACCTTCGGCATCCGCGTCGACGAGCGCTCCTCCCGCGATGCCCGCGCCTACGCCGAAGGCACCTGCCTCTACTGCCACAAGCCTGGCCACTACGCCCACGAGTGCAACAAGAAGCGCCGCGACATGGAAGCCCGCCGCTTCAACCAACGCCCGCCGCCTTCCAACCGCAGCGTCAACGCCCAGTACAGCGCCATCGCCTTCACCGCCGCCACCACCTCCAACACCATCAGCGACAACTGGATCGTGGACACTGGAGCGAGCCGGCACATCACACCACACCAGCAACTCCTCACCAACCTGCGCCCGGCGCCGCAGCCCATCCGCATCACTTTCGGCAACGGCAGCGTCGGAGAGGCCACCCTCATCGGCGACGCGTACCTGCAGCCCAACCCAGACAACCTGATCAAGCTCACCGATGTGCTCTACATGCCCGACGCCGCCGACAACCTCCTGTCCGTCAACCGAGCTACCCAGAAAGGCATCAGCTTCTCCTTCGACCGCACCGGCTGCCAGATCTCCATGGGCAACCACATGATTGCCTACGGCTACACCGACGCCACCAGCAACACCTACCACCTGGCCAGCCGCTGCCTCGAGCCAGGCTCCGCCGCCTACGCCCTCACCATCGCCTACGCTGCACGCGCCGACACACCCAACCTGTGGCACCGCCGCCTCGGCCACCTCGGCTACGACAACCTGGCCAAGCTCACCACCATGGCCACCGGCATCAGCATCGACCCCTCCGACTTCAAAGCCACCAGCGCAGACACCTGCGACGCTTGCACCCTGGGCAAGCAACACCGTCAACCGTTCTGCACCTCCACCTCCGTCACCCACAAGCCTTTGGAGCTGCTGCACACCGACCTTTGCGGTCCCATGCCAGTCCCCTCCCACGGTGGCAGCCTGTACTTCATGACCATCCTGGATGACTACACTGGCTACTCACACATCGCTCCCTTGCGCCGCAAGTCTGACGCCGCTGACTTCCTGAAGACCACCATCAACCTGCTGGAGCGTCAAACCGGCCACACCGTCAAGCGCATCCGCTCTGACAACGGCGGCGAGTTCATCAACAACGACCTGGACACCTTCTACAAGTCCAAGGGCATCCAGTCAGAGACCACCGTCGCCTACACGCCTCAGCAGAACGGCAAGGCCGAGCGCCTCAACCGCACCCTGCTGGACAAGGCGCGCCCCATGCTGGCCGAGTACAACCTGCCCAAGTTCTTATGGGCAGAAGCCATCGCCACCGCCAACTACTTGCGCACCCGCTCTCCAACATCTGCCCAAGACGTCACCCCCTACGAGATGCTCCACGGCACCAAGCCTGACCTCTCCCACCTGCGCATCTTTGGCGCCCGTGCCTACGCCCACATTCCAACAGCGCTTCGCTCCAAGCTCGATGCAGTCAGCGAGCCCGGCCGCTTCATTGGCTACCCGACCAACACCAAGGGCTACAAGATCCTACTGGACAACGGCTCCATCGTCATCAGCCGCGATGTCACCTTCAATGAGACCAGCTCCAACCTGCCCAAGACCAGTCTGCCCAAGCCAAGCCTGCCCAAGACCAACCTGCCCAAGCCCAACCTGCCAGAGACCATCTCCCTCCTCGACAACGATGAAACCGGCGACACCGAGTCCGTGGGAGCACCAGCCGAGCCTGAAGACCCACCTTCTCCTCCCATCGCCCTGCGGCGCACCGAGCGTGCCGCTGCGCGCCGCCCCAGCCAGCCAGTGGCAGGACGACGCATACCGCATCACCTCTCAAGCCACCATCAACATCGCCACCGCAACAGCTGAGCCTACCACCCTGGAGGAAGCCCTGCAATCTCCCAACGCCGACCTTTGGCGCTCCGCCATGGACGAGGAGATCGCTTCCCTGGCCGCCAACAACACTTGGACCCTGCAACCTACACCTCCTGGCGTCAAGCCCATTCCAGTCAAGTGGGTCTACAAGGAGAAGCGCGACGCCAACGGCAACATCGAGCGCTACAAGGCCCGCCTCGTCGTCAAAGGCTTCCACCAACGCGAAGGCATCGACTACGACCAAGTGTTTGCACCTGTCTCCAAGTACTCCACCCTGCGCACCGTGTTGGCCATTGCTGCCGACCTGGACCTGGAGATTCACCAGCTCGACATCAAGACCGCCTTCCTCAACGGCAAGCTGGACGAAGACGTCTACATTCAGCAACCTCCTGGCTACCACAACGGCAACCATGACCAAGCATGCAAGCTGAACAAAGCCCTCTATGGACTCAAGCAAGCTTCTCGAGCCTGGCATCGCACCCTGAAGACCGAGATCGAGTCCATGGGCTTCACCGAGTCGACAGCTGACCCAGGCCTCTTCATCAAGCTTTCCTCTCCACCAGTCTACCTGCTCATCTACGTCGATGACATCTTGGTCATCACCGCCGACACATCCATGCTGAGCTCCATCAAGAACCAGATAGCCACCGCCTTCGACACCCGCGACCTGGGCCCAGCCTCCTTCTTCCTAGGCATCGACATCATGCGAGACCGTGCCGCCAAGACCATCAAGCTGACCCAGACCCGTCACACCACCGACCTGCTGTCCAAGTTCAGCATGGACAAGTCCAAGCCTTTCGACACACCCTCAAGCATCGCCTTCAAGCTCACCGCCGACGGAGACCCACTGGACATCTCAGAGCACCCCTACTCCACACTCATCGGCTCCCTCATGTACCTGGCATCCTGCACCAGACCCGATATCGCCCAAGCCGTGGGAGCGCTGGCCCGCTACATGTCCAAGCCCACCACCTCCCACTGGACTGCAGCCAAGCATGTGCTGCGATACCTCGCTGGTACCCCTGACTACGGCATCATCTTCAGCCCGTCCAACGCTACCCTCGACGCCTACTGCGACGCCAACCATGCTGGCGACATCGACACCCGCCGCTCCACCACCGGCTACGTCTTCACCTTCAAGAACGGCGCCATCACCTGGAGCTCACGCCTGCAACCCACCGTCGCCGCATCTACTACAGAAGCTGAGTACATGGCAGCCGCCTCCGCCGTCAAGGAAGCACTGTGGCTGCGCAAGCTCTTCGCTGACCTGGACCTGCACATCGCCTGCATCGACATCAAGTCAGACAGCCAGTCAGCCATTCACATGCTGAAGAATCCAGTCATCTCCCTTCGCTCCAAGCACATCGACATCATCCACCACTTTGCACGCGAGCGCGTCATCCGTGGCGAAGTCAACTTCAGCTACATCCCCACCGATGCCATGGTTGCTGACATCCTGACCAAGCCCGTGCCCACCAACAAGTTCAAGTACTGCCGCGCAGCTATGGGCATCGCCTGAGTGCAGCGGCTGTGCAGCCTGCGTGGGAGTGTTGAGATGTGGCTGAGCCACATGTCCAGCCTGCACACCCGCAGCACATCTCCCTAGCTGCCACGTGGCAGACGCTGCTGACGTGGACACCCTTTCGTCATGCATGAGCCGTTTGACAGCCGTGTGCGCATGGCCAGCCTGGCCAGGCTCCGCACGGGCTGTCATTGGTTGCGGGTGGAGACTGGGCGGCGTGAGGGGTTGGACAGGCCCAGCCGGATTTGCCCCCACTGCTCGATGGGTGTTGTGGAGGACGAGCATCACATGGTGTTTGACTGCTCGAAGTATGCCCGCCTGCGAGCCGATTACAGCGAGTCCCTTTTTGGGGTCGGTCAGGGTCCGCCCAGCGGTCCGTTGGCGGGGCAGGGAACCTTGGCACAGTTCCTTGCGCAGGATCCGGTGGCGGTGGCTAGCTTTGTGCACCGCTGCTACCGTCTGTCGTTAGCTGGAGACGGCACCCACAGCAACGATTCTGAGCCCCAGCCCCACCGCGAGGCGGCCCCGGCTTGAGTGGGCCCACGTCGCCGTTCTCGCGGCCCCTACCAGCCCGTGCCCGGCTTGCGTTGGATTCTTCCTTGCCTTTTCTGACTCTTTCACAGTTTTTCCTTGCTCTGCATCCTTGTCATCATGCTTTGCGTGCATGCTTGCTTGCCATCCCGTGTGCTTGCTGCATCTTGCATCTTCACCTCGGCGCGATGGGGGTGCGCGGGCCCGGGCTTTGACTCCCGTGCGCTGCTGGCCTGATGAGTTCCCGGTTTCGAGGGCCAGCCCGTTCCTGTCTGCTGCCTTCGGCTGCAGCAGGGGTGGGCCCATTTGCGTCTGAGTTGCATGGGCCCTATGCCCCGTCCGCGAGGGACAGTGATTGTCCCGAAGGCAGACGTTAAACACGTGTAACATAACATGAGCTTGACCCGCCTAATATGCTCAGACACCCTTCGATTATGCTTTCCCACTTTATTCTAAGTTGATTGACCCCCATGCCATGCATTTCTGTGCACCTGAGCCCCGCCGTCATGCCACTACCACAAACACTACCCCGCATATGCCGGAATAATGCCAATAGTAGCATTGTGCTGCTCCAGCCTATTTAGCGCCATTCTGCGCCCTCTTTCAAACTCTTGCGCTCTTTGTAACTACCTCCATCCAACAAGCATCAGTGATGGGCCCACCAGCAGGTCCTAGAGTGGCAGCCGCCTGGTCAGGGGACAGGGTGGCATCCAGCGCGTCCAACAACCGCCCCGCTGCTGCGGAGTCGGTAGCCTCCGAGTGGAAGAGGCCCACAGGGCTGTCCGCCGAGAAGAAGGCCACCGCCCGGGTTGAGGCAAGTTCACGGCCCGCGGGTGTGCTGAGGTCTGCTGCTGGGGCTGCTGGGTCAGATGGGTGTAAGAGCTCCGCCAGGGGCTGGTTTGGTAAGGCGCTGCGGTCCAACATGTGAAACCAGCGTGTAGGGCGCTCGCCGAAGCAGTGCCAAAGGACGCTGCTGCTGCTGAGTATGGAGCGTGAAGGCGGGGCAGCCCCTTCAAGCGGCGGGGCAGCAATGGCACGGGCTGCACCACGCGCGGGCGTCGGTTAACTCTCCGCCCTGCCCTTTTCTGGCTGGGGCCCTCGTCTTCTTTGCGGGCGCTTTCCCACGGCCTCAGCGGCCTTCTTGTTATTTTTATACTCGACCGTGCTGCTTCCACTCCCTTTTGGGCCATGCGATACAGCCTGACTTCTGTTCATCTTTACATGCGCGCTGCTGGGGCTCCTTCCATTCTTGCAGGCGGCGGCAGTTGGGCGGCCGGCAGCGGCAGCGGCGATGGCGGCAGGTGCGTGTGTAGTGGCGCGGCGGGTGATGGGCGTTCGCCACCGTGTGTGGCAACGTGCCGGCGGGGTCCGCCGCCCCCGCCCGGCTTGCCTTGCGGCACCCGCGCCGCCGGTCCTAGCGGGCCGGCAGGCACACCTGCGGAGCGCGTACATGCCCTTGCTGTCGGTAGTCGTGTGCCCGCTAGCCCTCGGCTTGCCCCGTCCTTGCTCTTTGCATCCATTGGTTGACGGTTCCCCAGCGCTCGGCTCCTGCGTTGACTTGTCCCTGTTCCCATGGCTCCCTCCAGCACGCTTCCACACTCGATTTCCTCGCCCCTTTCTGAGTGGCTTGCACCTTCCCTTTCCATGGCTCCCCTCCTTTTCTTAGCCTGCCCCCTCCTGGACGCCCCCTTCTCCCTGTCCCAGTACGCCCCCTTTTTTTTTTGTCTTGGCCTGGTTGCCTTTGCGTCTCTTCCGTGGTGGGTTGCTCCATCCTCGCCTCGGGTCTTTCAGTTCTTTGCCTTGCCCTGTTGTGCCGCTGCCTGCCCCAGTCTGGCGGTTGCCGGGATCTCGCGTTTCATCTGCCTTCACAGCGACATACCGAACACACACACACACACAAAACAAAAAGAAAAAAATCCGCGTACCACCCCCGTGACTGCATGCCCCATCTTGCTGTCACATGCGCGTTCGCGCTGCTGTTTGGCTGCCTCATCGGTCATGATGCTTCGTGGCTTCGGCCTACCTACGCTTCTTGAGATCCCCCACGTCTCAAGTGTAAGAGCACCCCCTCAAAAAAAAAAAAAAAAAAAAAAAAAAAAAACTTCTTCCTGGGCTGCCCCCGGGTCTTCCCCCTCCTCTCACGCCTTGTTGTGCGGGAAATTGACGGGATCAGTGTGGCAGATGCGCGGCCGGCGAAAAAATGCCAAAGGACGTCCAGCTGTTCGCGCCGCCGCTGCTCTGCTGCCGCGTCATGCTCCCTCAAGGCTGCGGTCGCACGTCGGAGCAGGCCAAGCGTGGCTGGGTGGCTGGGCTGGCTAAGATATGCTCGCATGGCGTCCTCCACTGCAGCCAACAACGCGCGCCTCGTGGCATCCGCTTGCCGCCGCCGGGCTGCAGTGAATGCCACGACGTGGGTGGAGAGGTGGGCCTTGAGTGCAACCCAGTAAGCGCGGCGGGCGCCAGGCTGCACGGGGTGCTCCTCTGCAAAGGTGTGGATGTGCTGGCGGACAAAAGCGACAAAATCTGGGTCGGAGTGGAAGTGGTCAGGGAGCGGAAGCGCCCAGGGCCAGCAGGGACGACGGAAGGGGGCGACAAATGGACATCCACAGCGAGGTGATCGCCAGGGAAGCCATGAAGGATGCCTGCGCTGCTAATCCCTGCAAGCAGGGCGCTGCCGCATACCAACGGTCCAAGCGCGCCCCGCCTGCAGCCCCGGAGGCTACGTGCGTGACTGCACGTGCCGCCGGGTGGAGCCGCCGCCACACATCCACCAGGTTGCGCTGAGCCGCCACCGCAACAAACTCCTCCGCGCCGGCAAATCGATGCCGTGAAAGGGCGGTAGCGCCGGCAACGTCCAAGGGATCAGAAACGTGGTTCCAATCGCCAGCCATGAGCACAAGGCGGTCGGTGGGGATTGCTGCAGCAAGGGACCTGGAGAAAAATGCAGGGCGGTTGCACGCCTCCGTGGGCGCATAACAGCCAAGGATTGAAAAGGGAAGGCCTGCATAGGAGAAGGAAAGATGGAGAAGCCTGCTCTCCTGGGCCGGGACAGCCGCCAGCGTGACGGCCTCCACGGGGGCGGTGGCCTTTATGAAGGCAACCACCCCAGCAGAAGAGCTAGTGTGCGGGGCAGCAAAAGCTGCTCCCGCAAAAGGCGAGCCGCGCCCTGTGCCCTCGCGTGCCCAGCCTGCCACCTCCTCCGCAGAGGCAGCATGCGCCTCAAACACAAGCAGCATATGCCAAGGACCAGCAATGAACCGCTCAAGCAGCTGGTGCCGCTTAGCAGCATCACGCAGGCCGTTAGCATTGACCGCCACGAGGCGCAAAGGCTGGGCAGGGCGAGCGGCCCGCCAATCAAAACGACTCATCTGCGGGGCCGGCTGCGGCTCCTGCTGCCGCAACCGGTGGAAGAATCGTGGAGGTGGGTGTGTCCAGACGTGCGCCCCGCTCAGGCGCCGCCCGCGTCGCAATTGTCAACCAGCTGTGGGCACCCGCCTCGGCTGGAGCCGACAAACGCGCCGAGCGGCGAGGGCCAGAAGCAGATGGCAGGTGGCCCTGGGTGCCAGCAGGGCCCTTTGCCAAGGTTGTGACAGATCCACGCTTGGCAGAGCTTGGTGGGCGGTATGGGCCTGGGCGGGGGAAGCAGAGGAGGGAGGGGGCGGCCGCAAGACGCGACGACCCAGGCGCCCCCACCGCCTCCCCAGAATCCGCAAGCGGGGCCACCTCCAAAGCCGCAGCCCGCGGCTCGCCCAACAAAACAACAGCCTGGGCATGCAGAGCCAATCTGAAAGCACGAGGCAAGTCACCCGGGCGAGAGGCGTGGGCCGCATCTCTGTAGACCGCAGGCTGCGCCTCACGAGCCGCAAGAACAATCTGCTCTGCCTCGGCCGCAGAACAATCCAACTCCTCCGCCACAAAATCACAAGCCACATCAAACCCAGGCTCTCCCTCGGGACGTTGCACTGCGGGGCGCGGCCTGCGGCATGGGTTCTTCTGCAGGAAGGGGAGGAGGGAGGAGGGGCCCGCGGGGCAACGGGACCACCCGGGCGGCAAGACGCCCAGCGGCCAAGGGGGCAGCAGGTACATCCGCCAGGCCCAGACCTGGCCGGTGCCCCCTGGGCAGCGGCCGGGCGCCGCCGCCCAAAGGCGCCGCCAAGGCTGCGGCAGCAGCAGCCGGCGTGATGCCGCCGGTCCCAAAAACGCGGAGCATACCGGGCCGCACGCCTGGGTGCAGCCCCGCGTCTGGCTGCTGCCCAGATGCAGGCCGCACGCGGCGCAAGACAACACGCCCTGAGTTGCATGGGCCCTATGCCCCGTCCGCGAGGGACAGTGATTGTCCCGAAGGCAGACGTTAAACACGTGTAACATAACATAACGCCCCCCCTCAAAGACACAGGGGACGCAAGACGACCTGAGCAGACCACCCCAGCCCCTGTACCACCCGCGGCAGGCGAGGCAGTCCCGCGTGGGGATAAGGCCCCGGACCACTGCCTCAATCATATCCAGAACAGGCAAATGGGCCTCCTGCCCAGGCCCAACGGCAGCCACACCTGCTCGCTCATGAACAACAGAGACACCTTGGACGAAGTCAACCTGGCTGCTTTGCCCCCACCCACAGGGTAGCAAGTGCAGGCGCCTGTCTCATCGCCCGCCACTCGCCATTGGCAATGCGCATGCCCGTCGTCTGACACAAGTGTAGCAACTCATTGGCATAGCCAATGTTGGTGCCACGATCTTGGGACTGCCGCGGCATGCTCGTGGGGGAGGCCCCTTCCTCGCCCACGGCCAACGCGTGCTGGAGGGCGACGTTGTGCTCATCCGAGCCACCCGCCTCGGGTCTTTCAGTTCTTTGCCTTGCCCTGTTGTGCCGCTGCCTGCCTCAGTCTGGCGGTTGCCGGGATCCCGCGTTTCATCTGCCTTCACAGCGACATACCGAACACACACACACACACAAAACAAAAAGAAACAAAAATCTGCGTACCACCCCGTGACTGCATGCCCCATCTTGCTGTCACATTCGCGTTCGCGCTGCTGTTTGGCTGCCTCATCGGTCATGATGCTTCGTGGCTTCGGCCTACCTACGCTTCTTGAGATCCCCCACGTCTCAAGTGTAAGAGCACCCCCTCAAAAAAAAAAAAAAAAAAAAAAAAAAAAAAAAAAAGAGCCACCAGCCACCCAATCAGGACGCTCCCCGGGTCTGGCATTGAC
The DNA here is from genome assembly GCA_025917655.1 of Chlorella sorokiniana. Taxonomy (NCBI): domain Eukaryota; kingdom Viridiplantae; phylum Chlorophyta; class Trebouxiophyceae; order Chlorellales; family Chlorellaceae; genus Chlorella; species Chlorella sorokiniana. The sequence goes on along the minus strand of CP084619.1, from coordinate 3,053,190 downwards.
ATCGCCGGCAAGCAGCAACAAGTCCGCGCCCTTGTGCCGCAACAATGTCCTCCCCCAACGTCCCCCACATCCCCTCGTCTGCCTCGTACACCGCCCCGTACCGTTTGGGTGCAAAGTATGTTATGTTACACGTGTTTAACGTCTGCCTTCGGGACAATCACTGTCCCTCGCAGATGGGGCATTTTGCGTCTGAGTTGCATGGGCCCTATGCCCCGTCTGCGAGGGAAAGTGATTGTCCCGAAGGCAGACGTTAAACCAGTGTAACATAGGGCCCATGCAACTCAGACGCAAATGGGCCCATCCTCGCGGCCGGAGGCAGCGGACAGGAACGGGCTGGCCCTCGAAACCGGGAACTCATCAGGCCAGCGGCGCTCGGGAGTCAAAGCCCGGGCCCGCGCGCCCCCATCGCGCCGAGGTGAAGATGCAAGATGCAGCAAGCACACGGGATGGCAAGCAAGCATGCACGCAAAGCATGATGACAAGGATGCAGAGCAAGGAAAAACTGTGAAAGAGTTAGAAAAGGCAAGGAAGAATCCAACGCAAGCCGGGCACGGGCTGGCGGGGGCCGCGAGAACGGCGACGTAGGCCCACTCAAGCCGGGGTCGCCTCGCGGTGGGGCTGGGGCTCAGAATCGCTGCTGTGGGTGTCGTCTCCAGCCAACGACAGACGGTAGCAGCGGTGCACAAAGCTAGCCACCGCCACCGGATCCCGCGCAAGGAACTGTGCCAAGGTTCCCTGCCCCGCCAACCGACCGGGGGCGGACTCGACCGACCCCAAAAAGGACTCACTGTAATCGGCTCGCAAGCGGGCATACTTTGGGCAGTCAAACACCATGTGATGCTCGTCCTCCACAGCACCCAACGAGCAGTGGGGGCAAATCCGGCTGGGCCTGTCCAACCCCTCACGCCGCCCGTCTCCACCCGCAACCAATGACAGCCCGTGCGGAGCCTGGCAAGGCTGGCCATGCGCACACGGCTGTCAACCTCGGTCAGGTACTGTTGAGATGAAGGCGCTCAAGTAGGGCTGGAGGTTACAAGAGGAGGCTGCCCATGAGAAAAGCTGGAAGGAAAGGATGGAATGGTTGCGAATGGGGGCGAGAGGCCTATTAAGTAGGCCGCCAGGTAGAAAGTCAAAGCATGCACAGCACTATTTGGTGAGCCCCTAGTGAGCCCCTACACCAGGATTAGGTAAGCCTCTGGTGAGCCCCTACACCAGGATTAGGTGAGCTTTGGAAGCTTCTGGAAGGAAGGCTGTAGAAGCTTCGAGAAGGTTCGAGAAGCTTCTAGAAGCGGATGCACAGAATGTGTAGAAGCTTCCGGAATGTTCTAGAAGTTTCTGGAAGCTTGTAGAAGAACGCACGGGGAAGCTTCTAGAACGTTCCAAAGAGGTCGCTAGATGAAAGGCAGGCAAGTAGCGGACTAAAAATCTCTAGTAACGCCTGCCAGCTGGCGGCTTTGGCAGATGTGCGGCGGGTGTGCAGATGGACACGTGGCACCGCCACACTTAACACTCCCACGCAGGCTGTACAGCCGCCGCACTCAGGTGATGCCCATAGCCGTGCGGCAATCCTTGAACTTGGTGCTGGGCACGGGCTTGGTCGGGATGTCGGCAATCATGGCGTCTGTGGGAACGTAGCTGAAATTGACTTCACCACGGATGGCGCGCTCGCGGGCAAAGTGGTGAATGACGTCGATGTGCTTGGAGCGGAGCGAGACGACTGGATTCTTCAGCATGTGGATGGCCGATTGGCTGTCGACTTGATGTCGATGCAGGTGATGTGCAGGTCCGATAGAAGAGCTTGCGTAGCCACAGTGCTTCCTTGACGGCGGAGGCGGCTGCCATGTACTCGGCTTCAGTTGTCGAGGCTGCAACTGTTGGCTGGAGTCGGCTTGACCAGCTGATAGCTCCACCGCTGAGGGTGAAAACATAGCCGGTGGTTGAGCGACGTGTGTCCAAGTCGCCCGCGTAGTCCGCATCGCAAAGATGCTTCCAGTCTGAAGTCCGACTGTCCAAAGCTGAGCGCATAGTTTGCTGTTCCCGAGATGTAGCGCAAAACTCCTTTGGCTGCTTTCCAATGCGCTGTTGTCGGATTCGCCATGTGTCTAGCCAGTGCTCCCACGGCTTGAGAAATGTCTGGTCTGGTGCATACCGATAGATACATGAGGCTCCCAATCAGCTGACTGTAGCCGTATGTGCTGGGTGTCCAATGCTTCGCCGGTCTTGGTCAGCTTGGTCGCTGTGTCTTTGCGGCACAGTCTGGGTCTTGCATTCCTTCATGTTGTGCTTCTCCAGCAGATCACTGATGAGTCTGCTCTGCGCCAGACTGATGGTGCGATTGTCTCTGTCTCTGCGGATGTCCATTCCAAGAAAACAGGTTGCCCCTCCCATGTCTCGTGCTTCAAACGCCGAGAGTATCTTGGCTTTTGCTTCGTTTACTGAGCTGAGGTCTCGTGCGATGATCAGGATGTCATCCACGTAGGTGAGCAGATAGACAGGGTCTTCTGCCTTCTTGATGAAGAGAGCTGGATCGGCCGCTGATGAGATGTAGTTTTGGGCCTCCAGTTCTTCCTTTAGCTTGGTATGCCAGGCTCTTGGAGCTTGCTTCAGTCCATAAAGTGACTTGTGTAGGTGGCATGCGGTACTGGAATCGCCGTTGCTGTAGCCGGGTGGCTGCTCGATCCATACATCCTCATCAAGCTCTCCATTCAAGAATGCGGTCTTGATGTCGAGCTGGTGAATCTCCAGGTCTTCGGATGCTGCTAGCGCCCGTAGTGTGCGCGGGGAGGTGTACTTGCCGACAGGTGCAAAGACTTCGTCGTAGTCAATGCCCTCCTTCTGGCGAAATCCCTTGGCCACTAGGTGTTAAAAGCGCCAACCCGGAGGTTAATTAGTATGTGCCCATTTGTGGTGCCATATAGGGACGTTGATCGTATTCCAACACTCCCCCGAGCAACGTTCCGTATGCTCGCTTCGTACCTAACCACGATCGTGAAGGCGGGGGCTGCTCCCCCGCTTCCGAGTGGAGAATCGTCTTACAGGCCGGAAACCTGGATGTCCCGTGATGGGAATCGAACCCACGATCTGTGGGTGTATGTGACAGTGCGCCCATCTAGCGCATTGGGGCCCATAACCTGTTAAAAGCGCCAACCCGGAGGTTAATTAGTATGTGCCCATTTGTGGTGCCATATAGGGACGTTGATCGTATTCCAACACTAGGCGTGCCTTGTAGCGCTCGATGTTGCCCGATGCATCTCTCTTGAGCTTGAACACCCACTTGACCGGAATGGGTGTGATACCGGTTGGTATCTTCTCCAGAGTCCAGGTGTTGTTTGCCAGCAGAGATTCCATCTCTTCATCAGCTGCTTGCTGCCAGAGCTCTGCTTGCTCTGAGTCCAGTGCTTCTTCTAGGTCGGCCGGCTCCTTGATGATGGCTGCGTGTGCTGCAGCTAGGTTTCGCTTTCGTCCGGTGATTTGGTAGCCTTCTTCCCTCCATACTGCTGCTGGGACGTCTGTTGCTGACCGTTTCGGCCGCTTCCCAGGTGCTGGTGGTGTACGCCGGTTGCTGTCATCTGTCTGTGTTGGCTCGGTCTCCATGGGCTGATCGTCAGACTGATCTTCTCCCACGGAATCTTGGTTTTCTTCATCATCTGAAGTGACAGCATCTGCTTCGGGCTCGCGATTGATGGTCCTGTTGTTCTCCATGAACGTCACATCACGACTGATGATGATGCGCCCGTCGTCCAGGAGAATCTTGTAGCCTTTGGTGCCAGGTGGATAGCCGATGAATCTGCTCGGCTCGCTTGTGCGGTCCAGCTTGTTCCGAAGCTGCTTTGGAGTGACGGCATAGGCCCGTGCTCCAAAGGTGCGTAAATGAGCGACGTTTGGTTTCGTGCCAAAGAGAAGCTCGTAAGGTGTCTTGCTTTGCGCTGACTGGTGATCTGTTCCGCACGTAGTTGGCCGTCGCCAAAGCCTCTCGCCCACAGGTACTTGGGCATTGCTGTCGCCCCGCATGGGTCGCACTTTGTCCATCAGGGTGCGATTTAGCCGTTCTGCTGCGCCGTTCGCTCCGGTGTGTATCGCACGGTGGTCTCCATCTTGATACCTCTGTCGGCTGCCGCAGAAGTCCCGCAGGTCTTGATTGATGAACTCGACCCGTTGTCGGCTGCGTAGACGCTGGACTGTCTGTCCGGTCTGATTCTCAAGGAGGTTGATGACGTCCTTGACTGCCCTAGTCGTATCCTTCTTGTGTGGGATGGGCTGCACCACCGAGAACTTGGAGTAGTCGTCCAGAATGGTGAGGAAGTAGTTGTTGCCGCCGATGGAGGTGATCGGTAGTGGTCCACACAGGTCCGTGTGTAGAAGAGCCAGTGGTCGCGTTGCTGCGCCAGTTGATCTCTTGAAGGATGTCCGTGTGCTTTCCCGGCACGCGGGGCTCACAGATGTCCGCCCCTGCCGCTTTGAACTCATCCGGGCTGATGTTCATGCCCCTGACCAGACTTGGTAGCTGCGCCAGTTGTCATAGCCCAGGTGTCCGAAGCGCTCATGCCAGAGCTGAGCTGTCTCCCGTTGTCGAGCAATCATCGCCGGCTGTGTTGTGTGGCTCTCGTGCATGCTGTGCCCGTTCAGGTAGTAGATGGCGTCTCCGGTTGATGGAGCGACCGCCGGTGTGTTGCCGTTGTGGCTGATCTCGCATCGGTCGTTGCTGAACGTGAAGTCCACTCCTCGCTTGGTAGCGTGTCGCACAGAGATGAGGTGCTCCGACGCCTCGGGAATCAGAAGTACGTCGCTGAGATGGACCGTAGAGTCGCCGGTCTGCATTAAGACCTCTCCTTCGGCTGTAGCCTTGCCGGTGCTGCCGTTTCCGAAGGTGATGACGATTTCTTCGTGCGGTGGTCGCTGGTTGACCAGAATGTCCGGGTCGTAGGTCATGTGCCGGGATGCGCCGGTGTCCAGGACCCATCGCATGGGCTCCTTGTCGTAGACAGCTGAGCGGGCGGTCAGAGCGATCCCGCCAAACTGGTTTGGCTGCTGTGCTCCGGGCCGGAAGCCGTTGTGTTGCCGCCCTACCTGCTCGTCGTGCTGTCGCTTGCGGCATTCTCGCTTGTAATGCCCTTTCTTGCGGCGGTAGAAGCATGTCCGCTCTTCTTCTTTGCTGCGGTCCGCCGTGATTGGCGTTGCGGTCCCTGTTGCCGCTGCCGAAGCTGTGCTTCTGTTGAACCTGCCGTTCTTCTTGGCAAATAGCGCTCGCTGCGCTTTGCGCTCCGGCTGTGCGGTCTGCCGCTCCACTGTCGAAGCTTAGGCGGCATGTCGTCAATCTTTGAGATCCCGGTCGCCGCTTGTGAGCACCGTGCTGATCATGCCGTAAGCCGGTGGAAGGCCCGCCAAAAACTGTAAAGCGACTTCCAAGTCCTTTACTTCATCGCCAGCTGCTCGTAGCTGGGTCTGGATCTCCTTGGCCCGTCTTTGCATAGACTGTTAGCGGCTCTGTCGGGCTGAGCTTGAGCTGAGTGAGCTCCCCGTCGCAAGATGAGCTTGCGAGCGTTGGTCTTGGCCTCATACGTGGTCTTGAGTGTCTCCCACGCACTCTTGGCTGTTGCGCACTTGTCCCACCGTTGTCAGGTGATGATCCTTCACGTGCAAGATGATCTGCGCCAGTGCCCTCTGGTCCCGATCTGAGGAGACGGTGTCCTCCGAGATCGCACTCCAAAGTCCCTTGGAGATGAGCAGCGCACGCATGCGAATGCTCCATGTGGCGTAGTTGTCCACGTCCGGGCGTTCGACGGTGAGCTTGTCCTCCGCCGCCGTCGCCATGATGTACCGCCCGCTTCAGAGGGATGACGAGATGTCCAAAGCGTGTGTGTAGGTGCGCCAAGCGAGAGGTGAAGGATGTGAGCGCCTTAATTCAAGCGTAGTTGGGGCCCATAACCAATGTTGAGATGAAGGCGCTCAAGTAGGGCTGGAGGTTACAAGAGGAGGCTGCCCATGAGAAAAGCTGGAAGGAAAGGATGGAATGGTTGCGAATGGGGGCGAGAGGCCTATTAAGTAGGCCGCCAGGTAGAAAGTCAAAGCATGCACAGCACTATTTGGTGAGCCCCTAGTGAGCCCCTACACCAGGATTAGGTAAGCCTCTGGTGAGCCCATACACTAGGATTAGGTGAGCAATGGAAGCTTCTGGAAGGAAGTCCGTAGAAGCTTCGAGAAGGTTCGAGAAGCTTCTAGAAGCGGACGCACAGAAGTGTGTAGAAGCTTCCGGAATGTTCTGGAAGTTTCTGGAAGCTTGTAGAAGAACGCACGGGGAAGCTTCTAGAACGTTCCAAAGAGGTCGCTAGATGAAAGGCGGCAAAGTAGCGGACTGGACAAGCTTATTTAACAAGAACGGCAGGTTCAACAGGAAGCACAGCTTCAGCAGCGGCAACAGGGACCGCAACGCCAATCACGGCAGACCGCGGCAGTCAGAGGAGCGGACATGCTTCTACTGCGGCAAGAAAGGGCATTACAAGCGAGAATGCCGCAAGCGACAGCACGACGAGCAGGTAGGGCGGCAACACAACGGCTTCCGGCCCGGAGCACAGCAGCCAAACCAGTTTGGCGGGATCGCTCACCGCCCGCCCAGCTCAGCTTTTTTTTTTTTTTTTTTTTTTTTTTTTGGGGGTGCTCTTACACTTGAGACGTGGGGGATCTCAAGAAGCGTAGGTAGGCCGAAGCCACGAAGCATCATGACCGATGAGGCAGCCAAACAGCAGCGCGAACGCGCATGTGACAAAGAAGATGGGGCATGCATTCACGGGGTGGTACGCAGATCTTTTTTTTCTTTTTGTTTTGTGTGTGTATGTGTGTTCGGTATGTCGCTGTGAAAGCAGATGAAACGCGAGATCCCGGCAACCGCCGAGACTGGGGCGAGCGGCGGCACAACAGGGCAAGGCAAAGAACTGAAAGACGCGAGGCGAGGATGGAGCAACCCACCACGGAAGAGACGCAAAGGCAACCAGGCCAAGACAAAAAAAAGGGGGCGTCTTGGGACAGGGAGAAGGGGGCGTCCGGAGGGGGCAGGCTAAGAAAAGGAGGGGAGCCATGGAAAGGGAAGGTGCAAGCCACTCAGAAAGGGGCGAGGAAATCGAGTGTGGAAGCGTGCTGGAGGGAGCCATGGGAACAGGGACAAGTCAACGCAGGAGCCGAGCGCCGGGAACCGTCAGCCAATGGATGCAAAGAGCAAGGACGGGGCAAGCCGAGGGCTGGCGGGCACACGACTACCGACAAAAAGGGCATGTACGCGCTCCGCAGGTGTGCCTGCCGGCCCGCTAGGACCGGCGGCGCGGGTGCCGCAAGGCAAGCCGGGCGGGGGCGGCGGACCCCCGCCGGCACGTTGCCACACACGGTGGCGAACGCCCATCACCCGCCGCGCCACTACACACGCACTTGCCGCCATCGCCGCCGCCGCCGGCCGCCGCCAACCGCCGCCGCCCGCAAGAATGGAAGGAGCCCCAGCAGCGCGCATGTAAAGATGAACAGAAGTCAGGCTGTATCGCATGGCCCAAAAGGGAGTGGAAGCAGCACGGTCGAGTATAAAAATAACAAGAAGGCCGCTGAGGCCGTGGGAAAGCGCCCGCAAAGAAGAGGAGGGCCCCAGCCAGAAAAGGGCAGGGCGGAGAGTCAACCGACGCCCGCGCGTGGTGCGGCCCGTGCCATTGCCGCCCGCCGCTTGAAGGGGCTGCCCCGCCTTCACGCTCCATACTCAGCGGCCGCCCCGCTGTGCTTGGAGCCCCGCGCCGTCACGGACACGAGCGGCAAGTCGTCGCATACAACAACGGTGGGACCCCGTGACCACGCAGGGGCGGGCAGCTCAACCCCCTCCGCACTCATCACCCACTTGCTCAAGGTCATCCAAACAAGCCAAACAAAGTGGGGCTCAGCGGGCACCCTTGCTTGACGCCAATGGAGGATTGGAACAAAGGAGTGAGGCCCTCGTGCGTGCGGACACACATGGGCACATCCCCGTACAATGATTGCATCAAGCAACCCCGTGGGCATCCCACGGCGTGCAAGCTTGTCCCAGAGCAACCTCCTATCCACCAAATCGTACGCTTTCTTGAAGTCCACAAAGCAAGTGAACAGAGGCGCACCCCGTGCCCGAGCGGATTCAATCAGCGTGCGCAACACAAAAATTTGGTCAGCGGTCCGCCGGTCCTTCCGGAACCCTGCTTGGCTGCTGCGGCCCTAAGGCCCGCCCCCGCCCAATCCGTGACCCTCTTGTTCACCAAGACGGCATATAGCTTTGCCAGACAACGTGCCAACCGCAATGCCCCCAGTAGTTGCCAGGCTCCAACGGATCACCGGCCTTGAGTATGGGAGTGATTGCACTCAAAGCAAGGACCGACATCATGCCAAGGCGACGGCGGGCATTGAAGACAGCTGCTATGGCGGGAGCCAATGCGTCACATCCCCCTTCAGGATGTCAACCTGCTCAAAGCCCGTCACGGCGGCTCGCCGTTTGAGGCGGGGGACGGCAGCTCGCACCTCGTTTGCGGTGAAGGGCCCATCAAAGGACTGGGGCGTGTTGAGTTGTCGCCGGCTCAAGCAAGGGCTGAAAGTTACATGGAGGCTGCTGTTGAGAAAGGCTGAAAGAAAAGGATGGAATGGTTGCGAATGGGGGCGAGAGGCCTGTTAAGTAGGCCGCCAGGTAGAAAGTCAAAGCATGCACACACTATTTGGTGAGCCCCTGGTGAGCCCCCACACCGGGATTAGGTAAGCCTCTGGTGAGCCCCTACACCGGGATTAGGTGAGCTTTGGAAGCTTCTGGAAGGAAGGCCGTAGAAGCTTCGAGAAAGTCGGAGAAGCTTCTAGAAGCGGATGCACAGAACTGTGTAGAAGCTTCGGAAGGATCTAGAAGTTTCTGGAAGCTTGTAGAAGAATGCACGGGAAGCTTCTAGATGGATCTAGACGGGTCGCCGAACGCAGAGTAGGCAAGTAGCGGGCTGTACAAGCTCATCTGGATGCGGGACGGCAGACTGAACCGTGCGCGGGATGCGCTGATTCCAACAATCTCCCACGCAGGCTGTCGGACTGCATCCTCTCCAATCTGTGGTCGCTCATCGGTAGAACTATGCTCTTGGGCTTGATGTGTCTTGGTCTGCTCCATGCTTGATCTTGATTCGTACACGTTTGCTTAGTCGGAGTGCCGCCTCCCACGGTTTCTCTGTCGGGTAGCTTGAAGTCGTCCCGCATGCCTGTTCCAGGCTGCCGAGAACTCGGGTTCATCTGCATGCCGCCGCCCGGGCCGCTCTTTGCTTTGCCGCATGCCGCCGCCGCCCGATCTCTCTGTCTCGCTGATCTGCATGCCGCCGCCAGGCCGTCGCCCGCATGCCGCTGCCCGGATCGCACAAGTCCGCATGCCGCTGCCCAGTCGTCACCCGCATGCCGCCGCCAGACTTCTTCTTACCGTCTGCATGCGCGGCGGATCGTCATCCGCATGCGCCGCCGGACCGGTTCCCGTCTCGCATGCGCGGCCAGATCGTCATCCGCATGCGCCGCGGACGTCACTCATTCTCGTGCCGGGTCTGCGACCGCCAGCTGTTCACTTGAATCGTTGTCCGCCTTCACGGGGTGATGGCGCCATAGCCGTGTGCTCCGGAGGGCCTTGGGTTGTTGTGCCTCCTCTTGGGACAGTTGCGCCTCGGTGGCCTCGCTTGCCACGGTAGAAGCACTCGCGGTTCTCCGCAACAAGTGCCGTCGCCTCTCGTGGGCGTGTCGGCCGCTCCATCCGCCGCTCGCTTGCCGCAGCTTGGGCAGGATGTCGCCGATCTTCATGCTTTGCCGGTGCTCGTGTTCTCCAAGTCAGTCACTACCATGTCGTAGCTCGGGGGTAGTCCGGCCAATACGCCCATGCGACTTCTTGATCTGTCACATCGTAGCCAATTGCTCGCAGCTGGTCTTGAATCTCGATGGCGCGTGATGTGTACTTGGTCACCGGTTCCCGAACGCCCATCTTCAGGCCCGAGCCAGCTCCTTTCGCAGCTTGCGGCATCCGTGCGTCGCTCCTTGCTTGGAAGATCTGCTGCGGTCGCTCCCACGCAATCTTGGCACTCTCACACCGCTCCAAAGTCGCCAGATGGTGATCTTTGACGTGAAGTGCAATCAGCGCGCCAATGCTTTGCGGTCCTTGTCGGCGTCGATGCTCTCGCCAACCACGGCGTCCCACAGCCTCGAGCGATGAGCAGGTATCTCATGCGGCCGCGCCAGGTCGCATAGTTGTCCACGTCCGGGCGCTCCGGGGACACGCCGCCGCCGCCCAATGCCGCCATGGTCGCCATTGTAAGCTCCACGTGTGCTCGCCGGCTCTAAACTGCGATGTCGGCCGTCTTTGTGATTTCTCCGAGCGCTCCAAGCTGTAATTATCACTTTAAGCTGCGCGAGGGTAAGTCTTGGGGCCCATAACCATTGTTGAGTTGTCGCCGGCTCAAGCAAGGGCTGAAAGTTACATGGAGGCTGCTGTTGAGAAAGGCTGAAAGAAAAGGATGGAATGGTTGCGAATGGGGGCGAGAGGCCTGTTAAGTAGGCCGCCAGGTAGAAAGTCAAAGCATGCACAACACTATTTGGTGAGCCCCTGGTGAGCCCCCACACCGGGATTAGGTAAGCCTCTGGTGAGCCCCTACACCGGGATTAGGTGAGCTTTGGAAGCTTCTGGAAGGAAGGCCGTAGAAGCTTCGAGAAAGTCGGAGAAGCTTCTAGAAGCGGATGCACAGAACTGTGTAGAAGCTTCGGAAGGATCTAGAAGTTTCGGAAGCTTGTAGAAGAATGCACAGGGAAGCTTCTAGATGGATCTAGACGGGTCGCCGAACGCAGTAGGCAAGTAGCGGGCCGTACAAGCTCATCTGGATGCGGGGACGGCAGACTGAACCGTGCGCGGGATGCGCCGATTCCAACAGGGCGCAAGGCCGACCTCATTCGGTTGCGAATGGATGGGTGGGTTGTTTGCGGGTAAGGGTTTGTGGAGCTGCTGCTCAAAAAGCTATATGCCGTCTTGGTGAGAAAAAAAAAAAAAAATGGATGGGTGGGTTGTTTGCGGGTAAGGGTTGAGTGTGGCCAGAGCTCTCATGGGAAGGCAAAGGGGCAAGGGGTTGTGCCAACAACCCCTTGAAGTAGTCGTACCACCGGCGAGGCGTAATGGCAGGTGTGGTCGGGTGACCCATGCGGCCCAATGGCCTCCAAACTTTCTTTGCATCCTTGTCATCATGCTTTGCTTGCGTGCTTGCTTGCCATCCCGTGTGCTTGCTGCATCTTGCATCTTCACCTCGTCGCGATGGGGGTGCGCGGGCCCGGGCTTTGACTCCCGTGCGCTGCTGGCCTGATGAGTTCCCGGTTTCGAGGGCCAGCCCGTTCCTGTCTGTTGGCTTCGGCTCCAACGGGGATGGGCCCGTTTGCGTCTGAGTCGCATGGGCCCTATGCCCCGTCTGCGAGGGACAGTGATTGTCCCGAAGGCAGACGTTAAACCAGTGTAACATAACATAACATAACGTCGATGCTAACCCAACACCCCCTGGGCAAGTGCCTCTTAGCAGCGAGGATGGCGCGTCCTTTACAGATACTGAAGGTCGCCACCACCGTGCTTTGAGGCCGTCCCACCCACGGCGCATGTGCACCACGCACAAAATGGACCTGCGGCGTGACCTGCAGGCCCATGACTGTGGAGCAGAAGTGTTGCAACATCTGCTCCACAGCCGCAGGAGGGCTGCCAGCTGCCACAGGCAATCCCATGAAAACCAGCTTTTGGCTCGCATTGGAATGCTGCGGTTGCTGGCCCCCCTGCCACTGGTACTGGCGGCTTGGTGGGAGTGCTGCCTGGCAACCAACTGCAACAGCAAAGCTGCCTGCTCCAACGGCATGTGGCCGGGCGACGCCAGTGCTACATGCCGAGGATGGGCGTCTGAGTTGCATGGGCCCTATGCCCCGTCTGCGAGGGACAGTGATTGTCCCGAAGGCAGACGTTAAACACGTGTAACATAACATAACATGGGCGTCAGGACGGGCAGTGGCATCACCCACACCACCCTGCAGCCCATGGGCAGCCAACTCCCCACCGGCGCCCCCATGCTGCTGCCCACGTTGCGTAGGTGCGGCATCACCCGCACCAACGGCACCGACAGCAGCAGCACGGGGACCAGCAGCCGTGCGCGCCACGCGGCGACGCCGCTGCTGATGGGCAGGGAGGGTATCACCCCTGGCCTGCCCACCACCGCCCCCGCGCTGCTGCCCATGCTGCGTAGGTGCGGCATCACCCACACCAACGGCATGAACAGCAGCAACACGGAGCCCAGCATTTGTGCGCGCCACGCGGCGACGCCGCTGCGGATGGGCAGGGAGGGTATCACCCTGGCCTGCCCCCAACAGCGGCGACGCGCGCCTGGCGAGGGCTTGACGCGTCGCTCGCCCGCTGCAAAGCAGGCAGCATAACACGCCGGCGAGGGCTGGTCGCCTCCACCCCAACCTCCCCACTGCCCCTGGCACCAGAAACATCGACAGATGCCGTGTTGCTGGTGCCAGGGTCAGCCTCGGCTGAAGCAAGCCAGAGACAGTGATTGTCCCGAAGGCGGACGTTAAACACGTGCAACGTAACGTAACGTAAGCATCGGCAGTTTGCATGCCGACAAGCGGCGCAACGACACCAACCGCCACCACTGCGTCATCGATCCCATCCCGAGAGACACCTCCAGCCACCCTCGAACGCAAAAAGACTAAAAGCCGATCGCGGAGGGCAACAGTGGTCACCTTGGGAGGGAGGGAGACGCCCACAGATGAGCCTTGCGCCGGAGGACAGGCAGGTCAGCGTCCTGGGCAGCGCCAACGGCCGCCGCCTCGGCCTCCCAGACCTGATCTCCAACGCCATGCTCCAGGCGGCTTCTGCGAGTAGCCACCATGTATCTAAATTGAATGCAACGAACAGCGGCGCGGAAAGCGCTGGCAAAAGGCGCAAGTGCGACTAACTGCCAGAATCAAAACACGCGCGCTGTAAGCAAGTGCGGGCGTGTGCGAAACACTTATCTAATTATGCTGAAGATTTCCAACCGCGCGAGGCGCCGAAAGTCGCTCGACAGTCACCCGACAAAAGCCGAGCAGGTGCGTCAGTGTGCGAGAAGCGTGCTAAAGCGTATCATCAGGCCAGCAGCGCACGGGAGTCAAAGCCCGGGCCCGCGCGCCCCCATCGCGCCGAGGTGAAGATGCAGATCTTGATGCAGCAAGCACACGCGATGGCAAGCAAGCACTCAAAAAAAAAAAAAAAAAAAAAAAAAGCAAGCACGCAAGCAAAGCACGATGACAAGGATGCAAAGCAAGGCAAACTGTGAAAGAGTCAGAAAAGGCAAGGAAGAATCCAACGCAAGCCGGGCACGGGCTGGCAGGGGCCGCGAGAACGGCGACGTAGGCCCACTCAAGCCGGGGTCGCCTCGCGGTGGGGCTGGGGCTCAGAATCGCTGCTGTGGGCGTCGTCTCCAGCCAACGACAGACGGTAGCAATGGTGCACAAAGCTAGCCACCGCCACGGATCCTGCGCAAGGAACTGTGCCAAGGTTCCCTGCCCCGCCAACGGACCGCTGGGCGGACCCTGACCGACCCCAAAAAGGGACTCACTATAATCGGCTCGCAAGCGGGCATACTTTGGGCAGTCAAACACCATGTGATGCTCGTCCTCCACGGCACCCAACGAGCAGTGGGGGCAAACCCGGCTGGGCCTGTCCACCCCCTCATGCCGCCCAGTCTCCACCCGCAACCAATGATTGCCTGTGCGGAACCTGGCCAGGCTGGCCATGCGCGCACGGCTGTCAACCTCGGTCAGGTACGGTTGCGGGCGACGGCAGTACGTATCACGCGTGAGCCCCCCTCACACTAGCGCAGTAAAACAGCACTTTGGGCTGGGATGGTGCCCCCTGCAGGGACGCCCTCGACGTACGCCTCGTCAGCGAGGCTGCACGCCTCGCCAACATCGACCTGGCAGGGCTCCCCACCATCAAAGGGACCCAACCCCAGGCTGCGAAGGTATCCTACAACCTGGGCCCCCACGGCTGGCGAGCCACCCCACCCGCCCCACCGTGCGCCCGCAAAAGGTCTAACTGCTCAATGAGCGCCCACTTGGTGACGCGCGTATCTGGGAGGCCCACCAGCCTGTTCCAGAAACGGGTCACCAGCTTGCTCCAGTGAGTGGCAAGGGGTAAAACCCTGCCTCGGCCAGCACCACAGGAGCGGGAGTGCTTTGCGGCAGGCGCCCCATCGCGTGCCGCAAAATGAGCGCAAGAGCCGCTCGGAAGCATTCTCCCCACCCCCTCGCAAGAACTGCGGCGCCCACACCTCGCAGCCGTACGACACCACAGGCAGCACCAAAGCCTGGAAAAGCCGCCTTTGCAACCCAAAGTCAGACGTGCCAATGTGTGAGAGCTTGCGCCGCATGGCGTGCAAGGCCCGGAGGCCCGCCCTGCCCAACTCTGCGCAGGCAAAGGGCCCAAACGCGTGTAGCTGATGTACCTCCACCCCAAGGTACCTAAAGGGGGTGGTATGCAGATTGTTGGGTACCTTTGCAGCCTGGGGTTGGGTCCCCTTGATGGTGGGGAGCCCTGCCAGGTCGATGTTGGCGAGGCGTGCAGCCTCGCTGACGAGGCGTACGTCAAGGGCGTCCTGCAGGGGCACCATCCCAGCCCAAAGTGCTGTTTTACTGCGCTAGTGTGAGGGGGGCTCACGCGTGATACGTACTGCCGTCGCCCGCAACCGTACCTGACCGAGGTTGACAGCCGGGCGCGCATGGCCAGCCTGGCCAGGTTCCGCACAGGCAATCATTGGTTGCGGGTGGAGACTGGGCGGCATGAGGGGGTGGACAGGCCCAGCCGGGTTTGCCCCCACTGCTCGTTGGGTGCCGTGGAGGACGAGCATCACATGGTGTTTGACTGCCCAAAGATGCCCGCCTGCGAGCCGATTATAGTGAGTCCGTTTTTGGGGTCGGTCAGGGTCCGCCCAGCGGTCCGTTGGCGAGGCGAAAACCTTGGCACAGTTCCTTGCGCAGGATCCGTGGCGGTGGCTAGCTTTGTGCACCATTGCTACCGTCTGTCGTTGGCTGGAGACGACGCCCACAGCAGCGAGTCTGAGCCCCGGCCCCAGCGCGAGGCGACCCCGGCTTGAGTGGGCCCACGTCGCCGTTCTCGCGGCCCCTACCAGCCCGTGCCCGGCTTGCGTTGGATTCTTCCTTGCCTTTTCTGACTCTTTCACAATTTTTCCTTGCTCTGCATCCTTGTCATCATGCTTTGCGTGCATGCTTGCTTGCCATCCCGTGTGCTTGCTGCATCCTGCATCTTCACCTCGGCGCGATGGGGTGCGCGGGCCCGGGCTTTGACTCCCGTGCGCTGCTGGCCTGATGAGTTCCCGGTTTCGAGGGCCAGCCCGTTCCTGTCTGTTGGCTTTGGCTGCAACAGGGATGGGCCCGTTTGCGTCTGAGTTGCATGGGCCCTATGCCCCGTCTGCGAGGGAACATAACATAACATAACATTCTTCCTTGCCTTTTCTGACTCTTTGTTCTTTTTTTCTGCTTGCATCGATGCAAGGGTTTCCTTCTCATCATGCTTGTGTTCACGGTTGCTTGCCATGCCTTGTGCTTGCTGCATTTTGCATCCGTACGTCTCAAGTGTGAGTCCCCCTCTCAGACTGGTGCACGTTGGGCTTGGATGGCGCTTCCTGCAGTATGCCCCTGACCTAGGCCGCGTCTTCGAGGGTCATGGTACAGATGTTCAATGTCAGCCTTCGGGACAGTCACTGTCCCTCGCGGATGGGGCATAGGGCCCATGCAACTCACACGCGAACGCAAGGGTGCACACCTCGCCAACGTTGCCTGGACAATGAGTGGCGGTAATACTTCAAAATTACATGGCTTCCCAATACCATACTAATCCAATCGTGAACAAGCAAGAGGGTTTCTTGTTGCTAACAGATTGCAATGGTCTTTATTTTCCCTCGAAAGAAACTTGCTCGCTTGTGAACATGCCGCACGCTTATTGGCCATGGATCCTTGTATTGTATAAGTGAAATCTCTCTTGTTCGAGCTTGGTTCGAGCTGAAAGTGTAGAAGGCCTCAGCAGCCAATTGAACAACCAGGCTTGCTGATTGGCTGCTCCCTTGCCGGGACTTCGGCATGGTGTGCTGCTTCTGCCACCATGGGGTTGACTTCAGGCTTCAAGGGCCTGCTCATATTCTGCGTTACTACCTCCACAGGGTCAGCACCCTCGTGGATGACCTGCATAGACCAACATCTTGCAGCTTTCACTCACGCCAATGCTGGTTGGTTCATGTTCTCAAGGCCACCCATACAGGCCGTGTTCACGCCACCCTTCCGTCATACTGCTGCTGCTGTTGTTGAGCGGCACATGATCTGCAACCTCACCCTGTAGATCCCCTCAATGACAGGGCACTCAATGCCCATTTTCTGGGCCAGATGGTGTGCGCTGCGCGATGTCAGTACACCCTCCGCCACTGCGCCTTTCATAGTGGCGGTGATGTCCTCCAGCTTCTCGCCCTTGCCCAGCCGGATGCCCACGGTGCGGTTGCGAGACAAGTCGCCTGTGCAGGTGAGCACAATGTCGCCAATGCCTGCCAGGCCCGCAAGGGTGAGAGGGCTGGCGCCCGATGCAACTGCACCAGTGTGGTGGGGTGGGGGTGTGGAGGGGGTCTCTTAGTGTAATCACATGCGGAGTTGCACTTGGGAAATGCACTTGGAAAGGAGCAAACGGGCAGACTGATCAACCAGGCAAAGACAGAAGCTTATACAAACTCACCGGCGAGCCGAGTAATCTCATCCAACCCTCTTGTGACCAGCGCAGCGCGCCCATTGGACCCAAAGCCAAGCCCATCACTGATGCCACATGCAATTGCAAGCACATTTTTCAGCGCGCCGCCCAACTCCACACCAATCACATCATGCGTGCGGTAGCAACGGAAGCGAGGAGTTGATAACATCTCCTATAAAGAAAGCAAACAAGTCGTGGACAGCGTGAGCTGAAGAAGCAGCTCCCCTGTGGTTGGCAATTGTTTGACATTTGTGGCAGCAGCACGGCATACAAACAAGGCAAGCTTTCAGCATCAGTACCTGGACACGTTGCGCAACTGCATCGTCCTCGCTGGCAATGGTGACAGCAGTGGGAATTTCTCTGGCAACCTCAGCTGCAAAAGAAGGTCCACTGAGGTAAGCAAGCCTGTAGGTGCGGATGCAGCAGTTGGGAGCCGTGCATCACTTCTTGAGCGGGTGAAACGCGTCAGAACATCACGCTGGAAATAGACTTGCAAACTGTATATCACCTTCCATGCAACTGCTCCGGCAGGACACGCTTCAAAATGTGGTTAGGAGTCTCCAATGTGTCGTTCAAAATACCTGATGGGCAGCGAAAAGTAGAATGCTAATCACGCATACAGTACAAAGGCACATAAGGAAGATTAGAGCACCCACCCTTGGTGCAGCTGACCAAGATGGCATCATCAGCACAAGCGTCAGTGATTTGCGACACCTGCGGATCATGAAGAAGGAAAGGTGCTTCAGTATACACCGTAAACTGTATTGATTCTGGGCAAGCCAGATTGGCGGCACCTCATCGTCCTTTCATTAACCTCACCGTGCGTCCCACAAAGGGTGTAGGAATCACCATGAGCAAGACGTTTCCATGCTTTGCCACCTCCTTTATGTTGTTGGAGGCAAGCAGAGACTCGGGAGTGGGAAGCCCTGCAAGGGCCGGCGGGGGCGGCGAAAATCGTGAACCTGATGTGCCATGCAAGGCTGGACTAGCTCGTTGGCGATGCAACCACCATCTCACCGGCAGGAAGGTCTTGTTCTCATGCTCCTCGTTGATCTGAGTGGCAACCTCTGCTTCCAGGGCCCAAATCATGACATCATGACCCATGCGCGCGCAGTGAAGAGCAAGGGCAGTGCCCCATGCGCCAGCTCCCAAGACGCCTATCTTCGTGCGTTCCGCGCTTAAGCCACTGTTTGCAATGTTGTTCGATGACATGGCTTGGCGGCTCACAGATGCACCACAACCAAGCGTCCTGCAGCTTGGCAGCAAACCATGACGTTAGGTGGTAAGCCCATACAAGTCAAGCAACAAGCTATTGAGCTGTGTGCAAATGGAACGAGTCGGTGGATCAGGAGATGCATTAACGTCATGTGCCAGCAAGGAGCAACGCCACCAGTGCTAGGGATGCGGGCCCAGCGCAGCCCTGCTGCCACCGCCTGCAAGGTTGCTCTCGGCCCGCCTTTCTTACGACAGTGTGCAACTTGAGCACCGTGCCCAGGAGCAAGCCCCTGAAAAGCCAGGCCCCGACTTCCGCAGCGGTGTGTTTGTGCGTTTGCGACAGCTATTGCCCAAGGACTCGGGACACAGCCAGGGTTCCGCACAGCGCAGGACAGCGGCCAGGAAGGTGCGCATAGGGATGCCCGCTGATTGGACCCAAGCAAAAAGGGTGTTGCATCAACAGGCTCAGACCTTTTACTAGAACCATCATATCCACAAGTGCAGCAGAGTGTTGCTGTGCACAGCGCGGCGGCACAGGCAGCGGCGGCGGTGGTGGGCACAGACCCAAAGGCACTTGCGGCACGTTCCATCACGGCCGGTGCAGCAATCACCATCTCAGCTAAGCAGCCAAAAACAAGTGACCCTGTTTTATCTGCAGACCAGAGCGCAGTCCAGCGCAGCAAGGAGCAGCACAAGTCGAGAAAAACACTCGCTCACGGAGATATCTGCGGGTGATAGCGCGTGCCGGATCTTGTGAGCCGCACGGTGCGACACAGAGACAGCAGAGACAGGCGAGGGTGCAGTCAGGTGCCTGACAAAGCGCAGCGCGATCAAAACGGATATTGTCGGCAAGGAGGCTGTCGAGGCTGACGAGTCCCGGCGTTGTTGGATGCCCAGGTGGCAGGCCCTGCTGAATAAGAAGGCGTTCAAAAACGTGAGACAACGGGCAACAGCTGTATTTCGGAACGTCCAGCACTTATAGCCACGCATCGAGCACCTTGAAATTTCGCCGGCGGGCCTCAGAATGCTAACATCGACGGAGGGCGTGGTGGACAGCGACGATGAAACGCGCTCAGCAGGCGCTGCAGCGCTTCAATGTCCAGATTTACTTGAGGAGGAGGTGGTTAGCGAGGACGATGGACAGCCATGGCTGCACCTGCCGCCATGCTCGGCGGCAGCTCTGCCCCTGCGCCCGTGCAACTTGATGGGCCTGAAGGGTGATGTGCTACTGCATCACAATCAGCAGCAGCAGTGCAGAAAGTTCTCTAGATCCTTGCTTGCGACAGGAGTTTGCGCACCCAGCAGCAGAGCACCCAGCTTTTGGCGGCCCATGAAAACGGCGGCCGCAGCAGACGCTGACCGCGCTGCAGCCAAGCGCAGCGCAGCAGAGGCTGGAAAGTCAACCTGTCTAGTTGAGAAGGGGGACGGCAGCGACGATCTAACAACAGCATGGCAGCAAGATGAGCCGAGTAGTCGGCCTCCCAGCGAGCACGCACCAGCTCGGCACCAAACGAATGGGCAACCAGCTCTTTCCTTGATTGGAAGTTACCAGCCGGCTCGGCCTCAGGCAATGTTGACCAGCCAGGGCAGCGCCTACAGAATCAACATGCTACAGTGCCACATGCAGCCACAGACCTTGGGGGCTCGAGGCAAGAGGCGGTGGGGCAGCTGTTGCCAGCTGACCCTCATGAGGAAGATGCCGCTACCCAGCGTCCTGCACTGCAGCCCCGTGGCCCCACCTCAGCAGCCCAGACGCATGCTCGGCACATGCCCACCACAGCCGTTGCGATTGGCGGAACAGCTGAGGGCCGTTTCCATCGCACAGCTGACGGTGTGAACGTGGTGCGGCTGCATAGGCAAGCCACGCAGCCAGGGGGCGAGGTCACCAGCGGCGCAGGCAGCGGCAGGTCCCAGGACGTGGACATGGCATCAACAGCGGGTGGGGCAACAACTTTGTGCGCATTGACCTCAAGGTGGGTGCCTCTGGGGGCGAGCACACGCATTGCGGGCGATCCCTCCTGCGGCATGCTGCACCTCTGTGATCGGCCAACTTGGCTGGGCCTGCAGAAGGGCCGTGGCAGCACAAAGTATAGCAGCAAGCATGGCAGTAAGAGGCGCAAGCATGGAGGCGGCAGGGGCGGCAGCAGGTGGCAGGGTGAGTGAGTGCTGGGCAAGTGGTGCAGTGTTGTGGGTGAGCCCTGGTGCTGCTTTCCAGCAATTTAGCAGGAAACCTATTACCACCTCCTTTCCGGTCACCACGTGCATACACTATTCGTGCAGCGCCTCGTATGAGACAAGTTGGCGACGGCGGCGACTTTTTGGAAGGCTGGCAGGGCAGCCGCCTCCGGTGCTTTCAGTGCGGCGGGACAGGCCACTTTGCCAGGGAGTGTACTGTAGACCACAAAACGCAAGCAGGCTTGGCGGTGGATTGCAACATCAGCAGCGACGAGGACTGCGGCCAGAGCCCCCACGGCGCCAAGCCGGCGGGCACGTGCCAGAAACCTGGCCTGTCCGTCGCACAGGCGCAAACAGCAGGCTCTTCTGCAGCAGCACGCCCAGGCAGTTGTGGGATGCGTCAACCACCAATCACCGAGCAGCCGCTGCTGCCAGACCCCGCCGAGCGGCACGCCGCGGTGCTGGCTGACCCCAGCGAGGGGGCGCTGACTGACGTGCTGCGCAGCGTGTTTGGCCACTCAGCCTTCCGCGGACTGCAGCTGGCCACAGTGCAGCGTCTGTTGGGTGGGGAGAGCTTGCTGAGCATCATGCCCACAGGCATGGGCAAGAGCCTCTGCTACCAGCTGCCTGCGGTTGTGCTGCCTGGCTTGACCCTGGTGGTGTCACCGCTCATTGCGCTCATGCATGACCAGGCAGCTTCCATACCGCCCTTGGTGAGCAGGCCAGCGCTGCCGACACCCTGCAGCACTGGTTTATGTTTATGCCCCCATATGCTTTGCATTCCACGCCTGGCCCTGCAGCATATGCTCCTTCCCACCAACCTCTCCCCCTTGCTCCGCAGCTACCAACTGCTGTGCTGTGGTCGGGACAGCGCCGCGATGAAGCGCTGCAGGTGGGCTGACGGCCCTGCTTGTGCGATTTTAGTACGCCATGCAGCAGTACTCGCTGTAAATTGTCTTTGCGGCTGCAGGTGCTGAGTGACGTAGCTGCGGGGCGCATCAAGGTGCTGTTTGTGAGCCCTGAACGCCTGAATAACTTGCACTTGCTGGAGGCGCTGCGCCCCCTCATGCCCCTGCCCCTTCTGGTTGTGGACGAGGCGCACTGTGTGGCAGGTGGGCCGACGATGGGACACGGCCCACGGCAGGGGTCAGTCGTCACTTGCGAGACTTGACCCCTCCAACGTCAAATGGCGCTGTGCAGAATGGGGCCACTCATTCCGCCCCGCCTACTTCCGTCTGGGCACCACGCTGACGAGCAGCATCAGGGTTCAGCGCATTCTAGCCCTGACTGCTACAGCCACACGTGCCACGGAGGCCGCCATCTGCCAGGTGTGTACTCTTGGGCTTTGCACAGCCAACGACCAGCCCTTGGAAACATGATTGTGCCAACAGCTGGTCCGCCTGCCTGCTTTTGAAAATGTGCAGGTGCTGCGCATTCCGGCCACTGGCGTGCTGCGTGGCGCTGCTGTGCGGCAGAACTTGCGCCTGCGAGTGCTTCACAGCACAGGAGGTAAGCGCATGGCGGGACTCGCCATGGTGGTGCCATGTATTCAGTTCTACATTTTATGCTTGGCTGCCATCGTTGTCCCACTGGTCGCATGTGCACGGCGCAGGCGGCTCCAGTCAGGCCACCCGCGACCGCATCTGCGGCCTCTTCTGCGGCAGCGGGCCGCTTGCGGCAGTGCGCTCTGCGATTGTGTACTGTGCCTTCAAGGATGATGCCAATCAGCTTGCACGCCTGATGTGTGCCCGCGGCATCAACACCCGCGCATACCACGCCGGCAAGGACCACCGGGTGCGCGCAAACTTGTCTGAATCCGCACCCTGTGCCCCGACCTTGCCAGGCATGCTGCGGCAGGCTGGCCACTGGACCCATGTGCCAGTGCCATTGGCAGCCCGTGGCAAGGCCGCCTAGGATGCTGGTCAGCCATGTCCTGCCTATGTGGCCTGGTCAGCCACCCCGCTGCCTATGCCCTGCCCGCAGGAGCGCTCGGCAGTGGAAGCCGACTTCGCAGGCGGGCGGGTGCGTGTGGTGGTGGCCACTGTGGCGTTTGGCATGGGCATCAACCTGGCACGCGTGGGCGCGGTGGTGCATGCCATGCTGCCCCGCAGCCTGGAGGAGTACGTGCAGCAGGTATTTGCGTGTGGGTGGATGTGGGGTGGTGGCTGTGTTCAAGCCGGTGGGATGTTGTGAAAGGATGGAGAAGCCTGCAGCTGACGGCTCATGGTTGCCATGCTTCAGCTGCAGATGCTGTCACCCCCAATGCGCATATTTCTGTTGCAGCTCCTCGTCAAACAAAGGAAACAGTTCTCACCAAGGACTTCCCTTAAACCCTGTGTCTAGATCGGACGCGCGGGCCGTGACGGTGGCGAGGCATCGTGCATGGCGCTGTTGGATGACGCCGACTTTCTTCGCCTGCGCTCGTTGGCCTGCAGCGGAGTGCTGGACCTACAGGCAGTGCGCGCTTTCCTGCTGGCAGTCTTCTCGCCAGTGGCTGAGGGCGAGCGCAGGCGCGGCGCCAAGGCAGCTGGCGGGAAGGGCAGGGTGCAGAAGCTTACCAGGGCGACCAAGGAAGCGGGGGCCGCCAGCTCGGACGTGTGCGACGCGCAGAATGAAGCTGCACAAAAGACAGATGAGGCCAGCGCTGAGGGAGAGGACGGTGTGGCGGTGCTGCGGCGCCGCTTTGGCGTGCTGGCTTTGAAGAAGCTGGCCGCTGAGCTGGACATGCGAGAGGAGAGCATGGAAAGCGTTCTGTCGTACCTGGAAGCGGAGGTGCACCCTTGCCTGCGCATGCTGCCCTCAGCACCGCTGTCGGTCAAGGTGTCGTTTTACGCCGCTTCGTCAGAGCAGCTGGCTCCACAGCATCCTGTAGTCCAGGTGTGGGAGGGGGAAGCGCCCGGGGAGGGGTGCCTGCCTCCTGCCGGTGCAGGCATCATTGGAAGGAATTGTCCATGTGTGTTCGCCGGCGTTTGTTCCTTTGGCACTGGCAGGCTTAGCTGTGCTTACACCACATGCTAGCACAACAACCCGCAGGCTGTGCTGGAGGCGTGCCCCAAGCCGCGCAACGGCCTGTACAGCGCCCCAGCCGCCAAGTTGGCGGCCGTGGCGCAGAAAACGCCTGGAATGGTGCTGCAGGAGCTGCGTGCCATGGCGGCGGGCCGCCTGATAGGCTTTGAGCTGTCTCTGGAGGATGGGCCAGCCTATGAGGTGTGTTGGATGCATGAGTGGTTTGTGGGCATGACGGTCAATCTTCTATGCAGCCCCCTTGATCTGGGCCAGCCCTGGCCACGCCACGCCAATCGTGCTACATTCACCATAACAGCCGCCCTGCTATTCTCGCCCGACAGATTCTGCACACCCCATCTGATCTGGAACGGCTGGCGCAACGGGTCCACCAGCGGCTGGCGGCCGTTCTGGCGTGCCAGGTATCACGGCTGGATGTGTCATACAGGGCACTGAAGGCGGCACTGCAGGCCCAACAAGCTGCAGCAATGGATGGGGAAGGGGCGGCAGAGGCGGCGTTGCGGGCATCCGCGGAAAGCTACTTTGAGCGGGAGGCGGCAGACGAGTGCAGCAGCCGGCAAGCACAGGCAGCTGGCGACCTTGGCTCCACTGGCTCCGCCCTGATGCTGGACACCAGAGGGCTGCCGCTGAAACGTGCCGAACCAGCACTGCTGCAGGCGGCCCGAGCGGTGCTGCGCCGCAACCGCGAGCAGGCAGGGCCGCTGCTGTCGGCACGCGCCATTGCCCGCATCCTGCATGGCGTTGGCAGCCCGGCCTTTCCGCCGGACGCCTGGAACAAGCGCATGGGTGCCTTCTGGGGCAGTCAGGCACATGTCGAGTTTGCAGCCGTGTTGAAGGCGGCAGAGTGCGTGGTGCGCACTGAGGCAGCAGCGAGCGGTTGAGCGGCAGCAATTGAGCGCCACATGGCTTTGGCATGCTGCTCCGTTGCATTTTGGCGGCTGTGTCACGCCCGATAATCAGAATGCTTGAAGTCTTCTATTGTAACCCCTTGCCTAGGATACACATGCCCCCCCAGCTGAATTTGCGTAGGTGGGATGTGGGTGACGTGGTTGGCCTGCTGTGCTGCTGGCCGCTCAGCATTCGGACGAGGCGCAAAGTGAGTTGCACATTCACTACTAGTGTTTCTGCTGCGTGTTGTTGGGTTCCTGCCTCCTAAGGCGAAGACAGGACTAGCCAGGAAGTTCAGCCTTCGCTCTCATGCACCGTTTTTACAGGGCTACAAGGTTCCAAAAGCGACGGAATTTCTAATATTGCTCCTCAACTAGTGAAGACCGCTTACGGCGCTTGACCAGCAGGAATGGTGGATGGAGCTAGGGCCTTGGTGGCCCTGTTGAAGCCTCAGAACAAGCAAAAGGCCGCTTTAATCGCATTGGCAGCGGCGGCAGCATTCGGCGCCAGCCACTATGCAGCTGCACAGCGGCGGCGTCTGGCCCAAGGGAAGAGGTGCGGGCAGTTCACATGCGGCGCTTGTTGCAACAAGTAAACTGCAATTGCAGACTGAACACTGCAAGGTTGCTGTTAAGATTGCCGAGTTCTTAGCCAGCTTGTGCCGGCCACGTCGCTCATTGCCCTCCCAGGCAAAGCACGCCCGGGGCGGGGCATCCGCCAAGGGGCGGCGTGGTGGCAACGGAGGCAGCAAGGCACTCAAGGAGCTGCTGCCGCTGCTGCTTCGCGTTGCGGGCGCAAAGTGCTGGTGATTGCGCTGCTGGCCATAGCTCGCACCGCGCTCTCCAACCGGCTGGCCCGCCTCCAAGGCTACCTCTTCCGCGCCGCCTTCCTGCGACGCGTGCCGCTCTTCATGAGGAACCTTGCGGGTGGGCCCAGGCCGTGCTGACCTCATGAGGCGGGGCATTTGTCTGCTTGCACCGCACCTGTCTTCTTCTGTGCTGGCATTGCAAGCGCTGAAGCTCTGACCCCGGCTGCCACAACACTGCGCAGAGAATGTGGCACTTTGCGGCGTGGCGGCTGCGCTGGAGGCCACCAGCCGCAGCTGGGTGTCGCACATGGAGCTGCAGTGGCGCCGCCTGCTAACCAACCGCCTACACTCTGCTTACTTCTCTGAGATGACTTACTACAAGCTCAGCTATGTGGACCGGCGTGTGGACTCCCCGAGCAGCGCATGTGTGAGGACGTTCCCAAGCTGGCAGCTGGGCTGAGCGACCTCACGCGAGAGCTGGTTGCGGCGGGGGTGGACGCAGCCTTCTACGCCTGGCAGCTCAAGTGCGCGGGTGGATGGACAGAAAGAAGTTCCATGCGCAGCTGCGCTGCAGGAGCGCGTTTGCATGTTGATGCCTGCTACCAACCCTCATGCGCATCCCCACCTGCGCCTGCCCTTAGCCCTCTCAACCCTTCCCATCCTGGACGCAGGCGCTACAGCGGCACCCACCGCTACACCGCCGCCATCCTGGCCTATGTGTTTGGTGTGGGATCCTTCATGGCGGTGGCCTCCCCCAACTTTGGGGGCTTGTTCAAGCGGCAGCAGGCGTTGGAGGGCAAGTACCGCACACTGCAGGTGGGTGGATGCAGGAAAGGGGGGGAAGAGGGCCGACATCAGAAATGCTCTCCTTCAGCTGGGCCCTAGGCACTGCGTGCGGCCCTGTGCATTGAACCTCCATTGCTCCCCCTCCCCCCACCCCCACCCCCCACCCCCCACCCCACCCTCCACACACACAAACATATCACTATAATGCATGCAAACCCTGGCAGACACGCCTGCGCTCCAATGCCGAGAGTGTTGCGTTTTTATCGCGGCGTCCCTCGCGAGGGCGAGCTACTGCGGGGTCCTTCAAGGACGCGCTGCAACATCAGGCGCGCGTGCTGGGCAAGCAGTGGCGGTTTGGCATGGTGCAAGACTTTTTGCTCAAGTACCTTGGCGCCACCGTGGCGGTGTACCTCATCATCGGCCCGTTCTTCAGGGGCATATGCGCCCGGAAAACACCGTGCACGGGCGAGCGCAGGTGGGGATAGGAGGGTGAGGAGTGGTGTGCATGCAGTGGTAAGCGGTCCAAGGTGCAGCCACCAGTGGTCTGCCCTGTGTGGCCAACACAACGTCGCACACACATCCCGGTGCCCTGTCACATGCTCATACGTGTGCATGCCCCCACCCCCCACCCCCAGATGCTCTCCAACATGCGCTACCACACCAGCGTCATCATCTCGCTGTTTGGCGCCATGGGCACCCTCGGCTCGTCGTCACGCAAGCTTATGAAGCTGGGGGCGTACGCCGACCGCATTCGCGACATGGAGCGTGTCATGGCCGATATACGCGCGCATGGTGGCGCCACAGGTGGGCGGGGTCTCAGCAGTGCAGCACAGTCTTCTGGCACCTGTCCATATTTCTGCAGCGTCACAGCCCAACCCCTGCTTGCTCCAGCTCAGCCCTCGCGTGCCGCGCCCCCCCCGTGCTGCCTGTTGCAGGCAGCCTGGGCACCGCTGAGGGTCAGCTGCTGCCCAGCGAAGACGAGATTGTGTTCGAGGGGGCGGTGGTGGTGACCCCTGGCAGCACCACACTGGTGCAGGACCTCAACCTGCGCGTCCCTGCAGGCACCAATCTGCTGGTCACGGGACCCAACGGGGCGGGCAAGAGCAGCCTGTTCCGGTGCGGCGGGTGGAGGGTGGTGGGTGATGGGCACGGCGCCCCTCCCCCATTTCCCACACTGAGTTTGGAGCCCAGCACCAGCACTGCACCCACCCCTAACCGCCTCCCCCTACCCACCCACCCGCCTTTCTCTGGCCTCTGTGCAGCGTGCTGGGCGGGTTGTGGCCCCTGGCGCGGGTCGCATCTACAAGCCAGGCGCAGGTGCAGGCGACATGGGGGGCTCAGCGAGACCATTTTCTACGTGCCTCAGCGTCCGTACGTGACCCAGGGCAGCCTGCAGGAGCAGTTGATCTATCCGCTGGAGGCCACGCCCGACCGCCTCATCCCGCCCCATCAGCTGCGGGCCCTGCTGGCCAAGGTGGACCTGGAGCACCTGCTTGACAGGTGGGGCGCAGTGGTGGCGCTGGTGATGATGGGTGTGTGTGTGTGTGTGTGTGTGGTTTTTTGGGGGTGAAATGGGGGAGGGGCAGCCATGCACGCACCAGCGTGATGCTGCGACGTGATGGCGGTGGGCAAAGGAAGCGGCGCATACCTGGCTTGGCAGCATTGCCCAGCAGTGCCAGCCTTGAATGTGGCGCTCACTGCACTCCCGGCCAGCGTCGCTGCAGGGACGCTGGCTGTGATGGCGTAGTCAACTGGGGCGAGGTGCTGTCTCTGGGAGAGCAGCAGCGGCTGGGCATGGCGCGCCTGTTCTTCCACCGGCCGCGCTTTGCCATCCTGGACGAGTGCACCAGCGGTGGGGCGCCCTGGCTTGGGGGGGCAGGGCATAGAGCATCGCTGTACCAGCAGGGCAGTGCAGCAGCGCGCCCCACCCCGGTTCCACCCCGTGCTAGTTGCTCACTGTTCTGGCTCCTTCCTGGCCACCTGCCCCGCCAGGCGTGACCGTGGACATGGAGGAGCGTTTCTGCGAGCTGGTGAAGGAGATGGGGTGCACCTGCATCACCATCAGCCACCGCCCCGCCCTCATGGCCTTCCACGACCTCGTGCTCTCCCTGGACGGGGAGGGGGCTGGAGCCTGCACCCAGGCCACCGCTCCCTGGAGGCAAAGGCCGATGCGGCGGCGACGGTGGAAGCGGGCGCTACGGCACCGCCACCGCCTCGCCCCCTCTGCCAATGGTGGCCAGGGCAGGAGGGGCAGGAAGGGCAGAGGCAAGGCGCGGGCGCGGCGAGGCGGACGCCGTGCTCCAGGGCATGACAGGAGGCAAGGAGGGGCAGGAGGAGCAGCTGGGCGACGGGAACGAGGGCTTCTCCGGTGAGTGGGGGGTGGGGGCGGGGGTGGGGGTCAATGAGCGGGTGCCGCGGCACTTGTCAGCGGGTCGCAATCACTGCAAAGCGATGACCTCCTGCACCCAAGCTGCCACCATGCGCCCCCTCCCCCTTGCAGAGCTGGTGGTGGCGCGGGCGCCACCAGCCGCTGCCGCCAGCTGCCACGCCCAAACATGGGCGCCGCGCCTGGGCCTGGAGCCCGCCAAGCTGTCAGCCATGGCGCGCTGGAAGGTGCGCTGGACACTGGCCGCACTCGCTAGCCGGCCTGGCTGGGCTCTTATGCACACCCGCCCACAAGCATGCCGCGCTGTTCCCTCTGCCCACCCCGTTGCAGAACGTGCTGGGCGTGCTGCTGGCGGGCGACCGGCAGTGGCTGTTCCGTGTGTCAACGGTGGCGGGAGTGGTGGTGCTGCGCACGCTGCTGCAGGTGTGCTTGGCAGCCAGAGATGATATGGGCGAAGTGCCTGGTCAAGATGGAGGTCATCCTTGCTGCAATCCTGCACCTCCCTCACCGAAGAGGCACGACCCCCAGGCCCCCCCTTTTGCCCCCACCCCCACCCCACACACACACACACACACACCCTCCTACTCTCAGGACCGCATTGCCAACCTGAACGGCAAAAGCGTGGACCTAGTGTTGCGCCAGGACCTGCCTGGGTTCATACGGTAGGAGCTTGGTGGTGGTGGCGTGGTGGGGGAGGGCGTGTGGAGGGCAGGCAACATGCGCTGCAGACAGGCAGCTGCAGGTTGTTGGCGACATGGCCTGTGACCAGCACTCACTGGCTCACATGGCTGCACCGTTTGTCTTGGCCTCTTTCTCGCAGTTTGATTGGCGTGAGCGTGGTGCAAAGCGTGGCAAGCGCGGTGTTGGCTCCCTCTCTGCGCCATGTGGCTGACATGCTGGCGCTGAGCTGGCGGGCAGGACTCACACGCTCCGCCTTTGCCAAGTACCTTGTTGGTAAGTGGACAGGGTGTGGTGTGAGGTGTGCTAGGACACGGATGTATGATGTGGTTGCAGTCCTGAGTTGCACGAGTTGCACAAAGGAAGGCTTGGTACCCCCATCCCCCACCCACCCCACCCACCCCTGCTCCTCTAGGCAACACCTTCTACACCACCTCCCAGCTGGCGGGCATGACCGATGTGGACCAGCGCCTTACGCGGGACATCGGTGCGCACCGCTCCTGCTGCTGCCACTCAGATGTGTCTTCAACACTGCCGCGCACAGCTGCAGAGGCGAGGCTACACAACCGTCCCACTCGGGGGCCCTGCATTCGCCCTGCTGCAGAGCGCCTGTGCGACGACTTGGCGGCCCTGATCCCCACCTTGGTCAAGCCGCTGGTCGACATTGGCTGGTTCTCCTGGCAGCTGTGGCGCTTAACGGGCCGCAGGGGCATGGCCATCCTGTACCTCTACACGCTGTTCGGCTGGGGCAGCCTGCGGTGAGAGCGCTGTCACGGCCGCGCAAGCTGAGGTGTGCCCATGACGCTCCACTGCTGCTCACCAAGAAACCCCCCGGCTCTCGTCCTGCAGCCTGGTCACCCCAGACTTTGGCGGCCTGCTCAAGCAGGAGATGTTCCTGGAGGGGGCCTTCCGCAACGCGCACGCCCGCCTGCGCACGCATGCCGAGTCGGGTGAGTGTGAGGGGCTGGCCGCAGCTGTCATCTGCATGTGTGCAGCCATGGCGTGGGCGCCTGTTCTGCGACAGCATGCTTGCAGCACTCCATAAGGCCCAGCCAC
The DNA here is from genome assembly GCA_025917655.1 of Chlorella sorokiniana. Classification (NCBI taxonomy): domain Eukaryota; kingdom Viridiplantae; phylum Chlorophyta; class Trebouxiophyceae; order Chlorellales; family Chlorellaceae; genus Chlorella; species Chlorella sorokiniana. The sequence goes on along the minus strand of CP084619.1, from coordinate 3,023,364 downwards.
CCACTGGCGGACGGTGGCGAAACCTCTGCAGTGGCTTTCTTCGGCGGCGGCGCACGTGAGGGCAGCCAGGTTGCCGCCACCTTTGGCCAGCTGACCCAGCACCTGCGCGCGCTCATTGCGCACCGCTGGGCCTATGGCGCAGGTGTGCCGCTGCTGCTGCCTGCTTGCGCAGCTTGTTCTGCAGGGCAAGCATGGCGCAACAAGGCCTGCATTGGCGCGGGTAGCCCCCTGTCTGGGCGCATGCTGATTCAGCCCTCCCCCTGCCCCCCTGCACCCCAGCCGACGACTTCTTTGCCAAGCAGCTGCCCCACAACGTGACCTGGCTGCTTACCCTGCTGTACGCGCTGGACCAGCGGGGTGACTTTGGGGACACCGCGGTGCAGGGGGCGTTGGTGCACCGCCTGCGCTACCTGGCGTCTGTGGTGACCCAAAACTTCTCAGCCTTTGGGGAGCTGCTGGCGCTGCCCAAGCGGTTTGCGGAGATCAGTGGTGGGTGGGGGTGGGTGGGTGGGCGTGTGGGGGTGGGGGGTGTTAAGCGTCTTGTGGGGCGTAGGAGTGGGGCATGGGACTGGCAGCTGGGCGGCTGGAAGACTGGGGCTGTGGTGGCTGCTGCGTGATTCGTCCATAACACACCCATCCACAGGCGGCATCACTCGTGTGAGCGAGGCGCTTGAGGTTATTGACAAGGCAGCGGCGCTGGATGCAGCCACCATGGCAGCCCTGGCCAGCAGCGGAGGCCCCTCCCAGGCGGAGTCGGGCAAGGAAGAAATTGAGTTCAGGTGGGGCTGGGGCGGAAGGCCCTTTGCCGCGGTGCCCGCAGTGCCTTGCTTGGCCATTGGAGAGCCCTGAACGCCCACACCCTCACCCTTTGGGCATCTACTCTCCTCCAATCTGCCACCCATTTCGCAGCCAAGTGGACGTGTCCACACCAGCGGGCAAGCTGTTGGCCCGCCAGCTGAGCCTGGTGGTGCGCCCGGCCACTCCCTGCTGGTGACCGGCCCCAATGGAGCCGGCAAGACGAGCGTGTTCAGGTGGGGCGCAGCAGGCTGGGCCTCGCCTGGTTTGCCAGCCTGCTGCTCCCGCAGGAACACACACACATCAGCAACCAGCGTGAACAACCCGCTCCTCCCCTGTCCCCTATTAATCCTGGCTTGCAGGCTGCTGGCTGGCCTGTGGCCGCTCCCTAGCGGCTCGCTGCGCTGCCCCGCCTCAGATCTGGCGGCGGCCCTGGCCAGCGGCCAACGGCCAGCGCTGTACTACGTGCCTCAGAAGCCTTACACCACGCCAGGCACGCTGCGCGATCAGGTGCTCTACCCGCTCAGTCTGGCCCAGGTGATGGCTCCACGCTATGCTGCGGGTGCTGGGCGCGACGAGCTGGACGCCGAGCTGGCAGAGGTGATGGGAGTAGTGCGCCTCAGGTGCGGGGCCTGGGGGTCGGAGGCTGTGGGCGAGGTACCACACCAGCTGCATGCAACAAGAGGTGTGGACTTGGCGCTGCTGCCACACCCACAGCCCGCTGCGCTCTTCCACGCTTGCAAACGCGCCCTCCTGTTCGCCACGCTGCAGGTACCTGGTTGAACGCGAGGGCGGCTGGGCTGCCTGCAAGGAGTGGGGCGAGGTGCTGTCTCTGGGGGAGCAGCAGCGGCTGGGCATGGCGCGCCTGTTTTTCCACCGCCCGCTGTACGGCGTGCTGGACGAGTGCACCAACGCCACCTCGCTGGACATTGAAGAGGCGCTGTACAGGCACGCGGCGTCCCTGGGCATCACCCTGGTCACCATCACGCAGGTGTGTGGGTGTGTGGGTGATGGGCCGCACGCTCAGGCGTAAGCTTGCCACCCCTGCTGGCAGGGCCGCTGCTTACCCATGCCTTGCTGGTGTTCCGCATCTCCCCCCTCACCTCAGCGCACTGCCCTAGTGAAGTACCACGACCGCGAGCTGAGGCTGACTGACGGCGAGGGCGGCTGGGAGCTGCGGGAGATAAGGGGGGGGAGGGCAGCGGGCCCCCCGCGCCGTCGTTGAGGAGCTGCCCCTTGCGGGGAGGCCGCGGCGTGAGATGCGTTCCTCATGCTATTGTTAATCTGGAGCTGCCTCACACCTACATCCCAAGTTCGTGCGTAACACATTGTGCGCTTGGGAGCAGCCCTTTTGGGAGCAAGGGACATCAAGGCGGGCAGGCACAGAAAATGAAAGGGGAAGGGAACAGTAAAAGGGAAGGGGCGAGTACAAAATGCAGTCAGGGGACGCTGTCAGGCAGCAGGAGGCAGCGGCAGTCAATGCATTCGCCGCTTCAGTTAGGCCTCTGTTTTGACGGCGCCGTTGGCTTCGTTCTGCGCGTCTGCGGCGGCCTCCTCCTCCTCCCTCTGCGACTGCAGCAGGGAGTAAAGGATGAAGCCCATCTGCTGCGTCTCGTCCGCCTTGCCGCCCTTGCCGGTGGTGATGCCATCCAGCACGGCAGAGTCCATGCGCAGCTTGCGCTGGCTCAGGTTGTAAATGTTCTGGTCCACCGTGCCCTTGGTGATCAGACGGTACACCTGGGAGCCCGGGGGAGGGGGCGGAAGCGGGGGGCTGGGAACAGTGCCAAGGCAGCCCTCTGGGGTTTCAGGCGCCTGCAGGCGACTGAGCCATGCTGACACGGGGCCGCGGTGCCCTGACGCATTCCTTGTGCCCGCTCCGGCCCCTCCCCTCTCTCACGCGTACACAATCACCTTAACAGGGCGTGTCTGTCCCAGGCGGTGGCAGCGATCCTCGGCCTGACGGTCAATCTGGGGTTGAAGTCCACATCTGGGAGGGCGAGGGGCACAGGTGGACAGGGTGGTCGAGCCTGCTATTAGAGCACACAAAAGCAGCAGCACACCCCTTAAGCTCTGGGCCTCGTCCTGTGCGGCGCAACGCACCGTGCAGTATGACTGTATCTGCGCCTGTGAGGTTCAACCCCTGCCCCCAGCGCGTGTGGAGAGCAGGAAGGCAAAGACGTCATCGTTGTGGTTGAAGCGGTCCACGGTAGCCAGGCGCTCGTCCACAGCTATAAAGGAAGGGCAGGGCGGGGGAGTGGCTCACCGGAAAAGCCAGGGAATCTGAGCCTGCTCTTTATACACCCCCGCTTCAAGTTGCCCCTCCTCCCCCCTTTCAGCCCCTCGCCCCGCACCCACCCGTGGATCCGTCGAGGCGCACATACGGCAACTGCAGCACCTCCATCAGCCACTCCATGATGTCCAGCACCGCGGTCCACTGGCTGAAGATGAGGGGGCGCGAGCCAGCATCGCGCAGCTACAGGACAGGCGACGGGGAGGGGGAACCGCGGGCAGTCGGATCGGCTGCAGCGGCGATGCACCTGCCAGCGTGCTTCTGAGCGTGTCAGTCCTGTGGAGCCCCCTGCACCTGCTTGAGCAGCCTCTCCAGGAAGCGGAACTTGGCTGAGGCCATCATGTGCGACTGGTTGAGGCGGAACTGGGCAAACTCTGGTCCGGCGTTGTAGCAAAAGGCGTGCAGCGAGAGTCGGAGTAGCTGAGCAGCTCCTCGCGCACGCGCTTCTCTGTGGCTGCTCCGCCAAACAGCGACCTGCGGTGGTGTGTGTGTGTCGTGTGTGTGGGGGGGGCAGGGGAGGGGGAGTAGGCGAGCAAGGGCTCACCAGACGTGACACACACATGAAGCGCCTGCTACAGCGCAGTCGCGCAGTGCAGACCTTCCACCCACCCACCCACCTCTCGTGCGCCATGCGCGCCACAACCGCCACCTGGTCGTCGGTGAAGTTGGAGCGCACCAGCAGCGGGTGCTGCGCAATCTTGCGCAGGTGTGTGAACATGTGGGAGATCTTCTTGGCGCCCAGGGTGCGTAGGAACTTTTCCACCGCCTTGTTACTGCGGTCGGCAGCGGCCGCCGCCGCCTTGCCCGTGATCTGGCTGCGCATGCGCGCCACGCTCGCAGCATACAGCCCAGACTGCTCATCCGTCATCTCAATGAACTCTGGGCCCGGGCAAGGGATGGTGCAGGGGTGCATGTCTGAGTGCGTGTGCGCGTGGCTTCCGCAGGCAACAAGCAGTATCAGACCAACGACACAGCGCTGCTTCAGATGGCCGCCCCTTGTGCCCCCATATTTGAACCCCTTCCCCCAATCTCACACACCTGTAGCATGCGTCTTTTCTGTCAGCTGCCCCGCCACCTCGGTCTTGAGGCGGCGCAACACAAAGGGTCCCAGCAGCGACTTCATGCGCTCAGTGAGCTTGGCAATCTCCTGGTCATCGCCCTGCGGCACACCGTGGTGACGGTGGTGGCGGCGTTGTGTGGTGCGTGTGTATGAGGCATACTGTTGGAGGGCTGGGCTGGGCTCCCACGCAGCACACCGGCAGCCCGCCCTCAAGCCCCCCCCCCCCCCACCCACCCACCCACCCCTACCCCACCCACCTGCAGCATTTCTGCCAGGTCCTCAAAGCCCTGCGCCGCAAACACCGAGGGCAGCAGGAAGTGCAGCAGGTTCTGCAGCTCAGCCAGGTCGTTCTGCAAGGGGGTGCCTGCAGGGGTAGGCCGTGCGGTGTCAAGCAGGCAGCGGCGAGGTGCACCTGGCACGGCGGGTGCACAAGGCCAGGCCTGACGTGGCAGACGCATGGTTGCCGGCGGGCTGGCCGCCAGGGCGGGGGCAGGGATTGGCGCCTGCGCCCCCTTCACACACCACCACCACCACACCACCAGGCCGCCACCCACCCGTCATCATGATGCGTCGGCGGGAGGCGTTGGACACGCGGCGCAGGCGGGTGGTGCGCGACGCGTTCCTGTTCTTCAGCGCATGCGCCTCGTCCATGATCAGGTGGCTCCACCGCCACTTCTCCAGGAAGCCACGGTCCAGGCGCTGCTCAGGGCTGTGCAAGGGAGGTGGAGCGAAAGCAAACATGGAGGCAGGGTGGCTGAGGACGTTGAGTTGCAGGCACACCCGCCGCAGCAGGCCGTCAGGAATGTCCCGCATAAGGCACACTGTACCATCCTTGAGCCAGCGGCAGCCAGCACAGGCTGTCCCCAGTCCCACCCCTGCACCACAGGGGGCAGCAGCGGGCCTCCCGGGCACACCTGTCCCTCTCGAAGAGCGTGTAGCAGGTGAGCATGACATTGAAGGGGGCGGGCTGCAGCGGCGCGTCGATGTCCCACTCGGGCGGCTCAGCCTCCGGCTGCAGCTCAGCATCCTCCCCTGCCTTCTCCCGCTCAATGTCAAACTCGTCGTCTGTGCAAGGGGCAGGGGCCACGCAGTCGCGCCGCCGAAAGCGGGCCGGTCTCAGCAAGCTGCTGTGCCCCAAGCGCCCCCACAACCTGGCCCCACAACAGAACCAACGGATTCACACACACATTTGTTACCAGCACCAGCACACCCATGCACCCACCCGACTCGTGCAGCTGGCCCGCGCCATACGGGTCGTCGTCGTGCTCGTCCGCCGCTGCCGCTGCTGCCGCCTCAGCCAGCTTGTGGCTCTGCGCCAGCTCAGCCAGCAGGTCTGGGTTGCCCAGGTCAGACAGGTCGTCCTCAACCTCCTCCCCCTTGCCCAGGCGCTCCCTGGGAGGGCAGGCAGAGCAGGGGGTGGGCACATGCAGCGGGAGAGGTGTGTCGCGCAGCGGTTGCCCTCCCTTCAAATGTCTGGCGGGGTGGGACTCCATCCACCACCCGAGTGCATACCCCTTTGGTCCCAACCACGGCACATACACACGCACGCGCGTGCGCCGCAGGGCGCCCCCTCCCATCTTCCCAACCACAACCTGAGGTCGTTTAGGCGCTTTCGCACCACGGCACGGTGCTTGCCGTAGTAGACCACCACCTTGAGGGCGGGGCACCAGCGGCGCAGCTCGCGCTGCCAGTTCTCCAGCAGCGAGGCGGGCACCACCACCAGGTGGGGACCAGGGTCCTTCTCCAGGTGGCGGATGCAGCCTGCGAGCGAAAGAGTGAGTGGGTTGCAGGTCTCGAGTCAGCAGGGATGGGCTTGAGAGAGGCCATGCTGGCCGCGGAGCAAGCCAGACCCAGGAAGGGCCGGCCCTAAGCTGCGCACCCAGGTAGGTGATGAGCTGCGCCGTCTTGCCCAAGCCCATCTCATCCGCCAGGATGGCACCGCTGACTTTGGAGCGGTAGAGAAGCATGAGGAAGTTGATGCCCACCTGCTTGGGAGGGGGGCACGCGGCGGGCGCGAGCGCGCATATCAATCGCAGGAGCGCGGGTTGTTGTGCCCACGCCATCACGAAACCCAGCAAGTAGAGCGAGTGCCTCCGTCCCCATCCCATCGCAGCTGCTCCCCACCAGCTGGTAGGGCTTCAAGTAGCGGGCTGTGTCGCCGCACGCCTCGATCATCTGCGGCTGCTCCACCTGCTGGTACTCATGCTCGCCGCCGTCGATGGTGGCGCCAAACCTGAGGAGTGCGAGGCGAGGGGGCATAAGCTGGCGTTCGCAGCGTTGGCAACACTCGCGCAGCAGGCAATGCAGCTGGCCTCCGCCCGGCCCTGGCCTGCTGCCGCCCTCTGGATCCCGCCCCACACCTGTCGCCGTCTGTGTGCTTGCCCAGCGTCTTCCTCAGCATCTTGGTAACCTCCTCACACCGCCGCATGACCTCATCGGCGTGGTCCTTGGCTGTGGTGTCCTCTGCCACAAAAGCGTGGTCAAATTCTGTCTGGCGCCCCTTATCCACAGACACGCGCATCTGGTATGCGCTCAGGGCAGCCGCCTGGGCGGGGTTCATGGCAAAGCCGGCCTGGCCAAGTGCTCCGCCCAACTGCGGGTGGCAAGCACAATGGAGGGCAGAGGTGTCTGTCACGCACATACATGTAGGGCCTTGGCCACTTGCCATGCAGGCCTAGGCAGGCAGGGCAATCCAAACTCCATACAGCCCACCTGCTGCCGCTGCAGCTGCATCAGCAGGCTCAGCTGGGCAGGCTGCTGCTGCGGGTGGCTAGTGGCCGCCATGACGCCCGCCATGCCTGGAGCCAGCGCGCCGAACTGCTGTACCCCCTGGAATGGCATCTGGCCAGCAAACGACCGCGCATCGATGGCCTGTCGCTTGGCGGGCGGCTCACCCTGCAACAGCCAAGTGCATCACCTCTCAGTGCAAGCAAGTTCCTTGTGGTCCCCCAGGGTTGGTCCAAATCCATGTAAGCATAAATAATGCAAGTGCATTGTCCAACTCGGTTTCAGCGGTCATCACATGCCCAGCCTCACCTGAGCGGTGCCTGCCATAGCATACGGCATGGAGGCAGGCATGGCAGGCAGGCCGCCCGGCCCCCAAGCTGGGAGTTGGCTGGGCTACACCCACTGCCCCGGGACGCATCGGTGCAGTGGTGGGCATGGCAGCGCTGGGGTTGTTGAACAGGCTGAGCAGCTGTTGCTGGTGATTCAGGCCTGCAGTGGCTGCCGGCGGGGGCTGCTGCACCACACCCTGCGGCATGGCGTACCCTGCTGGGAACGCTGCAGCCTGTATCTGCTGCTGTGGGTGCTGCTGCTGCTGCTGCTGCTGTTGCTGCTGCTGCTGGTTTGTGTTGGCTGCGACAGCAGGGACTGCACCTGCGCCAGGGGCGGCACTTGCGGCTCCGACGGCCGCCCCTGCAGGCGGCAATCAAAGCGCGATTCTTGCCGGTTGGACGGTGTGCAAGCGACATAGCATGTGAATAGGGGGTTGGCGTTGCGACAAAGAGCGTGCAGCACGACGACAATTCTTGTGATGTTTGGGCTTGCAGAAAGCAGCCAGGAAAGTGAGCGAGTCGCGGGGGCACGCTACTTCACCATCTGGCACTCTCAAAACTTTGCATGGGCAGGCAGCCAGCTCACCGCGCTCTCCAGGCCCAGGCGCGGCCAGCGTCCCTAAGCGTGGCTGCGCAGGCTGCTCTGGTTGGGGAGGGCTGGGGTCATTCAGGAGGGCCATGAAGGAGCCCAAAGACTCGCCCTGCCCGAGCCCATCCATGGCCGAGTGGTTTTAAGTGGCTGAAGGCCCCTGCCGCTGCTAGATCCAGCTTGTAACGCTCCTCAAATCACTCCAGAATATGCTGGCAGAGTTTGAATGCGCTCCACAGCGCGCAACTACTTTGCCTGCCTACCCCTCAGTGCTTCCACTGGAGGGGTGGCAATCTTCACGAAATGGAAAGTCAAAGGAACTTTGAATGCGCTAATCCAAGCCCTGTGCGACCCCAAAGCAAGGAAGGGAGGGCCAAAAGGGGACCGCAAGAAGGCGCCTCACGCACAGCAGCGACTGGCGCTCGCACAGCGGCCCCTACGCCTCCCGGTTTCCATTAGCTGTCACCTGCATTCATACAATCGATTTCGGCTTCCATTTGCCGCCATCGTCGACAGGCACCTCGGTACTTTGTTGGGTGGCAGCCTTGCCAGCCATGCAGCTTAGTAGCCTGCTTCAGCGAACGGCAACTACCTTTTCCAAAGGTCGGTGAAGCTTTGGCAAGCGCATTGGCCCGCTGCGCTCTATCTCCCTATCTCCCTGGCCCTCATCGCTGCTGTGCCCGTTGTTGCACCAAGCAGGCAGCACAACACAGAGAATTAGGAATGGGTTGACGGTGAGGGCTCAGGCAGCAAGCTTGACACTGGCGCCTGGGCGCTGGCTTGGCCCGCTTTCGGGAGCGCCGACGGGCGGAAGGCAGCTGCAGCAGCAACAGCAGGCAGAGGGACCGCCAGTCTATGGTGTGGAGCTCACAGCAGACCAGTGGGACCCGCTGGGCCTGCATAGCACCATGCTGCAGGTGCACAGGGACCGGGCTGCTGCATGCGGATTCTGTTCTTCTGTCGACCTCTTTCTGCAAGTGGAGCTGCTATTAGGACGCACTGTCCATCTTGCTGCAACCAGCTCTTCTCTCTTCTGCCTGCAGGCACAAACAGGCGGCCGTGGGCAGACATTGAGCAGCGTATCCAGCGATGAGCAGGGTGGAAGCTTCGGCGATTTCATTGGCGGCGATTTGCCCAAGAAGCTCGCATTGCTGGTGGTGCGTTTGTCGCGGCCACTGGGAGCTCTACGGACAGATTGATCTGTCAGAGAATTGACACAGCATTTGTTCACAGTTTGTTGTTGTGGTCACATCACGACGCAGGGCCTCATTGTGTTCAGCCGGCTCGGCGTGTACCTGCGGCTGCCTGGAGTGGATGTGGAGCGCTTCAGCGAAGCTATGCAGGGGTCAGGCCTACTGGGATATATTGACACACTGTCAGGTGCGGAGGTTTGTTGCCAGGTGCTGGAACAGCAGACTGTGCAGCATGTGACGTGTACCTTGCCGATCGGGCAGTCGATTAGATCCTATCACGCATAACGGCTTTAACCCTTGCGCTGCAGGCGGCTCCATCAGCAAGGTCGGCGTGTTTTCTTTGGGCATTGTGCCCTACATCAATGCTTCTATCCTGCTGCAGCTGCTGGCCACGGCCTTCCCCTCGTTGAAGAAGCTGCAGCGGGAGGAGGGGCCGCAAGGCCGCGCCCGCTTCCAGCAGTACCAGAAGCTTGCGGCGCTGCTCTTTGCGGTGGCCCAGGCAGCAGGCCAGCTTACCTACCTGCGCCCTTTTGTGGACGATTTCACACCCGGATGGCTGGCAGAAAACGTCATCTTCCTGACGGCAGGGGCCATGATCCTGGTTTACGTAAGCAGCAGCTGGACGTTTGTGTGTGGGTGGGGAGGCAGGGCCCATGCCCGCAACTGCAGCTCTCTGGTTTTTTGAGCAGGCAATGACGGGCTTACCAGCTTATATGCTGTGCCTACCTGTTGTTCTAGCTGCCTGCTCTACCAAGCTGTTTCGGTTTACAACAAGCGACGCACGTGTCCGTCGCCGCTGGCTGCAGGTTGCTGATGCCATCACGGAGCTGAAGCTGGGCAACGGCACCTCGATCCTCATCTTCGCTAACATTGCGTCGGCGCTGCCCACCAGCGTGGGCGCTGCGCTCACGCAGGCGACAGACAAAGACGCCTCCACGCTGGGCGTGTACGCGCTGGCCTGGTTCCTCACCACCCTGGGCATTGTTTACGTCCAGGAGGCGGAGCGCCAGATCCCCATCACCTACGCATCCCGCTACCGCGCCGGCGCGCTGCAGCAGCAGGCCTACCTGCCCTTCAAGGTGGAGCGCACTGCCCTGCAAGGGCCTGCCCCCAAGAACGCAGACTCTTTTATCTTGTTCAAGTCCCCCCCCCCAGGTTAACGCCACCGGCGTGATGCCCATCATCTTCTCCTCCTCCCTGCTGGCCCTGCCCTCCTCCTTGGCGCGCTATGCCAACTTGCCCGCCTTTGAATCGGCAGCGGCGGCGCTGTCTCCCTCAGGCGCCCTCTACCTGCCTGCCAACGTGGCGCTCATTGTGGCCTTCAACTACTTGTACACTTTCCTCCAGCTGGACCCAAAGGACCTCAGTGAGCAACTCAAACGCCAGGGTGCCTCCATCCCAGGCGTGCGCCCGGACGGGCCACAGCCGAGTACATCACAAAGACGTTGGACCGCATGTCGGTGCTGGGTAAGCGGAATGCAGGGGACTCGGGCCGGCCGGCAGCAGCTGGCACGTTGGATGTGCTGGCACAGCTGCCGCCTCTCTCTCCTCAAAAATTGACAGGGGCACTATCCAAGCTGTCTGCCTTTTGCCCCGCCTGCCATGCACCTCCACCGCCGCCGTCCAGGTTCCGGCTTCCTGGGTGCGCTGGCTGCTGCCCCCGCGCTGGTGGAGAGCCTGACAGGCCTGCAGGCGTTCCGTGGGTTTGCGGGCACATCAGTGTTGATCCTGGTGGGCGTGGCCACGGACACCGCTCGGCGCTTCCGCTCAGAGCTTGCGATGCAGAAGTACAAGGTTGGCATCGGGGCGGGGCAGGGCATGCAGGGGTGCACATGCCAGCACTGCCACTGGATATCTCCCCAGGCATGTCAGATTTGTTGTTGTTGATTTCACTGAAACGTCGTGCCACACTGTATCTCTGTCTACAGGATATTGACCGTCTGTATGACGATCTTCGGTGAGCAACCGGGCATCGGCTCAAGTAGGAGAAGCATCTGTAACAGCAGCATCAAGGGTACTATGTCCCCGCTTGGACAAGCAGCGTGTGTGATGACCATGGCATGTTCATGACCAGCACTGCATCAGCATTGCCCCTCTTCAACAAGCCCGCTTGAGGCGGGGGGGTCCTGCGGCGGGGTTGCTTCCTGCTGCTGTTGAGGACTAACGGCCAGCACAGCCAGGCTCCCGGTGCAATCAAGGAGTGTTTTCAGGTTTGAGCAAGATTGCCGAGGGCATCGCACCCGAGGGGATCCCCAGCTTGCAATGCTGTTGCTAAAGGCGTCTGGTATAACTCACGCAGCAGCAACCAGCGTAGAACCATTGCGACCCCTTCCATTGGTAGTTTTCGACACACCGAGCCCACGTTTGCCTCTGTCTTTGGTTCGCCCTGCCATCTGCGTCTGCCGCGTGCCTCCGCCTCGCTGAAGGTGAGCAAGATTGATGCTCGCACTCCCTGATGCGGGGGATCGGCTTGCAGGCCAGATAACCACCGCTACCGGCTGTCCGCCCACCCTCGTGCACGGCACTGAGATGCGGCTGGGTCCTCCTGCGACTTAGCGGTCGCTCACAGCGTGTTTCCAGCATCCGTGTGTGATTGGTGGTGCGGCCATGACGCCAAACGTCAACCAGTGGCGCATGCCCTGGCCCCCTGTGTCATCCCCTTTCGCCGCCTCTTTAGAGCACGTGTAGCCCTCTTGCCAGTTTTAGATTCTCTCCCCGGCTTGTACCTTTATGGTTTCTCAGCTCGTGGCGGCTTGCGGGCAAGGAACCTCCCCGCACAAGGGTAGCTACCCAAGTCGAAGCCGCTCCACGCCTTCTTCCATATATCCCTCGGATCGCTCCAGCGGCCATTGGATCCACTCTACATCATTCGTCTAGACTTCCAACCGCCTGCCTGCACCATCCTCACCTGCCGCCCTGCTCTTTGCCACCCGCCCATGCAGCGCTGTTGAGCCAGCCGTTCAGCAGCCCGTCAGCGCTCCATGGAGGTTCTTAGCCTGCCGGCAGCAGAGATGAACAGCATGGGAGTGGGCCCACGGGAAACATCTGTAGTGCGCGGCTCAACTTCAACAGCGGCGGCGCATGGCCCGGGCGTCAGCTGCGACAGCTGCAGCCTTGCCAGCACCACCACAGACCTGCACGACGGCATCGACCCTTCACAGCGCACACACCACTTGTTGAAGCACTGCCTGTCGCAGTCACAGCGTGGCGCAGCGCTCGCCCAGTTCCACACCGGCGACCCTCGCGAGGCAGCCAAGGAGATTGCGCGCATGGGCCAGCGCGAGCTGCAGGCCAAATTCAAGGCAAGCCGCTGTCTTAGCGCTGGCTTTTCCGCTCAACTTGCTGGCAGAATCGTAGTGACAGTGCACCAGCTGCTAAGCGGACCAAACACTTGAGCTTGATGACGAGGGCGTGCGGGCCGGTGGAAGCGCGTCAGACCAGCTGTGCACGCACTGCGTTGTTAGAAACTTTTGCCCCATCCCACCTTGCATGCAGGAGGTGTATGGCAGCGCCACCAAGTCCAACAACAACTCCTGGTTGCGCCGCAAACTGTATGAGGCGGTAGGGGTGGCGCCGCTCAAGGCCAGCACCAAGGGCAAGGCGCGCAAGTCGGGCAGCAGCTCCGGCTCCAGGAAGTCGGCGGCGCAGAAGGAGGCTAAGGCAGCCAGGTGCGCGCGCAGGCTTACCATTTGAGGGGACCTGCAGCCAAATGCCGTAACAACTACGGCGAGCGCTGATTACCGCCGGCCGCCCGCCCTGCCTGCTTGCGTAGGTCGCCCAAGGCTGGCGCTGCCAAGGCAGCCTCCCCAGGACTCACCGCGGCGCCCAGACCCCCTGCGCCTCCCCGCACCGCCTGCTGTCTGGAGGCCCTCTGTCCATCCTGGACCTGCACCAGCACAGCGGCCTGCTCTCCAACGACACCAGCGACTCGGAGGATGGGCAGGCGGCGGCTGCCTCCCACGCCTCCGACCCACGCAGGTCGGCTGCCACAGCTGCAACAGCTGGCTGCCTGGGCTTGGCATCGTGCTTCACGCCCGCTTTCCAGCTGCTGCCTGTACCTGACGCCTCGGGGTCTGCCCCCACTGCCCTGATCCCTGCAGCACGCCTGGCACTCCACGGTCCCCGCTGGGGCTCCCTTCACCGCGGGCCCCATCTTCACTATGCAGCAGCAAGCGGCCCGCGACGCACCGCTTCAGCACGCACTGGCACCTGCCCCCGCCGGGTTTGTGCCAGTGGCGGAACCGCACCGCCACTGGCTGGCCTGCACTGGGCTGACGGTTTAGCATCAGTCCCCACACTCCAGCGTCCGACTGCAAGTGCCAGCGTCGAAGACGCGTTTTTGAGCAGCGGCAGTGGCACCCTGCCCACGCTGGAGCCTGGCTTTCCCTCTGCAATGCGCCCGTTGGAGCTGGGGGCGACGCCGGGCTGTGGGGCGCCGATGATGTGCAGGGTGACCACCAGCCCTGGTACTTTGGCAGCAGCGTGGACCTGTCGGCGCTGGCGCTACCGAAACCCTCCGCCATGGACTGCTGCCCCCCGCGCTGCCTGACGACGATGATGTGCCGCTGCTGACGCTGGACTTGGGAGGTGTGTGGGGACGGGGGCTCGGGGCTAGCGGCCTGCCACGTAGCAGGGCAACAATGCCATCCTTCTGGGTCTCGCCATTGCGTGCTGACAGCAGCCCGTGGGGCCGCGGCTCACCCTTGTCCCTTTGCAGCTATTGATGTCTCCATCTGATGTGGCCGACTTCTTTCCAGAAGCGGCGCCTGGTCTGCAGCCTGCGTGCTGCATCCCTTGTGCTACCCCGGCCGTTGCTGAGCCCCTTGTGACCCAAGCCACCTGCTGCCTGCGGGGCCTCGATCTGTCATCAGCACTGCCCCCGTCCCAGCTGCCAAGCTGCGGTACAGACCATCTAATCTAGCTGCCCCCTCACTGATTTGCCGGGGCCCCGTGCATAGCGGCACTTTCTGAACAGCCCACAATCGTTGAACGAAAGCTTCTGTGCACTGCGCGCACCTCTTTTTTTGAACGCTTGCACATGGCCACTCCAGCCTGCCGGCATTGCTCGGCTGCGCCTCTTGGGCCCGCTCCTTCCCACCCTTCCATCCCGCCAGGCTTGCCCTCCCTTGACGTCTGCACACAACGAATGCCACCTTCCTCTACACCTACCCCCAGCACTGTCCCAGCTGCCCACCCAGATGGGTGAATGGCAGGTTTGTTAGGCATCCTTTGGCTTAGCGCTCCCCTCTCTGCTTTTGCTTGTGTTTGCGGAGGCACCCTTTCTTTGGCCAGACAGGCCGTGATGTGGATTTGGCGGGGACTGGGCACTGCCGAGACCTGCACCTGCAGTCTCCCTAGATGTCTTGTGATACTTGCGGCAATGGTCGCTCCCCCTCCTGTACCCCTTTTGCTCTCCCGCTTTTCAACTGCTCCAGCGCTGCCCCTCTCCCAGCACTGCCTGCCTGACACGCGCCACTCGTGTGCCAGCTCATTGGCGTGGCGCCCATGAAGCCCCGTGCCCAAATGTATGCCACGTCCGCCTCCCCTCACATTCTTTCCTCACTGGGCCAGGGCAGCCTCACCCCTTGTCTGTCTCCTCCCTTCTTCCTCCACTGCCTCTCAAGATTTTGGCATAAGCTCACACGGTCCAAAACGCCACAATCAACCGGTAAGAATGGAGCCAGAGAGAGAGAACGTTGCAGAACCAGCAACAAGGGAAGGGCAAGATGCCTGCAGATCGTGCGTAGGGAGGGGGCCAGAGTGTAGCGTGCGTCACTCGATGTGAAAGCAGTTGGTGCGCTCCTTGCTGCGGCCTTCCACGGTGTGCCTGATCATCACATCCATCAACCTGAACACAGGTGGGGTGGGGAGTGGGGAACCAGGCAGGCAGCACACACAACATGGCAAGTACCTAGCGCTTGCAGCAGCACTCCCTGCTGTAGGCCTCACCTCTGGTTGTCCTTGCGGCGCACCACCTCGATCTCGCAGGCCATAGTGTCAGCCTCGGCACACTCCACAGGTGGGTGCAGGAAGAAGGACTGTGTGTGTGTGTGTGTGGGGGGCGCGCGCGCGGGGGCAGGCGCGCGCTCAGGCAACAGCCACCACACATTCATGCATTTCCCAATCAGTCACCCTGTTCACACGCCCAGCACGTCAGCTGAGCAGGCTGGATGAGGCCTGTCGGGTAAGGACACGAGTGCATGGTGTCACCTGCTGCCCCCAATGCGTTGCGCCCGTGGGGTCAGGCGCGGTACTGAGGATGACCTCTGTGGTGGTGGGGTTCTCCGCACTGCCCTTGAACTGCGTGTCAAACCAGCCGCAGAAGGCATCCACGGGCCCGTCCTCGAGGATGCGCATGCTGAAGCTGGCCTGCAAGACAGGTAAGGCGGCGCACGGGTGGGTCAGGCTGTGAAAGGGGAGCAACCAACCATTAGCATGGCAGACAGCAGCCGAGGTTTGGGGCGGGGACTGGGCGTGCTGCAAACACCAGTGCGCGCGCCCGGCGCACCAACCCACCCTGAGGGGAGCCTTCAGCTCTTCCAGTGTGACAGTGTGCAAGTCGTAAGACTTGAAGCACGCTGCAGTGCCCACCACCTGGCTGGGGTGCACGTCGGTCCATGCTGCTGTGTGGCTGAAGTAGTCTAGCTGCTCCTTGCGGTAGTCGTCTGTAAGTGGGACCGGGGGAAAGGGGCGAGGCGGAGGTGTTTGCTGGTGGGAACATGGCTTTGCTCACGTTGCAGGGATGGGAGGGGCAGCAGCGCACTATGTTCTAGATGCCCACGCGTGTGCACAGCAGGGGATCAAGTCCTGCCGCTCCGTCTCCTGCAAGCAAGGGGAGGCTCACTGCCCCACCCCGGCTACCCACCCGACAGGCAGCCCATGTCGACGTTGTAATACTGCCGCATCTCGTCCACAAACTCCGCCCAGCCCTCCATGCTGCCCTGGAAGTCGGCGTGCCGCTGCCGGCACTGGCTGCTGCGGATGGGGGCTAGGAACATGCGCGCGTGGGAAGGGTAGAGCGCGCCGCCGGGCTTGAGGAAACGGTCGCGGGCCACCAGCACGCTGTCCAGCATCGACTCGCGCAACAAAAAGTAGCCCTGCGGGGCAGGCCAAAGCGGGGCGCATGCTGAGCGCAGTCGCTGGCTGGTGCAGCCGTGGAGCACCTCAGCCCCACGCGCAGCACCTCACCAAGCAGTGCAGGAACTCCTAGCTGTTGCCGCTCCAGCAGGCCCCGCTGTGCTCACCATCCACTCTGAAATGATGATGTCTACCTTCTCGGGCAGCTCCACCGACTCGATCACGCCTTGAATCACCTCCACGGTGCCCTCCAGCCCCTGTGCCGCCACCAGCCGCTGGGCAAACTTGGCCATGTCGGTAGCCTCCACCGCGTACACCTTCCTGGCACCTGGAGGTGGAGGGGAGGAGCACCATGTACTGGGGGTCAGAGCACAGGTACATGCAAGCAAGCAGCCAGACACCGCATGTTCAACATCACATCTCAGGTGCTGCAACACATGACACGGCAGCGGCAACGGCGCACATGTGAATGGGTGGATCTGTCCCGTGCACATGCATTCTGCCTTTGGCCACCCCCGCACCCCCAACTGAGCAACAAAAATTACATGCTGTGACATATTGATTGTACCAGCAACCCAACACCCACCCACCAGCGCGCGCCGCAAATATCGCCAGGATGCCCGACCCAGTGCCCACATCCAGCACAACCTTGCCCGCAAACTGAGCGCGGTTCTGCATGCACGCGTTGTAGTAGGCGCCCGTGCGCTTATGGTCCTCCAGCATGTCTTTCTGGTGATACAAGTACGCATAGCTGCGATCAGGGGGAGGCCAACAGCTGGTGCAAGACCTGAGCCAGGCGGCAACAGCGAGAGGCGAGTAAATGCATCCAAGCGGGCATCGGCAAGCGTCATGGCATCTTCCTCACGTGCAAAAGTAGTTGGCAAAATCTGCAGAGGCCCGGGAGGTCCAGGAAGGAGAGGCACAACATATGCATGGGTGATCGAGCTGGGAAATCCGCGTTACCCCAAATAAGCGATCTTTTTGGCGCAAGCATAATACCTGTGGACTCGGGCGCCTCGCCGTCGAGAGCGCTCACCCGGCCGCCGCCGCGGCCTCCCCTGCCGGAAGACGCCATGATGCTACGTATGTAAGTAGCAGCTCAGATGACAAGGCGACGGGATGAACAGCTCAGGGGGACGGCTGTCGTGGACCTGTGTCCCGCTGTTCTCGTACTGCCCCTAGTCCCTATTCCCAGTCCCTGATGTTCACCCGTGTGCATCTTATTCAGACGAAGTCTGAGGCTGCTTCTCGGGCAAGGGCCCTCGGTAACCTCAGCCCTGCTCGCAGGTTCGCGGCCAAGGTGAGACGCCGTGACCGGGTGGAGCTGCAGGAAGATGCACACACTGTCGCTCAGCCAGCCCATGGTCACCGCCCCTGTGGCGTGCTGCTTCCCACCGACGCCTACGGCGTGGTTCCCCTTGCAGGCCCCTGTCGGCGCTCGTCGGCCCGCAGGGCTTGTATGCCCCATGGAGGATCAATGGCTACTTGACCATGATGCCGCAGCTGAGGCTGCCAAAGAGATTCAGCAGCTTATCCAGGTGTGTGGCGTGTGCCTGCGCGCGCCCTACAGGCCCCCCCCAGCAGCTTGTGGGCCTGCACTGTGGCTGCAGGAGCGCAACCTCAAGCACACAGAGGGCGGCCCTGAGGCCAGCCGCATCACCGCCCCTGCCGCCGCAAGCTGGGCACGCTAGGCAGCCTTCTGGACGGGCTGCGCAGCTTGCTGGAGTCGCCGCAGAGCAGCTGGCTGTGAGTGGCGCTGCAGCGCCCTGGCCTGATGCGGGCCACTCGCTCTTGGCAAGCCTGCCTTCAGCATGGCCGGCATGCGATGCCTACCCTCTTCACCCCCTTGCAGCACCGAGAACGAGCGCAACCGACGTCGGGACCTGCTGTCTGCGCTGCGCACCAAGCGGGAGCAAATGCTGGCGCAGCTGAAGCGCGAGGCGCCCGCGGGCTGCGCGTGAGCAGCTGCTGGGTGGCAGGGACGGCGGCGGCACGGGCGGCGGCGGTGGCGGGCGCGAGACGGACACGACTGCTGAGCTGGGCAGCGCGGGCCTGCTGCAGCTGCAGCACCAAGTGATGTCACAGCAGGACCGGGAGCTGGAGGGCCTGGAGCGCAGCGTGGCAGGCACCAAGCACATTGCGCTGCAAATCAACGAGGAGGCGGAGCTGCACAACCGGCTGCTGGACGAGCTGGACGAGGGCGTGGATGGCACGCGCTCGCGCCTGGCGGCAGCGCAGAGACGCCTCCAGCTTGTCATGCGGCGCAGCAGCTCCTGCAAGACGCAGCTGCTGCTGGTGCTGGTGCTCGCTGTACTGGTGGTGGTGCTGGTGCTGGGGTTCAAGGTGGCCGTGCGACTCTAGGCCTATTTCCCGACCTCTCCAGCCACGCTCCACCCAGCCTTGCACCCGCTGCCCACCTGCAGGCCCGTGTGCCACCACCCATCCCCAATGAACGCCCTGTGCCATGAGCCTTTTGTTGTGCCATAGCAGGTGTAACATAGCTTTCGCCTCCCGCCCAGTGACAAAACGGCGGCGTCAGGCCGCCACCATCGCCTGAGCACGGGCCAGCCGCGCCCGCTCTTGGCTGCGCCCGGTGTCGATTCGCCTGGGACGGTCCCGTTTTGGGGGATCCTCGCAATGTGAGTGGTAGTAGTGGGTGGGAGGGTGCTCCAGGGGCAGCGTTTCATGGGTCACAGCGCCTGCAACTACCGATCTCCAGTAAGTGTCTGGGTGTTGTTTTGGGGGAGGGGAAGGAGGGGCGGGGGGTGCCTTAGACGTGTCAGCATGAGCGGTGAGAGCAGGGGCGGTGCACGCTTAGTAGCCACCACTCAAACATTCACCCACCCGCGTTGGTCTTGCCCGCCTCGTAGTGTCCCCTGCGGCAGCGCTTGAGCATCACCACCTCCAGGACGCCGTCCTGCACATACCACGCGCTCTCATCTGCCTTGATCTCACGGTACAGCCGCCCCGCCACCACCGGCGTCTCGTCCACCAGGACCCGGATGCGGGAGGTGGACAGCTGCACAGACACCCGGCTGGCGGGCAGGCCTTCAGGCAGCGGCACAAACAGCTCCACGTGCGACTGGTTCTGCCGCCACTTATAACGCTGGCAGTCCAGGCTGAGCTGCGGCGGCAGCTCAACGGCGGAGTACGCGAGGTTGAAGCCATCCTGCAGTGCGCGTCGCGAAGCCGCCTTGGCCTCCTCCTCTTGCCTCCGCATAGCCGCCCGCTCCTCCGCCGAGTAGCTCGGCGGCAGCGGCTTAGGCTCCGCTCGCCCGTACATGCTGTCCATCACCTCCTGGGGACAGCATGGGGTGGCAGGGAGTCAATGGGCATGGTTGGGACTCTTCTTTTGGGAGGTCCCCTCCAGCAACATCTGCCACAGGGCAAGCTTTGCAGCTTCACCTCTCTGCCAGGCCCGCTGGCAGCCTGCGCGGCGCGCTCGAGCCGGTCGACTTCGTCGTCCTTGAGCACAGCCTGCTTTCCGTGCTTGCGCATCCACCGCGCGAACTTGGGCTCCGACTCTTCGATGGCATCGGCAAACTCGTTGCGCTTGCATTGCGTGCGGTGGAATGGCCAGTACGCCTGCAGGAACTGGCGGGGAGTCTGTCAGGTGTGACCGCAAGGACATCTAGAACTCAAAATCACCATTACCTTCTGGCACTTCACGCCGCAAAACCATGCAGTATGGCATCTGCTGCACTTCAGAAGGTTCTGAGTGGTCCCACAGTTTGCTGCGGTCGGGTAGCGTGAGAAGGCGGAAGGTCACAGGGTGCTCGGCGCCGCGCATGGCTTACAGCAGGTCAAGCGCATCCAAATTCAACAGACGGATCTCCCTCACCGCACTCGATTTCGTCCGGCATCTCTTCCTCGTGCATAGCAGCCATGGTGGTCTCCCTCGGCGATGCTTTTCACGGCTCTCGGCTAGAGAAAAGAACTTCTACAACTTGCAAGCGTTAAAGAAGGTGACGTTTGCCTCGCAAGCTCCGAGGCATGGCCTCAAGCGCCAACGCACTAGAATGTCCACCTAAGCAAGCCGGGCGTATTTCAGCCCCGCCATCCCGTGACTATTCAATCCTCGGTCTGCACCTTGCTGATTGCTCTCGACGGCAAATGATATGATAGTTTTACCAGGCAGCGAAGGAAGAGCCAAGCATTATGAGGAAACGCCCAGCAGTAGGAAAGTAGCCGCTACCGCGAGTCAGCCCCTCTACCTTTGCAGAGGGTACTGCGTGCCAGAAGCGCTGCGAGCATGTGCAGCAAAGCGCACCACCGATGAGGGGCGCCCTGCCAGCGCGTCCCAACCACGCAGCTGGGCCCCTGCAGCGGGCGGCATGGGTGGCATGCCTGCCTCGAAGCCGCCCCCGCCCATCTCGAGCGAGTCGGGCGGGGGACTGCTGCTGCCTTCCGCTCCTTCCGCCGCATCCTCAGCGAAATAGGCGTTGCCGCTGCCACTGCCATACTGCACCCGCAGGGGAGGAAGCTCCCCGAGGACAGCTCGTCACCGCCATGCTCCACGTCCTGGCCAGACTTCCCCAAGCTGCGCAGCCGCACCGTGCCCAGCTCCGCCAGGCGCTTGCGGGTGGGGGCGCTGAGCTCGGTCATCAGGCCGTCCCTCCGCTCCTACAGCCGGGCACAAAGAATTCCTAAGAGACCAATCGACCACCACAAGGGCGCAGACCGGGGTACCAGATGCTGCGATGCCGGGCATCACAGCTTCACAGGCAGGCTTGCCCACCTTCTCAGACAGGATGAAGGTGTCTTGAGGCTTGAAGGCCCAGGCTGCGGTGCGCTCCAGGAAGCGGGAGCCAAAGGTGATGATGTAGCAAACCAGGATAACAAACCAGAAGGTGGGGCTGCCCAGCACCTCATTCGACACGCCGATGTTTGAGGGGTCGTAATACCCAACCCACAGCTCTGCAGGCAGGGAGGGAGGAGGGCAAGCTGTCAAATACCCAAACCACGCCATCCAGCCAGTGCACTGCGTGGTGGTCAATCCATCCGTGCCCAAGGCTGCATGGGCGCAGGCGCGGGCAGCAGGCGCACCCGCCAGCGGGAAGACGACCAGGTAGGGGTAGACCAGGGTGTAGGACAGCACGGTGAGGATGCCAAAGAGCCAGGTCCAATAGCGGGCCACCAGGGCCACCTCCAGTGTCACCGTGCCCAGCAGCGCAACAAAGGCCACCTTGCCCAGGGAGTAGACGTCGGTGATGTTGTTGTTGCCCGAGGTGGCCAGCGAGTAGTAGGGGATGAAGAAGCACACGGCACCATGCCACACACCCATCAGCACCCCCGTCTTCCAGAAGGTCAGGGTGGTCAGGGAGTGAGATCCACGCTTGTCGTACAGCTGCACAAGGGTGGGGAGTGAGGGTTTGTGGCGTGAAATGTTCTGGCTCGTGCAAGCGTTGGGACGACAGATGAGGGACAGAAGGCCTGGCCACGCGCCAGGCAATCAGTGCAGGCCGCCGCGGCCCTTGCCTGCGGGTAGCGCACGAGCGCCTTGAGGTTCTTCACCGGGCGGTCCAGGATGGCAAAGAGCAGGATGGGCAGCGAGGTGAAGACGACGTTGAAGACGGCGGCGGTGATGGAGTCCACCAGGGCCTGACCCGAGAAGCCGGCATAAAATTGGTAGTAGAAGAGCACAAAGGCGAATGTGATGTTCTTGTAGAAGGAGTACTTGATGAGGCGGGCCAGGCGGTAATACGACAGGTTGCCGTGCACCAGCAGCAGCGGCACCAAGAACCTGCGGCGTGAGATGCAGCAGCAGGTGTGACGACGATGCAGAGGTGGCGCACAGGGTCGCCCATGTGCTCCGATGCCAGCCCCTTCTGCCACGCTTCTGCCAGGAGGCTTCTGCCAGCCCCACCTGAACTGGCTGATGGCATAGTCGGAGTTGTTGACAGCCTGGCGGCCCTCCTTGCCCATGATGCCAATGCCGACATCAGCGGTCTGCAGCATTGCCACGTCGTTGGCGCCATCCCCTATCGACAGCATTTTCCCCTGCGCACCAGGAAGAATGGTGTTGCGACAACTTTGACTCGACCACAGCTCCCAATGAAGCTGCTGCAGCACTCAAGGCTCCGCAGTGGTGCGCTCACAATGGTGCACAACCCAAGCTAGCGGACTCGCGCTTTACTCACAAAACACCAGCAACCACGACTCACCTGCAGCCTGCGGCGGTGCATGGCGTACCAGCGGCGCAGTCCCCGCCTGTTGCCAGCAGCCTTCCACATCTCGTAGTTTGTCATCATGCGCACAATTGCGGCCTTCTGGGAGGGCGAGGAGCGGCTGACCACCACGCCGCTGCAATGCGCTGCTAGCACGGCCAACTTGTGCTGCATTGCATCATCCCCCAGGATGAAGGTCAGCGTGGGGCCGTCCACTGCCAACTCCGCTTTCTGCCAGTCCGAGGGGATGGCACAGACCTGGTCCACCACCTCCTTGCCGGGCAGCTGCAAAGGGAGGGGAACGTAGGGCTTGGCAAGGGAGACAGGTCCCATGCAGCATGGCCACATCTTGATGATGCCAGCCAAGCCTTGATTGGTAGAGTATGCTAGAGCTTCACCTGAACCCCACTGTCTTCCTGATATGCGCTCACAATAAGTCTCAGAAAGTCTGTCAGCAGCTTGTCAGCTTCCGCGGCGGCTGCATTGGAGGCAGGAGTGCAATGCAGGTGTGAATACAGCCTGCCTTTGGCAGGCACGTCTTGCAAACAAACTCCTTGCTATCCATACACCGCCTGGAGCGCGCATGCAACAGGCTCACCAGTGTTTGATTTCTCGTCCACATTGAGCATCATGACGGAGTCGGGGTTGTGCACCAAGCGGCACGACACGGCAATGTTCACCGCCGTCTCCTGTTTGTCGCCCGTAATCATCCACACCCGGATGCTGGCGTCCAGCAGCGTTTGGATGGCGGCAGGCACCCCATCCTGCGGAATGTTCACAACACGCTGGTTGGTTCAGACCCACAAGCTATCAAGCGTAGATCAGCCATACTGCAGCACAGCAGAACAGGCCCCACCTGCAGCTTGTCCTCGATGGCTGTCACGCCAATCAGCTCAAGACCTTGCTCGATCTCAATACCCAGCTTCTCCAAGTTCTCGTCGCGACCCTCAAAGCTGGCGGCCACTTCCTGGTAGCGCTTATCCCATTCCGCGTACTCCTGGGGGAAATGATCTTGGTGCCCAGCACCAGGGTGCGTAAACCCTGCAGGGGGCGGGCTGGGCAGGTGGGGCGTGCACAAACAGAGGAAGACAGAAATGCACAAGAAGCGCCAGGATTAACTTGCCCCCACAACATGGCTGCTGCACGCCTCGGCGCACCTGTTTGGCGAAGAAGTGCAGGTTGGCGTTGGTAGCGTCCATCAGCTCGGAGGGGCTGTCTCCCGGATCTTCTTCATGACCTTGGCATCAGAGCCCTTGCAGTACAGGCGTATGGTGCCGTCCGGAGCGCGAGCCACTACGCTCATGCATCCCCTGCATAGCAAAAGCGGGATTGCCAAGCTTGGGTGCATGGAGAGGCCGGCCGTTGGCAGAACTCCCAACGCTGCGTGCAGCATCACCCTGCCCCCGCCTGCTGCCGCACAGGCACCTGTCCGATGTGTACTCCATGACGTTCAGCACCTCGTACGCCACCTCCTCGCCCAGCATATCCAGCTTCACGCTGGACTGGGAGCGCTCTTTGAACTCGAAGCCCATCTGGCGTGCACCCTCCACCAGCGCAACCTCATCTGGCGATGGGCCCTGCATTACGGCAAAATGGACGCAATGCACGGCTTCTGATGCGTCTTGAAAGCAGCAACGGGAGTTAAACAGACTAAGGGTGCACTGCCCCAGTCACTCTTGATCACACCTGATACAGTGGAAGACCGCCTTCTGGGTTATTTTCCAGGATTAGAGACTGACACAGGCAGATGTTGGTCCAAAAGTCAATCAAGTGGTGGCCCAAAGCAGTGCTGCCCTCCTCCCAGTCGTGCTTGTACTGGCCTGCAGAACAGCGAGCCAGAGCTCGGCAGTGAGAATATGCCAGATGCCAGTAAGCACTCTGACACCCTGGCCACAGGCGATGAAGGCAATTGCAGGCGGGACAAAACCGGCAAGACCGCACTTTTTCCCCCTCCGTACCGTTGGCCGTTGAATCATCAGCGACATTTTCCTCGGTCGGTTCCAGGCCCATGGAGCTCGCAGACTCCAGGTTGGGGTAGCTAGTGGGATGAGCCATGATGTCGCGCCTGCTGCCGCCAGCCGTGATGAGGCCAGTCCAGGACGACGAGCGCTGTGCCCTGCCTGCAGCCCGGTACAGGCGCTGATCAAAGAAGCGCAGAGCGCGCAGGCCCGTTTTGTCCATGTGCTCCTCCAGGCGCACATCATTGCTGCCGTATGCAACGCCCTTCACGGCTATCTGGCGCAGCTGCATCTCATTTGAGGTGAGCGTGCCCGTCTTGTCGCTGAAGATATATTCCACCTGCAGAAAGGTTGATGCACACCAGAGTGGCAAGGCCTGTGCCCCTGCAGGGTCCCCATCTCAAAGAATTCGCATCCTGTGCGGCAACTTGCCCACCTTGCCCAGGTCCTCGTTGAGATTTGAGTTCCGGCAGCGGGCCCACTCCCGCGTCTTGGGGTCGCGCATGTCACGGTCAAAGTTGACGAAGCCAAAGCCCTGCGCACAGGGTGATGAGTGAAGTCTGGTTCAGAGGACCGTCACATGCGCCTGTAGCCAAGTGGATGCTAGCTGCATGCAACACAATCGCACCTGGATGAACTTGACAATCTCCAGGGTGACGAAAAGGGAGATGGGGACCAAGTAAGAAAGCAGAATCCAAAAGGTGAGGAATGTGAGGCAGATCTGCGCTCCCGCGTTCTCCCAGTTGCCCTCCACATAAACATCCAGCGCCAAATAGTATCGCTTCTTGCCCTCCTGCTGGATCCAGATGTAGTTGGCAATGGCGCAAAAGAGGCACATAGCCAGCTGCATGCCGATGACAAGTGCAATCTGAAGGTTGAGGAACAGATCAAACGAGCCTGCAAGGCAAGGGCTAGGGAGGATCAAACGAGCAAGGCTTGCAACAATGAACAAACTCTTGTACATAACAGCGGCCTGCACTTGCCAACTTTGAGTGGCGTCTTTGCAGCGTTCATCTGGATGCGCGTCTCCTTGCCCGTATACACCACCATGCCAGCAATCTCCTGCAGGCAGGCACAGTAGCAAGGGACCAAACGAGCTGACTGATGGTACGTGAGCAAGCTGGGCTTGTGCCGTACTTTGAATGGCTGCACTTTGATAAGATTCCTCAGTAAGAGTTGATCATCACCCACCGGAGTATTCTTCAACATGCAGCCGCGCAACAGCATCTCATTCATCGTCACGGGAACCTCCAGACTGGGACCTGCATGTATGCGATCTGAGCATGATGTTCATCAGGCAGGCAATCACAAGCCGGAATGGTTCAATCCTGGCAGGATCTGGCCAGCTGCGACCATCACCAGCCATGACGACACAGTATACCTGCACTGCCGTTCTCCTGCACCGCCCCTGGGCTCAGCGGCATGTCGCGAAAGCGGTCGTCCACCAACTGCGCCTTGCCCCTGAACTTGTGCAGGTTCTTGTTCGCCTCCTCAGCAGACAGTGTGAGCTGTAGCGACATGACGTCCTTCAAATCTTCCAGCTGCAAAAGTTAAGGATGGCAGCGACAGCTCACAAAGCCCGCCTGTGCAAAGTTAAGAGATTATTTATAGCTGCCACATCGCTTCCCTCAATCCACACGCTATGCTCACCGGCAGGCCCTTCAGGTCTAAGGGCTTCTTGATCTTGAGGTTGGTCTCGCCATCTAAGTTGGTGGTCTTAATGAAGCACACCTTTTCTTCCAGCGATGAGAAGAGGCACATGAGGTCAGCTGGGAAGAGCTCATTGTCCCTGACCACAATCACGTCGCCAACACGCACATCCGTCCAGAGAATATCCACGACGCTTCCTGCAGCAAAACAAGCAAGCAACAGGGGCAGCATATGCAGGTGGAATCAAACCAGTAGGCACTCCTCTCAGCAAATGCTGAACCTGGCTGCTGCCCGGTTCAGCCCCCCAAAGCCGCGCACCGTCGGGGTTGAGGCGGTGGGTGATGCTAGTGTTCATACGTTTATCCTCCTGGTGTCGCTTCACATCTTCCCACACGGCCTTGACGCCTGCCACAGCCAACACAAACACAAGAGCAGCGGTGGACCCGTAGCCACTGAATGGGGAGATGACGCTCCACCAGGACAGGCCCGCCTGCAGGTGGCAGCAGCTTCTAAGTCGCACTAACAATAGCAAGCCTGCGTTACTCAATTGTGGGCTATGACAGCGCATAGTCCGTGCACAACACAAAACTCAGCAGCAGCCACACACCTGGAGCAGAAAGTAGAGGTAGGCCACGCGGGAAAACATCTCGAACAGGAAGATGGGCAGGAAGGTGATAACGTTGTACTTGGACGTCACCACCTTGTTGGAGACAAAATCCTGTGCAGGTGGCGCTGAGGGGTCCAGATGGATGGTGCGGATGCGCTCTGCAGTGTTGCCCTTTGCCTCCGTCGCAACCTCACCATCCTGCGCAGATGAGGAGGACGAAGCATGCACTGGTTGCTGCGCCTGCTTGGCTGCATGCTGCATTGATGCAAGCTCTTTAAGTGTGTTGATCATGCCATTAAGTGTGTTGATTTCCAGAGCCTTTCACCTCCTTGGTGGCCTTGTAGTTGGCATCCCCAGCAGCGCGGGACAGGGGGTTCACGCTGACGCGGTTGCCTCCTGTACCAGCAGTCCGCGGAGTGCGGCTGAACCTCAGGTAGGCAGCAGCATCTCTGATCATGGAACCAGGGCTGCAGGTCCGGACAAGCACACAGGCAGCAAGTAAGTGAGAGGTTACAACAGCGCCAAGCGGTCGCTTGTGCTGAAAGTGGCGCTCATGCTGCATGGTTGCCTCGATGCGCAAAGGCAAGAAGGTGCGTGTGAACAGATTCTGGTTTCGTCTGCCAACCTGTGCTTGCGTGATGCAGAAGATCCATGTTCAGATGGTGCTTCCTGGTGAACCCCATATTGGAGTGCTTCCTCTTCGGGCACCTATGCGCACAGTCCACACAGGTGGAAGGCCGTCAGCGGCGGTGGTGGAGAAGGGACCACGGGCTGCTGGCGGGCTGCGCAGCCCTGCTCCCGTTGATGAGTGGCAATTCCTCAAGATTGCAATGATTGCAGCAGCAGCTGAGAGCGGCCGAGAAAACCTTGGCTCGCTTAAGGTGCAACTTGCGCGGGATAACTGACGCACCTCCACTCTAAGGGTCTGCTTCCGCGGCAGCTGCGCCGCGCCGGGGGAGGCGGAGTCATCCCAGCCGATCGCTCCTCAGCATAAGGAACAGTTTGACTGCGCGAGTTGGCAGGTGTTCCGTTGAGCTGAAATAGATGTACGTGGGGTTCGACCGCAGGACTAGCATTCCGGGGAACAGCTGGTGTTTACAGCCTTCATACGTGAGCCCTGCACCCAGCATACCTAGCAGGCGAGCGAAAGGCTTTGATCGAAAGGCTTTTGTCGACGTTCCTTCTTTTGTTTATGCAGTGTCCGCCGCGAAAGAGAGCTTCCACACGCCGGCAGTGACACACACAAGTCTGGGCTCGCCCCGATGGCGGCCACGGGTGCCAAGAGGAAGGCACCAGATGGCTACTTGGAGAGCATGGTGCAGGTGACTTTGCGTTGGATGTGATTCACGCTCTGTGGGCGTGGGCCACACAGCTGGTGGCGTCACCTGCGCCACCGCCTCAGAGCTTTTGTTTCCAATCCCTGAATCTGCCTTGCCACGCACTGCCATCACGTGCCACAGGTGCTTCCACTGGGAGCAGGCCAGGAGGTGGGTCGTTCCTGCATCATCATCAAGTACTGCGGCAAGACGGTGATGCTAGACTGCGGTGTGCACCCTGGCTTCTTTGGCCTCGCCTCGCTGCCGTTCTTTGATGAGATCGACTTGGCGGAGGTGGATGCCATGCTTGTGACCCACTTCCACCTGGACCATTGCGCTGCGGTGCCCTACGTCACTGGTCACACCAATTTTCGTGGCCGCGTCCTCATGACGCATCCAACCAAAGCCATTGTGCACACGCTGCTCAAGGACTTTGTCAAAGTCAGCAAGGGCGGCACAGGTGGGCAGCTGTTGGCCAGGGGACAGGGCATTTGAGATCAGCAGAATCAGCAGAGGCCCTGCCGGTACACGAGCGGTCGCTTTCCCATCAACAATTGCGCCCCGTGTGCTGCCCCGCTCAGGTGAGGGCCTCTACAGCGAGCGCGACCTGGATGCCGCCATGGACCGCACCGAGGTGATTGACTTCAATCAGACCGTGGACTTGGATGGAGTGCGGGTCACCGCGTACCGTGCGGGTCATGTCCTGGGTGCCGCCATGTTCATGGTGGAGATTGGTGGCATGCGCCTGCTTTACACGGGCGACTACTCCCGAATTCCAGACCGCCACATGCCTGCCGCCGACCTGCCGGAGCAGCGGCCGCATGTGGTGGTGGTTGAGTCGACGTATGGTGTGTCGCGCCATCTACCCCGCGAGGAGCGGGAGCAGCGCTTTGTGCAGCGCATCCACACCGCGGTGGCACGTGGTGGTCGCGTGCTGCTGCCAGTGGTGGCCCTGGGACGCGCACAGGAGCTGCTGCTCATTTTGGAGGAGTATTGGGAGCGGCACCCAGAGCTGCATGGGGTGCCCATCTACCAGGTGCAGTGCAGCAGGGCATGTGCTGCAGCTGAAAGCAATGCTGTCAGTTGCCTGCTTGCAAGTGCGTGTTCATCCGCTGCAGGGGGATCACCTGCCAAGCGGCTTCCTGGTGCTTGGCAGTCTTTTTGCCTGGGATGCGATTAAGAATGGCAGCCCTCGGCCCCCGCTCCTGCACCCCACAGGCCAGCGGTCTGGCACGACGCGCCATCAGCGTGTTCCAGGCCTACATTGAGATGATGAACGACGACATCCGTGCTGCCTTTGCGGTGGCCAACCCCTTCCACTTCAGGCACATTATGCATCTCAAGTCAGCGGCGCAATTTGACGATGTGGGGCCCTGCGTCGTCATGGCCACGCCCTCCATGCTGCAGGTGGGGAGTTGTATGTGGGCGGCAGAGTGGCATTTTGAGCCGCCCTGCACTCCAGGCGGAGGTCTTCAGATTCCTTTTGCCTAGTTAAGGGCATGCCAGTAATGAAATTATGACCTCACCCTCTTTTCCTATACCCCACTCGACCCCCATGCTGTTGCAGAGTGGAGTGTCTCGAGAGCTGTTCGAGGCGTGGTGCGAGGACCCGCGGAACTGCGTCATCATCGCCGACTTTGCGGTGCAGGGCACGCTGGCGCGAGACATTCTGGGCAATCCGGCGGAGGTGATGACGCGCAACGGAGTCAAGGTGGGGGAGGGGGCAGGGAGTGGGAAGGGGTGGGAGGATCCAGCATGTTGATAGCTTGCGTCAGGTGCCAACCATCTCTTCGTACTGCCCCCACCTGCTGTTGTGCAGGTGCCTCTGCGTATGCAGGTGGACGCCATCTCCTTCTCTGCCCATGCTGATTTTCCACAAACCAGCGAGTTTCTGGACGCCTTGCAGCCGCCCCACGTGGTGCTGGTGCACGGGGAGGCCACCGAAATGATGCGCCTCAAGAAGGCACTTGAGCAGCATGCCGGGCGCTGGGCATCCCGCGCACACTCTACACCCCCAAGGTCACCCAGCCCGTGCTGATTGAGCACCGTGCCGAGCGCACCGCCAAAGTGGTGGGCCGCCTGGGGAGAAGGCCACAAAATTGGGGGCGCCGGTGCGCGGCCTGTTGGTGCAGTCGCGAGGGGTGGCCGCGCCTTGATGCACCACGAGGACCTGCCGCGCTTCACCAAGCTGCACCTGGGGCGCGTCGTGCAGCGCCAAGCCATGCCCCTGCACAGGCCGTTTGCGGAGGTGAGGCACGCCACATTCGGTGCATCTGCCCCAGCTGTTGCTTCCTAATCCTGGCTAGAAGTTGCCGTCCAGCAGACTTGTTTATCTTAGCCCCCCTTCCTCAAACACACGCATACAACTGATAGCGGTGACACCCACACTTCCCACCAACCGTCGCAGGTGCGCCTGGCGCTGGAGATGATGTTTGAGGGGACGCAGGGCACGGGGGACCTGGGCCGCGTGGACGCTGCAGGCCCGCAGCCCGGCGGGGGCCAGGTCCTGCGCATCGGCAACGCTGTCACCCTGGCCTACCAGCCCTCTGAGCCAGGAAACGCAGGCGGAAGCGGCCGGATTGTGCTGGAGTGGTGCGGAGGCAGCGATGCCGACATGGTTGCCGACGCCGTGGTGGCGGTGGTGCTGCAGGCGGCAGGGCAGCCGCCCGGCCTGTCTGCCATTGAGGTGCAGCGGCACAAGGCGCTGCAGGCTGGCGACCACGAGGCTGCGGAGCATGCCGAACTGGGCATTGTCACCGCACTCTTGAACGCGCAGTTTGGCCCGGCGCGTGTGGACACCGACCAGGTGAACCTCCTGGCTGCGCTTGCCTACCTGGTGTTGATGCCTGCTCTCAACGCACTGCCCAATCATAACTACAAACTTATTTCCGACAGGGGCTGATATTTGTGGAGGTGGACAGCCAGCATGTAGTGATTAACCTGAAGAGCGGAAAGGTTCAGTGCGCTGACAATGCGCTGCAAGCGCGAGTAGAAAAAACGTTGCAGCGCATGCAGGCAGTGCTGCAGCCATGCGATGTCAGCGATTTGTAAAACCTTCTGTGAACAGTTGTGCTTTTGCTTCCAACTCCTCGTCCGTCTGGCACTGCTCCTGTATCCGACTGCCCCCAATTTTCCAGTGATGCACTGCTTGTTTTGCAACTTCTTGCACTGCAATATGTCTTATGGCAATGAAAGGTAACGACAATATGCATGATGAGCTAGGCAGGAGAGCATACAACAACAGGAGAGTTTGTCTGGAGGGAGCTTTAGGGAAACAGTGGGGCGGAGCGGGAGACCATGTCTACGGTGCCTTACATGGGGCCCAGCAACTGGCCCCAGCTGGGCCGCGGTTCAGTGTACAGCATACCCACTGCAATAATTGCAGGGATGTATCCCCAGTGCAACGCAGTCTGCAGGGGCAGAGGGAAACAGCAAGGAACTCTCAATGCCGATGGGCCACCGGCAGGCGAGGCCTAGCACGGCTGGGGTGTCAACCTAGTGCAGACACCCTCCCCGCTCAGTCAAAATGCTGATCACACGCTCCCACGTGCCAACTGCGCATTCTGCCACCTGGGAGCACGCCTACGCACCTTGGCATATGGCTGCAGCTTATGCAGAGTTTCTAGCGCCTTATCCTGCAGCTGCTGCACTGGTGGAGGAAGCGAACGCATTGTTTCCACCGCTTACAGGCACAGTATGGGGGCTGAAGATGAGCGCAGATCGACGGTGCGGTGAGGAGTCCTGAGGAGTCCGTTTACATGCAAACACTGCCCGACAGTGTCTCGCTGATTTTATCAAATGCTGAGGCCCGTACCGGTGGAAGTACACAAGCAGCCTCATCTCTTCAATCATGATGCAGAAGGCCGCAGTAATCATCAACATACATGGCAGCTAGGCTACGATATTCGTCGTGCCGAGAGCTGCGATCACATTGAACTTCTTCCTGACGGCCAACCTCCTGTGTAGACAGGCCGCACATTATTATACAAGGACGTGATACACAATATTCCAAAGCGTCGCCAGCTTGCGAGCTGCACGTTTGCGTTGCGCCGCCCAGAGAGCCCGCCCCGGGCACCACCAGTAAACCGCCAGCCATCATACGCAGAGGCGCCGTGCATGTCGCTTGGCTATGCAGAAAAGCTTTCCTACCGCGAGGATCTTGGGGGCAGTTGGGAGCGGCCGAGCTGTTTGACAGCCCTGAGGAGGTAGCAGCTAAGGTGGAGCGGCTGGCCGAACTGGTACGCAGGGCAGTGCTGCATTTCGTTTTTGAACAGCAAGGCTAAAAACTCCAGCGCCTGTGATGTTTTTTGCAGATGAATGGCGCACGCCGCATCATTGCGTTTACGGGGCAGGCATCAGCACATCATGCGGCATCCCGGACTTCCGCGGTCCATCAGGCATCTGGACGCTGCAGCGAGCTGGTGGGCAGCTGGAAGCACCCTTGGCTAGCCGCCTGGGTGTGGACCCGCCTTGCAAGCTGTACCGAGGCACCCCTTTGCGGTCTTTGTCGCCCTGCAGGGCAGCCACTGCCGCGCCCCAAGGTGTCCTTCACCCATGCTAGGCCGTCGCTGACGCACCAGGTGCTGGTGGGCCTTATGTCCGCCTCACGCCTCGACTTCCTGGTTTCCCAGAATGTGGACGGGCTGCATCTGCGCTCAGGGATCCCGCGGGACCGCATCGCGGAATTGCACGGCAACTGCTTCGCCGAGCGCTGCCACGCATGCGGCACTGAGTATGTACGTGACTTTGAGGTGGAGACGGTGGGCTTCAAGCGCACTGGGCGCAAGTGCAGCCAGGTATGCCACTGTGGTACAGGTGACCACTGTTGATTACAATTTCCACATCGATAGGTGCACCTGCATCCACTGCTGCTGCCTCAGCCGTCAAGGCGGCGGCGTCTACAATTGCTCAGCGATGTTCTGTGCCGGCATGGCCCTTGCGGCTGCATGTGAACCGTTGCCCCCTGCCGCTTGCCGCAGCCCGGGTGCGGCGCTGCGCTGCGGGACCACATCCTGGACGTGAGGCAATGGCATGCTTGCAGCCCTCACGCTTGCCTTTGCGTGCAGGCTGCATGGGACCTGCAGTTGCCTGCGCCTGCTGCCCTAATGACGTGCTCCTCCTACCCCGTGTGCCACCCGGCAGTGGGAGGATGCGCTGCCCGAGGATGAGCTACAGCAGTCGGGTGAGCGTGCCTCAGGCTCAAAGGGTGGCAGCTGGACAACTCCTGGGCTGGGCGGCCTGGCCGTGCAGCAGCCTTGTCCCCACTCTGCCTTGTCCACCACCCTTGCACACCTCCCCCGCCGCCTGCGTGCAGAGGAGCATGCCCAGGAGGCGGACCTGGCCATCTGCCTGGGCACGTCCCTGCAGATTGTGCCAGCCTGCAACCTCCCCCTCAAGGCAACCCGGGTGTACAAGGGCGGCACCAAGCAGAAGCCGGGCGCCTGGTGATCGTCAACCTGCAACAAACGCAGCACGACCGCAAGGCGGCCAAGTCGGGGGCTGGTGTGCCACGCGCGCTGCGACGATGTCATGCGCCTGCTGGCACGCAAGCTGCGGCTGGCAGTGCCGCCCTACGTGCGGCGGGATGCGGTGCTCGTGGGGCACCAGCAGCACGCTGCCAGCGCCGCAGCAGACCCTCAGGACCAGGGGAGGGCAGCAGTGGATGGCAGCCTGCCCTCAGGAGAGGGGGCAGCATCAGCGGCTGTGACGGCCGGGGGCCTGGTTCTGCGGTGCCCTTCACTCTGTATGTGCAGAGCAGCCACGGGGCCAACTGCCCCATGCCCATGGTGCGGGCTGTGGACATTTCTTTTGAGGTGGGCCCACCAGGAGTGCACTCTATGCAGTTGCAGGGCTGCAGCAGCAGATGTGCCAAAGCAGGGCCTCACCCTGACTCCCGCCCTGCCCCCTGCCCGCCTCCCCCTCCCCACTCCTCGCCCTCCTTCTCCATCCAGGAGGCAACCCTCAAGCCCGCCTCCCTCCAGGCTCCCCCTTCAAGGTGCGGCGTACGGCACCCCGGCCCAGCCTCATCCATGCCCGCATCACGCTGCATCTGCACGAGGCGGCGGATGAGGGCCGGCGCACCGTGCAGCTTGGCTACACCGCGCACCTGCGGGTGGGCCAGCCCGTGCGGGAATGCCGGGGGAGGAAAGGCACGAGTTTGTCACGCAAGTGGTGCACTACGATGGCTTGGAGGGCGACGATGGTCCCAACAGCAGTCATCCAGCAGCAGCGCAAGGGGCGCCAGCTTTAGCAGCAGGAGCGGCACAGGCGGCAAGCACGGGAGATGCTACAATGCAGCCTGTGCTGAAAGTGAAGAAGCAACGGTTGTCCTAAGCAGAGAGTAGGGCTGCGCAGCCATCCCATCTTGCTGTGCCAACTGTATCACTGTCAATGTCTGAGGTGGCGGCCTGGTGCGGGAACTGGACTTAGAGCCCGCCTGCTCCCACTGGCTTGCTGTCTGATTACCCGCCTGCACCTATTCAAATTAAGGGACTGCCGATGCAAGCCCAGGCCCTCCGCGCCCCAAGCGGCAATCGTGGCAGCGTAGTTGGTCGGCGCACCATGCGGGTGACCTGCGTGGCGGCGCCTCCTACCCCTGCCCGCACCCCAGCTAGCACCGGCTCGGTGAGCAGGCTCTGCAGAGAGGTTGCATGCTGAGGCAGCCCGCGGCCGCGTCGGATAGGCCTGCCTTCAAGATTGATCGCCCCGTAATTGAACGGGGGTCGCAGCAGGGCCGCTGGGGTGCTGCTTTGGTTAGGCTTAGCCGCTGCCCGCCAGCCGCCGCTGCCGCTGAGTCCGGCCTCAGCAGGGGCCTTGTAAGCTTGGACCTGCTCATGTCCTGGGGATTGCTGGCCTATGCCTAAGGAGTGACGATGCTACATAACCGCACCGTTCCTGAGCTCTACAAATGTGTTGGGCCGTTGCTCAACCACTTGCTGTTGCCAGTCTGGCGAGGACCAGTGTCGCAGCCAGTTGGCCGACTCGCTGCCCACCTTGCCCCTTCCTCCACCTTGGTTACACTCTTGCTGCAGGTGAAGCGTGCAATGACTATGACTGAGAAGATTCTGGCGCAGCATAGCGACCGGCCGTCGGTGGCCCCGGCGACAACGTGTGGACCAAGGTGGACAAGCTGATGACACACGATGTGTGCGGGCCGGGCACCTTTGGCATCTTCCAGAAGGAGTTTGGCGAGGATGCACAGGTGGGCTGCACGTAGAACAATTCTAGGGCAGGGGTCCGTTGCCATCGACAGAGTTGGTGCCCGCTTTTCCGGCGCCTGCCTTCCCTTTAGACTGCACAGTGCATGCGCCCGCTGCCGACATCGCCCGCGCCTGCAGGTGTGGGATCCTGAGCGTGTGGTCATCATCCCCGACCACTACATCTTCACCAGCGACCCACGCGCCAACCGCAACGTGGACATCCTGCGAGAGGTGGCCCAGCGGTACGGCATCAAGTACTTTTACGACATCCAGAACCGCGGCGACTTCCAGGCCAACCCCGACTACAAGGGCGTCTGCCACGTGGCCCTGGCCCAGGAGGGGCACTGCAAGCCGGGTGAGCGGGGCGGGGAGCTGCGCAGCAGGCCCTGGCGTGCAGGCGGGTGTGTGGCAGCCGGTGCGCGCGCAGGCGTAAAGCTGGGGGCATGCTCGGCCCTGCGCGGTGTTGCTGCGCCCCCCTGATGCCCACTGCGCCCTGCTGCAGGCGAGGTGCTGTTTGGCACCGACTCCCACACCTGCAACGCCGGCGCCTTCGGCCAGTTTGCCACGGGGTGGGCAACACCGATGCCGGCTTCATCCTGGGCACCGGCAAGCTGCTGATCAAGGTGCCGCCCACCATGCGCTTTGCGCTGGACGGCGAGATGCCGCCCTGGCTGCTGGCCAAGGACCTCATCCTCCACATCATCGGCGAGATCAGCGTGGCGGGTGAGGGGGGCGGGGGGGGGGGGAGAGGGAGGGCGCGTCGGGGCACCAACGCTTTGCCATCGCTGCCAGCCAGTGCAGTGTGCCTCTGCAGCCTGGTCAAGCAGCATGGGGCCTGTGGGTGCCTCACCCCTCAGTCGAGCTTGCATCACCCTCTGGTCCACCGCTTCCCCGTCGTCCTTGCAGGCGCGACGTACCGCTCCATGGAGTTTGTGGGCGACGCGGTGCGGGGCATGAACATGGAGGAGCGCATGACCATCTGCAACATGGTGGTGGAGGCGGGCGGCAAGAACGGCGTGTGCCCCGCCGACCAGACCACCTTTGACTACGTGGAGTCACGCACCTCCGAGCCATACAACCCCGTCTACTCGGACGACGACGCATCCTTCTTCGCGGGTGGGCGCACAGGGCCACGCTGCACCGTCTTGGTTGACCCTGGTTGCCTCAACACAATGGTGCGGTCGTGTTGGGGCCACAATGGCCACCAAGTGGCACCCCGCGCCCCCTCCCAACAGACTACCGCTTTGACGTGAGCAAGCTGGAGCCGGTGGTGGCCGCCCCCACTCTCCCGACAACCGCAAGCTGGCGCGCGAGTGCCGCGACGTCAAGATTGACCGCGTCTACATCGGGTCCTGCACCGGCGGCAAGACCGAGGACTTCATGGCGGCCGCCAAGCTGCTGCACGGAGCGGGCGGCGAGGTCAAGGTGCCCACCTACCTTGTCCCCGCCACGCAAAAGGTGTGGGCGGACGTGTACACCCTGCCCGTGCCAGGATGCGACGGCAAGACCGCAGCGCAGATCTTCGAGGCGGCGGGCTGCGTCACGCCCGCGGCCCCCAGCTGCGCCGCGTGCCTCGGCGGGCCGCGCGACACCTTTGCCCGCATGAACGAGCCTGAGGTGTGCGTGTCCACTACCAACCGGTGAGGATGGCAGAGGAAGCGGAGGGCGTGTTTTTGGGTGGGAGGGCGATGTCCACGGGATTGCTTTGTAGTGAATGCTTGCCTGTGCGTGCAGCCTGCGCAGTTCTCCCTCCCACGTGCCTCCCTCCCCCTTCCGCCCGCAGCAACTTCCCTGGCCGCATGGGCCACAAGGAGGGCCAGATTTACCTGGCCTCGCCCTACACCGCTGCCGCCTCCGCCCTCACCGGCCACGTCACCGACCCTCGGGACTTCATGGCCTGAGCGGGCAGGTGCAGCTGCCTGTGCGAGCCGAGGGGAGGGGAGGGAGGTCCCTACCTGCGGCACGGCAAGCCTCCTCCGGGGCTGTCGGCGGCGGCTCTTTGGGCCCTCCCTGGCGACCACGCCTTCACGGTTCCGCCCCTTGGCACGGACCCACTGTGCATTTAGTCCCTACTGTTGCATCGTACCGTCACACTCTGCATTTAATATCTCAAAGCAGCCACAACATCAATTGACGCCGAACAAATGAGTGTCAACAACCTCAAGACAGAATTTCAGGAAAAGGCAAGGAGGTGGCCAGAGCGCAAGGCTGGTACAAACGTCTGGATAGTTTACAATATCGAGCCACTCATGTGAAGGCCCCATGGGCAACGAGGCAGCATGACTAGAATGAGTTCCACTCGTCTGTGCGCCCCATGCCGCCAACGTCCACGCCTGCACGCAAGGAGGGCAGCACATCATGCCACTTTGCCTCGGGCGGAACAGCAGTTGCTGCACGCAGAGCACTACGGCCCTGCCCAGCCGCTGGGCCCTTCCACCAACCTAGGGGGATGCTGATTGCTCGTGCATTGCCGCCACCTGTGTACCCCGGACCGCGCTTGCTGGCGGCCCTGATGCCCGCTCGCACGGTGTCTTGCGCCTGCCACAGGTTGAGGTACTCGGCCACGGCCTCCAGCTGCAGCTCATACTCTTCCTCGGTCAGTGGGAAGGACTGCGGAGGCGGTGCACAGACGAGATGGCAGGGTGCGCATTCAAGGGCTGGCCAGACCCCAGAGCGGTCGTCCAGCAGGGCGCTCACGGGCCCATAGCAAGCAGCCACCATCCTGTCACGCACCTGCTGCTCCAGAAACCGCCACATAATGTGCACAAACATGCGCTGGCCGCGCCGCTGTAGCCGCACATCATACGAGCGGCCCCACTTGTCCAGCACCAGCTGCCGTAGTTCTGCTCCTGTGATCAGCTGTGGCCCCTGCAACAGCCTGTTCAGCCGCTGCGCATCGGCTTCGCTGCCGCCCTGGCTCGAATCGCCGCTGCTGGCTGCTGCACACCGTGGGTGGCGGGAGGGGCGGCACTGAAGCCGGCTGCCTGTGCCCCGGGGCCTCCTTCTTCCACTACCTGCTGCTTGCCTTGCAGGGTGCAACGCTGCTGGCAACCGCAGCGGGGAGCGGCTGAGCTCAGCGACCATGTCTTGGAGAGGCCTTCCCGCACAGCTCGGCCCGTTTCGCCTTCCAATTGGCGTTTATCTCCTTTCAGCTTCCTAGATTTTATTGCAAGAGGCACTGCAGTTCGTGAGGACAGCGTGTGTACTGCTCTTTAAGTTCCAAACGAGGTCGTTGTCATTGAACTCCAAGTTTTTGGATATAATTATCTCAAAATGCAACAGTTCTGACGCCTGCGCCTGTTTGGCCGCTTTGGCGCCGCAATACCTGGCCCAATGGCTTCTGAGAGCCTTGTGCAGCCGGCTGTGATCGACAACTTCGTCAGGTGCAATACCCAGATGTTTTTTCTCGCCGGCTGCACTAGCCCTTCACAGCCAGCCCTGCCGCCAGCTGCCGTCGTGCACAAACTAGCTTTGCAGTCACCGTGTTGCGCTAGTGGTGCAGGCTGGCTGGCAGCACAGAGAATGCATCCGAGACGGCCAGCTTGCAGCTGCGCTTCGGTCAGAAGGAGGTGCAGCTAGTCGACGAGCGCACCGCGGCGCCGCTCTTGTCTCGGCCGCTGGGCCGTCGTGGCTCGCTTCCTTTTGCGCTGGCGGGCCTGCAGGGCGGCGGCACCATCCACTGCAGCCTGCGCGCTGTGCACCTGGAGGGGCAGCAGGAAGAGGGCGCAGCGTCTGTCCTGCTGGACGTGCAGCTGCTGCCCGCTTTCTTCGACGTGCACCCCGGCAGCGAGGTGCGGCAGCTTGCCCACAACGATGCGGGGCCACGCGTGCACCCCGCCCGCACCCACCAAAGCCGTTCCTGACACACACCCGCAGGAGGCGGAGCAGGTGGCTGCCCTGGTGCAGCACTGGGAGCAGCTGGCGGCCATCGCCGCAGATGCCGCAGACGGCGATGCCCCACCCTTGGCGGCAGCGCTGCGGGATGGCTGGTGGCGACAGCGACCCCCGACGAGGGCCCCACCCCCGACCCCGGTGAGGCAGAGGAGGAGAGCGCTGCGCAGAACCCGCGCGACAGGATATTTGAGCTGGCCCTGCCCGTGGACTGGGTGGCGGAGGCGGAGGAGCCCCCGGCCTGGCCTGCACGCTCTTCCGCTACCAGCGCCGCTGCCTGGCGTGGCTCAAGTGGCGCGAGTCGCTGCGCGGCGCGGGCGACGCACAGGATGCAACGGGATGCAGCCTGGGGACGGTGAAGCAGGCGGCAGCGGTGGAGTGCCGCTTGCCGCCGCCGCACCCCCGACCCGGGCAGTGCCAAGTCGGACCTTCCCCAGCACAGCCTGCTGTGGCAGCCGCTGACGCTGCCCTCGGGCGCAGCCATCTGGTACAACCCGCTGGCCGGCTGCCCACGGCGACGGCCCGTGTCCCCGCCGCTGCCCCAGGTGGCGGGCGGTCTGCTGGCCGACGAGATGGTGGGTGGGTGGGGTGGGGGTGTGGGGGGGGTACACGCGCCCTGCCAGCCGCTCCTCCCGGCCTGCCTCACCTGCTGGCGGCGCCGCCTGCCTCGCATGCAGGGCCTGGGCAAGACTGTGGAAATGCTGGCCCTGTTCCTGGCTCGGCCGCCGCCGCCGCCAGGCTGGCTGCCCCACCGCCCTCCCACGCACCCCGGCGCCAGCGAGGCCCAGGCGCAGGCGGCACCCGGCGGAGGCGAGGCGGGGGAGGGAGGCGGGCGCAGGGGAGCCCCAGGCGGCGGTGCCAGACGCCAGCCTGGGCGCCATCAAGAGCGGGGACGGCGGTCCCGCCGGCTCCCCCGCGCGGCGGCACGCTGGTGGTGTGCCCCCGCGCTGCTGCAGCAGTGGGCGGCGGAGCTGTCCAACCATGCCCACGGCGCGCTGGCGGTGGAGGTGTACGACGGGCTGGGGGGCTGGGGCGGCGCTGCGGCGGGAGGGCCCCGCCGCCAAGCGCCTCAAGCCCGGCCAGCGCGAGGCGGAGCTGTACAGCCGCCTGCTGCAGGGCGGCAGCGTGCAGGCGTCGTACGACGCCGCGGCCGAGGCGGCGGCTGCGCTCTGCCGCCTGTCGCGAGCCGACGTGGTGCTCACCAGCTTTGACGTGCTGCGAGCGGAGGTGCACTTTGTGCCGAGGGAGCGCGAGCTGAGGCACCGCAAGCGCTACCAGGTCCCGCACTGCCCGCTGCTGCAGGTGCGCCGGGCGCCGCCGCCCGCTGCAGAGTCGCGGGCGCTGCCTGCCGCCGCCCGGTCGCTCATGCCCCCTGCACCGTGGGCAGCATGCGCCACCCGCAGCGCCCTCCCCCATGGGCCCCTTCCCCTCCCCCAGATGCGCTGGTGGCGGCTGGTGGCGGATGAGGCGCAGATGGTGGGGCCGCTCTCAGCGGTGGGCACCATGATGGAGCGCATGGCGGCGGCGCACCGATGGTGTGTCACAGGTGAGCGCGCGTGTGTGTGTGGGGGGGGACATTGGATAGTGCGGGGTCGAGGGTCGGAGCCATGGCGGCCAGCAGGCCTGCGCCGCAAGGCACATGCCTGGCTGACGGTGCGCGGCTGGCTGCGCCCCCGCCCGCAGGCACCCCCATGGGCTCCCACAAGGCCGACGAGCTGGCAGACATGCGCGCCCTGCTGCACATCCTGGCACACCAGCCCTTTGAGGGTGGGGGGTGGTGGGTTAGGGGTGCATGCTTTGCTGCAGTGGACATGCATCGGCACAAGGGGACATACGTCGGCACAGAAAGAGGCCAGCAAAGGGGGGGCCCGTGGCAGCTGGCAACCTGTGCCTCCCATCGAGCTGTTGGCACGCCGTTCAACCGCCGTGCGTTTCCCCCCAACACACACCTCGCATCCACCACCAACACCTCTGACACCACCCTACACATGCGCGCGCAGGCGAGAGGGCCTGGCGGCGGCTGGTGGCAGAGCCGATGGCTGAGGGCGGCGCGGCCTCTGCGGGCGCGTGGCGCCTGCTGGCGCGCGTGCTGCGCCCGCTTATGTGGCGCGCCACCAAGGCGGTGGTGGCCCGCGAGTTCTCCCTGCCCCACCGCTCCCTGCAACCCGTCTGGCTCGCCTTCCAGGCGGGGGAGCGCGCCTTTACGAGCAGGTGGGGGGCTCGAGGGGGGCCTTGAGGGGTGGCAGGCTCAAGCGAGGCGTCCGCTGCTGCGGCGGGCCCTTGATCGCATGCATGCCATGCTCCCCGCCTGCCGGCGAGATGGCCCCTTGGCGCCCGCCTTGATCCCAGCCTCCTGTGCTTCGGCCACCCAGGTGGTGGAGAAGGCGCGGCAGGCGCGCCAGGAGCTGGCGGAGTTCCGCCGGCGGCAGGGCCACCCAGCCGACACCGCCGCCGACGACGAGGAGCAGGGTGGCGGCGACGGCGGCCCCGTCAGCCCCGCCCAGGCCCGCACCCGCAAGCGGCGCCAGGCCAAGCAGAGCGAGCGGCTGGAGCTGGCGGCGGCGGACAACCTGAGCCAGCTTCGCCTGGCGTGCATCCACCCGCAGGTGGGGCGGGCGTCGGGAGACGGGGAGGAAAGGGGGCGTGGCTGGAGTTCACGGTTTGTGACGCGGTGACCTGGTTGGGCCGGTGTGCTGGCCCCACCGGCTCCTCCGCGTCGCCCGAGCGCGCGGTGCGCTAGAGCGGCCCGCCCCTGGTCCCTGGGAGCAGCAGCGCCACTCGACGGTCCCCGCGTGCCCCCTCCCCCCCCCCCCGCAGCTGACCAAGGACTGGAAGGCGATGGCGGCTGAGGGTCAGCTGGGTGTGGGCACCACGCTGTCCATGGAGGAAATCATGCAGCGGCTGGTGGACGCGGCGCAGGGGGACCTGCAGGAGGCGGAGCGACAGCTCTGCGCACACCTTAACACCCTGGCCATGCGGCTGGCGGCCCGCGCGCAGCAGGGCGGCGGCGGCGGCAGCCCCGCCTCCGGCCCCGCCCGGCGAGCCAGGCAGGAGGGCAGCGGAGGCGGCGCGGCTGGCGGCGGCGAGGGCGAGGGGGAGCAGGAGGAGGAGGAGGAGGGCAGGGCAGGCAGCCCGCGCCCCGCCAAGCGCGCGCGCAGGAGCCGGGCGGGCTGGATGCGCTGGGGCCGGCTGCGCTGCGCGCAGAGGCCGTGCGCCTGCTGGAGCAGTCGTTCAGGGTGGCGGAGAAGGGCATCGCTGGTGGGGCGCCGCCGCACAGCGCGCAGCGTGCCTGCTGCCACGGGCCGCCAGCCTGATGCTGCTGCCCTGCCTGGCTTGCTTGGCTGTGCCACCCTTCCCCGCCCGCGCTCACCATCGCCACGCCGCCCTCCCCGCCGCCCCCACGCCTCGTCAGCCATGGACAAGGGCATGGCTGAGCTGGAGGGGATGCCGGACATTCCCTCCGCCGCCACTAGCACCGTCAATGCGTGGAAGCGGCTGCAGATCAACACTGCCAGCCAGCTGGGGCGCCTGTACGAAGCTGACGGGCGGGAGGAGGAGGCCCGCAAGATGGACCAAGACGTGCAGGTCTGTGGGGGCAGCATGTGCAAGGGTGTGGCTGGGTGGGTAACTCGTTTGTTCAGGGGGCTGTGGGGGCCTGCGTAGCTCGCATGCGCGTGAGGGCTGCCAGTGTAACTGTGCATGCTGGCTGTGCTGAGCAGCAGTCGTTGCCCTGTGCCCCGGCCCGCCACTGCCCCAGGAAAAGGTGGCCTACCTGCGCAGCCAAGCCGAGATGGAGGCACAGCAAGCGCAGCAGCGGCTGGACCGGGCGCAGGCGGCGGCGGAGGCTGCGCGGCAGGGCTTCCGCCTGCACCTCGAGGCGGCGGCAGAGTGGGTGGAGCTGCGCTGAGCAGCTGCCGCTGGGTCGTGCTCAGCACACCGCACTGAAAGCGCTCACCAGCCCACCTTGCCCTCACCCTCCTCGCCCCGACCCCCACCACCACCCCGCGCAGGCGTGCCTTTGTGGGCTGGGGCCTGACCAGCAGCGCCGCGGCGTGGCTGGGCAACGTGGAGCGGCTGTACCGCCAGGCGCAGCGGGACGAGGAGGGGGAGCTGGAGGGGCAGCAGGGCATTGTGAAGCACATGCTGGTGCGCCGGGAGCTGGCAGCCCGCCCAAGGACGCGCCGCCTGCCCCGCCGTGCCACCCACCCTGTGCCCGCCCCCGCCGCTCAAGCTCCGCGCTGTCATGCCGCAGGGCACGCGCGTGGCGGCGGTGCTGGAGGAAGCCGAGAAGCAGCTGCACTCTGAGCTGACGGTGCTGGACCGGTTTGTGTCGGAGCAGCGCTGCGCCGCCGCCCACCGCCGCCTGCTGCGCGAGCAGCAGCGCTGGGATGCAGCGGAGGCGTCGGGGGGGCTTGGAGGTGTTGGAGAACGGCGTGGCCGCGGTGTGGGAGGTGATGCACGCCCTGCCAGAGTTCAGGCGCAAGACGCTGGTGGCACAGCATGTGGACCTGTTTGGCAGGCAGGTGGTGGACGAGGCGGAGCGCAAGCACAGGGAGGCCTCGCGACGCCGCGAGCAGGCGGCGCTCGCAAAGGCTGCTGCGGCGGCGGCCGCAGGCTTGACGGACGCTGAGGCTGATGATGACGACGAGAAGGCGCTGCTGCAGCCGGAAGCAGAGCAGCAGCGGCAGGGGCTGCAGGGGCAGCAGGCCGGCCCTGGGCATCAGCAGGGCGTGCAGCACGCGGCAGAGCAGGGGTCGCAGCAGCCGAGCGAGGGCAGCGAGAGCAGCGCTGTGCTGGCGGCGATCTTGCGGGCGACGGAGGGCGGGCAGGCGTTTGTGTGCAGTGGCGG
Source organism: Chlorella sorokiniana (assembly GCA_025917655.1). NCBI lineage: Eukaryota > Viridiplantae > Chlorophyta > Trebouxiophyceae > Chlorellales > Chlorellaceae > Chlorella > Chlorella sorokiniana. Next base: position 2,979,667 of record CP084619.1, on the reverse strand, counting down.
CTGGTGCGGGCGGGTGCCTGGGTACGCCTTCAAGCTGGGGGACCAGGGGCTGGGGTACTACAGGGACGAGGCGGAGCCCTTCCTGACGGCGGCGCGGGTGAGGGGCGGTGGCGCGGGGTGCCTCCTCCCGCCTTGCTCGCTTGCTTGCTTGCTTGGCTGCCGTGTCGCTGGCATGCTAGCCGCAGGTGCCCCCTGCCGCGCTTGCAGCAGAGCTGGCCCTCACCCACCGATCCCGCTGCCGCGCCCTGCAGCTGCACGCTGTGGCGGCTGCTGTGGGCCGCGCCCTGGGCGACTACCAGCGCCGGCTGGCGCGCACGGCAGGCCCCGAAGCCGCCCTTTTGCCGCGCTGCCGTTGGATGGCGTTGAAGCGAAGTTGGATAGTGTGAAAGCACAGGTCCGTGCTGGTGGTTTTGTGTGCATATGTGTGTGGTATGGTGTGGGGACTGTGCGGTTTGAGGGTTGAGGGGCCGCCGAAGTATGAAGCCGTTCCAGCGCTTGCGCCTCCACTGCCGTCCTTCACTGCCTGTGCAGGTGCAGCTGGTCCGGTGCTTGAGGGAGCAGCATGTGGCTGAGCGGGGCTGGCGCTGCAGGAAGCGCTGAGAGCAGACCTGGATGCGGGGCTGCGGGACGCGGCGGTACTGCCACCCCAGCCGGGCGCAGGCTCAGGTGGGGTGGGCTGGGGGCCGCAAGGGCCTGTGGGCAGGCTGCTCGGCCAGGCTGCAGCTCAAGGCTGGCACTGCACCCTGCTTCATCAGCGCACTGCGCTGCCCCGCCCTGACCCCGCCTGCAGTGGACCGGCTGGTGCGGGAGATTGCAGGGCTGCGTGAAAGGCGGAGGGGCTGCTGCACCGCATGCGCTACATGCAGTCGCGCGTGAGCGAGGCGCGCAGCCTGCAGCCCGCCGCGCAGGGGCCAGGGCAGGGGAGCAGCCGGGACTGGAGCAGCAGCAGCAGCAGCAGCAGCAGCAGGAGGGATACGGGTCGGGACCAGCCGGCGAGCCTGCGCCGCCAGCAGACCAGCAAGCAGCGGCGGGCGTCAAGCCGCATGCAGGCGAGGGCGGGGACGGCCTGGAGTGCCCGGTCTGCCTGTCCCTGGTGCCAGCCTCGGCAGACATCCACGTGTTTGGCGGCTGCGGCCACGCCTTCTGCCAGGACTGCGCCAGCAGGCTGGTGCTGCAGCAGGGCTTCTGCGCCGTGTGCCGCCAAAAGGTGACGGCGCGCCAGGTGTTCCGCGTGGCGGCGGGCGCCGGCACCAGCGGCGGCGCCGCCTGCGACCCCGAGTTTGACGCGCTGGGAGGGGTGCGTGCCGAGGGAGGTGGAGGGGGCGGCAGGCTGAACGTCGGTGCCATGGACTCAGGCTGGCAGATGGCTGTGCCCGCGGCGTCACTGAGGCACCCCCTCCCTCCGCTGCAGATTCGTCCCGTCGGCGAGTGGAGCGCCAAGGTGGAGGCCCTGCTGCGCCGCCTGATCCACCTGGCCACCACCTCCCCCGCGGAGAAGAGCCTCGTCTTCTCACAGGTCAGCCACCTGCTCCCAACCTGCCACCGCAGCCACTCGCTACGGTGCAAGCCCAGCCTGACGCTTGCAGCCCTCCCCCGCCGACCTGCCTGCAGTTCCCAGATGCCCTGAAAATGGCTGGCATGGCCCTCCAGACCAACGGCATCCGCTTTGTGCAGTTGCTGGGCGGCAAGCAGGCGGTGAGGGGGCGCCGTGCGCGGCCCTGCTGCATCGGACCCAAGCGTCCCTCACAGCAGCGCAACCATGCATGCTTGTTGCCCACTGGTCACCTCTGCGCCCATGCAGGCCCGCAAGGCTGTGGCATCTTTCCGCGAGGATGACGATGTGAGTGGCTATGCACCCCGTGTGCTTGCAGCAGAGCAGTGGCACGGCAGTGGGACACAGTGGGGACAAGGCCGTAAGGCATGACTCTGAAGTTGCTGCAGCCACATCGCTGATTCAACCAGGTCCCCCCCTTCCAGGTAAAGGTGTTTCTGTTGAGCCACCGCGCGGGTGCCCAAGGCCTGACCCTGGTGCGCGCCTCCCGTGTGTTCCTGCTGGAGCCGGCGCTGGAGCCGGCCATCGAGCAGCAGGCGGTGGCGCGTGTGCACCGCATCGGGCAGCAGAGGTGGGTTGAGCAATGGTGGAGGGAGGGCACCGGCGCATGCCTCGGTCGAGGCGTGTAGGTAGCAGGGCAGTGCCCGCTGACGCGGCATGCCCCCAACCAACTGCCGCCCAGCCAACCTCCCTGCTCTGTGCATGTGCAGGCCCGTGGTTGTGACGCGGCTGCTGGTGCGAGACAGCATCGAGCAGCGGGTGCTTGCGGTGCAGGAGGCCAAGCACGCGCTGTTTGCAGGGGCAGACGGCGGCGCGGAGGACACTGCAGGTGGGGGCTGCAAGCATGCTGGTAAAGCACTCCACCACGAGAGATGCAAGGCCCCCCAGCATGCCAAGCTCGACTTGCTCCTGAGCCCCCGCCCCCCCCCCCGCCCCGCGCCCGCAGAGCTGGCCACCACCGTGGAGGCGCCCGTGGGGCACGAGGCGCTGGACCGGCGGGACGTGGAGGGGCTGTTGGAGGGGTGTAGCGTAACGCCGATCCGCTCCTTGACGACTGCAACAATCGCGCACGACCGCCCGCGACACAACTGACTCCTGGCCATTGCCTTGACTGTACTGTTTCGACTCCCCTGTTCAACCCTGCTGTTACACCGTCAGCCTGCTGCCGCAGCGGTGGCGCAGCGAAGCAGTGGGTGTACGCTCAGCGCAGCCGCTAGCCCTGCTGCATGTCCTGGTCGCCAGCGTCCAGGTCGGCCAGCGGGTCTGGCGCGTACAGCTTGATGGTGCGGTCGTAGCCGGTGGAAGCCAGGGTGAAGGTGCCGTCCGGGCTGACGTCGGCGCCCATCACCTTGCCCTCGTGCCCCGCCAGCGTGCGCAGCAGGCGGAAGCGCTTGCCGCCCCACAGCCGGCTGGTGTTGTCGTAGCCCGCGGTCATCAGGTAGGCGCCGCTGTCGGGCTCAAACCGCACCTGGCTGATCAGGGAGGTGTGGCCTGAGGGGGGAGGGGGGGTGATGCAGCGCATGGCAATGTTGGAACCAGTGCGGGCATGCCGGGCCACCGCAGCCAGCAGCGATGGTGCCCGCAGGTCAGCCAGCTGGCAGCGGGCTTAGCACCCTCCCTCCCCCTCCACACCTGGCAGGATGGCCAGCACTTGTCTGTTGCGCAGGTCCCACACGCGCGCCGTGTTGTCCTCCGACCCTGTGGCCAGCAGGTGGCCGCAGGGGCTCCAGTCCAGGGACAGCACCGCCTTGACGTGGCCCTGGCAGGTGAAGATGTTGCGCCCGCTGCGGCAGTCCCACACCCGCGCCACCGCATCCATGCCGCCAGACGCCGCAAGCGCGCCGTCGCACTGGGGGCGGGGGGGGGACACAGCATGGCGGGCAGTGAGGCAGAGCCTGCTCCTTGCGCCGCAAGGAGGCAACCGCCCGGCAGCCCATGCAGGCAACTCGAGCCAAGTTTCAACCGCCCGCGCCCCCACCCAGCACACACCTGGAAGGCCACCGCGTACACCGAGCGGCTGTGCCCCTCCTGCTCCAGCAGGCTGGCCCCCGTCTCCACGTCCCACAGCCGCCACGTCTGGTCAAAGCTGGCGGTGCCTGCGCGCAGCGGGGTGCGGGGATTGGCCAGCTGGTGCAGGGGCTGCTGGCGTCTGGTGGAGGGCCCGCCCGGCAGGAGGGCACAGCGCCGGTGCGCCGGTGCGCCGGTGCGCCGGTGCAGCGCAGCCCGGCCCCCCGCCCCGCCACGCACCCAGGTGGCGGCCCATGGGGTGGAAGGCGATGCGGCCCAGCCGGTCTGTGTGCCCCGACAGCGTGCGCAGCAGGCGCCCCTCCCAGACCACAGGCGCGCCGAGGCGTCGGTGGCGCCCGAGGCCAGGGCTAGGACGCCGCCGCCGCGCCCGCTGGTGGAGGCGGCGTCGGGTGCCACGCCACGCCCGTCACGCGCTCGCTGTGCGCCTTGATGGTCAGCTGCTTGGCCAGGGAGGGCATGGCCCACACCTTGACGGTGCCGCTCCACGCCCCGTGGCCAGCTGGCTGCCGTCGGGGGAGAAGGCGCAGCCCGCAATCGGCCGCTCGTCGCCGACCTCCGACGCCTGGTTGGCCAGGCTGCGCAGCTGGCGCTCGGCCGCCGCCGCCGCCCCGCTCATCCTCGTCGGGGTCGGCCCGCCGCCTCCGCGCTGCCGACAGGCGCAGCGCGGCGCGGCGCAGCGAGAAGTGGGCGATGTCGCGGCGCGCGGCAGCCAGCTGGGGCAGCCCCTCCGTGTAGAACACCTCGTCGCGCGGCACCGCCACCGCCTCCTCCGCCTCCGCCATCTCCTGCTCGGTGGGGGCCCAGCGCCGCCACAGCCTGCTCCTCCCCCATGTCGGCTAGCAGCTTGCGCAGGCGGTCGCGACGCTCCATCTGCGCGGCAGCAGGGCGCCGCGGGCAACCGACTCACTTTCGACGCAGCAGCAGCCGCATGCGGTGCAACAGGCAGGCCGCCGCTGTGGTCGCCATACGTGCCCTGGCCGACAGCTGCACTGCTGCTCTGTGCCGAGGAACTTGCACATTGGGTCAACAAGCGAGAACCCCTCACCTCCCGCTCTCCAAACAGCGTGACGGGCTCGCCCAGCTGGCGCAGCATGCGCCGCACATCGACGTCGTTGGTGGGCACCACCGTGGCCTTCATCTTGCGCCGCAGCTCAATCTCCTTCATCAGCTCCTGCTGCCGCCGCATATGCTCCGCACTGGCCTGCCGCGGGGAGAGGCTCATGCATGCGGCTCGCTCAACCGGTGGGGGACAACGGTGCTTGAGCAGGCGGCGCAGTCGCAAGTGGGGTGCCTGGATGTACCGCTGTTGGGTCACCAGGAATCACTCTGCTGACGGTTGACGCACCTCAGGTAGGTCCAAAACCTCCGCATCTGCATCTTGTTTCATGATGTTGCCTGCTGCAATGCCTGCCGCCACCGCCGCCGTCGAGTCGACAGGCTTGATGGTGCCAAACACCACGGGCTGCTGGCCCGCGGTGGGCAGCTTGATGGTTTCTTCCATCTCTGAAGGGTCCATATTGAGGGCCGGCGCCCCTACAGGGGCGCTCGGCGGCGATGGGTCGTGCGGTTTTGCTTGCAAGACGCGAGACGAGCTCTCAGGACGACTTGCAAAATATCATGAATGCGATGACTTCCTGCACGCCGTGCAAGAGGTCAAGAGCTACAGCAGCGCAGAACATTGCCAACTCGTCTGCACGTGGCAGCCTTCGGATAGTTGCTTTGCCGCTGAACGTGCAAAACCTTACTTACAGAAATCGCTGCTTGCTCCTCGGACAACAGCCTTCCGCGTAGCTAGGACACCCGCGATCGCCTCCAAGCCTTGACAGCAAGAGTGCAACACGCTCGTGTGAAAGCAGCAAGCATTCGTGGCAGAATGGTCAGTGACCCCGCTGGCTGCTGGGTTACCAGCGGCCTGATCACCGACTGTTCCCTCCGTTGCTTCTCCTCCTTGCCCTCACCTGACCGATCAGACATCCTGTTGCACTGCAGGACGGCAGCCTGCCGTTCCTCACGCAGCCACACGACGCCCTGCGCCAGGGCCTTGTGACACTCAAGGACGGCGCCGCCGCCAGCCACCCAGTCGAGCAGATACAGAAACTTGGCGGTGCAGCTGGGGAAGCGGCACGGCTTCAAATGCTGACCAACGTTTATGGCAGTGCGCTGCCTGCTCGCATGCAGATAGAGCGGCAGATCCTCAACAGGCAAGGTCTTGTTTTGCTGGGCATGGAGTGATTGGTCAATGGTGCATCCTGACGCCGCAATGTCGCCCCTTGGTGCTGACTGAAAATTTCCACGCCACGTTTCTTGCACGTGGTGCAGCCCCCGGCGCTGAGCCTGCTGCTTTTTTGTTTGCAGGCACGAGCGCCTCCCTGGACTGCCTTCTTCCAAGCTGGGCCTAGAGGCCATGACCGGCAGGCTGGAAGACTTTACGTTTGAGGATTACTTGAATCTGCCCGCAGACAGCGAGGTGGCGCCGCCAGACCTGCACTCCCAGATGGAGCAGCGGCTAGGCCTCGCACCCGGCACCAAGCCGATGGCACGTGGCCTTTGAATGCAGCGGCATCTGTGGTCATCAGTGGCAGCCGCAATGGATTTCTCTGTAATCGAATCATGGCAATGTTTGAGGATCTGACAATGTCCTCGGCTGAGCTGCCAGGGGGCTGGAGCAAGAGAGTAGGGGGCAGGCAGGGCGACGGCGCAGGGCACATACAGAGAAGTTTCCAAACCTGTTGATCAGGTCTCAAGGTACCATGAGCTGAGTCGGACAATAATATTCATGCTTGCAGGTCCCCCTCTTATTCCTTGCACCATAAAACCCAGGGAGTGGAGCTGCTCCACTGGAGCACCCATCCTTGCCAGGTGCCGCCAGGTCGACGCCCAGAGGCTAGCCTCTTGCGCACAGACAGACGCCCTGGTTGCATTCCAACATCGAGTTTGACCGTAAATCGACACAATGCACTTGGCAGTGTGCAAAGCGCCGAGCCCTTTTGCTGCCCGTGCAGCAGCCCTGGCGCCGCGCACACTGCGGCATACATTGCGCGTTCACAGTGCACAGAAGCAGTCTGCTCCACTTTGTGAGTTCCCTGAACGTATGGCTTCTGTCTGCCGGCGTGTCCGCTCCGTTTGTGGGCAGCCAGTGGAGAACTCGAGGTTTACGAGGGCCCCTTTGGGCTATTCCAGCAAGTTCAAGCCTCAGCAGACCTGCTGCAAGATGCCGAAGGGCTCACCAGAACCTGCCCAGCTTCCGTCTGCCGAGCGGCGCCTGCCGGCGCTGCACTTGCTCTTTGCAAGGTCATCATTCCCTATGCCCTCATACGTATGGATGTGAACCCGCCCTGACCTTGCAGCCAGTGTGGACGATGCGAACGTGAACGCATACTGCAGCCTGGATGCGGAGGGCAAGCGTGTTGCACCCTTGACGCTGGGCGAAAAGGAGCAAATCTTCCTAGAGGCTTTGAGCAGCTATTACTACGATGGCAAGCCGTCCATCAGCGACGAAGAGTTTGACAACCTGAAGGATGAGCTGCTGTGGTCCGGCAGCAAGGTGGCTGTGCTCAGGTGCGCGGCTGGGCAACTCTGCAAGGCCAGCTCTGTTCCAGGCTGCTCACCATGCTTGCTGAGCGTGCAGAACCTCCCGGCCCTCTGCCTGCAGCTCTGATGAGAAGAAGTTCCTGGAAGCGACGGCAGCATACAACCGCGGCAAGCCGGTGATGAAGGACGCCGAGTTTGATGCGCTGAAGCGGCGGCTGAAGCAGGAGGGCAGCATCATCACGGCGGAGGGCCCACGCTGCTCGCTGCGCACCCGCACCATGTACAGCGATGCCAGCGTGGACTACCTGCGCATGCTCGCCATCAACATCCCAGCGGCCCTGCTGGTGGGAGAAACGTTTATTGTATTTTTGGGGGGCGCGCGCGCGCGCGCGCTCATTCTCTGCAATTGATGCGCCCACATCGCTTCTGGTGCGGGCACAAGGGATGCCGCGCTGCGGAGGGCTGTGATCGCGAACATAGTCATTGTGCTGTCTGCTGCTGCCTTGTGCAGGTGCTGGGCGGTGTGTTCAGCATCGACGACCTTACGGGCTTTGAGATCACCAAGGTGGGTGCACGTGCTCAGCGGCTTCCTTGCTCGTTGCCCCCGTGTGCTTGGCTGCACCCGCGCAACCGTGCCCGTGGGTGCGCCCCCTGCCTGCTTGCAGTTGATTGAGCTGCCGGAGCCGTACGGCATCGTGGTGCTGTGGGGCTTCCTGCTGCCCACCATCTACGTGCTGGCCTCCTCCCTGACCAACGCCGTGTTCAAGGATGCGCTGATCCTCAAGGCTCCCTGCCCCAACTGCGGCACCGAAACAACCACATACTTTGGCGACATCCTCACGGTTGCGGGTGAGCAGGCTGGCTGGCAGGGTGCTCTGCAGGCTGCGCAGCATGCGTGGGCCCAACACGCATGACGTGCCGCTGCGCTCCACCCCTCCGGCAGGCAACCGCAAGAAGAACGAGCTCAAGTGCAGCAAGTGCGCATACGAGCTGGAGTTTGATGCGGCCGCGAGGGCGGTGAAATGCACGGAGCCCGCCGGCAAATCAGCCTGAGGGCACTGATCTCCTGCAATCTCCCTGTTTTTTTCCCCTGCTGGCCCTGCTGTGCAAGCAATATGGCTGACCAGATTTTTCAGATAGTCACTTGCTCCGCTCCAAGCATTCTACTGATGCCTGGGTAACTATTGACCGACAGCCATGACTGGCATCAACGGTAGGGTGCCAAGCCTTTACAAGCTGTGCCTGCAGCCTACTTCCGCATACGCTGCAGCTTCCGCCGTTTCCTGTGCTTGTGCTTGTTCATCTTGTGCTTGCGTTTCCTGCGCACGCTGTCTGCCCACAGCTCTTGAAGCTGCCGCATCACACCACCCTCTTGCGGGGCCCAAAGCTCGCTGGTGGGCGGCAACTGGTGCATGCCTGCCGCGGCTGCGAGGGGTTGCTGAAGGCTGATGGGCTGCTGCTTTGCTAGCCCTGCTGTTGCTGCTGCTGGCTGTGTCAGGTATCCTCCAAGGCAATCTGCACAAGGGAAGAGAGGAGAAGAATGCGTCAACAGCGCGAGCGACAAAAGTGAGCAAACACGGCGGCGGTCTAGGTGTCAGCAGCAGTGGCAGCCGTGTGAGGCCGCCGCCGCACGAATCGCAGGTGTGCTGACCATTGATTGGAATCACGCGAGCCTGAGCAGCCACGGTGGCCGGGGCCCACAGAGGAGACCCCCTTGTCGCTGCCGATGCTGATGCAGCCTCAAGGGTGGACAATCCCCGATTCAAGACACTGCTGACTATTCTGGCCGCCAGATGTTTGCTTCTACTGATCATGGCTGCCAACAGGGTCGGCAGATGGCGAAAGCCGACGCCCTGAAAACCTGGCCCTCGTGACAAAGACTGTTTAAGGCGAAGACACGACGATGGAAGAAATGTAGGATCGCAGAACGGTCAGCATGGAAACGTACTGCCGTCCCTATCTATCTCCAAAGGTGAGCTTTGCTTGTGACCTCGGTGGGCTCACGATCCAAAGGGGCATATGCCACACCTCACGACACGCCAATGGATTAGCAGGTGCACCACCTCCTCCTCGGCACCAATGGGTGTGCTTGGCACAGTGCGGGGTTCAGTGTGCAGGTTGGCTGGAACGCCGCTGCGCGGTGCCTGTCACCGTAATGCAGCAGCAGCAGCAGTGCTAGCAGCGAAAGGCACGGCGTTGGTACCCGCCGCTGCCGGCGTTGGCGGCCCACCCGGCTGTGGCTTGCTGGCCACGTCCGCAGCATCGCTGCCTGCGCTCCTGCGTCAAGGGCGGCATGCATCACGTGCGTGGCAGTGGAGACATTTTGCGGCGTCCCAGCTGCAAGAGGTGCAGGCTCATGCGCAGGAAGGAGCCGCAGCTGGGGTCGCCGCTGCGCAGCAAGGTGCGGAGCCTGGCTTCCCCCGCTGTGCGGCCATGCGCGCTGCAGTCAGTACCAAAGAACACTCGCCCGTGAGGCAGTTCAAGCAGGGTTGCGAGTGTGGCAAGGCGACGTCCCTGCACCATTCAACAAGCCTCGGCTGGTGCCCTGCGCATCTGTCATGCGCCCACTCCCCGCCTGCACGTGCTCGCCTCCACCCCAACCTCCCCTGTAGGCGAGGCCAGCGAAGCGGTCGTGCTGGATGTGCGCGGCATGAAGTGCGGCGGCTGCAGCGCCGCGGTGAAGCGTATTCTGCTGCAGCAGCCCCGCGTGCAGTCGGCCGCCGTCAACCTGCTCACCGAGACGGCGGTGGTGATGGTGGCGGCAGCACAGGCGCAGCAGGGCGCCGCGGCGGCAGCCCAGGCCCTCAGCGACAAGGGCTTCCCCGCCAGCCTGCGCAGCCTGGACGACTCGGGGCTGGCGGGGGACGCCGCCGCGCTGAGCGAGCGCAAGGAGCAGGAGCTGCGCAGCAGGTGGGGTGGCGCCGGCGGCGGCCGAGGCGGCGGGCAGCGCGTGGCAGCGACTCTGGCTGCTTGCTGCTTGCTTGGTGTGCCCTGCCTGCCTCATGCGGGGCACAGCCTGGTTGGCTGACGCAGTGGCTGCCTGCCCGGCTGCTCCTGCTGCAGCACCCGCAGCCTGGCGTTTGCTTGGGGCCTGGCCCTGGTGTGCTGCACCCACCACCTGGGCCACCTGCTGCACTCCCTGGGCCTGCACCAGTACGCACACACAGGTGACGCACAGCCAGCGCAGCAGCCAGCAGCCAGCACGCACGCAGAACCCGGCCAGCTGCGCTGCCTGCATGCCTGGCAGCTCGCCGCTGAGGCTGTTGCTGAGGCGTGGCGGAGGAGTGAGCAACCATGCTTGTGCCGCCCCCTTCCAGACTTCATGATGGCGCTGGGCAACCCTTGGGTCAGCGGAGTCCTGGGCGCAGCCGCGCTGCTGGGACCCGGCCGCCCGCTGCTGGTGGATGGGGCGGTGTCGCTCGTGCGGTGAGAAGGGCGCGCGCGTTGCGGTGTGCCTGTCGCCGCACCCAGTTCCTTCGGCATGTGTGGGGGCTGCTGCAGCCACCCGCGCCTCACGGCTCCCCTGCTCATCCCCACCCCCACCCACAGCGGCGCCCTAACATGAACTCCCTGATTGCGCTGGGCGCCAGCACGTCGTTTGGCGCGGGCGCCGCCAGCGCGCTGCTGCCCGGCTTCAGCCTGGACCCCTCCTTCCTGGAGGAGCCCGTCATGCTGCTGGCCTTTGTGCTGCTGGGCCGCTCGCTGGAGGCGCGCGCGCGGGCGGCCGCCTCCGCGGACCTCACCGCCCTGGCCCGCCTCATCCCGGGCACCGCCCGCCTGGTGCTGGACCCTGGGGCGCCGCCGCGGGGCGCGCCGCCAGGTGCCGACGAGGTGCTGGTGCCCAGCAGCAGCGTGCGGGCGGGAGACCTGGTGCGCGTGCTGCCTGGAGAGCGCGTGCCGGTGGACGGGGTGGTGGTGGCGGGGCGCGCGGCCCTGGACGAGAGCCTGCTGACGGGGGAGGCGGCGCTGGTGGCGGCGGGTGAGGGCGACGCGGTGACGGGCGGCACGCTGGCGTACGAGGCGCCGCTGACGCTGCGCGCCACCGCCACGGGGCGGCATCCACCCTGGCGGGCATCGGCAGGTGGGTGACGGGGAGGTGGGGAGGGAGTTTGGGGGACACCTGAAAGGGCAAGCCTGAATGTTACTATTGCTGCATGTTACTGTGGCAACAGGCAAGCAGGGAGGCTCGCCTGTTGCCTGAGCTCCTGCCCCCAACACACACACACACACACACCGCCCGGCTGCAGGCTGGTGGCGGATGCCCAGGCGCGGGAGGCCCCCGTGCAGCGGCTGGCGGACTCGGTGGCGGGGCGCTTCTGCTACGCCATCATGGCCGCCTCCGCCTCCACCTTTGCCTTCTGGTCGCTGGCGGGGGTGCAGCTCTTTCCGCAGGCGTTGGGTGGGTGGAGGCGAGGGTGCTGATGTATGTGTGTGTGTGGGAGGGGGAGGGGCGGGGGGGGGGCGGTCGCCAGCTGCCGGGGCTGGTGCGGCAGGCACGCTGCGAGCCGGTGCCATGGCAGAGCATGAGCCCTGATCAGCAGCCCCCACACCCCCTCCTGCGCAGACGCGGTGGGCGTGTCGGGTGGGCAGGCGCCGCTGCTGCTGAGCCTGAAGCTGGCTGTGGATGTGCTGGTGGTGGCCTGCCCCTGCGCCCTGGGCCTGGCCACACCCACCGCAGTGCTGGTGGCCTCGTCGGCGGCTGCGCGGCGCGGCCTGCTGGTGCGGGGCGGCGACGTGGTGGAGCGGCTGGCGGGGGTGGACACGCTGGTGCTGGACAAGACGGGCACGCTGACGGGTGGGTGTGGGTGTGGGGGAGAGCGGCGGCGGGGGGGGGGGCGCCTGGGACAATCAGCTGAGCTGGGGCGTCAGGGAAAAGAACAACACATGTCTGCGATTCGTCCGTGCAGCGGGCATGCCGCTGAACAGGGACCCACCGCCTCCTCCACCGCCTCCCCAACTCTGTCCCCCTCCCAAGAACTGCAGAGGGGCGGCTGCAGCTGACCCACGTTGAGCCCAGCCCCGGCTGCACCGCCGACGAGCTGCTGGCGCTGGCGGCGGCGGCGGAGCGCAACACGCGGCACCCCCTGGCCGACGCGCTGACAGCGGCGGCGGAGAGCCGGGGTGGGTGCCTCACCCTCTCCCCCCCACGCTTGGCATCTGCTTGAGTGCTGCTGGGTTCACCCTGCTCGCATGAACGGGATGCCCTGGGAATCCTTGCAACCCCCCTCCCTCCTGCGCCGCAGGCCTGCCTGTGCCGCCAGCCAGCACCGCCACCACCGAGCCGGGCGAGGGCGTGTGGGCGGTGGTGGACGGCCGCCACGTGGCGGTGGGCCGCCGCGAGTGGGTGGCGCAGCGCTGCGGCGCGGCAGACCTGGCCCCAGCAGGCGCTGCCAGCAGCAGCAGCGGCGGCTCCGAAACGGAGGTGTGGGTGGGGTGGTCGGGCCAAGGCCTGGCGGGGCGCCTGCTGCTGGCGGACGCGCTGCGCCACGACGCGCGCTGTGGTGGCCGCGCTGCGCCGCCGCGGCCTGCGCGTCCTGCTGCTGTCGGGCGACCGGCGGGAGGCGGTGGAGGCGGCGGCGGCGGCAGCGGGCATCGACGCCGCCGAGGCACACTCGGGCGTGCGCCCGAGGGCAAGGCGGCTCTGGTGGCGGCGCTGCGGGCGCAGGGCGCCGCGTGGCCATGGTGGGGACGGCGTGAACGACGCCCCCGCCCTGGCCGCCGCCGACGTGGGCATTGCCATGGGCGGCGGCACCGCGGTGGCGGGGGAGGCGGCGGGTGTGGTGCTGCTGGGGGACCGGCTGGGCCAGGTGGAGGCGGCTCTGGGGCTGGGACGCGCCACGCTGGCCAAGATCCGCCAGAACCTGGGGTGGGCCGTGGCATACAACGCGGTGGGGTGCCGCTGGCGGCGGGGGCCCTGCTGCCCGCGTGCGGAGTGGCGCTGAGCCCCTCGCTGGCGGCGGGCGCCATGGCCCTCAGCTCCATCGCCGTCGTCACAAACTCCCTCAGCCTGCGCTGGACCCTGGCCGCGGGCGCGCAGGCTGGCAGCGGCGCAGGCGCAGCCTCACGCGGCAGCAGCGGCGGCGGCGGCACGGGCCAGCCGCTGGGTGGCGCGGCCAGCTGAGGAGCCCCCTGGCTCCCCCTCCTTGCTCCCGATTTCATGTGATCAGCGCATGCGTCAATGCCCTTGTACCACCACTTGACCGGGCCCCCACGGGCAGCACTGTGACTTGCAGCCTGTAACGACAGGCAGCATTACAGCGAGGCGCAGGCGTCAGTCGTCGTCACCAAACACAATCTTCTTGCCGGTCGCCGGCTGCATCATGCCCTTCTGCTGCTCCTGCAGCCGCTTCTTGGCCTCCCAGCTGGGGTGCAGCGGCGCGGGCGCAGCCCCGGGCTGACCACCTGTCCTGACACGCTTCCCACCCTGCTGCTGCGCACGCGCCCTCACCGCGCTGCGCGCCGCCGCCGCTCGGGGCGGGCTGTCGGCGGGCGCCGCCCTCGTGAAAAACAATCTTGTTGGGCGTGGCAGCGCCGGACAGGCTGATCTGCAGCTTCTGCTTCTGCGCCTGCTTGGCAGCCCAGGAGGGATGCAGCGGTGCGACTTGCGCATTTGCGCTGCCCCGCCCTGCTGGCGCGGCCTCGGCGTGCTGCTTCCCCCGGCCCCCTGCTCCTGGCGCAGGTGCCGCGCCCCGCTGCCAAACTGCATCGCCGCCAGGCGCCGCGCGCGCTGCCCCAGCCTGTTCTTGGGCTTGGGCGGCGCCTTGGTCCGCTTCTGCTGCTCCTGCCGCTGCTTCTGCTGGCCTGCCTGCTGCCGATCCCGGCTGGGCCGGCCCTGCTGGGCCTCATGAGCAGCGGCAGCCTGGCCCTGCTGGCGGGGCCTGCCGCCCTCGCTGCTGGCCTCGTCCTCGCTGTCGCCGTCGTCAGCGGCGCCGTCAAAGTCTTCGCTGTTGAAGCTGCCGCTGCTGCCAGACTGAGCGCTGCCGCTGGCTGGCGGCCCCGCAGCGTCGTGGGAGGCGTCCGCCGCATCAGCATCAGCATCACTGCCGCTGCCGGCCAGCAGCTCTTCGTCGTCGCTGCCTTGTTGGAACACACCAGAGTCGTCCTCGCTGTCGCTGTCGTGGCGGCTGCCGCCGCGACCAGCAGCGGCGGGGGGCGTGCGCCGCGTGCACCCAGCAGCTTGGCCAGAGCGCCGGAGGCCATGTCGTCCAAGGGTCCTCCTTCCTCCGCCCTTTTCTGCCTCTTCCTTGCAGGTTGCTGCTCCAGCTGCTGATCCTCGCCATCCTCTGCCCCTGCCGCATCGGCGCCACCGCTCACGCCCCTCCTGCTCCTCACCCCGCGTTGCTGGGCTGTGGGCTCTGTTGCGGCCCCTACCGCGGCTGCTGCCGCAGCCGCCTTGGCCTCCTGCTTGGCCGCCGCCTCCTCCGCCCGCTGCATCCCCAGCTGCCTCGGCCAGCCGCTCCTTGACGGGGCGGGCCCCCAGGATGCGGGCCTCCACCACCCCAGCCTGCGCTGACTGGGGCCCCCGGTCACCAGCGTCGGTCGCCAGCGCGTCAGGGGCCTGCTGCTGGGTGGGCTCCTTCACAACCTGCTGCTGCTTGCTGCCCTGCTGCTGCTCGCGTGCCGGCATCGGCAGGTTGATCGAGCGGGCGGCCTGGGCTGCCAGCCGCTCCACATCCGCGGCCTTGGCCAAGACCAGCTGCGCCTCCAGCTTCTCCACAGCTACCGCTGGAGAGGCCTTGCCTGGCACAACGCAGGGGGTGGGGAGGGGTTGGGCCTGCGGCCTTCTGAAGGCGCCGACCCACGGGCAAACGGGGGTCGCTGCCTCGTGCACCGCATGTGCTGTGTTGACTCACCGCTGGCATCGCTCTTAGCCTGCTTTATGCGTCGCAGTATCTTGCGCACCTCAAACTCCTTGGCCTTTTTATTTCCTGCGGGCAAAAGCAACAGCAGGTCATGCGACTGCCCAAGGGTTTGGGGTGCGGCAACCAGGCGCTCATGCCGGCTTACAACCTCACCTTCTTGATGACTTTGAGATGGTGGAAGGCTTTCTTGGCCAGCACCTCCTCCCTAAAGTCGCGAATGATAGCGGCAGCAAAAGGCAAGCAGGTGGAGGGGTGACGGCAGCAGCATCGCGTGCGGCGGCTGCCACAAACGGGTAAGACCAGCAGCCAAATGTGCACAGTGATTCCATTCTCACTTACATTGGCGTCACTTTCATAGCGCGTTTGGCCTTGAAGGGCTTGCGAGGGCCGGCCTGCAACGCCGAGGCAATCCGGGCAGCGTGTTGGACGGGCTGGGTCCTATAAAAGGTTTCTGGGGCATCGATGCATTAATGTGCAACGCATCAACACAACCCGGGCTTACCCTCTGGCGGCTGCCAGGCGGCATGTTGCGTCCGCCTGACCCAAAGCGTGCCAATTCTGGGGCAATCTGACGGCCCAGGAAAAGGCGCAACAAGCTGCCATGCATGCGGTTGTGGTTCTTGCGCGCCTGCTGTGCTCAAACCAGCTCAGCACGGACGCCCCACTTTACTTTAATTTAATAATCGGGCTGCGTTTGTGCAGGCGTACTAGGCGCAAGTTGCATGGTCTAGCTTGCAAGCCGTTCAAAAGCCCTCAGCGGACTGGTTGGGCTTCAGCAGGGCGGTGTGGTCCCTTTGAGGGGGAGGCGCAACCCCGATGAAGATGGGTTGGCAGGAACGAGTAGACAAGTGGGTCAATTTGACGCAACGGATTACCCATCGTTTTCGGGACCCTTGTGGGCGGCCAAGCCCTATCTCCCCTTGCGCCTCCGCGGATACTGTTCAGCCCTCAATACTTACCAGCTCGAAGCGGCTATCCAC
The DNA here is from genome assembly GCA_025917655.1 of Chlorella sorokiniana. Classification (NCBI taxonomy): domain Eukaryota; kingdom Viridiplantae; phylum Chlorophyta; class Trebouxiophyceae; order Chlorellales; family Chlorellaceae; genus Chlorella; species Chlorella sorokiniana. The sequence continues at coordinate 2,963,714 of CP084619.1, read as the reverse complement.
GGAGCGAAGGGAAGGACGCTGCAAGGATGCTTCGAACTGCAGGTGGCCCCACCTGGTTACCGCCGCCCCCAGGCACTTTGAGGTCACGGAGCGCGGCTCGACACTGGGGCGTGAGGTGAAGGCGGGCGTGGTGACCTTCCTCACTGCCAGCTACATCCTTCTGGTCAACCCCAGATCCTGGGCCTGGCAGGTGCAGCGCCGGGGGCGGGGTTGAGGATCGGCCGCAGCTGAGGGCGGGTGTGCACCTGGGGCACTAAGGGGGCCAAACTTGGTCCTCTCAAAACTCTGTCGCGCCCGTAAGTGTCTGGGTGTGTGCAGCAGGCCTTGCGCCGCTCCACGCTTCACCGCCCGCCGCGCCCCTGGTGACTGCCTTTCTCCTCCAGGCCTGCCCGTCAAGCCCGTGGTGACCGCCACCGCGCTGTCCTCCATGGTTGCCTGCCTGCTGACAGGGCTGTGCGCCAACCTGCCCGTTGGCGTGTCGCCTGGAATGGGCCTCAACGCCTACCTCGTGTTCAGCCAGGTGCTGGGACTGGGGTGAGCCCGGAGCGCGCGCTGGCCGGCTGCTTCACCGCCGCGTGCCTGGTGGCGGCGCTGGCGCTGGCGCGAGCGCTGGCCGCCATCCTGGGCGTGGTTCCCAACTCGATCAAGCTTGCCGTGGTGGGTTGCGCTGTTGGGGTGCTGAAGTGGGGGCCCGGGGGACGGCAGGGGGCGCGGGGGAGGGGGGTAATGGAGCAGCTGGGGGCTGCCGCAACCATGGGTTGGCGTTGCCCCGCCATCAGCGCCGCCCCAGCTTCGCCCCCGCGCCGCCCTGGCCGCCGCAGGTTGTGGGCATGGGCCTGCTGCTGTCCTTCATCGGCCTGCAGACCAGCCGCATCGTGGTGGCCGACCCCGAAACCATGGTAACCATGGGCGGCCTGCTGCAGCCCGAGCCGCTGCTGGCGGTGGGCGGGCTGGCGCTCATCGCGGCGCTGCACCACCGCAACGTGCGGGGCTCCATCCTGCTGGGGGTGCTGGCCACCGCGCTGGGCTACTGGACAATCAACAGCAGCTGGCCCACGCGGTGAGGGGGGGCAGCCTGGGGGGCCTGGCTGTGCAGGGGCTACTGCTGGTGGGCGGCCCGAGTGCGCCGGCATGCCCTCCTACCCCCTCTGTTGTCACCCAACATCGCGCCCCCACCGCCCAGGTTTTTCGCGCTGCCCGTGCTGCGTGTCTTCCCCCTCGACTTCTCCGCGCTCTTCACCCGTGCCGCCTTTGACCCGGCTGCCTGGTCCGCCGTGCTGGCCTACACACTGGTCATGGTGGGGGCTAGTGTGTGTGTGTGTGGGGGTGCACCGGGACATGGTTTGTGTGAGGGATGGAGGTGGGGGGCCGGCCTCCACACACCATCTGCACGGCCCCCGCGCAGGTGTTTGATGTGGGGAGCGCTGACGGGGCTGGGCAACCTGGCGGGCCTGTTGAACGAGGGCCACGTCCCCGGCACCACCGCCACCTACCTGGCCGCCAGCGCCGGCACCGCCCTTGGCGCGTGGACGGGCACCACGCCGCTCATTGTGGCCGCCGAGAGCGCCGTGGGCATCAAGGAGGGCGGGCGCACGGGGCTGGTGGCAGCCACGGTGGCCGCCTGCTTTGGCGCCTCCCTGTTCCTGGCACCCCTGCTGCAGGTGGGCGGGGGCGGGGCGGGCCGGGGGCGGGCGGGGCGCAGGGGCAGGCGGCGGCAGCCTGCATAGGGCGCCTGCGCTTCTCGCTTGCGTGCGCTCGCGATCCCCGTGCCCCTGCGCTCCGCGCCCGCCGCAGGCTGTGCCGCAGCTTGCCACCGCGCCTGTGCTGGTGCTGGTGGGTGCCATGATGATGGGGAGTGCGTGCACATCGACTGGGGCTCCATGGTCACCGCCGTCCCCGCCTTCCTCACCATCGTCATACAGCCCTTCACATTCAGGCGGGCACCCGCACGCGCCTTGGGGGCCATGCCGGGCAAGCAGAGCAGGGCGGTGCGGGGCGACCCGCGTGCCCCCTGACGCCGCCTCTCCTGCCCCTGTGCGCCTGCCCCCGCAGCATCGCCAACGGCATCTACGCCGGCCTCGCCATGTCCGCCCTGCTCTACCTGCTCACCGGCACCTTCCTGGACCACCTGGGCTGGGGCGGCGCCCACAAGCAGCAGGGCCCCCAACCCGACCTGGAGCGCCCGCTGGCGGCAACCGACGACGACGACGACCGGCCGCCCACGCCGCGCCCGCCGGGCTCCCCAGCCGCCGGCGCGCCACATCCCCGTCGCCGCGGTGCGCGTGCGCCGGGGGCCCGCGGGCAGCTGCACCAGCTCGGAGCACTCGGGCGGCGCGGGGGGCAGGGTTCGTCGTACGAGCGCGCCTCCTTCACCCTCTACCTCAACACCTCGGGCTCGCTGGGCAGGCACAGCCTGGCGGGCAGGGCTGCCCACGCACATCACGACCCCGGCGCGGGATGAGGCAGCGTCGCCGCCGGCCACCCGTCCACACCGGGCGGCCAACATCCTTGCCTGCTGCCCGCCGCTCTCCTCCGCTTCGCCTTGTACCACCCACTGCTGCCAACCATTCCTGTAACAACGCAAGTTGCCTGGCTCCTTGGCAACCAACAGAGGACAACAGGGCAAGGAGCGGGTCCGCGCCACATCAGCAGGCGCCAGCGCCATCTACTTCCGAGTGCCCTCGCGCCGCTATCCGCGCCATTCTTGTCGAAAGCTTTACTGGGAGCGCGAAGTCGCTGCCAGACGACGGCCAGTAGGCAACAGCGGGAGCGCCTCGGGACCTGCGTACAACCTCGGGGCTTGAGAATGAGGCCAGCAGCAGTGGCCATCTTTGCGGTCGTTCTGTCGATCGGTATTTGTGAAGGGACGGCTCAGGCCACGAGCCAACCCCTCGTGGGCATGTTAGGGGCAGCTGGCGCCGGCGGCGGCCAGATGGCAAGCCTCCTCTCCTCCCTCCTGCAGCAAACGGGGCTGCAAATGGTGAGTGCTGCATTGTCATGTTGGTGCAGCCTTGCCTGTGATATTGTCAATGTCAGCCTGTTTCTGCGCAGGGGCAGCTGGACGTCGGCTCGCTGAGGGAGGGCTTGGAAGGCATCACCCAAAGTGCGCTCCCCGTCTGCTCTGCACCCGAGGCCTGCACAAGCGGCCGATGTTGCGCATCTTATCCATGCTGCAGGTTTTGCACCCAGCCCACTGTCATCCGCGGCCACAAGGTGGGTTGAAACGGGGGACAAAGAATGGCCTGACCCTGGCGCGGATCCCTTGCCCTGAGCTCCCGCCTGTCCCTGTGCTGCCGCACAGATGCCCAGCGTCCTCTACGGCCCACAGCTCAACATCACGCTGAGCTCTGGCAACTGCACCGTGGCCTCGGACGGCCTTGTTGACGGCAAGAACGTCACCTGCTTCGGCCCCTCGGTGTCCTACTCCAAGGTGGGGGCTGGGGGCGGGGGAGGGCGCTCCCAGCATGCCCCTGCATGGCTCCCCATGGCATGCCGCCCCGCGCCCGATCCCCGCCGCCTGCCGCGCCCTGCCCCCACAGGCGCCCAGCAGCTTTGAGGCCCAGCACTGGTCCCCCGACCTGTTTGTGGACGGCTCTTGCGTGTTTGGCAAGGCGCTGGGGCCCCAGCAGGGTGCGCAGGTGCAGGTGCTGTACAGCGGCGAGGAGGACCTTGTGTTTGCCAGCCTGGACCACTTCCTGCAGGCGCTGCGCGGCGGCGGCCTGAACAGCGTGCTGGGCGCGCCCCTGCCCAGCGCCGCCGCCACGGCGTCCGGCGGCCCACCGGCCGCGGCGAGGCTGGCGGCGGATCATGGGCGCGACCCGGCAACGGCCGCTGATGCGTGGAAGGGGCAGCAGGGCTCGCTGGAAGCCCTGCTCCAGGCTGCGGGGTGGGATGTGGTCATGAACAGCCAGCCCAAGGCTGCAGAGCCCGCCAGCGCCGGTGTGACACAGCCTTGAGCAGCGCAACAGTGAGCATTTCGGGCGTGTGTGTATTGATGCACGCGTGCCTTCGCTCAGAGGCAGTAACAGACAGTGGCATTTGTTGGGCAAACATGCAGCCGAGGGGCAAAGGAAGAGGGAACTTGAGAGGCATGTCGTGGGGTTGGAGGGCAGGCGTTTGTGCGGGGACAGGGAATCGTAAGGAATCAGGCACAGTGCTGTCAAGCGCAATGGGTTTATGCGGCGAAAGGGCTGGTCAAAGCAGGAAGCACTCAGCCAGAAATACATATGCCAGTGCGTGAGGAAGAAGCATCAGAGGGGTCGTGATGCACAGAATGAGGCAAGGGAGTTGTAGAGCTGGGGCAGTAAGGGCGAGCCATTGCTGGAGCAGGATGACCGCGAAGCAGCACTGCTTGACTCAGCCAAGGAAGGCTGCGCCACACGTGCACGTTTTCCGGTTGCCCATGCACACGCCCTCGAAGCTGGGGTTCAGGCGCGCAAAGCTCGGCTGCGGAGGTGTGGCCAGCAGCGCTTGCTGCGCTTTCTGCCAGAGCGTGGGATTGCTTTGCAGTTGGTTGTACAGCTTGAACAGCCGTATGGATTTCAATGCATCTCCAACTGCAGGGGGAGGGGCGGGAAAGTCGGCGTCTGCAGGTCGGCATCCCTTCAAGCGGACCCTTCCCCAGCAAAGGCGCTGCCCCTCACCCGCGTCATGTCCGCCCACTGATGTGTCCCAGTTCAGCAGCACCTGCGGGCGGGAGCGTGGTGGAAAGGGCACCTTCAAGCATCGGGAGGGATGCCCCGAGCGAAGCTTGAAGCGCGCGGGCGGCGTGGGCTCAGTGGGCACCGCACCTTGGCGAGATGGTCCTGTCCAAACACACTGTACGAATTGTACTGTGGGTTCCACACCCGGAACAGGCCTGTCAGGTCCATCATCTGCAGCGGGCCCAGGCGCAGCTGCAGGTGGGCACAACAGCAGAAGGGCGACCATGCCCCGGGGCAGCCGCACCCCACCTGCTCAAAATGCTGGCCCTCCTTCAGCCCCAGCCACTGCACATCCTTGGCTATGTTCTGACCCACGAGGATGGCGTTGTGGGGGAGGCAGCGCAGCAGCATGGCCACCGCCTGGGCAAGGGGCATGCCGTGCTGCACAAGCAGCTGCTCCGACAGGCCCGTCAACGGCGTCAGGTACGACACCACTGGCTGCTCAGGCCGCACGTAAAAGTTGCACAGCACACGCTCGTGCTCATCCACAAGGCTGATCTGGCCCACGGCACGAGAGTTGTGGTCTGCGCAGCACGGAAGACAGGGTGGCGGCGGGTTGGCAGTGGCACAGACAAGGCAGGCGGTGCCCGCCCGGCAGCCTGAAACCTCCTTCACGCAGCAAGCTCGCAACAACACACGCGCAATAGCTATGCCCCGGCCGAAACATCTCGCCACCGCCGCTTGATGAAGCCAGCGCCGAGTGCAGCACAGTGCTCACCGGTTCCCGTGGCTACGCACTCGACATCGACAGAGTAGTAGCGGGCCGCTGGAGGGGAGAAGCCCTGACTACCTGGCCAAAAGGGCATCTGGGGGCTGCCATCCTTGCTGTTTGGCAGTCACGGCGCCCCAAGCAGACGCAGCGCTTGTTTAAGAAGGACAGGTGCACGCTGCTGTACATCCACCGTAAGAGTACCACCGGTTCATTATGATGCATTGCTTGGCTCTTGCAAGGCTGTACCTGGCTCTTGCATGCAAAGGATCGTCTCAGATCACAAGCTTGATGTTTTGAATGTATAACATGGGGGCAGGGCAGACATGGGGCAGGCATTTGCCCTCAACAGCGTTACGTTGCAGACGCGGCAGGGAAGGAACAGAGGGCCGTGCAAACAAATGAAATGAAAAGGCGGACGTAATTGACGGGGCAAAAGCTGATAGCTTGTTTCATTCATCAAACATCGTTCAGAGGTAGATGTGTTTCAGGTTGAAGCAAGTGCAAGGAGCAGGTTCAGTGCTTCAGAACAGCGGGGTGTTGCCCTTGAGGAGCTCAACCAGCAGCAGCGCAGAGAAGCCGAGCATGGCCAGGCGGCCATTGGCCGACTCAGCAGCCGGGGTGAAGGGGCCAAAGGACCGAGATGCAGGGCCCTCCCCTTGAACACAGACGGCGCAAAAGAGGCGAAGGTCAGCGCCACCACGACGAAGGCAAACGACATGACGGAGGCACCAATGGGCTGCTGAACCAGCTCGCGGTCCACGTACTTGCCTGCAAGCAGGTCAGTAACATGAGCGGGTTAGTAATCTACTGCTTACTAAGCAATTTTGAATGCAGAGAATGGCATCAAGCCAACGCGTTCTGTCAGGCCGGATAAAAGCACGGCATTCGCACCAGCAATCTGGCTCCACACGCTCTGGTTAGTGCTCAGCTCCGTGGCTGCAGCAATCAGCAGGCCCAGCATCGCCTGCAGGAACACAGATCCCCTCGTCAGACCAGCACCACGTCAGCATGTTGCCCCCTATTCTTCCACTGCAAGTGTACCAATGGCTGCTGCATCACTTCACTGCAACCAGCAAATGTGTTCGACTCACCGCGCGGCCATTGATGGCCTCCTGCTGCGCTCCAAGAATAGAAAAGTTGTCGCCCTGGGCGGTGGCTGCGACAGGCTTGGCTGCAGGCACCTTCTCCTCCACAGGGGTCTCTTCCACGGGGCTTCCCTGCAAGGGTAAAGACAGTAAGAAGTCGCTCGACTCAGTTTCTGTGGTGTGTTGTGGTTCAGCAGTGGCAGGTTGCAGGCAGCAACCACATTGGCTGGTGGTCAGCCCACCTGAGCGCGGACCAGCAGACGCGAGGCGCGCAGGGTCTGACGGCGAGCCGACACCTTGCAGATGCAGGTGGGGCGGGCGATGATGGCGGCGGAGCTGAGAGCGGCCTGCATGGTGTGTGGTTGTTCAGAGCTTTCGCAAAGACGGGGTATGGGATAGCTTGTATGTGAGTTTAGCTAATGTAAAGAGAAAATATGTGGTTGGCCTGGCGGCAGACCACGGTTTTGTGGTCTGCAAGTCCGGTGCTTTCTTGCCCGCACGGCGAGCACGCTGGGTAGTGATGCGCTGGGAGCTGAGGGTGCACTTTAAGTGTTACACTTGCACTTCAGGTAAGACACTTGCAGGATGGGTCCGATTAGCCAAAAATGGAACCAGTGATGTGCTTATTTGCAATCTCATAGAGCATAGAGAGCATGGCAGCCTGACCGCCGAACCGTGCTCTGGGCCGGTGCTGCCGACTGGGGCGCCTTAGTATGCATTGCGCAGGCCCTCAGCACCCAATTGACAACGCACAGTGATGTGCCCACCACGCCATGACATCAGACGAACTTGAACGCATTTGGTGATGCGGCTGCTGCCTTCGACGTGATGAAGTTGGCGGTGCTGCCTGCAATCAGTTTCAGGTCCTCTGTAGGAAGCACGGAGGCTCAGGCGGCATGCAGGAGGAGCTGTGAATGCAGTCAGACTTGAAGCCCCCTCCCTTGCATACCTTTGTAAGCCGATAGGCCCTTCACGTAGCGGACAATGACCACCCCGCCATTGTTGCTGATCACGCCGGCATGCAGCGCCGCCCGGCACACCAGTGAGTTGGAGCGGTAGCCTGTAGCCTGGTTGCCGTAGACATCACCGCCCGCTTCGTAGCACTTTGCAGGGCAGACGGCCACCTGGGTTGTCACCGTCGCGTTGACCAGCAGGTTCCGGCTGTTGGTGCTGCCGCAGGCCAGGTCCACAACAGGCCGGAAGCGGAAGCTGTGGCCCCAGGAGCCCCACGTCCGGGTTGTCACGTTGCGGGAGAGGGAGCCGCGGTACGATGCGAGCCCCTTGTAGTCGTACATTGTGAAGGTCCTGTGCACAAGGCAGGTCCGGGCCAGGGTGAGCAAGGTCGGCTGCGCCGGGGGCGGGGGCCCTGCGTGGCGCAGCGTCCTCAGCCACTCACCCGCCAGAGTTGGTGATGACGCCTGCGTGGATTGCTGCCAGGCAGATCCGTGAGTCGGATGTGTATGCGCCTGCAGGGACAGAGGTGGCAGGCACCTCAGCACTGGATGCACGCGGCTGTCGGCACAGATGCTTACCCTCCCCAGCCACCACCAACACCCACACCCGCACCCGTTCCAAACACGCCACCGCCCTGGCCGAGACACCCGGCAGGGCAGGCCAGGGTCAGCTTGGTGCGGTTATAAGCCACGCCGCCACCCACACCCACCACATCCCTGCACATGCACAGAGGGTCAATGTGCTTGCTGAGCACAGGCTACAGGCGCAGGCGTGGGCAGGCGTCTTGCAGAACCAAGCACACACCGGAATGCGTTGGTTTTTGCGCAGTCCACGCTGGGGCCGAGAGCAGGGCCAACAAACTTGAAGGAGGAGCGCCAGGAGCCGTAGGACCTGGTGGTGATCCCGTTCCGGGTGGAGGCTGCAGCATTCAGGTGAAACACGTGGTGAGAGCGAAATAAGCAAGCACGCTGTCTACAAAGCAAGCATGCCTGTGTAGGTGGTCCTGCCCGGGCGTAATAGAGTTTGAACTGGCCGCCGGCGTCAGTGATCACGCCCGCGTGGATGGCGGCCTTGCAGATGGGGCTGTCAGAGGTGTAGACGCTTGTTCCATAAACAGTGCTGCCGACAGACTTGCAGCCCCTGGGGCAGGAGACGGTCGAGACAGTGGCAACTGTGTTGACAGCTGCAAGGGCCAGAGGGCAGATGCACAATCAATCGTTAGTACGCAAGCAGCTACTGACAGCACTTGCAACAGCAGCACCACTTACTGACTTCCGCTGAGTTTGTGCTGCCGCAGGTAAGCTTCACAACAGCGCCCTGCGTCAAAGTAGATCCTGCACAGTACGAGAGCAGGTATCATGAGCGGAAGGAGTATCGAGACCTGCTGGCGTTGGCACCACCGGCACCCCGGTGTCGCCCCCAGGTTGAACATTTGGGACGCACCAAGGGCCAGTAGGACCAGCAGTTTTCCAAAAAGAATTACCATTGCGGGCAACAAGCCTGCAAGATGCAGGCATGCAACAGGCCTTGCAGGCAGGGGCCACAGGGGAGAGGCTCTACGCTTGCGCTGCTGCTGCGACATGCTGTGCATGCTGGGCAGTCGACCACTAATGCTGGGCAGCAGTGACGCCGAGGTGACAATCATGAGACGGTAGTCAGTGAGTGGTTTTGTGTACTGAACACTTGCGACGTAAGGAAGCGAGCGTGGTATCTGTCTAACTGGGTCTACCCAGACTACAGATCAATCTGGTTTCGTTCGTGTTGCCTCAGCCGGCAGAGGGTGCCTTTGATCAAGACTTATGTTTCTGTCCGGCTGCTGGCGATTCGGTAGCAATGCAACCCAACCTCGCGACACTTGTCCCGCACCTGGTTACGTCTACGCGGGTGTGACAAGGTGGCTGGCTTTGACTGTCGTCGGATTGCAACCAGGAGGACGATATAATAATGGATCGATGTGCTTCCGCTGGAATAAAACCGCCCGCCATGGACCTGCCCTGCAGCTTCCACTGCCTTCATTCCAGGGACAAATGGCCCTGGTCGGTTGCATGATGGCGTGGAAAATGTAGAGGTACAGCAAGAATGTGAATCAAGAACACAGCAGAGGCTGTATAAACGCATGCATCACCCGAACAAGCTGGCAAAGGGGCGCTCGCCCACCAGCTGCTGCTGCGGCTGGTCGGCACGCGCTCCGCTGGCTGGCGCCCCCAGCCAGCTGGGTGCCGCATCCCCCCGCCCAACAGGCTCCCAAAGTCAAGGGTCAGGTCCGCAAGTTCCTTTTCCGGCAGCAGAGGGATGGCGCCTGCAGCTCCCGCTGCCATGCCGCCGCCATCCAGCATCTTGCTGTCACTGGCCGGGAACCCCAAGAAGCTCATGCCGCCAAACAACGTGTCTGCTGCTGGCGGCGCTGCTTGCTGCGGCTGATCCATGGCGGGCTGTTCTGCCGCTGCCTGCTGCACATCCTGCTGCCTCAGCGACTGCTCCCCGCGAGCAGCAGGCTGAAGCCTGTTGCGCCCAGCCCAGGCTGCATGGCGTCGTTCTTCGCAGCAGCCGCCTTGGAGCCTCCTGTCAGCCTGCCTGCCGCCACTTGCGGAGGGGCTGCGATCCCGGCAGCGGGCTTGCCAAGCGGCGACAGGCCTGTGTCAAAGCCCTCGGGCAGTTGGAAGTTGGAGGGCGGTGACAGACTGGGCCAGCTCTTCAGGCTGAAGTCTCCAGACCCCGGCAGGGGAGGCACTGCAAGCAATTACAAGCACACAGGTGAGCTCACTGCCTGCCACCAGAGCTGCCAATGACTATGGGCTGGCTGCAATTCAACCTACCGCTGCCGGGCTGCTGGTCTCCCTTGCCTGGGCTGGCAGTCATGGGCAGAGTGGGCATGCCTGCATGCCAACAGAGTTGGCAAATCGCAGCACAGCCGTGCAACACACAGCGGGCGCGTGGCCTGGCGAGTGAAGCGCTGACAGGAGGCACCTGCCTGCTCCCGCGTGCCCCCTCGCGCCCCCCGCCTCACCCAGCATGCCCAGCAGCGAGTCGCCAAGGGCCAGCTCCCCAGCCAGGCGCTCACCAGCGTGGGGGTCTGGCGCTGACGGGAACTGCTGAGCTGCCTGAAGAACCTGAGGCTGCTGCTGCTGCAGGATGGGCACCTGCGGCTGCTGTGGCTGGGCCAGGTGTGGCTGCTGCGGCTGCTGCAGGTGCGGGTGCATGGGCCCCCACAGGTAGGGGGCAAAGCCGGCAGGGATGGGCGTGCTGGCTTGCAAGCACGACCCCCAGCCTGTGCCTGGACAGCAGGCTGCTGCTGCGGTGCAGCCTTTGGCTGTCCGCCCTGACGGACGGCCACGCCTGCGCTGCGGAGCGGCTTGCGCTGCGACTGCGCCTGCTTCTTGGCGGCAGGCGTGCGCTTGCGGCCCTGTGCCGAAGCCTTGGTGGGCGGTGTTTGCAGCAGGCCCAGCAGGCCACGAGGCTTTCGTGCGTCGCATGTGCCCGGAGTCTGCGCTAAATCCCCTGACGGCGCAGCAAGGGGTGCCCCGCCCGCTGCCTGGCTGCCACGCAAAGCAGCTGGGGTAGCAGCCAACTGCTGCTGCTGCTGCTGCTCATTCTGCGCGGCCGCCGCTGCAGGCGCGGATCCAGAAGCCACTGGTAGTGGCTGGCTAGGAGCATCGCCACTCTGCAGCATCTGCATGAAAGTCGGGTGCCTGGATGCAGGCGGCTGCAGCTGCTGCTGCTGTTGCTGCTGGGATGGTTCAGCAGGCACGCCCGCTGCTGCTGCGCGTGGGTCCATTACCATGGCCGCCGGCGCCGCTGCCGCCACAGCTGACAGTGCTTCCCGCAGTTCCGCTTTGAGCTGGGCTGCTTGCGATGCGTGCGGCTGCTGCTGCTCGCCTTGAATGCTGGGTGGCCGGCCAGGCCTGGGCGACGCGTCTGCCGCTGCGCCTGCTGCCGCCAGGCTGCTGGGGCAGGGCGCCCAGGAGTACAGCAGCTGGAAAGGAGTGGGGCAGTTCAGGCTGGCATAGATGTCTCCCACCTGCACGAGGAAGCAGGAGGGAGTCAGCAGGCGGACGCATGAAGGGCGGCTGCGCACCCGTGACAACCCGCATCCTGCTTCACCCCACCCCACGCAGCCTTGCCTCACCTTCAGCTGCCCATCACACTCGGGGCCCCCAGCACACCCCGCGCAGAGGGATGGGGCAGTCGCTCGCCGCATGGACATAAAGCGAGCCGCCAGCCGCGCCGCCTTCCCGGCTGGGCGCAGCCTGCCGCCACTTGTTGCTCAGGTGGTGCAGCACCGATAGCAGGCTCTTGCCGCTGCTCAGAGTGAGCTCCAAGAAAGGGTGCAGCCCTGCCGCAGACATGTCCTGAGCTGTGGCCACATCCAGCGGTACCAGCTGCAGCTGGAGCCGCTGCCGACCGCCCACCTGGCCCGTGCTGCCGTCCAGCGGCGCAGCAGATAGCCCCGCAGCGCTGCTGCTGCGGAAACTCAGCGCGGCGCCTGCCAACGGCGGCTTATCGTCGTCTCGCGGCTGGCTGCCTGCCGTCTGACTGCTGGCGGCGAGCTTGTCACAGCCAGCGCCTCCCTCATGGCCACCCGTCTGGCTGCGTGAGCTGTCCGCTGCGGGAGCGCCGCCCGCTGCCGCTGGGTCGCCAGCAGCGCCACCTCCGGCGATCTCCTCCACCTCTGCCTCTGCCACAGCCAGCAGGCACTGCTGGCGAGTGCTAGGGCCCACTGTGCGGCGCTGCTGCTTGGCGGGAGGCTCAGCTGCGTCGGCCATGTCCACGTCGGCCGAGCTGCCCTGCATGGCGGCAGCAGCCCCCGCAGCATCCAAGGCGTCCTCTCGCGGCTTGCGCTTGCGGCTGGGCCCGCTGCCACGTGCGCCACCAGGCGCTACGCCCCCTGCACCCGCCGCTGCGCCGCTGGTTTTCTGCAAGACAGCCTTGACCCCCTTCTGCACCGTGCTGCTCAGCTCCCGTGACTTGCGTGGCTTGCGCATGATGCCTGCCATGCAAGTGCCGTGCATGCCCTTGGACACAACCTGGCCATCAAGCGGGGAGGCAGCGGATCCTGCCAATGTCACCGGAGCACGGCCGCAGACAGGAGGCTGATGGGGACGCAGCACCAGGTGCGCCAGCGTGCGGCAGCAGGGTAGGCGAGCACCGCCGACAGCAGCGGCTGCACCAGCAGGGCGCGCGGTAGCAAGCCTGCGGGCTGCGGCGCCAGCTCACCACCTCCCAGAACTTGAGCATGGATTGGTGGATCTGCAGCGGGTTGCGCGTGTCCAGGGTGGCGCCCTCGCCCAACAGCTTGTTCAGCCGCTTGATGAGGCGGTAGTAGTAGTGACGCACCTGCGCATGTGAAAGCAGAGCTGGGGCTCCATGCCCCGGGCATCCAGCGGAGCACAAGGCAGCCCGGCCGTCCTGCAGCTCTGCTGAGCACGGGGCCACAGGCCCACGCCCCACCCCCAACACGTGTGTGCCTTTGGTAGCCCCACCGAAGCGCCCCGCCCCCGCCCCCGCGCACACACACGCTCACCTGCGGGTAGTCCTTGGAGCCGCCCAGCTGCGCTGTGATATGGCGCAGGCACACCTCCGGTTTCTGCCCCGCCACCCCGCGCAGCGCAGAGTAGAACACCCCCTCCTCCTGGGGCAGCCAGCGCACATAGTCGCGCTTGCCGCCCTCTGCGAGGGTCCATTGGCTGCTCTCAGTGTGGCAACAGGGCTGAACAAATGGTACACTGGTGCTGTGGTAAAAAGCATAACCAGAAAGCTTGGCAGGGATGCACACCTGGGGCTCCGCCCTCGCCCTGCTGGGGGCACCACCAGAAGCCGCGGCAACCAGGTCTTGGCACCCGTTGGCGTCCTCCTCATCGCCCTCGACCTGCAAACTATCAGCAAGGGTCGTTGAAGCTGCTAGCTTCAAGCCTGAACTGTGCATGTGCAAAAACACAACTGCTGCCCTGCATGCGGATGCATGCGAGTCCAGCCGTGTGCCGGTGTGAAGCGCGCACCGGCAGGGTGGCAGCGACGTCGTCTATGCTGGCAGTGGCGCGTAGATCTTGCGGCAGCTGGTCTTCCAACGGCTGCGGCTTCCCTGCCTCCATTTCCGCGGTTGCTGCCCGCGTCTCCGCCGCGTCGCGGCCACTAAAAATGCGATCGGCCAGTGGTGTCTCAAGCCGCTCTGCTGCAGACCAGTATGAACATGCTACTGAAAGCGTCACGCTCTGGGGCAGAGCCCCCGGCGCGCGAGCACTCCTGGCAGGCTAGTTAGTTGCCCCGCGCCTCAAATTCGCGAATGTGGGAAGACAAAAATCGCAGACTATGCTGGGTTTCGTTTGATGGAACCTTGAAGAGCTTGCCGAGCTCCCACATGGATGGAGTTTCAAACCGCCGCCACAGCGCACGCGACAGGGTGGGCGCAGCGGTTGTTGCGTTCCGCTGCCGGTCCTCTTACAAAGCAAGCCAGCTAAGGTGAATGGCCCACATGTGACCAACCAAAGCCCACAGTCAGTACTGCGTGCAATCTGGCAGTATTAGGACGGATCTCAGCCAGGAGCCGGGCCATCAGTTGCCTCGTTGGCCCTTTGTGGCGGCGAGCTCCTTCTATGTGGCTAGATTGCGGGATACTTGGGGTCTGCGCCTCCCAGTGCATCATTGGAGGTAACCACAGCGGAAGGAGACGGTACGAAGCCATCTTGCATGTTAGGGCCTGTCTGGGCGGCCACACCTGGAGGAACGCCCACCGCAGGGGGCGGCACGGCAACTGCAGGAGGAGGTGTGTGCCGCATTTCGTGGAAGTACTGCACCACCTGGCCCGGCAGCTCCGCCAGCAGCTTGGCGGCCAGGCCCTCCACGGTGTCGCGCTGCGGGAGAAGGGGCGATGTCAATGGGTAAAGGGGGAGCTTGGTGGCCAGTCGGTCAGGTCAGATGCCACAGCAAGCGCATCCTAACGGTCCCGCGCCACCACCAGGATTCTCCACCTGGTGCGGCCGCAGTGGCACGAACTGCACGATGTCTCTTGCAGCCAGACGGCCGTCGGGCGCTTGGATGCGACGCTTGTCGCCGTCCAGGGCCTGATGAACAGGTGGGGGTGGATGAAGGTAGGGGCAGGTGGGCAGGCATGACGATGATCATCCCCGTCCATAAGAAGACCCGCAAGCAGAGGCAGCGAGTAAAGCATGCAGGACGCACCTCCATGGCGTCGAAGTCGGCGTTGCCCACCCCCACAATGAGCAGGGAGAGGGGCAGGGCGGAGGCGTTCACCAGGGTGGCCAGCGTGTTTTGCATGTCCATGATGCACCCGTCTGTGAGGATGAGCAGCACGAAGTACTGCATCTGGTGCGCGGCCTGCGCCTGCGCCGCCAGCTGCACAGGACAAGGCGCACAACAGGGGCGACTGAGCTGATGTGCCGGCCCACGTGTCCATGCTCGGCTGCCAGGCCAGCACCGGCTTCCACACCTGCGCTGCAGCGCCTATGATGGGCGCAAAGAGCGTGGGCCCGACAGCCGCACGGTGGACAGGGTGTGACGGTAGGCCTGCAGGATGCCCGCCACACCCGCCACCTCGGGGCTGCCTGGGCTGCCGTTGAGCGGGAAGCAGTGGGACACGGTGCCAGAGGGCGGTAGCCCAGCACCAAAGCCAAAGGCGGGGAAGCGGCGGTCGGTGTCGTAATGCTCCAGCACACCACCGATGGAGGAGATGGCGTCTGGAGGTGGGAGGGAGGGGGGGCGGGCGGGTCCGGATTCATGTCTTGGTGCCGCCCTGCCATTCCCCTCTTGGCCCCAAAGAGCAGCACACACACTGACCCTCGTAAATGGTGGGACTTGGGCTGTTGAAGTGCAGGGAGGCGGGGTGTTGCGGGTCGCCGTTGCTGGCGGTGAAGTCAACGGCGACCACAAAGTTCAGGGCCAGCCCGCCCCGCACGTAGTCGAGGAACGAGGGTCGGGCGTGACGCTCACACCCTTCACCACCAGGGTGCCCGAGGAGACGTAGCCCGGCTTGAGCATCTTGGGATTGACCAGTGGCAGCCCCTGGGAACGCGCTGCGGCGTCCTTCAGCTGGCGCAGGGAGGCCTGGCAGGAGCCGATGAAGTCGTGGGTGCCGCCGAGGTCGCTGTCAAACACCTGCAGCGTGCGGCATGCACGGCAGAGGCGGGCGTGGGGGCCATGCGGGGCAGCGGGCGCTGTGGCTTGCGCTGCGAGTGTGTTGCGGCCCAGGCGCAACAAGCCCCGCAGCCGCAGAGCTCGCACCTCCAGCAGCAACGGGCGGTGCTCGTCGCAGTTGCACAGCTGGGACATCGCCACTTTGAAGGGACGCCATGCTGGGTTCAGGTTGTTCTGGATGGTCTGCAGGCCGCGAGGGTGTCACAGCCTGCCAGGCCAGTCAGGCACTCCCTCGGGGCCTCGTGCAGCTGTGCTGCCTGCCCAGCGCACCTCGGTTTTCAGCACGGGCGCCCACTCGCCGCTTTCGCGGGCCTTGGAGATGCGCAAGAAGGGGTCCGACTTGCCCCAGGTGTCCTTGTTGTCCAGCTTGGAGGCCGCCAGGCACAGCTCCACCTGCGGCGTGGGGGTGCACAGCACACACTTAGCGGCCTGCGAACAAGAGACGGCACTGCCCTGCCACTCCCTGCTGCCGCACAGGGCTCACCATTGCGTTGGTGTTGGGCAGCTCTTCTGCTGACAGCACTGCCATGCAGCGCGGCAGAGGTTTCCCTTGCTTGTCCGCCAGCGGCAAGGTCAACGTCTGACCTTGCGCTGTCAGCAGATCCGACAGCAGGAAGTCACCCTGGGCTGCACAAGTTAGGGGGAGGGGGCAGCGGGGGTGGCGGGTGAACTGGGCTGCCCATCTTTGTGGCCAAAGCTGCCGCTGCCGCCCCCGCCGCACACCCAGGAAGTCCTGCTGGTCCAGCTTGAGCCTGCGGCTGTCCTTTTCCCGCACATCCACGTCATACAACGCAATGCGGCAGTACTGCAGCTTCTCGAAGATGTATGTGCAGCGCAGCGGAGAGGGGAACACGGGGTCTGCACCACGGTAGGGAGCGGCGCAGGGGCGTGTCAGCGGGGTGCTTGGCCGCGGCAGACACGCGCTGCGCAGCCGCAGCCGACAGGCATAGGAAGACGGCCGCGGCGTGCCCAGCGAGTTGGCAACGGTGTCTGAGCGGTCTGCTTCGCTCCAGGAGGAGCGGCCGTCGCGCATGTAGAGCACGGCCATTGGGTCAGACTTGCTGAATGTGTCCTTGTCTGGCAGGCCACGGCATTTCAGGCTGATCTCCACTTGGGACGACGTCCCGCTCCGCCCAGCATCTCCGCCACCGCCGCCGCAGCATCGGCCTGAAAGTTGCTCTGACGCTCACGCTCCCCAGACAGACGGGTTCCTGCCGCGTGCTTGTCCTCAACACTGTTGACGCAGCCCATCTAGGGACCTGCTCGCAAGAGGGAAGACCGGCACGGGACTCGACCGCGCAGGGCGGCAAGGGGCGGCGGGCGCTATCGACACAGCGGCGCGCTTCGCGGGGCAAAGGGGTCATCGACGCTAGCTAACCTTTGCACAGACACACAAAGACGGGATGTGAAGGTATACACTGGCAAGCGACGAACGCGGTACTTCGGACTCTCGGGCGTTCAGTGATTTGGGGCAGAATGACTGTTTACTCCTGCACAACAACGAAATGATGGCGTAAATAAGGCCCCAAAGCGATGCCGGCTGTTTGTTTTTGTGCTGTGGCCTGCTGTGCACGTCGTCGTTGGTGCTGCCCAACTGGAAACTCAATCTGGATTTCATGTTACTTCATATTTAAAGAGTGAACAGGCACATCAATGCAGGGGACAGATTTGAGGCTGGAACATCATGGCTGGGCAGAGGCAGGTAGCAAGGCAGTGATGGGATGCAGAACTCAGGGGTGGGGGCGGTTTTTTTGTTTTGCGTTCTTGGATGGGTTCAAGCCTGGCGAGCCTGACGCTTAAGCGCAGCGCTACACCGAGGGGTAGCTCCCGGATATGCGCCGGGCGCGGGTGGGGGTAGGCAGCCGGCGCAGGGTAGGCATTGGAGGGCGCGGCAGTGGCACCCATCCAGCCGTCTGCCGGCGCGGAGTGAGGTGGGGGTGCCGCGTGGGCGGGGTAGCCATGGCTTGCCGCCGGTGCAGCTGGCGGGTAGCCTGAGCCGGCGTGCGGGGCAGAGGGCGGGTAGGCGGGGCCGCCGGCGCCGCAGCCGGTGGGTATCCGTTGTCATGCTGGGTGGCATGGGGGTAGCCGCCAGCCGAGGGAGGAGCGCCAGGGGGTAGCCGCCAGCCGCGGGGGCGGCAGGCGGGTAGCCGGCCCCAGCGGGGGAGCGGCAGGCGGGTAGCCGCCAGCCGCGGGGGCGGCAGGGGGTAGCCGCTAGCCGCGGGGGCGGCAGGGGGTAGCCGGCCCCAGCGGGGGCGCGGCAGGGGGTAGCCAGAGCCAGCAGACGCCTGTGCAGGCGGGTACCCAGGAGCGGCTGACGGGGCAGCTGGCGGGTAGCCAGGTGCGCTGGGAGGCGCGGCCGGCGGGTAGGCAGACGCTGTTGGGGCAGCTGGCGGGTAGCCAGCACCAGTTGCCGGCGCTGCTGGCGGGAAGGCACTGCCGGCAGCAGGCGCTGCTCCTGGGTAGCCAGAGCCGGGGTGCGGGGTAGGCGCCCCGTACCCAGCAGCAGCGGGGGGGGGGTGCCGCAGAGGCGGTGGGGGCCATGGGCGGCGGGGGCGGTGGCGTGCGCCGCATGTCGTGAAAGTACTGCACCACCTGGCCCGGCAGCTCCGCCAGCAGCTTGGTAGCCAGGCCTTCCACGGTGTCGCGCTGCGGGAGAAGGGGGAAGGGGATGGGACGGCACATGAGCAGGGGCAGCGACGCACCCGCTGCCCGACAGGGATGCACGGCTGGCTCGGCCTGCGACTGGACGCTGCGCACGATGCGGTCCGGGTGGCGGGCGGGGCGCGGCAGTGCGCACCTTGTGCGGGCGCAGCTCGCAGAACTGCACGCAGTCGCGCTCCGCCTTGCGCCCATTTGGTGCCTTCAGCTTCTTCTTGTCGCCGTCCAGGGCCTGCCCAGAGAAGGAGGCCCGGGGGCTTCAGTGTATGAGGGCGAGGTTGGGCAGGGGAGGACTCGGGGCTGTCGCGTCGGCCCCGCGACTGCAGAACGGTGCAGGGCGGGCTCCCCGTGGCGCGCGCCCCCTCCGTCGCACCTCCATGGCGCCGAAGTCGGCGTCGCCCACCCCCACAATGAGCAGGGAGAGGGGCAGGGCGGAGGCGTCCACCACTGCCTGCAGGGTGGCCGCCATGTCCATGATGCAGCTGCAGCCGGGGGGGGAGCGGTGAGGCGGGTGGGCCGGGTGCAACGGCAAGCATAGCTCTGCAGAACATGCGGGGGCTGCTGGCTCCCCCAGGCCAGGGAGGGCCCTGACGTGGCGGCCCCGTCCTTGCGCCGTGCGCACCCGTCAGTCAGGATGAGCAGCACGCTGTACTTGAGCCTGGGGGCTGGCTGGGAGGCGATCTGACACAGGGGGCCGAGGGGCGCCGGTTGGTGCAGCTCAGGCAGCAGGCCAGCACAGCGGGACGGCCAGGCAAGCAGATGTACGCAGGGTCGCAGGGGGCCTTGACGCACAGCCACGCTGGCCCCCACACACACACCTGAGCAGCTGTCTTGATCAAGGGCGCAAAGAGCGTGGGCCCCGACAGCCGCACGGTGGACAGGGTGTGACGGTAGGCCTGCAGGATGCCCGCCACACCCGCCACCTCGGGGCTGCCCGGGCTGCCGTTGAGCGGGAAGCAGTGGGACACGGTGCCAGACAGCTCCGCGCCAAAGCCAAAGGCGGGGAAGCGGCGGTCGGTGTCGTAATGCTCCAGCACGGCACCAATGGAGGAGATGGCGTCTGGAGGGGGGCGGGCGGGCTCGTTGCTGAGTGAGCCTCAAATACTCGCATTCCACAGTTCCCGGGTTCCCCACGCTGCACAGGCATGGCTCTGGGCTCAGCGCACGGGCGCTCCCTGGGCCCTTCAGCTGCCGCGCACCCTCGTAGATACTTGGTCGCTGGCTGTAGTGATGCAGGGAGGCGGGGTCGCGCGGGTCGCCGTTGCTGGCAGTGAAGTCCACCGCCACCAGGAACGACACCTCCAGCCCGCCCCGCACGTAGTCCAGGAAGGAGGGGCGGGCGTGACGCTCACACCCTTGACTACCAGGGTGCCCGAGGAGACGTAGCCCGGCTTGGACTGCTTCTTGGGGTTGATTAGGGTTAGGGCGTGGCCGCCCGCCGCCGCCGCCTGCAGCTTGGCCAGGGACGTCTCGATGCGGCCGATGAGGTCGTGGGAGCCGTCGATGTCGTGGTCAAACACCTCCAGCAGCAGCGGGCGCTCGGGGTCGCAGCTGCACAGCTGGGACATGGCCACGCGCAGCGGCTTCCACGTGGGGGACAGGTTGTTGTCCACTACCTGGGGCGGGGGAGGCGGCGGGGGGTGCACCGGGGTGTGCGTATGGGTGCTCTGTCCACAAGGCCTGGGGGCCGCAGCATCAGTGGCTTGCAGTTGGGGCGAATGTACCCTGGCCAGCCCGCCCTGCTTACCTCGCTCTTGACCACGGGCACCCACTCGTGCGTGGAGCTGCGCAGCTTGGAGATGCGCAAGAAGGGGTCCGACTTGCCCCAGCTGTCCTTGTTCTCCAGCTTGGAGGCCGCCAGGCACAGCTCGACCTGCGGCAGGCATGAAGGGGGCCTCGGCGGCCTGCCAGCTGCGCTGCTGGGAGGCATGAAGCGCAAGGCTTGCACGCGCTTGGGCATGATTCCTGGAAGGCTGCCCTGCCGCCACCGCTGCCCCGCGTTGCCGCTGTCGAGCGGGCCTCACTCACCACAGCGTTGGTGTTGGGCACCTGCTCCGCAATCAGCACCGCACCGCAGCCGGGCAGCGGGCGCCCGTGCTTGTCTGACAGGGGCAGCGACAGGCGCTGGCCCGCGGCGGTCAGCAGGTCTGACAGCAAGAACTGGCCTTGAGCTGCAGCACAAGGGGACGGCATAGGGGGAGGCGTGTGGCAAGGAGGTGCCAAGCAGACGGCCAGTCCAGCTTGGGAGCAGGCAGGGGCTGGCCCCCCGACGCGCCCCCTGTCCCCCGGCCTGACACCCACCCAGGAAGTCCTGATGGTCCAGCTTGAGCTTGCGGTTGTCCTTCTCCCGCTGGTCCACATCGTAAATGACGAGGCGCATCGGCTGCAGGCGCTCAAAGCTGTAGGCAGCGCGCACCGGCTTGCGGAACTCGGGGGCTGCAGGTGGCGGTGGTGGGAGTGTGGGCCTGGGGTGGGTGGGGGGCCTCCGCTCTTTCCCCTGCCTAAGTCTGGCTCACACATACAAATTTTGCAAACGGATGAGCCCCCGGACAGTTGCAGGGCTGCCAAGCAGGCTGCCCACCCAGCCACGCTCCCACCCACCCAGAGAGTTGGCCACGGTGTCGGTGCGCCCGACCTCGGCCCAGTTCTTCTGCTTGGGCCCGTCGGCGGCAAAGATGACGGCCATGGCGTCGCTCTTGCTGCGGGTCAAGGGCAGGGCGGGGTGGACGTCGCGGATAAGCTGAGGAAACGCACGTCCAATCGGCCAGCGAGATCCATGTGGACACCCGAGGAAGTGAGAAACCGCTCACAAGATGTGGCTGTTGCAGCGTCAGCGCAGCAGGGCTGCCGGCGCTTCAGGGTCGCACCTGAGGACATCGTAGTTGGGCAGACCGCGTGCCTTGATGTTGATCTCCACCAAGGTCGAAGCGCCCCCAGACATCATCTGTGCCACGGCCGCCGTTGCGTCGGCTGCCGCCAAGCCTGAGTTGTTCCTGTCGCTCAGGGTTCCCGCCTGCTTCGTGTCGTCTACGGCGCCCACCGCCTCCCTGTTTGTGGCAGGAATACAGGCACAGGCAGGGCCGTGAGTCCTTGGAAGGCTGCCGGGAGCGACATGCCTGCGAAAGTTTCATCCCCAGGCTGCCTACTCACATCATCTCCTTCTTCAGCTTTCGGAACATTCGTCTTGCGTTGGCTGGTGCTGCTGTCGCCAGCAAGTTGCCAGACGATCTGCCCGCGGTGCCTGAGCCTGTGCAGGAGTTTACCGCTGGCGGCGCACAGCAAACTATTCAACCTGCGGCGTATCTAGCTGAGGACAAACGGATCCAGGCCATGAAACGCGGTGGGGTCTTGCAGCTGCCCTGCAGAAGCATCGG
Organism: Chlorella sorokiniana; assembly: GCA_025917655.1. Classification (NCBI taxonomy): domain Eukaryota; kingdom Viridiplantae; phylum Chlorophyta; class Trebouxiophyceae; order Chlorellales; family Chlorellaceae; genus Chlorella; species Chlorella sorokiniana. Next base: position 2,942,080 of record CP084619.1, on the reverse strand, counting down.
GTCACTGTGTACCGCGAAAGGACCACAACCCCTCGCGTTTCCACCAAATGGCCTCTCAAGGGACTAAACTGCTTGTGAAGGCAGAGTATTAAGCAATACACACGGTGTCGGGGTCTGCCTTGCACCCCTATCCCCCTGCCCCCTCCTTGGACTTGACAACTTTGCCCCAATGCAGACCGTGGTCCTGTCTGACGGCCGCAGGCTGTCCTATTGCTGGTATGGCCAGCCAAGGGATCAGGCCAACCCTCCAGGTAACAGCGGCAGCAGCGGCAGCGCAGGTCGTGACGTCGTGAATAGCGCAGGCGCACGCCGGCGCCCTGCTGCCACTCGGGTGGTGGCATACATGCACGGCTTCACTTCGTCCCGGCTGGAAGCCGGGCTCCTGCACCGCGACGCCTTGCACCACGGCCTGGCCATCCTGGCTGTGGACCGGCCGGGGTACGGCGGCAGCACCCACAACCCGGGCCAGTGCCCCGAGAGCTTGGCGCAGGATGTGCGCCAGCTGCTGGATCACCTGGGCCTGGGCAGCGTGGTGGTCATGGGTGCCTCGGGTGAGCGGGGGCGTGGCAGCACGCACCCGCATCCCCGTGCAGCTGGCCAGGCCAGTCGGAGGACGGCCGTTCCAGTGCCGCTGCGCCTGTCCTGCTGCAGGCGGGTCTCCATACGCGTGTGCATGCGCAGCCCTGCTGTTGGAGCGTGTGGAGGCGCTGCTGCTGGTGTGCCCCCTGTTCCCCACGCTGGGGCGCGAGCAGCAGCTGCTGGCGGGGGCAGGGCCCGCCAGCCACCGCCTCTGCACCGGCATACGCGAGCACCCGTGGCGCGTGTGGACCATGCTGCACCTCATGCGACTGGTGCAGGTGCGTGGAAGCACCCCGACACGCACCCATGTGTCGGGGACCCCTCCCCACCCCCACCAGGGCGGGTCGGCGAGGGTGCCTCTGCCGTGCGCTCTGTTCGCCAGGGCCTTCCCCTGCTCGCCTGCTGCAGAAGGTGCCGCACGGCAGCCTGCTGCTCCACCTGGGCGGCTTTGCCGAGGTGGACCTGCGCGTGGTGCGGGAGATGCCGGAGCTGGGGGACCAGGAGAAGGCGGCGGTGCGGGAGGGGCTGGCACCGGGGTGGCAGGCGCGCTGCGCGACCTGCACGTCTTCCACGCTCAGCCCCTCGCCCTGCAGCTGGACAGCATCCGCTGCAGGACCATCATCTGGCAGGTCTGTCGCCAGCGCACAGCAGCTCGCATGTTGTGCAAAGTGTGGACAAGCACAGGGTCACAGGGTGGGGTTGCGCCCAGAACCCACCTGCGCCCGCGTGTGTGTGCAGGGAGACGCCGACACCACGACCCCTCCAGCCATGGCCCGCTGCTACGCCGCCAGCATTCCGGGCGCGCAACTGCACGTGCTGCCCGGCGAGGGCCACCTCAGCATCGGCTTCAGGCACAACCGCGAGATTCTGGGGTGCATCTCGGCGGGCCCACGCTGGCGCAGCATCCCGGCAGCTGAGGCGAGGGGCGGCAGTGTTACAGCGGCTGCGCACCCGAGCAGCGGGGCTGGAGTGAAAGCTGGAAACACAACAGTGCAAAAGAGCAGGCAGTGTCAATTGGTTCATGCCGTTGATTGGACTCATGCCGAGGACAGGCCTCTTCAAGAATATTGCAGATTTATTGCAGAGGGTTGGTGTTAGAACGCGGAACTCACAAAGGGCGTAACAGGGGCGGGACGGGCTGGCGCGCCAAGCCCTTCACGTCTCCTTGCCCCCGCTCGGCTGCTTCTCCCCGCTTTGGGGCATTCCTTGCGGGACGCGATGATGCCTGCCGCCACCACCGCGGCGCCGCCCACCAGCGTCTTCTCGCTCATGGGCTCCCCGCCCAGCAGCACATACGCAAAGGCGATGGACCACAGAGGGACGGTGGAGAAGATGACCTGCGCCTCGGCGGGCGGCACCACCGACTGGCCCTGCGTTTGGGGGATGGCGGCGGCGGCGTGGGCAGGGGTTCAGGCGTGAGCGCGGGCGAGCCCAGCGCGGGCGTGGCAGCAGGATGTGGGTGCACAGCGGCGGGGAGCGGGCCTCACCTTGGCGTGCAGGAAGGCGGCCAGGGCGCCGGGTCCCAGCGCCGAGTAGACCAGCACGCCCCAAGACAGGGGGTTGTCGTAGCCTGGCCAGAGGGTGGTGACGGGCTCGCCGGCCGCCGCCATGCCCGCCGCAGCCACCAGGAAGGTGCCCAGCGCGGCGCCACCCAGCACCACGCTCTTGGCTGCCGCCAGCTCCACGGAGGGTATGCGGCGGGCGTAGGTGCCCAGGCGCACGGTGGCCAGGGAGAAGAAGAAGGCGGCGGAGAGGATGGCGGCGTCGCCGCCCAAACTGAACAGCGCGCCGTCGTCGGCATCCACGGCGGACGCGTCGGCGGAGATGAAGAGGCAGCCGGCCAGAGCCACCACGCACCCCGCCCACACGTTGCGGCTGGGCCTGTCGCCCGCAAAGCTGGCCAGCAGGGGGTGAGCAGCGCGGTGGCCTGGATGAGGAAGCCTGCGCGCGTGGCGGTGGTCAGCTGCAGGCCCAGCGTCTGGATGGCGGTGGCCAGGAACAGCCAGGTGCCCAGCTCCGTGGCAGCCACCGCCGTGTAGGGCAGCCGCGGCGCGATGCGCGCCACCCACGCCGGCACGAGGCCGCCTCCTGCAGGCTGCGCCGCCGAGCTGGGGGCCGCCTCGCTGCCCTGGCCACCGTCGCTGCTGGGTGGGCCTTGCTGCTGGCTGCTGCTGCCCTTGCCTACGAAAGAGTAGGCGGCCACCAGCACGCAGGCTTGCAGCACGCCGCGGAAGAGCATGATGGCAATGGGGCCGGGTGGCCCGTCCTGCGCGTACAGCAGCCGCAGGAAGGGGTTGTAGCTGCCCCACATGGCGGCCACCACCAGCAGGCACAGCTTGCCCACCAGCTCCCCATCCAAACCCGGGCCGCCCTGGCCGCCCGGCTGCTGCTGGCCTGGCGGCTCCGGCGCGCCGCGCTGCTGCCGCTGCTGCGCGGGCGAGGCGTCTCCGGCTGGCACGGCCTCGGCTGCAGGCGGCGATGCACGGTGCACAGGGAGCCTCATGCTGCGGCTGCTCGGCTGCAGTGTCGACAAGGCAGAAGGCCGGCTGCGCTGCTGCTGCTGCTGCTGCTGCCGGTCCACAGTGGCGCTGCCGCCTGTCACCCCCGCCGCGGCTCGCAGTGCCCGTACGCGCGTGCGGGGTAGTGATTGCTGGGCGGGCGAAGCTTGCGTTCCGGATGTTGATTGCATTATTTGTGATGTGATGTGCATGGTGGCCGGCTGACACGCCAGGCAGGGGCTTCCAGGCGTGCCCAACTTTTGGTTATCCTCAACCCGACTGTGCGGGGCGTCCAGTGGCACACAGAAGCGGGCAAACAATGGTGGATGAGGAAACTTTGTTGCTGATCGCGGTAGGGCGAAGCAACGGATCGGGACTGCATTCTTGCGCCTTTCCTGTTGCCAGGTCGCCAGGGTCCGGCGCCTCAAAGTTCACGCCTGCACCTGCCCTTGCCTCTCTGGTGGGACCCTGCGCACGGGAGCACCTTCAAGGTGAGCCTCAGCGGGCCAGCCGAACGGCGGCGACATGCAGAAGGCGGGGGCGCCGCGGACCTCTGCTGACCCCGTTGCGGTGCCCAAATATTGCTGCAGATGGCGAAGGACAAGCGCCAGGAGGTGTGCACCCGCGAGTACACCATCAACCTCGGCAAGCGGCTGCATGGCATTACCTTCAAGAAGAAGGCTCCTCGCGCCGTGAAGGAGATCAAGAAGTTCGCTCAGAAGCAGATGAAAACCAAGGATGTGCGTGTGGACGTCAAGCTGAACAAGGCAGTGTGGAGCCAGGTGCGCGGCGGCGGTCTGGCTCTGTTGTTCCCGAATTCTTTGGCCTTGAAGTTGGCAGCATTTGGCAGGCAAAATACAAAGCAAGCCCAGACCTGTCCAAGCTGAATGCAGAGCAACCGCAGAGCGGTGCTGTTCTTATGCGACACGCTGCTGGGGAATGCTGATCCGAACCGGTTGCATGCTTATGCTGTGCAGGGCATCAAGAACGTGCCCAACAAGCTGCGCATTGTGATCCAGCGGAAGCGGAATGAGGACGATGAGGACTCGGTGGGTCTTCAGCTGGCAGAAATCTGGCAGTGCTAACTCCAGCAGGTCAACCTGCCCCATGTTTTATCGGCCATCAGCGAGCGATGTCTCCGCTGTCCCTGTTGTGCAGGAGGAGATGTACTCTTTCGTTACGCTTGCCGAGGACCAGAATGTGAAGAAGGGCGTGGTGGTTTTGGAGGCGTAGCTGCGCGACATGCATCCCTCCAGCAAGCAGCAGCAGCTAGCCGGCCACCATGTGTGGCCCCTCTGTAACAACACACACGCTGGCTGCAGCATACAAGAGGTGCATCTAAGCCGATGCTGGCTGCAGCATACAAGAGGTGCATCTAAGCCGATGCTGCAGCATACAAGAGGTGCAGCTAAGCCGATGCACTTTGGCTGTTGCCAGCCTGCGTGCCCTGTGGATCCTAGCCAACAGCACACCACAGCAGCCTGCGCGGTGGCATCACAGAAGGACAGGCATCATGCACGCGGCATATGCTGTAGGAGCCTCCTGTCGTTGATAGCAGCTTCTCCCTTAGGGCAGGATATAAATGCAGGATTGTACGCTGAGGCACATTGTGCGCAACCTTGCGGTACACTAGCGCTTACAGCTGAGCTGGGGAAGACGGTTCAGTGCTGGCGTCATAAGCGGGGAAAACTGTAGTGAGGAGCTGTGATGGGTAGCCAAACACGAAGGGTAGTCTGGAAAACACTGGAAGAATACACGGCGAGGTAGGGAAGAGCCAAGGTGCAGTACAGGGCCCGCAGAGGCGCAGGCAGGTCAACTGCAAGCATTGATCAAGAGCTGCTGGCGAACAGCAGGATTACAACTACTGCCAGAGCCTGCAGACCCCTTCAAATGCCATAGTTGCCAAGGCAGAACCTGCAGCAGGATTGGACGGCAAAGTGATGGGCCAGCGTTCACCTTTCCTTAGCAGCTTGGGCTTGCCCTTGCATCACACGTAGGTGGCCTGCACAATGACTGCTGCGCTAAATCCCACCCCTCCCCGCGCCAGCAGCGAGCCAACCCCACCCCCCAAAGCAGACAGCACTCCGCGCACTTGATGAAGAAGTAGACGCAGGCGCCGGTGAAGAGGTACGAGTCGAGGCGGTCCAGCAGTCCGCCGTGGCCGGGGATGAGGTTGGAGGCGTCCTTCAGGCCCGCGTCGCGCTTGATCACCGACTCAATCAAGTCGCCAAAGAGGCTGGCAAAAAAGACAATGGTGCCCAACGCCGCGGCGCCCAGCGAGTTATCGGGCCAGCACGCCACCTGCGGCCAGCGAGGGGAATAATGGCACGAGCTGGGCGGGTTGCGTGGAAGGGCACTGCCGGCTGAGGTTTCTATGCAAGAGCGCCAATCCACTGCGTGTCGCGGCTGCTCCCCTGCTCACCCTGTAAAGGCCCAGGGCCACCACAATGCTGCTGAGCAGGCCGCCCACGGCGCCCTCCACTGTCTTCTTGGGGCTGACCTCGGTAAGCTGCAGGACAGAGCCGCGCATGTGGGTGCGTGCGTGAATGCGTGTGCGCGTGCTTGTGTTGTGTCCAAGAGCCCCGATCGCTCAGCGACTTGCCCATCTTTGCCCGGGGCACAGCACTGCAGCGCGCCAGCAGCATGCGGAGCCGCGCCCCACCTGCGTGCGTCCAAATGCCTTGCCGCAGAAGTAGGCACCGGTGTCGGCGGCAATGATGCAGGACACAGCCACAAATGTGGCAATCAGCCCCACAGTCATGTGGGTGGGGCCACCCAGCAGCGGAGGCACTGCGGCCGCCACCGCGCCGCTGTTGATGGCCGGCACAGCCAGCAGGCGGAGCTTGATCCAGAAGCTCGGCAGGTAGCCTGCACAGGTCAGGTGCCGAGTCACAGTAAGCTGGGGCTTCACATTGGCCACGAAACAGTGCAGCACCCGCGAGCACAGCAATCAGTAGCCGGCTGCTAGTAATGCAGGCGGGGAACGCACCGCAATAAAAGAGGCCAAACACAGAGGAGGCCAGCTGTGAGAAGCGTGGCCGGGTGCGGCCAGGAGCTGCAGCGAAAGGCACATGAAGGTGGCCACCGCCATGGCGCTGGCGGCACGTCCATTGGTCACAAAGACCCAGGCGTTGAGGGCCACGCAGAGCAGGCTGATGGCGCTGCTGACCAGGGGCGGCGGCGGCGGCATGCCCTTGGCAATGCCTTTCGCGCTGACCAGGCCAATGAACTCCTGTAAGGAGGACGAGCAGTACAGGTGACGCCAAGCAAAGGTGCAGGGGTTGGTGGCTTCACTCAGCACGCTCGTCTCGGCCAGTAGCTGCAGTTGAACCCACCTGGGACAGCTGGTATGCTGCTAAGCAGGCTACAGCACCGTACAACCAGCCGCCTGTGACAATCACAGCTGCACCGCTGAGGCCAAGGATGGTGCCAAACAGCACGCGCTTGGCCAGGCTGCCCTTCTTCTTTGCGGGGGTGCCGCGTCGTCTGCTGCGTCAGCTGCTGAATCAGACCCAGCAGGATCCAATGCTGCTGCTGCTGCCGCTGCTAGCTGCTGCACAGGCTGCTGCTGCTCCATGTCTGCCTCGCCGGTTGCTGGTGCCAGGCCCGCATCGGCATCTGCCGCTGCTGCGTCTGCCAGCAGCTGCCGGCGCCGCCTGGCGTGTCGGCAGTGCTGCCCAGCGGTGCCGAACCTGTGAAGAAGGCGCTGCAAGGGCTGCTGGGCTGCCAGTCGGCTAGAGCTGAGGGGCAGCGGGGCTTGTGGCGCCGATCGTGCCACCCCGGCGGTGGTGGTGCCTCCCAGCAAGGAGCATTTCATGTTTCTAACACATTGTGCCGGCAGGAGGACGCCCATAGGGCCTGGTCTTTGCGAAGACTGAGCTGTCGGCAGGGCTGGAGAGACTTTTGTAAGGCACTTGCGACTGCCGAAACGATTGACAGTGCGACCGAAACTCGCGATAATTATTCGCGAGGTCCGCAGCCCCACCGACGGGAAATGCTCCTCATTCGTTCCAGGGTGGACGGCATGCGGGCGCCCTGTAGCAGCGGCGGGCGCCTCCATCGCTCTCTTTCATTCGACAAAGGCTGGAGGGCTGTGCCTCGGCCTGAACACTGGAAAACGGGTTAGAGGAGGGAGCCTGCCATGAAGTTCCTCAAGGTGAGTGTCCCCAATTTACTGGCGGCAGCGACATATTACCTATGTACGGTGCCAGAGGGCTGAGAAGCTCGCTTGAACTCCGCCATGCAGCCCGGGAAGGTGGTCATCCTTCTCGGCGGCCGCTATGCCGGCAAGAAGGCCGTCATCGTGAAGAACTACGATGATGGTACCAGCAGCCGGCCCTACGGCCATGCGCTGGTGTGCGGCCTGGCCAAGGAGCCCCGCAAGGTGCGCGGCGGCGGCAGCTTGGCGCCGGTGTCGGCAAAGCTACAGGCGCTGCAGTGTTGGTGCAGAGCAGACAGTCGATTGAGGTTGACAAGACAGCATCATAAGGACAGTGCAGCCCTGGTGTTGAAAAGGTTGCAGCCCTGTGCTAGGGAGGCCACGTGAAAGCAGAAGGGCGCAATCTGCCTCACGTTTGCTGCTGGTCTGCTGTGGGCGTGCAGGTCATCAAGAAGTCTTCCCAGAAGACTCAGGCTCGCCGCTCTAGCCTCAAGGTGTGTTCATTGATGGGGGCAGGATCATTACGAGTTTGTTTGTTCAGGGCTTGGTGACCGCCGTGCGCACCCGCTAGAGAAGCGAGATGCAGCAAGGCTGGCTGGAAAGCAGCCAGCCGGCAGCACATGATGCAAGCGTGCCAGTCCCAGCTGGCGGCACGGTAGCAACCGCGTGGCCAGTGCAATGGAGCAGTTGAGCCTGGGCGACCAGTTATGCAGCCCATAGCAGCGAGCATACACTTGCCAGTCTTTCTGCCATTGGGGGCATGGCAGTATTCCGTGAGCCTGGACAAAGCAGAAACGAGCAGTCCCGCGGTGCAGCCATCATTCAGAAGCCATATTGGTGGCGCTGGCTTATCGGCGCATGGGAAACACCATGTGGCAGCTGCAGCACATCCAGGCAGCAGCGCAGCAGCGTTGCACGAGAAGCAGTTCCGGCTTGGACTGCAGCGGCAGCCCTCCTGGAGCCCTCCATCGCTGCCGAGCAGGCTGCCCTGCTCATGCAACTGCCTTCATTGTCACGGCATGAGAGAACGCGAGCGTGTGCATGACCCCCCTTCATCCCTCTCGCCGCAGACCTTCATCAAGGTCGTCAACTACCAGCACATCATGCCCACCCGCTACACGCTGGAGGTGGAGCTCAAGGGCGTGGTGACCCCGACTGCGCGGACAACAGCACCAAGAAGGTGGAGGCCAACAAGGAGGCCAAGAAGCTGCTGGAGGAGAAGTTCAAGAGCGGCAAGAACCGCTGGTTCTTCTCCAAGTGAGGCACCGCTGCCGGCTGGCTGCGCCCGCCTACACTGAGCCGCCTGTTTGCCCCTGCCCGGCAGTCCACCCTTCCCGCCCCCTGACTGCTTCGTCGCTGGCCCAACCTTGCTTGCAGGCTGCGGTTCTGAGCGTGCTTTGGCACTCAGAGAGGCTGCTAGGAGTGAATGCATCGCCCTGCCAGCTGTGGTGCCATCGTAGCAATGTAACCACGACAGTCCGCTGTACCGCATCGCTTGGAAGATTGGTCTCGGCGGGCAGCAGGGGACATGGGGTGTGTTGGGTGGATGTGGCGCTGTGGACACGGAGGTCAGGAGGCCTGGCGGTTTCACAATGCTGCTGAGTAGGAGGGGTCAAAACTGAGAGCGATAGCAGGGTGGAGTAGCGGTCGACCCGTGGGCGGGTTTGTCAAGGGAGCATACGTCAACAGCAAAGCGGTCGGTGCTGGGGCTCATTCGTTGGGGCAGGTTGCCAGGGCATGTGAAGCTGCCCATCTGGTGCTGCTGGCCGAGGCCTGCCTCACACCAGCTCCACGCCTTGCCCCTCCACAATCTCGCCCATCTCAAAGGCGCCGATGCCCAGCCCCAGCACCTTGTCCACATCCGAGCGGGAAACCACGATGACCATGCCCACGCCCATGTTGAAGGTGCGGAACATCTCGTCATCCGGCACCTTGCCCGCCTGCGGGGGCGAAAGAGGCAAGCCCACAGCAGGGTGACAACGTGCGCAAGAAGAGGAAAGTCAACTTGTACTCAGCAGTGAGGCTGTGAGCTGCCAGCGCCCTGCCTTCTCAGGTGACCGGGCAAGCTTGCGGCGGCACGTGCGGCGACATGCCGCGCTGCCGCCCCACCTCTTGGATCCACTGGAAGAGCTGCGGCACCTCCCATGCGCTGCGGCGGATGCGGGCGGCCAGGCCCTTGGGCACCACGCGTGGGATGTTCTCGGGAAGCCGCCGCCCGTCATGTGCACCAGGCCGCGGATGTCAGCCGCGCCCACCATCTTCATGCAGTCGCGCACGTAGATGACGGTAGGCGTCAGCAGCGTCAGCCCAAAGCTCGCCCGCTCCAGGGCGCGGTGTCGTGCAGCGAGGTGCCCGACACCTGCGCCCGGGGGGGATAGCAGGGGGTGTTGGGGCGGGCGTGGCAGCAGCCAGCAGACTGGCAGGGGTGCCCTGCGGTTTGCAGCACTGCCCGCGTGCGGCCTTCACCTCCAAGACCTTGCGCACGAGTGAGAAGCCGTTGGAGTGGACGCCGCTGGACTTGAGGCCCAGGATGACGTCACCTGCCTGCAGCGGTGCAGGAGGGGGCCGTGTGCTGGCAGGAGGGGACAGCGCTTGGGCGCCAGGCCTGGCCTCCCCACCCATACAGCATGGCACTGAATGGGGAGCCCTACCCACGCACCCAGCGCCCAGCCCATCGCCGCCGCTGCGGAGCCAGGCCACAGCGCCCACCTGGATGCGGCTGCCGTCGATGACCCGCTCCTTTTGACCGACCCCACCGCAAAGCCGGCCAGGTCGTACTCGCCGGGGAGTAGAAGCCGGGCATCTCCGCGGTCTCGCCCCCAGCAGCACGCAGTCCGACTGGCGGCAGCCCTCCACGATGCCCTTGATCACCTGGGGGCGGGTGACCAGGGCAGGGAAACAGGAAGGGAGGGGGAGCGGGTCGCAAGAGGTGCACGCCGTGTTGGGACGAGAGCGCAGGTGGCGAGCGGCATGTGTGTGCGGAGCCGGCATGGGGATGTGCCAGGGGATCATTCCGCACCGGCCACGGTGCAGGCCGGGTGGATATCGACCCTGAGCGACTGCTGTGGCATAGATAACAAGACCGGCGGCCGTGGCCCGTGGTTTGAGGCGACCGGCTTGGATACCATGCGTGGGGGTGCGCAGGGCAGGCTGGCCCGCGGCAGCAGCATGCACCTGAGCACGCTGCGCTCAGGTGCATGGGGCTTGTGCCCGCGCACCTGCTCCGCGGTGTCCACGTCCAGCTTGCCGCAGGCGAAGTAGTCGAGGAAGAACATGGGCTGCGCGCCGCTGGTGACGATGTCGTTCACGCTCATGGCCACCAGGTCGATGCCCACGGTGTCGTGCTTGCCCATGTCAAACGCAAGCTTCAGCTTGGTGCCCACGCCGTCGGTGCCCGCCACCAGGAACGAGTCGCCTGCAGCCGCGTGCACGGTGGCCCTCGGGAGCGCCCCCAGGAGGGGGAGCGGGGGCGCGCGGGCGCAGCGGGACCGAGGCTGGCCGCCAGCAGGATGCGAATCCCTGCCGCCGCTCACCAAAGGGCACCATGCCGCTGAAGCCGCCAATGTTGGGGTTGAGCTTCTGGATGCGCTTGACCAGCTCGTTGCCAGCATCAATGTCCACGCCAGCATCCTTGTAGCTCAGGCCCTCAGAGGCAGGGGCAGCGGCACAGCGCGCTTGCCGCTTGCATTGCCGCAGCAGCGTCTGCTGGCGAGTTGGCGCCGATGCCGCTGCCCTGCTGCGGGGCTTACACCGCGAGCGCTGCTGGCAAGGCTGCTGCTGGGAACGCAGGGCCCCTGCAAGGCGGCTGTCGCACGATGCATGGCGTCTCGGCAGCTGCACCCGCTGCTAAAATCGGTCACTAGTACTGATGAAGGCAGCGGTAGCGAAGTTACTGTGCTAACTTATGCACACTGGGGGTGAGGCGTGCTTGGAGGCGTGATGGGTTGGGCGACGTGAAAGGCACGCGCCGCAAGACATGCACCAATCCCCAAGCCTTATACTCGCAGCGATGGCCCATGCATCGACATGCTAGCCTCAACTGGCCATGGTACCTCGTTCACAACTCGACTGTACTGTTGGGTTGGAGCTCCCTGTCACCTTGAGGCTGTCCTGCGCCTTACTCGATGGCGAGCTGAGATCGCCAAGGTAGCCTGCCACCAAGCGTTGTCGATCAGTACTCGGAGATCACTCAAGATTTTGAGCAGCGCCCATGCCGCTATCCTGAGCTCCTGGCGCGAACAGCAATAGCGACACGGAGACAGAATGGGCAAAGGGAGCAGCCAAGAGCCGGAGGGCTCGGCCCTTCACGCCGTAGGTAGTCGCGTCTGGGTATGGCGCCAAGCCAGCGGCAGCGGGGACTGGCTGCGCGGCGAGGTGGTCTCGATGAGTGGGCCTCGCCTCAGGGTGCGCTTAGAGGACGGGGAGGAGCGGGAGTGCGCCGCCAGCGACATCCCGTTGCAGAACAGTTCGGCGGCGGGTGTGGAGGTGAGGCGCGGCGGTTGGTGGCACCTGGTTGCCTGGTCCGCAATGTGTGTTGTCTGGGGGAACCCTGGTGCATTGATAGCATGCAGGATGCCAGCCCGCACATTGTGGAATGCAGCCTAGACCATCAAACTGTGCAGCTGGGCCGGCAGCTCAGCAGACCAGCGGTCAGCCCAGCCCTCACCAAGCTCAAGCCGCGCAGACATGTTGGCAAGAGGGGTTAAGCACACGGGCAAAGAGGCAGCGCACCTGAGCCCGTATCTTTGAGCAGGCCGCCTGCCGGGACTGTGCCTACCTGCCAGGCCTGGGCTGTTGGGGAGGCTGCTGCCGCCAATCACACGCCGTGCTTGCTTCCGCGTGCCGCAGGACATGACCACCATGTCGTACCTGAACGAGCCCAGCGTACTGTGGAACCTGAAGGTGCGGTACCAGACGGACGACATCTACACCTACACCGGCTCCATCCTCATCGCCGTCAACCCGTTTGCGCCCATGCCGCACCTTTACGGCCTGCACATGATGGAGCAATACCGGGGTTGAACCTGGGGGAGCTGTCCCCGCACGTGTACGCCATTGCCGACGAGTCGTACCGCCAGATGCGCAAGGAGGGCAGGAGCCAGTCCATCCTGGTGAGCGTGCGCGGCTGCCGGGCTGCGCCCCAGCAACCAGCGTGCATGTGCCGGCACTGCGCCGTCTTGTTGTTCGCAGCGGGGTACTCCCGGCATGCGTGCCTCCTGGCTGCCATGCCGCTGACACGCCAGCGCGCGACTCTGCTGCGCTGCAGGTGAGCGGCGAGTCGGGCGCGGGCAAGACGGAGACGAGCAAGCTGCTGATGCAGTACCTGGCATGGATGGGGGGTACAAGGACGGTGGCGGCCAGCGCGGCGGCGGGCGCAGCGTGGAGCAGCAGGTGCTGGAGAGCAACCCGCTGCTGGAGGCCTTTGGCAACGCCAAGACGGTGCGCAACGACAACTCCTCACGCTTCGGCAAGTTCACCGAGATCCAGTTCAACGCACAGGGCGCATCTCAGGTGGGGCGACGCGTGGGTGGGGCACCCGGCTGCAGACACGTAGGCCAGCCGGGCTGCTTGCTGCTCCTGCCGCTCATCCCAGCACCCCGGCACCAGGGCTGCATCGGCATGGGCACGATGGCGACCAGCCACGCCTTGCTGCGCTCCCCCTGCTGCCCATGCCTGCCCTCAGGTGCCGCCATCCGCACCTACCTGCTGGAGCGGTCGCGCGTGGTGAGCCTGAACGACCCCGAGCGCAACTACCACGTCTTCTACCAGGTGAAGGGGCGGCGGCGGTCGGTGGGCGCCGACGGCCAGCTCTCTGGTTGTGGGCCAGGGGGCTGAGCGATGGAGAGCGGTGGGAGGGCTGCGGCCCTGGAGCCGCCAGCTGGTGCCCGCTGGCACTGCTGGCCACCTGGCTTCCCAGCGCCGTCTCCCCTTCCCCCGCCCACCCACCCACCCCCGCAGCTGTGCGACGGCGCCAGCGAGGCTGAGCGTGCCGCGCTGCGCCTCAAGCCCGCCAAGCAGTTCCGCTACCTCAACCAGTCGGCCTGCTTCGACCTGCGCGGTGTGAGCAACGCGGAGGAGTACCGGCGCACGCGGCGCTCCATGGGCGTGGTGGGCATCCCGGAGGGCGAGCAGGACGCCGTGTTCCGCTGCGTGGCCGCAGTGCTGCACCTGGGTAACGTCACCTTTGCCGACAGCGCGGCCGACGGCGCCGACGCCTCGGCGGTGCAGCCCGCGGCCGAGGAGCACCTGGAGGCGGCTGCCGCGCTGCTGGGCGTGGAGGGGGAGGGGCTGCGCAAGGCGCTGACCACCCGCACGCGGCACACGCCCGACGGCGCCATCGTGTCGCCCATCGACGTCAAGGCGGCGGCGGACAACCGCGACTCCCTGGCCAAGACCATCTACTCCCGCATGTTCGACTGGCTGGTGGAGAAGATCAACACCGCCATCGGGCAGGACGCGGGCGCCGCCAGCCTCATCGGCGTGCTGGACATCTACGGTAGGGGGGGGGGGGGGTGGGGGGCTTCCTGGGGGGGGACGGGCTCATGCTCTTATCTGCGCTGCTCTTTCCCGCGCACGATTCAGCAAACGGCGGCATGCCTGCCTCTGCTGGGCTGAGCGAGCCCCCTGCGCCGACGCCGCGCCGCGCTGCAGGCTTTGAGCAGTTCCAGGAGAACGACTTTGAGCAGTTCTGCATCAACCTGGCCAACGAGAAGCTGCAGCAGCACTTCAACCAGCACGTGTTCAAGATGGAGCAGGTGGGGCGTGCGGTGGGGCCGCAGGGGGCGCACCCCGCCGCCGCCGCGGGCCTGTTGCTCGGCTGGCGCCCACGTCGTGGTGCGGTGTGTGTGCGTTGCAGGCCGAGTACGAGCGGGAGGCGATTGAGTGGAGCTACATCGAGTTTGTGGACAACCAGGATGTGCTGGACCTGATTGAGGCGCGCATGGGCATACTGGACCTGCTGGACGAGAGCTGCCGCTTCCCAAAGGTGCGGCGTGTGCTCTTGCTGCGGCAGGGAGGGTGGGTGCGGAAGGAGGCAGTGGTGGGCAGCCTGACGGCAGCAGCGCTCGGCAAACAAGCAGCAGCAGCCTCTTTGGGAGGGCAGCATGTGCAGTGGAGCGCTGCGCACCCTGCCCAGGCGACAGTGCAGTGCGTGGCGCGCCCAGCAGCGTCGCCGCCTCCCGCCGCCCCCGCGCGCAGGCCACCCACGAGGACTTTGCCACCAAGCTGTACGGCGCCCCCAGCGTGGCCGACAGCCGCCGCTTCTCAAGCCCAAGCTGTCGCGCACCGACTTCACCATCGACCACTACGCAGGCAAGCGGCGGCTGCTGCGGGGGGGACAAGGCGGGGCCGCAGCGACGCTGTGCGGTGCGCCTGCCGGCTCCCGGCTGGCCCGCCGACACGCCGCCCCTTCCTGCCCCCAGGCGCCGTCACGTACAAGACTGACAACTTCCTGGTGAAGAACCGCGACTTTGTGGTGGCGGAGCACCAGGCGCTGCTGGGGGCCTCGTGCCACGACTTTGTGCGCGCGCTCTTCCCCCGACGCCGACGGCGGCGAGCCGGGCGGCAAGGGCGGCGGCAGGGGCGCCTCCCTCTCCGCCTACCGCTTCTCCTCGGTGGGCTCCCGCTTCAAGCGCCAGCTGGGCGAGCTGATGGAGGCGCTGCACCGCATGGAGCCCCACTACATCCGCTGCATCAAGCCCAACTCCTTCAACCGGCCCATGGACTTTGAGAACATGAACGTGCTGCACCAGGTGCGCCCGCCGCGGCAACGCCGACGGGGCTGCCAGCACGCGTGCGCGCGCGCCGGGGCTGCATGGGGCAGCCGCATCTGCTCCGCCCGCGGTGTTCACCTGCCGTGCCCATGAGCTCACCATGCCGCGCCGCCACCGCGTGCCTTCGCCTCGCCTCTGACTGGCCGCCGTCCTCACTGCGCCTGCCCTCTGCGCGGCGTGCAGCTGCGCTGCGGCGGCGTGCTGGAGGCGGTGCGCATCTCGTGTGCGGGCTACCCCACCAAGCTGCCCTTCCTGGACTTCATCGACCACTTCTGGATGCTGGGCCTGGACGCGGCGGCGGCGGCCGACGACCGCGAGTACGTGCGCGGCGTGCTGAGGGCGGTGCTGGGGGACCAGGGCTGGCAGCTGGGCAAGTCCAAGGTGGGCGCGGCGCATGGAGCAAGGGGAGAGAAGGGGGTGGGGGCAGCTGGATGGCCAGCATGCTATGCACCAGGATGCCTGGCGTGGCTGTCGCAGCGCACAGTTGCGGTCAAGGCCCCACTGCTGCCCAGCAGGCAGCGCAGCGCGTGGCCGGCAAGCACCCCCACCCTGCTCATGCTGCAGGTGTTCCTGCGTGCCGGCAAGATGGCCGAGCTGGACAAGCGCAAGATGGAGGTGCAGCACGAAGCGGCCGCAGCGATCCAGCGCCACGTGCGGGGCCACCTGGCCCGCAGGCGCTACGCCGCCACGCGCCGCGCGGTGCTCACGCTGCAGGCCGCCGCGCGCGGCATGGCGGCGCGCAGCCTGGCCCGCAGCCTGCGGCGCCAGCGCGCGGCCACGCTCATCCAGGCGTACGTGCGCCGCTGGCGCGCGCGCACCGCCTTCCTGGCGACGCTGCGTGCGACGCTGGCGGTGCAGGCTGCGTACCGCGGCTGGCGCGCCCGCCTGGCCGCCCGGGACATCAAGCAGCACCACGCCGCGCTGGTCATCCAGAGCCAGTGGCGGCGGCACCGCGCGCAGGCGTCGTACCTGCGGTACCGCCGGGGGTGGTGGCGGCGCAGGTGGGCGCCTGGCTGCGCGCTGCCTGGCCCGGCTGGTGCCAGAAACTGCCCATCTGGACGCTGCTGTGCCCCTTGCCCCCACTCACCCCACCCCCGATTTCCATTCGCAGACACTCTGGCGCGGCAAGTGCGCGCGGCGCGAGCTGCGGCGGCGGCGCACCGAGGCGCGGGAGGCGGGGCGCCTGCTGCAGGACAAGCAGGCGCTGGAGGTGAAGCTGCGGGAGGTGCAGAACGTGCTGGAGACGGTGCAGAACCAGCGCAACGAGCTGCGCCAGCAGATGAAGGTGGGCATGGGGAGGGCGGGGGTAAAGCGGGGTAGGTGGGGAGGGGCCGCGTGCGCTGCATTTCTTGGCACCCTGCTCAGCGCCCTGCCAAGCAAGCGTGGATTCAAAGGGCGGCTCCCCTTCAAGGCCCTCCTGATGCTGGCAGCCCACTCACGCCCGGCCGCTGCTGCTCCCTCTCCTCGCTGCAGGAGGAGAGGACGCAGCGCGAGGCGGCCGAGGCCCAGGTCAGGGAGCTGCAGGGTTCGCTGGAGCAGAAGGCGGCGGCGGCGGCGGCCAGCAGCGCGGCGGCCATGGCGGCCGAGGCTGCGCGGCGGCAGGCCGCGGAGGCGGAGCTGGCGGCGGCGCGGCAGCAGCTGGCGGCCAGCACGCAGAGCGCAGCGGTGGAGCGGCAGCAGCTGGGCGCGGAGGTGGAGGGGCTGCGGGGCCGGGTGACGGCATTGGAGCGCCAGAAGAGCGAGCTGGAGGTGGGCGGGCCGCCGTGCCGGCCCGGCGAGCGCCCCTCCTTCCTGTGCCGCGTGCTGTGGTCTACATCTGGGTCTACATCTGGGCGGCCCACGCTGTGCCCCCCCCCCCCATCCGCGCCGCAGTCCAAGGCGGCTGCGGAGCGCGAGGACCTGCTCAAGCGGCTGAACAACGCGGTGGGGCAGCGCAACGCGGCGCGCGAGGAGGCCCTCATGCTGGAGGCCAAGCTGAAGCAGGTGCAGGAGGAGGTGGAGGCGGGCGGCTGCTGCCGGCAGCTGGCGCCGCCGCCGCCGCCGGACGGCCGCAGCCGCGGCAACGCCCGGGCATGGTGACCCCGCCGCCCGCGGGCGCTGGCGCCGCCGAGGAGGGCGTGTACGACCGCATGCGCCGCTTCATGCAGCAGATCCCGGGCGCATCACCGGGACGGGAGGGCACGCCCCTGGCCACACCCCTGGGTGAGCCGCGGCGGTCGCTCCCGCCACGTCTGTGCAGCCAGCAGACCAGCTGCTTGTGTTTGTGTTTAGCTGCGCCGCTGGCTCAAGCTTCAGCGTGGTTGCCCACTGGCATGAACCCTCCCTCTGCAGCAGGCGGCCCCCCTCCTCGGAGCCCCTGTCGGAGATGGACCGGCGCCAGCGCGAGCTGTACGCCAAGCAGCAGGCGCTGCTGCGGGAGCAGCGCACCGCGGACCAGGAGAAGCTGCTGGCCGCCATCGGCGAACCTGGGCTTCCACGGCGGGCGCCCCGTGGCGGCGGTGGTCGTCTTCCGCTGCTGCCTGCAGTGGAAGACGTTCCAGGCGGACCGCACGCCGCTCTTCGACCGCATCATCGCCACCATGGGCTCCCAGGTGGGAAGTTGGGGCTGGTTGCGGGTGCGCGCGTGTGGCCGTGCAGGTGTGGGCGGCAAAGGGGCGCAGGCCTCGAGTTCCTTTGCTGCGCATGCCTTGTTGCATGGGCCCCCTTGATGAACCCCCCTTGTGCCGCAGGTGGAGGCGCACCAGGAGAGCAACCAGCACCTGGCCTACTGGCTGTCCAACACCGTCACGCTGCTGTACCTCATGCAGAAGCACGTCAAGCCCGCCAGCGGCGGCGGCTACGCGGCGCGCATCAAGGCCTCGGGGCAGCAGGTGTGTGTGGGGCGGGGGGCGCGCAGGCGGCTCCCCGCACGCTTCACGCGCCTGGGGCTCCCCCTGATGCTCAGCCGGCTTGGTGCGCGGCTGGCCCCCGCCCGCGCAGGTGACGCGCGGCCTGTTTGGCAACAGCAAGAGCAGCTTCACCTCCTTCTTCTCCCGCACCGGCTATGGCGGCGGCTCCCCGCGGGCGGCGAGGCCTCCATCCACGGCGGCGCGCATGGCGGCCTGCGCCAGGTGCCCCGCCTGCATGCCCCGCTGTGCTGCTCCTGGGCCGCTCTGCAGCGCTGCTGCCGCCCTGCGCACCGGGCTGGCAGCCGGGAGGCAGGCAGGGCTGTCTCACCGGCTGCTGGCGCTCGCCGTCGCCGCCCGGCCGCTGCAGGTGGAGGCCAAGTACCCGGCGCTGCTGTTCAAGCAGCAGCTGGACGCGTTTGTGCAGAAGATCTTCCCCATGCTGCGTGACAACGTGAAGAGGGAGATCACGCCGCAGCTGGCCGCCTGCATCCATGCGCCGCGCCAGCCCGGCGCACGCGGCGCACGCCGGACCACCAGCGGCGCAGCGGCGGCGGCGGCGGCGGCCAGCGCGGAGGCGCAGCCGGGCACGCCTGGCACGCCCGGCACGTCGCGCGGCTCGGCGGCAGGGGCCAGCGCGGACGGCGGCCTGTCCCCGCATTGGGGCAACATTTTGCGCGTGTTTGACACGCTGCTGGCCACGCTGCGGGAGAGCCACGTGCCGCCCTTCCTGGTGCAGAAGCTGTTTGAGCAGCTGCTGTCCTTTGTCAACGTGCAGCTGTTCAACCAGCTGCTGCTGCGCCGCGAGTGCTGCTCCTTCTCCAACGGCGAGTACGTCAAGGCGGGGCTCAGCGAGGTGGAGCAGTGGATTGCCGGCGCTGGCGAGGAGTGGGTGAGGCGCTGCGCGGGTGGCGGGGGGTGGGGGGGGAGACATGCTGGGCAGCCTTGCGGGGGATGGCGGTTAGGAGAAGGAGCACGCATTCAAGGAGCAGGGACAGGAGCAGGCCGAGTGGCTGGGGCCTGCCGCAGCTGGATGGCCTGGCCAGCTGCCCTTTCACTTGAGGTGATGGGCGATGCTGTGCCCCATCGCTGTGCTGTCACCCAACTCCCCCCCCAGATGGGCGAGTCCCTCAACGCGCTGTCCCACATCCGCCAGGCCGTCACCTTCCTGGTCATCCACCAGAAGCACCGCAAGAGCTTCCGGGAGATCACCGAGGACCTGTGCGGGAACCTGTCGGTGCAGCAGCTGTACCGCATCTCCACCATGTACTGGGACGACAGGTGGGCGAGGGGGAGGGGGCGCTGGGGGCGCAGGAGCGCAGGGGTCATGACGCAGGGGCAGTGGTGCAAGTGGCCGGGCGCTACTGTACCAAGCCTTGGGATCTGCTGCCTGCACAGCGCGTGCCTGCCTGTCGCGCTGCCCACCCTCCTGCCTATCCGGTTGGCACCGCGCAGGTACAACACGGAGACGGTGAGCCCCGACGTGCTGGCCCAGATGAAGCGCGCGATGCAGGAGAGCAGCCACAACGCCGCCTCCCACTCCTTCCTGCTGGACGACGACAGCGCCATCCCCTTCGGCCAGGCGGACGTGGAGCGCATGGTGGACGACAAGGCGAGTGTGTGTGTGGAGGGGGGCAGTTTGGGGGATGGATGGGGCGCAGGGTGGGCGTTCAAATACGAGGGGCAGGCCCAGCAGGGCGCTGCAGGCCTTGACCTGCCTGCCTTGCTCATGCACATACGTTGCATCCACCCTTGCAGGACCTGCTTGGGGAAACACCGGTGCCGAGACAGCTCAAGGACCAGCCGTCCTTCAGTTTCCTGCAGAAGAAGCTGGAGATGGCGCTGCAAGCAGCTGCATGACGGGCAGCCCTTGCTGCGCCGGAGGCTGCTTGTGCCACCCTGTCGGCTTGCCATTTGTGTTGCTTACTCTCGCGCTAAACGCTTGCCACCCTGACCCACCTTGTTTACCCTTCTCTCGCATCCGAAGACTTCCTTGCTCGCTGCATAATGTAAATCAGCTTTGCGATAAACTAAGCATGCACATCGCGCGTGAAGCATGCTGCCACTGCCGACATGGATTGATGTGCTGGATTGATTGAGGCGACTGGCCGGCTTGCTCCAGACGTATGCAGCTGCACCTTGCCTTTCGTCATTGACACCGACCGCACGTATGGACGGGTGGGGTGCAGACTGGGGAGAGCCGCGTGGTCCGCAACCTTCCAGTGGGGATGTTGTGGCGGCTCCGGCTTCATCCGAGGTGACAATGCTTGTTGACTCACAATGGTGGCCTTAGCTGCACCCTCATGGGTATGATCACTTCGTGGCGCTTGTTCCCCGCGTTTGCAGCGCCCTCCGCGGAGCCTGCCTGGTCCAGCGGGACGCCTCAATGTTGCGCGACCAGCCGCCAGTGCTGTTTCAGTGGGTGGTGGGAGCGGCGTGCTGAGCGGCGGGGTTGCACCTGCAACTGTGGAGGGCGACCCAGACTTTCAGTCCCCTGCCTGGATACAAGCGCTACAGGACGTGGATGCTGCTGGTTTCGACGGTGTGTGTGTCAGGTGGCCTGCTGGGTGCTGCAAGTTATGTTGTGGGTTGTGCGCGGCCAGGCAGTGTTTCATTACAGCTCTTCTGCGCCGCGACCTGCAGAGGAGCAGGAGCCGTTCAAGGGCAACACCGTGCGCGTGGCAAACAACATGCAGGAGAGCGGTCGGCTGAACCGCTTGCTTGCAGTCGTCGCGGCGGTGAAGCCGTGCTACTCTGGAGAGGCGTTTGTGCGGCTCAAGGACCCCACCGGCTCCATCGGCGGCACGCTGACGAGGGCAGTGCTGGAGGGCGAGCCTGGCTTGAAGCGGGCGCGGTGGTGATGCTCCGCCGCGTCGCCGTGCTGCGCATGCCGCCACCCTGCAGCCTGAACCACCTGTGCATTGCGCTGGACTCGGTGCTGCAAGTCGTGGCGCCCAGCGCAGGCGGCTCCCGGCCAGCCGCAGCGCAGGAGCAGCCCTGCCGCCTGCCTGCGACGCTCGTTCCGCCACATCCGCCCGGTTCAGCGCCACACGCAGCGCTGCCACGGTCATTGCCGCTGCCTGCTTTGCCAGAGAACCAGGCGGGTGCAGCAGCTGTGCCACCAGCGGCTCCAGCCTCCAGTTTTGCATGGCCATCGCTGGGAGCCGCGCCAGCAGGCAGGCCACCCCACCCTCTGCCAGACGCGCAGCAGGGCCCCCAGCAGAAGAGAGCGGCGCAGCAGAAGCAGCCGCCCAGCCCCAGCTTTGCCTGGCCGTCCTTGAGTGCTGGCATGCCGGGAGCCGGCCTCCAGCAGCAGCAGCAGCAGCAGCAGCAGCAGCAGCAGCAGCAGCAGGGAATGGGTCCCCCGCTGCCGGTGCGGCCAGCTGTGCGCCTCCAGCAGCAGCCCCAGGCCAGCGAGTCAATCAACTTTTCCGTGCCGGCCATGTCTGGACACGCGCAGCCGCGCCCTGCCTGTCAGGATGACGCGACCACTGGAAGCAGGGCTCAGCTGCCTCGGCCCGTGCCCTCGGCGAATGCGGGTGCAGCGCCAGCCGGCTGGCTTCAGGGCCTGCTGGCGGAGGTGGACTTTGACCCCTTTGCCAGCCAGCCCAGCCAGGCGCCTGCCTCTGAGCAGGGCCGTCCCGCGCTGGCCACCCGCCAACCCAACGCACACGGCGCGCAGCACCTCCCCACTTTGGCCCCCGGGCAGGCAGCCAAGCGGCAGTGCGCTGGGCCCGACCATGCCCACCCGCAGCCTCCACAGCAGCAGCAGCAGCAGAGGTGGGCAGCAGGCGGGGTGGTGTTTGGGGAGGCCGATGAGCTGGACCTGGACGACTGAGGCACAGCCGCTGCGTGGCATGCTGTCCCCGCACTGCAAGAGCCACATGTCAGCACACAACGTTGACAACCGAGTAAGGCGACATGCCGGCCCGCACGTCGCAGCAGGGCTGGCCAGTTGCTTGCACAGCGGTGCACTTGAGCGTGTGCAGTGCCGGCGAGGCCAGGGCGGCGTCACACAGGGACTGCAGGTTGAGCGGGGCTTGGTTGCCGGAGATGTCCAGCTCCTCCAGGGAGCTCATCTGCGGACCAGCCAAGCAAGCAGCGGCGCCGCCTCAGCAGCCGCCCGCGCTGGGGCCCGCCCGTGCCCCTGCAAACCCGCCCCTGCTACCCAACCCACCCTCACACATGTGCTCCTCACCAGCGGCAGCAGGGGCTCCAGGGTGCCGTCGGCCACCCGCAACTGGCTCGCGCACAGCACACGCAGGGAGGAGCGCGAGGGCCCCGCCGCAAGCGCCTCCAGCGCCGCCCCTGTCATCTGTGGGTTGGCCGCCACTGTCACCTCTTGCAGCTGCAGGGTGGCCAGCAGGCCGGCCACGTGCGCATCCGCCAGCTGGCAGTCGCCCACGTCCAGCACCCGCAGGCGGGCGAGGGCGGTGAGGGCGTGCAGGCTGGCCAGGCCCGGGTTGTCTGCCAGGTCGAGGCGGGTGAGGGAGGTCAGGGCCGCCAGCGTGGCCACAGCGCCCGAGGCCAACCCACAGCCCTGGGCGCTGCGTCACAAGCAGGCGCGGGGTGGCGACGGCTCGCTGGCGGCAAACTGGCTGCCCCTGAGCCGATCTGGTGCATGGCGAAGGCGCGGAACGAGTGCAGCAGACCCCGCAACTCTCGCGCCCTCTGTGCACCCTCGCACACGTGTGCGCGCACGCCTGCGCCCCCACCTCTCCCCCACACACACACACACACAACTTCGTCTCACCTCAGGCTGCGCAGGGCAGTCAGTCTTGACAGATGATGAAATGCCGCGGGGCCGCAGGCGCGAGGGCAGCCGCGGATGTCAAGCGCCGTGAGCTTCGCCAGCGCTCCCCCAAGCAGCGGGATCAGCGACGGCCCGCTCATCTGGTTGCTGCGGCCGCGGCAGGGGGAAAGGGGGGGTGTCTCATGAGTGATAGACGCGACCCAGTGGGCACACCATCCTATAAGCATCAGTTGGGCAGATCATAAGCTGGCGGCACCTGTACGCAAGGTCCAGGGACCGCAGGTTGGGCAGCAGGCTGAGCGCCGTGGCGCCGTCCTGTGACACGCCGTGCCCGCCCTGCAGGGCCAGCGCCGTCAGGCTGCCTGCCAGGCGGGTGATGCCCCGCAGCCCGTCGTCGGTCAGGCAGCGGCTGGCTGAGATGTCCAGGCACTGCAGGCTGCTGAACTGCGAGAAGAGGCAGCAGAAGTCGTCGTCGCCGGTGAAGGAGCAGCGCAGCGCCAGCGACGTCAGCTGCACAGCGCAGCCAATGTCAAACGGCTGCTGGGCCTGAGCCACTGCAGCAGGGGGGCGCCATTCAAGGGGTCCATTCTATGACCTGTTTAAGCAAGGAATGCGGCAGCAAGGGAGCCGGCGGCCTGTTTGCGTGAGAAGGGGCGGTCACCTGTGCAGCGCACCGCCCGGTCCAGAGAAAGGTGCACCAACCGGCGGGCGGCGGCAACAACCGTCGCCAGGTCAGCCGCAATGTCCTGCACACTCGCAATGGCAGTGCATGAGACCATCAGCAAGCCACGCGCAAGCCAAGCCGGGCTGCGCAATGCCGGGTGGTACACGCACCTGTCTGTGGAACTGGGAGAGGTGCAGCGACGTTAGTGTGGTGCATGCCGCCAAGGGGCCGACCGACAGCCCAGGGGCTGGGTCGCCATCCAGTTCACAGCAGAGACACGTGAGGGGCAGCTGGGCAAGCTGCTGGAAGAGGTGGGGGATGTCGGCTGGCAGCTGTGCAGCGCAAGCTGGCTGAGGAATCGGCAGGCTGCCAAGGCACTCAGCACGGTGTCGGTGAGGCGGCAGTGGTGCAACTCGACGCTCCTCAGCTGAACCCAGCGACGCAGGGTGGCCTGCACTGCATTCAATGGTGGGTCAACCGGCGAATAAACCAGGCGGCAACCTCTTGGAGACGCACCTCCGGGCGGGCACCGAAAGGTGGACACCGCCGCACAGCGGCGTCTACAGCGGCACGCCAATGGGTGTTTAGCAACCTACACGCCGCTAGCGTACGTAGAAGCTGATGCCGAGGCAGAGTTTCAAGGCTTGCAACCATACAGGACAAGGGGTGTAGGGGGAGCGAACCCCACGTTCCCATCGCAGCGTTCTCTACGGCTGGATCTGGTACAAGTGGCATAATGACACAAAATACAAACATTGGCGTTGCCCGAGACACGCCTGGCCCCTTACTGGCTGTCCTTTCATGGTCCGTCACAGCGGCAGCAGCATGATGGACGACAATCAGCCCTCCATGCTTCCCAACGTAGCGGCTAGGTATTCTTGCAGCTGACTGCATGCAAAGCCGAAGGCTGGGGGCGCCAAAGCTTCAAGCAGAGACATACTGCAGACGCAAAGGCTCCGCTGAACCTTTCGTCGGAGTCGGACGGATCGCCTCCTGAACTGAGCTCTGCACTTCGACACTGTCGTGACAGGAGGTTAAGTATAGCGTGAGGTGGGTATGGTCGTGTAAAATCAATATCAGGGCCCCTCTCCCAGGGCCCCCTTGAGGACTTTGGCCGACGTCGGCATTGCTGACCTGGCGCCGGAGCAAACTCGCCATCGATGCTTATGCAAACCGCAGAGGCCTGTGTTACCGAGGATTGCACCTCCCACGATTTTTAACTGCTCGTAACAAGCGATTGGGCCTGACTTGCAAACCCCATAGTTCCTACTTGCAACCCGGCAGCAGTAGAACGCCTCCCTCAAAATATAGTGCATTGGAAGCGGGGTGGTGCGGGTACAGCGCCCGGCATGGTCTTCTCCGCTAGTTGAAGGCCCGGGCGCCTGCAGTCCCGCACTTGGAGCCGCGATGTCCCTTCCTAATGGGAACGGCAGCTTGGGCAGCGAGGATGGCTCGGATCACCCGCCGCTGTTTTCGCGGCTGGCCAGCGGTGCCCGCCGAAGAGCAGCGGCCGCGGGCAGCGCCACAGCCAACGCTCTGTCGGGTGCAAAGGACAGCCTCGACTCTATGCGCGACGGGGCTCAGAAGATTGCCAACAGGATGGACAAATGGGCAGCAGATGGAGTGGTGCGCCTGGCCGCTGAGCCCCCTGCTTGTATGGCTGCAGCGGCACTGCGGGCGCCGGCACCCTCTCCCAAGTGGCTCCAAACACGCGTGGGCTGCAAGCCACCCCCCTGCGCCCCCCTTTGCCCTGCCCTGCGCAGGTTGGGCGCACCTTCCGCTTCAAGGAGCGGTCGGCCAAGTTCACCAGCGAGCTGCGGGCGGGGCTGATCACCTTCCTCATGGTGGGGCTGCGGCGGCGGCGGAGGGGGCTGGCGGGCGGGCAGGGCTGGGGCAGAGCCGGGGCCTTGCGCTGGAACCGTCATTGTCACACACAGCAAGCAGGTGCCGGCCGAAGGCGGCACGGATGTGCACCTGAGAGCCCCCACCACCACCACACGCACCAACCCACACACACACACATGAACAACAACACCTCTTCTTCTTTTTACCCGCCCTTGGACCCCCTCCCCCATCCCAGGTGTCCTACATCCTGGTGGTGAACCCTCCATCCTGATCACCACAGGCGGCACCTGCGACCCCGCCACGGTCTGCTCGGTGAGCGGGCGCCGAGCTGCGCAGCAGCGCCCTGCTCGCTGCCACAGCCGCGCGGCGCAGCTGGCGCCCTGCCCCCACGCACGCGCCGACCCTGCGCCGCTGAACCCACGGTTGGTCCCTTGTGCTCCACCCCCCAGCCGGAGAGCTACGACCTGCTTGGGGAGCAGTGCCTGGCCAACCCCGCCGACCCCGGCGCCGAGGCGTGCATGCAGCAGCTGGCGCGCAGCCTGATCACCGCCACCGCCGCCTCCTCCCTCATCTCCACCTTCTTCATCGGCTTCTTCGGCAACCTGCCCCTGGCCCTGGCGCCCGGCATAGGTGGGGGAGAGGGAGGGGCGGCGGGCCGGGCTGCCCAGGGGGCGGGGGTGGCGAGGCGAGGGGCTGGGGTTCCTCCAGGCCCCTCCAGGACCGGCGGGATGCGGCCGGAGGGCGAGGGGCGGGGGCGGCTGGTGCGTTGCCAGCGCTGCCGGCCTCCGCCTCCGAGGGCTGACAGGTGTCGTCTCCCGCCGCCCTGCCTGTGGCCCCCCAGGCATCACCGCGTACGTGTCGTACCAGGTGGTGGGGCAGTACGGCGCCGGCCAGCTGTCCTTCTCCCAGACCATGACCGCCGTGTTTGTGGAGGGCTTCATCTTCATGGTGCTGTCGGTGTCGGGGGTGCGCGGCGGCATCATAAAGTACATGCCCAAGAGCATCGCCATGGCCTCCTCGGGTGGGCGGGGGCGGCGGCGTGGCTGCAGGGGGCGCTGGGCAGTGCCCTGCATTGCGAGCGCAGCCGGCCCGGGTGCTCTTGGTGCGGGGCTGGCAGCCGTGCTTCTCACATCTGCTGCACTCCCCTCTGCTGTGCCGCCTCTCGTCTGCTGCCCTTCTCATGTGCGCCCCCCTCACCCCCTGCAGTGGGCATCGGCATGCTGCTGGCCTTCACCGGGCTGCGCAACCTGGGCCTCATCGTGTACGACTCGGCCACGCTGCTCACGCTGGGCGGCTGCCCCACAAACCGCCGCAACTACCTGTACGCGTTTGACGCCCCCATCACACCCGCCTCCTTCGCCGCCCTCAACTTCACCGCCCTGCCGCCCCCGGCCTCAGTCTACGGCTGCGTGTCGGACTCGGTGAGGGGCGGGGGCCTGGCGGTCGTCAAGGCTGTTGGCAGAGCGGGGGCGCAGCTCGCACCTCAAGGGCCAGGCTTGTGTTGGGGGCGTGCCTGTGGTGAGGCCTGCGCGCTGCCTGGCTCATGCCCCCCCAGATGCGCTCCCCACCATGTGGCTGGGCGTGGCGGGCGGCTTCCTCATGTGCATCCTGCTCTACATGGGGGTCAAGGGCTCACTCATCCTGGGCATCATGTGAGGAGCAGGGGGTGGGGGTGTTGCGCATATTCCACCCTGGCTCGTGGCCACCACAGAGAGGAGGGACTTCCGCCAGCACGGCCCCCTCCCCCCCCCCATTCCGCTCAGTCTTCCCATGCATCCCCCCCAATTTGCTTGTGTCGGCGCAGCTTTGTCACCGTCATCTCCTGGATCCCCGGCCACGGCGCCTCCTACCTGGGCGCCTCCTCCCCCATCCCGGCGGCGAGCAGCGGCTGCAGGTGTTCAAGCAGGTGGTGGCGGCGCCCACGCTGGACGCCACCGGCCTCGCCTGGGACTGGTCCGCATTCAACGACGGCAGGCTCTGGCTCGCGCTCTTCACATTCCTGTGAGGGGCCACGCCGGGGGTGGGGGGGGGGGGGGGTGGGGGCGCATGAGCCAGCTCCAACTGCTGGGAGCAGCGCTCCGTGTGGAGCACGGTTGAGGCGCCGCCAGTTGCGCAGCTGCAACTGCCCCCCTTCCTGACAACCCCCCGCGCCCCTCAGCTACATCGACCTGCTGGACTGCACCGGCACCCTGCTGTCCATGGCGCGCCTCATGGACTTCTACATGCCCGGCTTCCTCTCCGACTCCAGCGAGTTCCCGGGCCAGATGTGGGCCTTCCTGTCAGACGGCATCGGCATCGTGTCGGGCTCCATGATGGGCACCACCTCCCTCACAGTCTTCATCGAAAGCGCGGCGGGCATCGAGGACGGCGGGCGCACGGGGCTGACGGGTGGGCAGCCGCGCACGGCGGGGCGGCTGATCTGCGGCGCAGGGGGCAGCCGTGCCTAGGGGGCGGCAGCCTGAGGGGCGCCTCGCGCGCATCGCCGAGAGGTTGCTGCTGCCACCGGCCCATGCGCGCCTGCCCCCCCGCAGCCGTGGTGGTCTCCTTCTTCTTCCTGGCCTCCCTCTTCTTCTCCCCCATCATCGCCTCCATCCCCCTACGCCACCGGCCCCGCCCTCGTCCTGGTGGGCACCATCCTGCTGGGCCACATCGCCCACATCGAGTGGGACGACATCGGCGTCGCCATCCCAGCCTTCCTCACCATGGTCCTCATGCCCTTCACATACTCGGGTGGGCAGCGCGGCGGGGGCAGCGCGGCGGCGCAGCGCGCACCGGACCCCAGCACAGGGTGGCTGTGCAGGCCTTGTCCGGCGTAACCGCATGTTGGAAGCCGCGTGGCCCAAGCCCTCCCCCCTCCAGTGGCCTACGGCGTGATTGCGGGCCTCGCCTCCTACCTCGCCATCAACGGCCCCTTCTGGGCAGCAGACTACGTGCGCCGCCGCTGGTGGCCCCCATCAGCGGCCAGCTCGCCGCGCTCGCTGCGCGCGCGCCGCAGGTGGGCGGCCGGGGCTCTGGGTGCGGCCCCTGGCAGGCCCCGGTGGTGGGGGCCCGGGCGCGAGAGCAGGGTGAAGCCCGCATGCCCTGCCTGTCCCTCTGCCGGTTGCGCGTCCAGATGCACCCGCTGCAGCCCTGTCGTGTCCTGTCTCTGCCGCTGTCTGAAGCAGCGTGCGGGTGGCACCGCCGTTGCGTGCGCAGGTCCAAGACGGGCTACCACATGCGCAAGACGTTTGGCCCCCCGGCGACCCGCCCTCGCGCGCCGACAGCTTTGTGGGGGGCCCTGGTACGACGACTCGTACCACTCCCAGGACACGCGCCGCTCAGCCCTGCCCACCCACCTGCTGCCCGGGGCGGCGCCGCCGCCTCGCTGCACGCCTCCGTGCAGCCGCCGGGCGCAGCGCGCCGCCCTCCCTGGTCAACCTCTTCTTTCCAGAGAGCAGCGTGCGGGGGGCCCACAAACGGCAGCGGGCGCGCCGCACAGCTGGGCGGCTACGGACGCTCCGGCTCCTCGCACGGGGTGAGGCGCGGCGCTGGGGGAGGCAGGGGCTGCACCTGCAGAGCTTTGTGGGTGGCGTGCTGCTGCCGTGCTGCTGCAGTGTCTGGGTTGTGTGAGCCCAAAGGCCGCCGCCTGCCTGCCCGCCCGCCTGGCAGGATGGCGAGGTGGCGGCGGGGGCCCCCTTGGCACCCTGTACCGCAAGTCGTACAGCATGCACTCACCCGGCCGCTCCGAGGCCCCGGGCGCGGCGGCGGCCTGGGCGGCCGCACCCTCCACCGCTCGCTCACAGACATGGCGGGCGGGGGGAAGGCGGGCCCTCTGGGTTCCCCCTCAGCGCGGGGGTCCCCGGGGAGAGCGTCGCAGCAGCAGCCCGCAGCCCGCCAGCGCCAGCCCGCGGCCGGCCCTGCCGCACGGCCGCCTGCGCATGCAGCGATCACGCACCTTCAGGTGATCAGAGGGGGCGGTGGGGGACCCAGGTGTGTGGGTTTGCGTGCTGGGTTCGTGTCAGCCCTCGCCTGCCTGCTGTCCTGCCTGATGGGCTCTGTCGGCGCCGCCCCCCACACACACACACCCCTCAGCCACGGCGTGAGCAACCTGGGTGCGAATGACGAGCTGGAGCTGAGGCACAGCAGCAGCGCGCACGGCGGCGACCTCTTCAAGCTCTTCCCAGGTGGGCTGGCAGCGGCCAGCGAGCAGCCCAGGCATGGCGGGCCGCGCTCCTGCCCGTTGCATTCAACAGCCCTGCCCCAGTCAAGCCATGCTCAGCTCTCCCCCCCCCCCCTCTTCCCGCCCTGACAGACGCGCCCGACCTCGCTGGCTCTGGCAGCAGCGGCGGGGCGGGCGGCGTGGGCAGCGCCTCCTTCAAGCTCTTTGGCGACGTCGAGCCGCTGCCGCTGGAGCCTGGTGGGGAGGAGCCCGGCGGCGGCGGCGGCGACCCCTCCTTCCGCCTCTTTGGCGACGTTGAGCCTCTGGAGCTGCGGTGGGCGGCTGCACCCCCCGCTGCCTGCATGTCCCTGCTCCCCATGCTCTATCTTTCCTGCCCCTGGCGGGGGCACGCCAGCCCGCCTTCTCTGAAGCACCTGCTGTGCCCAGCTGGCGGGTGGTCGTGCCTGCTGGCCTGCACACCCACCCACCCCCTTGGCCTCTCCTCCCCCGGGTGCAGGCTGAGCGGCGGCGAGGGCGAGGCGCATCTGCTCCGCTCCCCCACCTTCCCCTTATCTGGCGGCGCGCTGGGCCCCGGCGACAGAGCGGGTGGGATCTGTGCTGTGCGTGTGTGTGGGGATGGGGGGGGGGGTAGCGGGCAACAGCAGGGTGCTCACTCTCCAGCCACCCCACCCTGCCCCCCCAGCTGGCGGGTCTCCTTGCCAGCGTCAGGGGTGACCATGCTGCCGCTGTCTCCCCTACCAAACCCCCGCCCGCCTCCCCACACACACACAGACACCGCGGACCTCACCTTTGGCGGCATCTCCCCGCCCAAGGAGCAGCGGCAGCGGCAACAGCAGCAGCAGCAGGCGGGTCAGCAGCAGCAGCAGGGGGAGGGGGAGGGGGAGGCGCAGGCCGAGGTGGGGCCCTGGGGCTGCCGCCCCGCACCTCGCTGGAGGTCGCCCGGCGGGGCAGCAGCGCCTACTCGGAAATGATCCTGCAGGAGATCGCGCGGCAGGTGGGGGCCCCACTTTGCTGTGTGCTGTGTGCTGGTGCTGTGTGTCTGCACTGTTGGGGGATGGGTCATTGGCACTGCCTGCACGCCATGACAGGCGTGCAGAGTTGATCGGCAAGGCGGCGCTGGCGGGCTGCAGTGCAGCGGGGCGAGCTTGAGGCTGCCCGCTCCCTCAACCTGCAGGCCTCGCTGGATGCGGCGGCGGCAGCAGCAGCGCTTGGCGACGCACGCCCAGCCCCATCCATGGAGGCGGCGGCAGCGGCGGCGGCGGCAGCAGGAGCCAAAGCGGCGGCAGCAGGCGCGGCAGTGGCGGCTGTGGGGGCTGCGGCTGCAGCGGCAGCGACACAGCGGGGCCGCAGCGACGACGCGGGCGCCAGCCCAGGCCCGTGTCAGCAACCCTGCCCTCCCCGCCGCCCGTGCTGGCCTCTGCGGCAGCCGACGGTGACGGGGCCCCCCGCGCCTCCCAGGCGGCCGAGGGCGCTGCGTCTGCCAGCGGCGGCGCCGCCGCCAGCGACGATGCCGATGCCGAGGTTGTGTACAGCAAGCTGATGCGCACGCTGAGCAGCCGCTCGCTGCGGGCACGGCGCTGAGTAGCGGCGGGGCGGAGGGCGGGCGGCAAGCACCGCACTCAGCTTCTGCCACCAGCTCCCTCTACGGCAGCGCCCGCTCATCCCTCAAGTCTGCGTCGCTGGCGGCGGCCGCCGCGCAGCTGTCTGCACAGCGGCGGGACAGCCAGCCCCTCCTCGGCGGCGAGGGCAGCGCCGGCGCCTCGGCCGCCGCCACCCCCGGGCACCAGCCCAGAGGGCGCCCCCGGTGCTGCCTGCACATGGCTTGCCGCCGCTCAGCACGCCGCGGATGCAGCAGCGGCCCAGCCCATTCGATGCGCCGCATGGCGGCGGGGCAGCACCAGGGGCCAGCCTGACGCCTGGCAGCGTCCCGCGGGGCGGGGATCCGAGCCAGGGCAGCGCGGGTGGTGGGCGGGGGGCAGCGCAGGCGCCAGCCGCAGGATGTCTGGCGCCCCTTCCGACGACGAGCAGCTGGACTGAGGTGTGCGGCACCAGCCCGGCACCCGCACCCCCGCTGGCACTGCATGCCGCTCCCCTTCCGCGCCCAGCCCGCACTCCACGCCCCCTCCCGCTGCTGCCAACGTGGTGACGGCCCACACGTGCAGCCACCGTCGTGCCTTCCTCTTGATGCCTGACCTGTACCGCCTTGGAGCCCACCCTCCCTTCCGCAACAATACATCCCTACTGTATTCCCATTGCATGCACGCACCTTTGCCTCCCAGTCAGCACCTGCCCGCCCGCGCCCTCCCTGCGTGGCCTGCGCGATGCGCTGCGCGCTGTGTACGCTGCGCCTCGCCGCCACCGCGGGCAGGAGCCCGTGACCTGCCGTGCCTGACGCTGTTGGCTTCTTTGCAGCAACGTCATGTTTTGTAACCATTGCGCAACAAAAAATGCAGTTCGCCGTTGCGAAAGGCGAGGCTGGTGGCATAGGGGCCTAGCTGCGGGCGGCGACTGGAAGCGCTCCTCCTCCTCGCCCATCTCCCCCTCGTCCCCCTCCTCCCCTCCTCGTCCTCCTCCAAGTCAAAGAGCAGCACGCGCTGCAGGGAGGAGGGCAACTGCTAGGAATGCTGGCCCAGCGTCCAGGGCCACCCTCGCACGCGCGCCCCACACACACCACACACACACACACCTCCCCCCCAGCCAATCTCCCCCGCCACCCACCTGTGTGCCCGCCAGCACGCATCCCACGCCGCGGCTGGCGCTCACCGCCAGCGGCGCCTGCACCCGCGGGTAGGGCAGCAGCCGGCGGCGGCAGCCCTCGGGCAGCGCCTGCTCCGCGGCCGCACCCCTCTGGCCCTCCGGCCGCAGCGCGCCGGGCAGGGGCTCAAAGCGCAGGCGCTCTGGCGGCAGCAGCAGCAGGTGGCAGGCGCCGCCGCCGGGCTGCTGCTCGTCGCCGCCCGCGGCCCAGCAGCAGCGCCAGCTGGCCCTCCCTGTACACAGCCAGATCTACTGCGCGGGTGCCTGGCGGCAGCCGCACCAGGGCCCCCTGCAGCCCCGGCTCTGCCGCCGCACCGCCCTGGCCCAGCCCGCCCTCCTCGCCGCGCGCCAGCAGCACCAGCGGCTGCCCCTCCCACGCCGCCGCCACCACCGCCGTGCTGCCCAGGTAGGCGGCGGCCAGGGCGGTGGGTGGGGGCCCAGGGCCAGGCTGGAGGCCAGGCGCAGCGTGGGGCTGACCACCTCGGCGGTGCCGCCCAGCGCAGCGCGGCACGCCCGCTGCACACCACCCAGCAGGCGGCCCAGGCTGTCGCCGCCGCCATCGGCCGCTGTTGCGCCAGGGCTGCCCGCTGTGGAGTCCCCGCCCCCGCCGCCGCCCGCCCCCAGCACCGCCAGCACCAGCTCCAGCATGCCGCCGCCCGCCGGCGCCGCCGTGGGAGGCCCCGCCGCCGTCGCGGCCTTCGTCGACACCGCCGCCGTCATCGTCGCCGCCGCCGCCCAGCATGGCGCCCACCGCGTCCCGCCTGTACTGCCCCGCCAGGAAGGCCCCCACCTCCTCCAGCTGGCTCAGCGGGTAGCCCGCCAGCGCGTCTGTCGCATCCTCAGACATCCTGCGCCGCCACCGGGGGAGGCGTTAGCGCGGAAGGGTGGCAGCAGCTGTCTCGAGGTGCACGAGTGCATGCCAACGAGGGGGTGTGGGGAGGGCTGCCCTGGGCCCCACCCGCCTCCCCACAGCGTGCCGCCGTGCTGCAGCCCTGCAGCACGCTGCGATGCGGCCAGCCTGCCCCCACCTGCGCAGCACCGTGAGCAGCCAGGCGAAGAAGGAGCGGTAGGCGGCCCCCGCCTGCACCAGGCGCCGCCGCACCGCTTGAGCGCGCAGGGCCAGGCGCAGGGCTGCCTGCTGCGCGGCGGACACGCGGTCGGGGTGCAGGCCGGTGGCGCGGCGCCAGGGCGCCCACAGGGCCAGACCCCGCAGCTCGCCCAGCCTGGGGGGGGCAATGAAGGGGCAGCAACTAGGCAACTGGGTGGGCGGGGGCAGCACGCTCAGGGTCCAGCAGGCGCCCCTCCTCCCAACACAACAGAGCACCCATTGACGGAGGGAAACAATCCACCCCCGCCACCTGAAGGCCAGCTGCTCCAGCTGCGGCAGCAGGTGGTCCGCCAGCAGCGCGTGCACCGAGCACACGGCGGCGTCCACACCGCGCGCCAGCTTGCGCAGACCCGCCTCGCCTGCTGGCCGGGGGACGTGAGGGAGGGTGAGCGGCGGGCGCTGCAGTGCACCCAGGCAGGTTAGCTGCTGCTGGGGGGCTGGGCATGGGCACTGCCCCCGCCCTTGCAGCAGCGCCCCCTAAGCTGCCGCCCGCCACTGTGCTCACCCAGAGTGGCGGTAAGGTACTGCTGCAGCGCACCGCCCACTTCCCCCCCACCAGCAGCCGCTGCAGCTCTGCAGCGGGCTCGTCGCTCGTCCCGTAGCTTGCCATCAGCGCAGCCTGCGGGGGGCCAATGACGCAGCAGCTGCTGGAACATCACAATCGGCGCGCCAGAGGTGGCGCAAGGTGGGGCCGCAGCGCTGGCTCGAAGCCTCGGCCCCTGTGCTGCAGGAGCGGTGCGGCAGGTGCCGCCGCCGTGCAGGCAGGCGCCGCCCGAGAGCGCTGCCTCACCAGGCGCGCGTGGCTGTCGTCGCACTCGCGCTGCCCTGCCTGCCACTCCCTGCACGCCGCCTGCCAGCTCAGCCGGCAGCCCCGCAGCAGCGACTCCACGGCGGCGGCCTCGCAGGCCAGGCGGTGCAGCTGGGGCGCGTGCAGGCCCAGGTGGGGCGTGGCCAGCGCCGACAGGCGCAGCGCGGCCTCGCCGCCCTCGCCGCCCCCCGCCAGCAGACGCTCAGCTGCTGCAGGCTGGGCGCGGCGGCGACGCGCAGCACCTCCACGTCGGCGCAGCCCAGCAGGGGGCAGGGCCACGCGCGCCAGCGGGAACAGGCGGCCGCTGCACAGCACCAGGTCGGCGGCGGCGCTGGCGCAGGCCAGCACCTCCAGCCGCGCGGGCTGCGCAGGCCACGGCTGGCTGGGGGTGCCGTGCTTGCCGCAGGTGGCGTAACCCACCTCCAGCCCTGCGCCCGCAGCTGGCACCGGCGGCGGCGGCGGCGCAAACAGGCGCCGCGTGCGGTCCCCGCTGAGCTGGCTGCACGCTGCGGTGCTGCTGCCGGCGCCGCCGCTGCCCAGTGACGGAGCCGCAGCCTCGGTCCAGCTCACCGCCACCAGCGCGCTGCCGGGCGTCAGCTGCGCCTTGTGCTGCACCTCGCCATCTTCCGTGTTGAGCAGCAGCACCGTGCCGTCCTCCAGCCCCACCCCCAGCTGCTTGCCGTCGGGCCGCCACTCCAGCGCTGCACCCGTTGTGGCAGCATAGGCTCAGTGTGGCAGCCACTAGCGCCCTTACCCGCCGAACGCACTCACAAACATGCCTACTGTGCAACGCTGTGCAGCATGGCGGGCTCCTGATCAGAAGCCTGCAGCCTGGCAGGGGAATTGCCTGTGATTGGGGCGTCTGGGGAGGTCCACCAAAGACGCTGCCAATTTAATCGATGCACATGCAGCTGGCCATCGGCGGTGGCCAGCGCCAGCAGGTCCATGGTGGGACACCATCGCGCCAGGCTCCCTTCCGCCGCCAGACCTCGATCTAGCAACTGGGTGAATGCGGTAGAAGGATCCATAGTGGCGTAAGGCACGGGAAATGCCGGTTGGGGTTTTGTTCGAAACGGTCCCCACGTCCAACTTGAAGACGTACTTTTCTGTCAGCAGTACAAACGCAATCACAGTTGCATTGTTTGCGATGCATTTGATTTGATTCGCTTACTTATGCGCCAGACGAATGGCCTTGCCTCCAGGTTTAGGCGAGACACTTGCTTGCCTGCAGGCCACTGCACAGCTCACTGCACTCCTTGGCACCGTCTTGTTGGCATGCAAAGGTGATGTTGCATGTCAAATCTCAGTGCTCAGCAGCCAACGGCAGCAGCAAGTGCAGGGAGCGGGGTCACCTCGAAGCTGCATAGCGGCAGGCACAGCAGCAGTCAGGAAGGATGACGAGGACGCCTTGAAGGCACAGCCGGATGCTGATGACGGCAATGGAACAGAAGGAGAAGGATCAGCAGCAGCTAGGCCGAGCACTAAGCCTGCTGGTGAACAGAACCACTCGCAGTCGAAAGAAAAACCACTGCAGCGCAAGGTAGCAGATGAGGAGGCGGCAGTCAGCAAGAAGAGCCGGGCCAAAGACAATAAGAAGAAAAAGAAGAAGAAGGAGAAGAAGGAGAAGCGGCAAGTAGCAGATGCTGCAGGGGCAGCAGCTAGCAAGACGCGTGCAGCAGAGCCACGACCGCCAGCTGCGCTCCACATGGAAGAGGAGCACATCCCTCACAAAAGGCAAAAACAACGAGATCAGCAGCAGCACCAAGATCATCATCAGCAGCAGCAGCAGCAGCAGCAGCAGCAGCAGCAGCAGCTGCAGTTGCAGCAGGAACCCCGTTCAGACCCGCAGGACCCCGCAATCAATGAACCCAGTCCAGCTCGGCATGGCAAGCCGCTGGATGCAACCTCTGGGCATCATGCAGCAAATCAGGCGGGTGTGGAGGGGACCCCGGCAGGAGCAGCCTCTGGCGTGGCAGTTGCGGCCACCGAGGCAGAATCAGCGCTGAAGCCCCTCTATAGTCACTGGAGCGCCGAGGATGTTGTGAAGCTGGTGGCCTGCATTGAGGATGCAGCCTACCGCAGGCAAGTTCAGCTACCTCAACCCTGGTGCTTCCGTTCCCTGCTGCCCTGCTCACTAACTATCCGCCCAAGCCCTTTGATTGTGTAAGAGTGTCAGCGCCCTTCTTCCCTGTACTGCTTTAACATGCAGGCTGCACTTTGGCAGCGAAGAGCTGGACTGGAGGCAAGTGGCTGCACACTTGAACCGCAGCATGCAAGCTGTGCGCAGCAAGTATCGACACCAGCGCGTCACTTCGGGAGGGCGCGCAGCCCAAGGCCACCCCGTTCGCCGCGCTATATCGTACCGCTGGATGGCCATATACGGCCTGGCCTCCCTGCCCGGCTGTGTGAGTTGATGGTGTGCTTTGTTCGAAGCTGGGCCGAGACATGCGCAACACCAGACTGCCATGTTCATGAACTGTCGCAAGTGTGCATTGCCCTGTGCAGACCGGTACCGGGGATGAGATCTGCGCAGCGGTGGAGGCGCACCCACCCTTTCAGCCGCTGCTGGACCGCTCCTTCCGTCGTGACTCTGCTGGAGTAGTCAAGTGAGTGCACATGTTGAACATGCATGCAGCGTGGAATGCCCCCTCACGGCAGCACCTGACGATCTCGCACGTGTGCTCGTGCAATCTGCTTGCAGCTGGCAGCAGCGCATCCGTGAGGAGCTGAGCCACCGGCCTTACATTCACAACACGGGCACGAAGCGGGACAGCCAGGCAGTCTGGCAGCTGGATGTGGCGCACTTCAACGACAACGCCCCCAAGCACTTGCAGAAGAGTTTTGCGGCGCTGAAGCTTCCTGGTGCACCATTCCTCGGGAAAACAGGCAAAAGCAATGCGTAGAACCTGTAGGACTTAGATCAGTGTTTTGGCACAGAAACGAGGTTGGCTGTCGCGCTCTGGGCGGCGGCTCACATCATGGTGGTGTGGGGCAGGTCTGGACATCCGGCGGATGCAGCCTCGATTTCTCCAGCATCGCCTGCAATATTTGCTATTGCCCTCGCTGCCTGTGGGCCTGCCCACGTGAAATGAAGCCGGCAACATGGCTTCTCGCCGCTTGTAGATGCCCTTTGTCCCTTGGGACAATGCTTGGGACGGCCCTGCTGGGCCTTGGCTCGCTTGGAGCCGCGCTGCACGTTGCGGGCAGCGTGCTAATCGTCTTTGGGCAGGCCAGCGTGAAGGTGGCCCACGCTATTGTGGATTCTACGGGAGCTCCCAGCACATGGGCCGTTCCCCGGGCCCATCCCAATCCGCCGCTTTGGTAAGCCAGCACTGCTGTTGCCGCTCGCTTCCGCCGCCGCCCGCCCTGCCAATCCGCTGCAGAGGTGGACAACTGCGTGCATTTGGCTCCTTATCGTGTAGGCTGAGATCATGGGTGTCATTTTACTTTGTCTTACAATCGCCTAGTTTGGGCCGCACGCAGGCGGCGCCCCGACGGCAAGTGGCGTCGGCAGAAGGCCGGCAGCAAGGCGTACGCGTTTGCCGGGTGGAGCGCCTTTGCCCTGGGCA
Source organism: Chlorella sorokiniana (assembly GCA_025917655.1). Classification (NCBI taxonomy): domain Eukaryota; kingdom Viridiplantae; phylum Chlorophyta; class Trebouxiophyceae; order Chlorellales; family Chlorellaceae; genus Chlorella; species Chlorella sorokiniana. The sequence continues at coordinate 2,904,527 of CP084619.1, read as the reverse complement.
ACATCATGCGCTTCATTGCCATGCGCTTTGCGGCCCAGACGGTGCTCAGCGGGCTGGGATCCCTCCAGTTCGTCATCATCCCCGTGGCCTCCCGCTTCATGCTGGGCATCCGCGCATCCGCCTCCACCGTGCTGGGCGTCAGCGTGGTGCTGCTGGGTGCGCTGCCGCCGCCCCCGCGCCCCCACACGCCCTCGCCGCCGCTGGGCCCCGCGCTGCTGGCTGGGAATCGGGACGCGCCAGAGAGCGCAGCGCAACGGCATGCAGTGTTGGGCAGCAGGCAGGGCAGCAGGCAGCGATGCCGGCATCGTCCGTGTTCAGAGGGATGCATGCGGCTGACTCAGCCCGCCCCTGCCCCCGTTCTCCTCTCCAGGCAACGCCCTCATCATCCTGTACGGACCCGCCGAGGTCACCTTCACCCTTGCGCAGCTGCGGCGCCAGTGGGCCACGCCCGCCATGACCACCTTCCTGCTGGTGCTGGGCGGCCTGCTGTGCCTGCTGCAGTGGCTGCACTGGCGGGTCATGGGGGCGGCACGGCACTGCAGCCGCAGCCGCAGCTGGTGGCCACCCTGGAGGGCGGCAAGGCGGGCGCGGCGGGGGCGGCGACAGGGGCAGCGGCGGCGAGGGCGCGGCGTCCGACTCGCAGCACCTGCTGGCGGCGGGCAGCGGCAAGTGGGTGGGCCTGGGCGGCTGGGGCCCCGGCCTGCCGCCACGGGATCACGACGCGGTGACCGTGTTTGCGGGGGCGCTGCTCTTCTCGGCGGTGGCGTCGTTTGTGGGCGCGTGGAGCGTGCTGTTCAGCAAGTCCCTCACCTACGTCGTCTCCTACATGCCCGCCTCCCTCACAGACTGGTGAGGCGGCGTGCAGGGCGCGCGGCGGGCGCTGGCAGGCCCCCCCTTGCATCGTCCAATGGCAGCTGGTTCCACCTCAGGCTTTGAGCCCTCAGAAGCCCCCCTCGTCCCCACACACGCAAACACGCGACCCCTACCCCCCTGCAGGTACTCCTGGTTCATCCTGGCGGCCTTCCTGGCCACCGCCGCCTTCTGGGTGCGCCAGTCGGACCGCGGGCTGCGCTTCTACCCCGCCTCCCTCATCATGCCGCTCATGCAGGTGGGCAGGTGGCGGGGGGTGGCGCCATGGCAGCCAGCTGGGGCCGCCGCCGCGTCCCGCCATGCTGCCGCCTCCTCAGGGCTTTGCCCAGGAAACCCACGAGCATTGGCCTCCCGCTGTCGGCCACACCGCCTTGCGCCACCCCCACCCTCCCAAGGAACCCTTCCAACGTGGCGCCCCCCCCGCGCCCTCCCCCAGGCCTTTTGGATGTGCATGTCTGTGCTGGAGGGCGGCATCTACTTTGAGGAGCTGGCGGGGCTGCCCTCCCGCCACCTGGCCCTCCTGGTGCTGGGCCTGCTGCTGGCCCTGCTGGGCGCCATATTCATGGGCATCGCAGGATTCGTGGCGGGTGGGCGCTTGTTGGGGGCAGGCGGGCGCGCACGGCAGTTGGGCAACACTCCATCAAGCAGCAACCTGCTGCCCCTGTCCCGCCACCCTTGCTGGGCCACCCTGTTCTCCTCATCCCTGTGTTATCCGCTGCAGAGAAGCCGGAGCACATCTTCAGCTACAGCGCCGCGTCCAGCGAGCTGGCGGCGGCCGACCGCGGCGGCGAGGCGCTGTCGCCGCCCCCGCGGCCCAGGTGGACGTGATTGTGGAGAAGCTGCACGCCGCCACAGGGCGCGTGGACAGGCTCAGCAGCCCGGTGCTGCGCGCGGGCGGCGTCAAGAACGGCTACGTGCCGGGGCAGGGGCTGGATGCGGAGGCGAGCAAGCGCTGGTGGCAGCAGGGCGGCAGCAGCGGCAGCGTGGCTCAGGCAAGCCCCTGCCCGTGACTGCCCCTCCTCTGAACGCCCGCCTTGCATGTGGACCCCACCTGCCTGCTGCGCGGCACCTTGGCCCACGGCCTTGCTGCCGGGCCCCCACATCCCGCAGGTGCACGCGGTGGCCTCGCAGGGCGACCTGCGCATAGAGCTGCCTCACCTGGGGGCAGCAGCACGCCGCTGGGCCTGTCGCCCAAGTCGCTGGAGCGGCTGGAGGCGGTGCGCAGCCCCACGCAGCAGCTGCTGAGCCGGGAGAACAGCGGCAGCGCGGATGCGGCGGTGCAGGGCGGCGGCGCGTTTGAGCGCGCGCTGCGGGAGGCGGCGGGCAGCCAGCCGGGCGGCAGCAGCGGCGCAGTCGGCCCCCTGCACAGTCTGTCATCCTGCTGGACAGCCTGAGCAGCAGCAGCAAGCGGCCCCTGCAACGGCGGTGACCGGCGGGCGCCGCTCCCGCCCTTGCACCCCTGCTGCGCTCATGCTGAGCTGCCGACCAGCGCCTGACCTCGCATGCTTGTGACCGCAAATCCACATTCAGGGCTGCGCCTCAGCCAGAGCTTTGGGGGTTGGATCACGCACGCAAAGGGGGGTTGCATCACGCGGGCAAGGGCGCCGTCACACGCAGGTGGCGGTGATTGGGTCGCAGTAGACCTGGCTGCTGTCGTGGTGCCAGGTGGTGCGGGCCAGCAGGCCCACCCAAATGACGGTGAAGACGGTGGCGGCCACGCAGTTTAGCACAAAGGGCAGCTTGTGGCGGGGCTCCTTCTGCAGCCGGGGGACACGCAGTACCACACGCTCGCCACGTACCTGCGGGGGGTCGGTGGGCGCGGTGGAGGGCAGCGCACCTGGGGCTGCCCAGCCAGCACGGCCTGCCGGGAGAGGAGGGGCTGCCAGGTCATGCAAGGGACGGCTGGCTGGTGCGTCGGACAGCAGCTGCTCACCAGCCGGGCCAGAGGATGAAGGAGACGATGAAGAGCGTCCACATCTCGCCCAGGCCCCCGCACCGCATCTTGGGAGGGGGTGCGCCCGCCTGCGACTGCTCAAATGGCTGATAGCTCAGCCGGCCGGTCTCGTAGCCGCTGCTGGTCCATGCCGCGCCCTGCTGGTAGGGTGGCGGCGCGCCGTAGGGGGCAGCGCCGCCATCTGCGCCGTGGGGCTGGCTGCTGCTGCCGTACGGCGGGGGCTGGTCGGAGAAGGGCTGGCTGGCGGCGCCCCACGCTCCCGTGGCACCAGGCGCTGGCGGGTAGTAGCTGCCGCTGCGCTGCGGTGCAGGACCGCTGGGGCTTGCGGTGGTCGCTGGAGGGTAACCCGGGGGATAGCCTGCTGGGGTGGCAAGGCCTGCATCGTATGCCGCCGGCGGTGGTGGCGCGGGGCCGCCTCCAGGTTGCTCCAGTGGCGCAGCTGGGGGCTGGTCTGCACGCCGAGGGCTTGCATCGATGCTAGGAAGTGCGGCAAGCGGTGTTGCTGCCCCTTGCGGCACTGTTGGGGAAAGAGGTTCGTCCCTCCAGTCGTCTGCATCGCTCCTTAGGCCTCCTGTAGCTTGCAGCAGGTCAGTTTTGTCCTCTGCGTCGGCGAACGGGTTGCTACGGGACATTGGCGCGCGAAGCGATCACAGAAATCCCCGCCAACTTCCCGCTTCTCTCCAAACCAATCCGTTGGTAAACAGCTTGTGAGCGCAGCTGGCCGATATATGGTACCCGTGGCTCTCCAGCTGGCCCCTCTGCATGCACCGCAATGCGCTGCGTCACAGCATGTGGGCGGCAGTGAGCCGCTCCCCTGTGAAGTTACTGAAGGACTACACGCTCGCCTTCAATATTGCACGGACGAGCAAAATCAGTCGGTCATTGGTGGCCAGCCAGGGTGAGGAACAGGCCAAAGTGGTCGGACGGCAGCACCGGCCGCCCTTCAAACTGCAGCCCCAGCAGCGCCTCCCTCCCCACCAGCTCCATGCTGCGCAGGCGCCAGTGCTTGAGCCTCACAAAGGCGCGGTCCAGCCGGCGGCGGATGCGGTTGCCGGGCTTGAGCATTGGGTTGGCTTTGGGGTCATAGGTCAGGCCTGGGTCGCCGGAGTGGAGGTGCAGCCATGCATCGCTCCATCCCCGGGCAGCGGTGCTGCCCCGTCCGTTGGGTTCAAATTCATGTCCCCGCAAAACAGAACATCTGGCTCGCGCGCTCTGTCGAGCACCGCCAGCGCCTGTTTGCATTGCGCCATGCGCGGCTCGCTGAACAGCTGGCTGCCGCTGATGGGACTTTCCAGGTGGGTGGTGGCCACGCGAACTGGGCAGCCACCCAGTGTGCCGGCCACCGTCTTCAGATCACGGCCTGCACGGAGGAGCATGGGGAAGGTATTGAAAGGGCGTCGACCTCAACTAGCAAGGCCAATCCTGTGACAGAGCTGTTGTTGTGTTGCACCTGGACACCCGACCTTGCAACCGGCAGCCTTTCCGCTCGACCTACCCATGACGCTGTTAGCGTACGGGATCGATTGGCAGCCCTTTGGGCAGTGCACGCTGCGGTGCCAGAGCAGGACGGTGAAGTACGGGCGTCCGGGGGCACGGCGAGGCAGTGTACTCGTGCCACCAGGCGCTGGAGGACAGCAGCTGGTAGATGAGGGGGTGACCTCCTGCGGGCGTGACCACTCAGGCGCAGGAGTGAATGGTAGCAGAAGGCAGGCATGGCCAGAGCAACGCATCCCACCTGCAAACACACGAAGTGGGGCTGCCGAGCTGCTACAATGGCGCCGATGGCCGCCATGCGCTCCACAACATGCAGGTCTTCACGGAACCACACGTTGAAGGAGAGCAGGCGGAGGTCCGGGGGCCGCCCTGCTGGCGCCTCCTGCATCACAGACTGCTCCCGGTGTGGCATGGAGCGAGCGCCGCTGCTGCCCGCCGCGTGCCTGGGTGGATCCGGTCTGCTGGACGCGGGAGCGCTGCCGCTGGAGAGGCTGCCAGGCTGCTGCCGCTGCTGCTGCCGAGCCATGCGCTCCGCGTGAAGCTGCGCAAGGAGGCTGTTGGTGATGCACGCAGAGCTGGGCTGCCCTGCATCACCCTGGTCTGCGCGGCTTGCCTGCTCTGTCTCCTGCACCCCCCTGCTGCCCCTACTCCTGCGCAGTGCAGCGACTGCACCTGGGCTGGCAGCGTCACGCTCATGCCACGCTCGTTGTTCACCCGGCGGGCGTGGCGCATGATGCGCAACTTGGCCTCCACCTCATCCGACACCAAATCCACGGTGGCATCCTCCTCAGCTGCCCGCTGGCGTTTGGGAGCGAGCTGGCGAGGCTTTTCTGCAGTGGGCGCTGGCGGCAACTGGCGCCAAGCGTCAGCGGCCTACTGGGCATTTGTACTCGACATATATACCCTACCTGGAGATTTTGTGAGGTCAATCACGCCCTCGCTTGCCATTGCTGTTCTAATCCAGAAAGAGGTTGTACGCAAGGCAGGGTGGGTGCAGGAACTTTCAAAGTAAGCAAGTGTGATGTGCGGCTGCAAAACGGGGAAGCACACTGCTTTGGATTCCTTCGCACTGCCTGCACGGAACTGCCCATGTCATCACCCGACTGCAGTCGACTGGCCTTCCATCCCTCTGTTTCATGCGTCACCTTGAAACCACCTGCATCATCTGAGGGCCAGTCGCTGCTGTGCACCGGCCCCAAATGACAGCCGCTGCCGCTGCTCACTCATGGTAGCCAGCACAACCCTCGTAGTAGGCAGCACGTCCTCGCCCTGCCTGAATAGTAGTCTGGCGGGCAGTCTGGGCACCAGCCTGGTTTGGAGCGGCGGGGCAGGCAGCATGAGCACCCAGCTGCCTCCCACTGCGCCGCCCTTGGCCAGCCAGGGGAGCCTGAGGCGACGCAGCAAGACGGAGATAGCGGACAACTTTATAGCCAACCTGCGTGCTCGCGGAATGAACGTGGAGGCAGAAGCGGCGGCCGACATTCGCGCACACTTTGAATCCTTGCCTTCAAGGTGCGTGGAAGGAAGGCCCCGGACCGCGCCCGAGACCGTGTGCCGTCCCTTAAGTCGATCGAGTGCCAGCCCGTGCCTGCGTGCGCTTTCCCTCCCCACCAGGCCCTGTTTGTATGTTATGATCCGTAGGTACGCGCTGGATGTCAACATCAATAGCCTAGACGTGCTGAACCACAAGCGCCTGCTCGACAGCGCGCGGTCGGACCCCTCTGCCGTCTCCTTCCAGCTGCGGCCTGTGGATGTTGTCAGCGGCAGCGACCTTGCCAAGCGCCCGTCCTTTGGCAGCTTGGATGTGCTCCACCATCAACAGGAGGTGCGCCCGCGCCCATGGCGGGGTGCCTTCGCTGCCTGCCAGCTGGTCAGCTGCGTACCGCAGACACCTGAGCGCCAGCATCCTGAATCCTTTCGCTCGTAACGCCTCCTCCCCTCCTGCAGTCCTTGTCTAGTAACTACTCGCCACACAAGCAACCTGGACGGCCCTTGCCCCGGCCCGCCTTTGGGTCATCGCCCAACCTGCAGGTGCGCTGGTCAGCTGCGGTGCAGAAAGGGGTGGTTTGCTTTTGGGCAGCACCTGAGCAAGCAGTTGTGAACATGCGACAAAGGGCACCATTACAGTAAGCAATTTGCCATCTACTTGCAGCAGCACAGGCAAACCCTGGCACCTCCTGGCTCAAGCATGGTTTAAGCAGCATGTCGACCAGGCTTAGTGCTGCCCTTACCTCTGCAGGCGCTTGTACTGGAGGCGGAAGAGAAGCTGGAGGCGCAGTCTGGCGGCGAGCGGTCGTCGCTGGCGGCGGCCGCCACCACCTTTTACGAGGTCACCATCGCCTCCATAGATCAGCCCAAGCTGCTGAGCCGGCTGTCTGAGTCACTGGTGAGGGGCCTGGCTGGCGCGGCTTGGGACCGTGCCGCAGCGCCACCTCAGCTGGCTAGCCAGCCCACGCTCTATTGCCTGCCAACTGTCTTGCATGCTTCTGCCATGGATTGAGCTGGTTTGGCCGTCCCCGCTTCCCTCGCCGGGCAGGGCGACCTGGGTCTGAACATCTGCGAGGCGCACGCCTTCAACACCAAGGACCGCTTCAGCCTGGACGTGTTTGTGGTCAACGGCTGGGGGCGGGGGCACCGAGGACCTGGAGGACGTGCTGAGCCGGCGGCTGCAGGAGCTGCCGCCGCCCATGGTGCGCGGCTCCTCCTCCTCGCCGCCGCCCTCGGGCGCGCCGTCAGGCGCGCTGTCGGCGGAGCTGCGCGTGCCGCAGGACGAGCTGGACCTGCTGGCCAAGGTGGGTGTGGGTGTTGGTATGGGGTGTGTGGGTGTAGGTGTGGGGTGTGTGTGTGTGTGTGGGGGGGTTCTTGAGAAAACTTGAGAAAAACAAGGGAGGGCGGGGTGGGATAGGGTAGGGCTGGGAGCCGTGGTGCAGCTGGCAGCCGCCAGACGTGTGCCCGCCCTGAGCCCCTCGACGCGCTTCCCCCTCCCCCGCCCGGCAGCAAGCGTCCACCAGCGCAAGCGACAACGACTGGGAGCTGGACCCCAACGAGATCATCTTCCACGAGAAGATTGCCAGCGGCGCGTTTGGGGACCTCTTCCGCGGCACCTACTGCGGCCAGGACGTGGCCATCAAGATCCTGCGCAACGTGCACGAGGACAGCCAGCAGTTCCAGGAGTTTCTGCAGGCGAGCGCCACGCTGCAGCGCAGCATGCTGGCATCAAGGGACCCAGGCTCTGGGCGTCCCTCGCCGTCCGCTCCTCGCCGCCCTGCCTGCCGCCACCTACCCGCCTTTGCCTGCTGGTGCGCTCCTCCAACGCCTCGCCTGGTCCCCCACCCCCTCTTTCTGGAGCAGGAGGTGGCCATCATGCGCAAGGTGCGCCACAAGAACATTGTGCAGTTCATCGGCGCGTGCACCCAGAAGCCCAACCTGTGCATCGTGTTTGAGTTCATGAGCGGCGGGTCTGTCTACGACTACATACGCAAGGTGGGTGGATATCGGAGGGGAACACGCTGGCACGGGGGGCATTCCACGCTGTTCAGTGCACCGCAACGGACAGCCCAGCTGAAGACCTCGAGTGTGCGGCGGCTGCGTTTGTTGCTGCGTGCTCCTCAGCTCTCCGCCTGGCTGGCTGTGGCTGGGATGCAGGCGGGGCCGCTGCGCATCGGCGCGGTGTTCAAGATAGCGGTGGAGGTGTGCCGGGGCATGGACTACCTGCACAAGCGCAAGATCGTGCACCGAGACCTCAAGGTGTGTGGTTGGGCGGGGGGGATGGGGGCCTGCCTGCTGCGCAAGTGGGCCACTATCCTAGCTGGATCACGCACAGCCCGTGCCCGCACGAGGCACACAGCAACGCCGCCCCCGCCCTCCGCCCTCGCCGCAGGCAGCCAACCTGCTGCTGGATGAGACGGGGACGGTGAAGATTGCAGACTTTGGGGTGGCGCGGGTGATGGACCACACCGGCATCATGACCGCGGAGACCGGCACCTACAGGTGGGAGGGGCCAGGCCAGGGGATATGGGGGACGCTGGCACGTGCCACACCGCCCTGCATGCCGCCCCCAGGTGGATGGCGCCCGAGGTGATTGAGCACAACCCGTACCGCGAGAAGGCCGACGTCTTCTCCTTTGGCATCGTGCTGTGGGAGCTGCTGACGGGGCGCATCCCCTACAGCGACATGACGCCCCTGCAGGCAGCGGTGGGCGTGGTCCAGAAGGGGCTGCGCCCCCATACCCCCAACTGCCCGCCGCCGCTCTCAGACATCATGCGCCTCTGCTGGCAGCGCGACCCAAACGTGCGGCCGTCGTTTGAGCAGGTGTGCTTCAGGCCGAGGGCGTGGAGCTGCAGCGCCTGCCTGGCGGCTTGCCCTGCACACCGCGTCGCGTCAGCTCTGCCGTCCTGGGGTTGGGGTGCGACAGGCAGCACACTGGTGCTGTTTCTGATCCTCCTCCGGCTCTCCCTCACTCATGTGCAGCTCAAGGTGAAGATGGAGGAGCTGCTGGAGGTGTACCGGCAGCAAGAGGGCGCCGGCGGCGTGCGCAAGGTGCAGCAGGCCGGCGGCGGCGGCGGCGGCGGGGGCTCCTCGCGCGCCTCAGGTCTGGCGGCAGCAGCAGCAGCACCCCGGAAATGAGCGTGCACGGGCACGGCGCGCCTGGTTATCAAGCCTGGCCCTCAGCAGCTGGGCTGCGTCGCGGCTGCGCCGCTCGCACGGCTCGCTGGCCCCCTACAGCACGCCGCTTGTGCGTGCGGGGCGGCGACCATTCTTTGTCCAAACTTGGGGCACGTCTCTACCTCCCCCTGTGCCCTGCCATGCCGCAACATGGACGCCCAGAGAGCTTTTTGAGTGGAGCGGAGTTTTCGCGGTTCCTGTCTGTGTTCTTTCCGTCTTTCTTCCAACCCAATTTTGAGCGCAGGACCTTCCACTATCCATGTGCACCCGCACGCGAGTGAGAGAGCCACACCCTTGCCTTTCGTGCCATCACAATCTCATGTTGCAGCGTTGCTTGCAGCGACACCCAGGCATGTGTACACATGCGCATGCTGCTGGGCAGTTGTAAGTGTAAGAGCAGCACTGACGTGTGTGTTTGTCAGTGGCCGTCAAACAGTTCTGGATGGTGCTCATGCAGCTCCCTGCCGGTCAGCTCCTCCAGCGGTATGCTGCCAGCCTGGATCGCCGCTGTGCGGCGCGCCGCCGCCGCTGCCAGCGCCTGTGCAGTTGGCATCCCACGCTGTTGTTGCCAGGCCTGGAACTGCTCCGGCGTTATGGTTTGCTTATCGCGCTGCTGTCCTGCCGCTTGAACGTCTGTTGGGCCTCGCTGCTGCTCAACAGGAGCCTGCACTTGAGGAAGTTGTGGAGAGGGAGGCAGCGGGACTGGCATGCTTGTGCTTTGCGAATTGACGTGCAGGGCAATTGTTTCGTATTGAAAGCCCAACCAAGTGCAGCGCTCCTCGAGTGCGCTCCGCCAGCTAGGATGTCCTGCAAACTGCATGGACCTGCAGGAAACCCACACCCAAGCGGTGCCCCTGCAGCTCGATATATCACACAGTGCCTCAAAACCATACCGCTATGCCGTATAGGCCTGTGCAACTCGCCTGCTGCCTTGCCCTGTGTGTGGCGCTGGTGAGGGCGCAGCCACGGCTAGCCATAATTGGCGGAGGTGTCGCAGGAGCATCAGCGGCGTATTATGCTAGGCAGCAGCTACCGGAGGCAGAGATTCACGTGTATGTCTTGCTGGCAAGCCCCCGCCAGGCCGACGGCTTCCGCCTCTGCCTGCCAGTGCGCCCTGGTTTGCTTGCTGTAATCACGCGGCAGTGCACCGCCTATGCCGTGCAGATATGAGCGCGGCCAGCTGGGTGGGCGTGCCAAGTCTGAGCAGTATGACGGCGTGACGCTGGAGCTGGGTGAGTGGCCCCGCTGCCTGCCGCACCGCGGCGCCGACCCGCCCGCCCTTCTGCCGCTTCCCAGCGCGCTCCTCAAGCTCCTCAAAGGCAGGCCGCCGTCCCCTGCGCCTCCACAGGTGGTTCCATCATCTGGCACAAGAATTACCTCATGAAGGATTTGGCAGCAGCGGCAGGACTGGAGGTTGAGGAGCCGCCTGCCGACGGCCTGCTGGCCCTCTACGACGGCCGACAGCTGGTGTTTGCAGAGTCGCAGTGGCGCATCCTCACCCTGATCCGCATGCTCCTGCGCTACTGGCTCTCCTGGTTCTCCTTCCGCGCGGCACCTGCTGCCGTGTTTCAAAAGTTTGAGGGTGAGGCGGCCCCCTGGGCGGGCGCTCATCCAGGACAGTCTTGGCGCATCTGCCACCCCGGCCCCTCCACCCCACCCCACCCCACCATCACCTCGCCCACCCTCCCAGGCATCTACCCGCTGCTGGATAACAACACCATCTTTGAGCGCCCGGAGAAGCTCCTGCAGGCTGTTGGCTTGTATGAACTGACGCAGGTGAGGGGGAGAGGGTGCGCCGAACGAGGCAGGCATGAGTGTGGGTGTGGTTGGGCGAGTGTGTTTGCGGCGGTGGTGGTGGAGGAGGGGAGGGCGGGTGGGGCCGCATGAGGGGCAAGGCTTTCTGTTGCTTTGCTACCTGTCATGACACACTCGACCGCTGCCGGCGGGGGCGTGGCTCGTCCCGCGCTTCTCAGCCGCGCGTCTCACGCGGCGGACGTCCTCTGCCCCCACCCATGCCAGGTGTCCATGTTTGAGCACCTGAGGGAGACGTACGGCTCCACCATGGACCTGCTGGGGCGGGAGCTGATTGCGGGGTGAACCGCGTGTGAGTGTGCTGCGCCGCCGCCGCCCCCACGGCCTGGCAACCTCCCCGCTGCCCGCTGACAGCCAGCCAGCGCGCCCCCCGCAGGAACTACAACCAGAACAACCTGCAGCTCAACGCCCTGGCTGGTGGGTGGCGGCGTGCCGGGTGGGGGTGGGCTGGCTGGCGCGCCTTGTTCGCGCCCAACCCGTGTGCTGTGCAGCGGCTGCGGCTCTAGGCCCCATGCGGCTGCCCAACCCACCACTCCTCCGCTCCTTGCAGGCCACATCTCCATGCTGCCAGCCACCGAGCCGCAAGTGTTCCGCATCGAGGGCGGCAATGCCCAGCTGGCACCAGCCGTGCTGGCCGCCGCCAACGCCAGCGTGCGCAGCCCCGCCGCCGTGGACGCCGTGGAGGCGCTGCCCGGCGGACGCTTCCAGCTGCTGGTGCGGCAGGGCAGCTGCGCTGCGCTGGAGGCGGGCGGGGCGGCTGGCCAGGGGGCAAGGAGGCGGGGCCTTACGACGCCGTGGTCCTGGCGGCGCCGCTGGAGGGCAGCGGGCTGCGCTTCCCTGGGCTCGACCTGCCCGTCATACCCGCCCGCAAGTACCAGCACACGGTGGCCACCTTCGTCAAGGGAGCGGTGCGCCCCTCCTACTTCGGGCTGGCGCAGATGGACTACGGTGAGTCGCTTGCGCTGGGCTGGCGCCTGGCTGGCGCCATCGGCGCGAGAGCGGGGCTTGCTGGGCCCCGCCTCATGCCGCCCCGCCCCCTTGCGAGCGGTTTGGCTGCCCCCTTGCTGACCGCCAGCCACCACCCTGCCTGCTGCCCAGCCGCTGTGATGGTGACGGAGGCTGCGGCTGTGCCCTGGAGCTCGCTGAGCCTGCTGGGGCGCACCGCCACCGACAACGCCACGCTGTGGAAGCTGTTCAGCTCCCAGCCCCTGCCCCACGCGTGGACGGAGATGATGTTCGAGGCCGGTGCGGCGCAGCGGCGCACCACGACCCAGCAGCCGCTCCGGCGTGCTGCCCTGTATGCCATCCGCAGGCGCGCAGTGCCGCAACGAGCGCCTGCCCAGCCTCCTGGCGCCCCCTGCCCATCCTGGCTGCAGGGTACGAGGTGGTGGCGGTGCAGGCGTGGGACGCGCCCGGCGCCTACCCCGCCTTTGACCCGCCCGAGGACTTTGCGCCCTTCAGGCTGGGCGACGGCCTGTTCTACGCCGCCGCCCTGGAATCCGCCGCGTCAGCCATGGAGATTGCCGCCATCGAGGGGCGGCTGGTGGCCGCCATGGCGGCACGGCACGTCCGCGAGGCAGCGCAGCGGGCCAAGGCAGGCAGGGCGGCGGCGGGGCAGCAGGGCGGCACCGCGGTGCTGCAGCGGGCAGCCAGCGGCAATGCCGAGGCGCCGCAGCTGCGGCCTGAAGGTGCACTCGGCTGCTGCGCACTCCCCTCCTCATCTCATCTCCTGTTGAGCACGGTTGCAACAGGCTGTGTTTTTTTTCGGTTGAGCACGGTTGCAACAGGCTGTGTTTTTTTTTTCGGTTGAGCACGGTTGCAACAGGCTGGGGGAGAAGAGGCAGGGCCAAGCTGTAGGGTAACCAAAGGTACAGAGAGCGAGAGTGCTGCACAACGGCAGTGACACAAAATGCTGGCAGGGTGGTGGCCTCAGTTTCCGGGTGTGTCGTCGCGCAGCCCGTGCACGCGCGCGGCGGCTCCCCACTCGGCTACCTGGGCTGGGCTGGGGGTGAGGTCTGGCAGGTCCAGGGGCAAGCCTCCCGCCCGCCCCCTCCAGCGCCGACGCCAGCTCCAGGCGTTGGAGGTGCTGGGAGGAGAAGGCGCCCTGGCTGGAGGGGCCCTCGCCGCCCTCGTCGGCGTAATCGGACACACCCTCGGGGCTTACTGTTGGGGAAAAGGGTGTGTGTGGGGAGGGGGGGCAGGGGGCGTGGAGGGCAGTGAGGGCTGTGGTGGGGGGGGCTGCGGCGGCGGCATGCGGATCCCGCAAGTTTTTATGTCCCAGCCCAGCCTGGCAGCCAGCGCAGGCCCGCCCCGTGTGCGCAGCGGGGCTGCAGCAGGCGCACCGCCGCCGTCGTCGGCCTCGTCGTCGGCCACGTTGCCCCAGGAGCGCTCGCGGCCGAGCACGCTGGGGGGCTGGGGGAGGAGTAGAGGGGCTTGCGCAGCGCCCACTGCGGGGGGCAGTGGGGGCGGTGCGTGGGGCGCTCAACGCACTCTGGGGGTTGCGCAGGTGGGGCGCTGACTAGCCGATGCTGCACAAGGGCTGCAATAGACTGGGTGCACAGGAATGCCCAATCCCTGGCCCGCCACCCCTACCTTCCCTTCTCCCCCCCGCCTGCCTTTCCAACACTCCCGCTCCAGCCCACCTCCGCCTGTCGCTGCCCCAGGTTTCCATTGTCAGGCAGAGCCAGCGCCATGGAGTGGCGCCCGCCCGCCGCCACGCTGATCACGCGCCAGCGCTCGGGCCCCCGGCAGCTTCAGCTCCACGGGGAGATGCAGTCCTTCTGGGCGCCGCTGCCCAGCCTGCGCGGAGGGGGCGGGAAACGGACGGCAGCCACCGTGGGCCCTGGGTCCGGCCAGCTCACGGCCACTGGCAGCTCACCCTGGCTGCGCCGGCCGCTGCAGCCCGGCGCCTCCTCCCCCCCCGCTCCCCGACGCTCAGCTCTGGAAAGAACCAGAGGCCTCCCGCCCCGCCCCCGCCCACCTGCCGAACGCTCCGCGGCCCCAGATGAAGCAGCGCCCGCGTCTGTGACCACCATGGTGTGTGTGCCGCCGCAGGAGCCCTCCACCACGCGCTGCCCCTCCAGCGCCCGCACCTTCTGGGGGCGCAGGCGGGAGGAGCCCGCGCGGTCGCCCAGCCCCAGCCGACCGTACTCGCCGCGACCCCACACATACACCTCTGCGTCGCACGGGCCAGGGGGAGAGGGGGGTCAGGAAAGGGGAAGTGGCCCGGCTCACACCGAGGCTCGGGCGTTGAGTGCTGGCAAGGCACAGCCGCAAGGGTGCGCGCGCGCGCGCGGCAAACGGGCGCTGCGGCGGGGCGTGGCGGCGACGCGCACCCCCTCTGCCGAGATGGCCATGGAGTGCCAGCCGCCGGCCGCCACGTCGGCCACCAGCACCCCCTCCAACCCCACCACGCGCTCGGGGCGCATCGCATAGCTGGTGGCGCCGTTGCCCAGCATGCCTGCAGGGGGCAGGTGTGTGTGTGTGTGCAGCAGAGCAAGGGGTGCTGGCCAGTCCGCCCAAGCAGGTTATGTGCAGGTGCAGGGGAGGAGGCCGGAAGTGGCGCGGCCTGGGCACGACCCGCGGGCGCCGCCCGGCCCCTCCTCCCCCTCCCCGCCCAGCCCTGCCGCCGCACCAAAGTCGTTGATGCCCCAGGTGAAGCACTCCCCCGCTGCGTTGAGGGCCAGGTTGTGGAAGGCGCCGCACGAGATGTCGACAAAGTCGGCGGTGGTGTCGATGCGGCGCGGGGAGCGGTTGATGGTCATGGAGAAGTCGCCCCACGGCTCGCCCCACATCCAGATCTGGTGGTGGTGTGTGTGTGTGGGGGGCGTGCGCATGAGGGGCAAAGGGTGTGGAGTGCACAGGGTTGCGGCATGCTGGCGGAAGGAACGGGGACGTATAGGAGGGTGAGCACCCACATGCCACACAAAGCCTTGGTGCGGCCGAGCAGGACGGGTTGCACGTCTGCGGGTGGCCCCACGGCACCGCCCTGGGCACACAGCAGCACGCTAGTCCCGCGCGGGAGCCAGCCACCCACCTCCCCCGTCTCTGTCAGCGCCAGCGAGTGCATGCCGCCCGCCGCCACCTGCTTCACGCGTATGCCCTCCAGCACCCGCACCGGAGTGAGGATGTCGCGGTCGCGCTGCTGCCGCGGCAGGCACTGCCCATACTCGTTTCCGCCTGCAGCAGCGGGCAGCGCAGGCATCCTCTCCGCGCAGGCTTGGCCAGCAGCAAGGGGGCGGTGCAGCCGGTGGCGGCGCGGCCGGCAGCGCGCCTGGGCAGCCAGGCGCGGCGCTCACCCCAAGCCCACACTTGTCCCTGGTCATCCAGCGCCAGCACGTGCCAGCCGCCGATGGCCGCCTGCTTGATGCGCACGCCTTGCAGGCCGGGCACGCGCTGCGGCTTTCCAATCGGCTCGCGGTGGCCGTGGCCCAGTGTGCCGCGAGCGTTCCACCCCTGCACCGCGCCGACCGTACGGGGTGGCCAGCGGTCAGCACCAAAGGATGCATGCCAGCAGCGCTGCGCAGCATGCAGCCTGCACGCACCCAGGTGATGACGCTGCCATCCGCGTCTATGGCCAGCGTGTTGCGGCTGCCGGCGATCAGCGGGGAGCAGCCATACTCGCGGCCGCGAAAAACGAGTGCCTGCAGGAACAGGGGGTGGGTGCAGCCGGAGCAAGGTGTGATGCAGCAGGAAGCCTGCCATCTATCATGCAGTTGCCACCCAAATGCAATAGCTTGCGCCAAACACACAAGCAGCAGCCGGCACTCGCCCAGGCACGCCTCCACCACTTTGGGGACGAGCACGTTGTTGGCAGCGGCCGAGCCGGTCACACGCTCTAGCCCCAGCTGGCCGTCCTCATTCACGCCCCACGCGAAGACAACCGCCTCAATGGGCGGGTCTACAAAGTAGGCGGGCAGGCCTTCGCAGAGCGAGCCAACGTGGCTGTCGCCGCCGGTCGAGCCAGGCGGCAGCGAGCGCGGCGCAGGGCTGCCGTCGGTCAGGGGGCTGGCAACATGGGCATCAGGGCTGCTCATGATTGGGAGGGCTCTCTAGGGCTGCCCAGGCCGGGGGAGCCTGCGTGCGGCACCCGCGGCAGCCTCAGCGTCCCATTCAGTGCTGGCAGCAGTGATCGCAGGAGCAGGGGGCAGGTAACAGCACAATGGATAAGCGAAAGGGGCATGCGCCCTGCTTCAGCGCGGTGGACATGGCGCGCCTCCCACCTGGCACGGGTTGTCGTGAGCTTTTGGCCGACGTTCCTGGCGCCACACTTGCACTCACCCACTGCTGCATTCGTGTGTACAACCTCCCGAAAGGCAGCGGTTGTTGTGACGGGAGCCCCTGCGCGCGGCAGGCCGCAAGCAGCGAGGAACCCTGAGCAGTGGCAGGAGTCGAGAGACATCCGGGCCAAAGAGGCACACGCGACAGCAAGGCGGGCCCCGCCGGGCCCTGCACAGTCATGAGCCCCCGGCAGACGCCCCAGAGGCGGCTGAGGCGGGCCAAAAGAAGGAACAAACAGAGGCTGCGAATGCTGCAATACCCGACAAGGCAGGTGTCAGCGGTTGGGGCTGCAAGGGGCTGCTGGGCGGCCCGCAACGCACCCAGACCTGTGTGGGGTCCCGCTGTGTTGCTTGTTTGGCAGGCAGTCGGCAGGCAGGCAGGCATGTTGCGCATCTGCTGGGACCCATGACTGCAATGAAACTATGCAGATCTAGCAGCTGGCCAGGGGCAGAGGGTCAGCCCCGTGCTGGCCAACAGCCCAAGGGCGACCCGGCAGTGCTGCCTTGTGAGCGGCATGCATGAGTGGCCTGCATGCGCCCGCTGCAGGTGCAAGTGGGCGGCAGCCCAGTGTACATAGTGGACAAGAAGCTGGGCAAGGGTGGCTTTGGCCAGGTGTACATGGGCCGGCGGCAGCCAATCACCAAGGACAAGGATGGCGCCAACGCCAACATGGTGGCCCTCAAGCTGGAGCACCGCAGCAGCAAGGGCTGCAACTACGGGCCCCCTTACGAGTGGTCGGTGTACGGGTGCGCGACGGGAACAAAGGCTGCCTGCGTGCAGGGGCAGCAGCATGCCAGATGGGTTGTCGCTGTGCGCTGCTCTCCCCCGCCTGGCGACCACCTGTCGGTGCCGGCCCCCCACCCCCCCCACCCCGCCCCCTGCCCGCAGCGCCCTGGGCAACATCCCGGGTGTGCCCAAGGTGCACTACAAGGGGCGCCAGGGCGACTTCTACATCATGGTGATGGACATGCTGGGGCCCAGCCTGTGGGACGTGTGGAACAGCCAGGGGCAGGTGATGTCCCAGGAGATGGTGGCCTGCATCGCGGTGGAAGCCATTGCCATCCTGGAGCGCCTGCACGCCAAGGGGTGAGCGGGCGGGGCGGGGGCGTCGGTGGCCGCGCTGCGCCCTGGCAGGCAGCTTTCTGCCTGGCAGCCGCGGCAGGGCCCCTGTGCCCCCGCCGCTTCCATGGCAGCGGCTTGCCGCCAGCCCCCGCCACGGGCTCGACTGCTCACCCGCGTGCACCCCGCCGCCCACCCCCCAGCTTTGTGCACGGCGACGTGAAGCCGGAGAACTTCTTGATGGGGGCACAGGGCCTGCCCAACGAGAAGAAGCTGTGGCTGGTGGACCTGGGCCTCGCCACGCGGTGGAGGGTGAGCCGCGGCCGCCACGCCCGCGCTGCGTTCCTGGCCCCCCGCTCGCTTCCAACAGTCCAGGGGCTGCCGACCTGGGCGTCCTCCCTGCTGACGTGGCCTGTACTGCCATCCCCTTGCCCCCGCTCCGCAGGACGCGGTGTGCGGCACGCACGTGGAGTACGACCAGCGGCCCGACGTCTTCCGCGGCACCGTGCGCTACGCCTCGGTGCATGCACACCTGGGGCGCACCGCCAGCCGCCGAGACGACCTCGAGTCGCTGGCCTACACCCTGCTCTTCCTGCTGCGCGGCCGCCTGCCGTGGCAGGGGTACCAGGGAGACAACAAGGGCTTCCTGGTGTGCAAGAAGAAGATGGCCACCTCGCCCGAGTTGCTGTGCCGCTACACGCCGCCCCCTTCCGCCAGTTCACCGAGGCGGTGGTCAACCTCAAGTTCGACGAGGAGCCCAAGTGAGGGGCCTCCCGAGGGGGCGGAGGGGTGCCTGCCGCAGGCATAGCAGGGGCAGCAGTGGCCGAATGTTGCCCAGCCCTGCGTCCCGCGCCGTACCTGCGCCTGTGCTTCGCTCACCCTTCCAACCGCCCCCCAGGTACGCCGCGTACATGGAGCTGTTTGACCCGCTGTGCGGCCCCGCTGGCCCCTCCCGCCCGCTGATGGTTGGCGAGGGTGGCGAGGGGGCGCGGGTGGGGCAGAAGCGCGCGGGGGAGGCGACGCCGCCGACCTGGAGCTGCCCACGCCCAAGAAGCGGATACGGCTGGGCCTGCCCGCCACGCAGTGGATCACGGTGTACAACGCGCACCGCCCCATGAAGCAGCGGTACCACTACAACGTGGCCAACAACCGGGTGCAGCAGCACGTGGAGAAGGGCAACGACGACGGCCTCTACATCTCGTCGGTGGCCTGCTGCCAGGACCTGTGGGCCCTCATCATGGACGCCGGCACCGGCTTCGCGCAGCAGGTCTACGACCTCTCCAACCAGGTGGTTAGGGAGGGGGTGTGCTGGCGCGCCTGCGTGGGTGGTTTGCACAGCTGGCGGTGATGGCAGGGGCGTGGCGAGCCGTGGAGCACCGGCGGGCAGCAGCAGCCGGCGTGTGCTGGTCCGCTGCTTCCAAGCCGGCCTGCTCCCTCCCGTCCCCCCCAGTTCCTGCCCAAGGACTGGATCATGGAGAAGTGGGAGGAGGGGTACTACATCACCGCCATGGCGGGCTCCGCCACCGGCTCCTCCCTGGTGGTCATGAGCAAGGGCACGCCCTACACGCAGCAGTCGTACAAGGTCTCCGACTCCTTCCCCTTCAAGTGGATCAACAAGAAGTGGAAGGAAGGCTTCTTCGGTGCGCTGCCCCACCCCCTGCTGCTGCGCCCACCCCTGCTGCTGTGCCCTCGTCTCGTCCTCCCCAGCTGCTCGCTGCGGGTGGCTCGCCCACCGCGCCCCTCTCCTTCCCCCGCAGTGACGGCCATGGCCACCAGCCACTCCCGCTGGGCGGTGGTGATGAGCCGCAACGCGGGCTTTGTGGACCAGGTGCGCGGCTGCGGCGCCATGCCATGCAAGGGCTGGCGGCTGCTCCAAGCCAGGCCACCGCTACGGCGCACCCCCTTGGCTGACTGCCCCATCTGCTCAGGCCCCCATCCCCCCCCTCTTCAGTGTGTGGAGCTGGACTTCCAGTACCCCTCTGAGGGCATCCACCGCCGCTGGGATGCCGGCTACCGCATCACCTCCTGCGCAGCCACGCCAGACCAGGCAGCCTTTGTGCTCAGGTGCAGCAAGCCGCCCTGCGGGCGCGCCGGTCGAGCGCCCGTCCTGCCCGGCCACCTGCCTTCCAGTGCTGCGGCCTAATGCGCCGCGGGCCCTCTTCTGCCCCTCGCAGCGTGCCCAAGCGGCGGCCGATGGACGAGACGCAGGAGACGCTGCGCACCTCCGCCTTCCCCTCCACCCACGTCAAGGAGAAGTGGGCCAAGAACCTGTACATTGCGGGGGTGGCCTACGGCCGCACCGTCAGCTGAGCTGAGTCAAGGCAGCGGCCGGCGTCACCTCGCCCTGCAGCCCCTGCCCACAGCGCAGCCGGATTGCTGCGCCGTGATGGATGGCCCCTGCTGCTGCCTGCCGCTGGCGCCGCTCCGCAGCACATGTCCCAAACGCCCTGGTATTGGCCTGCGTCCTCCTGACCGCGTCCCGGCGCCTGCTACTGATCCGTGTACCGCACTTGTCCCGTTGACCGCTCCTATTTGCTCTCGTTCCGTGGTTGTGCTTAGCTGTGCGTGCTATACCCTCACCCAGGCTGGCCAGATGCAGCCGCATGAATGCCCCCTGCCCTAATGACCCGACCTTCATGTGCATATGTGCCGCCACCCGTGCGCATTGCAATTTTTGCCTGCTCTAATGCTGCTCTGCCCTCTTGTGCTCCCCTGCGCCAGCCCTTCTTCGCAGCTTCAGTTCTGTACCAACCACCCTCAGCCATCCATGTGCAGCAAGGCGGCAGCATGCTGCAACCTTTGCATGCTGTAAACCCACGCAATGCCCAGCGTCGCAAACATGGCCCCACGATGTCGCGGCGGCCACAGATGCCTGCAACACCCCAGACATTACATCACACATACATCTGAACCCCGCCCGCCCTGGAAGAGACGGCAACCTCGCTCAACCGCGCACCTGCATCTGCCGCTGCCAGGGCTTGACTCAGGAGGCTTGCCAGGGGGCAGCCGAAGGCGCCGGCGAGCATCTGGTGAGCCGAGCGAGGGCAAGCTCGCTAGGGCTGCCATGCAGTATCGCCGCGCCAGGGCCATCATCCGTTGCCCGGTGCCCACTCCCTGGTGCTAATTACGCCCTGCTGCGCTGCGCTTTCCACTGCGCAGGCAAAGATGGTACTGACATCAGCCGCAGCCGCTGCGCCAGAGGATGCATGTGGGGATTGCTGCTGCCTTTGCGAGCTTTGCTGCGATTAGGCGAGCCAGCAAGTGAGGAGCGCTGTTGACTGACAACAACTCGAAATGATGCAGCGCGATATGCTTTTACACATGTTCTCCCACACACCACCAGCCACATACACGACCATGCTGATATTTCTTGCATTGCCCCATCATCGATTATTAACCGTGCCAAACCCTGACAACCACACCTCTGATCTGCCATTGCAACAGCCCCCTGTGCTGTTGCACCTTCACACCTGCATTGAAGTCAAAGTCAGATGATCAGCGCGAGAGGTGGCCGCTGCACGAGGACACCTGGTCGCAGCCTTCTCGCCTCCCCTCCAGGGCAGACCAGGACTCATCTTGCTCAACAACATGCGGTGCAGCCGTTTTGATGCTTTCAGTCACACGACAGCTCGGTTACGCACATTGCAGCAATCAAAAATCGGCATGGCGCACACACACAAGGGAGGACGGCGTGAAGTCTGCTCGGCACAGGGGGCACTCTGGCTTCTGGTTGCACCAGTCGGTGATGCACTGCCAGCAGAACACGTGGCCGCAGGGGGTGGCGGTGGGGTCGGTGCGCGCCGACAGGCACAGCGGGCACCTGCGGCTGCCGGGCACGTCGCCCGCCTGCCCTCCGGCCTGTCGCCCGCCGCCTGCTTCAGAGCCTGCCCACGCATCCAGCACCGGCTCGCCATCTGCGTCCAGCAGCGCAGCGTGTATCGTGGCCCCCGCATCCTGTTCGCTGCCCGCCAGCAGGGCTGGCCAGCCGCCGTGGCGGCGCAGCAGCCACAGCGCGCCCGAGATGCCCAGCTGCCCCAGCAGCAGCACGCCCAGGAAGCGGTAGCTGGGCCTGCCCTCAAAGGCCCGCCCAAGGAACAGGAAGCGCACGCCTGCAGGCCAGGAAGGGACCCTGTTAAGCTCAGCACTGGTGGCTCGGGCATCGGATGAGCAATTGGCATCGAGGCTGCTGCCATGCAGGGCACCACCAAGCAGCATCGCACCTGCCACCCGCTTTGACGGCTGGTAATAAAGGCCATACACGTAAAACAGCGCCAGGTGGATGCGCAGCAGCGTACCGCCGTGCTGCCTCAGCCAGGCGGCAGCTGCCGGCACATGCCGCGTCGCAGGCTCGGCCGCCCGAGCGGCAGCAGCCCAAAACCGCGTCGATGACGCTGCCAGCTGCTGCATTAGCAGCGCTGCTTGCGACGGAGCGTGCTGGCCACCATGCTGCTGCTGCTGCTGGCATGCTGCTGCTGCACGCGCCGCCGCCTGCGCCCGCTGCCAGGCTGTGAACTCGTCGTCAGGTGGCGCCGCCAGCCGCTCGGCCAGGTAGGGGCCCAAGGCCTGCACCAGCACCAGCAGTCCGCGGCGGGCTGGTCCCGGCAGCGATGCCGATCCGGGCGGCCCCGCCACCTGCAGGACATCACAGTACTCCTCCCCGGGGGTCTGCTGCCCGCTGCCGGTGGTGAGGGTATGGTAGAGCAGCTGTGCCAGCGCCCGCGTCTCGCTGGCCCAGCGCAGGGCGCGATGGGGGCCCAGCAAGCGGCGCACGGCATCGTGGCAGGCGTCGGTAAGGTATTGTAGGTACAGCTCGTCCTGCAGGGGCCGCCAAGCAGGGCAGGAGTCGCTCAGCAGCGGGGCCGCCTGAGCGCAGTGGCGGCAGGCGCTGCCAAAGCTTGGCCGTGTCGAAACCTTGCAGCTTGGCTGCCCTTCACTTGCTACTCGCCTTCTGTTGAGCTCTAATCAAGCTGGGCTGCGCTGCGCCTGGAAACGGGTCCTCTGGTTGCTGCAGCGATGCTGCCTGCGTCATGCTGCTGCCTGATCGCCGTGATACATGGGACAATCCTGTAAGCGATCACGACAAGAAGACGGCGGAATTTCCAGCCTCGCGTCAGTGTCGCCAGCTCAGCGTGGCTTGACCTTGAGGTGCCACATATGGGGCCTCCGTGGCTGCCAATGGTACATGCACAACCTATCTTGCAGTATTATCCCGCACAAAGGCCAATGTCCGTTCCCTGTTTGCGACCGGGTGTCCTGCTGCTTCTGCAAGCTCGGCTAGGCCAGCATGTGGCACGTCACCATGGTATATCGGCCAGGAGATTGACAGTAGTAGCATCCAAACGGCAGCACGAGGAGCAGGCGATGCAGCCAGCAGCACTGCAGCGGCACAGCCTCACCGTGCTCGCCGCCAATCCCACAGCCACGCAGCTGTTGGCTCATTACTTTGCGTGCGAGCTGCGTTCATCAGACTGCTACCTACTATATGGTAGCGTTGGCGCAGGCAAGAGCTACTTCAGGTGCGTGTGCGCAAGTCACAGGCGCACCTGTCGGCACACGCACGCTGCCCTGCTTGGTGCCCAGTGATGGCCACCCAGGGGGATTGCCCACCCAACATAACCAGCATGTTATGCCATTTGCAGTCGCTCCTACATACGTGCTGCTGCCGATGATGAGGATCTTCCGGTGCCGTCCCCCACGTTCCTGCTGCAAAACATCTACACAGACCATGAAGGTGCAGGGCAGCAAGTGCGCAGCGGGACTCCACTCGATCCACCCGTGGATACCTGCGGTGACTGCCTTGCTGCGCATGTGTGCAGGCCCTGCCATCCACCATTTTGACCTGTACCGCCTGACAGAGCAGTACGATCTGGCACGCCTTGACCTGCAAGCCTCCTTCAGCCAGGCCGTGAGCCTGGTGGAGTGGCCGGAGCGGCTGGGGCCCTCCCACCTGCCGGCGGAGCACCTGGCGGTGCACATCTCCATCCTGGAGGCTGCAGAGCAGCAGCGACTGCAGCGACACTTTGCAGCGGCAGCAGCCGGCAGCACAGGGAGCGGAGGGCAGGAGTGGCGCAGCATGGAAGAGGCAGAGGACGGCAGCATCGGCAGCGACAGCAGCGGCGAGAACAGCGGGGACGTGCGATGGCGGCGCATACAGCTGAACCCAGCAGGCCAGCGATGGCTGCCAAGGCTGCAACTGTTGCAGCGCTACTTGAGCAGCGAGGGTGCAGAGCTGCGCTGCTACCTGGAAAGCAGCAGGCTGTGACATTGAGAAGCCAGTTGTGACAGGCCAGGCCGGCCTGTTGCTACAAGTGAGTGAAGGGCGGAAACAAGGCAGCAGAAGCTGGTAAAACCGAGCAGGAGGCTGTCAACAAAGCATGTGGAAGCGGAGCCAACACGCGCAGCAGGATGTGCCAACAAGGGGGAGCAGGTGCAGAGGGGTTGGCGTCAGCCTAGACCGTGTCTCGCTGCCGTGTGAGCCAGTCGGGGTCTCTCCGTAGGCGGCCGCTCAGCCGGTTGTACCAAGCGTCCAGCACGTTGGCGGGCACCAGCAGCTTGTCGTTGCCCACCTGTTGCACGCCGCCAAAGCTCTGCACCAATTATGCGGCAGCATGCAACAGGCCGTCAGCACTGGAATGATGCGATGTATTTGCAAGCATTTAGAGTGCTCAGCTTTCCAACAGAGCCCCGTTAAGAGCTGCCCTAACTGGCTCGCTTGCCTGCATGAAGTTGAAGAGGTCCAGGCCCACTCTTTTGGCAAAGTCCTCTCTCGCCCCAATCTTGCTGCCAAGCTTCTCGGCCAGCGCCGCCAGCGGCTCCAGGCCCACGCCTATCTGTGCAAAGCCTGCGGGCCGGGGCCCCGGTGGCACGCCACCTGGCGGGTCTGGCCAGCTGAGCGGCAGCACCTCCGAGGGGTTGCCGTTGCTGACAAAGCCGCGGTAACTCCAGTCCGCCCCACCAATGCTGACATACAGCGCCAGGCCCATCTCTGGTGGCAAAACGTTGGGCTGCGTCAAAAAAATTGCAATCTGCGCAGCAGCAGGAGCACAGCAGCCGCACCCACTCAAGCCCCGCAGGATCACACGCCGGGGCCGGCAGCAGCCAAGCGCCAACTTGAGGCTGCTGTGTCATCATAAGCGGCGGAATACCTCCTTCAGGTCGTGGTAATCTGGTGTCACAGTGCTGGTGGCATCAAGAACCTGCGGTTGGACTTGCAGCTGACGGTCAGGTGGGAGGGGCGACGGATGCAGGCGGGGGAGCGGCAGCAGCGGCGTTTCACAGTTCGGCCGGCATCGAGAATTGATCACAGCATGTCAGTGCGCACCCAGTGCGTCGCATCCGTCTGCACAAAACTGCTTGCTGGGATGGGGCAAGAGCGGGACGTGAAGAACACTGCAAAAGCCATGGAAGTGTCGCTTGAACTGATAATTGAACGCTGAGATCCACGGTTCTGCACGGCATGCGGGGGCTCCAAAATGGTTCTTGCAGCATAGCGCACCATGCACATGGTGCCCAGCAGCCTCGGTGCAGCAGGCCTATCTTCCACAGACCTGCCATTTACACTCTGTTAATATCCAGATTACAGTGGTGCTTAGGAAGGTTAACAGGCACGATCAGGAAAAGAAAATGTACAAAATACCAGAATGAAATGGATTCAAGCTTTGGTGTCCTAAAACGCTTGTTGAGACGCACATGCGTGCGAAGGAAATACATGCCGCCGGCCTGGGCGGCGCGCTCAAGCCCTGGCCAGCACCCAGTCTGCAATCTCGCTGTTGATCTTTTCGTTGCCCTCCTCACGCACCATGATGTGCCACATGTGGTTGACCAGCCGCAGCGCCTTGTCCTCCGACTGGGGCAGCAGCAGGGGGGCAGAGAGGCCAAGGGCATGTGATTGAGGGGCAGCGGGATGTTGCCTGCCATCTGGGACCCCGATGGGTTGGCAGAGCACCACGCCACCTGCTCCGCACCGCCCCCCACACACACACCCACCCACACCCACCTGTGCCCGCAGGTAGAGCGCCTTTGAGCCGTCGCAGTCCACCATGGTGTCGTTCTCGCTGTGGAAGAGCAGCAGCGGCGCGGAGAACTCCTCCAGGCGGCGCATGTTGCGCTCGGTGACGCGCAGGTACTCGCTTGCGTTGCGCACCCGCGTGTTGCTGTGGTTCACTAGAGGGTCGGCGTCCCACTGAGCCTGCAGAAATGAAGGGGGAGGACATGAGCAAAGACGAGCTGGGCTGGGCCGCCGCGGCAGCCTTTGGGCAGCCGTCGCCCATGCAGGCTGCTGACCAGCTGCAAGGCAGCCCCAGCCCGCCCCACGGGCGCCTGCCTGTATGTCTGGGTAGAGCGTGTTGCGCTCGGTGGCCACGATGGCGGCGGTGGGCGCCAGCCAGCTGAGCATGTTGGCGATGGGGCGCATGTACGGGTTGAGCCCCTTGCGGCTCACCTTCTCCAGCGACAGCATGGGGGCCATCAGCGCCGCGCCCCTGCAGCCACGCGCGGCCGGCAGCAGCGTGAGCTCAGCCACAGCACAGCGTGGCCAGGATGTGACAGGCGCAGCCGCTGACAAGGGGGACGCACACACTCACTTGAGCAGCCCCTCCCCGAGGCCTTGTCCGCCAGCACGGCGTTGAAGGAGATGCAGCCGCCGAGCGACACGCCGCAGATGAAGACGGGCAGGCCGGAGAAGCCCGGGATGCCCAGCGCCTCATCCCGCAGCAAGCTGCAGGCCAGGGAGGAGAACAGCAGTGCCATGGCGGTGACGGCTCAGCACAGCACAGGCTGCCACTGGGTTGCCTGCCTGTGTGCAGTATACCGCCCAGGTCCCACCGCGCTGCCCCCCAGCGCTCTCAAACTGCAAGGCCCCCCCCGCCCGCCCGCGCCCCCACACACACACACACACACTCCAACCCCCCACACCGTGCCAGCTGCAGCACATCGTCCACGTAGTCGTCAAAGCACTCGACGTAGAAGCGCAGGCCGCGCCGCCCTCGGAGCGCCCGCACCCCTGCAGGTCCAGCCCACAAACGCTGATGCCGCGCGCGTTCCACTGCTCGACCCAGCTGCCCGTGTATTTCATGGGCTGGCCCAGGCCCTGCACGGGACACAGCCGCTCAGCTTGCCTAGCCTGCCATGCACAGAGGGCCAGGCATGGTGCCAGCCCGCCTGCCATGCACAGAGGGCCAGGCATGGTGCCAGCCCGCCCGCCAAGCCAGGCCTGCGTTGACGGGCGCATCAATCGCGCACCGTCTGCTTCAGTATCTCGAACATGAGGTGGGCGCCATGGCCGTGTACAAAGATGATGACGGCCTTGGCATCCTCAGCTGGCCAGAAGTAAGACTGCAGCCGCAGCCCATCCTTGTTCACCATGACGCGGTGCTGCCCCGTGAGCCAAGGAACACCTCAGGTTCCAGCTGCATCAGTGGATACAAACGAGACCTCGTCCCTCGTAAGTCGCAGCTTGTGACTTGGACGGATAGCTGGTACTGGCCGCGGCAGCTGCTGAACACGGGGCGGGCGAGGGGCAGCCGCCTGTTGCCGGGTCGACGGGCCCCATGCAGCCTCTACCGGTGGATAACCCAATAACTCACATCGTCATACGCAGTATGGGGCACGCCTTCGGGAATGGACGAGGGCAGGTGCAGGGCTGATTGTTGCTCCACCCCTCCGGTGCCCGTCTGCTCTAGTCTCCTCTCCAATCCTGCAACAGCAGCTTCATCGTTGGACATGGTCGCCGGGCAGATGTCGGAGGACGCGGACTGCTTGGAATGGGCGTTGGATCAGTGTGTCGGAAGAGCTTGCGATCGATCAGCGTCGAAATTGTAGACTACCGATCTCACGCAATGTATGAAAGCCCGCAATGACGCTGCATACCCCCGCTGTTTCACTTGCCTTTTCCTGGTCTTTCCTTAGCCGGAAACGCATGGCGGCTGAAATCGGGGGATCTGCGCCCCAGAGAGCACCTGGGCGATCACAGGAGATCGGCAAGCTTAGGGTCGTGCTGCCAAGCACCAGGAGGCTCGCAGGGTTGAGGCTGCACTGTGGGCTTGGCGGTGCGCAAACATGTTGCGGCTACGCCATGGCCACAAGCTGCTGGGGCAGCTGCAGCAAGCAGCCAGCCGTGGGTTTGCAGCGGAGGCGGCCCTGGCGGAGGAGAGCCCCTACCTCCGCTTCGGCAGTCCGTTTGCGCAGCAGCTGAACCTCACCCCTGCTCTCGCACAGCTGCCAGAGACGAAGGTGAGCCCGGGTCGGGGCGATGCAGTCCTGGGTGCCGCTCGTCGGCGCTGACATTGAGGCGCTTCTTCTGTCGTTTCCTGTATCGGTTTGCTTCAAGTGGCAGGCGTCACCTTCACGGTAAGCTGCCTGAGGCGCTGTTTGATGCCGCTGCCCCAGGTGACGCGGCTGCCCAACGGCCTGCGGGTTGCCAGCGAGGCGGTGCCGCACTCGAGCACCGCCACTGTGGGCGTGTGGATTGATGCGGGAAGCCGCTACGAGACCGACGCCAGCAACGGCACCGCGCACTTCCTGGAGCACATGGCCTTCAAGGGCACCACGGTGCGCGCCAGCTGGTGACCGCAGCGCAGCAGTCGACAGCAGGGCAACGCTGGTTGAGGGGCGCGCGCAGCAGCCAGCGGCTGCTGCTCGCTGTCATCATCACACTTGTGCCCATCCTGCTCTCATGACCCTGCTGCCGCAGTCCCGCACCGTGCGTGACCTGGAGGTGGAGATCGAGAACATGGGGGCCACCTGAACGCATACACCTCGCGCGAGCAGGTGTCGAGCGGCTGCTGCGCTTTTTGTCGGAGGGGAGCGCACACCTGGGATGGAGTGGCAGCGAGAGCGTCAGCAGAGACAGCAGCAACAGGGTGCCCCCAGCAGGCGCCCATCGCATTGCGTCAACTGTGGCTCACCCAGCGCCGCCCGTTCCCTCCCTCAGACCTGCTACTACGCCAAGGTGTTTGAGAAGGACGTGCCCAAGGCGCTGGACATCCTGGCGGACATCCTGCAGAACTCCAACCTGGAGGAGCGGGCCATCGAGCGGGAGCGCGACGTCATCCTGCGGGAGATGCAGGAGGTGCGCGCTCGCACACCTCCTCGCTTACATCCCGTGTTTGTGTCAGGGACCAGCACACCGCAGCAGCGCACGGGTTGCCTGCTCACCGCTGAGCGCCTGCCCCTGGCGCCGCCGGTGCTGCGCCTGCAGGTGGAGGGCATCCCTGAGGAGGTGATCTTTGACCACCTGCATGCCACCGCCTTCCAGCGCTCGCCGCTGGGCCGCACCATTCTGGGGCCCGCCGAGAACGTCAGGTGGGGCTCGGTGGGTGTGGGCATCTGTGTGTGTGTGTCTGTGGGGCGGGGCGGACCAAGTGACTTGATGGGGTCCCAGGGTGCTGCACTGGTTGTGGTGCTGCTCCAACCCCTCCAGCGCGCAGCACCCCACCCAGTTCGCGCACCTCCTGCCCACCTCGCACCCCCACACCCCCACATTTCCACCCGCAGGTCAATCACGCGCCAGCACCTGGCCGACTACATTGCCTCCAACTACACCGCGCCGCGCATGGTCATTTCGGCGGCGGGCGCAGTCAACCACGACGCGCTGGTGCAGGCGGCGGGCAAGGCGTTTGCCAAGCTGCCCAGCGGCGGCAAGAGCGCGGCGGACCTGGTCAAGGAGGTGGGTGGGAGGGGTAGGTCAGCGCTGTCGCAGCTGGGTGCGAGAGGGGCCGACAGGTTGCTCGGGTTTGGCTGCCATGTCGTCGCGGTGCCCGGAGCCTTGGGAGCAGCTGTCCTTCGCGCCTGCCACTCTCAGCTGCTGTTGTCATTGATAGCTCGCCCCCCCTGCCCCCGCTGCCCCTGGCCAGGCCCCCGCCATCTTCACGGGCAGCGAGGTGCGCATCCGGGACCCCGACCAGGCCTCCATGCAGTTTGCAGTGGCCTTCAGGGGCGCCTCCTGGACCGACCCCGACTCCGTGCCGCTCATGGTCATGCAGGTGGGGGTGCAGGGTGAGGAGGCGGGGGCACCTGGGGGCGCCCTGGTGCCCTGTGCACCCCTGCCCGCCGCTCAGCACCCCACTGCACATCGCGGTCACACTGGCTGTGCTCTGCTGTGCCACTCACCCACCGCGCCAACGCGCCCTGCAGACCATGCTGGGCGCGTGGGACAAGAACAGCGGTGCGGGCGTCGACATGGGCAGCCGCCTGGCCCAGACCATAGCCTCCAACAAGCTGGCCACCTCCTACATGGCCTTCAACACCAACTACCACGACACGGGTGCGAGGGGGAGGGGGTGCAGGGATCACCTCAGGGCAGAGGCGTGGCGGGCTTGGCTTGCGCGGGGCTGTGCACTCGTCCAGTACCTCTGCTCCACCCCCGGGAGCTGCAGTCCTTATGCTCCAGCACCCCCCCCCCCTTCGGCAGGCCTGTTTGGCGTGTACGCGGTTGCCGACCCCAAAACCGACCACGAGGACCTGGCCTGGACCATCATGAACGCCATCACCCGCCTCTGCTACTCGGTGGAGGAGGAGGACGTGGCCCGCGCCCGCAACCAGCTCAAGGCCTCCATCCTCTTCTCGCAGGACGGCACCACCGGTGAGGGCACACCCGGCCGCTCGCAGCGCTGCTCCCCTGTGGGGATGCGCACGCCGGCCCTCTCCAGCGCTGTGGCAGCTGGCTGTGTGCTGCGGCATGCCCGGCAGCCTGCTGCTGCGGCCCACCCGCCCTCCCAGCCCACCCCGCCCCTACCCCGCTCCCTGGAGCAGGCATTGCTGAGGACATTGGGCGCAACCTGCTGGTGTACGGGCGGCGCATGCCCAAGGCGGAGCTGTTTGCGCGCATCGACGCGGTGGATGCGGCCACCGTCAAGGCGGTGGCCAACCGCTTTGTGCTGGACCAAGACATCGCGCTGGCCTCGCTGGGGGACACGCAGGTGCGGCGGCGACGCGGAGCGCGGGCAGCAGCTGGGCGAGCTGACCTGCCGACCTGCTGGGCTGCTGGGAGGGACGGCTTCGCGGAGGAGCGGGGGCACGCAGACGCGTGCCTTCCAGCCGGTCCACCCACATGCTTAAGCTCGAGGGTTTGTCAAGCCTGCCACGCCCCTCCCTTCCCTGCCCTCCAGTTCCTGCCCGACTACACGTGGATGCGACGCCGCACCTACTGGCTGCGATACTGAGCAAAGCGGGGCACGGCAGCCCTTGCCAGCCGCACGCCAGCCGCTGACAACGCAATGGTTGGTGCTGGGCGGTCGTGGCGTGGAGCAAGCATTGGAGCATGACTGCTCCCGCGATGTGCATCTGCGCGGTCTCGTCCTTCCCGTTCATGCCGCTGTTGCTTGCTCTCTACAGACGGAAGCTTCCTCGTTCTCTTCCTTGTGTGAACAGTGGAAATTGCTGAGTATGGCATTATCAACCTCAATCCGGTGTCAACTGGGATGCGTGCTGGGCGAGCTGGCAATCAACTGGGATGCGGGGATTTTGCAACAAAAGCATTCTGTGGCGCCAGCGCAGCAGCTCAGTCAGGCATTTCCCACCTTCAAGCGCCCTGTTCCTGTCAACTTTGCGTCCTCTACGTCCCGTGCGATCCCCAAAATGTCTATGCCTGTGGTTAAGCCGCTAGCAGTGGCCCTTGCTTCTCTGCTGGCTGGGGCTGCCGTGGTGCACCGTTTGTACAAGCCAGACCTGGTACGCTTTGCTACCCGATGACAACCTGCGGGCTCCCAATCAGCAGAGACAGTGCGGACACCCGTTGCACAGAAATCGCAACCTCCTCCAAAACGTTGCAGACGATTCCAATCGGCAAGGAGGACAGCAGTACGACCGATAAAATTGCCAGAACAGATTAAGGGAGCACATTGCACTATCTGCGCCGGCCAGCAGGCACCAGCCCAGCCTGGCGGTCCTAGCCTGAGACCTCTTCCTCAAGGCGCATCGGCAGGTGGGCGGTGGTGTTCAAGAGGAGGGGGGCAGCCAGGCTGCAGACGCCCTCCTGCCGCATCCTTTGCCACCGCGGCAGGGCTGGCGGGCGCCCTTCGTCTCAGCCGGCCAGCGTGGCTTCCGTCTTGTGCTGCTGGGCCAGCTTGCGCGCTCGGCCCCCAAACACCACCATGCCAGCACGACCTGCGCCCCCTGGAATGTTGCCACCGACGACCGCTCGCTGCGTTGTCTTGACCCTTGTCCAGGCCAGTCGCAGGCAGCAGGCCCACCCTTGGCCGCCTTGATGGTGCGAGGCTCCAAGGGATAAAATGACGGCCAGTACTGTGGGCCAGGATAAGCACTCTTCAGGCTTGCACGCCAGGCCCTCAAAGTCCTGCGCTGCCGCGTGTTGCACAGCAGCAGCGGGCATCGTGGGCGTGGAAAGCATCGGCTGCGTCAACCCTGGCCGGAAAGGGTGGCGCTGGCCCTGGCCTCTGCCCTGTGCCACTCCCGGAGCTGCTGGATGTAAAGGTGCCGGCCGCACTCCCGGTGCTGCTGCATGTGAAAGGTAAAAGTGCCGGACGCGTGGCAGCGGCTGTGAAACCCCGTGCACAGTGCTGCCAACAGCCCAATGGGCATTCAGCTGCTGCCTTGTGAGCTGGCTGCCGCCTGTGCATGCGACTTGCAAGCGTGTGGGAATGTGAGCAGAGAACGCAAACCTGAGCAAAGGTCGTGACGTCGAGATGCAAATGAGGGGGCTAACAGCACTGATAAACAGCAACAGACGGTCATGAAGCAGGAGCAGGGATTGTGCGAGCAGGAACCACCATGTCAGGCAGCATTTCAGGTTGCTAGTTGGCCAGTGACACCACTAGCATGCAATGGGACTGTGACGATGACATGGAGGCGGCGATGTGGCAGGAGCTCGGGACATGGATGGTGCAATCAACTCTCTGGCTTCGGCGCTTGGGGATCCTCTTGCGTGCGCGCTGCTGCTGGCACCGTGATCACAAGCTTGCGCACGTTGCGGATGAACAAGTGCCAGGGCGCTTCGGGCTGCATCAGCAGCCAGTCGCCGTCGCTGTCTTGATACAGCAGCCGCGCCTACAAACCGGCTGGCAGCTTGTCTGCAGCACATGGCAGAAGAGACGGGCAGGCCACCATTGAGCCACTCTGAACCTGAGCATGAGATCAGCATGCGGGGCACAGCGCGGCTGGCAGGGCAGAGCATGCAAGGGCAGGCGGGGCACGCCAGACAGGTGGCAGCGCACCTCCAAAGCGGGATTGCAGCGCCTCCCACAGCTCTCCATGGCCGCTGTACAGCGCCACCGCCAGCTCCCCACATGCGATGCAGGCCCGTCGGGCGCCGCCAGCAGCTCCACGGGTGTGCCAGTGCTCGTGCTGCCTCCCTCATTGCCTGGTTCTGCCTTGCTTGCCGCTGGCCGAGGAGGCGACGAGATCTGCTGCTGCTGCCGCGCGTCGCCGCCCTCAAGCTGCATGCTGGACGGATTGCTGCCCGCATGCTCCTGCTGCTGCTCAGGCTTCAATCCAACAAATGCCCTTTCAATTGCCTTATCAACCCACCGACGGATTTTAGCGCGGGTTTCAGCGCTCGGCTTGATAAGCGTGTCTGCTGTCGCTTTTGTGCTGACCACTGCCGCCTCCTTCTTTGCCGGTTGGTCTGACGCTGACAACTCTTTTGCCACTTGATCTGCGGCGGACGCCACCCTTTTGCCAGGGCGCTGCCCGACCGCCTCCTTTTTGCTGACTGCCGTAGCCTCCTTCTTCAATGGCCGCTCTGCTGCGGCTGCCCCCTTCAGCGACCGCGCGGCTGTCGCCGCCTCCTTCTTCAGCGGCCGCTCAGGTGCAGCCGCCTCCTTCTTCAGCAATCGCTCAGGTGCAGCCGCCTCCTTCTTCAGCGGCCGATCAGCTGCAGCCACCTCTTTCTTCAGAGATCGTTCAGGTGCAGCCGGGTCCTTCTTCAGCGGCTGCTCCGCTGCCGGTGCCTCCTTCTTCACGGCCTGCCCTCCTTCAGCTGCGTCCTTGCTGCCGCCCCCTGCTGCTGCTTCCTTCTTCGGCGGGCGATCAGTCGCCGCTGGCTTGCTTGCCGCGCCACCCTTAGTGGGTACCTTAGACCGGCTGACTTTGCTGGTATCCGTGCCTGCAATGACTTCACGCTTAGGTTTTGCTGCGGCAGCTCCTGCTGGAGCCTTGCTGCTGCGCTTGACATGCGTTCCAGCCTCGCATTTCGCTCTACTGGGCTCACCATTGGGCTTGATCTGCTGCTGCGACTGCTGCTGCTGTGCCGTCTGCTGCGACTGCGAGGGCTTGCCCGCTGACCCATTTGAGCCTGCTTCGCGTCTGCTGGGTGCTGAAGCCTCTGCTGCCGGACGCTGCTTCTTTGACACCAAACCACTGCATCGTGCAAAAATGATGGAAGCAGGCGCGTGAATGAAGCATGAGATCGACCGGAGGGGCAACAGCCTGTGAAGTGTATTACGGCTGTCGACGAAGTGAGCGGTCGGTAGAGATGTGAGATTGCGCCTCACCTGTCTTGTTGCTGCTGCTGTCGCGCTGCCCCGAGCTCCAAGAAGCGCTTCTTCGGCAGCAGAGGCGCAGGTGGACTAGCTGCTGAAGCGGTAGCAGGAGCGGATGGCGCCAAGGCAGGCTGCTGAGCCGGTGACTCAGCCGAAAGGCCCCCAGCTGCTGCTGCGAGCCATTTCTGACGGAAAGCCTTCAAGTGTGCCATATACAGCGAGATTGTCTGCTAGGAGCGGGGTGCGAGCTCCTGCTTCT
Source organism: Chlorella sorokiniana (assembly GCA_025917655.1). NCBI lineage: Eukaryota > Viridiplantae > Chlorophyta > Trebouxiophyceae > Chlorellales > Chlorellaceae > Chlorella > Chlorella sorokiniana. The sequence goes on along the minus strand of CP084619.1, from coordinate 2,870,698 downwards.
GCTCGAGACCACCAAGGTTTGTTATGCCATCACAATGACAGCAACGTCAGCTCGCCCCGATGAGCATGCCTGAGCGCGGCATGACCAGCGCGACGTGGCGAAGGCGCCACGCTGTGGCGGACTCGAAACAGCTCGTGTTCTGCAGGACTGCTCTACAGCATGTACATGGACACCACTGTAACCCCTGCCGAGTCGTTTGTAACTTTTGCAGGCTTGCAAGCTAACAGAAGGCAGGAGCTATTGAGTCCCTACTAAACTGACATGAGTGGAAAAGACCGGCATGCCTCCATTGACGCTTGCTGAACCCTGTCTTGAATCCATTTAGAACGTGAGGATGGCATACGAAGCAAGTGGCATGCGCGCTGATGCATTACCTGCGCAGACTGCCTGCCTGCAGCTAGGCTGCTTATCGCCTTCCGCAAGGCTGCCAAAAGCGCAGAAAAGAGCACCAGCTGGAGCCTTGCTGCAAGCAAACATCTCGATACGGGCTTGAGTGGATGATGATCGGGCATGCAGCTGCCTGCCTGATCATTGGGGAAACTAGGAAGCGTCACCAAGGGCACGCTGTGCGGCTTGGGCACGTGCGGCGGTCAAACAACCCCTGGCCGCCCGCCAAGCGCGCAGCATCACCTGTAAAGGTTCTGCAGCCTTTTCATGCAGTGGCATTTGTTTCAACGACACAATGCGCACACTTGCCCTCTCCTTCTCCCTTGTGTGCTGAGCACGAGTCGGCCAGCGGGGCTGCGCACCCAGATGCGTGGAACAGCCAACCCATCGTGCTCGAGAAAAGTAACTCTATGAATCAAGCTCTCTGTGGGCCGCAGCCGGAGCCAAGTGCAGCGGGAACCTAGTGCGGCTTGCCCTGCCGCCTGGGCGCTTTTCGAACGCTTGCTGGAACAATCAGCACTTCGCCGAGTGTAACCTTCAGCTCCGAACGCTCATCTAGCCAACCCTGCAACAGGGCAGGGCCGCAGTGGGAGCGGAAGCCCCGAGGCGGGGGCTATGAGCGGTGGTACCAGCCCCCTCAGGTTGAACATCAGCGACAGCATGGACGGCAGGCAGGAGCGCTCAATACCCCTGGCTGAGGGCCCCTACCACTCGCCGCCAACGGCGGCACGGCCAGCCAGCCGTCAGCAGGGCGGCTCGCCGGTCAGCATGGGCGTGCAGAGCACTGTGAGCAGCGAGGCGGCAGAATACTCTGAGCACGCGCGCTTGGTGAACAGCTCAGCGCTTAGCGACGATGGGATGACGCCCTTGATACACGTGAGCTTGTCCTCCGCAGCAGCCCGGGGCAGACACCGGGGTGTTCTCCTTCACGCTCCCGCTCGTCTCGCTGAAAGTTGCGGGGGTGGGTTGCTGAACGCTGCTGGAGTGAACGATAGCTTATGCTGCTCCGCCCTCCCCAACACTGCAGCCCTCGCGGTCACGGAAAGACCGGCTGCTGCTGTTCGGCAAGCAGCTGCTGGGCTTCTTCCTTGCGCACTGGTCCAAGGCCGCCATCCTGGGCATCCTCATCACCGTCATCGTGCTCCTGTCCGTCAAGGTGACGGCTGCACGCAGCTGGCTCCGGGACAGGGCTTGAGCTGCTGCCACCAAAAGCTGCACCTCTTTCTGTCTACGCAGGGCTTTGGCTTTTTTGGCAACATACTCACTTGGTTCCAGCGGCACAACGGCTGGGCTGGGTGGGGCATCTTTGTGGGTGGGTTACAACCAGCTGCGGCCGCCACGGTGCCCTTGCTGCACGCACATGCGTCACAGCTTTGGAGGCAGGGTGTCGGCGCGGGCGAGCCGCTGATTGCGCGCTCCCCTTGCCGCGCGCCCCCAGGCATGTACACGGCCACAGTGGCGCTCTTCCTGCCGGGCGTCATCCTCATCCTGGGCGCCGGCTTCGTCTTTGGCTTCTGGCGCGGCCTGCTGGCTGTGTGGGCTGGCGGGGCGGTGGGCCAGGCGCTGGCCTTCCTGCTGGCGCGCTACCTCTTCCACGGCTGGGTGGAGAGCACGCTGAAGCGCAAGTGGAAGAAGTGGGCCATCATCGACAAGGCGATCGAGGTGGACGGCTGGAAGCTGGTGCTCATCATGCGCTTCTCGCCCATCATACCCTACAACCTGGTGGGGTTTGCGGCAGGGGGACGGGGGCGCGCGCGTGCGCAGGACTGTCCATCTGTTTCTTGCCCCTGAAGCGAGTGGCCGGCGCCCGCATCTTTGGAGGCATGTGCCGTTCCGCTGCTTCCCGGCACTCCCACCCTGGCCGCCCCCTCCCTTGCAGCTCAACATCGCCATGGCCACCACCAACATCCCTTTCTGGCAGTTCAGCCTGGTGTCGGCGGTGGGCATTGTGTACGAGTGCGCCGTATTTGCCTACTTTGGGTCCATGGCAGACAACATCCACTCCATCATCAGCGGCCAGGGCGGCCCCCCCCGTCTTCGAGTGGGTCATGCTGGGCATTTCGGCCCTCATGTGCGTGGTGGGCGCCCTCTTCGTCTCCTACAGCATCAAGTGAGTGGCGCCGCAGCGTGCCAGGGGTGGTTTGGGGGAGGCCGCGGCGGCCGCTCGGCGCCCGACGCAGGCCGGCATCTTGCCCAAGGAGCCCCCCCGGCTGCGCAGCACCCTCACCGCTTGCCCTCTCTGCCGCAGGCAAGCCATCAAGCGAGCGCACGGGCAGGTGGGGGATGCGCAGCGGCAGGGGGTGGGGTACGGCGACGGCGGCAGCCCTCTCAGCCTGGACACGCTGGAGGCGGGGTCGGTGCACCTGGACGGCAGCTACCCCGCGGCCCTGGAGCGGGAGGGCTTTGTGGGCAGCAGCACCGCCTACTCCCCCTGCAGCAGCTGCCCGCCAGCCCCGAGTTTGAGCTGAAGGCGGTGGGCAGCAGCGGAGGCGCGGCGGCCGCTGCCCCACGGGACAAGGCCGGCCTGCTGGGCGGCGGCAGCAGCGGGGGCCTGCTGGCCGTCACCGCCGCCAGCGGCAGCGGCAGGCTGCTTCCAGCAGCCAGCAGCGGTGCGTCGCTCCTGCGCAATGCATCAGTCAAGCAAAAGGTGAGCCCCATCGCGTCCCTGGACCGAGACATGGCGCGCCGGCTGGCTGACGCCGCGGCAGCTGGCGGGGACGGCAGCGATGGGCAGCCCCAGTCTGTGCGTGCCACCCGGCGGCACCCCTCCATCAGCAGCGAAACCATGGCGTGAGCTGATCACGAGAGAGAAAGCGAGAGAGAGACCCCCAACTCAACTAGACCCTTCCCCTGCCTGTTTCTTGCTGCTGCTCCGCATGTTCCGCTCTGCCTGTGCTCTCCCTCAATCCCTCTGAACTGCCCGCTTCCCGCTTCGTAAGCAGACGACCGCACTGGGCCCCGCGCCGCTGCGCTGCGTCTCGCCTCCCCTCTGCCACCCTGTTTTGTGTTCATGGCGGCCTCCAATGTACTTTTGAACGGCATGCTGTGCAAGCTTGGCATATTTTGCGCGACCACGGCACATACACACGTCAAGAGGCAGCTCTGCCTGCTTTATGTGGAGGGTTTGCTTTCAACTGTGGGCCGCCCTCACTTGTCGCTGTCAGGGAAGCCGGGCTTTGGCACCTCGGTGGGCACATCCAGGGGCTGTCCTGTGCTGGCCTTGGGCCCCACCTGGCGGCGGCGGGAAGGAGGGACAGGGGCAGCAAGGGTGTCGGGCGCGCCCGCACGATTGCCCACCATTGCCGGAGGCCTAGCTGGGAGCTCCCCACCAACTCCACGCAGCAGGCAGCGCAACCATGCCGGGCTATGGCAGCCCTTTAAACGAGTGCTTGCCTGGTGGTCCACCTCAGCCCCCCTGTGGCCCGCGGCACGCCGCTGCTGCGCCCGTCTCCTCGGGCTGGAGCGCGCCCTGCTGGGCGGAGGCAGCAGCCGCGGAAATGTCGTCGTCGACCCGTGGCGTGCCCGCCTGCGCGGCGCTGGAAAACAGGAGGGAGGCAGCAGCCGTGATGCAGCAGTCAACCGGGCATGTGCAGCGAGGCGAGGGGGAGCCATTGCATGCCGCCATGGTGCGCTTGGACTGCAGTCCCTGCCTGGTCTGGTTGGCGGCCTCCTGCTCTTCACCGCTCATGCCCCTGCCTCGTTGCTTGCCTCCGCCTGCCTTGTGCGGTGCGGCGGAGGCACTGCAGAAGCCACGCATCACACGTGCAGCCTCTAGCCACGCATCACCTGGTGCCTTGTTCAAACTGCGGGTGAGCAGCGCGTTCGGAATGCAAACGAGGGACATCATGTTGCAGCTGGGGAGGGGGGGGTGCAGACGGTGTCATTACCCACCATCCCACACAGAAACACAGGATCAGGGATGGAGGATGCCTGGAGGGGCGTGGCATGCCCCATGCAAGCTCACACTGCCATGAACGGGCCTCTGCCCGGCAGGGGCGGCTCCGGCATGTCGGGGCGGTCGGGGGCGGGTACATGTCTGCAGCGCGGGCGGGGGAAACGGCAGGCGCACACCTGTTGCTGCTGGCAGCGGCGCAGCGTGATTGGCTGTGACGGGCGTGTGGTCAGAGCAGCGCCCACCGGGTGATGGGTACCGCGGCGGCAGGAGGTCGGGTCGCGTCGGGCGTGCCAATGTCAGGAGGGAACAAGTCCGGGTCCGGGTTGCCGGGGTCTGCATGCGAGACGGCGCCCCACGCTTGGCAGCACCCCCAACCGCAGCGAGAGGGGGCCCCCAGCGGCGCTGCATGCACCGCTGCAGAAGCCATGCAGCCCCTCCCCCGTGCAGCCTGCGCCGCACCTTGAGGCGGGCTGTCTCGCGGGGGGCAGGAGGCCAGATGTCGGGATGGCGGCCGGGAATGTCGGGCGAATCTGGGCCCCGCGCCGCCGCAGGGCTGCCCACCAGGGCAGAGGCCGCCCGAGCCTGACAGCCAGCTCGTGCTGCGCTGCCAGCCCTGATCAGAGGCAAGGGGGAACAGGTCTCAGTGGGAGGTGGGGGAGCACAGTGGAGGCCGGCAACAAGGTTTAACGATGCAGGGGAGCACAGCCTCGCCTTGCCAAGCCCAGCATGGCTGGAAACCTGCAGGCTGTCATGGTTGGCAGATTGACCTTGGGGGCAGCAAACAAGGCAGTGAGGAAACTAAGAGCCGTGCACCACACCTTTCCACCCTATCCAAACACAGTCCCCCGGCCGCAAACCGTGCGTCAAAATCCAAACATGCTGACAGCGGCAAGAACCAGGTGATTACCATGAGAGGAAGTGCCCAGGTGCCCACTCCCCACCGTCTTACACCCCGCTTCACGCCCCATTCAGACCCCTTCTCTGGAGCTGCACGGCCCCAAGCCTTCGGCACGTGGGCTGTGCAGTTCGCCGCGCCAACAGCACAGTCGCTGCAGCCTCGACGGGCAGCCTTCCCAAGGCGGCAGCTTCTGGGCGGCAGCCTGACGCTCTTTTCCGCCGCCACGCTGCCCGGCTGGGAGGTGATGGAGGCGGTGTTGGGGACGCGGGGGAGGGTGAGTTGCCCTTTCCCTCCATCCCACACCCCGACTACGAGGCGGAGCGGCCGCAGGAGCAGACGGCCCCGGAGCCCGACAACCCTCTGCCCGAGGGCCTCCCCCAACCACCCACAGGAGGCAAGCCAGCCAGCTCTGCAGCTGGCACTGCATGGTTGGGCGGTGCAGGGGCCCGCCTCCCCCATGGCGCTGCTGGCTGTGCATGCAGGAGCCCAAGGGGCCGGAGCCCGAGGTGCCGCTGCCGCGCCGCGACGAGCCTGATGCCAACCCGCTATTTCCCCCGACGTGAGCATCGCGCGCTGCTGGCCGTACTGCTGGACCCCCGCATCCTTCCACTGACCAAAAGGCAATGCTCCCTGCCCCACCAAGGGACCCCAACCCTGCGCGCCTGCTGCAGATCGTGCCTACGCCGGGGCCCCAAGAGGCGCCGCCGCTGGGCAGACCCACCGAGGTGCCGGGGCCCCTTCGCCCCCGGAGTTCCAGCCCAACCGTGCGCCATCAGAGATGCCCGATCGCGGCGGCGGCAGCGAGATAAACTTCCCCTGAAACCCGTATGCCTGTCGCACAAGGCTGGTTGTAACAACAGTCATCGAGTGTGTGGGGCAGCTCTGCTACATGGCCAGCCCAGGAGGTGGTGGTGTGTGTGTGTGTGTGTGGGCGGGGGGCCAACGCAAGGCGACTGAAGGTGGGAGGGACAGCCGATGCAATGCAAGGGGGTGATGATGCGGTCAAGCGGCTCGTGCAGCAATAAGGTGGTAGGCAAGCAGAGGCGTGGACAACGCTGGCAATCAAACGATGTTGCCCAAGCGGCCGCCAAGGAGCATGCCCCCAGGGAGGCGAGTGCTGAGCCGGCCTGCCCCAGCGCTGAGCTGGTCGGGCCGGGCACGGCTGCGGGGGCTGCCAGCGCCTGCTGCAGCGCCCTGCCTGGCTTGCCAGCTGCGCAGCGGGCGGCATGCTCATCAGGCTGGCCACCGCCGCCGCCGCCGCCCGAGCCAGCGGGCTGATGGTGGGGAGGGGCCAGCTGGGATGCGGCGTGGGCTGCGTTGCCGGCAGGGTGCCTTGCGGTGCGCCGCCGCCCCACCCTACTGGCAAGCCCCCCAGGGGGCCAGCGCCGCCAGAGCGCCCCCGCTGACGCCTGCTGCGCCCAGGGCATGGCGGCAGCCTGCGAAAGCAGGCTGCTCGGCAAGGCATCCAAGCCCCCCTGTACCCGTCGGTGCCTGCGGCTGCCGCCACCAGCATGCTGGCGCTGTTTGCGGGAACGCTGCCAGCGGGGCGAGCCCGGGCAGCGCCGCCTGCAGCACCCCCTTGCGCCAGCTGCGGCGCCCAAGCGTGGACTGGCCCGAAGGGGCCGCCCGCATAGGGGGCCACATGCCGCCGTAGGGGCCAGGCACCAGGCCCGCGGAGGCCGATGCATGGCCGCCCGCCATGAGGCTGGCCCAGTCGGGAGGGGCGCCGCCTGCTGGCGCGGGGGCAACCCCGTCAGTGCGGCTGGCCCCTGCTGCTGCTGCTGCTGTTGCTGCTGCTGCTGCTGCCGCGCGCCTTCCCCATGCCCAGCTGCGGCAACCCTCGCTGCCGCCGTATCGCCGCCACCCTCATCCCCGCCTGGCCCTAGCCGTGCCTGCTGCGCCCCTCCGCTGCCGCCCCCGTCTGGGCCTCGCCCAGGCCCCACGCCTGCTGCATGCTGCTGCGCCTGCACGGGCAAGGCTGCCGCGCCGTGCTGCTGCCTGGCTGCCTGCCCGTCCATCGCCTGCGGCGGCGGCGCCACATGGGACAAGGCGGCCAGGCTGCCCATCTGGCTGGCTGCTGCCGCCGCCGCCACGGCCGGGTCCAAGAGCTGCGGCAGGCTGGGAGCGTAGGCAACCTGCGGCGGGAAGCGGAGAGAGTTGGCCGCGCGACTCGCCCAGGCTTGGTGTGATGGCCAGCGCAGCACAACGCGCCCCGCCACCCACACGTTGGCAGCGAGAGCTGAGCAGGGGCAACTCACGCCGTAGGGGCCCAGAGCCGGGTCCACAAAGGGCATGGGCAGCAGGGGCGGGCCCGCCAGGGGCAGCGCCGCGGATGGCACCGGCCCCAGCTGGGCCGCGGGGAGGGCCTCTGGTGCCAGCCGCGCCGCGGGGGCGGCAGGCTTGCGCTTGGATGCCGCCGAGCTGGCCGCTTTGCTCTTGCGTTTGCCGGCGCCGACGGGGACGTCGCGCAGCACGCCTCCCACCGTCCAGTACCGCTGGCAGCCCTGCAGCCGCACGCACGCCACTCTTGACTGCCAACCCAAGGCACTCCCCGGGGGCTGAGGCCACGCCCAGCAGCCGTTGCCACCAGCCACGCATTCGCTTGCACGCAGACCAGATACGGCCCATGGCCGTCGCGGCATGTGCCAGCGGCAGGCAGGGAGCGCAGGGCGGCAGCAGCACAGGCGCAAGCTCACCCGGCAGTAATATCTCGGCTGCTTGATGTTGTAGTTGTTGAAGTAGCAGAACTTGGTGTTTTCAGAGGCGCAGCGCGGGCACGGAACCTTGCCCTCTGCAGGGAGCACAGGGAGGGAGTGTGTGAAGTGCAGCGTGGCTGGAATCTGAAGCCGCCATCACCTCGGCACACCGCTCAGCACCCACCTGGGCGAGGCAGCTTGGGCCGGTCCTTGCCCTCCGCCTTGGGCTCGCCGCCAGCGGAATCCTCCCCCTCGTCCCCCTCGCCGGCTGCAGCAGAACTTTCTGGGGTGTGTGCTGTGGAGCCTGCAGGTGCCGACGATGAGGCGCAGCGGCCGGGTCCTCGGTGGCCTGGCCAGCTGAGGGTGCTCGCTGGTCCGTTGTGGCTTGGCCGGGTGCCGGTGCCGCCTCTGGAACACTGTCCTGCTGCGCGCCCTGCGCTGTTGCCGCAGTCAAGGCAGCGTCCGCTGCAGGTGCATCGCCAGCCGGCAGTGGTGGCGCTGGCGTGGAGGCGCGGGCCCAGGGCTCCACCGTCGCAGCGCTAGGCTCGTCAGCAATGCAGGCAGACACATTCACCACATGTTCTCTGCACATGGTGTCTCCATGGGCTTCATGGCAAATCCTGCCTTTGCCCACAGACTCTGCCAAAGGGACTTCATCGGCAGCGGTGTGTTGCTCATGGGCGGCCGCGCTGCTGCCCTCCCAGCCGCCAGCGCCAGGTCCTTCACGCCCCTGGTCCTCCATCCAGGCTTATGAAGCGACGCGACAGCCTCTGCAGCAAGTCGGGCAAGGGGGCGCGCTAAAGAGCACCACTGGAGCGCTTTATTTTGTCGCTCTTGTACTCTTACGCTCTCAACACCAAAACTTTCCGGAACGTCGCAGCTTGCTAACCTGGGGTGCCGGGGCTGAGGGCTGCGTGGCCACAGAAAGCCTGCTCACTGCTTTGCTTGCTCACGCTTTGCGCACCGCAGTGTCAAGTTTGGGACATGAAAAAGCCGTTCCAGACCTTCCAGCGGTCTTGCGGCTCACGGAGCGAGTTGGTGCCGGAGACCCCTCACGGTGCGGTTCGGCGTGCTTTTGAGGAATTTTCACGGAATCAGAAAGAAGCTCAGAAACAGCAGTCGTCCACCGCTGATCGATCTGAGGGACCATTGAGGAAAGGCGCGCCGACAAGAGGTTCCTTGACCGCCTTCCTTGCCTCCATCTCCAGTCTGAATTGCAAGGAATGTATTAATGTCAGTCAAGTCTACATCAATCACGCAAAGGGGCACACGACAGCTCACGCAGCAGCGACGGGCAGACTAGCAGGGATGCTGGCATCCCTCCCGCGTTTGCTGCCTTTCTGCTGCTGCTGCTGTACAGCTGCTGCTGCGGCCGCTGCTGCAACCGCAGGCAACTGAACCGCGGCCGCTCTGCGGCTGCTGCCCTCGCCCAGGTCTGCCACAGCTGTTTCCTCCGACTTGTTGCTAGTCTCTTGAGCCGCAGCAGCAGCTTCGCCGGCAGCCTCCACACCGGCCACGCTGTCCACCTCCGCCGCTGCCTGCTGCTCCGTGGCTGCGTCGCTGGCGGTGGACAGGGTGGACGCGCTGGGGCGCTCCACGTCAGTCATGCCGCTGGCGGTGCTGGGGGCCGGCTCAAACTCCTCGTCGCTGTCGGGCACGTACAGGTCGTAGTAGGGCTGCGCCTGCAGATGCGAGCAGGGCAGGCCGACCGGTGTGGAAAACCAGGTAGAGAGGCGCCTCCCAAATCCACCCCGAACGGAACGCGCTGCACGCCGCCCCACTCGCAACCTCCCACCCCTCACCTCAGGGCGGGGTGCGCCGCCGCGTACTGCCGCATGTCGGGGGTGGCCCAGTCGGGCGCCGTCAGCACCGCCACCGCTGCCAGGTTGTTGTAGCGCTCCGCGGCCTCCGGGATAAACTGGGGGTAGTCGGGGGCTGCGTGGACAGGGTGTGGGGCACGTCAGCGACGACTAGCGGCAATGGCAGTGCAGGCCGCTGATCAAGGGCACACGCTGCTGCAACTCTCCTGGTGGTGCACGCTGTCAGTGCACTTGGGCAATAACGACGGCGCACAGCCATCCCCGACCCTTCCCAACCCCACCGCCCCAGCCACACCCCCCGCACCCACCTGAACACTGTCATGAGCTTGCCGGCGGGTGTGTCGTGGTCCAGGGTGTAGCCGCCGCTCATGGGCTGCATGTCGTCTCGGCCCTCCCTCGCGTCGGGCCCCTCGTGGGAGCGCAGCACCAGGCGCAGCCCGTTCTCCGCCAGGAAGCGCTCGGTGACGTCGGGGCCGAAGCACATGCCCACGCCGCGCGCCAGGTTGGGCTGGAAGCCGGGCTCCCCCACCGGGTCGCTCCACAGCACGTCCGAGGCGAGGCGGGAGGCGCCCAGGCCGTTGGGGTCCATGCCCCCTTGCCCGCGCGCGACAGGTCCTCCAAGCCCCCAGGGTCACATCCTCCAGCCCTGCAGCAGGCAGCAGCGGCGGCAGCAGCGTGGGCGCGGACGCTCCGCAGAGCAGCGCGCGCGGGCAGCAGGGCAGGGATGCAGGCTGCGGCAGCGACCATGGGCGCAGCCGCGCACCAAACAGCAGCGGGTGCGTGCGCTTGCGCTTGTTCTTGCCAGCGCTGCGCTGCGGCTGCCGTCGGAACAGGCCGCCGTGCAGCACCAGCGTGTGCTGCCCAATCTTGGCAGCTAGCGGGAGGGCGGAGAAGAGGCGCTTGCAAGCCGCATACACGGGCTGTGGGGGACCACACAGCATGGAGCGGCATCAGCCTTGGTGCCACAGGCAGGCATGTCCCGCACGAGCGCAGGCAGCGCGCCCCTCGTCAGCCTCCCCGCGCCCGCCCTCACCCGCCAGTGGCTCTTGCCGTACTTGGCCACCAGCTCCCCCTTGAAGCCGTACATGAGGGTGCAGGTGGCGCTCTCGTGGTTGCCCCGCAGCAGGTGCAGGTGGCGCGGCAGCGCCAGCTTCCACGACGCCAGCAGCACCAGCGTCTCCAAGCCCCTGCACCGCAGGCAGGCGGCCGGTGGAGCTGAGGGGCCCTGCTGCCATAGCTTGCTGCCTCTCTTCTCAAACACCACGCAACCTCCCCATAGTGCTGTCTGGCTGCGACATGACCTGGGCCCGCCTGGCTCCTCCCACAGACACGCCAGCCAAGCGACCGCTGCGTGCCCCACGCTGCAGCGCTGGGGCGTGCTGCCCGCCTGCGCATTGGCAGCTGATCCGGCTGGACAGGCCCTAAGTGTGCGCACCAGGCCCCGCGGTCCACAAAGTCGCCATTGATGACAAACATGTTGTTTGGGGAGGGGCTGCCGGCCACCTCCAGCCTGCAGGGGTGCGGTGTGCGAGGGGGCGGTGCATCTCTGCAGCCGCTCGAGCGCCGCAGGCGCGGAAGCCACCCAAGCATGAGCAGAGGCAGAGTACTTCTGTGCGTGGGAGTGTGTCTGCATGCCAGCAGGTGCAAGCGACGCAGGAGGTCCCTTGGCTCACATGCGGCAGACGTCGTGGAACTGGCCATGCGTGTCGCCGACCACCACTACCTGACCCTCTGCAGGCGGCGTGATCTGCACCGCAACAAACGAAAGACGGCCTTGCAGCCACCAGATGAAGCAGCCGCACAGCCCCAACAAGGCAGCCGCCTGGCGACAGCGACACCTCCCAGCCAGCAAGCGGCAGAGCTTCAAACTGGGCACCCACCTGCAGCAGCGTGGGCTCCACATGCAGCAGCTTCTGGCATCTCTCCAGCAAACGGCAGCACGTTTCCGGCGCCAACACTTCCTTCAGCGCAGCAGGGCCCGCGCGAGTTGCAGCATCCAACTTGGCGGCCGTGTCCGTCACCCACGCAGGCGTGATTTCCTCCGTCAGCTCGATTGACCGCAGCTGGTCGGACATTTCTGCTGCTGTCAGCCTGCTTCCCAACAACTACGAGATGGTGTGTTATGGCCGACAAGGGTGGTATGAGGCGAAGCACAGACAATTAGCAAATTCGTCGGCAACCAACGCTTCTTCCAAAGGCGCTGGGCAACCCGTTGGCTGTGTGTGATGATGTACAATGCTGTAGTGCTGCAGCGGCTGGAGTCCAGCTGTGGGGTTTGTTTGCCCCCTACATCCCACTGCAAGCCAAGCTGGTCAATCCAGTCGTGGCCATCTTCATTGAGTTGAGCCTGCCAAACAGCCTGCCACCCCAGGACAAACAGGGGTGTTGCATTTGGCCACACAAGTTGTGATGGAGAGGCAGTGCACCCATGCTGGTTGCTGACTTATCTTTACATTGTTATGGGAGCCTGGAGTGGATCTATGCACACAACCTCACCCAAAACTGGAGCTGCAGTACCTGTCAACCCTAGCTAGGTACTGCTAAGGGCCAATAGCTACCACATATTGGTGGATATGTGTACGTTCTTTCGACCTTCCTGGGCCAGGGATCATTTTGATCACGATGCAGTGCGATGTGGCCATAGTGGGAGGGGGACCCGCAGGATTGGCGGCCGCCCACGCTGTTGTTGCAGTCAGGCGAGTCTACCGCTTGGCATGCTGGACAAGGGCATGATCACAAACTTCATTGCAGCGACCTGTGCCAATCAGGTCGCTCGACTGGCAGCTGAACGTGTCCGTCCCAGTTGCAGCGCCTGACCCGCCCACGTATGCCCTGGCCCTTGTTTCGACCGCGCTCACTGCCACGTCCTGGCACCTTGTAGGCCACACTTGAGGGTAGCCGTGCTGGAGCGCAGTGATATTCGAGCGCGGGGTGCAGTGGTGTTCTTACCGCCCAACGGCGTCAGGCAAGCGGAGGGACGCACGCGGCCCCGCCCCAACCTGCGGCGCCGCAGCGGCCGGTAACCTTCTGGCTACGAAGTGAGCAACGAGTTCTGGCTGGTCTCATTTGCGCCCCTATGCGTTCCCTTCTCTTCAGGGCGATTGAGGCCATTGGCGGGTCTGCCGTCAAGCAGGCGCTGGCGCAGCACCATTGCACGCACATGAAGGTGAGTGTCGCCCGAGACATGTGACGAAAAGTGGAGGGCGCCGTGTGACATGCTGCGGCCTGCAATGGTCAAGCCTCATGCTCCGTCTGAAGGGGCCCGACAAGTTGCTCCTCTGCTTCTTGAGTCACAGTGCACCCCAAATCCTACGCTCATGCCCCATCCCCCACCTTATCAGGCGCGCTCCTTCTCCCCCGCCGGCGAGCTGGTGAGCTCCAGCGACGACGGCGGCCCAATCGCCAAGATGCAGGCCATGGACGGCGGCGAGCGCATCTTCCTGCCCTGGCATGCGTTGCAGCGCGAGCTGGCAGACGCCCTGCCTGCCCACGCGCACCTGCACACCCGCCGCCGCTTCCTGCGCTACGCTGAGAGCGGGGCCGGCGTGCTGGCGGAGTTTGCGGGCCCTGACGGCGAGGTGCATCGGGTGGAGGCATCGCTGCTGATTGGCGCCGACGGCGGCCAGTCGGCGGTGCGGGAGCAGCTGCTGGGCGACGGGCCGCCGACGTACCTGGGTGCGCCCGCTGCCGGGGCCACGGGGCTGCAGGGCTGGCATGTAGAGGGAGGGCCGGGGGCGCAGCCAGCCCCCCTGCTTGTGCTTCAACGCCTCCATCAACCTCGCCGGCCTGCTTGCCGTCCTCCATGCCAGGCATGGCCATCTGGCGCGCAGTGCGCCCTCGCCCCGCCGACTGGCCCGTGGATGTGGGCTACGTGGGCTTTGGCGCGCCGGGCAAGCCCACCTGCATGACCCACACCATTGGCGACGGCAGCCAGCTGGCCTGGCAGGCCTTCTCGCCCTGGCCAGCAGACCAGCTGCGCGCGATTGGCGGCGGGCGCCAAGCGTATGTGCAAGAGGGCACCTCGCAGGGGAGGCCGCGGCGGAGCGCCTTCAGCGCGCGCTGGCCGTCTTCGACTCCTACCCTCAGCCCCTGAAGGGTGCGGCCCCCACTCCCAGCGGCATGGCAGTGCGCGCAGCCTGCCCCTGGCATGCCAGTGCGGCCCTTCATGCGCTGAATGGCCCTGCTGCATGTCATGCACTGCCCCAAGCTGCTGCAGACCTGATTGCCACCACCGACCCCGCCGCCGTCAGCGAGCACGGCCAGTTCTGCCGGGAGCCGCAGCAGTGCCAGGCAAGCGGCTGTGCAGCGCCGCTTTGCATGCCTGCCTGAACCGCAGCAGCAGGGTTGTCACGTAGTTGAGCTGCGTGCACCTGCGTTGTCCAGCGTGCCCAGCGTGTCAGGCTGCCACCTGCAGGTGTATGCCAGGGGACGGGTGGCCCTGACGGGGGACGCCGCCCACCTGGCCACGCCCATGCTGGGCCAGGGCTGCAGCCAGGCCTTTGAGGACGCCTGGGCGCTGGGGCGGGCCATAGGTGCGCCCGCTGCACCCGCCGCCACGGTGTGGCCCTGCTCTGCTGCCGCCTGCATGCCTGTGCCGGGGCCGCGTCGGCGGCTGCCTGGCGGCTGCTGGCTGCCTGCAGTGGCGGCTGCCTGGCGGCTGGCGCCCCACCCGTGCCCCTGTGTGGTGCAGGCGAGCACGGCGCCACCCCGAGGCGCTGCAGGCGTACCAGTCGGTGCGGGTGCCGCTGGCGGGTGCGGTGCAGGAGGCATCCTTGGGCATGTTCAGGGACATGATGCAGGGGAAGCGGGGCAAGAGCGAGTACGAGGTGAACAGCGAGCTGGGCTTCACCAGGCGCGAGTTCGAGCCGCTGCGCGCCGTCACCGTCGCGGCCAACTGAGCACGCCCGAACGCTCATGTGTTTACGGCCCTCCCTTTTGTTGCTTTGTTGCTGAATTTCGACACTGCTATCAGTATCAATTTGTATGATATGATGCTGCATACACACAGCAATCCAAACACGGGAAGCTCCGTCGTGTGCGCCGCCTCTGCGAGCCGGGCACAGCATGGGCTGAGCCCCTACCTTTGACTTGCACCATCTTTCTATTTATATTACATTAGATAGTTGGGTACGATCACGCACGCCTCAGCGCCTCTGTCTCCGGTCCGCAGCTCTCATCCTTTCAACCGGCAAGCGTTGTGAGGGAATCAGAGTGCTAGATTGTACACTAAATGGGTGATTATCGCCGTCACGGCGGTGGAGGGCAAGGCAGGGGCGGCTACAAGCGTCGCAGAGAGGAGGAGCAGCCCGTGGACCCCGCCAAGCTGCTGCTGTCCAGCCTCATCTATATTGGTGATCCCAGCAAGGTGAATGCTTACTGGCGCATCGCCCCGAAGCGGCGATGGCGTCAGAAGCAGCCGCCGCCGCCACCCCATCACGCGACTGCTGCCTACGCAGCCCAGCGCTGTCGCTTCCCCTCCTGCCTCCAACAGGGTGGGTCCATTGACCTGGATGACGATGCGGTGACTGGGTTGGTGCGGCAGCTGCGCCGCGAGGGGCGGTCCAACCCGGTGCTCGTGCACGGCCTGCTGCTGGACTGCGCTGTGCAGCTGTCCACCAAGGCTCCCGTGTACGCCCTGCTTACGGGTGGGCCGCCGCCGCTGCAGCCAGCGCTTCAGGGTGCCCCTCCCGCTTATGAGGTTCAACACGTGCGTGCTCAGCCCCTGCATGCCAGCAGGCCGCGGCCGCCTCGGTGTCGGCCCCCGCCCTGCACCCCGCCCTCCTGGTGCCCCTCCCCCTCAATCACACACATGCACACACACACTCGCACAGGCCTGCTCAACGTCGACGAGCCGCAGCTGGTGGCTGGCCTGGTGCAGCGCATCGGCGCGGAGGCCAGCCTGTGCCTGCAGCCCGGCGGCGACGTGCGCCGCGCTCGCCTGCTGCTGCGCTTTGCCGCCGCGCTGGTGCCCGCCAACGCTGTGCACGCCGCGTCCGTGCTGGCCGCGCTGCGGTCGCTGGTCGACGCCGCGCTGGGCATGGCGCAGGCCAGTGAGTGTGCCGCTGCGCCGGGCCAGGGGTGTTGCTTGTGCTCCGTAGCGCTGCCCTGCAGCCCGCCCTGCTTGCGCCCGCTTCCGGGCATCCTCGTGAGCCCTGCTGGCAGGCCTGGCTGTGTGAGCAACCGCCACCGCTGGTCCCCGCCCTCCACCGCCCAGGCCCCGACGGGGACGACGGCCGCAGCTGGCAGCCCTACGCCGACCACTTGGTGTATGCGGCGCTGATGGCGCTGCCCTGGGGCGGCCCAGAGCTGGCGGATTCGGCGGCGGAGGAGGTGGCGGCGCTGCTGGAGGCGGTGGAGGCGTACATGGCGGCGCGCCCCGCGCCACCCAGCCCTCGCTGCGCCCTTTGCCGCCGCCATCAAGCCCGACGACCAGCTGGCCGAGTGAGGGCACTGAGCTGGGGGCTGCGCCTGCCGCGGCTGCGCCCGGGCGTGCTGCACGCCTGCGCCTCGCCCATGCCAAGCGATCGGCGAAGCGTCGGCAAGCGAGCGCATCGCAGCACCGGCAGCGGTGTGCTGCCGCAAGGAGCGGCCGTGCCGTCGCGCTTGCTGCCTGGCTGCTGCGCCGTTGTTGAGCGCTGCCGCTGCCTCTGCGCGCCGCCGCCCGCAGGAGCGACAACGGCGGCGCCTCCTTCCTGGGGGAGGTGGTGGCGGCGGTGCGGGAGATGGCGGCGGCGCAGCGCTGGCAGCTGGAGAGCGTGCCGCGCCTGCACGCCCCCTACGAGGCGGCGCTGGCGGCGGCGGCAGCCTCCGACCTGCCGCCCGTGTCTGCGCCGGCCGCTCCGCCGCTGGCGCTGCCTGAGGGTGCGGGGCCGGAGCTGGCGGGGGCGCTGCTGCTGGAGGCCTTCCGCCGCGCGGCATCATCCACTTTTTGGAGAAGCAGCACACGCAGGTGGGGCAGGGGGCAGGGGGCGGTCTTGCCGCCGCGGCGGCCCTGCCGCAGCCGGGCGCTGGCCATGCCTTCCAGGGCCGGGGCCGCGGGGCATGCGCTCGCCCATCCGTGGCAGCATGCTGCTCCGTGGCAGTCCCCGCGCCACCGCCCCTCCCCCGCCTCCACTCCGCGGCCCCCAGGGCGACCGCCCCCATGGAGCGGCTGGTGGCCGAGGAGTATGTGCTGGACACGGTGGCCGCGTTTGAGGCCGACCGCGTGGAGTGCGCCAAGCGGCTGGCGGGGGTGAGGGGGGTTGAGCGGGGAATGCCCTCCAGCCCCGCCTGCGCCCCACCCAGCGCCGCCTGCCACCCCGTCGAGCCCGTGTGCTCCCCCGGGCCCACGCTGAGGTTGCCCCCCCCGGGGCATGCCCCCCCCAGGCCTGCCCCTGCCCTTCCAGTACGAGCCGCTGCTGTGCGAGGTGCTGTTTGGGCAGATGCTGCGCCTGCCGCGCCCGCCTTCAAGCCCCTCATGTACGCAACGCTCATGGTGGACCTCTGCAAGCTGTCCAAGCTCTTCCCTCGCGCCATGAGCGCCTGCGTCAGGCGAGCCGCGCGCCCGCGCAGCGCGCTGCCTGCGGGGCCGGCGCTCTCTGGAGGCCCTCGCCCGCCCACGAGCAGCGCCCGGCGGCTGCCGCCGTCGCTTGGCTGTGGGCGCCCCTGCGTGCGCCCAGGCTGCGCTGCCCGCTCCCCCTCACCTGCCCTCGCCATGCGCCGCCGCCCCGCAGGGAGTCGTTTGCGCGCATGAACGTGCTGGACCCGCACCTGCGCCTGCGCCTGGCCGAGTGGCTGGCCTACCACCTCAGCAACTACGAGTACGTGTGGCCCTGGGCCAAGTGGGCCCACGTGCTGGCGGCACCGCCGTACGACGGGCAGCGGTGAGGAGCGCCTGTGCGAGGGGGAGGGGGGGTGTTTTGGGGGAGAAGGGGAGGCGGGGCTGCTGCCCAACATGAGAGTGCGGCAGATTGTACGCCTGCAGCAGGGGTCAGCAGCAGCGCCAGCGGCTCCCTGCGGGCCTCGACGCGCCGTCGCCATCGTCCGCCCAGCTGCGCAGCTGCCCTCCCTCACCCCTCCCCGCGCCCCCGTCCGCCCGCCGCGTGTGCAGCCGCTTCTGCGTGGCCGTGCTCAACCGGCTGGTGCGCCTGTCCTACTGGGAGCGCATCCACAGCGTGCTGCCAGAGGACTTCAGGGCCCTGCTGCCGCCCAAGCCCGAGGTGGCGGCGCTGCCCCCCCAGATGACGCCGACGCCGCCGCGGCCGACCCCGAGGGCGCGGCGGCGGCGGCCATGCTGGCGGTGGTGCGGGGCAAGGCGTTGCCCGAGGAGCTGGATGCCTGGGTAGTGCAGCAGGTGTGTGTGCGGGGGGGGGGGGGCGGCGGGCGCGCTGCTGCTGCTGCCAAGGGCATGGGGCGGGGCGGAGCGGCGGCGAGGGCGGCTGGGCGGTGCACCCAGCTCCAGCCCCGGTGGCCGGCCCAGCGCCGCATCCTCCCAGCTCACTCTTTGATTCAACAGGACACAAGGACCTCGGTACTTGCCCCCACCCCACCCGCCCCCACCACCCACACAGGGCCTGACTGAGCGGCTGGGCGGCGTGCTGGGCGTGCTGCGCTGCATGGCGCGCTGCCTGCTGGTGGCCGGGGCCAAGTCCTACACGCACATGGTCACGGCAGTGGAGCGCTACTACGGGCCACTCAAGAACGCAGTGGACGCGGTCGGCGAGGAGGTGGGCCCCCCGCGCTCGCCCGGCGTCAGCCGGCAGACGGGGGGGGGGGGGGGGCAACAGCGATGTGGGGGCCCTGGGAGCTTCTCCCCCGCTGCCGCCCCCTCAGCCTGTGTCGTTTGTGGCTGTCCGCGCAGGGCGAGGCGGCGCTGGTGGGCATGGCGGCCTCGGTGTGGCACGCCTGGCCGCAGCGCGCCGCCATGGCGGTGGACAAGCTGATGACGCTGCGCCTGGTGTCGGCCCGGGCCATCGTGGGCTGGGTGTTTGCCAGCGAGGGCGTGACGGCCCTGGGGACGAGTCGCTGAGCGGCGCGGCCTGGGAGGTGCTGTACAACGCGGTGAACAAGACCGTGGCGCGAGTGCAGGCGAGCCAGGGACCTCCCCCTCCCTCTACTGCGCCCGCACCTGTTGTGTGTGTTTGAGGGCAGAGGGGAGGCTGCCGGGCAACCTTTGGGGTCCTGGCTGTCCCACCTCTTGGCTGAAGCCCTGCCCCAGGGCGGGGTGCGGAGCCATCAAGAGGCGCCTGGCCGCCTGTTCCCCGTCCGTGCTGCTGCCGACAGCGTGCCGTTTCGTCCTGCACCCCCCCGCAACCTCCTTCTCTCTGGCAGGATGCACGGGAGGACCTGGCGGGAGGGGAGGCCGCCGTGGCGGCGCTGCAGGCGCAGGTGGATGCGCTGATGGCGGCGGGGCAGATGGCGGCGGATGCGGCGGCACACCTAGACGAGGCGTTGGCGGCGCTGGAGGTGGGCAGGGGGACAAGAGCCAGGGGCAGGGGGCCCTGCTGTTGGGCAGCGGCTGGTGCGGGATTGCCTGCTGCTGCCTGCGCAACGGAGTCCGCGCGTGCGCGCTGCCAGCATGGCAGGCGCCCCCACCCACCCCCCACACACACCACCCATCACAGGAGAAGCGCGCCTACGTGGAGGAGACGCGGCAGCAGCAGGAGGGCACCATCCTGCAGGTGCTCTCCTGCTTCGTGAGCGTGCTGTCCTCGGGAGCGGCACGGCGGCGGGGGACGCCATGCAGTCGGGTGAGCCACCGCCTGCTGCCGCCTGCCTCCCCCACGCCTTGCCGCTTGCGCTGCACCAGCGAGCGGCCAGGCCCTTGCTCTCGCTGCCCTCCGGCTGGCAAAGCCGCGAGGCGCAGGTCCACGCTCGGCTGCTGCAAGCACTCCTTCACTCGCGCTTCTACAACCTCCCCACCCCCACCTCACCCCCCACACACAGACACCGACGAGGCCACGGCGCTGCAGGACTTCATGCTGGCGGCCCTCAAGTCGTTTGTGCGCCGCTACAACGTGCAGTGCGCCGCCATCGCGCAGCGCATACGGGTGGAGGTGCTGGGGGCTGAGGGCGTGCCCGACCAGCTGCGGGCGGCTGTGGAGGAGCAGCTGTGCCTGTGAGGCAGCAGCACGCTCGCTCGTCTGCTGGCCTGTTGCCTGGTTGTAATCAGGTTGCTACACGGCATGCAGGCCCCAAAGTCGAGGGCACAGCTGCAGCGATGAGCCTGCGCTGCGGATGCTGCGACCGTGCAGGTGCCCCTTCACAACCCTCCACGACATCTGCCCTCCCTGCACACTCTGTCAGCCCTTGCCACCCTTGGACTGCCTGTCAGCTGCAGCTGTGAGCATGCGCTTACAAAGGGTCACGGCACGCCGCGCGCTGGCGGCCTGCGCTGCCTGCGCTGCTCCTCGCCGCCCTCGTCCGCCTCGGGCTCCAGGCGTATGAGGTCGTCGATGCGCAGGATGGTGATGGCGGCCTCGGTGGCAAACTGGATGATCTTTGTCTTGCTGAGCGCCGGCTCCAGCACGCCCGCCGCCACGTTGTCCCGGATGGCGCCGTTGACCAGGTCCAGCCCCGTCTGGCGGCGCAAGGAGGGGGGCAGGGGCAGCCGTGAGCAGGGGCAGTGGCGGCTCACCGCAGCCAGGGCACCACGCGGGCGCCGGCAAGGCAGCGCCCAGGCATAGCTTGTCGGCGCGTGGGCGGCAGCGGCCCCACCCGCGCCAGCTCCTTCTTCCCCTCGTCGTTCTGCGCGGTGTAGTGGTAGGCGCGCAGCTGGGCCACCAGCTCCGTCGCGTCCTTGGCCGCGTTGACCGCCAGCGTCTTGGGGATGACCTGGGGGAAGAAGGGGGGGGGGGGGGCAGCATGGGAGGCAGTGTGGGCGGGGCCAGCCTGGGGTGTGGGCTCTCCACTCCGCGTGCCTAGCCTGGCACCCAGGCCCGGGCCGTGGCAGGCCCGGTGGCGCTGCTCTGCAGCCTGTGCCAGCAGGGCGGCAACTAAAGCGTAGGCAGTGTCGGCGGCGGCCGGCCCCACCAGCAGCGCGTCTGCAAACTCAGCGATGGCCAGCTGCTCGCGGCTGCCCAGCGTGGTAGCAAAGCTCTCCAGGTGCACGTTGAGGGCTGCCTCCACAGCGCCGCCGCCTGCGGTCGGGCGCAGGGGGCGGCCCTTGAAGCATGCGCGCAGGCGGGGCACACCAGGCTGCCGCCCCCGACAGGCTTCAACCAAGGCTGCCCGCCAATCCCCACCCCTCCAGCCTGGCAGGCAGCGTGCGGCAGCTCACCGGGCACCACGCTGCCGCTCTCCAGCACGCGCTTGACGATGCAGAAGGCGTCGTGCAGGGAGCGGTCCATCTCGTCCAGCAGGTAGTCGTTGGCGCCGCGCAGCAGCACTGGCGGCAGGGGGCGGCACGGCGGCGGGGGCGGGGGTGGGGGCTGGGGAGCAAGGGGCGGGCGCACGGCAGCCGTGGCCCTGCCGCCCGCTGTGCGAAGGGGTGGTCACCACTGCAGCAAGCGCCGCGCAGCTCACCCGTGACCGCCCGCGTGTTGCGCGGCCCCGGATCATGAGCATGTCGTTGTCGCCCACGCTCTCCTCCACCACCTCCTCGGCAGAGCCCAGGCTGGAGGCGTCAAAGCTCTCGTTGCCGTCCATGTCGGCCAGCGTCATCACGATGGAGGCGCCCGTTGCCTTGGCCACGCGCCTGTGGCGGCGGAGGGCACGCAGCAGCAGCGCAGCGGATGATGGCCAGCACAGACATGACCAGGGACACGCGCGAGAGGCCAACCTCGATCGGCGCGCAATCCAGGTGCGGGGCGGCCCACCCTGCTGCTGCAGTCCAGCACAGCAAGCAAGCGCAGCAGCCGTCCGCGCTCGGCCTCCACACCCCCTCCCCCGCCCACCGCAGGTCGGTCCTGGGCACGCGGCGGCAGGCGATGGCCCCCGCCTCCACAAAGTACTTGAGCGCTGCGTCGTCGATGCCCTTGGTGGTCAGCACCACGTTGGCGCCTGGAGCAGTTGAGGGCACAGCAGGGCGGGGGCGGCGGCCCGCAAAGCTGAGACGAGGTTGTCGCAGCCTCGATACGCTGCGCACGCTGCGCACCGGCCCCCCCCCCACCCACCCACCCACACAGCCGGCAAGCCCGTGCCGCCGTGCAGAGCGGGCACGTGCCCTTCCACCCCGCCCCCGCGTTCCGCACCCGCGTCGATGATCCTCTGGATGCGCTCCCGCGTGATGTCCAGCTCCCGCTGCCGGATCTGCTCCAGCTCCTTGGGGTCCGTCACCAGCACCTGCGGTACACGTGCGGTACGGGCGACAGGCAGGGTGACAGCGACGCGCTGCCAGCCAGTAGGGAGCAGCAGGCAGGGCAGGCTGCTGCACGGCGGCCAGTCCCGCTCGGGCCCATCGCGGCCGCTGGGCTGGCGCGAGCCGCCCGCTTGCCTGCACCCCAAACAGCATGCGTGCTTTCTGCAGGTTCATGTCCAGGCACGCGATGCGCGCGCCCTTGACGCTCTTGGGCATGCCCTGCAGGGATGGCGGCGCAGGGGTCCGTGAAGGCGGCCAGGCGTGCAGGGCGTCCTCTTCGCTGACCAGCTGCTGCCTCCAATGAAGAAGCAGTGTTGGCGGCAGGGCGCGTGGACCAAAAGGAGTAGCAGCCCATGGCGCAGCGACGGCCTGCCCCACCCTCGGCAGGCAGCACCCTGCCCCCGCCTCCAACCACCCCCCTCAAACAAAGCCTCACCTGCGCCGCTCGGCCCAGGTTGAGGGCGTAGCCGTCCAGCAGCCGGCTCTCCCGCGCGCTCTTGCCGTGCGCCTTGAGGATGTTGATGGCTGAGACGGGGTAGCGCACGCGCCCCGTGCCCTCGTCCTCGCTGCGCACCGCGCTCACCGCCTCCACCACGATGCGCGCGAAGAAGTCGGGGTCGGCGCCCACAATCTTGCTGCTCATGGCCGTCTTGGCGGCCGCCAGCAGCGCGTCGGCGCCCAGCGAGGAGGTGGGTATGGCCAGCGCCTCCTCGATGTGCTTGCAGGCCTGGCGCATGGCCAGGCGGTAGCCGGCGATGATGGAGGTGGGGTGGATCTTGGCGCGCACCAGCTCGTTGGCGCGCTTGAGCAGCTCCGCCGCCACGATGACCACGGAGGTGGTGCCGTCACCCACCTCCTGGTCCTGCAGCTCCGCCAGCTCCACCAAGATCTGCACAAGGCGAGTGACAAGGTAGGCTGGAGGGTTTGCAACGTGGGAAACTGTGCAAGCAGGCCAGCGCACACTGGTGGCGGGTTTGCCGCCGAGCTGGTGCTGCCGCCGCCGCCGCACACCTTGGCGGCGGGGTGCTCCACCTCCAGCAGCTTCAAAATGGTGGCGCCGTCGTTGGTGATGGTGACATCACCGATGTCATCCACCAGCATCTGCGCGGCAGCCCCGTCCGCAGGTGATCAAAGATGGTTCATGGCCTGGGCGGAGCCTTGCAGGCTGGCGGCTCACCTTATCGAGCCCCACCGGCCCTAATGATGTCTTCAGGATGTTTGACACCGCCGCACATGCCAGGGAGTTCTGCTCACGGACCTCCGCGCCGCTTTGCCGCGCTCCGTGCAGCTGCAGCTGGGGTCCTGCCACCCCCGACATCCTGGTGCCCGCTTAACTACAATTGAATCAGGAGGCAAGGCGGGGGTCACGGAACGGAACCGACGAATGAAACAAAGGGGAACCTGATCGCGGCTTGGGAGTACAGACAAACAATGGAATTGACCAATGGTACGTACAGATGCCAGCAGCACCGAGCCTTGGCCGGCTTTTGCATTCCGCCGCCTCACTGTCGCCACATAAGCTCGCGGCAGAAGGCCTTCACCGTCGCAGGGCCATGCTGTCCATGTTTTCCAATGTGAAACTGCAGATGGGTGTGCAGAGCAAGAATGCAGGCACGTTCTCCACATATCTGTGATTTGCTGGAGCAGCAATGTGCAGCAGGACTGCGAGGCCAGGTTTGACCGAGGAACAGGGGGGCACGAGGTTGCTTCTTGTGCAATTTCCTGGGCCACTTTCTTTGTCATTACGTGCGATGGCTGAGGCGCCCAACAAGACCAAAGGAGAACATTCCCCTGCACCAATCAGCGGCGCTGGCGACAGCGGCATGGTGACCTGGCCCAAGGCATGGCTCTGTTCTTTGGGGCGTCCCAAACGTCCAAGCGGCATGTTGCATGCACTCTTATCACTTCCAGTAGTCTTTTTAAAGGCATCTACTGTTGAAGGAGAGCAGCTTGGTTGCCCTCAGCTGCCGAGTGCGGCCTGGCTGGGCCTAGTGTGCCCAGCGGCTGTCTTGTGTATACCCAAGCGATATACCACACATTCAATAGTTTCGCGCGCTCCTGTTCGGCCGACCTGCGACGGCGGCCAACTCTCTAGCGCCTCTTGGCCTGTGCCATGCTGTTGGCAAAACCTTATAGTTGCCGACTCAACACCGTCGCACAGAGCCACAGCGCAGCGGCTGGCCGCATTGCCCAGCAGGGGCAGGGGTGGCGGCAGGATCGGCGGCAGGGCTTGCCTTGGCCAGCCGTGCCTCACGCCTTCTTCGTTGGCATGCGGCAGCGGGGACTTGCGCTGCTGCAGCAGGCTGTGGCGGGCCGGCTGCTGCTGGCAGTGCCTGCAGCATCAGGCAAGGAGCTGGCACTGAACACAAGCAGCTGCGTGCATAGCTGCTGCATGCGGCTCTTCAGGCAGCGGCGAACTGCAGCTCAACCCCTGGAAGCCCTTGCCCCCGTTCGTTGCAGGTTCCTGCCGCAGGGTGTCATGCATTGCGGCGTCAGCACAGAACGGCAGCGCCAGCAGCAACGGCAGCGGCAGCGGCCTCCGGCCCGGCACCCGCGGCGTCAGCAGCGCTGCCAGCAGCATTGACGAGGCCGCTGTTGTGGAGGCGGCCATCGATGCGGTGGCACGGCCCACCTGGGGCTTTGTCGAGCGCAAGGAGCTGCGGCAGGGCCTGCAGACCAGCCTGGCTCCGCTGCTGGCACATCTAAGCGGCGACCCGGCTGGCCTGTGGCGCGTGCAGAGCCAGCAGCAGCTGCTGGACGCGGCGGGCGTCACCCTCGTCGACCTCCAGGGTGCGCTGAAGCAGCACGGCGCCAGTGCCGCCGCGCTGCAGTCGCTGGCGGCGCTGGCGGCGGACAGGCAGGCGGCTGCAATCGGCGGCTCGGGCGTGTGCCGCGGGCGGACCCGGGGCAGCAGCCGGCGCAGGCTGCTCCACCCGAGCCCGCCGCCCAGCACCAAGGGGAGCAGCAGCATGCGCAGCCGCCCGCAACGAGCGGCAGCAGCAGGGCTGGGACAAGCCGGAGTGGCTGCGCAGGAAGCAGGCTGAGCAGGCGGCAGCAGAGCAGCGGTACCAGCAGCGCCCTCAGGGCCAGCAGGACGAGGCGCCCGGCTGGGGAGCGGCAGCAGCAGGGGCAGCAGCAGGGACAGCAGGGGCAGCAGGGGCAGGGGCAGCGGGGGGGGCACCGCGCGCTTCCATCCGGGATCTGCTGAACGAGCGGCGCATCCGCCCGCCCGCCTACTCGCCCGGCACCTACAACCACCTGTTGTGCCCAGAGTGCCAGGGCGGCAGCAAGGGTGCGAGCGGCCCCGGCCTACCTCCTGCGTGCTGATGTGTGAGGCAGGCGTGCAGCACATCGCCTCGTTTGCACCTGCTGCGCGACGCTGGCGCTGACTGAGCCCGCCGCCTGCCGGCCCCCCATACTTCTGTGTGCGCAGGCGAGAAGAGCCTGAGCGTGACTGTGGCGGAGGACAGCGAGGCGGCGGTGTGGAACTGCTTTCGCGCCAAGTGCGGCTGGACGGGCAAGGTGGACACGAGGCAGGGCACCAGCCAGGCGTACCGACAGTACACCAACACCTCAGGTGGGGGGTGGGGGCCCTGCTGTTGCTTGCGCACGTGTATCACTGCGTGCGTCGTGTGCCACCCAGGCAAGCGATGTGCTCCAACCCTCCTGCCCTCGCTGCCCACCCTCCTGCCATCTCCCGCCCCCGGGCAGGCTTTGCGGTGACGTCGATGCGCAAGCGCAAGGAGGAGTCACCGCAGCGGCCTGCTCCCGCTTTGATGCTGAGCTGTCGCCCGAGGTGCTGGCCTTCTTTGAGGCGCGCGGCATTGGCGGCGCCACCCTGGCGCGCAACCGCGTCGCGCAGGAGACGCTGGCCGACGGCAGCGTGGCCATCGCCTTCCCTTACTACAGGCAAGGGATGCGGGTGCTTGCGCGTCCGCTGCCTGCGGCCGTCGCCGTGCGCTCCCGCGTTTGGTCTTGCCTGGCCGGCGGCGTTGCCTGGCCCAGCGCTTTCCCCCCCCGGCCACATATGCCTGTGCATATGCCCTTTGCGTCCACGCAGGGATGGCCAGCTGGTGAACATCAAGTACCGTGCGCTGGCGGAGAAGAAGTTCTGGCAGGTGGGCCGGCAGGCACAGGCCGGGCCCCAGCACTTGTTGCGCGTGCAAGGCAGGCAGGCGCCGCGGTGGCCGTGCGGCCCTTGCCCACCAAGCGCGGCCAGGCATCCTTGTTCGTTCCCCTCCTCTGATTTTCTTGCGCTCTGTTACTGGCCGCAGGTGAAGGGAGCGGAGAAGGTGCTGTTTGGGCTGGATGATGTGGTGCGGCGGGGGCGGGAGCCCGTGTTTCCTGGGGCACCGTCACCCACGGCGACATCGTGGTGGTGGAGGGGGAGATGGACAAGCTGGCGCTGGAGGAGGCGGGCTTCACAAACGTGCTGTCGGTGAGCCGCTGCGGGGGGGGCGCGGGCTGGTGTGAGGGAGGGAGCGGTGGAAGCGAGGGGCAGGGCTGGCAGCTGCCCTGGCACCCTCACCGCCATGCTGGCCAGCAGGCGCTGCCCAGCAGGCGTGCGGGTGCGTGCAGCAGGCATGGCCATGAACCCTGAACCCCCTCCACCCTCCTCACTCCCCTCCCGCGCTCCCCTCCAGGTGCCCGACGGGCGCCCCGCGCGTGCGCGGGGCGAGGTCCCCCGCCGACCAGGACACCAAGTTCTCCTACCTCTGGGCCTGCCGCGCCTGGCTGGACCAGGCCTCGCGCATCATCATCGCCACGGGTGGGCGCTGGGGGGGCAGGGCGCGCAGCTGGCTGGGTGGCTGGGGTGAGATGGGAGGCGGGGCTGCCACGCATGCGCTGCTGGCGCTGGGCAACTGCGCACCTGCCGCCTTGCAGCCACACCCAAAACACACATCCCCCTTGCCCCTCACCCACAGACAACGACGCCCCGGCGACGCCCTGGCGGAGGAGCTGGCGCGGCGGCTGGGGCGCGAGCGCTGCTGGCGCGTGCGCTGGCCGCTGAACGAGGAGGACCACCAATTTGCGGCGGAGGGGGTGGGGGTGGAGTATGCGCGGCACGAGGAGCAGGAACAGGGGGCGGAGGGCGAGGCGGCGGGCGAGGCTGCAGCTGCGGGCGAGGCCGCAGCTGCGGGCGAGGCGGCGGCGGCGGGAGCTCGAAGGGCGGGGCGGCGGGCAGCTCGGAGGCCGGGGCGGCGCTGCAGGAGGGGGCGGCGCTGAGGCGCTGCAGCTGCGCGTGCAGCCGGCCTACTACCGCAAGGACGCCAACGAGGTGCTGGTGCGGGACGGTCCCGCCATGCTGCGCGCGTTCCTGGAGAGCGCGGAGCCCTTCCCCATCCGCGGCCTGCTCAGGTGCGGCGGGCGGAGCAGGGGCAGTGCAGCGATGAGCGCGGCCGCCTGCAGGCAATGATGTTTGCATGCTGCCGCGCCCGCCGGGTGGCTGGCTCCCCCGCTGCTGCCCCTGACCCGCGTCCCGCTCGGCTTCCCCCAGGTTCCACGAGTACTACGACGACATCATGCAGCACTACCGCCTGGAGCACCGGGACGGCCAGGGCCGCTCCACCGGCTGGCCCTCCCTGGACCTGTACTACAAGGTGCGGCGCCCGGGGGGGCTCCGCCCTGGTGGAGAAGGGGCACATGGCTAAAGCTAAACCTTGCTGAAAAAGGCAGCAAGGGATGTCCCTGCCGTTCTGTCCCCTTTCCTCTCCCTCCACCCCCAGTATCCCCCCCCGCTGCGCAGGTGGTGCCCGGGGAGCTGACGATCGTGACGGGGTGCCCAACAGCGGCAAGAGTGAGTGGATCGACGCGCTGCTGGCCAACCTGGCGGACATGCACGACTGGTGCTTCGCGCTGTGCTCCATGGAGAAGAAGGTGTGTGTGTGTGTGTGTGGGGGGGGGGCTGGCAGCTGCATTGTGTTGGGTGGTGATGGTGGACAGATGAGACAGATGGGTCGGGGCTTTGGTTCTGTGAGGCCACCAGAGGAGGGCGACTTGCGAGCCGCGTGCCGAGGCGGTGCGGCTGCGGCTGCCGTGTGCACCCCGCAGGCCACCGACCACGCGCGCCAGCTGGTGGAGAAGTACGTGGGCAAGCCCTTCTTCGACCTGCCGTACGCGCGGGGTGTGCGGCGCATGAGCGAGCGCGAGCTGGACGAGGGGCTGGACTGGATCGACGACAGGTTCCACCTGGTCAGGTGGGTGCGGGGTGGGGTGGGGGGTGTTTCGCGGGGCTGGCTGCCCGTCCTCCCTGACAGCCGGCTCCCCGCCCGCCTCGTCCGGCGACCGCTCGACCGCCTTGTCGCAAGCATGCAATGTGGGCTGTCCTGCTCCCCTTCTATGCCCCCCTTCCTCCAAACCACCCACCCACCAACACGACACTGCCCCCCCAAATAACAAGGTACGAGGACGACGCGCTGCCCGCCGTGGACTGGGTGCTGGATGTGGCGCGGGCGGCGGTGTACCGCTACGGCATCCGCGGCCTGGTCATCGACCCGTACAACGAGCTGGACCACCAGCGCCCCGCCTCCATGAACGAAACCGAGTACGTGAGCCAGATGCTGACCAAGGTCAAGCGCTTTGCACAGGTGTGCGCGGCTGGGGGTCCAGGCGGAGGGTGCAGGGGGTGGGGGTGAGGGCGTGGGGAGCAGGACTCGCGCATGTGTTTGTGCGGGTGCACTCGGCATCTCTGGTTGATTGAACCAAGGAAGGCAGCCGGGCCCTTTAACATTGTGGGCGGGCGGCCATCCCTTGGCCGACCTTGCGGCTGGAGCAGCGTCGGCTGCAGGCTGGGCACGCGTGCCTTCAACCCCCTAAGCATCCCCTGCGTCCCTTCAACCCCCACCCCCCCCAACCTCCCACCCACACCCGCACACTCCCACCCGCAGACCACGGGCGTGCACGTGTGGTTTGTGGCGCACCCGCGCCAGCTGCGCGAGTGGCGGGGCCAGCCCCCAACCTGTACGACATCTCGGGGTCGGCCCACTTCATCAACAAGGCCGACAACGGCATCGTGGTGCACAGGGACAGGGACCCAGAGTCGCCCAACACAAACCAGGTGCGGCGTGGGCCTCAGGGGTGGCCGCCGCCCAGCAGCGCAGGCGCAGCCAGCGCGCCTGGGCTCCACGACGAGTTGTAACACGGCAGTGGGCCGCTCCCTGCTTGCGCTTGATGGGCCTCCCCAGCTCGAGTCAGGCCCCGCCAACCACCACCCCACCCACCACCCCACGCCCCTGCTGCAGGTTCAAATCCTGGTGCGCAAGGTGCGCAACAAGGCGGCGGGCACCATCGGCGACTGCGTGCTGGAGTACGAACGGGTCAACGGGCGGTACATCGACCCAGACAGCCCCGGGGCGCGCCACGCACCGCGCAGCGCGTAGACTTCAACGAGCTGGCGCGGCAGGAGGAGCTGGCCCGCGTGCGCGCAGAGGAGGCGGCGGCCGCCGCAGAGGCTGCAGCTGGCAGCACCGGGGTGGCGCCAGCCCTTTGCAAGCCCGGCCTGCCGCGCCGGCTGCAGCTGCGGCTGGCGCTGCCGTTCAGGACGTGGCAGTCGCTGTCGGCGGCACGCGCGGCTACAGCACAGCGGCAGTCGCAGGCGCAAGCAGTGCCAGCAGCGCGGCCGCCCCCGGCAGCAGGCGGCCTCGGCTGCTGAGCGTGAGTTGGAGCGAGCCATGGCCCGCGACCTGGAGGGCGGGGCGCAGCCGCCCGCCATGTTTGTGCACCGCGACGGCACCGTCTCCTCCAACCCTGAACAGGACGATGCGGAGGTCGGCAGCTGGATGGACAGCCTGTAGTGGCCAGCTTCCCTGCCTGCCCCTGTGGCCACTGTTGACCAAGTGCATGTGAGCTGCTTGCAAAGACTGACTGTTGTTCTCTGAATCGAACGATTTTCCTCCTCCCTTCTTCATGCTTCCCGCCCATGCCCTGTTGCCCTATCAGCTGCAGTGGCCACAGCTACCTTGTTCCAGTGTGCTTACTTGCTTGGTCGAACGGTGACTAGTGAGGCGCTGTGGTTGAAATTTCAAAGGAGTCGCAGTGCTGGGCTGAGAGCAGAGAGGCAAGGCGTGCTGCACATGCTAGCGCGGCATCCCGCCGCCGCTTGCCGCCCGCGCAGCCGCGCCCGCGGCGGCCGCCAGCCGCGGCAGCGCCTCTGCGGCTGCCTGGTGCAGCAGCACGTGTCGGTCCACGATGCGCTCGTGGTCCCGCTGGTAGCCGCCGCCGATGGCTGCCGCCACGGGTGCCCCGGCGGCGGCGCACGCCTCCAGCACGAAGCGGTCGCGGGCCAGTATGCCGGCGTCTGTGAGCGACAGCAGGCCCAGGGAGTCGTCGCCGTGCACGTCCACCCCAGCATTGTACAGCACCAGCTGGGGCGGAAGGCGGCCAAGGCCGGCGGCAGCACCTCTCGCAGCACCTGCTCGTGTTGAGGTGGGGGTTGGGTGGGGTTGGGGTTGTCAGGGCCCTTGCCGGTGCTGCTGCTGGGCCAGTCCAGGCGGTGAGTATGCTCCAGGCAGGCATCAAATGGGCGCGGACTGCTCACCTCGCTCAGTTTCCACAGATCTGCTGCCTACCAGGCGTGGCATGTGCCCCCTCCCCCCTTGTGCACCCCAGCCCACCTGCAGGTAGCGCTCGTCGCCGGTGCCAGCTGGCAGCGGCACATCCAGGTCAGAGGGCTGTGGGTGGTGCGGGAAGGGCTGGTCGGCGCAGTGCAGCGACAGCGTGAACACCGAGGGGTCGCCTGCAAAGATGGCGGCGGTGCCGTCGCCCTGCGGGCACAGCAGGGGGATGGAGTAGGGGGCTCGCGGCGTATACCAGCTTCCCGCTGGGAGCGGTGGCGCTGTGGGGGACCGCAGGCACCGCTGGGCGGCCAGCTGGGCAGCCGGCAGCCGGGCATGCTACGAGGGGGCAGGGCAGGCAGCAAAAACCAGCGTGAGCAGCCAAGCGCCCCCACACACACACACACACCAGCCCCACCTGGTGCACGTCGAGGTCCACAAGCATGATGCGTTCCACCCCGCATCTCGCTGCACGGAGCGCGCCGCCACGGCCTGGTCGTTGAACACGCACCAGCCTGCGCTTGGTGTTTGGGGGGGGGAGCAGCATGTGTTGGGTGGGGTTGCCTGGTGCATGCTGTGCACGCTGACCCCTGCGCGGATGGGAGGCAGGAGCGGCGGCAGCCGCCCATGACAGCCCGCCTCGCCTGAGCCGTGGTCGCGGTGGGCGTGGTGCGTGCCGCCGTTACACATGGCGGCCACGCCGTACTGCAGGGCCAGACGCGCCGCCAGCACCGCGCTGCCGACGCCGA
Organism: Chlorella sorokiniana; assembly: GCA_025917655.1. NCBI lineage: Eukaryota > Viridiplantae > Chlorophyta > Trebouxiophyceae > Chlorellales > Chlorellaceae > Chlorella > Chlorella sorokiniana. Next base: position 2,839,424 of record CP084619.1, on the reverse strand, counting down.
TGAGCGTGCGGCGCACCAGGTCGGGGCTCCAGGGCAGGCCGATGCGCCGCATGGCTGCCGGGTCGATGCTGCCTTGCATGAAGGCGGCGACGTAGGCGGGGTCGTGGGCCAGGCACAGCGTGTCGGCGTCGGGGGCGGGGGTGAAGGTGCGGGAGGCCAGGCCCAGCTGCAGCAGGCGGCGGTGCAGCAGGTAGTCCTTGGGCCTGCGCACGGGCGGGGGACAGGGCTGGGCGTGGTGCGTGATGGATTCGGGTATGACGTAAAACACGTGTTGCATGACATGATATGACATGGCGGGCGCCGGCTGGCAGTGGCGACCCCGCCGATGGCGAGCCCTCACATTGGGAACCTGCGCAGGGCGGGGCCAGCGGCAGAGCGTGAGCAGCTGGCGCAGCTTGCGATACTCAATAGCCCCCAATGTGCCGGCCGCTGACTCAGCTCACCGATGGCCCTCTGGGATGGGGTTGATTTTGAAGTCTTCATGAAAAACAACTGGGTGGGCGGCGACGGGCGCAGGCAGCAAGGTGGCCGCTGCCGCAAATTGCCGCTGGCCTCCCGCACACTTCAAGGCATATGATAAATTGATCACTCGCATTAGACCAGGATTGAGCGCGGCGAACGATGAGGCAACCAAGGGACTGAGAGGGCGCTGTGAACTACGAGTGACAGCAGCAGCCAAACGTGCAAGGAAGTCAAACAAAGCGCACAAGTCTTTTATTAATCAAGGTCGCTGTATCCATGCGATGTCGCGACGTGCAATGAAGCATGGCATTGCCGCCCGCAGCAGGTTACAGCGGCGGCACATGCACTGGATCGTGCCGGCACCAGGGCCCTGCTCAGCTCTGTGTCGGTCCGGCTTGCATGAGCCAAGCGGCATTGAGGCTTGGTGCGCTCAAACAGCTGCGCTGTGTGGACAATCCCTGCTGCCCTTGGACCTCCCCGCTGGGCGGCACCCACACCAGCAGTTGATGCTCACGCCTAGACATCTGCTGCGCTTCGACCGACCTGCTGCTCCCAAAACTTCCACAAACAAGTTACATGTCCACTACGCAGGGGTGGCAGTAACCTTCCAAGCAGTGCATGGTGTCCTGGGGCCAGCCAGGCCCGGGCTCACAACACCCGGGGCCGGTGGCGCTTTAAGGGTTGCAGCGCGCGCAGGTCGTTCAGACCATGCTGCGCCGCGCTAAGAAGTGGTGGATCCTCGCACGCCACTAGGGAGCCCTCGCGGCCGCGCTCCTCACCCAGCGGCAGCTGGTGCCGCGCATTGCAGAGGACCCGAGGGATGTGCGGGTGCCGCTGCTGGGCTGCCCAGAACCATGGCAGACCGCCCTTGCTGGCGAGGGGCTCAGTCGCCCTTCCGGCGGAAGGAGCAGCCTGCAGCAGCAAGGCAGGAGGGCAGCATGCACGTCACAAGGGCCCCACATCAAGGCGGCTGTGTGGTCCTCGGCTGGCCAGCACTGCTTGGCCCCATCCCTTGCTGCCGCCTCCAGCCCCGCGATGCCCACACACTGCCTGCCCAATTTGTGCCTCCGCTCAAACCCCTGCCCTGGTGCCCGCTTCTTCTGTCTATGCTGAGCAGGCCGCTGGACAAGCATGAGGCTCCATGCCAGCACTGTGCACCGCAGCTGCGGCTGCCGGCCCCCTTCTGCCCTGCCGCAACGCACCCTCGGTCAGACGAGCCTTGCCGCCGGTGGGCACGCACAGCACGGTGTTGCAGCTGGGGCACACCACCACGGTCTGGCTGTGGCTGAACACGGTCGTGCTGCAGGGGGGGCATGGAGGGATGGGTCAGCACGGCAAGAGCCAGATCACACGTCGCACAGCTGCGGCGATGCAATCCACAGGAGCAGGGATGCAAGCGTGCCGAGTCAAAACCAAGGTAGACGAACAACAAAACAGCCCAACACATTGGTTGCAGGCTTCTTGCTCACGCCAACCGCTGTCATTTACACGACCGGACAGTCGATGCACAAACTGCATCCACCCTTCTGGTTGTCACACTCACATGGTGAAGCAACCCTGGCACTTCACATCCATGAAGTAGGAGTTGGGGGTGGCTACCAAGCGCTTGAGCTTGTGCTTGCGCTTCTCGAGCTCCGCCGGAGGGTTGAGCAGGTCGATGTCGCACGCCAGCACCTGCACGCAGCGCACCAGCGCGTTCATCGAGCCTATCGATATTGCTGTCGTAGGGTATAAGGCTGCAGCCGGGCAGTCAGCACCCTGCTGAAAGCCCCCGCTTCAGCAGGGACGCAGTCGGCCGGGAGAGGCTGTGGTAGCGCAGGCTGCATTGAGCTGGAATGAGAAACGCAGTGGGGCCGCCGTACGGCGGTCTGGAGCCACGGCTTGCGTTCCCAAAGTCCGGCCATCGGACGTGAGGCTGCCATGCCGCCATGCTGCGACGCCCTGCGTTTGCCGTATAGCTGATATGGCTGCCTCCCAGTTCTGGCAGCTCCAGAGGCCCAAGACACCACCCCGCCCCCATGCTGCCTGTCCACAGCGCTCACCATCTTGCTAGCGTGTTGTCTGCCTGCACACCCGCGACGACAGACAGAGAAAGAGGCCGAGCGAGGCGCTGGCCTTGCCTAACACAGTCGGCGCCAAGCGGGCACCCGACCCTGGGTTTCTGAGGCCGCCTGTGTGAGGTGCTCTCTACCTCACGCTAGCGGTGCGCACATCTCATTCTCATGTTCGTGGACGCTTCTTATAGCCACGGGTGCTCCGCCTGTGCACGGTTCAATTTGCTCGCAGTGTTGGGCGTCGAAGACGCAGCCTTGGCCTTTCCCATAGCTTAAGAGGTTCTGTTGAATGCGATCATTGTGCTCCGACGCCGCTCCGCCCGCAAGCAAAGGTTGGCGGCGGCAGGCGAAGCGGAAGCAGGGAAGCAGGGAAGCAGTGTGTGTGTAGGAGTGTGATTGCAGTCAACTGATCAATGTCAATTGATCAATGGCACAAAAACAAACATTATTGGATGTGGCGTACAATGCTTGGATAGCGTGAAACGTGAAGACAACCAGCACCCAGCAACAAGGTGGCGGAGACGACCCAGTGGAACCAACACAAGCACCACAGGCCTTCGCCGCACGTCAGCGCGCTCGTAAAGTGGGCCTGTCGAGGCCCTCATCCATGCCGCCCGCCCCCAGCAGCACCCCCGTGGCCAGCGTCTTGGTGTACTTGCTCTGCCGCCGCGCCTCAAACTCCGCAAATCCGTCGGTCTGCTGCAGGGCCTCGGGGGTGATGGGGTTGCCATGCAGGCTGATGGTGGCCAGCGAGGTGCAGCCACGCAGCAGCGCGGGGGCAGTGCCGAGATCTGGTTGCCGTCTAGCTGCAGCAGCTTCAGGCGCTGCAGCTTCCCCAGCGACGACGGCAGCTCCTGCGTTGGGCGAGGTACATTTGCATGAGACGTGACGAGAGCGAAAAACACAGACTGGGACTCTTTGAGCATCGAGCTGGTCACGCATCGCTGCTGGCGCTTCCTCTCCTTGTCCTGCACCCTGTGCACCACATCTGGGCCCTCTCCAAGCCCCCCAAGCGCTTTGCATGGGCCCACCCGCAGCGCGTTGCGGTGGGCATCCAGTTCCTCCAGGCTTGTACAGTCGCCCAGCTCCTGGGGCAGGCTGCGCAGCCGGTTGTCTCCAACCAGCAACTGCTTCAGGCGCGGCAGACGGCCGAGGCTGGACGGCAGCGCCGACAGCTGGTTGCCCGCCAGGGACAGCGTTTCCAGGCGCACCAGGCTGCCCAGGAAGTCGGGCAGCGCGGAGATGCGGTTGCCGGCCATGTCCAGGTGCTGCACGGGGTGGCTGGCGACAGGATGAGGAAGCGCGTGCCAGCTGAGCAGGGCGGTGCTGCTCAAGGAGAGCGTTTCAGCACCCCCACACACACACACACTTGCCTTGAGGTTCTGCAGCGCAGGCAGCACGCCCAGGCTGCTGTTGTCGATGCGGTTGTTGGCAAGCACCAGGCGCTGCAGGCTGGGCGGCAGGCTGGGCGGCAGGCGGTCGACGTGGTTGTCGGAGGCATCCAGCACACGGGGCTGGCCACCTGGGCCACTTCTGGCGGCAACTCCTGCACAGGGAGAACGGCAAGAAGACTTGGCATCCCGCGCTAGGCGGCTGTATGTAGAACAGCAAGCACCGCCGCCAGCCTGCCATTCACCTTGAGGCTGGCCGCTCGCAGGCCTATGACGCCCGTCGCCTGCCAGTTGGCCAGCCGCTCGCCCTTCTTGTGCCGCACGTCATTCTTGCCAGCAACGGGGCTGGCGCAACAGTTGCCCATGCTGTCGCATCAACGCAAGGAGAAAGCTGCAGGGGCATGCACATGCGAGCAGCAAGTTGAGTGCCACCACCCAGCGGCAGCTGCAGCCACATGCCAAGTGCCCCTCGGTGTACCACCGCCGATTCCCCATCGGCTTCCTTGAAGATTAACACCGGCATTTTACGATCAGGACTGTTCTGTGTAGGCCTGCCCCGCTTTCAGCGAAACCTCACTTGCAGTGCGGGGTCGCGACGCCAACTTACACAGCAATGAAAGGAGTGGAAGGCGCACGTGGTACAAACTGAATTGATTGCGTCCGCCCTTCGCGCTTTTTGACTGCACGGCGGGCGGACGCCAAGTCAGCAGGGCTGCCGGCCGCCCGTGCCGCCCAGGTGGGGCGCCATCGTGCTTCTGTCTTTCTGTATGAAGATTTGACATCATAGAACTGATTAATGAATGATGATGTTGAGGTTCACCTAAGTTTCAGGAGGACTCTGAAGGCGGCTGCTGCCTGACTGGCTACGCATGGGCGTACGTCCACGGCTGTCCCCAACATGGGTGTACGTCAAGCACGGGTGCACCCAACTTGCACAAACTGTTCAGGAGCATGGCCCAACAGTATGACACCAGAGGATACAGTTGTGCCATGCATAATCACAAGGGTGCGGGTGTCAGGCAGGCAGCAAAAAAATTCGAGTCGCAATCCTCATGTACTGTTTCTGTACTTCCCTGGCAGAACTGCCTCAAACTTCGCTCTGAGCGCGCAGCTCCTCTGTAAAGTGCCTGAGTAACCTAAGTACTGCCATTCACAGAGCTGAAAGACGCCTCGAAGCGAGACGGACGTGCCTCGTGGCTCACGGCCAGCTCCCCGGCCTTGCCTCGGCAAGAGACGAGCGGCACTGCTCCGTGCGATTCTGCGAACGTGTTGATTTAGTGGCAAGCTTCACACCGCCATCCTTGCAAGCCGCGTTCAGCCAGCTCCGTGGCGTATAAAGCGTCCAACCCTGCCCCCTGCCCTCCCACCTTCACAGTGAGCCTCTGTTGGCCTCTCGTAGAGCCCATGGCAGCCTGCTGCCAACAGCCATGCTCGGCTTCCAAATCTTCTCCACTCGTGCTGATGCAGTTGGTGCCAAGGTTGAAGGTACTGCTGCTCGTGGCTGCTGAGGGCCTGCTCACCAGGAGCAGGCTGCCTTTGCTCAAGCTGCCCACATACTTGGTCACATCGCCTGGAGGTCTGCAGGAGCAGTCTGGCGCTGCAGGAGGTACGCCAGCAGCCCTTCACGAGGTTCTTTGCCCTTTGCACGTGCGGACTGCTGCTGTAAATTGCTGCATGCTGTGCTTGCTGCTGGGGCTTGGGTGGAGGGTGGGCTGCAACAGCAGCAGCAGCCCTAGTGCCTCGCGCCCTGGACCCGAGCTCCTGCTGACCGCCTGCATGTGCATGGCAAGCAGAGAGGCAAGGAACCACCAGAACGCGATCCAGCAGTTCTTGGGGGCAGCAGACCGCTGCCGCGCTAAACCTGCCCCTGCCCCTGTCGCCCCTGCCGTGGCCCAGGCCTGAGCGCTGCAAATGGCTGCCCTGCACCTTGAGGCAGAGCTGGCGGACCAGCTGAGCTCCCCTGCACCCACATGGAAGTTTTCGGTGAGGGCAGCAGCGCTGCTAGGTGTTGCGTCCTGCTGCGACGGTCGCAGTAATGGCTTGCGTCACTGCCGAGGTCGCAGGTGGGCTGGGCGCTGAGAACGCTGACCGCTTGCGCGGTGGCCCCTGCCCTTGCTTGCCCCGCAGGCCACCACGAGGACCTGATGGCTGACATGCCCGGCAGCAGCTGCGGGGTCAGCCACAGCAGCATGGCGCATGGGGGAGCTGGCGCAGCACGGTGCCTTGGACGCCCTCCCCCGCTGACCATGCTGACACCTGAGGTGCCCCTGCCTCCCGGAGGCCCCTCAGGCCACCACACCCTCTCCCACGTCTCCATCGCTGCACTCCTCCGTGCCAAGGGGCTGGCGGAGGGCGGCTGTGGCGAGGACGGCGCAGCGCATGTGCTGCATCTGGGCGGCAGCCACGCCCTGCACCCCCTGCTGGACTGGAGCGCCTCGGGCGGCGCGGCCCACCTTTCCGCTTACTACGGTGAGCCCTGGCCAGTCAGTGTTGAGGCAGACCTGCAGTTTGAGGTGTTGCCTGACGTCTCCTGGCAGCACAGACCTGTTTCCAACACCCTTCATCAAGCGCTGCAGGCATGGTAGGGCTGCACCCGCACGCGGCGCACCCGAGCATGCTGCCGCCGCCAGGCCTCACCCTGGACCAGCCCCTGGCCAGCTACGTCATCGGCAAAGTGGAGCCCTGCCAGGGGTGGCAGCACCTGCAGCACGGCCACAGCGGCGCCCTCTGCGGCGGCGAGCCAGGCCTGGCGGGCGGGCCCTGCCCGCATCCGTCGCACAGCCAGCCCGTGCCACAGCGGCTGCCACTGCCCCACCTCATGATGCATGCGCAGCCGGCGGTGGAGCACACAGGCAGCGGCGGGTACGAGCCCCAGAGGGCACCCTCTCACCACACGCCCGGCAAGGCCTCCACCAATGGCTCCTTGTCGGTGGAGCAGCAGGGCCACCACGCCCCTCGGGCTGCAGCCTCGGCTCCCCCTCGGCCAGCGGGCTGGAGGCTTTGGACGACGAGCAGCAGCAGCAGGCGCAGCGGGTGCCCCGCCGCACCTCGGCTGCCGCACTCATGACGGAGGAGAGTGAGCAGGGCAGCGAGGAGGGCGAGGAGGAGCCCTCGTCCTCGGAGGAGGAGCGACCCAGGAAGCGCCGCCGCCCGGCCGCCCCAAGGCCAAGACAGCCCCGGTGGCGGGCGCCAAGCGCCGCCGTCGCGCCAGGCCGGGCGCGGCGGCAGCCGACGGCGGGAGCGGCGGCGCGGCGGGGCGGGCAGACCGCAGCAGCCGCTTCCGGGCGTCACCCGCCACCGCCGGTCGGGCGCTTCGAGGTGAGCCTGGCCAACGTGCTTCCTATGCAACTGGCACGGCCGCTTGCTGATAGCTTGGGATCCCCGCCTCCCTCTCTCCAGGCTCACATCTGGGTGAAGGAGCTGGGGCGCCAGGTGTACCTAGGTGAGCGGGCGATGGGGAGCCGACTGGGCACCATTTGCCCCCATCCATCGCGCCAGCCCGGGTGCTGCTGTGAAGTCACCTGCAGGCTGCCCCCTCCCTCCATGCCTGTTCACCCATGCACATGCCCCCCTGGGCGGCGCTGCGCAGGTGGGTACGAGCAGGAGGAGCACGCGGCCGAGGCGTACGACATTGCGGCCATCAAGGCCAAGGGGCGCCGCGTGCGCACCAACTTCCCGCTGGACAAGTACGGCGACCTCCTGGGCTGCATCGACCGCATGTCCATGGAGGAGCTGGTGATGGCGGTCAGGTGTGTGTGTGTGGGGGGGGACAGGGTGGGGGCGGGGGGGAAGGTAGATGGGGGCCACGAGCAGGTGCGCAGGGTGGGGGAGACCGGGGGCCCCAACCGGCGGCTGCCTGCCTGCTGCACTCACCCCGCCCCCGGGCCCCGGTGCGTTGCCGCCGCGCAGGCGCCAGAGCCAGGGCTTCAGCCGCGGCACCTCCACCTACCGCGGCGTGACGCACCACCCCTCGGGCCGCTGGGAGGCGCGCATCGGGTGCCCGGCTCCAAGAACATCTACCTGGGCCTGTTTGTGGAGGTGGGTGTGGGTGGATGTGCCGCGGAGAGAAGGGGGCGTGTGTGTGAGTGTATGCGCAAAGGGGTGCTCGAGGGAAGTGGCCCTAGCCCCCAAGCACAGCCGCCCGCCCCCTGGGTATCCCATGGAGGGCCCGCCTTCTGTGCGCTGGTTCCAAGGTGTCTTTTCCTGTGTCTCAACCGTAAGCCACCGCCGTCCTCACAACCCGTCACCCCTCTTGTTCCCCTGGCAACCGCTCAGGAGGTGGATGCCGCCCGCGCCTACGACCGTTGCCTGGTGCGCCTGCGCGGCACCTCCGCAGCCACCAACTTTGCGTTGGGGGAGTACCGCTCCGAGCTGGGGGACTACCACCAGTGGCAGCAGCGGCTGGTGCGGGAGGACCCCAGGTGGGCTTTGGAGTGGGGCTGGGGGAGGGCGGGATGGCTTGAGCAGGACATGTGCGTGTGATTGAAGCACCCTGCGAAGCACTGACACGTGCAAGCCTTGGCTGGTGGCAGCCAACTGCTGGCGACCCTTGCACCCGACTGGCGCAGGTTTGCCGAAATTCAGAGCACCCCCGCCCTGTTCGAGAAGTGGGTCAAGGGAGGCTGCGAGGTGAGGCCTGCTGGCTTGGCAGTGGCTGCCAGCTCACAACCTCCTGAGTGCAAGTCAACCTGACACTTCGTTCCTGGGCTGTCGCAGAGCTTTCCAGAGCTGGCGTCGCCTGCTGCCCAGGCAGCGCTGGATGGCGCTGCTGGTGCTGCATCCCACCACGAGTCTGGTGGTGGTCATGAACAGTCAAGCTAAACTGTGCCCTCGAGCAAGCCCTTTGTTGCCCCCTCCTCCCCACTCTTCCCCCTCCCCCCCCCTCCACACACACACACACACAAAAAGGCAAGGCTCCACCGCTGCTATCAGACGCACAGCTGCTTCCAGCTTTTGTTGCTCACACCGGAACAGAACCACAGTTGCCGCACTTCAGAACACTCCTGCACCACAGGAGCCGCAAGACCTTTTTGATTGGTCTTTTTGATTCGTCCGATCCCCCTCATCACACTAACCGATCCGTCCCCAGCAGCCCTGGGGTCACCTGCTGTCACTGGCACCACTGCGTCATTGCACGCTTCAGGAGCACCTGCTTGCTGTCACTGGGTCACCCGGCACTGCAGTCTATCACTTGGGGTTTCATGGCAACCAGGTCCCCCTCCCAACTGCTCTTCCCCTTTTCTTCCCACATCCGGGTCTTATGGCAACCACAAGAGCGTCCCCCCACACCCACACACGATACCCACACACATTGCTCCCCCTCTTTCCTCTCTGCACCCATGTCTGCCTAACTTGTTTAATAAGGCAGTGGCAATGCACATTATTGAGGGGGTGGATGGAATGTGGGGGTGCAGCGGAGTACCGTGAGGAGCAGGGCAGCGGAGGGCAGCACGGGTGAGGGCTGGTCCACAGCGGGGCCTGTGTGTGCGCCTCAGTCTGCAAAGCGCACCGACTTCTTGGCGCTGCCGCCAGCCGCGCTGGCGGTTGCCTGGCTGCGCAGCGGCGCATCCCTCAGCGAGCCCAGGCCGCCTGGCCGCCGCATGCCCGTTCCCAGCCCGCCGCGCGCCCCCAGGAGCCCCCCCCCACCCAGCTTGCCGCCGGCGATGGGCAGGCCCAGGCCGCCGACGCGGCGCCGCTCCGCCTCCAGCGCCGCCTGCTGCCGCGCCTCGCGCCGCGCCTCCTCCCGCTCCTGCTCCTGCCGCCGCTGGCGCATGGCCGCCGTCACCGCCTGGCCCCGCCCCCCCTGTCCTCCTCCGCCTCCAGCACCTCGGCAGCCAGGGCGGGCGGCTCCCCACCCCCCCCCCCGCCGCCGTCTGCAAACAGGTCTGCCAGGGCCGAGTAGTTGATCTTCTTGGACAGCTTGCGGTGGTCCAGCATGCGCATGGCGGCCTGAAGGACAAAGGGGGGCGGGTGTGTGTTGAAAAATAGGGCCTACACAGAGCAGAGGGGCACATCGCGGCGCCGCCCTCGGGCCGCTCTCTCCCTGCGTGCAACCGCAGGGCAAGGCCCCTGCCCTACACACCACACACACACACAAACCGGCAACCCGCGGCTGGGCCCACCTCCTGCGCCGTCTCAGCGGGCGGCATGTCGGCCAGGGCTGAGGCGCGGTGGTTCTTGGTCTTGCTGCCCACGGGGCGGCCGCGGCCGCGCTTGTACGCCACGCCCGCCGCCTCCGCCGCCTCCTGCGCCGCCGCCTGCTCCGCGACGGCGCGCTCCGCGGCCTGCTGCGCCGCCCGCTTCTGCGCCTGCTTCTCCAGCCAGTCGCGGTTCATCATGTTCCAAATCTCCTCCTTGCACTTGACCTGTGCGGGCGTCAGGCGTGGGTGTGGCAAGCGTGGGTGGTGCCACGTGCGTGTGCGTGTGAGTTGGGTGTGCATGGAATGGTCCGGGGGAGGGGGCCAGCCATGACGCTCAGCCGCAGAATGACGCTCAGCAGTTGGCAGCGAGAGCTGCCCCCGCGCTGCTTGAGTACGCCCCCACCCTCTCCTCCCACTCATACAAGTCACCGCCGCCACCACCCACCCCACCCACCCACCTCCGCGTCGTCTGCCAGGTACATGTCGACGTCGGCGTCATCAATGTCTGACAGCGTGTCCTCGCCCCCGCCCCCTCCTCGCCCTCGCCCCCGCCCACCCCGCCCGACACCGCGGCAGGCTGAGGCACCGGCACGATGGCAGCGGGGCCCACCGCAGCCTCCTCCTCATCCCCCTCGTCCTCGCTGCCATCTGCCGCGCGGCGCCCCCCCCCGGCTGCCGCCGTCTGGTCGGAGCGCTGGGAGTGGGTGCCTGCCGGCGGCGCCGCCGCTTCATCAGCTGCTCCTGCTCCTGCAGGCGGCGGCGGTGCGTCCGCCGTCTGCTCCGACAGCTGGGAAGGGCCGACGCCAGGCCCTGCTGGTGCTGCTGCTGCCGGTGCTGCTGAGTCCGGCTGCGCCTTGCCTCCGCGCCGCCTCTTTGCGGGCTGTTCCAGCTGCTCCTCCTCACCGTGCTGCTCTTTTCCCCCGCCTCCTGCTGCGCCTGCTGCTCCTCTGCCCGGCCACCGTTCCGCCCGCCCCTGGCCTCCTCCGCGTCTGTTTCTGCCGCCAGGTCGGGGCTGCGCCGCGCTGCTGCCGAGCGTCGCCGCCCTCCTGCGCCGCCGCCGCCTCCGCTGCTGGGCAGGAAGCGGCTGAACTGCTGCAGGTTGGAGTCGTGGAAGGCTGTGACCATGGCCTCCGCAATACCCTGCTCCTCCTGGTCGTACTCGTCGCCCTCGCTGCCCTCGCCCTCTGCAACCGGGGAAGGGGGGCGAGGGCAGGAGTCAGAGGCAGTGCTGCGATGCGGCGCTGGGCCATGAGCGGCAGGGTGCGGGCCAGGGCAGGTGCAGGGAGCCTGGCAGCCAGCCAGCCAGCCAGGGCTCTTCAGCCCTGGAAACCCCTCCCAATGCGCACCCGGCTGCGGCAGGGCCAGCAGCTGCGCCACCTCCCGCCGCCGGTTGCGCTCGTAGGCGGGCGGGTTGGCGCCGTTGTACACGCCGCCGCTGGACTGCAAGATGGGGCAGGGGGCGCAGGTGTGGGTGTTGGTGGGCAGGGCTGAGGTGGTGGGAGGAGGCGGAGGGTTGGTGGGCCTCAGCGCGCGGCACCAGCGGCGCTGCCAGGCGGGCGGGGTGGAGGGACCGCAGTGGCGGCCGCTCGCCTGCATGAATTCCAGGTAGCAAGCGCGGCACATGGCGTGGGCAAAGTGGGCCTCACCCATGCCTGCAGGGGAGGATCAGGGCGCGCAGGTGTTGCCAGCCCGCTGAGCAGGGGGCTGCTGCAGGCAAACGCGTCTTTGCGGCCCTGCAGCCCTGCAGCCATGCCCCTAAAGTGGAAGGCATCCCCCCCCCTTAAAACACACACACACACCGCCCCCTGGCTCACGCAGGTGCTCGCATCCGCCGCCCTCCAGCAGCCCCACGGGGGCCTCTGCGGGCTGCGCCGCCTCCAGCGCCGCGCTCTCCTGCGCCTCGATCTCGCGCGCCCGTGCGTCAAACTCGTCGGCGGTGTAGGCGGAGGCGGAGGTGGAGGAGAACTCGTAGAGGCGCTTGGACAGCGTGTGCTCCCGATGTGCACCACGCCCACCACGTCCCGGATCGACCGCTCAAAGCCTGGGGCGGCATTGCGGGGGGGGGTAGGGCAGCGCTTCACTGGGTGGTGGCGGTGGGAACAGGCAGCGCCCCAACGGCATGCAGGCCATCGGTAGCAGGGACTGGCGCGCCGCCGGCAGCAGGCCCCACACGGAAGGCCCGCCTGCAGGCATGTGCAGCCCAGAGCCAGCCGCCCTTGCCATGCCCCCCCTACACACACACCCCACCGCCACCCCCAGCCAGCTACACACACACACCGTGGATGTGAGCTGCGATGTAGAGCGCGGCGCCGCAGATGCCCGAGGGCGCCTGCCCGTCTGGATCCAGTCCCGCTTCATGGAGGCCACCAGGCGCAGCGCCGTGTTGGCCACCGAGTGCATGGAGCGGCCAAAGTCGAGGCGGTCGGCAAAGCGGTGGATGTAGAGGGAGGGGTCACGGGCCTGGGGGGCAGCAGGGGGGGGGGCAGGCAGGGTCGGCAGCATCCTGCGCCACAGGCCCCCAGGCGCAGGTGGGTGGCTTGGCGCATGCACACCGCACCCTCAAGTGTACCTGCACGCTGCCGGCTGTGCAGGCTGCAGCGGAAGCCCAGGAGGGTGGGGGACAAGGGCCGCAGGCCCCCTTAAAACCAACAGCCGCCCCTCACTTGGCAAAGGTTGGGTGGTCTGCCACGCGCAGCAGCTTGGCCAGCTGCAGGAAGACGGCGCCCAGGGTGAACACGTTGACCTGCAGCGCGTCGCTGAAGTCGATGAGCAGGAAGGGCTTGGCGTCCTGGCGGCAGATGAGGTAGAGGCAGGCGCCGGCGACCTGCGCGGTGCGCCGACCCCGCGTGAAGCCGCGCTGCAGCGCAATCTTGTACAGCCGGTGCGCTGCGGGGGGCGGGGGCGGGAGCAGGGGGCGTCAAGGGTGGGGTGTGTGTGGCGAGAGAGCGGGCCGCCCGACACCCAGCAGCTGCCGCCAGTGGCAACAGTCCCCAGCGGCGGCGCCGCGCGCGCACACCCTCGATGCTCTCCTCGCGCGGCCGCACGCTCAGCATGTCCACCAGGTGCGCAATCTCCTGGCGCCCGCGCTGCTGCGCCTTCTCGTGAGAGTCGGCCTGGTAGGCGTACACGCGGCCGCCGTGGATGCGGCCGATGCCGCGGGCCACACCCGTCTCGCTCACAAACTGGCCCACCACCGTGCTCTCCCCGCCCGCGTCCTTGGCAAAGGTGACGTCGGCGGAGAAGGCGGTGTCCTCCAGCACGCGCCCGCACTGGACGCAGCACCTGCGAGGGCAGGGGGCCGACACACGTGGCAGCTTGGAGGGCGGCGAGGAGGCGCCGCCAGGGCGCCGGCAGACTCCCCCTCCACTGGCAGCAGTCCCACGCCAGACGCGGCACTGCATGGCCCCATGGTTCACAAATAAGCTGTAGGGGCGATGAGAAAGACTGCAGGGTGCGCAGGGCGCGGCAAAGGGGGACGGAGTGCTGGACTCACGAGAAGCCGTTCGCATCGTCGACTTCCACGTCCACCTCGCATGCACATGCTGTGCAGTACACCATGGTTGCTTCCCGACCCCAGTTGTCGGGAGCAGCAGCACCCTGAACTGCCGAGAGGGTGGGCTGCTGGATACGGGCCCGACCGCGGCCTTAAGCCATGTGCGCTGCTGGGAGTGCAAAATGCATGTCCTGGTATGCAAACATGGACCGGGTGGGGCGACTGTACCGCCGCTTGCACTTGTATGGCCCTCTCTCCGACAAAAGGAGTCCCTCGACTGCCTGGAACGGGCTGCACAATATCCACAGTCGAGTGCCGACTGTTGGGAGCAGCGCGTCGCAAGCCGATCGGCAGGGCGGAGAAATGCAGGGAGGAGGCACGGTCGTAGGTGAGCTTCAAAGATGTTAAACCGCCGGTCAAATGGAATTTCGGTCAGCTGTGCTTGTGCACCGTCCTGGCAAACCCAGTCAAGTGGCTGGGGCCTGTGTTTGCCCTTTCCTGGGGTGCTAGCATCTCGGTCAGCACGATATCAGGCTGGGATGAGCCTGGAGACAAGGAATGCAGCACACGCGGCCGGATACAGCCCGTGCACCGGCCCAGCGCAAGCCAGTCACGGGCGGCAGTCCATTCGGCGCAGTCCTCCTTGACCGTTTTCAGCAAGCTTCTGTCTGCTTCTGGGCTTGGAACGCAACACACTATCGTTGGCAATCACATGCCCACGCTGGGTAGCACCGGCATCTAAACCTGGTGACTGTGCATCCGTGTCTGCGCCGCGCAGTGCCGCGCAACTTCCGGCTGCTGGAGGAGCTGGAGAAGGGGGAGAAGGGCCTGGGCGACGGCACCGTTAGCTATGGCATGGACAATGCCGACGACCTGCTCATGCGGCACTGGACAGGCACCATCATTGGGCCGCCCAACGTGCGCCGCCGGCCGCTGCTCTCCCACCACTGCCTGCATGAGCACATCCTGAGCCGGGAGCCTCTGGTGCTGCCTGCCTGCCGCCATGCAGACCGTGCACGACGGCCGCATCTACACCCTGAAAATATACTGCGGCGAGAAGTACCCTGACGAGGTGCGCGGGCGCTGGCTGCTCCCCGGCGGCTGCGGCTGCCTGCCTCGATGCTGCCTGGGCTTGGAGCTGCAGCCACTCGACTCCCTGCTGGCCCCCTGCTGTGGCCATACAGCACGACGCCCCCCCGGGCTGCCCGCAGGCCCCCCAGGTGCGCTTCCAGTCGCGCGTGCAGATGAGCTGCGTGGCGCCCAACGGGGTGGTGGACCCCGCGCCTTTGGCCTGCTGGGCCGCTGGACCCGCGCCTACACCATGGACGGTGCTGACGGAGCTGCGGCGGGAGATGGCGGCGCCACACAACCGCAAGCTGCCGCAACCGCCTGAGGGCTCCACGTACTGACGGCTCTGGCCGCGCGCTGTAAACTGCAGCCCTGCTGGTTTGAACCGAGGGGGCACGTCCCAGCCGGTGACTTTGGCACGAGCTGTGTTCAACAGCGCGGCCCCCAGCATCAACTGAGCAGCAATACCTTGTGAGACTGGGTTACTGGGATGGGGCTTGCACAGATCAGGGCATCGTGTGTTGGGCAGTGGTTAGCAGTGCGGGCAAAAACAACGGGAGGCACACACAAGTCAGTGGCGCAGATCCGAGGGGGGCCGTGCGCCAGCGCCAGCGTCCAGACGTCCCGCCGCAGCCGGAAGTCCAAACCATGGAGGGGTCGACGAAAGCAATGAATACGTTGCCTGGACAGCAGGCGCTCAGCCGTGCCGCAGGTACATCAAATCCTGTGTGGGAGGAGCCAGGCGGGTGGGAGTGGGTCTGCATCCAGCCAGCACCGCAATCCCCACGCAACCATCGCCACCGCTGCAAGCAACAGAGCAGCGCGCGGCGGCTGCACACGTAGTGGCCTGGCCGGTAGAGCAGGTGCACGCGGGGCTGGGTGGAGGGGCCGCCCTCCGGCACAAAGTCGTGCTTGTCCACGTGCACGCCGCTGGAGCCGGATGCGGCGGCACCGCCGCCTGGGGCCAACGAGCGGTCGAGGTACACGACACGGATGGGCACCTGGGGAGTCAGGAGGGGGCGGGACACCCTCCGATCAGCACAGACGTAAACACAGCACAACGCCTCCCCATGCTGCAAGGAAGAAACCCAGGGCGCAGACATGCATAAAGGGCAGGCGCCTGCGATGCTCTCTGCTCTCCCCCCCCCCCATCTTCCAGGGGCGCCCACCTGCAGCGCGTCTGTCAGGGCCACCAGCTGCACGTGGTCCGCCTCCTCCCCCATCGGGTCCACGCAGCGCGCGCAGAAGGTGGACACATCCAGGTCGCTCAGCCCCTGCCGGTGGGGGCGGGGGGGTGGGGGTGGGGGGCGCGCGCGGCGTGTCGGGGCCCTTGAGAGGACTAGCAGCGCAGCGACACATGCAGAGGCGCCGCTGGCTGGCAAGCCAGGTGTGGGGCAGAGCGTGGTGGAGGCGGGGCAGGCCATGCTCCCCCTGCTTGCCATGACAAAGGGCGCAAAGAAGTCGGCCCGCTTCTTTATCTCGCAGGAGGTGATGATGCGCAGCAGCCACACGGCGTAGGAGCTGCACGAGGAACGGGGTGGGGCAGGGGAGGTGCGTGAAGTCAGGTGGGCGGCGGGTGGGCAGCAGGTAGGTGGCAGTGCGGGGGCAAGGGGGCCCCAAGGCCTTCCTTCTGCGCGGCGAGCGACGGGGTGTGCCCGCCGCAGCTGCTGCCCGGCTCTGAACTGGCCGTCGCGGGGAACGGGCAAGGCGCTTGCAGAGCAGCGGCTCCCCCATGTCTTTGCAAGGCGGCGTCAGCCCCGCTGCGGCCCGGGAAGCCCGCACCCACCCGATGGTTTCGTCCCGCGTGTTGGCCTCCAGCCCCTCGATGGTCAGCGGGTCGAGCGGCGCCGCCACCCCCGCACCATCTCCAGCACCACATCCAGCGGCGTCTCCAGCACTGCACGCGGCGGTGGTCAGGGACGGGCAAGGGGGTGTGGGGACAACACATTTGGAAAGTGGGTTGGCTTGCTGGCAAGCCAGGCAGCCGGGCCGCCGCCAGCCTGTGGATCACCCCGGCCGCCGCCCACCAATGTCGTCGTAGCCGCCAACCTCCACCAGCTCCTTCTTCAGCGCCGCCAGGCGGCCCAGCAGGCGGTCCCGCTCCGCCACGTCCCCGGACAGCAGCAGGTGCTCCAGGTAGCCAAACAGGAAGGAGCGGAAGAAGCAGTTGCCGTCGCCGCGCGTGCGCCTGCGGGGCGCGAGCCAGCCGGGGTGGTGAGGGGCGGGTTGGTGGGTGTGCAGGGGCGCGCACAGGTGAAAGGCCTGCAAGGCAGGCCTCTGTATCATGCCTCCATGCGCTGACCGCCTTGCCCGAAACGGCGACATTTGCCAGCATGAGCGCGGGGCGCAGCGACCAAGGAAGCGAGGCAGGCAACAGAGCCGGCGGCCGCCCACCGTATGCTGCCGTACTCCTCTCCCAGCGCGCCGATCTTCTGGCGGTAGATGGCGGCGCCCGCAGCGTACTCGGCCGCCAGCGCATCCAGCGGCTCGCGGTCGCCCATCAGCGGCGTACGCTGCACCTCCGCCTCCCTAGCAGGCAGGGCGCTCATGCGGACACGTGGACACACCGTGGGTGGCGGCCAGCCAGGCATGGTGCAGCACCACGGACGTGGTGGTGCAATGCTGCCAGGCGCGTGCCGCCGCCTGCCACGGCACAGCAGCACCGCAGCGCACCCCGCAACTCCATCCACACCACCCAAGCCCGCACCGCACCTGATCTGGTTCTCGTATTCAATGATTTCCGCGTCAGAAGGGCGGTCGGGGTTGGCGGAGGTGCCTGCCAGCCCGCCCTTGCCCGCTGCTGCTGCCTGCTGCTGCTGCTGGCGCTGCTGCTGCGCACGCGCCTCCTCCAGAGACGCCTGTATCGCCCGCGCCATGTTGCTGTCGCAGTCGTCGGGCAGCTGCGCAGGCAGGGGCAGGCAGCGAGCAGGGTTGGGGCAAGTGCGGCCTGCAGCCAGCCTTGCGACAACAACCCGACGTCCCCAGGCACATCAGCGGGGGCGGCGGCGGGCGGGCGCGCCCACGCGCGCACCAGCAGCAGCGCCCCTCACCATGCCCCCCGTCAACCAGGAAGTCTGCGGTGTGCGCAGCGCCCACCAGCGCCTCAAACGGCGCCTCGCCAGTCACCATGGCCACGTCAGAGGGCACCCTGCCAAGGGGCGAGGGTGAGGGCAACAGGCGCGCTCGGCGCCGACCTTCCACGCAGCAAGCGGCATGCTGCTTCGAGGATGCTGCGCGGTACGACGCCCCCTGGGCAACACCCGGAGCAAGGCAGCAGAGAGCAGGCGCGAGCGCAGGTGTGGAGGGCTGCCCACCGGTTGAGGCCCGTGCCCGCGGCGTCGCCGCCGCTCTCAGCGGAGCCGCATGCCGCCTCCTGCGCCGCCGGCCGCATGTCGCACTCCTGCACCTCCTCCGCAGCCGCAGCTGCTGCCGCGGCTGCATTTGTCGCAGGCGGGCTGGCCTGGTCCCCCACCTCCCCATCTCGCTCATCTTGCGCTTGGCATGCGGCGCCTCGTTGCGCACGCTGGCGTGGTGGGAAGCAGCGGCGGGGCCGGGGCCGCCGCCCTGCGCCGAGGCGGTGCCAGGCTGCAGCAGGTCCATGGGCGCACCCCCAACTGCGCCCGTCTCGCCAAAGCCGTCGTCGACGGTGCCGCCGTCGTGCAGCCCTGAGCGCAGGCGGCACCCCATCAGGCCCTCAGCTTGGGGGAGCTGGGTTGCAGGCAATGACAGCGAATCTCCGCCGCAAGCTGGATCTGACAGGCTACCAACACGAAGCAGGGACGCAGAGCACCAGCAGAGATTGACAGACGCAGTACGCACTCACCAGACGTCTCGCCCTGGAAACCCCCTGCCAGGCTGTGCGTCCCAAAGTCGCCAACAGTGGATGGCACAAACTCCCCAACCACCGGCTGCAATGGCGTGCAATCAACAGTTGGAAATCAGTAAAAGGGGTGCACCACTTGCTGCAGGCGGCTGACAGGCAGCAACGGCGCAGCAGCGTTGCTTACTTGTGGCCCGCCTCCGCCATCGCCTACGCTGGCAACTCCTTCTGATACGCTCTGCCTTTGATTCTCTAGCACAATGCCTGCTGCAGATATGTCGGTGGGCGCCTGCACTACCGGCTCTGGGGCGCTGTCTGCACCTCCCTCCTGCGCGTCTGCTTGTAGCGCCTGGCCGCTCAACACCTGGCCCAGCCTGTCAGCAGAAGCCTCGAAGCTCATTGTGGGTTGGCAGCGCACTGAGCCTTGATCGCGGTGAACTGCAGCGCCGCAGGACTCAAACACCAGCGATCGACATGAATGAACTGCAGCCAGGTGGCTCGAACAAGGGTTGTACCGGGCTCGCACCACCAGATGCAGTGTCGGTGCAATTGCAAGGCGACCTCTTGCACCCATGAACATCCTCTTGGTTTCGTGCTTCCACCTCCGAACTTGCATTGCATTTGTGCGCCGGGAATGCTATTGAGACAGCCCGGTGATCCACCATCAATCTGCAAACATGCCGCCCGGGGGTCTCAAAGTGGCCAGTCTGTTCTCGGGGGCTGGTGGGTTGGATCTCGGCTT
Organism: Chlorella sorokiniana; assembly: GCA_025917655.1. Lineage (NCBI taxonomy): Eukaryota > Viridiplantae > Chlorophyta > Trebouxiophyceae > Chlorellales > Chlorellaceae > Chlorella > Chlorella sorokiniana. The sequence continues at coordinate 2,820,254 of CP084619.1, read as the reverse complement.
GCACCAGGTGCGTGTCGCAATCAGGGTGTGCGCTCCCGGCACAGCCTAGGGTTCTCGCACGGGCACGCCCAAACCTGCGTATCTCCTGCCTGGCTGCAGGCTGGCCATGAACTCCTTTTACTCTGCGACAGCGATGCTGGTGCTCGACAGGTATGTGCGGTCACGGTTGAAGTTTTGCTGGGCGGGACCCATCGCCGCCGCCGAACTGATCATGCCTGGCTGTTCCCGCCTTCCGAGGGCGCCCTGCAGGTGCTGCGCAGCGCCTTCCCAGGCGTGCGCATCCATGATGACGTGATCAGCCTGGATCGACTTCCAGAGGTGCGCCAGCCTTGTGAAAGCCATGTGTGCACAGCTCCCGCGAGCTGCTGCCGCCGACCGCCTCTGGTGACCCTGCTGCTGTCGTTTGGGGGCTGATCCCAGGAGACGGAGCTCCTGGTGGCTGGCTTCCCCTGCGTGGATGTGAGCCGCGCCGGCCTGCGCCGCGGGCTGGAGGGTCAGTCCACGGGGCTCGTGCGCCACGTCTTCCGCCTGCTGCAGGTGGGGCCGTGCCTGCTGCCTCGCCCCCGCGCACTGCCTCGCCGCCGCGCCTGGTGCTGCGCCGCTGCTGCCTTCCACGACCCTCGCGGGCACCTGACGCTCACCCCTGCAACCCGTGCTGCCGCCACCTTGCAGCAAGCCAAGGACGACAAGCGCCCGTGCCCTGGGTGCTTCTGGAGAACGTGCGTCGGCGGGTTGGCTGGGCATGCGGTTGGTCTGTGCCGCATGCAGGGCAGGCTGTTGAGGTGCCGACTCCCACTCATCATCACCACCCTCTGTGAGCAGGTGGAGGCCTTGTTGGACCGCCACGGCGGGGAGCCGCCGGTGATGCAGGTGGGGGCGGGCGGTGCGGGGCGGCACCTGTTGCGGGCGCTTGCAGGCAGTGACGAAGGAACCCCCCGCCGCCCCCTCCCCGCAGTACTGCACCCGCAAGTTCATCGAGCTGGGCTACCAGTCATGGGCGTACCGTGTGGTCAACTCGGCAGGTGGGCGGCACCGCTGGTGGCTGGCGGCGGCGTGACGGGCCGTGGCAAGCTGCCCCGCACCGCATCCCAGCACACTGGGCGCTGCCCCCGGCCCCGCTCCTGCCCCCTCCCCTTGCAGGCTTTGGGCTCCCTAACCGCCGCCGCCGCGTCTTCTTGGTGGCCTCCCTGCACGGCGACGCGCGCGACGTGCTGCTGTCGCAGGGCTCCGCGCGCTGCGCCGGCGGCTGCGAGGCGCTGTTTGGGGCGGGGCGACGCTGCTACCCCTGCCACGCCGCCGAGCTGCGCAACATGCGGCACCACGCCCGCGTCTCGTACGCGCTGGACATGGGCAACGCCATGTGAGCGGCGGCGGGGCGGAGTTGGTGTTATCGTCCACGACTGTTGTTATCGTCGCTGGCTGCAAGCTGCGCCGGTGGGGGCGCGGGGCGTGGGGAGCATGCTGGGCAACGCTGGCACGCTGCCAGGCCACCGCTGCGACCACACCCAGGCGCATGTCCTCATCCACACACAAGAACAGCACGCACACACACACACATACCCCCACCCACCCACACGCTGTGCCCAGGAGCCCGGCGGGCGAGGACGTGGTGCCCACCTTCACCACCTCCAACGACCGCATGCTGCTGCTGCTGGGCGACGGTGCCGCCGGCATGCTGCGCCTGGAGGACGCGGAGCGGCTGCAGGCGGGTGGGGGTGGGGGTGGTGGGGGGGCACAGCACCTGCCCTCACGCCTGCTGCTGCTGCCTTGGCCTGGGCTGGCTGCCTGCAGGAGGCTTTGTGCTGCTAGGCTGCACCTGAGGGGTGAATCAGGAAGATTTTGTTCTTGATTCTTCAAAGAAAGCCCCCGCCCGCTCCTGTGCCCTGCCCCTGGCATAAAACGCCGCGCCCGCCGCCGCCTCATGCAGGGGCTGGAGGAGGGGCACACGCGCCCCTGCTGGCCCATCCAGACCCCTGGGGTGGGCGCCCACCGCTCGGCTCGGCGCGACGACAACGCCGAGGCCGGCGCCGGCAAGCGATGGGACCTGCTGGGTAGGCGCCGCTGCTCCAGCAGCCTCCGCAGCCCACCCTGCCTGCTGTGTCCTCCAGCACGGTCCGGCTCCGTGCTGCACCAAGCGCTGCCGGCTGCCCCCGCAGGCAATGCCGTGACGGTGCCCGTGGCGCGCTGGCTGGGCGAGCGGCTGGCGCACCCGTACCAGGTGGGGGCTGCACCGGGGCTGGCCGCGCAGCAGGCAGCCGCTTCGCAGCAGGCAGCTTCCTGCCGCCGCCCTCTTGCCCCTGCCCCTTGCGGCCCTGCCCCAGCCTGGCTCGTTGCTGCGGTACCGTGCAGTACAAGTACCACGGCGTGGGCACCCAGGACCGCCCGCTGGACCACCTGCTCAACGAGGGCGCGCCGCCAGAGGCAGCCCTGCCCACGCGGTCAGCCTGCAGCTGCCGGCGCTGCTGCCGCGGCACCGCTTGGGCCCTTGCCGCTGGCTGGCTGGCTGCTGTGCTTGGGGTGCCAAGCGTGGAGGGCCCGCAGCTCCCGCGCTACGCACTTGCCGGCCCGACCGCCAACGGACCCCCACCCCCACCCCGGCCGTAGCGCAGGCCCCGTCCGCTGCATGTGTGGAGCCACGTCAGTACCGACCAGCTGCAGGATGCTCTGGTGTTTGAGTACCTGCCACTGGCGCTGCGCAGGCGGCAGGCGCGCAGGCGGCGGCGCGATCGCAAGCGCGCCGCGGCCGCCGCCCGGCGGCTGCTGGCCGGGGTTGAGGGCGAGGGCGCGCTGGGGGTGGGCAGCGGCGACGAGGGTGCAAGTGGCTCCAGCGGCGACGGCTCCGGGGGCAGCGAGGGGGAGGGCGGCTGGGAAGGCGTGGATGGCGAGGCAGCCGAGGCGCTGGAGGTGGCACGGGCCGCCAGGAAGGCGGCTGCTGCGCAGCGAGCACAGCAGGAACAGCAGGCACAGCAGGAACAGCAGGCAGCCGCCGAGCAGCTGCTGGCAGGCTCCCCGCCCCGCCCCCAGCGCCCCACACGCCCGCGAGGCCGCCGCCCAGGCTGCAGAGACTCCCAGCACGGCCGCAGCGCCACGCAGCAGCGGCAGCGCTGACGGCGAGGGCAGCGTGGGGGCAGCGGGCAGTCTGCCGCCACCGCTGCGGGCGAGGGCGAGGCGGCCGCCGACAGCGGCACCGCGCGCCACGCCACCACCCGCGACGGCCCACGGGGCGGCGACGCCGCACAGATGTCAACCCCAGGCAGCGGCGACACTGAGAGCGGCTCCGCTGGCGGCGAAGGCAAGGCCAGCACCGTGCCGGACGCCGCTGCTGCTGCCGCGACTGCTGCTGCTGCCGCGGCCCAGGCGGCTGCCAAGGCCGACGCGCGGCTGGCGCGGGCGGAGGCTGAGGCGGAGCAGCGGGAGCTGTTCCAGGCAGCCATCCTGCGCAAGGTGCGCCGCATGCTGGGGTGATGCTGTGGGGTGGGGTCAGCATGCGCTGCTGCCGCTTGAGGGCCCCCCTTGCTGCAGCTGCGCCTGCGGGCAGGCAGGTGGTTGCATCGCGGCCCGCCCAAATGCCCTGCACCACCCTTCTGCCTTGACCTTCCCCCTGCAGAAGCAGCGCGGCCAGGTGCAGCAGGCGGCGCGGCAGCAGGCTTGGTGGGACCGCGAGGCGTGGCCTCGGGCTGCGTGGTACGTGCGGGGCCTCGGATGGTGAGCCCAACCCGCAGCAGCCTGGGCTAGCTGGGCAGGATGGTACCGTGCCGCCTTGTCGGCTGCGGGCGGCGTGCCGCAGCAAGCGTGCTGGGTGTGAGTTCGCGGCGTGGTGATGCGTCCCGAGGTTTGGCGCAGCTGTGCTGCTTGCTGCGCCCGGCACCATCCCTTGCTTGACAGCATGCGCTCGCTCCCCTCATACCCGCCCCACCAACCCCACCCGCTGCAGCTTTGGCTGCGAGGAGATGAGCGAGTGCCCGGTGCCCACGCCCTTCATCCCGCTGGGGGAGTTTGTGGGCGGCGTGGGGCGAGCTGCCAGCCAGGAGGAGATCCACACCTACCTGCACCGCATGCGGGCAAGCCTGCCGTGGGGCTGTCGGGCAGCGAGGGGGCCCAGTGGGCAGACGGGCCGGTCGCCCGCGCCTCTCGCCACACAGCGCTGCCACGAAACGCTGCGCGAAACGCTGCTCAGCTGTGCGCTGCTGAGCTGCCTCCCTCCGCCGCCCCGCCAGTCCCATGCCGCTCGCCCTGCGCAGGAGAACGGCTGCCGAGCTGCCTCCCTCTGCCGACCTGTCCCCGCAGGAGAAGGGCTGGGACGTGGGTCAGACCATCGAGAAGCTGCTGCAGACGGGTGCGCGCCTGTCCACGGAGGCCCACGAGGTGGTGCGCGTACCCGGCCTGCTGACCGACGCCGACATGATTGGTGGGCGGGGAGGGGGACGTGGGCGTGTGCATGGGGGGCGCGTAGCAGCGGAAGCACGGGAGGCCGTGGCTCAAGCGCGGCAGGCTGCGTGGCGGGGTGTGCCCTTGCCGAGTTAAGGTTGCGCCACAACACCCTTGGAGGGCCAGCTCCGGGGTCTGTTGCCCCCTACAGCGCCCCCTCTCCACTACAGGCGACCTGGTGTGGGTGTACGACAAGACCGTGGGCTGCTGGTGGCCGGGGAGAAGCTGGACCCGCTGGCCATGCCGGCAGGTGGGCGCCTTCCTGCAGTTGGTCCAGCGCCAGCGCGGCCACGCTCAGCAGCAGCCATGCCGGGTGACACATGTTGCGATGGAGCATTATCCCCGCTGCTCCGCGACTCTGTGAACGGCCTCGCCCTGCTGCCCGCACCCCCTGCAGGGCGCGACCTGCCTGCGGGCGCGGTCAAGGCGCTGTCGGCCACCGAGAAGCTGGTCAGCCTGCCGCAGTACCGGAAGCTGGCAGGGAAGGTGACGCGGGAGCAGCGGCAGGAGAGCCGCCGCGTGCTGGTCTGGTACCTGCCGGTCAGCAGCGGGCAGTGGCAGGTGAGGATGGAGGGTGCGTTTTGACTGGGGCCTGTCCACCGGGGGAGGCGAGCGGGTGCGCCTGAGCAGCTGCCGAACGCTGCGCACGTCTCGGCAGCGCTTTCCCCATGCTCAGCAACAGCTGACGCACAGGAGCGATGTGCTGCCGCAGTGGTACCGCCCCTCTGAGTGCGAGCTGTTTGAAGGGAACACGGGTGAGCCTGGGACAGTAACTCAACACCCATCATGCCTGACAACGCCTATCCCTGTCCGAGCGCAGTTGCCCCCCCCCCTTTCCACACACACCAGCACCACTGCCCCCTCCTCCTCTCCTTCAGCACGCGAGGGCGAGGCTTTTGCCCTGATCAAGAGCAATGGCGGGCGATGGAAGCACGGCGAGGAGATGGGGCGCGCCATCAAGGTGGGGGCCCTGCTGCCCAGTCCTGACTGCCCGCTGAAGTAATCTAAGTATCCGCAAGAAAACCACTGTGCTTGTAAAATCAAACCAGCTGGCACCCGCCCTGCTGCCCCTGCTGGCGCTCTGCAGGACGCACGCGCCAGCCTGCACATCAAGCACAACCGTAACTGCCTGGAGGCCGACCGCATGCGCCGCACGCGCGCCTCGGCCGCTGCGGGGGCCGTCAACCTGAAGCAGCGCTGCGGCCAGTGCAAGACGTGCATGAACAACCTGGCAGGTGGGGGAGGGCAGTGGCGTTGATGCAGATGGGCGGTGTACTGGACCGACAGCGTCCCGGGCTGGCTGGGCTGTGGGGCCGACCAAGCTGACGTATGCAAGCAAGTGCCCGCCGCCCCCGCCGCCCCCGCAGGCCAGCGCCGCTACGACTGCCTGACGCAGCGCATGCGGGCGGCGGCGCTGTCTGGCCACGCGGGGCGCAGGTGGCTGTGAACGGCGAGGGCGCGGTGGGCGCCCGCGTGTCGGTGTGGTGGGAGGGCGACCAGCGCTTCTACTCCGGCCTGCTGGCGCTGTACGACCCCGTGGCCACGGAGTGAGGCCCCGGCTGGGGGGGGATGCGTGTGCATGGGGGCAGGATGCGCGGGTGTCGCACGTGTGGACGTGTGGAGCGATGACCTCTGCCCTTCTGGCTGGGCTCCGGGTCCAGGCGGGCGGAAGGGCACTCGCGCAGCGGCCAGCCAGCCTGTATAAGCCAGTGTTGGTGCTCCAGCACCCCCCCACACACACAGCCCAGCCGACAACGGCCCCCTCGGCCCCAGGCACACGGTGTGCTACGACGACGGCGAGGTGGGCATGCACCGCCTGTGGCAGCACGACGAGCGCATCCGCCTGGCGTCGCCGGTGGAGCAGTGGCCGCGCGACGCCGCGCTGGCCCGCCACCGCCTTCAGCTGGCGCAGGAGAAGCTGCGGCAGAGCGTGGGGGCCGCCGCGGCACGGTGCGCCCCAGCGGCGCCTCACACCTGTGCCTGCCCCAGCCGCGGCCTGCCTGCCTCCCTGCCTGCCTCTGCCTTTGCTGACCCGTTCATGCCCTGCTCGCCCCGTTCTCGCGACTCGGTGCAGGCCGCGGCGGCGCCGCCCCCCGCCGCCCCTGCCGCCCCGGAGGAGCGCGCGCCGTACGTGGTGTCTGCGCAGGAGCTGCGGCGCAAGAACCGCGAGGTGGGTGTGCTGGCCCCGCTGCTGCTCCTCCCAGCATCCTAACTGCGATGGCGTGGAAGGCCGACGAGGGATCGAGGGATGCATTGGAAGGCAGAGCGGCAGGCTGTTGGGATCTGGGGTCCCTCTTGCAGCCCCGACATGCGGCCACAATGGTCGCTATTGAGTTGGCCCCTCACCCCCTGCCCCCCCACCCCCACCCCCCACCCCCACATCGCATGCAGGCGTTTGAGGTGCTGTTTGGGAGGGCGGCCAAGGGGCTGGAGGCCACTGGCGCAGTGCCCGACCTCACCCCGGAGGAGCAAGAGGTGGTGGCGGCGGCGCAGCAGGCTGCCCGAGCAGCCGCGGGACAGGCCGCGCACCACGCGGGCGGCGGCAGGGGCAGGGGCGTGGGCCGCGCGGAGCGTGGCGGAGAGCTGCAGGACAGCATCACAGACCTCCAGCAGGAGATCCTGGCTGCATTTGGAGAGGGCGGGGCGGGCACCAGGTGAGTTTATTGCTCTATGCGCGTGGCCGCGGGGATGGCCAGAGTTGTTCCTGCGCCCAGGGCCCAGCGAGGTCGCTGCTGACTCTTAGCCCGCCTTGCTGCCCACCAACACCCGGCCGCAGCGCCGGCGCCAGCCGCAAGCGTGGAGCCACTCCGGCGGCGGCTGACGAGGCCGGCGCGTCCGCCCAGGCCGGCCTGTCCACGGCGCCGTCAGCGGAGCAGGAGGGCGCGCCCCTCAAGCGCGGCCGCTTCCAGGCGCTGGAGAAGTGCGGGGAGTGCAAGCACTGCCTGAACCCGCGGCTGAAGAAGGCGTGCAAGGTGGTGCTGCTGCAGCGCAAGGCGCTGCTGGGCCTGCGCGGCATCTGAGGCGGCGCTGACAGCGTCGGCAGCACGCTGCCGCTGGCAGCCGCTCTTCCACTACCACACCTCTGAACTTGGTGAAGCACTTCAAACTGCAGCCACTTCACACTGCTGCTTGCATAACGAGTTTTGAGCGCATATACATGACCCAAGGTGCTGACATGTGTCTCTGAAGACGCCTCATGCCGCTCGAGCTATTCCAGTCATCTGCCTTACCCTGAACAGCGGCCAGGTGTCGTTGTCAATACGGCTGTCCTGTTTTCAGTTTTTTTTACTTTCTTTTTTTTTGATTGCACGTGTCGCCTGTCGGCAATGCGAATCGTAAGCTCATGGGGGTTGCGCAGATAAACTGCACACTGACAAGTTGGCCGTTGAAATAGCAAAGAATAGGAGAGAGGGTCAAGAGCAGTGAGAAAGGCAGCAAGCTAGCAAGAAGAATCGGGAAAGAGGGGGCACAGGGAGGACTTCACTTCACGGGGAGCTGGCGCTGTGCACGCTGAGGCCACGCCAGCTGCTCACGCGGCACTGGGGCCCGCGGCCTTGGCCTTGGCGGGGGCCGGCGCGTCGACGGGCTTCTGGAAGACGAGCATGTGCATGGGGGTGAAGATGCCGTCGATGCCGCCCTCCATGACGGCCACTGCAGGGCGTCAGCGGGTGCGCGAGGGTTGGGCGTGTTTGTGTGTGTGGGGGGGCGGATGGGGTGGCAACGGCGGCAGGACAGCGCTCCCACACATTGTGTGCACCTGCCAGCTGGCTGCCCGCGCCCCCCTCCAAAAAGGGCCGCCCACCTCCCGTGTCGAACAGCATCTTGTGCACGTCCCCCATGCCGCGGGGGCCACCCGCAGGAACTCCATCACGTTCACCACCGCCTGGTTGGCCGCGCCGATCCAGCGGAACAGGCCGACGTTGCCGCCCAGCCGCATGTACCTGGGCAGGGCGGTTAAGGGCGGGGGGCGGGGGGGGCTGGCTGAAGGCGACCCGGGAGTGGGCAGCAGGAGCATGCAGCAGCCGCAGCCCAGCGCAGCGCAGCACAGCGCAGCGTGCCCCGGCGGCTCACCAAGGCTGGCAGGCGCCCTTGGACGCCTGCGCCACATCCCGGCTCTCCAGCAGCGTGAACCCGACCTCCTGCCCCGCCTCCTCAGCCTGCTTCCACGTCCGCATGTCCTGCGCAGAGCGTGGCGGCGCCACACACCGCGCGGCCACCTCAGCCTGGCGCCTGGCGCTGTGCAGCTGCTGCGCCGGTGTTGCGCCACCCAGGGCCCACACAGCAGCGGTGTCCCCTGGGGCCCCCTCGCTCACCGGCAGGCCATTGCCGATGATGATTTCGTCCACGCAGGCCACGTGGTGGCGGTTGGCGGCGTCGAAGAGCGGGGTGGTCACCCACTCGTAGGTCATGAAGATGGAGCCCGGCTTGAGCACGCGGTACACCTCACTGTACACCTGGCGGCACACGGCGGAAGGGGGGATGGGACGGGGCGTGAGGCTTTTGGGTTGCCGACCTGCCCGAGCCAGCCCGCAGGGCAGCAAAGGGAGAGTGCGGCGCATGCTGCCACTGCTGGCCCTGCGCCCGCCCCGCTGTGCCTCCATGCCGCTGCACCGCCGCGCCCGCCCGCCGCCGCACCTGCTGCAGCGTGGGCGCGTGGCAGGTGGCCTCCATGGCGTAGGCGGCGTCGAAGCTGGCGTCGTCAAAGGGCATGTCCAGGAAGTTGCCCCGCACCGCGCGGCACTGCCCCGCCAGCCCCTGCTTCTCGTTGTGGTACGTCGCGCGCTGCACCTGGTACTCGTTGATGGTGATGCCCACCACGCTGCCGCCGCTGCAGGCGGAGCAGGAGGGGGCAGGCGGCGTGGGCCCGGCGGGTGCATGAGGCGGCCATGCACTGCGCCAGCCACCCGGGCGGCAGCAGGGGAGCAGAGGCCTGCAGCGGGCGGAGGACGCCCGGCGGCGGCGCCCCACCTGGCCGCTGCCACTGTGCGCATGGGGCCGCCCACGCCGCAGCCCACGTCCAGCGCCGTCTTGCCCGGGCCCAGCCCGATTTTGGCGGCGGCCCACGCCTCGTGCGCCACCTCCGACGCCGACCAGTCGCGGTTGGGCAGGCGGCGGGCAAAGTGGAAGCTCTGGCCCCAGCCCCACTCGTACAGGTCGGTGACCAGCGAGTAAAACTTGTCCACCAGGTCGGCCACCTGCAGCAGCAGGGCGCCAGGAGGTGGGCGGCTGGCGGCGGAGGCCCACAGGGCAGCAGAGCAGGCGGCTGGAGGGCACAGGCAGGACGAGAGGCGCATGCCGCCACGCAAGGGCCCAGCTCACCTTCTGCGACTCCTTCAGCACAGCACCCTTGCCGCGCTCCAAGGTGTTAAACTCTCCATAGTACTCCTTCACCTGCACAGAGGGTGCGAGGTGTGCAATGGGGCGCAGGTGTGCGCTGGCACGCAGCACCCGCCGCCCACCCGCCGCAGGGTGGCCGTGCACACACGGCGGTCACAGCGGTGCCAAAGATAATTGCCGATCAAGGCATATCGTCAACCTCAGCAAGCAGCTCCTTGCAGCCCTCACCGTGTCCTTGACTTTATCGGCATCAACCGCGCCGCCCGAGATTTCAAAGCTGGTGGGTGTCTTCTTGTAAGTTTTGCTACCGCTCCGCTTATACAGGTAAGTCAGAGCCGCCAGGCCCGCAGCACCACCGATCAGGGCCGCAGCCTCCTTGTTGTCCTTCACCCAAGAGGTGTCTAGCTGCAAGTTGCCTAAAGACTGCATGGTGCTCGATGGATCTTGCACACCCTCAATTGGCGAGCCCCTAAACCCATTAGACAGTTGGGACTGCGGGCAGTGCAATCGTACCTCCTGTACTGTCGTCAAGTTGGCTGCAGTTGCAAGCAGGATGAACTTGATTTTATCCACGAACCTTACAAGCGTGTCGAACTCCCTTGATCCAGACATCCATGCAACAGCGCCAAACAACTGTCCTGTCCAAGCAGGCACTGGACCAAGCGGCTGCTGGCGTCAGTGCCGCAGTGGGGCTCGCTCGAACGGCAGTGGCGGGCTCGGGAGCCCACGTAAGTATCTGCTTGCAGCGGAATTCCCACCGGGACACCGACCCGCCTGGCAACGGCGCTCCCTGAGCCTGGCGGGCATCTTGAATGCTGCAGGCTGTGCATTCTGCAGCGCACGGGTTGATAGCACAGGAGAATCACTTTGACAACCTTCACCAGACCGTCAGTAGCCTGCAAGCCTCAGCGCAACAGCTGGTGACCTCAAGAGCCGCCATCGCTGCACACGCAGCGCAGTTGCCCGCAGTAGCGCAGGAGGCGCAGCAAGCAGTGGAAGCTGCCAACGCGCTGCTGCGGGAGCTGCAACAAGCGCCCCCGGTGCAGCGCAAGGGAGCTGAGCAGCCCACGCAGCAGCATGGCAGCAGAAAGCGATGCCGATGCTGCAGGGCAGCCTGCGCAGGGATGGGCCGTGGCGGCAGCACAAGCCCGGCTGGCCCGGGGTGATCCCACGGGGTGCCTGGCGCTGCTGGCAGCGCTACCCGCAGCGCAGCACCAGGACCCTTGCGTCCGCCAGCTGCAGGCAGTGTGTCAGGTGCAGCTGGCGGGGGCCAGCGGCAGCCAACGCTGGTGGGAGGTGAGCCGCTGAGCGGGCATTGGATGTGGTGTGGGACAGGTCTGCCGAGTGCCCTAGAATCAGGTGCCTGTCATTTATTTGGTATCCGTGCGCCTTTCCTGTGCAGGTGTTGGGCCTCGATCCCACCTGCGCTACCCTTTGATGTTCGGCGGCAGTACAAGCGGCTGGCGGCGCTGGTGCACCCCGACAAGTGCGGCCTGGCGGCAGCCAAAGACGCGTTCCAGCAACTGCAGGCAGCGGCAGACAGGCTGCTGCAAGAGGTGCAGCATGCAGAGGCTGGAGAGGGGCGGGAGGGGCGCCGCAAGCGGGCGCGGGCGCAGGGCAGCAGCACAGCCGCCCAGGATGGGCTGTGGGGGATGGCGTGGAGGATGAGGGCTGGTTCAGGGATGGGGGCGGGTTCCCGTGGTGGGGAGCTGGGAGCCGCCCCCAGCCGAGCCCGCGAGTGCGGCAGAGCAGGCGGCAGGCAGCACGTCAGCGGCGCCTGGAGGAGGAAGGGCGGGAGGGGCGGCAGGCGAGGGGCAGCAGGCGCAGCCGCCCAGCAGGCCAGGGCAGGGGGAGCGCGAGCAGCTGCTCGCCATGCCCCTGCACGACCTGCGCGCTGAGGTGCGGCGGCGGCAGGCCGCCTTGTTGGAGCCGCAGCAGGATGCAGAGGGGCGGCCGATGCCGCTGGCGCAGCTGCAGGCCGCGCTAAGGCAGGCGCGTTCCGTGCTTTCCGACAGAGTGGCTGCTGAGGCGGCCGAGCGTGCCGCAGCCCTGGGCGGCGGCTTCCTGCCTTGAGCCCCTGCTCATTCAGCGCTGCTTGGCATGTTGAGAGCTTGCAGCGTTGCAAAATGTGAGAGGGTGGTGGATGCAGCGGGAGCAGACAGGCAGCGTGCAAATCGGGATGTTGCGGCGTGCCAGGGGCTGCCAGCAGAGCGGGTTCCACCAGGTGGCAGCCGCCCCTCCTTCGGGCTGAGCCCCCGGGCGCGCTCGCCCTGCCCACCCGTCGCTCACGCGAGCTCTCCGCTCGCGGCTCTCCGCCTGCTGCGCGCGCGCTTGGCCAGCTTGGCACGGCGTGGGTTGCGCAGCTTCGCGTCCCTGTTGGGCTTGTCCAGCACGCGGTAAATGCGCATCATCCAGTGCTCGCTGGTGAACACCTCCTCAAAGTACTTGAGCCTGCGCAGGTGTGTGTGGTGGTGGGAGGGTGAGCGGCGGCGTGGCAGCCCACAGGCTGGCGGCGGCCACGAGCAGCGAGGGGGCATGGGGCGCGCGAGCGAGCGGCGCTCACTCAAAGTCCATCTTGCCAATGACCGCGTTTCGCACACGGTCGTAGCCGCGGGGCCCCCAAACATGGGGCCGCAGTCGGCAAAGCGGTAGTAGGAGAGCCTGAGGTGTGTGGAGGGGGAGGGGCAGATCGTGAGCGCGCATGAGCGCGCGGGCCAGGCTTGGCAAGGTGCAAGGGCCGCCCGGCCAAGGAGCCAGGCGCACAGCCAGGGCAGCACCCCGCCCTGCTCACTTCCACATTGTGGAGTCCAGCAGCGCCTTGCCCGCCTGATCGTCCACGCGGTAGTTGCCTGCAGGGCGGGGAGATGATGAGTGTGAACAAGTGCCAGGCGCGGCCGTGCGGGAGGGGGACGGCCAGACCGCAACCAGACATGGCCGGAAAGCAGGCTGCAGGCAGCCTGCCCATTCCCCCGGCCCCCTCACCGTCCGCCGCCAGGTAGTTTGGCTCCTTGATCTCCGGGAACACGCCGCCGCCGATGCGCACCATCCACAGGAACTTGTTGATGTCGTCGCTGGGGTAGCTGCGGGGCCAGGGGGTTGAAGAGGAAAATGCCAGTCGCTGCGCGTGCCAGCCTGGCAATGCTCAGGGCAGGCCACGGCGCACACAGCAGCGCCACCTGCTTGGGCAGGCAGCGTGGCTGCCCATCGCCCTCGGGCAACGCGGCCCAGCCAGGCCCCTCGACTGCCCCTCCACGCCCGCTCCCGCCGCCCCGTGCACAGGCGCCCGGCCGCTGACGCCCACCCGATGAAGCCGCCAAACACCACAAACACGTACTCGACGTCCAGGGAGCGGAAGATGTGCCAGGCCTTCTTCTCGGGCGAGGCCATGGCGCGGCCCACCGTGGCGATGTGCGTGTTGTTCCACGTGTTGTTGTCCACGATGACGGTGCGGTTGGCCATGGCGGTGGTCTGGTAGCCGTAGTCCCACCAGGAGGCCACCTTGGCCTCGGGGTCTGCATGGGGGGAGGGGAGCGCGCCGCAGTGAGGTGGCGTTGCCGGCGCCAGCGTGGCAGTGTGTGTGTCAAGGGGTGGGGGCGGGGTGATCCAGGTCCAGGGGGCCAGCTGGCTTCCGAGCCAGCACGAGAGCCCCAACCGCGCTTCGGTTCCAAGGCATGCCGGGCGCAGGTGCTGGCAGCGAGAGCAGGGCGGGCTGCGCGGGGTTGTGCCCCGGCACGCACGCGTGTTGTGGCTGAGCCAGGCGTAGGCCTCGCGGAAGTCGTCAAACACCTTGACGCCGCCGTCGGCGCGCCGCGACTGCAGCACGATGGAAGGGGCGCTGTACATCTCCCCCGCCACGTACACAGAGTGCTTGTAGAACAGGCTGCGGGGCAGGGGGTTGGGGTTGGGGGCTCCCGCGAGGGCTGCAAAGCGCACAAGAAGCAACCAGTCGCTCCTTCTGCAGTACATCCGTCTGTGCCATCCAACCAGGCCGTGCGTGCCCACCTCACGCCCCCAAACACCAGCACCAGGCCCACGATGGCGACGTCGCGGGGCAGCGGGTGCCAGGAGCCAGCCATCCAGCCGCCGCCGCCGCCAGCGCCGCCCTTCCTGGCGTGCTTGCCGCCCTTCTTGGGGGCCTCCCTGGCGGCGCCCTTCTTGGAGCTGGTGGGCTCCTCTGTGTGGGCGGCGTGCGCGTGGGAAGGGGAGTGGGCACCCGCTGGCTTGCGTGCAGCAGCAACCGCGGGGGCTGGCTGCTCAATCCGCAAAATGCAATGCGGCGCCGGCATGCCTGCGTGCGCCCGTCGCCCACCTGCGGCCTCCGCCCTGCCCTCCTGCTTGTCCTCGCCCTCGGCGCCGCCGCCAGCGAGGCCGCCAGGTAGGCGGTGACCTCCGACAGGGCCAGCCCCGCCAGGCAGCAGGCGGCGGGGGCCAGCACCAGCATGAGGCGCACCTGGTGGTGGTGGGGGGAGTATGGTACGCGTATGTGGGTATACAAGGGGTGAGGGGCATGACATTATCAACCGTGTGCCTGGCTGGCGCTGCGCGGCAGCCAGGCCAGGCAGCAGAGGGCGGCCTGGGCGGGAGTGGGGCTGCCGCCAGGAGGGCGGGGGCCGCTGCAGCGCGCACGCACCATCACCCCGAGAAGTAGACCGCGGTGACACCGTAGAGCAGGAGGAAGAGTGAGGCGTCGGTGAGGGGGCGGAAGCAGAGGAGCATGCCGGCGGGGGCCAGCAGCGAGGCGAGGTGCAGGTCGGTGAAGTAGGAGGACCAGGAGGGGGCTGGTGCTCTGCACGGACGGGGGGCAGCAACACACGAGTGGGGGTGGGGTTTGGGGGTGGGGGGAGCAGTCAGTCGGACGACCCAGCGGCCAGAAGCGAGCGGGGTGGCGGGGCGGGGCCGGGCGCTGCGGCGCAGGCCGGGCGTGCGCTGAGCACCAGCCGGGGTGTGCGGCACGGGAGGCTGGCTGCTGCAGCAGGCAGGCTGCGGGCCCCCCTGCGCCTGCCGTGGGCTGGCGGCGCGCACCCGACACCGACGCGATGATGGGGATGTACTTGGAGGCGTAGGTGGGGTCCAGCAGCGACAGCGACCGCCCCGTCCAGCCAAAGGTGGGGGAGGCGGCCACGTAGGACACCACCGCCGCCAGCACCACCGCCAGCGCCGTGGTGCCAAAGGTCAGCACCAGCTTCTTGGCGGCTGCGGGGCAGGTGGGTGGCGGGGGATGGGGCAGCGTGAGGCAGCGCAAGCCCTGCCCTCACGTTGCCAGCTGGCAAGTGCACCCAGGACGCAGGTACGGCATCTGCTGGCGTGCTCAGCCGCCCAGCTCGCCCAGCAGGGGCGCACTACCCTGGCTCACGCACCCGAGTAGGCGCGGGGGGCAGCATGTGCTGGATGTACTGGATGGCCAGGGCGGCGTGCAGCAGGCCAAACACGAAGAAGGAGGCCATGTGCTCGCTCATCAGCACGGCGTTGAAGCCGATGACGGGGATGTTGGCTGTGTGTGGGGGCGGGAGGGGGCAGATGGCTGAGCACGGTGCAAGAGGTTTCGCGACTTCACGCAGCGCGTCCAGGCGGGTGCGCTCGTCAGCCCCCCGCCGGCTCAGCAGTTTGGGCCATCCCACGGCTCAGCAGCGCAGCGCAGCGCTGGGCAGCCCACCCGCGGCCAGGGCCCCCAGGATGACCCAGGGCGCGTATGCGATGTAGAGGCGGGAGGAGACGCGCTGGAAGACGATGCAGGCGAGGCAGTGGATGGGGATGAGGTTGGCGATGAAGGAGTAGCCGCCCCAGGAGGCCACCATGTAGAGGTAGCCGAAGAACAGGGCGGCCGCCCACTTCAGGCTGCCCGTGTTGAGCGTCTGCAGGGGGCGGAGGGGCGGGAGCGGCTGTTGCCACGCCTGCTGTCGCGCGCAGCTGCGAGCCCAAGTCATTCAGCATGTTTACAAAATGTCCTGCGTCGCCGCCACCACAGCCACCGCCTGTGAAGCCCCCAATCCCCCCTCCATGCCCATGCCTTGATGTAGAGGTAGAAGACGAGGACGAGGGCGAAGATGGCCACGGCCTCCAGGTCGTACGACCCCGCCACAGACCGCGAGATGTAGGAGGGCACCACCGCGATGATGGCGGCGGAGGCCAGCCCCGCGCCCTGCCCCCGCACCTCCCTCATGAACAGGTAGGTGGCCAGGGAGCAGAAGGCGGAGAAGAGGGGCGCGGTGAACACGCACACCTCCTGGATGTGGATGGGGATGTGCAGCCGCTGCAGCACGTTCCAGATGAGGCCCGCGGTGAAGATGAGGCCTGCGGGGGAGGGCAGGGGTGCAGAGTCGGCTGGGAGACGGGACAAGCAGGGGTGAACAAGCAGCACTTGGTGCCGGACACCCCCTCCCCCTCCCGGCCCCTACCCCCTCTTAAGTACTTGATGCGCCCCCACACACACACACGCCCCCACCTGGGTACATGGTGCCCCCACCACGCGGCCCAGCGGGTACCAGGTGAAGGAGTCGAAGAAGTCCCAGGTCTCGTAGAAGCCCTTCTCGGTCAGGAAGCGAGACACGCTGCGGTGGTCGGGGGAAGGGGGTGCGTGCGTGTGTGGGGGAGGCAAGCGCTCTATGTGTGCGAGGCAATGCTGGGCCAGAACAGTCTGCATGAAGCGTGCGGGCAGCAAACCCAGCCCAGCACGTCAAGGCAGCTTCCTGACAGAGTGCATGACGCCCATTCACCGGTAGTTGAAGTAGGGATCAAACCTGCAGGCGGAAGGCAGCGGGGCTCGGCGGCGCGTCAAGGGTGACTGCGTGTCAGGCACGGCTGCCAAGTGGTGCACCTGCGGTGCATGCCCTGCTGCCCGCTGTGACCAGGGCAGCACAAGCAGCACTCACTCGTGGATCACGCTCTCGTATTTGATGACTGAAAACAGGCGGACCTGCAGGGCACGACGGGAGCGGCGGGCGGTGCCTGGACGCGCGGCAGAGGCTGCAGCTTTGTGGGCTGGTGCAATGTGCCACTTGGGCGCTGTGTTGCCTTTGGCCATCACCACAACGTGTGGTGTTGAGTTTAAACCGGTGCAGGGGCCCAGGGCAACGCGTCGGAGAGGCGGCGCCAGTGATCATGTGGGCACCCAGTCCTGCTCCATCAGCTTCCACCGGCCGACCCAAGGAACCATTGCCATCCTCATTACTCACGCTGCTTGCCAGAGTGCATATAGCCAGCAACGCAATCCCCACGAGGACATTGCCAATGGCAGCCCGCTTGGGGGCGTCCAGAGCCATCCTGCCGTGCTGCTCCGCCTTTGTAACGCGCCGATGGCAAACTGGGGAGGGGCAGGCGAGGGCGCGACACTCCGATCAGGTGCAGAGTGCCATCGGAGGGCTGTGCAAGAAACAAAATGTGAGGGGCGTCAAAGCGCTCCCAAGATCTGATATTTTGATCAGGCCATGCCTGCCAGCGCCATGCTGCAACCTCAACTGAACATGCGCAGTACATGTTGCCGTCCATCAGTCCAGCCTGCATTGCTGCTCCCACGAGTGCGCCAAGCTCTTGATTCAATCCATCCTTGTGTACATTCACAATCAAAGAGTTCCCTAAGAAAAGCACGTACTCCCCACCCCTTTCCCAACATGTGCATCTGGTCAAGATCGTGCAGTGTCCGCAGGGCGACTGAGCCGTTCAGCTTTGGCAGGCTGCCAGAGGTGCCTGCCGTAGGAGTGCATCCAATCAGGGAGGTTGATCATCAATGCTTACTGCTTGCAAGGGAGCGTGGGGGCCTCAGTGGATTACCGCCACCTGTGTTGTAATCCCCCACCCCTGCTTCATGGGCAGATTGGCTTCTTGTTTGTAAAGTGACACTTGTTCATTTGCCTGATGGGTGTCGACACCATGTTTACGCGTTCTGCGCTCCTGCTGTTGGCACTGGGTTCAGCCTGCTGCGTGGCTGCACAGGGTGGTGGAGTGGAGAGGAGGAGAGGCCCCTGGTTCTGCCACAGGCGCTCCTGCCCAAGCTTCAAGACTGTGAGCATGCGGGCCGGAGGCCCCTGCTGGCAGCCCGGCGCAGTCCAAGGCATCGCCCGCCGCCGTCAGCAGTTGCCCGCCCAGCTCCTGCGCACACGCGCGATGCTCAAGCTCGGCTGCGCCTCTCTGCCGCCCGCCATTCCCATGCAGGTTCGGGAGGAGTCGGAGTACAGCCTGCGCTGCTACGACCGCTCCACCTGGGCCGTCTCCTGCGCCTTTGATGGTGAGCCAGGCCGACGCTGCCATTCTCACCACCTGCTGCTGGTCCCGCCTGAGTTTGCCTTCCCAAACTTGTCCCCTTACAGTCTACATGCCGGACAGCGTCCTGCGGGCAACAGCCCGCGTCCTCAACTATGTCAAGGGTGAGCAGGCGGGGAGGAAGCTGCCTGCGCTGGCCTGATTCCCCGAACCAGCATGCCCCCCTGCTCTTCCCCCTCCAGAGAACGACCTGTGGGGCGCCACACCCCTGGCCACCTTTGTGCACCTCTCCTTTGACAACCAGCGGGCGTGGCTGGACTGGAACGCCAGTGCGGTGGAGGGGGATGTGGCCCCGCGTGTCCCCGCAGCCCTGCCCGGCAACCCCAACTGGGCGCACAAAACCGTGTGTGCCGCCTACTTCCTGCCAGACAAGTACCAGGCTGAGCAGGGCACCAACTCATCTGCTCCCCAGGTGAGGCGCACGCGCCTTGCCAGGCTGGCGTCCCATGGTGCTGCCTGTTAGGCGCTGGGCATCTTCCGCTTGCGCCTCGACCTAGGCTCGAATGCTTCATGGGCCCCCCGCCCCGCCCCCCTCCCGTTTGTCAGGTGAGCCGCCGCCCCGCGGCCTGGACGCAAGTCTCACGTGCGCATTTTCAGGGCGCCTCGCTTCCACGCCTTTGTCAGCGGCTTCCACGGCTTCCCCACGCCGCCCAGGTGGGCCATGAGAGGGTCGCCGCAGTGGGAAGGCCACTGCATAGCCAGAGCTCTTTCAGGGTGCTCATCATAACTTCCTTCACCGGGACTGCCCCGCCCGCTCTGTTTCCGTTGCAGGTTCATTTATGAGTCCATGAGGCTGGTGCACAACCTGCGCTGGCACGGCGAGAAGTTTGACTGGACCAGCTCCACCCTGTTTGTCTACGACCCGCCCACCGCCGTCGAGGACCGCTGGAACGAGGTGCGCCGGGCAGAAGGTGGTGGTGCACAGTTTGGCCTTTCAGAGCACGCACAGGGCTGCGGTTGGCTGCAGTCATCTTTGGAGAAGATGACTGCACGTCGTTTGCATGCCGAGTCAACGCGGCCATGTCGCCGCCATCCTCCCCCAGGTGCTCATCCCCGCCAGGCGCTACAGCGACCTGCTGGCTGAGGGGGAGGAGGTGTACGGCGACGGCGACGAGCGCACCGCCGCCGAGTAGGCCTGGCCGGTGCGGCGCAGGGGTGGTGCCCCGCAAGAGTGGTTGGCATCCAGCCTTCCCAGTTGCTGCACATATGTATCGGGTCTCGCATGTATCAGTGAACAGGTAGCTGCAAGCCTTCCGAAGAGGCCCTTTACGGTGCACAGCATTAGGCCGGACACTCGTGAGCTGGGAACAAATTCAGTGGTGTAACCATCGGAAGCAGCAACAAGCGGCAACGGTCAGAAAGGGGAGAAAAGAGCGGTCACCACTGCTGCGCGGCGCCGTACTGCTCGCCATACTGCTCGCCGTACTGGTCTGCGCCGCCGCCTGCCGCCGCGTCTGGGTAGGGGGCTGTGCCTGGGTAGGGGGCGTAGCCGGCGTCCGAGGGGAAGTCGTAGTCGGCGGCCTCCTCACCCAGCTCGGGGTAGCCCAGCATCTGGTGTGTGTGTGTGTGGGGGGATGAGGGGAGGAGATGAGGGGAGGTTAAAGGAGTGTGTGTGTGTGCAGGGGGTAGGGTGGGGTGGATGTCCCCAACCTTAGCCTCTTGTGGTGCATGCAGGAGGGTGCCGGGCGAGTTGGTCGGCTGAGCCATGTCTGTGTCTCCGGTTTACCTCCCCTCCTGCCCCATCCACCCACCCATCCACACCCACCTGCAGCTCGTCCCGCTCCTCCAGCGGCTGAGTGAGCGCCACGCGTACCAGCTCTTGCAGCACGGCGGCGGGGGACAGCGGCGGGTCGCACGCGGCAGCCTGCAGACGGTGGGAGGGCCGCGGGGGTGGGACACGCTGCAGCGGCCGCCATGGGCTGGGCAGCCTGCGGACGCTGCCGGCCAGCAGGCTGACGTGCAGCAGAGCGCACCAGCACCAGCCAGCAAAGCGCGGCGAACCCAACCGCACGCGGCGCCCACCTGCTGGAAGATGAGTGCTCCCGGGCTGAGGTCTGGCGTGGTGCACACATCCGCCACCACCACCTCCCCGTCTCGACCTGCATGAAGCCGCTGATCGCCGCCGCGCCGCTCAGTCCCAGCCGGTCGGCCACCATCTCAAAGCGGGTGCGCGCCGCCGCCACCGCGGGCTCGGACGCCAGCGTGGGCGGCGGCGGGGTGAGGTGGAAGGCGCCGGCGAGATGGTGCGCCGGCTGGCCGCCCTGCTCCGCAGCCTCCTCCTCCGCCGCCGCCCGCAGCTCCGCCGCCTCCTCCTCGTCCGCCTCGGCCAGCGCCTCTGCCAGAGCCAGCTCCCGCAGCCTTGCCTCTGCTGCGTCCGCGCTGCCGGGCGAGTCAGGGGCCTCGCTCTGCCGCAGGTGCAGCACGCTGACGCTGGGGCCCAGGCAGCGCATGCGCCCGCGCCGCCCAGCAGCGTCGCGCTCACCGCCAGCCACTCGTTGCTGGTGGCGGCGGGCCAGTGCAGCGCGCGTGCCAGCGCGTCGGCGCCGCCCCGCATCGGCGGGGGAGGACTGGCCCTGGGGCGGCACGATGCCGCCGTCCGCCGCTTGCACCACCTGTGAGGAGGGTGGGGGCAGCCGGGCTGAACACAGCAGGCAGCCAGGGCCAGCAGCAGCGGCGCAAGCGGCCGCCGCTTGCTGCCAGCCGCGCCCGCCGCCTATCACTGCTGTGCCTGCGCGGGCGCACCCACCCTCACTGGCTCCGTCTGCACCCACGGCTCCACCACAAACTGGGAGGGCGGCGGCAGCGGCAGCGCCACGTCGGGGGCACCCCCAGCAGCTCCTCGCCAGGGATGGCCGCCACCCAGGCCTGCACAGCCTGCGACAACGCGACAGCGGCAGGGGGCGGCGGCTGGGCGCACGCGCGCAGGGTGGGCTGCGCTGGGCAGGCACACTCTCCAGCACCTTGTCGAGGGTGGCTGTTGACAGCAGAGGGCAGCCCGGCCCGGCGCTGCACTTGCCTGCACGTAGATGAGCAGGTCGAGGCCGCTGCTGGCCCGCATCACGCCCAGCCCACCGCACTCGTGGGCGGGCTTGATGCAGAGGGAGACGGGCCCAGCGCCCAGGCTGGCCCGCAGCTGCTCAAACAGGCGGGCGGCGCCCTCCTCCTCCTCGCACTGCCAAAAGGGATGGGGGAGGGGGCGCAGCCGGCAGCTGTGAGGGCGCCGTGGGGCCCAGGCCAGCAGGAGCAGGGGCCTCCTTGGACGTCGCACCACGACCAGCACCTGTTCCACCCTGCGCACAAAACAGCGCACCTGTCCCACCACCACCACCACCACCACACACACACAGCCCCACAGCCCCCTCACCTGCGCCGCCAGCTCCGGCAGGCTGATCTTCTGCTGGGGCGGGGTGGAGATGCCGCTGGTGGAGAGGTCGAAGAGCTGCGCGGGAGGGCAAGGGGGGTCTGCAGCTGGCCAGGCCACAGCGCCGCGCCCAGCACGCACCGCACCCCGCACATACGTGCGCCCCTGCTCCTCCGAATCCTGCAGCGCCAATCCTCCCCCTCAAAGGCACGCGCCCGCCCCCCCACACACACACACACACCTGCTCCAGCAGCATCGCCTTGTCCGCCGCCGTCTCCACCGCCAGCGCGGTGCTGCCGGTGTAGGGCACCCCGCCTCGTCGTCAGCAGGCGCTGCAGGGGGCCCTGCACCGCCGCCTGCCCCCAGCGCCAGCAGCACGCAGGCGCCCGCGGCCTGCGCCCCCGCCACAAAGTCCTCCGCCCAAAGGTACCTGCTTGCGTTTGTGTGTGAGTGGGGGAGGCGCCGCATCTAAGGTGAGTGGGGGTGTGGAGGGGCCAGCAACAGGAGCGAGGCAAGGGGCTGCAGCAGGCCAGCAAAGCTGGGTGCAGGCATATAGCAGGCTGGCATGTGAAGCGCCGTCCAGCGATCCCCTCCTCCGTTCTCCAGCGCTGCCCGCACAAACTCACTGCGCGGGGTGAGCCTGGGCTGCGCGGCGCCGCCCCATGCCGACCCGTCCCGGCGCAGGCCCGCCAGCTCAGCCTCCTGGCGTGCCACGCTGAGCTGGGCCGCCACGAGGTCGCCGCCGCGCGCCTCCAGCTCGGGCAGCGAGGTGTTGGCTGTGGCCAGGGCCGCCTCGCACGCGCACTGCAGGTCGGGCACCTCGCCCCGCACCAGGCCGCTGCCAGACAGGCGCCACACGCCCAGGCTGCGGCCGCCGAGGGTGGGGGTGAGGGCAGCGGGTCGGTTGGGGTGGGAGGTGGGCCAGCCAGCGGGGAGCGCCAGCTCGGCGCGCAGCGGGTGCAGCGGGTGCAGTGGGTGCAGGGGCAGAGCAGCGCGGCGCCTCACTTCTCCACAACCAGGTCGCCGGTGGGGGCGGGTGCAGGATGCGGGTGGGGTGCAGCGTGTCGTACTCCTGAGGGGGCGGCGGCGGGGGGAACTTCCTGGTGCAGCAACGAGGCGCCATGAGCTGGCATGTTCGTTGCAGCGGCTGGCCCGGCAAGCAGCCCCCACGCCCATCCGCCCACCCCAGCAGCAGGGCCCACCTCGAGGATTTCGTCGTCGGTCATCCCCAGCTGCAGCAGGTCGTTACGCCGCGACAGCAGCTCCCGCCGCCGCTCCACCTCGCTGCAAGCAGGCGGGCCAGGCAGGCGGGGCGGCAGGGAGGCGTTGTGTGGAAAGGCCGAACCAGCACCGGAACCTGACATGCATGCGGCAGCTGGCAGCGGGTGTGAACCGTAGGGGTTGTGTGTGTGTCATGTGCCGGGGTTATGCATCCCAGGCGCCCATGTGGTGGGCGATTGGGTCTCAACGCCCGAAGCGCTTGCTCTGCCCACAAGTGAACAGCGCCGCAGCCACTGCGGCCCGGGGGCCCGGCTGCGGCCCTACCTTTGTGGGGCTGGGTGTGCAGGCGGGCAGGCAGGGTAGGCAGGCAGCAGGCAAGCGGCAGGCAGGGCAGGCAGGCAGGCAGGCAGGCAGGCAGGCAGGCAGGCAGCGCAGCAGCGACACAGGTGTGCCGGGTGCAGCGCGCAGCCTCACCGCCGCCCCTCGAAGCTGGGCTCCAGCAGGAACGCCTCCACCTCCAGCGCCGGGTCAGTGCGTAGGCTGGGGGGCGGGGGTGGGGGCATGCGTCAGCGGGGTGGCGGCGGAGCACATGCAGCCAGCGCAGCACACGAGGCGACGGGGGCTGGAGGGGGCACCATCTGCCGCGCATCCCCACCCACCCAGGTGCCCAGCAGGTGGGCACCCAGCAGGCCCGCCCAGCCCACCCAGGCGCCCACCAGAGGTATGCGTGCAGTCCCGCCTGGAGCGACTGCGTGCGCTGCGCCCGTCGCCGCCCAGCAGCACCCACACGCGCTGGCGGGGGCGGCGCCGCCCTCGCCGCCGCCGCCGTCGTGCGCTGCCGCGCTGCCGCCCCACTCGCCGCCGTCGTTGTAGGCTGCCCCGGCGCGGATGTCGTCATAGCCGAAGGGCAGGTCGGCGGCGGCGGCGCCTGCCCCTGCGCCTGCATGAGTGCCACCGGGTCCAGGCTGGGGTCCTGAGTGGCGTCCACAAACTCAAAGCCGCCCGCCTCGCCCGCCCCCTCCCCCTCGCCGTCGCCCTCTGCGTCGCCGCTGCCCGCCAGCCAGCTGGGGATGAGCGGATCCTCGGCCGCCACGGCGGCGACGCCCGCCTCGTCGAACGCTGCCAGGCGCGCCCACGGCCCCCACTGGCCCTCCTCGCTGGCCTCGTGCGCCGCGGCTGCCGCCGCCTCAGCCTCCACCGCCGCCTGCAGCGCGTCGGCCTCGGGCGGGGGGGGCAGGGGGTGCGCCGCTCCGCGCCGCCGCCGCCGCCACCAGGTGCCGCAGCAGCGCCGTGCGACAGGCCCACCGCCGCCGCCTGCTGGCACAGAGTGCTGGCTGGGCTGCCCAGGTCGGGGGTGAGGCCCAGGTGGGCAAAGGCGACGGCGCCGCCGCCAGGCAGCGCGCACAGCTGCTGCGGCGTTGCGCCGCTCAGGTCCTCCAGCGCCTCAACCACCGGCTCCGGCACCTCTTCGGGGATGGGCCTGCAGTGTGGTTGCACAAGGGAGGATGGCAGGGATGAGGAGGGGGGCGAGCAGCCCTGAGCTCTCCAGCGTGGTGAGCAAGCAGCCAGCAGGCGGCGGGGCAGGAGCCCCTGCGGCGCGCCCCACGCTGCCACGCTGCCAGCACCAGCCCGCCCCGCTCGCACCTGCCAAAGGGCCCCTCCGCCAGGATCTCGTCGCTGGTGGGGCGCACCGAGTCGTCCAGCAGGATGCCGTTGAACCATCCGTAGTCGCCGCCCCCACCCGCACCGCCGCCCTCGCCTGCCTTGGACAGCGCGCCGGCCTGCTGCGCATCGCCGCCGCTGCTGCCGCCGGCCGCCTCCTCCGCAGTCGTGTCGGTGGCTGTTGCGCGGTCGGTGGAGCTGATGCCGGCAGCGTCGGCGGCGCCCTGCCACTCCGCTACGGCGGCGGCGGACTCGGCCCGTGCCGCTGCGTCTATCGCCTGCAGCTCGGCAAATGAGCTGCCGCGCTGCTGCTGCTGCTCTGTGCCTTGCTGCTGCTGCTGCTGCTGCTGCTGCTCTGCCTCCAGCCGCTGCCACACGCTGGGCCGCTCCTCGCGGGCGGCAGCACCCAGCCGCCAAAGTGGGCGTAGTCGCGCAGGCCCAGCTGCTGGAACAGCTTCACGCTGGCCTGCTGCACCCGCCGCGTCGCCTCCACCGACAGGCCTTCGGGCGGCGTGGACTGGCGCAGCTGCTGGGAGGGGCCGGCGGGGCCCCCACGTGGCCGGGGTGCGCCCGCCGCTCCTGCCGCGCCAGCTCCAGCAGCGCATCCACAACCTCGGGGTCGGCACCCTGCTGGGTGGCAGGACGGAGGGGGCGGGCATGCCTTGCAGGGTGCACCGGAGGAAGGGCAGGATGGCAAACACACGCAGCACACGGCAACAGCATGGCGCCAGTCGGTGACCGCGGAGCACCTTCCCGGCAAGCACTCGTGCCTGCCCCCCCCAAGCAAAGCGCCCACCTCCTGCGCCGCCATCCACCGGTCCATCTCCAGCTGGCTCTCCATGAAGTCCTCCTCCAGGTCCCAGTACCCCAGCTCCGTGGGGGCAGCGCCACCACGCCCCCTCACCCGCCAGCACGCTGCAGCTGAAGTGGCGCGCACCCGGCTGCGCCGCCTCCACAACCACCTCGCGCACGGCGTGCTCCTGCGGCGGCAGGCGCGCCGCGGCAGCAGCTCGACGCCACGCAACGAGCCAGGGAGCATGCACACAGCCGGCAAGGGCAGCCTGCCGTCGAGCCGCAAGCTTCAAGCCATGGTGGCGGGGGAGCGCCGCCCACCTGCATCAGCGTGAGTGCCGCCAGCAGCGCCTCCTGGGGACCGGTGGCCATGCAGCCGCCCAACACGCTGCCGGCAACCTGCGCAGTGGCGGAGGGTGGGGAGGATGAAGGGGTGTGGGGGGGGGGGGGGGGTGAGGTGGTCAACCGGGTGATGCAGCAGCAGGAGGGCCCGGCATGAAGAAGCCGGGCGCGCCAAGCGGGCACGCGGTCGCCCAATGAAGCAGGGCATGCGCGCTGCAGGCACCCCAGAAACGCCTGGCCCGCTTGCACCGTTTTGCCGGCCCTTGCACCCGCCCACCTCGGCGCGCACAGCCAGGCGGGGGACGCGTGCTCGGGCAGGTGCTGCGTGGCAAAGGCCTCCAGGCGGCGGAAGAGCGGCAGCTGCGACAGCGCCTCCGCGCCCTCCAGCCCCTCCCAGTAGTCGGCCAGCTGCACCCGCAGCGCGGGCACGGTCGCAAAGCCGTGCTGCGTGGCAGCGGCGGCAAACGCCAGCCGGTCTGCCGCGAGCGCTGCCGCCGCCTCGTCGGCTGCGGCGCCCACCACCGCGCCGGCCGCAGGTGCCAGCAGGGCGGGGGCGGCGGGGGCCAGGCCCAGCGGCACCACCACGTCAGCGCCCGCCAGCTCAGCAGCCGCAGCCTCGTCGCCGTCGCCGCCCTGCAGCGCCGCCCGCAGGTCCAGCTCCGCGGCCGATGCGCCGTGCAGCTGCTCCCAGGTGAGCTGCAGCAGTGGGCCGGCTGGGGCGGCGTAGAGGGCAGCCACCGCCACGCCCTGGCGCTCGCGCCCGCCGCCGCCGCCGCCTGCACGCTGGGCACCAGCCCGCTGGCCGGCTCCGACTGCAGCAGGTGGGCCGCCAGGCGCGCCGCCGCCAGCGCCTCCTCCCGCTGCAGCAGCGTGTGCCCGCCCAGCAGCAGCGCCACGCTCAGAGCCGGGTCGCCGGGCGGCCGCCGCTCCAGGGGCTGGGCGCCGACGGGTCGACCCCGGTGGCGCCGCCAGCGCATCGGAGGGGTAATCCGTGGGGCCTGCCGCCGCCGCCTCCCCAGGGCATCGAGGTCGGCTCCGCCCGCTGCGCCCTCCTGCTCCGCCGCCGCCTCCCCTGCAGCGCCTCCAGCACCCACTCGCGCAGCATGGCGGCCTGCAGCACGGCGCCCGCCTCGGCGGCGCCGTACTGCTCAGCGCGCACGCCGCGCGCCGCCAGCTGCTGCCCGACTTCCTCGGGCGACATGCGCCCCACCGCCGAGGCGGCCCACTGCGCCAGGCGCGCCTCCCCGCCCAGCGCCGCCGCCGCCTCGCGCTCCAGGGCCTCGCTCAGCTTGGCCAGCAGCACCTGGCGGGTGCCCTGGATCTTCAGCCCCCGCCGCTGCACCTCCTCGCGCAGCTGGCCCACCTGCGGGGGCGTGCGTGCGTGTGTGTGTGTATGAGGGGGAATTGAAAGGGTGCAGGCCACTTGGGCTGGGCCCCGCTGCACCCCGGCAGCTTGCATGGTCGCCAGCCCCCGGCCAGCCACGCGGGCGCAGGCAGCCCCCCAGCCCGCGCCCCACCTCCAGCTGGTGCATGCCGCGCCACAGCTCCTGCGCCGCCTGCAGCTGAGCGCCGGCGCCGCCTCCCAGCGCGGGCGGCGCCTCGTCCTCTCCCGCCCCGCCGCTCGGCGCCTCGGCCTGCTGCGGCTGGGCCTCGCCCGCCGCCGCCGCCGCGTCCACTCCTGCAGGCGGCGCAGCAGGTCCCCGCGCAGGCCCTTGGTGGGCAGGCCGCGCGCGGTGCAGGCCTGCTTCAGCTGGCTGACGGTCATGGAGGTCCAGGGGGCGGCGGAGTCGGGCCACACCGCCGCCGCAGGGTCCAGCAGCCCGTCGGCGATGAGCAGCGCGTTGGCCAGGGACAGGGCGGCGGCGCGCCCCGCCGGCTGCAGGCAGCCCCGGCTGTCAAACAGGGCCGCCAGCTCCTCGGGGCCCATGGACTGGGGGCCGCGGCGCGGGTGCGGGGCCGCCCTCCGGCCCCGGCCCGTACACCGGCAGGCCCAGCTCCTGCCGCACAGACCGCAGCAGCTTGGCGCGCAGGTTCTCCTTGCTGTCGCGCCCACCCAGCTGCCGCTCCTTGCACATCGTCTGCGGGGGATTTTTGGGGCGAAAGGGCGGGCTGGAGGGCGGACGCGCGCGGCGGGTGGCTGGGCCCGGGGACACGCAGCCGCGATGCGCCACCGCGCCACAGCAGCAGCACTTGCGTCGCCGGGCTGGCAGCCCGCTTGCACCAGGCGCACACCATGCTGCGCTGCTGCAGCAACAGGCATGCAGCAGGAGCACCTTGAGGTCGAAGTACTCGACGTCGTCCTCCGCCAGGCGGGTCAGCAGGATGCGCAGCTCGGGCTCGGCGCCGCCGCCGCCCGGCCGCGCCTCGGCCGCGCAGCGCAGAGCCACCCGCGTGGGGCGCCTGCAGCAGGAGGACAGCGGGACGCACGTGATTCCAGCGTGCAGGTCGCTCCAGGGAGACTCACACAGAGGCGTGGGTGCTGAGCAGTTCTGCACTGCTGGCTGCCAGCCGCCGCGCCTCCCACATGCATGGTGCCAGGGTGATGGCGGCCCAGGGCGGCAGCCGCAACGCAGCCAGAACATTTTCACGTCCAGCAGCGGACGAGCCCGTCAAGCACAACGCCGCCAGCCTTGCGGGCAGCTATGTTGCGTGCGGCCCACACTGACAGCACTGCTGCGCACCTGACAGCTGCATGTTGTGTCCTGGCAAGTCTAGGACAGCGCAGCCTGGCGGGTGGCAGCGCCGGCCGGGGCGCCAGGTGCCAGGAGGCGAGCCGCAGCATGGCGAAAGGCCTCACTGATGGCCGCCCTCCATATCCTAGTGTTTTGCTGAGGCTACAAAGTCTCCGATGTCACGTGCATTGCGGCAATGCATCCTAGCCGACGCCACCACAAGTACAGGCACAATACACTTGCTTCCTTGGGCTCTGACACTCTTTCCGATGGTATTTACGTGAGAATTCGGGCAATCGGCAAGGCTTCCAAGCGTTCTTAGCCTTGCTGGACAATTTTGCTGTCTGCACCTGCTTGCATTGTGCCTGTCTATCGTAACCAACAGAAGTTTAGTGTTTTTGAACATCAGAGCAACCGGTATCCTTGGCAGCGGCAGGGTTGTGAACGCCATCCCACTGCTGCCAGCGTTGGAAGCACGGCAGGGTGGTCTGGCAGCTGAGGATCGCTCGGGTGGCCCCTGATGTCCAAGCCGAAGACCGTGGCGGCCACCATACGGCTGGTCATCAACGCCGGCCAGGCCAAGCCGTCGCCGCCGGTGGGGCCTGCGCTGGGCCAGGCGGGCCTGAAGATCATGGACTTTTGCAAGGACTTCAACGGCAAGACAGCCAACTACAAGGTGGGCGTTCAGGAGCAGTTTGGAGGGGGATAGGGGGTGGGTAAGGGGGAGGGGGGCGCCAGGGCGCCTGCGCCTTGCGGCTGCTGGGGTTCCGCACAGCCTGCTTGCTCGACTGGCTACTTTGACCGCAGCAGCCCCCTCGCTCACCTGGGTCACGGCGCGAACCAAGTGCATCCCTTCTGTCTGCAGGACAACGTGCCGGTGCCTGTGGTCATCACTGCTTACACCGACAAGACGTTCACCTACGTGATGAAGACCCCACCCGCCTCCTACTTCATCAAGAAGGCAGCGGGGCTGGAGGGCGGCAGCCAGCGGCCGGGGCACCAGCACGTGGCCGCCATCTCCCTGAAGCACCTGCACGAGATTGCGTTGGCGAAGCAGCAGGACCAGCCCTACGTGCCGCTGGAGTCGATCTGCAAGTCGCTGGTGGGCAGCTGCCGCAGCATGGGCGTGCGCGTCGTGGCGCGGCCAGAAGACGCATAGCCCGCCGTGCCGGCGCCCCCAACTCGTAATCACCCTGTGCTGCCGCTTCTGTGCTTTATCTTCTTGCTCATGTTTTCCTGCTTGTTCCTCCTGCTTCCCAACTCTGCTCCTGCTCCTGCTCCTGGGCTGCAACCTGGTCCCCACCAAGCGTTGGTGCGTCGACCGTATCTGTGTTGAGCATGCCACATAGTGGGGCCGCTGCAGTGCTCCGCAACGCATCGCGGGTGCATCAAAAGCATGGAAACAGTGCTGAGCACACACATCAAGTTGGATGGAAGCAGACAGAACAAGGTGCAGCGGGAGGGATATAGCGGGTGGGAGGGGTTACAAGCGAGGGAGGGAACTCAATAATGAAAGGGGTGCGCAAGGGGGCTGCTGTCACTGTGCTGTGCATCGTCACTGTGCAATGGGGAAGCCTCCCGGCCCAATGGGCTTCCACTTCCACACCTTGACCCGCCCGTGCTCGTCCCCGAGAACACGAGCTGGCCGGCTGGCGAGCCCGCCATGGCACGCGCGTTGTTGACGTCGCCCAGCGTGCCGCGCGCCTCAAAGCTGGGCATCTCCCACAGCCGTATGCACCGCTCGCCGTTGTAGCTGGCCATCAGCACGCACCGGTTCTGGACGCAAGCGTTGCAGTTGGCGGCAGGGTGGGCGGGCAGGCATGGGCAGCAGCAACAGGCAGGGAGGACGCGCGGGTGCAACGTGCGGCGTGCAGCCTGCAGCATGCATTCCTCGCACCAGCGCATCTGGGACGCCGCAGAGCGCCAGGATGCCGCTCAGGCTCTCCTGTCGCTGCCCCGCCTCCTGCATCAAGGCAAGCAGCGCGCGTCAGCCCGCAGCCTGCCGCCCGAAGCTCACGGCTGCGTGTGCCCCAGCTGCAAACGAACTGGCTGAACCCGCCCGCATCCCCACCTGCTCCGGGAATGAGAAGATGGGCGTGGGGTTGATGATGTTGCCGGAGGCTGGGTCTGCGGGCTCCCAGATCTTGATGAGGCCGTCCAGCGATGCGGAGATGATGTGGCCCTCCCACACCGTCAGGTTGGTGATGCACGGCACGTCGCTGCCGCTGTGCGCCTTGTCCACCGTCTGCCGCACCACCCCGCGTTCAGGTCCCACACCTGGAGCCACGCGGAGAAACGGGGGCAGGCGCGGTGGCGCGAGGCCAGGGGCAGCCCAGCTTGGCTGACAGCAGCGCTTGGCCTGCCGTGATTGGCACGAACCTCCATGCCTGCAGCGCTGGCCAGCAACCAGCTGCCCATGCACCCGCCCGCCCGCGGCCGCCCCCACCTTGAGCGTGCCCAGGTAGTCGGCTGAGAAGAGCAGGGGGTGGGAGGCCCACATGCAGCTGATGGGGGCGCGGTGCCCGCCCTGCTCCGCCTTGAGCACCGCCACGCAGCCCCACTGGTTGCTGGCCGGGTCCAGCTTCCACACCCGCAGCGACGCATCCTGGCCCGCCGAAAACAGCATGTCGCCCGCCGCCGCCAGCGCTTGCACCGCGCCCTGCACGGCCAGGTCGGCGCATACGCGGGTCAAGGGCGAGGATGCAACACCCCGGGCGCTGCAGCGCTCGCTGGGCTGCGCCGCGCTCCGCTGCACCCGACGTCCCAAGCTTGGTTGCAGTGCTGGCCACATCCTGTCGGCTGTTCAGCAGCAGCTCCACGGCCAGCCCCCCGCCACACACGCACACAAACAAGGAAGCAAGAGCTGCAGAGAAAGGGGCAGCAGCCCACCACGTGCCCCTCCATCAGGTACTCCTGGTTGGTGGCCATGTTCCACGCCTTGACCTGGCCCGCCCCCGCCCGCGTCTTGACGCCCACAAACAGAAAGCCCGCAAACACGAGCATGGCCGTCACCTCTCCCCCAACCTGCACAGTGCTGGTGCACTGCGGGCAGGCAGGGCAGGCGGGAGCAGGCCTTCGTCAGCTCTGCGGCCATGAAACATGCAGCCTGCCAACTCCGCTCTTGTTCAAGCTTCAACCAAAGGAGCCGGGCGGCCGTCGCGTGACGATGGACTAGGCCTGGCGCGCCCCCTCTTGCCCACCTGGCCGGTGGCGCAGCTCCACACGCGCACAGTGCTGTCGTGGCTCCCCGTGAACAGCTGGCCGCTGCCCTCCTCCATGAGCACGGCCGTCACCTTCTTGGAGTGCCCCTTGAGCTCCGCCACAAACTCGAGGTCCACCGGAGGCGGCTCCGCTGCGCGGCCGCCTGGCGGTCGCCGCCGCCGGCGCGGCCACGGCCGCGGCCGCGGCCTGCAGGAACCGGCAGAGGGCTGCTGCAGTGAGGCTGGCTTCGTGGCAATGCAAGGCCACCTGCGCAAACCTAGACAGCCAGTGCAGCAGCACGTGGCCGACCGCACCTTGCCCGCCCCAGTAGCCCCGGCCTCGGCTGCGGCCGCCCTGCGAGAAGTTCTGGTTGTAGCCGCCACGCCCGCCCCCTCTCCCGCCATCGTTGTAGCTGTTGTACCCTCCTCTGCCGCCACCGCTGTTATAGCCGCCGCCGCGCCCGCCGCCGCGCCCGCTGCCGCGCCCGCCGTTATAGTCGTCGCGGTAGCCGCCCTGGTAGCCTCCTCGTCCCCCTCGGCCGCTGTTCCGTCCGCCACGGCCTCTGTATGCGTCCCCTGTGTCCATGGAGGCCATCCTCGCGCCACGGCTGCCCA
The DNA here is from genome assembly GCA_025917655.1 of Chlorella sorokiniana. NCBI lineage: Eukaryota > Viridiplantae > Chlorophyta > Trebouxiophyceae > Chlorellales > Chlorellaceae > Chlorella > Chlorella sorokiniana. The sequence goes on along the minus strand of CP084619.1, from coordinate 2,788,368 downwards.
AATCAAGGTGCGCAAGTCCAGCCCAGACCTCACTGCGGCGTTAGACACATGTCAAGACAATCAACTATTGAATGAAATACTATGAATGTCAAAGTGAAGGCCCCACTCGCCCAACTCGACTTGTCTGCCAGCTGGAAGGCAACAAGGCAAGGGGCTTGGTGGGGCCACGACCCCCGGCACACTTGCGTTCAGCATTTTCAGCTGTGAATCTCATCGTTTGTTTGAGTGCGCAGGATCGACGGAACGTGGTGGCGACTCTTGGTTGCTGTTTCGGCGGCTAAGCAGCCACATGCGGGCTATTGCACTCTCGGGATTGCACATAGGCGATCAAAAGCTGGTGCATAGGGCAGCAAGGTGCGTCAAAGCCCTTGCAACGTGCTGCAAAATGCATGGGGAACGGCCCCTCTGCTCTGCGGCTGTTGCAGCCGCTGGGTGCCTGCTGTTCACGCGACATTTATGTGGTGCAGGACACATTGTGCCCCGCCTGCCCTCCTAGGCGCGAGATGTAGAACCAGCAGCAGAAGGCAGGCGCAGCCTCCCGTTGGCCTCTCCCTGCCAGGTGCGTGCCCAGCGCCTTAAAGACTTTGCCCGGGACAGCCACGCTGCGACGCCGCGCTGTGGGCCGCCAGGAAGGGCAGGGTGCCGGCGCCTCAGCTGACTAAGGCCCTGGCGGCCCCACTCGCCCCGCCTGCTGGCTTACGAAGGCCCTTGCACCTCTGCATTGCAGCATGCTGTGTACTGGCTCCGTCTCCGCCAGCCACGCGCTTTGCACGTCACGCGGATGGGCAGCCGGCACGAACAGTGCGGGTAACAGCGGCGGCGGGGGCGGCGGGGGATGCCAACCAGTGGCGGCGGCAGCAGCAACAGCAGCAGACCCACCTGAGCAGCAGCGGTGGGGCTTTCTTGGAGCCCTGGCGGAGAGCATACAGGATCAGTTCCAGAAGCTGGATGGGCTGTGGGACAGGTGAGCGCCGTAGCCAGGTTGGCGGGGAGCCCCCCACCTGCCGCACTCTCCCTCGATGCCCGGGCAGCGCAGCCCTGAGCCTCCCCTTCGTGCACAGCGTAGACGCTGCAGCCGTTTGATGGCGGTGGTGGTCCTGCGCTGCCTGCCGCGCTCACCACCCCTGGCCCCCGCTGCTGGCCCTTCCCTGCCCCCAGGTTCCTGCCCATGTCCCTGCTCTTCTTCCTCATGGCCTTTGTGAACACCATCATCGACTCCCTCAAGGACTCACTGGTCATCACTGCGGCGGGAGGCGGCACGGAGGTGCGCCGCACCCCGGCACGCATGCCGAGCGCTGCTGGCAGCCCGCGGGCGCAGGGCTGGCTGGCTGCGTGCGCTGCCGCCCCGCGCTGCCGCCCCGCACCCTTGCGCCCCGCACCCGTCCCATCCCCCTCCACGCCGCCGCTGCCGCAGGTCATCCCCTACCTGACCGTGTACGCTGTGCTGCCCAGCTCCGTGCTCTTCCTGGTCGCCTACTCGTGGGGCACGCAGCGGTTCAGGTGTGTGGGGGAAGGGGGGGCGGTGGGGATGCAGAAGGAATGCGGGCAGCTGGTTGGCGGGAGGCTGGTGCGCCTCCAGAGGGGGACGTACTGAGCGCAGGCATGCCACGCGTTTGCCAGCTGGCACAGCAGCCGCACCCATGCCTTCCTCTGCTGTGCCTCCCCCGCAGCCGCGAGAAGCTATTCAACATCATCATCTGCGTCTTCCTGGCCTTCTACGCCGGCTTCGCCCTGCTCTACCCCCACCACGACGCCCTGCACCTCAACGGCATGGCCGCGCAGCTGGTGGCGGCGCTGCCCTCGGGGCTGTCGGGTGGGCGGCGGCGGGGCGCAAGGGCTGGCGCCATGCTTTGCTGCATCCGGCGCGTGCGCGCTCTCTGTGCCGCTCACGCGCGCTCGGGAAGGGGGTCGCTGCCCTGGCTTCCGGCGGTCCCGCCGTGCTGCCAGGCCCTGGGCTCACGTACACGTGTGTGCTGCCGCGGCGGTGCGCAGGCATGGTGGGCATGGTGCGCAACTGGCTCTTCACCCTGTTCTACTGCGTCAGCGAGCTGTGGGGCGACGTCGTGCTGTCCCTGCTGTTCTGGGGGCTGGCCAACGAGACCACCAGCATCGAGGACGCGCCCTGCTCTACCCCCTGTTTGGCATCGGCGCCAACGTGGCGCAGACGGTCGCGGGCCGCGTGCTGCGCCTGTTCAGCGAGGCGGGGGCCTCGCGCGGCGGCTACACCGCCCAGCTGCAGGCCATCATGTGCCTGTGCCTGGGCCTGGGGGCGTCATCCTGGCGCTGCACGCATGGATCTCGGCCACCTTCCCCAAGAACCCCAAGGGTTCCACCGTGGCCAAGCGCGCAGCGCAGCGCGCAGCCGACGCCGCCGCGGCCGAGTCGGCGGCGGGGGCGGCGGCGGGCGGCTGCACGGCGTGCCGCTGGATCTGGAGGCCGCGGTGCGCGGCCTCAACTACTGCAGCCTGGAGGAGCAGCACGCGGCGGCGGGGGCGGCGCAGCACAGCGGCAACGGCGCGGCGCTGCCGCCGCAGCAGGCAGCCGTGTCGGCCGCTGCAGCGGCGGCATCCGACATGCAGCCGCTCGGAGCTGGGCCTGCCGAGCGCAACGGCGCCTCCGAGGCGGCGCCCGGCAGCCATGCGGCGGAGCGGCAGCAGGCAGGGTCTGCAGCCAAGAAGCGCAAGGGCAAGCACACCGAGGCGATGAGCATGGCGGATGCGTGGCAGTTCCTGCGGCGCAGCCCCAGATCCGCTGCCTGGCGGTGATGGCGCTGGCGCAGGTGTGTGGGGTGGGGTTGGGTTCGGTGGTCGAGGCCCTCCCTGCGGCGATTGGCTCTTCCACCCCCTTTTCGCACTTAACGCAAGCAGCATGAAGGCCCGTTGCCGTACCTGCCTGCGTCCCTGCTGAGTCGCTGCCGCTGCCGCGCGCCCTGCCGCCCCCCCTCCCCAGGGAATCACCACCAACTTGCTGGACCTGGCCTGGAAGCACTACCTGCACAAGCTGGCCACCACACCCGCCGCCTACTCGGCCTTCCTGGGGGACACCGCCATGTGGACGGGCATCGTCACGGGTGGGGGCGGGCGCTTGCGCGCTGCGCTGGCGCCGCACGCAGCCACGCTGCGCTCGCCAGGCCAGCTGCAGCCTGCACATCCTTCACGCGCCCCCCCCACACACACACTGCAGGCACCCTCATGTTTGCCTCCCCCTGCTGTTTGACCGCATCGGCTGGCGCGGCGTGGCCAACGCCACCCCCAACTTCATGCTCTATGCCGGCCTGCCATTCTTCGCCGGCTGCATCGCCTTCACCTTCCTGGCGGGCAGGCTGGCGGCGGGGCCCGCGGGGCTGGTGCTGTTTGGCCTGGTCATGACGGGGGCCATCATGCAGGCAAGGCGGGGGGTTGATTGTGTTACAGCTGGGCACGTCGCAGCGTCCACCGCTCTGCTGCCTGCGGCCTCGTGCTGGGCTCACCCAGTGTCTCACTGGCCCCGCGGCCCCCTCCCGCAGGTGTTCAGCCGCGGCGCCAAGTTCTCGCTGTTCAAGCCCGCCGAGGAGATGGTGTACATCGGGCTGGACGACGAGAGCCGCACCAAGGGCAAGGCCGCCATCGACGTGGTGGGCGCGCAGAGCGGCAAGTCCATCGGGTCGGTGCTGCAGCAGGCGCTGCTCATCCTCAGCGGCGGCACCCTCGGAGGCATCCTGCCCCTGCTCGCCGTCTTCTACGCCGTCATGCTGCGCTCCTGGACGCGAGCGGTGGACGACCTGGCAGAGCACTACGACCCCAGCCACGTGCACCGGGTCAGCGTGGCGGGCAGCCTGGACGAGGAGGACGAGGCGGCGGCGGCGGCGGCAAGCGGCGGCCCAACCGCCGCGCCGCCCGGCCGCACCCCGCGCCAGCCTGCTGAGCCCCGCCGCCCACAACCCCATGATACGGCTTGTGGCCAAGCTGCCTCCTTCCTCTTCCGCTCCGCATGCTATGGAGCATGCAGGCGCCCTCTCTTGGCTCTTATCTAGGCCGGGCTCAGCGCCGGCGCTCAGCTGTCGCTGTGCACCGTGCTGAGCCTGTGATCCTCCAGCGGAGCCCCCGCCATTTTCCGATCTTCTCAATGCCAGCACCCAACTTGTTCACTCTTTCTTACCAGCTCAATTTTGCTCAGCTCCATTTTCTGAACGCTGCTGACTCGCGCTCCTAATTCGGCAGCCCCCCGCCAAACGCCGCTGCCCCTCTCCCGTGTACCCCCTCCATTTTCCCACACTGCGTTGGCGAGCGTTTTTGACGAATCTTTCTGACTAGTGACACTGCAGTCATCACGCGCGCTGTAACACGGCCTGCAGCAAGGGAAACCACTGCACAGCGCTGCCGCCACGCGGACCGGGGTCGTCGCTCCTGCGCACACGGCAGTACAGGAGAGAGGGAGTGCATGGTCCCCCAAACTGCCACTGCGCCGTAAATTTTGAAGCACTCGAGTACTATAATAGAACCTAGCGTCTACACACCGCACAGCGCTTGATCGAGTTTCGGGCACGAAGGAGCGAGTTGGTGATAGCGGCAGGGCAGGCAGCATGGCAGCAACACCCACACCCATCGCGTTGCCAGTGGGCGCAACGGAGAACAGCGTGAGGTGTGTACAGTGCAACCATGCTAGCTGAGTGCAAGGCTGCGGCTCTGTAGCCTCTTAAAGCACAGCATGGAAACAACCATGGCACATGCAATTCGTCTGCAGGGTGCACCCAGTGGTGCTCTTCACCATCACCGATGCCTTCTTGCGCCGCAAAGAAGACCAGGAGCGCGTTATTGGCACGCTACTCGGCACAATCGCCGACGGAATCGTTGAAGTGAAGAACTGTTACGCCGTGCCGCACAGCGAGACCCACGACCAGGTGCTGCACCGCCTACCGCCGCTGGCCAGCAGCCCGGCCGTTCACCAGGCTTGCACAGCCTTGCAGCACAGCTGCTGCGTCAAAGGCCTGCACGTGCAGCAGCCAAGCTGCCCTGGGTGTTCCAGGGTGGCTGCTCCAGGGGTGCATAACCAGCAGGAGGGGAGCGCTGACTCGGCAGGTGCTCGACCGTGCCATCGCTTGCCGTGTGCAGGTGGCGCTGGACGTGCAGCACCACCACACCATGGCAGCCCTGCAGCAGCGCGTCAACTCGCGAGAGCGCATCGTGGGCTGGTTCTCCACGGGGACCCCGACGCCAGCCGCTCCCGCGACGCCCTCATCCACTCCTTTTACGGCAACGAGTGCCCCAACCCCGTGCACCTTGCGCTGGACACCAGCGGGCAGGGGGCCGCATGGGCGTGCGTGCCTTTGTGTCGCGCGCGCTGTCCATTGGCGGGCGTGAGCTGGCGCGGGAGTTCCTGGAGGTGGACTGCGAGGTGCGGGGCACCGAGGCGGAGCGCGTGGGGCTCGACCTGCTCAGGTGGGCTGCATCTTTATGTTTTTCTTTGGGGGGGCGCTGCTGTGGCTGTGGCGCTTGGAGTAAACGTGCGGCAGGCAGGCATCACCTTGACCCAATAGTTGCTCGCGCTTACGCAGCGGGCAGCCGCTGGGGGGCATTGCACTGACGCTTGCTCTCAGCTCTGCCTGCTGAGCATCACTGCCCGCCATGTTGCCGCCCCTGCAGCACCGAGCTGCAGGACAAGCTGCCCAACGACATGGAGAGCCTGGCGGAGTCCTTCTCGCGGCTGCAGCAGAGCTTGCAACAAGCTCAGGCGTATGTCGACGATGTGGTGGTGAGCGGCGGCTGCGAACGGCTTGCAGCTGCTGCCACTGCTGCATCAATGCAGCAGGGCTGTCCACCTCTTCACCTGGGCAGGCCTGCTGAGCCGCATCCTCCCCCCAGCCGTACAACCAACATGCAGCGATTACTCTGATCCCCCGCTCCCCCTCTCCACTCTCCACAGGCGGGCAAGCGCAAGGGCAGCACCGCCATTGGCCGGTACCTGGCGGAGACGGTGGCTGCGGTGCCCCTCTTCTCTCGCGACGACTTTGAGCGCATGCTGGCCGACCAGCAGAACGACTGCACCCTGGTCCTCTTCCTGTCCAAGCTCATCCAGGCGCACCTGGCCCTGGCAGACAAGCTGGGCACGATGCAGCTGCCGCTGCTGTGAGCCACCCAAGCCGCCACCCCGCAATGCCCTTGACCGCTGCACTGCTCAACTGCGCTGGCCTTGTAAGCGAAGCCTGGCCGCAAGCCGCGCCACCCTGTCGCACCTCCCCTCAGAGCTTCCAGCCAGGTCTGGCAAGGCGGAGAGGGTCAAGCAGTCAAACAAAGTCCGCAGAATAGCTGAGACTGTGACACAGGAGGAGTGCATCTGTTGGCTCTATGCTGCACATCCAGCTAACAGGGCTGCTGTCCCCATCATTACAACTGCCACGCCCCATCATCTGGCATCGTCTAATGCTATACCATAGGTGTCACGGGTAGGCAGTCGATAGATGGGAGTTGTAGTTTGTGTAGTTCCGACAAGGGTGGTATGGCGCTGATGGCAAGGTTGCTAGTCAAGGTTTCGTAACCTGCGTGTCGCCCTGCACGGCTGGCGTCGTCTGCTGCTGCTGCTGCTGCTCTTCATCTTCCAGCTGTGCCGCCGCCTGCTCACAGCTGGCCTTGGAGGGGCACCTCAGCAGCACCTCCAGCGGCAGCGGCGGCAGGAAGGGCAGGGGCGGCAGCTGCAGCCGAAGCCGCGCGGCCGCTGCCAGGGCCTGTCCCGCCAGCGACTCCTCCTCCCCTTCCTCCCCCTCCTCCCCCTGCATGCCGGGCCGGCACCCTGCGGCGGGCTGCTGCTCCCCAGGCTCCAGCGGGGCCCCAGGCCCAGGCGCCGCGCATTGAGCAGCAGCAGGCCGGCCTTGTCTGCGTTGGTGTTGGGCAGGCGGTGGGCCAGGAAGGCGGCCATGAAGAGGGGCAGGTGCAGCAGGGAGGCACGGAAGAGCAGGCGGGCGTTGGGGGTGGAGGGTGCGCCGTAGAACTTGGCCGCCGTCAGCATCATGCCGCCCGTGATGAAGGCTGCGAGGTGGGGGTTGGGAAGTCGGGCAAATGAGCAGCCAGCGGTGTCGGTCGCTTGAACTATGCTGCCCTGCGGTGCTGCGCTGTCATTACCGCGGCAGGCACTTTGTACGCGGCGCGCCGCGCGCATTCTCTGGCCTTGCAGCGAGGCACGCTCCGCCTCCCGTCCCCGCGCCCCCAAGCAGGAGCGCGCACCCGACTCGTACGCAAAGTAGGGGGAGGTCACCCCCAGCCAGGTGGCCAGCGCGCCCAGCGGGAAGAGGTAGAGGCAGTGGCGCAGCGCGCACGCCGCGGTGCGCCGCCCGCTCGCATCCACCAGTGACAGCATGCGGTAACCACCGGCTGCATCAACAGGGAGCAAGGGCGGGCAGCACGGCAGCCTTGCATCAGTGACAACGCGGAGCGCTGGCAGCATCCCCGCTGCGGCAGTGGCTGTGTTAGCTGCCACACAAGGCACCAGCATGCAACGACTTGCCGGTGCGGCGTGCCCGCCTGCCTGGGGTGTGCTCTGCTGCCATGCACATGGATCGGGCCCCCCACCACCACACACACGCACCCCCTCCAACCCACCCGCATAGTCGGCGCGGCTCATCCAGGCCAGCGCCATGAAGTGCGGCATCTGCCAGAAGTAGAGGCCGGCGCCCAGGATGGCGGCCCCCACGTCCAGGCCCCCGCCGCCGCTGCCCAGCCCATGAGCGGCGGCACGGCGCCCACTAGCGCCCCCACCCACGTGTTGGCCACGCTGAGCTGCTTCAGGGGGTGTACACGGCGGCGTACAGCCCGATGTTGGCAGCACCCAGGGCCGCGGTGGTTGCGTTGGTCTGCGTTGGGTTGATGGGGAGGGACCGGGGTGGGTGACAAGCCGGCCCAGGCAGGCAGCAGCAGCAGGGCCGGTGTGCAGGCAAGAACTGCCAGAGCAGCCAGGGGTCTGGTGTGCCGACTCACCTTCTCCGCGAGCAGCCACACGCCGCCGGCGCCCGCCAGCGCGGCAAAGGCGAGGGCGTGGGGGCGGGACATGCGCCCCGCGGGCAGCGGCCGGTTCATTGTGCGCTTCATGCGGGCGTCGTTGCTGCGCTCGTACACCTGGTTCAGGGCGTTGGCTGAGGAGGAGGCCAGCAGGGTGCCCAGGCAGGTCCAGGCCATGCCGCCCCAGTCGACCGCCTCGCGGCTGCCGGCTGCGTAGCCCGCCGCCGACGTGGCGACCACCAGCAGGCTGAGGCGCAGCTTGGACAGCTGCTTGTAGTCGTGCAGCAGCAGGCGCAGGCAACGCATGCCGCTGGGCGGCCCGCGCCGGCCGCCTGCCGCTGCCACCGCCGCTGCTGCCGCTGCCGCGCTGCTGCCGCCCGTCACGAGGGCCGCCGCCTGCTGCGGCGTGGTGGACAGCCACCGCTGGCGGCCCGTGCTGGCTGCCCAACAGGCCAGCTCTCCGCGACCCGAGGTGCTGGCCCCGTTGCTGCATGCGTGGGACTGCGCCTCAGCCCATAGCTGCCTGCAAAGCTGAGCTGCGTGCCTTCGCATCGCAGACCCCTGCTGCTACAAGCTGTGCGCCGTCGATATCAAACACCTCCGGGGTGAACCAGCGTTCTGCTCGATGCCGTTCAAGCTAGCAAGGCAACAGGCAGCACACTGACTACGGTGGCCCGCACCAAACCCAAACCTTGGGGAGGTGTATACGAGATGGAAGCAATAGGATAAGGGCAGGGGTGTATCCCGTGTGAGCCTTGTAAGCCCTGGAGGTGCCTGTTGATCGAAAGTGGCCACGCCGAGCTGGCACAAGCTATGAAAGCTATGAGGCTGCATGGACCGCCCTGGCTTCACGAAGCAGCATCGGCACCGCCATCTCGATTTGCTGTATCACTGGAGGGCGACTCCCAGCCCACACCTCCCAGTGCCGACACCACACAATTGCTTCCATGGCCACGCTGCGGCTTGCCAAGCCCTTCCAGGCCATTGGTAGCCAAGGTTCATGCCGGCAGCCGTGCGAGCGGCGTCGCATGGTGGTGGCAGCAGTGCAGGAGAGTGGCACCGGCACAGCAGCAGCCGCTGCTCAGCTCTCGCGTCGTCAGCTGCAAGCTGCTGTCCTTGCCGCAGTGCTGGCTGCCCAGGCGACTCCCGCACAAGCGCTGGGGTGAGATGATGGGTCATTTTGTGGCTGCAGGTGGTGCGGTTTGTCTGGCACTGCATCAGAGCAGAGGCAGAGCCTTTGCACCGCAGCCTCCTGCCAATCCCTCAGCCTGCTGCTGCTGTGGACTGGTCTGCAGATTCAAGAAGGAGCTGAAGAAGCGCACCATACCTGCAGAAGACTACTCGGAGTTAGGTAAGAGCAGCAAAATCTGCCTCTTTACTACTGAGCGCGGTCTCTTGCAGCTTGCCGTCGTTTCGCTCTTGCCCGTGGCCAACTGCTGTCAAAACTGGCCGGCATGCCCCTGCTATCCCGCCTGACCAGCTGCGGAGCCACGCCTGCGCTACTACGACTTGGCGGAGGGCAGCGGCTCCAAGGCAGTGGAGGGCAGCCGGGTGGTGGTACACTTCGAGTGCCGCTACCGGAGCCTGTCCGTGGTGTCCACCCGCGCTGCGCGCACGCTGGGCGGCAACCGCACCGTGGCCGAGGTGGGTGGCTTGGGTAGGGTCGCGGTCAGGCCAGCTGCTGCGCGAGTTGCTGGCTGATGCGTTCTGCTGCCACAGTTTTCATTCTGCAGGCCCCCCTCACTGGTTGCCCCGCACTCCCCCTGCAGCCATTTGAGTTCATTGCGGGCCAGCCTGTGTCGGGGCCGTCAGCGCGCAATGTGGAGAGTGCGGGCGGGCTGTTCGCAGGTGCTGGCGGCCCCAAGCCCCCCGGCTCTGTCCCAGGCGGTTGTGGGCATGCGGGCTGGCGGCAAACGCAGCCTGCTGGTCCCTGCTGAGCTCGGCTATGGCAGCGAAGGGGAACAGGAGATCCCGCCCAACTGCGACAGCTTTGAGCTCAGAGTGGAGCTGCTCAACATTGTGTGAACTGACAAGTTGCCTGTGCTCGGGTGCCCTCCATCCCGCCTCATTTTTGGTATGTCCTTTTGCCACCTGCCAGTTTTGCGTCCCCTTAATGATTCGGCGTGGTCTCCCACATTGTCACAATGCAAGCTTGGTTAAAGGGACCCTTTGCATTTTGTGGAGTGGAGCGACCCTCTGCGAGCTAGCGGGCGGCGGCATGTGCGCTGTGCTACTTGGCAACCTCTAGGATGCGTTATTCTACTGCTTAGCAATCCCTTCAACTTGTATGCATACATATACATTTTATATGCCTTGGAAAGAGGCTGCGGGACTTGGAATGTGAGCTCCCATGAGCGACTGGGACGACGAGGAGGAGTGGGGCCTGGAGGACCTGCAAGCCGTCGCTGCCTTGGAGCACAAAGCTCTTGAATCCAGGCAGCAGGTGTCCAGACAGCAGCAGCAGTCGACAGCCAGCGTAGCACCGTCTGTTGCAGCGGGGACTGCAACTGTCGCACAGCCGCAACGTAGCGACTCAGGAGAGCCCTGCCTTACCGGCGAGGGCCTGCTCCGCTGTGTTCGCCACTTTGCCAAGCTGCCGCCCCCGCCACTGCGACCCTCGCAAGCAGAGTACGTGGTGATGGCCTATGCCTGACGCATTCCTGCATTATTGAGCAGGGTTGTTTAGTAATAAAAAACCAATAATTAATAACCGACCGCTCATGGCTTTGGCGCAGCTGCCCAGGCGTGTATGGGCGCGGCTGTGGCGGCGCGCTCCGCTTGGTACGGTTGGAGGATGTTTCGTTTTGGGCCTGCTCTACCCGCGCGTGCGCCTACCGCGAGTTCCCACCCGAACGGAAGCTGTCACCGGAGCTGAGCATCACGTTGGACCGCCAGCGAGGCGCCGTGGATGTGGCGCCCATGCCAGGCGCCCAGGACGCCGTGCGCTTCTGCGGCGGCGTGGCGGCTGTGCTGCAGGCAGCGGGTGTGGACCTGCGGGCGGCGCTGCCCGCGCCAGCACCCGACCAAGCACAGACAGAGGCAGATTCAGGCGCTGCAGCAGACTCCGCATCGAGGGCGACCGCTGCACCGCGCCAGCCATGTGCAGATGCGGGTGCTGATCCAGTGATGGCGCAGGGCCCTGCTGGGCAGCTTGCCCCTCCACGCGGCAGCGCTGATGCTGCGGCAGAAGCTGGAGGCAGCGGGCCAGCGCATTCAGAGGCGACGATGGCTGCCCAGGGGCAGCACCCGCCTTCCGCTCCTTCGCAGCCGCCGCCCGTGTCATTCCCGCTGAGCCGGTACGAGTGGCTGAGAGAGCGCCTGTCCAGATTCGGCTCGCGACCGCCCGGCATCAGCCTGCTGACTGCTGGTGGCATGGTACCGCAGCCCACGCTGGCATCTGCCAGGTGGGGCGGCCGGCAGGCGTGCAGCACCCGCCCTGGCGCGCGTGGTTGAGCCAACCGGGCGATGTGTGCCCACAGTGCTGTTGTGCCCTGCACGGCGTCAGGTATGCATCGCTGCTCCCTCGCCGCGCAGGGGCAAGTGGCGACAGCGGCCGCCCCCGACGAGGTTTGTGCCGCCTACGCGCGCATGCCGGCGCCTCTGCAGCGCGCCCTGCTGCCCTTCCAGCGTGAAGGGGTGCGCTTTGGGCTGGCCCGCGGCGGGCGCTGCCTGCTGGCGGACGAGATGGGCGTGGGCAAGACGGTGCAAGCCATCGCTCTGGCTGCCTGCTACCAGGTGGGTGTGGTGGGTGTGGGTGTGGGGGGGGGCGCGCGGGTAAATAGGCAAAGGGCTCCTGCCGAGGCGCTGCTGTCCCCCCAACCCAGCCTGAGTCTCCCCGGCTTGCCTCGCCCGCCCCCTCACCCAGCGCTGCGCCCATCCCGCTACCTGCCCCCCGTTCTGCGCAGGAGGAGTGGCCCCTGCTGGTGGTGGCCCCCGCCTCGCTGCGCCTGCAGTGGGCGGAGGAGCTGGAGCGCTGGCTGCCCCACCTGCGCCCCAGCAGCATACACGTGGTGGACTGCTCGCAGAGCCGGGTGGCGCGGGTGAGGGGCCCGAGGGGAGGGGGCAGCTGCTGGCACGGTGCCGGCGCTCTTTGCTGGGCTGCTTGCGGTGTGCATGCGATAAGCGGGACGGGCCTTCTGGCCTCCTCCCCCTTTTGCATCGAATGTTGAAGACCGTTTCTGAGCGCCCCTGCCCCTCAGGACGCCATGCCGCTGGTGGCCGTCACCTCGTACGAAATGACGGAGCGGCTGTCGTGCCCCGCCGCCAAGGGCCGGGCGGCGGCTCCCCCGGCCTGTGCGCGGGGCGCGCCCGCCTGCAGCAACCCCCACTTCTGCCTGGCCTGCATGCGGTGGCGGGTGGTGATCGTGGATGGTGAGGGGGGCGGGTCTCGGCGAGGCAGGTCAACCTCGTGTTGCGAGGGGCTGCCTGCTGAGCAGGATCTGGGTTTGTGCACCTTCTGCCTGGCCTTGGCCTGGATCGCCCTTGCAAGAACGCCGCCGCAATGAACGATGGATGAGCCTTGCCCACCGAGCCGCCGCCCCTGGCCTTGCCCCGCAGAGAGCCACACGCTGCGCACGTCCTCCCACCCCCGACGCCGCCCACACCGAGGCTGTGGCCTGCGCGGTGCGGGCGCGCGGCGCGCCGTCCTGCTGAGCGGCACGCCCAGCCTCAGCCGCCCGTACGACCTGTACCGCCAGGTGGACGCGCTGTCGCCCGGCCTGCTGGGGCGCAGCCGCACCGACTTTGCGCAGGCCTACTGCGGGCGGCGCCTGGTGCCGGTGGCGGGCGCGCGGCGGCGAGCGGCACCGCAAGTGGCACGTGGGGGGCTGAGCCGGGGCCCGAGCTGCACGACTTGCTGCGGGCAGAGGTGATGGTGCGGCGCCTGAAGCGCGACGTGCTGTCGCAGGTGGGGGTGGGGGGGGCAGGCAACTGGGCGTGCGCTGCGCCGCCTGCCAAACGCCTGGCAAGTGCGGTGCAGGGCGGTGCGGCACCAGCAGGCTGCTCCTGCCTGCCATCTGAGTGTGGGAGGAGCGCGGTTGGTGAGGGTGGCTGATGCAGCAGCCAGCGCGCCGCTCAGCTCACCTCTGCCTGCCGCCCCCTGCTCTGCCGCAGCTGCCGCCCAAGCGCCGCCAGGTCATCCGCCTGCCCCGCCCTCCCACCGAGCACTGGCCCAAGGCGGCGCCCGGCCAGCCTGGGAGCGGTGAGGACAGCGAGGAGGAGGAGGAGGAGGAGGGCGGGCGGCAGCGGCAGCGACAGCGAGGAGGAGGAGGGCGGCGAGGGCGGGTCGGAACAGGGGCGGCGGGGCATGTCGCAGTGGCAGCGCACCGGCGTCGCAAAGGTGCCTGCCGTGGTGGACTGGCTCATGACGGCGCTGGGGGCGCGCAAGGGCGGCGACGACGGCGGCATGGGCGGCGGGGGCGCGAGGCCGCGGGCCCCAAGCTCCTCGTCTTTGCCCACCACCGCCGCGTGATGAACCGGCTGTCGGCGGCGCTGGAAGGGGCGGCGGGCTACGCCCCGTGCCGTACGTGCGCATCGACGGCAGCACCGACGCGGAGGACAGGTGGCTTGGGGGTGGGAGGGGGCAATGCCGCTGCGCGCTGCCGACCGCTGGCTGACGCCGCTCCCAGCACATGACTGTGCGCCCACCCGTTCCATGACCGCCCTCACCTGCCATGCTGCCTCAGCACCCGCTTCCATCTCATTCACCCTGTGTGTAACCCCCATTACCCTCCCCCCCCACACACACCCTCACCCCCACGGAACCCCCCTTCAACCCCAGGCGCCTGGCCGTGCGCCGTTTCCGCCATGAACCCGCCCTGCGCGTGGCGCTGCTGTCGGTGACAGCGGCGGGCGTGGGCCTCGACTTCAGCGCCGCCGCGCCGTGGTGTTTGCAGGTGTGTGTGTGTGGGGGGCTGGCTGGTTGCGCGAGCACGCAGCGTCTGCCCGCATGCAGTCAGCACGCAGTCAGCCTAGCTCCTCTCGCTCAGCACAGCCTAGCAGGCCCTCAAACCCCAGTCCTGCCCCCCCCCCCCCCCCCCCCGAAACAAACACTTGAAACAGAGCTTCCGGGGGAGGTGGCTCACGTGCGCCAGGCTGAGGACCGCGCCCACCGCCAGGGCCAGTCCCACCCCGTTAACGTCTACTTCTTGTGCGCCAAGGGCACTACCGACGACCGCCGCTGGCAGCAGCTCAACCGGTCGCTGGCGCGCGTGGCGGCGGTGCACGACGGCGCGGGGGAGGGGGCAGCGGCAACGAGGCGGTGGCGGCGCAGGCGGGGCTGCTGGTGGATGGGGTGCTGGATGCGGAGGAGGGGGCATGACCCAGGCGGCGGCAGGGGCCCGCGGCTGGGCGCCGCCGCCGACGAGCGCGGCGGCGCAACTGGGCCACCAGGAGTGGCCGGGCGACGGCAGCGAGGCGCCGTCGCGGCGCGACAGCCCAGGGGGCGGCACCCAGACCGGCGAGTCGCCGCTGCCGCCTGCCACGGCTGCTGCCGCCATGCGTGCCGCAGCGGCTGCGGCTGCAGGAGGGGGGTTGGCGCTGGGGTGCCGCACTGCTGTGCATGTGAGCGGCCCGCAGCCGGCAGCGCCCCCGAGTCGGTGGCAGCTAACCCCGCTGAGACAGCCGACAGCAGGGCAGGCGCCGCCGAGGAGTGCTCCCCTCGCGGCACCCAAGTCCCTGCGGCTGCGCCTCCCGCCCCGTCACCCGCCCTCCAGGGGCCCGCCTCGGCCTCCACCCCTCCCCAGGCCCCGCGTCGGCGGCCTGCCCGCCAGCCCAGCCCTGCGGCGGCGTGCCGGTGTGGTTTGAGGTGTCTGCCAACACGCAGCGGGTGCACCTGCACGGCGCCGCCGACGGCTCCGCCCCGCTGCACCTCAGCCTGCCCCAGGAGGCGCTGCTGGCGCACGGCTCGCCCGCCCTGCAGCAGCTACTGGAGGCGGTGCGGGCAGCGGAGCAGGCGCAGGGGGAGCAGCAGCAGACGCAGCAGGGCGGCGCAGAGGGGCAGCACGGCAGCCAGGGGGCCAGCAGGGAGCTGCAGTAGCTGCAGCTGCCGGCAGCGGCTGCTCCCCGCCCGTCATCCCCGGCGTTGGTGTGGTTGCGCTGGACCCAGGGCTGGGCGTGGGCCGGCTGGCGGCCATGCTGGCGGAGGCGCACGAGTTTGCTGCCGAGTGGGCCGAGCTGCGCAGCCTGTTCCGCTCACGGCTGTACAACACGGTACTGCGCCTGCCGCTGCAGGAGGTGAGCGAGGGCCCAATCGACGGGCGCCTCAAGTGCCGTGCAGCTCACCCCGCTCCTTCCCTCTTGCTAGCTTGGTTGCCCTGCTGTTCATCCCTGCTTGTTGCAGCAACGGCAAACCGTGAAGCTGTCCCGCTGCCCCCCCCCATAGGCTGTGGAGGAGGTGGAGCGCGCCGCCGCTGCCGCGGGGCGCCTGGGCACCTCCCACGCTCGCTTTGTGGGGGGCAAGGGGGCGCGCCGACTTGGCGCTGCCTCCAGGCGCTGCCTGGCACGCAGTCAAGGTTGTGTTTCCCAGGTGCGCTTGTTGGCCGGGGGCGGGGGCTGCCTAGCGCGGTGCGTTGCTGTCGCAGCGCTGCCAGGCCAGTGACCGCTGTGGGTGGGGGTGGTGCAGGGCGGCACCAGACTGAACCGCCCCCTGCCTGCCCCGCTCTGCCTGCCCCCCGCAGCCACGGCCGCGAGGGCACCTACCAGCAGCCGTTCAGCGCGGAGGGGGCCGCCTGTGCATGAACTGCGCCAAGGCGGTGCCGCTGCCGAGCGGTTCGCTGCCGCGCGAGGCGGTGCTGGAGGGCATGGCAGCCCTGTTCTGCGGGTGGGTCTGCATGTGTGGGTTGCGGGCAGGGCAGGCCCATGCAATCATCAGGTGCCTGTGCTCCTGCCATACTGCGTGTTCTCAGGACGCGCTTTGCCTCCCCCACGCACCCCCTTCCGGCCCCCGCGCTGCCCACCCTTTGCGCTCCCCGCAGCGGCGACTGCGAGGGCTGGTACGCGCGCAAGAGCAACGGCTCCGCGTGCCGCCGCGCGCTGTTTGCGCTGGAGCGCGGGGTGTGCGTGCTGTGCCGCCTCGACTGCCACGCCCTGGTGAAGCGGCTGCAGGCGGTGGAGAAGGGCACGCGCGGCTGGGAGGCGGCGCGGCGGCGCATCGTCGCGCAGCACTGGCCCAGGCTGCTGGTGCGGCCGCCGCCTGCAAAGACGCCCGGCCCCTCTGCAACTGCTGCCGCACCCTGCGCATCTCGGCACCATCCCACCCACCCTGAATCCTGGATGCCTCCCCGCCCTCCCCCAACCCGCGCCCCCCCAGGCCCGCGGCTACGGCGCCTACCTGGACCTGCTGATCAGGCGAGCGGTGCAGGGGCATGCCTGGCAGGCCGACCACGTTGTGCCGGTGTACAAGGTGGGTGGCGGGCCTGCATGCTGTTGTTTTTGGTGTGGGGGGTGGCGCACGTGCGCTTGTCCTGTTTCAGGCTGTAAGCAGCGCTGCTGCTGTTGCCGACACTGCCTGTTGTTACTGTTTTCACGGTGAGCCCAGTTCTTGCTGCGCTGCCCTGCAGGGCGGCGGGCTGTGTGATGTGGACAACCTGCGCACGCTGTGTGTGGCGTGCCATGCCGACGTGACCAAAGCGCAAGCGCGGAACGGAAGCAGGCGCGGGAGGCGGCACGCGCCGGCTCCAGCCTGGCAGCCGGGGCCGGCAAGAATGCTGCCCCAAAGCGGCGCAACAGGATACCGCGCATGATCTGCGAAGATTCCGGGAGGAGGGACCCGATGCACGGCAGCTGCAGCAGCAGCCGCAGCCGGCAAAGGAGGGCGATAGCGCGGCTCCCCCGGCCAATGCGCCGCCAGCGCAAGCTCAAGCCGCTGATCAGTGATGCGGAGGATGGGGAGGTGCCGCTGATGCAGGATGCGGGCGGGGGAGCCGCCCGGCGCTGCGGCTGGGCAGGGTGCAGCGGGCGGGAAGCGGCCCCTGTCAAGCAGCGCACCTACCTCACAGGTCAGCGACGCTGCCCAGCCCAGGAAGCGCGGCCGGGCGGCGGCGCCGGGGCAGAGCAGGGTGCCTGCAGTGAAGCGGCGGGAGCGTGCATCAGGGCGTTCGTACGTCGACGATGAGGCGCTCTGAGGCTGATAAAGGCCTGCCCGCTTGTAGGGCAGTGGCAGCAGCAGCGGCCCTGTCTCTCACACACAACGCAGGTGGATGCCTGCTTGGCCCCACTCTGGCGACCTGTTTTGGTTGAGTGCTCCCTGTACTTCGACTTGCTAAACCAACACTGATTTCATGGAACGCTCTGAATCTATCCTACACTCTTGAGAGAGACAGCCTGCTACGGCAGACCTAGGCAGCTGAGATGAGGCGTGCGCATGTAATGGATGTAAGGGGATAGCAGTGATCTGGGGACAGACGACAGTGCTGTGGGCGCCGCTGCCGTTTGGGCGCGGCAGAGGCGGCGGCGGTGCCAGGAGGCACGCCAGGGCGGCCCATGCAGGCAGCCGCCACTTGGGCCAACCGCAGCCTCAGCCCAGGTCGTGGGTCAGGCCATACTTGTCGGCCAGCAGCTGCACGGTGCGCGCAAAGCCGGAGCCGCGGCGCGCGATGGCAAAGCGCCCGGCTGCGTGAGGTCCACCACCGTGGAGCCGGAGCGCCCGGCGTCCAGTCGGCCGCCATCAAACACAAGGGAGCAGGCGGGCCACAGCTCCTGGAGTGGGTGGGTGGGGTGGGGTGGGGTGAGGGGGCAGCCTCGCCAGGCGACAACGTGCAGTTCACCAGCATGCACACTCGCACTGGGGATGTTCATGAAGCAGCGCTTCTCCCCTCCCCTCCCCCAAACACGCACACCAGAGCAGGCGCCCACCTCGAACTCCCCCACTTCCACGCTGCTCATGCCGCCGCTGATGTTGGCGCTGGTGAGGGCCAGCGCGGCGCGGTGCTGGCGGCACACGGCGCGGATGAATGGCGCGTCGGGGATGCGCACGCCGATGGCCGGCACGCCCGGGTTGAGCTCGGGGCCAGCGGGGCGTCGGCGCGGCGCGCAGCAGCAGCGTGACGGGGCCGGGCAGCAGGTCTTGCAGCAGGCCGGGGGCAGGTCCTGCGCAGAGGGAGGCAGGCAGGCAGGCTTGCGAGTGGGTGGGCTCTTGTGTACGTGGCAGGCTGCAGCGCCCTCAGCTTGCGCCCCCTCACCTCCCACACACAGACCCCACCCCACCACGCCGTGTGGTCACCCTCCACCCACCTCCACCTCCGCAAAGCGCGCCACGTCGCCCACGTCGGCGACCGCGATGGCCAGCGGCTTGTGGTCCCCCGCCGCTTGGTGGCGTAGATGTGGGCGACGCCGCGGGAGGAGCCCGCGCACGCGCCCAGCCCGTACAGCGTGTCCGTGGGCAGCGCCACCACCTCGCCCCGCCCAAGCGCCTCCGCCGCAAGGCCCGCGTTGTACAGGGCGGCCGGCAGCACGTGGGGCGGGCGGGAGCCGTCGCCGTCGCCGCCGCTGCCGCTGCTGCCGCTGCCGCTGCCTGCTGCGTCGCTGCTGCCTGCTGCATCGCTGCTGCCGCCCCGGCAGCGCCCGTGCCGCCCGGGCCTGCAGCCCCCTGCCCGCGGAAGCGCAGGTCGAAGGCCACGGGCAGGTGGTCGGAGGGGTGGCGGGCGTTGGGCAGGAAGCCGCCCAGGTCTGCCAGCGGCGGCAGCGGCACCTCCCGCGCCACCTCCATCGCCCCCGGCTCAAACCAGATGTAGTCCAGCAGCCCCTGATACCCCCGCACGTGGTTGGTGAAGGGGGTGCGCAGCCCGTCGGCGGGCGCAGCGCAAAGGGGCTGGCCAGCTCCACGCCCGCCACAAAGCCACCCCCTCCTGCCCCTCCTGCCCGCCCGGCTGCTGCCGAGGCGGCTGCACCCGTCCTGCTGCCCCGGCGGGCCGCCGGCCAGGGTGCAGCCGCCGCGCTGCGAGGGAGAGCCGGGCTGGTCGGCGTGCGCGCCCTCGCCCGCGCCCTGCTGCGACGCGCGGCGCCCGCCGCGCCGTCCGACCCCTCTGCCGCCGCCTCCTCCCCCCCTCCCACTTGAAGTCGGCGCCGAAGAACCAGTCCCAGAAGTCGGCGGGGAGGCGCCCTTGGCCAGCAGCTCGATCGCACCCGGGATGCCGTCGTTCAAGTCTGCGGGCAGCAGGCGGCGGTAGGTGCGGGTGTGTGGTGAAAGGGGGTGCAAACGGCGGTGGCATGAGAGCCAGCAGCTGGGGGCAGAAGGAGGGGGCGCTCCATCCACAGCACTGCGCTTGCTCCTTGCAACGGCGGCCCACGGCGGCGGCCAGCCGTCTGCCCGCCCCTCCCCCACCCGAGTTGAGGTCTCCGCAGAAGAGGAGGGCGGGGCGCTGGCCCCCAGGCTGCCCGCCAGCTGCGGGTCGGCCAAGGCTTCGTCGATGAACTGCTGCGCCTCCTGCAGCAGGGAGTAGGGGGCGGGGCAGGCGTGGGTGGGCGGGGGAGGCCGGCTGTGGTGCACCCAGCAGCCGGCTGCGCATGAGCTTGGGCAGCTCCAGCGTCGCTGCCTGCATTGTGGAGAGTGCTGGCCCGCCCCCACGTGCCCCACCCGGCTCCCCCACCCCGCGGGCCCCCACCTGCAGCATGGCCCACACGTGCATGGTGCGTATGTGGGGCGCCTGGTAGTGGTAGAACAGGTGGGTGTTGAGCACGCACAGCGGGCGGTCGCCGCGCTGCACGGGGGCCAGCAGGCTGCGCGGGGGGGACGGCAAGCAGCAGCGCAGCCAAACAATGTGAGCGCCGAAGCTCAGCAGGCACCCAGTGATGGAGGAGGGGACACGCATCCAGGACAGCTCCGTGCCAGCACAGTCAGCCCCCCGCCTGCCTGAGCTGCGCCACCGTGGCAATGCGCTGCAGGGCGTGCTGCAGGGCGGGAGAGCTGCGCAGCATGGGAGCAAACACGCCGCCGTACTTGGCCTCGGCGCCG
Source organism: Chlorella sorokiniana (assembly GCA_025917655.1). Classification (NCBI taxonomy): domain Eukaryota; kingdom Viridiplantae; phylum Chlorophyta; class Trebouxiophyceae; order Chlorellales; family Chlorellaceae; genus Chlorella; species Chlorella sorokiniana. Next base: position 2,768,451 of record CP084619.1, on the reverse strand, counting down.
GGCTGCACAGGCGGGGAAGGCAGCATGGGCGTGGCGAGCACGAAACAGGTGTGAGCAGGAGCACGGCAGCCTGGGCTGTGCCAGTGGCCACAGGCTAGCACGGCGCGACATGCAGCGCAGGCGGTTGATGCAGGCGCGGCGAGCTTCAGTGCTTTGACGTCAAGTTGTCGGTCATGCTGTGTGCTCCGATATCGCTTTTCAAGTGTGGACATCATCAGCCAGCCGGGTGCAGCGCCGGGGGAAGGTGCATGCGTGCAGTCAGCTGGGCGCCCCCACCCCCACCCGTGCAGCCAGTTCCTGCACCCGTCCCTGCACATCCATTGTTCTGGCATCCCTCCCCTGAGCAGTCGCCAGCCGCTGCCGCTGCCCACCTCTGCTGGGAAGAGCTGCTTCAGCGTGAGGCTCCTGTGGGCCGCCAGCGAGAAGCGCGAGGCGCGGAAGAAGGTGGCCGACCCCTCCCGCACGCTCAGACCCGGCTTGCCAGCCTTGTTGGTGTACACACCGCGGAAGCCTGGAAGAGGATGGGGGGACGACAGACGAGAAGGGTGATGGAAAGGGTATGCCGACTCGCCGCTTGCCAGCGGACGCAACACGGAATGGGACGAGGCCCTGGCACGTTGCCCTGCATCGCCGGTGTGATGGTGCTGCCGCTCAGGCGTGCCCCCGGCAGCTGCACAGCAGGCGCACCCTCCTGCGCCAGCTGCGGCGTGAGGCACGCGCTGAACATCTTCTCGTCCACCTCTTGCAGGCACACCACGTCGGCGTTGAAGCCCAGCAGCTCAGCCAGCACTAGCGGCCGTCGGTAGGCAGGGTCCAAGTACCTGGGTGGGGGTGGGGTGGATGGGGGGGGTTGGAGGGGTGGGGGGTGTAGAGAAGCGAGGTGTTGGAGGGATGGGGAAGCGAGGCGAGGACCGCGGCGAGGGGATGCAGCGCTGGTGGCAGCAGGGTGCCAGCCTCCCTGCGGGTCGGGCGCCGGCTTGCGCAGCCCCGCGTGCCGGCGCAGGCGGCGCCTCACTGGGGCGGGCAGTGGGCGAAGATGACGTTCTTGGCGGCGTCTGTGGCGGCATACTGGTCTGCCAGGATGTTGTAGGTGACCACGCGCAGGTGTGGGGGCGGTGGGCCGCCGCGTCAGCGCGTGCCGCGCCTCGGAGGCGCCTGGCGAGGGCGGCAGCGCAACGGGGCCGCACTCTGCTGCTCCAGCCTCCCCCAGCTCCACTCCCTGGCTCTCCTCCCCCCAGCCGCCTCCTCCCGCGTCAAACGCCGTCCGGGGGTGCACTCGACGCGCAGGCGGCAGCCGGCGTCCTCGGGGCGGGGCACGTAGCGGCGGCAGGTGGCGCCCTGGATGGGCTGGAACTCCACCGCCCCCGGCGCCGCGCGCAGCCAGCGCCAGCGGCACGCCTCCTCCTCGGTGAAGTGCGCCTGCATGGCGGGCACCAGCGGTATGCCCACAAAGGGGGTGCCGTGCAGCTCCAGGCGGTCCAGCAGCGGCGGGTTGAGGTCCACGCGGTAGGCTGCCGCCCCACGCGCAGCAGGCGGCCGTGCCGCCACGCCTCCTCGTTGGTCACCGCCGCAGCATCCAGCACCGGGTGCTCCGCGCTGGGCCCCGCGTGCAGCCCCACAAACAGCGGCGGCGGGGCCGGCGACGCCGAGCCTGCCGCCGTGTCGCCCCCAGCCTTGCCCTTGGCCCGCCGCTGCTGCCGGTCGGGCTGCGGCGCCGCGCTCTTCTGCAGGCGGCCCAGTGGCTTCTCCAGCAGCTCATCCTTGGGCCTGCGCTGGCCGTGGAGGCAAGGATGGATCAAAGTCTGACCTCCGCATGCGGCATGGCAGCTGCCGGCCGCAAACCGCGAGCCGAGGGCGCTACACGATGCGCCAAGGTCCCGCCCCCTGCACCTGTCCATGTTGCGCTGCTTGCCCCCACAGTCAGGGTGATGGTCATGTTGGGCTCCCCTGGTAGTGAGCGCACCACCGCCTGGGCAATCCAGGGGCACAAGGCGGGGTTAGTCCAAGGGCACCAGGCGGGCAGTTTCAAGCGGTGCGGCGGCGCATGCAGTGGGAGGTTGGCAGCCAGGCCCCATCGGAAGGTGAAATGTTCAAATCGAATCCAGAGAGCATAGTGGGGCCCTACCTTCTGCAAAGACGAGGCCATGGCGAAGAGCACGGGCGCCCAGCGGGCCGGCACCCCGGTGTGGCTGACTGGAACTCGCGACAGGGAATAGTGGCTTCTGCTGCTCAAGTAGCGCAGTCTGGCGGCCAAGCAGGCCAGCCTGTGCTGCATGTGAGGAGGCTTTGAAGTTTCACTAGGACACAGCGATTTTACACATGACATCAAATTCACAATTGTGCAATGCATATGTCCATCAGAACAATGCATGAACAGGATGTGGACCTTGCGGTACGTATGCGGTGCAGACGTTCCCAAGCACCACGCAAGGATTCGGGGTCGGCCACACTGACTTTCGCAGTCGATTGTAACGCTTTTATCAGATCCGAAGCCCAGTCAATTCTCGGCGCTTCAGTTTGACCCGTCCATCACCTGCCAACACCTCACAATGTCTGGCCTTGGCGCCTCCTTGCGGTTCGACCCTGCCTCCTACTCCAAATCCAGGCGCCCCAGCAGGAGCTCCGTGTCAGCTCCCAGCGGTGGCGGTTCCGCCGCAGCGCAGCAGCAGCAGTCTCTCGGTGAGGTAGCAGCCTGGCAGGCAGAATACGAGCGGGTCAAGGACAAGCTGGTCATCGCGGTTGCCTCTGATGCCGGGGCGGCAATGACTGGCGCCCGCAGCTGGAGCGCGCCCTTGCAAGCCTTGGCAGCCTTCAAGCCGCTGCGCCGACGGCGCACCAGGAGCTGCAGGCTGAGGGCACCCGGCTGGCAGCCAGCGCCGGAGCCCTTGCCAGCGCCCAGAAAGCCACGCAGGGCCAGCTGAAGGGCCCCCTCAAGGAGCACAAGTCTGCCCTGGCGACGGTAGAGGCCCTGAGGAGCGAGCGGGCGGCGCGGCAGGAGTATGTGGGCACGCTCGAGCAGGAGCTGCACCTGCTCAACCAGGTGGGTGCAGCGGGTGCTTGCAGCGGGCTGGCTGGCCAAACAGACCGCCCGCACCAGGGGGCGCCCACCACGCGTTCCCCAAACCACAAAGCTGATGGGTTTGAGAGGAGCGGTGCTGCATGCCACGCCGGCGCAGGAGCTGGAGGAGCGGCAGCGCGACATGGCGGAGCAGGGCAGCAGCATGAGCGACCGCCGCCCGGTGGAGCGCCTGGCGGCGGCCTGCGCCCAGCTGCACGCCGAGCTGCGCCAGATGGACGTGCGCACGGGCGTGCTGCAGGCCATGCTGCTGCGACAGTCCACCGCCACAGGCTGACCTCCTAGGTGCCTGACCGCCCTTCCCTGAGGCCTGGACTGCCCATGAGCTGAGAGTGTTAAACGTCGGGAGCGCAAGCAAAGGAAGCAGAGAGGTTGCCAGGAGCGCAGGGCCACCAGAGGCGCCTGTGAGGTGGGTGCAGGGCAGGGGGTGCGAGGCAGGGCTGGGCGGCCCGCCGGCAGCACCCCCAGGCTGTGCCCAAGAATCCGAGGAAAGGAGAAAGGAGGGAGGGAGTCAAAACTCAGGTCATGTCATTTGCTAGGGTGCACCCGGGACAGTATTCGTTTCCAGCCCCCATGCTGTGCGGGGGCGGGGGAGTGCGGCTTCCCGGCGCTGAGCGGCAGGGGCGTGAGCGGCGCCCGGCCATCATGCAATGGCAGCGGGGTGCCGCCACCCCTGCTGGCTCCTGGCGCCCAAGCGGCGCGTGCAGAATCAAACGGGAAAGGAGGTGCGAGCGAAAAGGGGGAGCAGCAGGCGGCACGGCGGGGGCATTGCTGCCCTGGCCGCCGCGCCTCTTGCCAAAAACGCTGAAGATGGGAGCCGACAGGGAAGAGTCTGGGGCGCGGGGCTGTGCAGCCAGCGAAAGCAAGCGGGGGGCCCTGACTTGCTGGGAGGCCTGCCAGACGGTAGAACCTAAATGCGGGCCTACTGCTAAGGGGGCAGGGAGGGACAGGGCGGCTGCCTGGCATGTGGATCAGTTCAAGACGGAAGGAATGGTTCTGTCACAGAGGGGGAGAGGGGTTGGGCAGGCTAGGACAAGGGTAAATGTTGGCTGCTGTCGCTTGGACGAAAGCTCAGGGCTCTAGCTGTGCTGGCTGGTCAGGTCTAGCTGGCAGACGGCGGCGGAACCAGCACGGCCGCCGCCTGCGAGGGTATCTGCGGGCGCGCGGCGGCCGAAGCCGCCGCCGCAGCTGCGCCTGGGGGGGCATGGCGGGTATGCTGCCGTTCGACAGCTGCGCCATGGCGGGTATGCTGCCACTTGACAGCTGCGCCATGGCAGGTACGCTGCCGTTTGACAGCTGCGGCTGCGGCAGCGCTGGGGGCGGCATGCCGGCGATGCCCGCCGTGGGGGCTGGCCCCTGCGGCAGCGCGCAGCCGCCGCACAGGCTGGCCATGCTCTTGACGGATGCCATGGGCACGCCGCGGGTGGAGCGCGAGGCACCCAGCCCCCTCCAGCAGGTTGAGGGAGCGCAGCTCCACCGCCTTCATGGCGTCGGCAGCCTGCCGCCGCAGAGCCTCCTTGTCTGCGGGGGGGGCCTGGCTGTCAAGCAGCCGGCGGTGGCACAGCAGCGGCAGCAGCAGCAGGGGAGAGCAGGGGGAGACAGCTGCCGTCATGGGCTGCTGGCTGCGGCTCTCACCCTTGACAAGGGGGCGCTTGCCGTTGGCGGCATCGGCGGGGGCGCGGGTCGGCGACAGCGACCCCTCACGCTCCCGGCAGGGCGAGGCGTCCCGCGAAGGCAGCTTGCTGGGCGGCGCCGACAGCGCGTGCGCACCGACGCGCGCCAGCGCGGGAGGCGCCGCCGCCGGCGCCAGCGCCGCCGCCGCCACCACCGCGCTCGACTGCAGATCCAGCCGCTGCATGGCCTCCACGGCGGCCGCCGGCACGACGAGGGGCGCGGGGGCAGCGCCGCCGCTGCAGCGCGGAGACACGGTGCTGCTGTGGGCGGAGGAGGGGGAGGCCAGCGCCTGGCTGTGCTCCGCCAGGGCCAGCGCCGCCGCCAGGCCGCCGCCAACCATGGGCGCGGAGGCAGGGGCACCCGCGGGCAGCCCGCCGCTGAGGCTGGGCCGGGCGGGGCGGGCGCCCGACATCGTGGCCAGGCTGGCCTCGGAGCGCGGGCGCATCAGGCCGGCGGCCAGCTCCGCTGGCAGCGCCGCTGACTCGAGCGAGCCGCCGCTGACGCTGCCGACCAGCGGGCGCCCGGCGGCGGCGTGCGGCAGCGGCGGCAGGGCGGCCACGGCGGCTGCCGCCATGGCAGCTTCCAGGCCCTGCCCCGACGCCAGGCGCTGGTACTCTGCCAGGTTGAGGTACACCTGGCTCAGCGGCACCCGCTTCTCAGCGGGGGCGCCGCCGGCGACAGCACGCCCGAGCCGGGGGACAGCGCGCCGCTGTCGCCGCCCAGGGCGAGGCCAGAGGCTCACGGCCTGGGGGAGCGGGGGGGGGGGTTGCGGCCGAAGGCGCAGGCACAGGTCGGAGGCCGAGGGGCGGGGCGCAGCGGAAGCAGCAACCCAGCAGAGCACAGCAACGGCCAGGCGGCGCAAGAGGTTCCCCCCGCCCCTTCCCGGCCCCCCCGGCCCCCCACACCTGGCGGCAGGGAGCTGGTGCGGGAGAGCAGCGACACTGCGTCCATGGAGGAGCTGCGCAGCACGCGCTGGGAGGGGAGGGGTACTCGCCCGGGCGGCGGCGCTGCCGTTGGCGGCACCGTTGGCGCCGTTGGCGGCGCCGCCCGACAGCGGAGACGGCGGGCGCCCCCGCACCTCGGCCGTGCCGGGATGCAGCGGGGGCGGGCGGGGCGGCGGCGAGGTGCGTGCCAGGCTGGGGGCTTGGGGCTGCGCTGCCGGCGGTTGGGCGCCGGGCTCCGAGGAGCAAGCCACAGAGCAGGGGAGGGAGGAGGTGGATGAGCAGGAGACGAGGGAGGAGCCGCTGCTGCCGCGGTGAAGCGCTGCGGGCTGCGCGGCGGCGTGCCCCTCCATCGACGCGCGCCCGAGGGCTGCCCCTCCGACGGCGGCCGCGAGGGCGCCCCGACGGCGGCCCCGACAGCGGCACGCCCGGCGGCAGCGCAGACGCCGCGCCGGCGCCCGTCGCCATCCGAGGCGCGCGGGCTGCACGGGCGAGGGCGGCGGCGGCGCGCACGTCTGCTCGCTGAAGCGGCCCAGCTGTCGGGAGGAGGTTGCGCCGTTGGGCTGCAGCAGGTCGCGCGGCACGCCGCTGTGCGCCTGCTCCAGCGCGTTGGTGGTCAGGCTGTGCTCCAGCACCCGCGCAGCCTTGACCAGCGACTGGGAGGCGTGCTCGTCCACCTGGACTCGGGGGCGGATGAACACACCCACATACAAGCGGGAGGCACACCGTCTGGCGGCAGGCTGCATGGCTGCAAGGCGTGAAGGCCAGCAGGCCCTGCTCCGCCCCCACACCACACGCGCGCCCCCACCTGCGGCTGCGTGGACAGGCGCTCAAGCTCGTCCTTGATGGCGGTGGAGATGACGGCGGCGTCCTCGGGGTCAGCTCCAGGTCCGCCACCATCTCGCCCGCCACGTCAGCAGCGGTGTCCACCGCCAGGTCAAACTCAAACTCCACGGTGCGCGCGCAGCCTGTTCGGGGGCAGCGGGGGAGGGGGTGGGGCGGGGGCGGGATGAGGGGTGGGAAACAGGTTGCAGTGCAGGGTCGGCTGGGGGCAGGGCAAGGCCTCGGGGGCACAAGGCAGCGCAGCACAGCGGGCAGGCACGCGGAGGAGCAGGGCGGGGCAGGCTGGCTCACCCGTGGGCTCGCAGATGCGCAGGCGCAGCTGCACGCGCTTGCCGACCTCCAGCCAGTCGCCCCGCACGGTGAAGCGGCGCTCGGTGGCGTCGCAGCGGCAGCCCTCGCTGCCGGAGGGCGAGCCGGGCTTGGGGGAGGCGTCGCCGCGAGGGGACCCCGCCTGGAGGCCTGGTGGGAGCGCGGCGCGCCCGTGGGGCTGGCCGCGCCGCTGCTGCCCCCTCCTCCTCCTCCGCAATGTTCTCCAGGGCCGCCACCGCCGCCAGCTCCGACGCGTTGCTGCGCTGGCTGCGCACGCTGCCGGCGTCGCTGTGCGCGCGCTCGCTGTGCGCGTCGGCAGACACGGTTCGGGAGAGGGGGTGAGGGCCGGGGCCACCACCGAGCCTGCCGAGGGGGCCCCTTGCAGCACCGGCGCTGCCGACGCTGCGGGAGGCAGGTGCCCCCGAGGCGGAGGCGGCCACCAGGTCGGCGAGGGAGGAGGCGGTGCGGGAGACGGCGGCCGAGGCGGCGAGGGAGCCGTAGTCGGAGGCGGAGTCGGCGCCGCCGCCCGCCGCCGCCAGCGCGGCGTCGCTGCGGCTGCTCAGCAGCTTGTCCTTGCGGATGGAGTCGAAGTAGGGGTGCTTGAGGAGCTGGCGGGCGCGGGGCGGGACTCGCGCGGGCTGATGCACAGGTTGACAAACTCGGCCAGCTCGTGGTTGGCAACCTTCTGCAGGGCCGCGGGCGCACACCCTGCGCGGCAGCAAAGCGAGCGGGGTTGCTCTTGTTTGAAGGGGAACCAACACACAGAGCAGAGCAGGGCAGGGCAGGGAGAGGAGCGCCCCAGCGAGGCGCCCCTCAGCTCAACCCCTCTAGCCCCGCACTCACCAGCGACACCTTGCGGTAGATCTGCGCCGCGTTCTTGCACTCCGAGTAGGGGTACTCCATGGTCGACAGCTCCAGCAGGCACATGCCAAAGCTGTGTGTGTGTGGGGGTGTGAAGGAGGGTGTGAGGGCCGCATCTGCCAGCCATCAAGCTCACGCCCCCATGGCATCACCCCCTGGTGGGCCCAGCCCTGCTGGCGCCCTGCTGGATCCCCCCGCCCCACACCCACCCACCCACCCACCCACCCACCCACACCCACACCCACCCACCCTGCACCCACCTGTACACGTCCACCCTGTCGTCGTACTCCTCCTCGTACAGCTCGGGCGCCATGAACTCGGGGTGCCCAGCACCGACTGGGGGCGGTGCGGGAGCGCAGCATGGTGGCCAGGCCCAGGTCCCCGATCTTGACCACGCCGTCGGAGCCGTTGATGAAGATGTTGTCGCACTTGAGGTCGCGGTGGATGATGGGGGGGGGTGGCCGTGCAGGTAGACCAGGCCGCACAGGATCTGCCAGGCCCAGCGCTTGAGCACCTCGTCGTCAATGTGCTTGTGGCGCTTGCGGTACCTGGGGCAGCAGGAGCAGCCGCATGCATGTGGGTCAAGCAGCCAGCAGGCCAAAAGCACCGGAAAAAAAAAACCAGCGGAGCAGGCCCCGGGGGAGGGGGGCAGCGGCAGTAAGCGGGCGCGAAGCGCGCGTCCCAGGGCGGTCCTGTGCCCTCATCCACAGCTGGCGCTTGATGCAGGAGGCGGCCCCTCCCCCCGCCGCTGCAGCCGCTCACTGTCGCAGGGTGCCGCTGGTGAAGAGCTCGGTGATGAAGTTGACGGTGAAGGTGCGGGGTCGTACCACGAGTCGTAGAAGCTCATGATGTTCTTGTGCTTCAGCGCCTTGAGCACCCGGATCTCGGCAAACAGCCGGTCCCGCTCCTCCTTGTTCTCCGCGTCCTTGGTGCTCATCAGCTCGCTCACGCGCACCTGGTTCCATGCCACCTCCGTGCCTGCGCCGTGGAGCGGCAAGGGGGAGCGTGAATGCCACAGCGCAGAGCAGGGCCGTGCACGCTGGCGCGGCCTTGGCGGCTGCCAGCGGGCGCCGCGATCCGGCAAATCTGGCCAGCAGCCGGAGCGGAACGCACCCTCTTGTGTGTCAAACGCCTTGTACACCACCTTGAAGGCGCCACGCCCAAGGACCTGGTCAAACTGCAGCAGCGGGAGGGCAAAAGGCCGGGTGCCGCAGTGGGCCACAGCTGAGTCAGCGCCGCAACGGCGGCTGGGCGGCTGACAGCAGCCGCAGCAAGGCTGCACAACAGCTCAGGAGGGTTGGGGGCGCAGCGGGCCGCATCACGCCCTGCCTGAGCGGCTGATCACGGCCCGAACTGGTGGCTGGGGGTCGCATGCACCCAGGGCAGCGCTGCGGGGACCCGGCCCCCAAAACTTCCGAGCCGGCTGCGTGGCGAGGGCCCTATACCCCACCCAGGGACCTCACTCACCCGCCCAAAGCGCTGGCTGGGGTCGGTCTCCGCAAAGTGAAAGCCTTCCTCGTCGGGCGGCTCCACCGCCTCCGCGCTCGCTGCGTTGTCTGTTGTCATGGCTGTCCAAAGACGGCCCCACTGACCCCTATGGTCGCCCGAGGACGGCTGCTAGCGCAGAAGTGGGCAGGCAGCTGCCATTGGCCTCCACTCGCTTGGCCTCACGGCTCGCTGAGGGCCTTTGGACCCTCTAGTACTATCAATGAGGTTAGAGAGGGGCCAGGAAAGGCTACAGAACTTGCGTGGTTTGAAAGGCGAGGTCTATGCCTGAGTCGCACTGCCCGCAGGTTGCAGCAGGTGCACTGCCCGGCTGAAGGGAGGCGCAAAGCCTCAAAGGCCGGCGAGAGGGGTTATCTATAGCCGCACCCTCGCTGTCGGACGTGAAATCAGCCGCCACTACAGGAAGAAGGGCACTGCCACGCAAGCAAAAGCACCCTGCTTTTACTCATCGGGGGATGAGGCCGCCAGCACGTTGCACCTCATTGCGTCTGTATTGAAGTCAAGGTCAAGCGCGGCTGCGTCTCGCCCGGCTGCGTCGGCTGCCAACCCCACCTGAAGCCGCGGCTTGCGGCAGCAGGCGGGCCCAGCAGCCACAGCATCGCCTGGTCGACTTCCAGGCCATCACTCCCCGAGGCACATGTCAGTCCTGGGGGCATTGGCGGCAGCGCTAGTCCGGGGCGGCGAGTGCCTCGCACCGGCTTCACCCGCCTTACTACCAAGCAGGGGCCCCGCGGCTACTACAAGGGGAAGGGAGCGGCAGCGACTGGCAAGCACACCAGCAAGGGTGCGTCGGAATGGCGGGGTGTGGAATGGGCAGGGTGCGGGAGGGGGGGGGGCCAGCCACGTCTGGCAGGAGCGCCGTTGCCTTTGTAGCCCTGGTCAAGGGCCCCGACATGGTGCCATAGCGGCTGCCTACCCCATCTCTTTGTTTTGTCAACAGGAGGGTACACGCAACTGGAATTTAAGCAGCCCGAGTACGTTGTGCCCGACCTGTCTGGCTTCGCGGTGAGTCGCCTGCAGCAGGGGGCTGCCGCCAACACGCATGCCGTCAGTTGAGGAGGCCGCTGACTGTGCCTGTGCTGCTGCTGCGTGCAGCTGAAGCCGTATATTGTCACAGAAGGCTTGAAGCCCAAGCCCAAGACGGCTTAGGCGGCGCCATGACCGACCAGCTGCCAGCGCTGGCGATCTGCCGCTGATCGACTCCGCTTGCTGCCTGCTCACGCACCCCCCCTTGACTTTCTCCCAGCTCCGGCACCTGCTGACGCTCTTGCTCGACCCTGTCTGTTGTGTGATACCGACAAAAGCTGCGGCAGTTGCTACACGCCAGCAAGGCTGGCAAGGCGCAAAGGGTGGAGTTGGAAGTTGCAGGAGTGCGGGGTGGCAATCGCTCGGCGCTCACAGGCGGTCGGGCACCAGGATTTTGATGGGGCAGAGGTAGGCGTTGTTGTCGAACTTGGCGCCCTGGTTGGCCAGCAGGCTCAACGCGGCCCCAAAGTCCTCCTCGTAGCTGGTGCGCGTCACTGTCTTGCGGCTCGTGTCGTACGTGCGCTTCCAGTCGGCGTACTTGGGGCTGAAAGCGGCCATGGCCTCCTCAGTGGCACCCGGGTCGGCCTGACAGGCGGGCCACAACAGGAACTGCGGAGGGGCGGGCCGTGTGCGTATAGGGCGGGGGATTGGCGGGCAGGCGGGCAGGCTGGGGCAAGGCTCTTGGGGGCGGCATGCCGAGGGCTGGAGCCATGCACACGGCGGGCTGCATGCTGAGAGCTGGAACGCAATCCACAACAGCAGCGCACAGCCCAGCCGATGCATGTCCCGCGGCGCAGCCCGGCATGCAGCCACCTGCTGGCGCTCCCAGAAGGGCGGCTTCTTGGCAAAGGGGCCGTCGCCGGTCTGGTCGGGTCGGGCGCCCAGCCTGGTGAAGAAGGCCTGCACCTCCTCCAGCGGCGCGTCGAGGGGGCACGCGCCCGCAAGCGAGGGCTGCGCGGCGTCGATGCGCCCCAGGCGCACCGAGATGGGGCTGCCAAAGTTGGACAGCAGCTTGCCCTTCTCGGGGCTGGAAGCCTTGCTGGCCTTGTCCTGGCGCCATGCCTCCTCCACCACCACCTGCGCCCTCGGGGGCAGGTGCGGGTGTGGGTGGGGTGGGCAGAAGGTTGGGCGCAGCCGGGGGTTGAAGAGGGCGAGAAAAGTTTTGCAGCTTGGTTAAGAAATCGAAGGCCTGGTCCAGGAGGCTTCTTCTGGGCAGCAGGGCTGCTGGCAGTGGCGGGGATACGCCGGCTCACGGGCTGGAGCGGCCAGGCACCGCCAGCGCTGCTTGACCGGGTGATGCGCTTGCAGGGTGCCCACCTTGGCTGCCAGCACAATTGTGTCGGCCCAGCTGAGGGGGCCTGCCCCTCCTGCCGCCCGCGCGTCGATGGCCTCCTTGGCGTCCCGCAGCCGGCCCACCAGTGGCTTCAGGTCCCGGTTCTCAGGGCGGTCCAGCTCCTCGCTGCGTGGGGGCCAGGAACAGCCGGCAGGCGGGGCCAGAAGTGAGGACGGGAGGGTGGAGGCCGCGCTCACAGCCGCCATCCAGCCAGGCAGGCAGACCTGAGAGCACAGGCGCGCAGGCGCACGCTCGCAGCAACACCCCGGCGCAGGACGCAGCAGGCAGCAAAGGCGCGCCCCTGCCGGGCGGGTGGCGCAGGAGGGCAGCAGCGCTGGGTGGGCGGGGGCCAGCCCTCACGTGAGCACAATGGATCCGTCGGCGCCGCCGGTCTTGGTGGCAGCATCGTAGGTGCCCGCATCAGCCAGCAGCAGGCGCATGCAGCCAGCAATGTCGGCAGGGGTCAGCACCTTCTTCAGCTCCCCCTCTGCACGTTTCTGCAGTAGGAGGGGTCAGGTACACAGCAAGGCGGTTGGCCAGGCAGGCAGGCAGGCAGGCAGGCAGGCAAGGGCACATGGCAAGCGAGCATCCTGCGGCAAGCTGTCTTGTAAGGCATGCATCCATGCCTTAGGTGCCTCACAATGAGTTCGTTTAGGACATCGCGCTTCTGCAGCGAGCTGAGAGAGCTGGCAGGCAGGATCTGGATGGCCGCATCAGCAGGCGCCGCGCCCAGCAGGGGGCCGCCGCAGAGCCTGCAAGTAGCAGTAGTGAGAGCCATTATGTGGTGTCCAGTGGGGCAGCAGCACATCTGCCCACCGGCACCCGCGAAGATCAGCCAGCATCACGCCTGCAAACAAGTTGCGCTCACCCGCAAGCCCCAAGAGCACTGCGCGGCGAACGGCAGCGGGAGAGTCCTGCTGTCTGCCGTGGCCAGCAGAGCACACGAGCTGCATGCGTTGAATGCGGAGCTTGCGGGCTTTCTGAGCAGAAGTTGTTGCTCTGAAGGTTGCAGGCTGCCGGGTAGCAGCCACCATCGTGCCTGCCATGGGGAAGAGGAACCTGAGCTCTCGAGACTGCAACAGATTATTGCTGCGATGAAGTCAATCGATCGGGGCAATCGGGAGGCCGCGATGCGTGGATGGCGGGTTCAGCTGGCAGAGGGTGAGGTGGCGGATCATGGGGAGGCGCGCTACGGCTGGTGCCTTGAAGAGCTGGGATGCCCAGAACTAGCATGACTTGGTGTTTGTGGCGAAAAGCAGCGCTGTGTGGTGCCTGGTTGGCCTCCAAAGAGGTGCCACCCATCAGCTGCTTGACATACACCAGCCGGGGGTGGAACTGGAAGCCACCAACTCCGCCTTTGGTTTGCACTCATAACTGTATACGTTGGGGCTGCACGAGGCAAATTACCCTTTCAAACTCTCTTGGCTGCCTGCTTGTAGCAGCAGTCAGCCTGCACAGCTCCATAGCACCGGCAACGCTGCCGCCCGGCGGTTTCGGTCCTCAATCACAAAGCACAGCGGTCCTTCCACTCACAAGCACTAACAGTTGAGCCAACCACGGACCACTTCCTGCACCACCATGCTGCAAGAGACAGAAGCCAGAATGCATCATTTCGAACACAGCTTCGTGACTGCCATGTCGTGGCGGCGCACCTGGGGCGGATGTGGCCCCCTGTCCCCAGACAGTCGGCTTCTCCCAGCATGTTCTGCAACGCCATGCGCATGATTTGCATATGGGTTCACAAACAGCAGCCTTTGCAGCTTGAGGCACTTTTGGCGGACGTGCCCGGGGCACTGACGCTTTACATTAGAACTTGACACCCTTCTCATCGTTCTTAGTTCTTGAGAGGCTTTGAGCACCATTCATGTCTGGCCATGTGAGGACCCTTCACATTGTCACGACGTCGTAAGGTTGATGTTAGGCGAACGAAAGACGTGCAGGGTGCACTCTGTTGTGCTCCAACAATCCATACATAGCCTTCGCCGCTGCCCTTCCTTCTCCAACGCATGGTTTGAGCGCACAAAGCGCCCGCCAGCCGCGACACTCACAGGCCCTTCTCCGCGGCAGTCAGTCCCTCTCAATACGCTCGTTACTGCGTGTCGAGCACGCCCGCAGCGCAGAACGGCAACCGCGGTAAGCCCCGCCCCAGGCAGGCGCATAGCCGTAGCGCTGCCAAGGCCATGAGCGGGCAGACACGGCGTAAGGTGAGCCAGATAGCCTGCAAGGAGCTTTTGCGGCCCCTGCTGGCGGCAACCTGCTGCAGGCCAGCACCCCCTGCCCTGGTACTGTGAGGCCCACCTGGTTCTCCGCAAGCCTGCAGCCGCCGCATTTTTGGGCCCCAGTCCTGCTGCCTCTTGGCTGCCCTACGTCGCAGGTTTGCAAGTCAGGCAGGCTGGCTTGCACTGTCACTCTCCCGAGGTTCTGGCGCTGCAGGTGGGTTTGCGCGCCAGCTGAGCTGCCCACGTTCGCAACGTGGCTGGCACGGGTCCTTTGGCCAGCCGCGCTCAGTGCCCGCACCTGCTCCCTGACCTGCAGCACCTCCCCATCGAGCTGGCCGCGGCAGAGGTGGGCGTCTGCGTCACCACATTCAAGGCAAGCGGGGGGCCGACGCACATCTGCGCTCCTTGCATGCACGCTCCTCCGCGTTTCCGTTGCAAAGTGGCCAGCAAGTGCCCTGGTTCACTTCGTGGACGCCTCCCTCTCAAGTGCCACTCTGCTCCTGCCCACGTGCAGAAGGTGTGCCGCAAGTTGGGCATCATGCGGTGGCCCTTCCGCAGCGGCGCTCCCAAAGGCAGCTGTTCCAGCGGGCACCTGCCGCCACTGATGCCCGCTCAGCTCCCCTCGCAGCCCTTCCAGCTGACGCAGCCGCCGCCGCCGCTGCCGCCCCCAGCCAATCGGCGCTGACTGCCGCGGCGGCGGGCAGCCCCACGCACGCACACACGCTGGCGCAGGTCAGCGGCACCCTCAGCGGCAGCTCTTGCGCCAGCGACTTTGCCCGCGCGCCCCCCGCGCTGGTGCAGCCCCCTGGCGCCGCCGACGGCTCGCAGCAGCTGGGCCAGCTGTTGCAGGCACTGGTGGGCCCGGCTGCCTACGGCGGCGGCCCCCTCGCCCCTAGCCTGCACCGGCTGGCTGGGGAGCACCTGCTGCAGCAGGCAGCGGCGGCGGCGCGCAGCAGCAGCAGCAGGCGACCATAGCCGAGCTTGTGCGGCGCATCAGCGACCAGGCAGCGGGGCCTGGAGCGCCCCCTAGCAGCTTTACCCGCCTGCTGCCGCCGCCCGTGTCCACCGCCGCCCCCGAGCCTGCGGCGCAGCTGCTGCAGCTGCTACAGGGTGGCGCGTGTGCCGCGCTGGGCGCAGCCGCCCAGCCCGCCCCGCAGGCCGCGGGCTTGGACGCAGCAGGTGTGCTGCAGCAGTTGGCAGCCCTGAACCAGCCACAGCTGCTGGGGCCTCCAGCCGGTGCGCCCGTGGCACAGGCCCAGGGGCAGGTGCTGCTGGCCCAGCTGGCCCAGCTGGCGGCAGCAGCGCCACAGCCGGGTCGGGGGCCCGCGCCCGCAGCACCACCCCTTCAGCAGGTGCAAGCTAGGGCGCTGCCCTGCCCCTTCACGGTGAAGGAGGAAGGAGGCGGCAAGGGGGCGGCGCAGCTGCTGGCTGCCATCATGGGCACTCTGGTCACTGCCCCATGATGGAGCCTGCCAGCACCGCTTTCAACGGTCGCTGCCACCCCCTGCATCTTCCCTGGCTTCCTGCTGCATGCATAAACAACACATGGCTGGCACTCATTGCCTTTTCAGCGCTGCCAACACTCTTTACGCGCCAATGAATTTGTGGCCAGCGGCCTGCCTTCTCTGCCTCGCCCTCTCATCGATGTACTCCCATTTCATCACGCACACCTGAATCCCTGGACACACTCAAACACGCCATCCCTGCGCGCCCGGCTGGCAAACTGTCAACCATCACCCCCTCGCGGCGGCCCCGCCTGCGCCTGCTGTCACCTCGCTGCGCCCATGCTCTTGGCATGCAGCCTCCACCCCTTCGTCCCCCATGTATGCGCTGTTGAAGTTGACACACTGCCCCCTACTGCTTTCGAGCTTCTTTTGGTCTACAGCGGGCAGAGTCACCCTGTCTCCCCCGCTAACCCCCTTTGGCGCTCCCCTTACTCCGATCATGTCGCCGTCTTCCTTGGTTTGGGGCCGTGGTTTGGAACATGTAGACGCGTCGGCGGGACGCTCTTGCACCACCCCACCAACGCCTCCTTGACCTGTCGCCAGTCGCTGGCTCCGCTTTCTGGCCAGAGCCCCCCCCATGTGGCACTTGTCCTGCTCCTTGCGCCAAACCCATGCGCTGCACCGCCGCATGCCCGTGAGCGCCTGCTCCTTCCAGCCCTGCACCCGTGCCCGGGCCCTCCTCCCGTGCCTGCTGGCACACACCGCCCGCCAGGCACCCCCTCCTTGGCGCTTGCCACAGCCTGGAGGGCACGCCCTCCGCACGTGCCGCCTCACTCCGCGCACCCTGCCTGCGCCCTGTAACCGATGCCTCTGGCACGCCGCCCGCGGCGGGTGGCGAGGTGCAGCAGTTGCAAGGCTGGGGGCGGCGGCGCGCCGTCAGGCAAAGTGGATGCCCGCCTGGTTGAAGGCGGCCAGCAGGGCCAGCAGGTCGTCCTGGCTCATCTTGGCGGCACGCCTGTCCGCGTAGCCCCCCTGCAGCACCTCCAGCACCTGCTCCTTGAACCCCTCGCTGGCCTTGCCCCGCCGCCGCCGCTGCGCCCGCCGCCGCCGCCGCCGCTGCCCCCTCGCCCAGCCCGTCCTCCTCCATGTCCTCGTCGCTGTCGCCGCCGCCGCCGCCCGCCTCCTGCCGCGCCTCTGCATCCACCGCCAGCGCGTTGACGGCGGCCACGAGGTCGACCTGGCCGCCGTCTGCCGCGCGGTGCAGCGCCGCCGCCACCGCGTGGTTCTGCTCCAGCAGGGCCAGCGTGGAGCCCTGGCGGAAGATGGCGCCCAGCGTCTTGTTCTTTCTGCACGCCAGCAGCGGGCGGCGGGCACAGGCCAGCACAGGTGGACGGGGGAGGGGGAGAGGTGGCGGGGATGCGCCGCGTGCCGGGGAGCCACGGGGTGCAGGTGCATGCATGGCGAGTCGCCTGTCGACAGAGCAGCCCTCGCCACGGTGGGGCCCAACCCCTCCTTTCCCCGCCCCGGCCCCTCCTCCCCCTTCCAGCCCGCACCTGCTGAAGCAGAGGCGCACGAGTCCGTCCCACTCCAGCAGGTTGATGGGGGCGGCGGGTTGCGCGGCTCGATGCGCACCACGCTGCTGTCAACCTTGGGCGGCGGGCGGAAGTTGTTCTTGCCCACTTTGAGCAGGTGGTGCACCCTGCGGGCAGGCAGGCCAAGGTGCATGTGGGGGTGAGTGGAGGCGGCGCGGCGGCATGTGTACTGACCGAGTGTGTGTGTCAAGGCAGAAGCCCCAAGTGGACTTTCATGCGGTGGGAAATGGGATTCGGTGGGCTACGGCGGGCATGGTGGACTCTCAAGGGCAACACCAGCAGCGCCGCCGCGTCGCACCGTGACAGCAGCTGCGTGTTGGCGGCGAGGCGCGAGTACATGGGGTCCCCCGGGCGCGCCACCAGCCGCATCGCAAACTCGTGCTGGTACATGATGACGGCGGCGCGGAAGCAGGGCCTGGGGAGCGGTGTGTTTGGTGGTGGGTGGGTTGGGATACAGCCCAAGGGGATGAGCGAGAGAAGGGAGACGGAGAAACGGCGAGCAAGCGGCCACACGGGACAAGCACTCAGCTGTCTACCCATGCCAAGGTGATGACGAGACGAGGGGGTGAGCTGCTCACCAAGCATGGAGCAGGCAGAGCGCTGCCACCCCCCACACCCCAACACACGCCCAAGCACACGCCGCACCTGTGCGCCAGCAGCTTGAATGTGAGGGGGAGGAGATCTGGTAGGGGATGTTGGCCACGCAGATGTCAAAGTAGGGCAGCTGCGCCTTCATCACGTCGCAGTGGATGATCTGCAGCTGGTTCTGGTACGGCGTGCCCTGCGCGGCACAGCGGCGGCCAGACAGGCGTTTGAGGAGCGCCATCGCTGGACCATCTGGATCAACGCACGCGGCAGGCGGCCTGCGGACGACGACGGCGGCTGCTACCAGCGAGTGCCTCTGTTTGGCCCGGCGACCCGCTTCACCTGCACGCGTCGCGTCAGCTCCAGCACCATGCGCGGGTCCAGCTCCACAGCAATCACCTTCTTGGCGCGTTCCAGCAGCTTCATGGTCAGGTTGCCGGTACCTGCAGGCAGCGCGCGCAGCAGCGACAGCCCAGCAGCGCTCAGCAGGCCGGCTGAAGCGGAAAATCCACGCCACCCTCCCTTCCACAAGCGCCACGGGTGTGGAGCAGTTGCGGATGCGCTGGCACGCAGGCCCCAAGTGTGGGGGCAGTCAGGGACCCACCCGGGCCAATCTCCAGCACAACGTCGGTCGACTTGACCCCGCCTTGTCCACAATCGACTGCACCACAACCGGGTTCTTCAATATATGCTGACCCTTGCTTTTGTGGAACTCAATGCCTGCATAGTCGAAACGCAGAGCTTGAGAGGGTGGTGGCCGTGGCGGCAGCAGGCGGCGCATGCCCAGATGCCGCCGCTTCTTGGCACGACAGGCCTGCAGCCCCAACGAGCCTCTTCCTGGTTATCGTAACGATGGATACATTAAAGAGCGAGGTCTAGCGACCCACTGCTTTGCTCACCTGAGAACCCCCCGCCGCCTTTTTCGCCGACTTCTTCGCAACGCCTCCCGCGGCTCGCAAACCAGACATGGTTACTTCTTGCTGCTATAAAACACAGTTGCGAGCTGATGTCGCCGTCACAAACAATTGCACATGTATGCGGAGCAGCCCACGCGTCGATAAGTGGCTGAGAGACTATAAGATCATATACTCGAGATGAATTCACGTTGGCATGCGTTAAAGCCGCAAGGCTGTCTTAGCGGAGGCGCCGCCAAGGTGGCGAAGGCGCCGTCCAGCAACACTTGGGTGCTGCGGAGGCTGCACAGCTGGCATTCTATCGCAATAATCGAGCGTGATCCGCTGTCAAAAGCAGCCCAGTGCAGCTAGCAGCAGCCAAGCATCAGGCTCATCCGATGCTGAGCCTGCGCCGTCGGTGCACCAGTTGGTGCCGAGCTGCCCAGCTTGGCCAGGGCGGAGGGCAATTCAGCCTTCAGACATTGCAAGTATCCACGCCAAATAATCGTCAAAACGCTGCATACAGAACAGCGCTCCGCTTGAAGCGGCCTGCAAATGACGGTGACCTGCCCGCAGGTGGAAGTCTAGCGCTGAGAGCTGGCACCAACGTGGCTTGTCCGCTCCTTTGCACAAGATGAACCTGGATTTTAATAACAACCGTGACCTTTTGACTAAGGGCTGGCAACCACGGCAAGGGCGGTGCCCCTCTCGTTCAGGGTTTCTAAGTTGTATTGCTATCGAGTGATGAGCTTTTCAGAGCTGCTACAGTATAGCTGCACGGACCACAGCCTGCTTTCTGATCAGGGACGACCGGCACCGGCAGGACATTGTACTGCCGGCGCTGGGTCTGTGGTTCTGTTTCAGCTACCGTGCGTCCCTCGCAACCGGCTTTCCTACAACATCAATTCAAACTACTTCACCGAACCCCCGCCACCTTTTGGAATCGCTTGTCCCGCTCGATCTGCCTCTCTTCTGCTTCCGCCTGCAAGCAGCGTGCTATTGGTAATGGCGGAGGCGCCGTTGCCTGCGTTGTTGCCCGAACCGCCGTTGCCAGACGGGGAGGTCGCGGCGCCGCCTCCCCTGCCGGCTGACCCTGCCGCGCCTGCAGCTGGAGAGGCAGGGGCGGCGCAACCACCACTGCCAGAGGCACCATTGGAACCGGGATCAACAGCTGCAGGTGCAGTAGATGGTGGTGAGGCGCCGCCCTTGCCCGCTGATGGGGATGCGTCGGCGTTGGGTGCGCCGCCGCTGCCGGAGGAGGAGGAGGATCCCTTGATTGTGGCGCAGCGGGAGCTTGAGGAGGCAGAGAAGGCCAGGGAGGCGGCAGTCATAGAGATCCCCCTACGATGAAGAGGCGCTCAAGGTATTGTTTGGTGGCAGGGAGGCTGAGTGGCGTTTCCCAGCATGGCAGGCGTGCTGGGAAGGGCTGCACGTTGACCACGCGCTCTATCCCGCTGCGCGCTCAGCATTGCAGCTGTCGCGGTGTTTCCCCCACCTCCCCCCCTCCAGGAGTTTTACACTGACCTCAAGGACGCGGAGCGCGAGGGCGAGGTCAACCGCATCCTGTCCGCCTTCAAGCTCAACCCTTACGAGCAGCTCAACCTGCGCAACGGCGCCAGCGTGGAGGAAGTGCGGCGGCAGTACCGCAAGGTGCGCGGGCGGCGGTCTTCCACCGCACCCACGCCGCCATGGGCACAGGAGCTTGTTGTCACCAGCGTGAGCCTGGTCCCGCCCTGCTGGCTGCCACCCCCCGTCGCAGGTGTCACTCATGGTGCACCCCGACAAGTGCAAGCACGCGCGGGCCAAGGACGCCTTTGAGGTGATTGGCGCGGCGGCCAAGGACCTGCAGGATGAGGAGAAGCGGGCCAAGCTGCAGTTCCTGCTGGACCACGCCAAGGGTGTGTGGGTGTGGGTGTGCAGGATGGGGGGTGGCCCCTCGGGCGCTGCCACTTGCAGGGCTGCAAGGGCGCTGCTGGCATGGCGGGGGCCCGCGTGCACCCGCCGCCGGTTCTGGGGCTGCAGAACCAGCTTTGCCTGCAGGTCTTGCAGGCTGGGATGGCTTCTCGGCATGGTTGGCTTGAGCATGGTGCTAGCCAGCGGTGGCCTGTGTGTCGTGCGCTTGCCGGCACGACGTCATCCCCGGACCGCCTCTGCCTGGCCCCCTGCCTGCCCCGCTCCTTTCCCTGCAGAGGAGGTGATCAAGGATTGGAAGAAGGCGGCCAAGGGCGACGCGGCGGTGCGCCTGGCGTCCATGATGAACGAGGAGGGCAAGCAGGGAGTGGTGGCCGCCTTTGAGCAGGTGGGGCCGCCGGGCGCGTGCGCTGCACCGACCGCGCCTGGTGCGATGTGCACGCGGGGTGCTGAGGCCCCTGTGTTTGCTCACCAGCATGGCACCCACCTCCCTCCCTCCCTGCCCCCGTCTCCCCTTCTCCCCGCAGACCGAAGAGTTCCACGAGCAGTGGAAGGTCAAGGCGCGGGACGTGATGGCCCGCGCCGAGTGGCGCAAGCGCAAGCTCACCAAGCGGGTGAAGCCCTGCTGGCATGCGTGCTCACCGCCTGCTGCACGAGTGTGCGCAGCTGTGCCCATCCTCATGCCCAACGAAACAAGAAACACGCTCGCATTCATGCGCCGGGCCCCTCCCCTGCAGATTGCTGAGGAGGAAGAGCGGGCCAAGGCGGAGTTCAAGGAGGAGAAGGAGGTGGCCAAGGCCAAGGCCAAGAACGAAAAGGCATGGGAGAAGACGCGGGACGAGCGCGTGGGCAGCTGGCGGGACTTTGTGGGCAAGAAAAGCAAGAAGCAGAAGACGGGTGGGTCGGCCGGAGATGGGCGTGGCCAGCCTTCTTTGCACGCAACCTTGGCCACCGATTCCCCCTCCCTCACGAGCTTGGCCCGCTGCGCCCACCTGCCCCACTCTGCCCTCTGCAGTGATGGGCGGCCTGAAGCCCCCAAGCAGAAGGAGAGCGACGCGGAGCGGCGCTACATCCAGCGGCCGGTGGGCGAGCAGTTCCGCCCTCCACCCATGAAGCACGCGGGGCCCAAGCGGGAGGACAAGGATTGGTAGCCGCTGCTGCCTGCCGGCTTCCCCCAGGCACAGCAGCCATGTGCCGCACAGGTCGCTTCCATCTGGATCCATGCTTGCTCTTCACTGCTTTACATCTTACTCCCCACCGCTCTTCTTTTCGCGCTTGCATGTATCGTATTGAACGCATCTGGCATGGCATGTGAAGAACGCAACAATAAGTTACTGAGGAAGGTTCAGCTGAGAGCAGTCACATGAGAACAGAGTGAGGTAGCACGCAAAATAGCGGGTGAGAGCAATATCATGGGAGGAACAAGGGGAAACGAGTGCACAGCGCTGCCGTAAGCAGGCCCACATTAGATGCCTCAACTGATGTTGACATCAGCGGCGCCGCCCCACCTCCAGGCTGCAAGCACTACCGCCGCCCTCGCCCTCCTCGCCGCACTCCACGCCCGCCCACCGCGCCTCCACCAGGGCGCAGTTGAAAGAGGGCTTGCCCAGGCGGCGGCTGACGGTGTTGTGCGCCTCGCACATCCAGCGCGAGAAGTCGGCGCGCGAGGCGACGCGGGCGGCGCCGCGGCCACCACGTGGCGGAAGTGGCTGGCGCACTCGCCGCAGGGGTACATGCGAGTGAGGATGTCCATCTGCGGGGACGCGGGGAGGTGCATAGACCAACCGGATGGCGCAGCTGGCAAGAGCGCGGCAAACCGGTGAACCATTGGGCAGCAGGCAGCAAGCAGGGGTGCTGGGGGCTCCAGCATTGCCACCCGGTCGCTATCCGCCGGCCGCCAACCGCCGCCCAACCGGCTCACCAGGTTGCGGGCATCCCGCTGCTGCTGCCGTGTTGGTTTCTCTGGGTACTGGGCCGCCAGGGTGTGCAGGAATGTCCAGGTGGCACGTCCCACCTCCTCACGCGTCACGCCACCGCCAGGGCCCCCACCCGCCCAGCCTGCTGGCGCCAGCCCGCCCGCCGCTGTGGAGTGACTCAGGCTGGCAACTGGCATTGCTGCTGCTGAGTGTTTCCGCGGCCAAGCCAAGCCGGGAGCTGCTTTGACACGCTGAGGTGCACTTTGGCCAGGTTGCCACCAAACTGCTGCACTGCTGCATGGCATGAGCGGTGGAGCGTTTCTACCGCCCTGTGCCACTGCGCCGCCGCTGCCTGCACGCCACCGGTCTTCGCACGACCTATGCCGAAGTCCTCTGCTGACATTCACAATCGCCTAATGCCTTCGTCGACGACTGTCCTGGGCGCAACGGCTGCAGCCGCTCACGGGCCAGACTTCCAGACGCAAACGCCCCGAGCCGAGGTGCGAGCCGAATCCAGGTTACACTGAGACCAACGCAGGTACCAGAATGCAAGACAGAAATGGTTGAGTAGCACACGACTGCGCTGCCGCCAGCCGCCCCGTGTGCGCAGCGTGACGCCGTGCTCCACTTGCAGGGGGTGCACTGTGTGCGGAGCGCTGCCCAGCTGCCGAGACACCGGCGCCTCAGGGGTGCTCCGGCTCATATTGATAGCTGCCACGCTCGCGCATGAAGGCTTCAGCCTCGGGGTTGAAGGATTCGCGCGGGGAGCGGCGGCCCAGCACGGGCGCGGGCGGTGCCGTACTTGGTGGCGCCGTAGTAGCGCAGCACGTCCTGCGGTTAAACCCAAGATGCGTTGATGCATGGACAGCAGATGCGTGCACAGGTCGCTCGGCAGGCACATTTTCCATCAATGCTGCACGGCCCGCCGGTGCACATCTGTCCGGTGCCGTCGAGCAAGCCAGCGCACCTCTGGGTAGATCCCCTTCTCCTCGGTGGCGCCGTACTTCCCCTTGGCCTTGCAGTAGGAGAGCGGCGTCCAGTCCTTGGGGGTGACCGCGTCCAGGTCAGCGCCGTAATCCACCAGCAGCTTGATGATCTCCACGCCTGGTGGTGGTGGGTGGGGGCGAGGAGGCAGCTCGAGAGAGACAGCTTCCAGGCCACAATGTGCATGCAGGCAGCACGGGCGGGGTGCAGCTGGACGGGCTGGGTGCAGCAGGTGTGCCATGCGCCGCAGCCCGCTCACCCCCGTCAATTCCCCAGAACACCGTCAGGTCGCCCGCGCCGTTCATGTAGTTGGGGTCGGCGCCGGCACGCAGCAACGCCTTGCAGCACTCCAGCCTGCGGCAAAGCCGCGGAGCAGGCCACCCAGGCTCAAAGCAATGCAAGCTGCCAGGCGGGGGGAGCAGAGTGGCACAGCACCTTGCTGGGGGGCCCACCTGCCACGGTGCGCAGCAACCATGAGGGGCGTGTAGCCCTCGGGGCACTTGTAGGCGCGACCAAAGACAAAGTTTACGTCTGCCCCCTCCTCGATCTTCCGGTACACCAGCTTGATGTCGTTCTGTGCAGGGAGTGATCACGGCCCCTCAGTTCCAAGTGCCGCACTGTGCACGACTGTGCGCTTCCCTGGCTGTCAACAAGCAGGCATGCGAGGCCCCTCTATTGTGCCCCCGAACCTTGACTATAGCATTGTACAGCTCCTCCGTCTCGCGAGATGCCTTTACTACGTCGTCGCCCCTCTGCACAGACACCAGGCCGTCATGTGTCAGCAGCAAAAGTCTGACTCTTCAGTCACACCAAGTTTTGCACACATTGCTAGCCTGTGGCCCACAAAGGAGCCCAACAAGGTGGCAAGCCGTCGTGCTAGCGCTGCTGTGCCCTGGGTGCTCAGCAGCAGCGGCGGGCGCCGCACCGCCTCGGGGTCGTAGTCGGGATGGTGCGAGCCCTTGCCATTGTCCCACATCGCCTCATACGCCTCCTCCGCCTCCTTCTGCCGCTTGCGCATGGTCTCCTCCATGTGTGACGTCATCTTTGCAGCCGTGTATCTGTTAACCTCAACGCCACACCTGTGCAGGGATGTGAGCGGGCAACAGCGGCAAGGGGCTTTAAGCCTGCCGCTTCTAGCGATGCTGTGAAGAACGAGGCCGGATTGCAAGGTAGGATGCCCAAAACGCTATGTAGAGCCTTCCTGCGCACTTGCACAAGCGGCCAGGGGCCTGTTGACTAGCGATGTGAAGATGCCGTGGCCACAGCCAAGAGCCCCCAGGGTGTCACAAGCTTGCGAGCGTCTTGAAGGTGCAGCAGCAATCTCCCGCTTGACCTCAAGACGCTGGGCGGCTTCTCGCGTTCCGTCGTGCTCGTTTGTACCGCGCGCACGAAGAGGGGGCTATTAGGCTTCTGTAGCTGCTGGTTGCTTCAATACGGCGATCAAGGAGTTTTAGCCGACTGCAAGGAGTGTAGCACCACGGAACCACTCAAACAGTCCTTGACTGTAGCGCCTGCGCACTTTCACAGGAACTCATCATCAGTATGTATGGTGGCAGTGGAAATGGAATGTTTGGAGGGACCAACGGCAGCCCTATGGTAAGCGCGGTGCCCAGCACAATTGGCGGGAGGCGAGGAGGCCCACCTGCCCATGCTGCTTACACTGATGCCCGCCTCTCCGCAGGAGCAAAGCCTGAAGGAGTTTCTGAGCCGACCAGAGCATGCTGAGATGCTTGAGAAGCAGCAACAGAAAGAGTTCAAACAAGCAATGCAGCTGAAAGAGAAGATGCGCGCGTTGGAGTTCCGCAACAAGGTAAGGCTTTGCATGAGCTGTGCAGTGCAGGTAGGCATCGCTTAAAGTGGGGACGGCCATGCCTTGCCACGCAGGTGCTGGAGTCGGACTACGATGCCCAAAAGAACATTGCTCCCTTTCTGAAAAGCAGGGTTCTGCGCCGCATCGTCCAGGTCAGGCCTGGCAGCCTTCCTTGCATAGTGTAGCATGCTCTCGAAGCGTGGCACAGAAGGTCGTGGGGCTGCCACCCATGGCCACTGCAGACCTTCACCAATGATGAGTCAGGAGACTTTGAGAAGTGGGCCACCAACCCGCGGGTGGTGGGAATGCTGCGGGAGGCCCAACGCCAGCTGGATGAGGGGTGCGCAGGGTAGCGCAGGCTGGGTCTCTCACTGGCCGACGCATGGCCGCGTGCGCGAAGGGTGCATAGCTGTATCACATGTTCATTGCCACTTCACCCGCCCCTCATCCCCCCATCCCCGCCCACCCACCACAGGCGCACTACTGAGGATGAGCTGGAGGAGCTGATGCTGCGCCTGCTGCGTGACCCGCGCTGCGAGGCGCATGAGGAGTTCAAGGCCAAGACCAAGATGGGCGCCCGCCTCGGTACGGACCACCTGGTGGGGGCGCTCAACGAGCACGTGAGTGGCATGAGGGGGAAGGTGGCCTGGTCGGCGGCTCGCCCAGGAACGTTGCGAGGCGGCCTGCCGCTGCGCGCTGGGGTGTGGTGCCTGCACCTTCGACTGGCATGGTGAGCGGCATGGCCTGGCCGTGCGCCCCTCCCCCATCCTGGGGCTCAGCTCACCGAGCGGCGCAAGGGCAACAAGGCGTACCGCGAGGGGGACTACGACGCAGCGCTGAACTTCTACGAGCGAGCCGCCGCGGTGGTGGACTTTGTGCAGGTGGGGGCACATGGCGGGCAGCTGCTGCCAGCCATGTGCAGGAGCTCCAACCTGCAACGCTGTCTGTTTGCACCAACAAGAGCCCGGGGGCGGGCACTGCAGGGATTCAGCCGTGCTGACCAGCAGGAGGTCGACGTCAACCGCGTGGCAGTGTACCTGAACCTGGCGGCAGTACACATGGCGCTGGGGGTGAGCCCCGCTCCATGCAATGCCAGCTGAGGGAGGTAGCGGCTTGCCCCCGCGCACTGGCCAGCATGCGATGGAAGCAGTTGCCGGGTCATCTGCTGACCTGCAAGGCTGTCGAGCTGGGATGCACTGCTCCTGGCATCCCTCCGTCGCAGCACTACGGCATGGCTGCGTCGTACTGCGACAAGGCCCTTGAGCTGGACCCCGGGAGCACCAAGGCGCTGCTGCGGCGCAGCCGGTGCCACACAGCGCGCCACGACTACGAGGCGGCAGCCGCAGACCTGGCCCGCGTGCGCCAGCTGGACCCAACCAGCCTGGAGGCTGCGGAGCAGGCGGCGGCGCTGGAGCGCACGCGCGGCTGACAAGCGCAAGGAGCAGGAGCTGTTTGGGCACATGTTTCCGCAGCGGCAGGCCGCTTGAACCGCTGCTGTCTGCGGTTGCATGGTCACGCTTGCAACCAATGTTGGTGCACTAACTGATTGCATGATGAAAGAAGTCGGGCAGGAGACATCGGTCCAAGGGGTCAGAAGGGCAGCCAGGGATTTGTGGCAGTGCTGCTGGTGGTACAGGAGCGTTGCATGTTGCGGAAGAAACAGCGAGGGGATGTGCGTCAGCGAGCAAGAGGCGGAGCAGCGGGGGAGCAGGTGCAGCATGGAGCAGCGGGAGAGGGCTGGTTGAGGCAGCAGGAGGGCAGCGCGGGCTAGGATATGAGCTGCTGCACTGCCCGCGGCGGCTGGTCGCTGCTGCCCGGGTGTGCCAGCGGGTCCAGCAGGCGGCTGCGCTCCTGCTGCTCCAACAGGTCTGCCGCGGTGGGCGGCCGCAGCGGCGGCACCCACCCCGTGGGCAGCAGACAGTGCAGCGAGACGGCGATGCCGGCGAGGCGGTTGATCCAGGCTGGGGCGGGCTGCCCAGTCAGCGCAGCGCACAGGTCTGAGGAAAAGTGGTTGCAGTTCATCTGCAGCAGGTGGTACCGGTTGCCGCGGTACTGCTGCCCCATCTGCTGCACCACCGCATGCACCTCCGCCGGCGTCAGGTCTGTCTGCCCAAGAGGGATGGCCTCCCGAAAGCTGGCCCCAGGGGCCTCGCGAGGGTTGGTGGCAAACACGCCTGCAGACGTGCAACGAGGAGGGGAGGCGGCGGTAACCGCTTGTTGGGGGCTGAGGGTGGCTTTCAGGCCGTACAAGCAGCTGCTAAGCAAGCGGGCTGTAAGAACACAGCAGCAGAGCGCCTGCGCTCCCACCTGGAGCATCATACTCGTGGCCTGCGAGGCACGCACAGAGACAGACGGGGATCGAGCTGTAAGCAGCTGGGTCAGACATGCTTGCCCCTGCTTCAAGCGCTGCGCCAAGGCAAGCTACAACTTGAACGGGGCCCCACGGCATTAAGGCTGCCGCTCACCGCCAAACGCATACTCGATGCCATACACCTCTACACCCGAGTGATACACGCCGATGCCACACCAGTACGTCCAGTCGTTCTGCAGCAAGGGGCACAGCAGCACATTGCCTGCATGATTTCCCAGAGACAGTGAGCAGCGACCCTGAAAGGCTGACGATGTGGCAGCATGCCAGGGGGCGTGCTAGGGATTGCCAGTTCTGCTGTGGAGCAGAACGCCTGGCGTGCGTGCGGCAGCGGTTGGCGGCAGCACTGCGGAGGCAGGTCGTCCGCGTTGCGGCGTGGCAGTTCGACAGGCTGGCGTTCTTTTCGTTGCTCTCCACCTGCTGCAAGAGATCGTAGACGTTCAAGAACACGGTTGTGCCGCTTCCTCCGTCTCGGCTCAAAGCCTGCGAGCTGCCAACTGCGTGCATTGCTGCGAGCGCTTTTTGAGCAGCTAGGGATGACGTACGGAGGCTTTCAGCAACTGCTCAGGGTGGCTAGCGGCTGTTGGGCGCTGGAACACGTCGTCTGAGACGGCAGCCGCTGGGCAATGCCTCTGCACAGGGCTTACAACGGGCCTGAGCATTAGCAGCTTGGAGATCATCTGGTAGGCGGCTCCATCACTCCTCAAAGCAGGAAGCACGCCAAGTGTACTGCTGGTTTGGGCTTCTGACAGTGGCCGTGGCCTGGCAATGCACCGATTGCTTGTCCCTGCTTCGCAACGACACCAACCTAGTCTTCTGGGCCTTTGTTCCTCTGGCCGCCTGAAGGCGATCACAAGCTTGCTCGACGCCCGGTCTGCGCTTCCTTTCGGCCTGGGAGATTGGTGATCGCCGGAAGGCCGCGGGTGGTCAGCTGGTAGGTGTTGCTAGTGGGGGCGATCACAGCCATGGCAGCGTTGGAGGCGGAGATATTCGGGGACGAGCAGAAGGATGACCTCCCAGAGGAGTTTAAGACCATGTCAGCAGAGGACATCCAGCGCAGGTGTGCCACCCTTGCGGCGGCAGAGTTCCTTCAGCTTGCACCACAGCGCTGGCTTACGGCTTGCCTTGTCGTCTGTTACGTCTTCCTGCGGCTGACTGCTAGAGGGTTTTGACGCTGTGCAGAACACGGCTGCTGGAGAATGAGGTACGGGTGTTGCGCGACGAGTCCAACCGCTTGACGCATGAGAAGGCGGGGCTGACGGAGCGCGTCAAGGAGAACCACGAGAAGATCAAGCTGAACAACCAGCTGCCCTACCTGGTGGCCAACATCGTGGAGGTGCTGGATGTCGACCCGGAGGAGGAGGAGGAGGAGGACGGTGAGTGCTGCCGTAGGCACAACCCCGGGCAACGCAGCCACGGATGCAGGCAGCGCTGGGCTGAGGGCGGGCGGGGCGAGGCAGCGCCGCTTGCGGATGTTGCGCTGCTGCTCCTGAAGCATGCCCACCCGCTTTCGCGACATGGTCGCATGCCTGCTGGCCGCCCATGCCGCCTGCCTGCATGCGTGGCTGCGCGCAGGCGCGGGTGCGTACCAGGACGCCGGCAAGCAGGGCAAGTGCGTGGTGCTCAAGACGTCCACTCGCCAGACCGTGTTCCTGCCGGTGGCGGGGCTGGTGGACCCCGCCAGCCTGAAACCTGGCGACCTTGTGGGGGTGAACAAGGACTCTTATCTCATCCTGGACACGCTGCCCGCCGAGTATGACTCCAGGTGTGTGTGGGTGGTGGGGGTGGCGGGGGTGGCGGGGGAGGCAGAAGGCGGCGTGGATCTGGAAGCGCAAGGTGATGTGCCGCTGACGGAAGGACTGGCAACAGTGCTTGCCTGGGACTTGATCTGCCGTCCAGCGGGCATGCTGTGGCAACACACCTTGGCAGCGTAGGATGCCAGGAGCCGTGCCGTCGCGAGCGCTGTTGGCTTGTCACCACAAGCTGCCGATGCTCGAGCCGTGTAGTGCCCCCTGGGCCCCCTGTTGGCCCGCAGGGTCAAGGCGATGGAGGTGGACGAGAAGCCGACCGAGGACTACAGTGACATTGGGGGCTGGACAAGCAGATCCAGGAGCTGCGGGAGGCCATCGTGCTGCCCATCACCCACAAGGACCGCTTCGTCAAGCTGGGCATCAAGCCGCCCAAGGGCGTGCTGCTGCATGGGCCGCCAGGTGCGCGGGGGGCGGGGTGGTGGTGGGGGCGCTGTTGTCGGGCACGGCGATGCTTTGGGCAGGCGCGCCTTGAAGGGCGCTGCTGCTGCAAGAGGAACATTGATGGGCTGGCTGCGGCGTGGTTCGTTGCCGTGCACCACACGAGTTGTCGATGCTCTTGCAAGATTTCTATCCCCCCCCACACACCCACACACCCACCCACACACACACACACCCGGCGCAGGCACCGGCAAGACGCTGATTGCACGGGCGTGCGCCGCACAGACCAACGCCACCTTCCTCAAGCTGGCGGGCACCAGCCTTGTGCAGATGTTCATCGGCGACGGCGCCAAGATGGTGCGAGACGCGTTTGCGCTGGCCAAGGAGAAGCAGCCGTGCATCATCTTCATCGATGAAATCGACTCCATCGGTGGGCTGCCGCACAAGGGTGGTGGGGGAGGGGGAAGACGAGCTTCCAGAGCCCTGGTTCAAGCCCTTGCACACAGCTTGCCCACTGTGCATTGCTGTGCACACAGCGGCAGGCATGCCATGCGACGCCGCCAACCCTGGCGCCCCCTTGTTGCAGGCACGACGCGTCGCGACAGCGAAATGAGCGGCGATCGCGAGGTGCAGCGCACCATGCTGGAGCTGCTCAACCAGCTGGACGGCTTCTCCTCGGCCGACGAGGTTAAGATCATTGCCGCCACCAACCGCCCCGACATCCTGGACCCAGCGCTCATGCGCTCGGGTGGGTGGGGCGGGGGCAGGGTGCTGCAATGTCCTCAGAGCTTGAAGGGTGAAGGACGGGGAACGGAAGAGGGGATAGGCAGAGAACGTGCAACTTCAGCGGGCAACGGGCGTGGCGCCAGCAGGCAGCCGGCCCCCTGCTCCGCCGCCACGCCAGCTGGCTGCCACCATCCCTGGGGCCCACCCCGCTCTCGCGCAGCGCGCACTGTTGCACCGCGCGCGCATGCTCAACCCCTCCCTCACAACACACAATCGCACAAACGCACGCCCAGCTCCATCCCTGCCCACCTCCCCCACCAGGCCGCCTGGACCGCAAGATTGAGTTCCCGCACCCCAACGAGGAGGCGCGGGCCAAGATCCTGCAGATCCACTCCCGCAAGATGAACGTCTCCCCCGACGTCAACTACGACGAGCTGGCCCGCTCCACCGACGACTTCAACGCCGCGCAGCTCAAGGCGGTGAGCGAGCATGCGGGGCGGCGGCGGCGGGCAGACGGGTCTATGTTTGGGGGCGCCGCGGGCCAGCAGCAGGCGGAGGTAGGGCAGCAGGCACACAGCACTGCATGTGGCGCCGCTGCTCGCTTGGAAGGTGTGAAGTGCAACCTCCAGAGTTTGTCGCGCTCTCACACATGCCCCCTCCCCCTGCAGGTGTGCGTGGAGGCGGGGATGCTGGCGCTGCGGCGGGACGCCACCCAGGTCAACCACGAGGACTTCAACGAGGCCATCACAGAGGTGCAGGCCAAGAAGAAGGCCAACCTAAACTACTATGCCTGACCGCACAGGGGCTGGGTGGCCCGGCTGCCTGCGGGGCACCTGGGCTGGGCGGCCGGGCTTCCGGCGACGGCCCACCCGCCGCCCATCGCCTGCATGTGCGCTGCCTCAATGTTTGAAGCACCGAACCCATGCAACAAGGCGTGTGGGGTTGCGTCAGGTGGCGGGAGGCAAGGTCTGCGCAGAGAAAGGGAGGCCAGGGGGCGAAGCGCTGGCCGCCGCGCTGCGCTGCGCTGATGTACAAACGGGCACTCGTTGAGTTCCGCAATCTTGATGACCGGCTAGCGTGCATCGACATACACACGATTGTGTCCAAGGGAACTTGTTAAAGTTTGTAGTTTTTGTTTCTAGTGTGTATGAATGGCCGCGCCAACGCGATCATATGGCAGCCCTGCCGCGCAGGCAACGCATGCAACTAGCCCCTGCTGCCGTGTTCAATTCAGCCCTCCATCGGCATCACCTGCTAGTTGTGCAGCTGGACAGCGGCGCCGGCCCGGGCGGCGGCGACGGCGCTGCGCGCAGGCAGCTGCCACACCCGCGGCAGCAGCGGAAAGCACTCTGGAGGCGGATGTGTGTGTGCTGGGCGCGGGCATCATCGGCCTGGCCAGCGCGCTGGCGCTGCTGAGGGCGGACCCTCACCTGCGGGTGGCGCTGCTGGACCGGCGGGGCCCATGCGCGGGGCGACGGGGGGCGGGCCAGGGGGTGAGTGAGGGCAGCAAGGCTTGCTGCCGCGCACGCAGGCCTGGTGACCCACTGGAAACCCAAGAAAATGAAGGATTGGTTCGAAATCCGCTCCCTCCCCCTGCCCTGCCTGCCCGCAGTACCTCTGGCTGGCCCACCGCGACGTGGGCTCCCCGCTGTACCGCCTCGCCGCCCGCAGCAAGCAGATGTGGGCCCAGCTGCTGGCGCCCAGCGTGCCTGAGCTGACGCCAGAGGCGCTGGAGTGGCAGGTGGGACTAGCGGCTGGGCTGCTGAAATGCCTAGCGGCTGTACCCTCTCGGCAGAGCGGTTGCTGCATGGGCCTGTCACGTGACGCGCTCCCCCGCCGCCCGCCCTGGCCGCTGCTGGCGCAGCCGCTGGGCAGCATGCTGATTGCCAGCACGCGGCAAGAAAGCGAGCAGCTGGCGGCGCGGCGCGAGCGGCTGGTTGCTGAGGGCCTGGAGCGCGGCTGCTGCCTGCCGACGAGGCGCGGAGGCTGGAGCCGGCGCTGGCGCTGGGCTCACCAGACGCCGCCGCCCTGCTGATGCCCTCAGACCTGCAGATCAGCGGCAGGGCGGCGGCGGCGGCGCTGCAGCGGGCGTGCGAGGCGCACGGGCGCCGCTTCATCCGGCTGTTTGGGGAGGGCGCGGGGCGGCTGGTGGCTGGCGAGTCGGGGCGGGTGGAGGCGGTGGAGACAGAGGCGCGCAGGTGGGTCTGAACAGAGGCGCTTGCGGCTGCCCACGCCGGCATGAGCGCGCCGTCACCCCGCCGCCTGGGCTCGCCCGCTGCTGCAGGGTGCATGCGCCCCGCGGAGTGGTGGTGGCGCTGGGCGCCTGGACCGGCTGCTTCCTGGCGCAGCAGCTGGCCGACGCGCGGTGGGCGGCTGCGGTGCGCCCCGCCGCGGGCTGCTGCTGGAGCTGGCGCGGCCGGGGGCATGCCGCAGCTGTCGCACGGCCTCATGGAGATGGGGTACACCCAGCACTACAGCCCCGCTGGCCGCGACAGCGCCGCCGCTTTCGCGGCATACGGCAGCGCGCTTGCCGAGGGGGAGGCGGCGGAGGGGGAGGGCTCGGAGGCGGGGGCCGGCGGCGACGCCGGCATCACCTTCACTGCCACCACCAGCGCCGCCGGCACCCTGCTGGTGGGCAGCAGCAGGTGGGTGCGCGGCTGCTGGCGAGCCCTGCCTGGCTGCCACATGACGACGCGGCGGGCTGCCCCTGCCGCCTCCCACGCCTTGAACTGGCTGCCAGCCTCAACCCGGCCCGCCCGCCGCGTCACCCGCAGAGAGTTTGCGGGGTACTCGGCCGACGCCCCGAGCCCGTGGTGCATGCTATTATGGAGCGAGCGGCGAAGTTTCTACCGGGCCTGGCCGGCGTGCGGCGCCAGGACATCAGCGTGCGGGCGGGGCCGCGCCCTTACGCCACGGTGGGGCGGTGCCGTGGGCCGGGGAGCGGGAGCGGGGCGCTGGCTCTCCCGGCCCGCTGCTTTAAGCACTGTTGGCTGTGTGCTGCTTGCACGGTTAGTCATGCTGCTGTGCACTGCACTCTGCCTGCAGGCCGGGGCCCCGATGGTTGGGCCAGTGCCGGGTGTGGAGGGGCTGCTGGTGGCGGCCGGCCACGAGGGCAGCGGGCTGACCCTGGCGCCCGCCACCGCAGCGTTGGTAAGCGAGCACCTGCTGGGCCAGCCTTGCGGCCTGGAGGCTGACGTGGTGGAGCGCCTGCGGTGCCCCTTTGGGCTCAGCAGTGAGGACTGCTTGTCCATGTGACGGCGGCAGGCGCCCAGGGTGCTCCCGCCGCCCTCCCCGCGCCGGCGCACCACCAGCGCCCCC
The DNA here is from genome assembly GCA_025917655.1 of Chlorella sorokiniana. Lineage (NCBI taxonomy): Eukaryota > Viridiplantae > Chlorophyta > Trebouxiophyceae > Chlorellales > Chlorellaceae > Chlorella > Chlorella sorokiniana. The sequence continues at coordinate 2,734,926 of CP084619.1, read as the reverse complement.
TTGTGGCCTTGGGTGTCTCATCACTTACCATCATCGTCAATCGGTGCTTGATGCTGGAACTTGTTTTTGTCAACGCATTAGCAAAACTGTGCGTGGTGCAGACAACTCCCAAGGCACGCTCGACTGCGTGCACGCATGGCATGGACGTAGCGGCCACCTGGGGAGGACCGTCGGAGCTTTTACTGCATCGGGCGGTGTCTGTCTCGGCTTTGATACGTGCCAGCTAGTGTTTGGCGAGCCGTATGAAAAGGGCAGTGGCGCAGAGGCAGACAAAACCCATCGCCTCGCCCGATGAGCGCAGCAACGGGTGCCGTATCTGCATCCAACTAGAGGCAGCAAGGTGAAATGCCAATCACAGCCATGGTCGATGTGTCGCGTGTGGAGTGCGGTGTGGGTCCCAGCCGTCGCCAGCTGCCTGCCTGTGCCAGTTCCACAGGCAAGGCGCCAGCCCCCGTTCCTTTGGCCACGCAGGGAACGAGTTGTTCAATTGCGGCAAGTATGAGGAGGCAGTGGAGAAGGCAGCCAAGCGTTGCAGGGGATGCTGAGGATGCCACTCTGTTCATTTGAGCAGTGCGAGGGGCGGGACCACACAAGATCGGCTGGGGGGTCCTCCTTCCAACAGCACCCACAACACGCCCACCATGCAGCAATCGCGCAGCTGCCTGGATCAAGCTGGGCCGGGGCAAGGAGGCGGCGGCTGATGCCGAGGCCACGCTGCGCCTGCGGCCGGGCTGGGACAAGGCCGCCTTCAGGCTGGGCTGCTCTCTGGAGCTGCTGGGACGGCCGGACGATGTTATGCAGCGGCGTGGTGCGTGTTGAGGGTAGGGGGTAGGGAGGGGATGCTGGAGCGCTGAAAACAGTGATGGGCGCACAGCGCCGCCATACGCAGCGGCCCGCCCGGTGGATCCCCCTGCCGACCCCTGGCCGGGAGCATGGCCTGGTGCGGGCGCTGCGTGCATTCACAGACGGCCTGCACGCAAACCCGGAGAGCAGGGAGCTGAGCGACCGCACGCGGGACCTGCGCAAGCGGTTGAGGCAGGCGCCGCAACAGGCGGGGCGTGCAGGTGGGGGTGGAGCGCGCGGCGCAGCCGCTGCCGCCGGCTTCAACATGGGCGCCCCGATGCCTGGGCTCGGGGCCTGCCTGTTGACCAGCGCCACGAGTGGCTGGTCGACTGCTACCGCATGCGGGTGGATGACGAGTGTGCCTGGCGCGGCGAGCAGCGCGGGCTGTGCGGCCTGGGGGCAAAGATGAGGTGGTCACCGACTTCCTGGTGAGCAGGAGGCGGCGGCTGGCGGGGGCTGGGCTTGGGGGCGCAGCACGGCACAGCGTGGGCAGCTCTGGCGGGCCCTGGCCGCTGACAAGCCATCCCGGACCTGGGATGTGACAGTACGACGGCCCCCAGCATGCGCTGCCTGCTGTGGTGAAGACCATGCAGGCATGGCTGTCCCCATCAATCACTGGGTGCAGGTGTTCTGCAAGCTGGCCGTGGCGCAGGGCGTTGTGCCGCGGCAGAACTGGAGCTGGGACAGCTTCTTGCGCGCCGCCGCCAAGCTGCTGGGCTTTGCATTCGAATAGTCGGATGCAAAGGAGAAGTGGGGCGGCGAAAACGTGTTTGCAGCCGCGCTGGGCGGCCGCTCGCTGCAGGCCACTGCAGAGATGGTGTTCAACAGCGGCGTCATGGCTGGCGAGCAACAGAGCGAGGAGGAGGCCAGCATGATTTGCGCGGCGCAGCAGCATGCACAAGACCTGTTTGGTGGCAGCAATGCCCCCAGTCGGCGGCCTTTCTCGAGGACGTGGGCGGCCAAGCGGCGTGGCGTAGGCTCATGAAAGCGCTGCACGTGGCGGAGCCTGTGTATGGAGGATACTGAGACGGCGGTGTGGAGCTTACGGGTGTGTCTGCGTTGCTTGAATTGGCTTGTTGCAATGTGGAATGATGTAATGTGATATGCAGCTGTGGTTTGATGTTATTGCAGCATGTTGACAGCCATTTGCTGGCAAACTGCGACTGCTGAAGGACTGGCAACCTGGGGTCTAGCTATTGCAGAAAGGAGGACTGCTGATACCTCAAGCGGGAATCACCTTTTTGCATCCGGGTCAGGCTATATCATGTTGGGAGTTTGGTCAGCTCCCGAATTCCAACTTTGCGCATGACAGGCGGTACAACAGGCGGGATCGTGCGCTTTTCGGCGAGTGTTGGGAAGCACGTCATCTGTCGGTCACAAAGATTGATTGGATCACATTGCGCCAGCAGTAGCAGCTTGGCAGCAGTGAGCCGGAGCCAGGAGCAGCCGCACAGGCTGGGGATGGGCAAGGCAGACCAACAGAACGCAACACCATGAAGAAATACAGGACCGGGCAGTTCGCGGAGAGCGATCTGGCCGAGGTGGGTGGGCCTCGTGTTGGCCCGCCCGCCGACTTGGCAGCGTCTGTTGCCGCAACTCCGGCTTGGGATGGTTTGCTCCAAGTCCGAGCTAGCAGTCCTGCTCATGCAAGCTGCTTGATTGCTCCTCGCTGGCTGCGCAGGATGAGCAGCAGACGGTTGACCCCGAGGTGGTGAAGCGCAAGCTGGACCGCCACCTGGTGCCCTGGCTCTTCACCCTGGGCATCCTCTGCTACCTGGGTGAGGCGTGGAGTGGAAGCGAAAAATGGAGCGGGTTGAGGCATGGGGCGGGGGCAGTGCAGTGGTTTGCACAGGTTGACCCAACACTGGATTTTGATGGAGGCAGAGGGGCTGCGCTGGCAGGCGCCGTGTCACGCAGGACGTGGGCGGCCCTGTGGAGGGTTCCCCCATCACCCGCCGCTCCTGCCCCCTCCCCCTGCCCCGGCCCCCAGACCGCACCAACCTGTCGTTCGCGGCTCTGGACCTGAACCGCGACCTGCACCTGTCCTGCTCCACCTACGGCCTGGGCGCCTCCCTCTTCTTCGTTTCCTACGCCCTCTTCCAGATGCCCTCCACCGTGGTGTGCGCGCGCCTGGGCGCCCACGTCTGGCTGTCGGCCAACATCGTGGCCTGGGGCGCCGTCGCCGCCCTCTTCTCCCTCGCCTCCTCCGTGCCCCTCTTCCTGGCCCTGCGCTTCCTGCTGGGGGCCACCGAAAGCGCAGCCTTCCCGGGTGGGCAGCCACGCAGGGGGCGGCGGTGCAGGGGTAACCGGCAGCGGCGGCCGGGAGACGGCGGACACACGCGTTGCAAGCCAGCCTGTTACTGCGTAGCTGCTGCCCTCCGCCGGCATGTTGGGTGCTGCCGCACACGCGCCTGCCCCTGCGCCCCCAGGCATGTGGTACCACCTGAGCGTGTTTTACAGCGAGGCTGAGCTGGGGCCCGCCTACGCCAAGGTGGCCTCCTGCACCGCGGTGGCCCAGGTGGTGGGCGCCCCGCTGGCGGCGGCCATCCTGGCGCTGGACGGCGCGGGCGGCCTGCGCGGCTGGCAGTGGCTGTTCATCCTGGAGGGAGCCGCCACGGTGGCCTTTGGCGCGGTGCTGCGCTTCTGCCTGGCACCCTCGCCCGCCAAGGCACGCATGCTGGCGCGCGCGCAGAGCGCGAGTGGCTGAGCGACAGGCAGGACACGGCGCGCGCGGCGATGGGCGGGGCGCGCGGCGCGCCGCCGCCGCGCGAGGGCGGCGCTTGCGGCGGCTTCCTGGCGCAGCTGCGGGGCACGCTGGGTGGGTGGGGCGGAGGTGACGGGGCCCATGCGCCCCGCCTCGCCCGCACGGCTGCGCGCACCCCCCGTCCCGGCCACTTGTTTGTGCGTGGCGGTGCAGCTGGCCGGGGTGCCTGAGGCCCTGCCACCCCGCTCACCCCCAACCCCTGTGCAGGCGTGGTGCGCGACTGGCGCATCCTCTGGCTGTCCGCCTGCTGGCTGCTGGTGGCGGCGGTCATGTTTGGCATCGTCTTCTTCATGCCGCTCCTGGTGCAGTCCATGTTTGCCGGCGGCGGCGCCGTCGCTGGCGGCGGCGGCGGCCACGGCGCCTGCAGCGACAGCAGCAAGGGCGGCGACGACGGCGGCGACGGCGGCGAGGAGCGGGCGGCGGCAGCTCGCTGGTGGCGCTGGCCACCGCGGTGCCCTTCTGCCTGGCGGCCCTGGGCATGAACATCAACGCGCGTCTGGCGGGGCGCGCCAACGAGCGGCACCGCCACGCCGGCGTGCCCATCCTGCTGGGCGGAGCGGCGCTGGGGCTGGTGCCGCTGGCGGCACGCGCCGCGGGCCCGGCCCCGCCTTTGCGCTGCTGTCCGCCGCGGCCGGCTTCTGCTGGTCCTTCCATGGTGAGAGGCAGAGGGGGCAGTGGGTTCGCCCTTGCTGCGGGTGCCCTGCCCGGGAACGCAACGCAGCCCGCCCGCAAGCTCTGCCGGTGCCGACGCCTGTGGGGGCGCTGCTGATTGCCGAGAAGCGCGGGGATGGTCCTACAGCTCTTCCTGCCGCCTCTTTGCCGGCCTCCCCCTCTTGCCGCAGGCCCCTTCTTCTCCTGGCCAGCCGTGTTCCTGCCCGCGGAGCAGGCGGCGGCGGGCTTTGCCTTCATCAACAGCATCGGCGCGGTGGGCGGCTTCATCGGCCCCTACATGCTGGGCCTGCTGAGCGACCGCGGCGACGGCGGCTTCAGCACCGCCATGCTCGCCCTCGCCGCCTTCTTGCTCGTGGCAGGCACCGGCATCCTCCTGTTCCCCGCGCCGGGAAGGCGCGAGGAGGAGCCCGCAGCGCCGCTGGGCCTCAAGCCCAGCGAGGCAAGCGAGTACGCTGCGCTGGCGCTGGAGGAGCGGCCCGCGCGGTACCTGGGCCTGGACGGCGGTGGCGACGACGCCGACGAGGAGGAGGGCGGCGGCGGCGGCGACCCGCGGCTGGAGGGGCCGCGCCGCAGCGGCTGGCAGGTGCGCCACGCACACCCCGGCAGCAGCAGCTCAGCCAGCCAGCTCAGCGAGATGGAGTTCCAGCCAATCGTGGGCAAAGCAGACGGCGGCCGGTCGTGAGTGCAAGACCTGGTTTCATTGGCAGGACAACCCAGCCAGCCCCACAGCCAGTCTCTTCGTGCAAACAGTGTCCGCCTCGTCACGAAATCTGACCTCCTGCTCCCTTCCGGCAGCGACAACATGTAACTGGATCACACTGAGGGAGGTGGCGTCAGACGGGGGGTAGTGTGGAAAACGGGGGAGGGGGGTCCGAGGAAATTGGGTCTTTAGCTGGCTGTAGTGTACAGGGGGGCCGTGAACACAAGGCGGAAGAAAGGCCAGTATTCATTCAAGAAACCACCAAATCAACGGCTATCTCTGACTTAGGAGATGGGATGCTGGTGTGGAGGGCCCTGGCATCGTCCAGGCACTGCCAAAACGAGGCAAGGGGTGTTGAATGCAGGCATGCAGGCAGGTTGGGATTGGCAGGAATGAGCGGATGGATGGAGGGCATAGGAAAAAATCTGCCCAGGAAGGGTTGGGCGAGGAAACGTGAGCACGAGTTGGGCTCAACGGAACAACGCAAGGAGGAGGAGGGCGAGTGCTGAGTCTCTTCTCAGAAATTGCAGGATGCGGAATGGCTGGAAGGGCGAGGAAAAGTGCGGCAAGCTTGCAGCCGATCCGCCCGCGCTGCAGCCTGGCACAACAAGCAGGGCCGCTAAGGCAGGCGGGCGGGCGGACAATCGATCATGCTCCGGGCTGGCAGCATCAAACCGCGGCCCCGTCTGCCGCTGGCTCATCTGCTGAGGTCAGCGTGACGCTAGCTGTGCTGCTGGCGGACAGCAGGCGCTGATCGCGGCTCCGCTTGGCGCGCTGGTAGTCTCGCCAGCGCCGCGCAGCCGCCGCCACCGTGGCGGCGTTGACGCCGCGCCCAAGCGAGCTGCCGGCACGGGCGCCGGCAGCCGCCGCGCGAGCCGCGTCTTGCATGGAGGAGCCGGTCGCTGGGCCGGCGCGGAAGAAGCCCCAGCCCTGCTCCGCCTGCACCTTGGCGCGCAGGGCCGCCTGCCGCTTCTCCCACGCCGTGGCCGCCTCCACAAACACGCTGAGGTTGGCGCCTTGCCGCCGCCCGTCATCTGCGGGGGCAGCGGTGAGCGGGTGGGGGCTCAACAGGGTCGCGGGCCAAAAAGTCAGCCCAGGCACATCGCCACACGATGGACTGCACAGGCGGAAGCCGCACGCTTGACAGCCAGTTCCCTGGGCAGGCCCCTGGCAGGCGCCCGTCCCTCCCCCCCACCACCACAACACACACCAGCAGCCAGGCCGCCACGCGCTCCATGCGGCTCATTGTCTCCTCCAGCAGCGCCAGCTGGGGGCTGTCACCCAGTGGATGCAGCTGACGGGGCATGTGTCGATGGCCTCCTGCAGCGGGGCAGCCGCCCGGGGGCAACCGGCGGAGGCAACGGTGGGATGCGTGCCAATCAAGATGACGAGGCTGACCACAACCAGCCGCAGCCATGCGTTGCAGCATGAGAGAGGCTGTGGCACGCGGACGGGCCACCCCAACAGGGGCAGGCACCCCCAGGCTACCGGGTCCCCACCCCACCTGCAGGCTGTCCACTCCGTCCACGCCCTGCTGGCGCACCCGCGCCCGCCCCCACTCCTCCTCCATCATGAAGGTGGCGCTGCACACGTTGTTGCAGTTGCGGCACCTGCAGCAGCGGGCGGGAGCAGCAAGCCGGCTAGGCGCCAGCAGGGCGGCGTGCGGTCTGCGGATTGAGGGCTGCTGCAGGCTGCACGGCAAGCAGCCCAACACCTGCCCTGCGACACCTTACACTTGGCGTGGGCAGAAGCGCAGGAGAGTTTTCGTGCTCTTTATGTGCACACACAACCCTGCGTTCCTCTCCGCAATCTACCCCCCCGCGAGCCCCCACCCGATGCACGTGAACTCATCCACGAACACAAACTCGGGCTCGTAGCTGGTGTCCATGAAGGGGTTGACGCCCCCACCTCAAACCCGACGATGGAGTCGTAGGCGGCCCGCTTCTCGGGGTCGATCAGCGTCTGGTGGAGCAGCGCAGGGAGGGCGGCGGCGGCTGGGCACGTGGGACATGCATGCGGCTGCGATGGCTGTCAACCGGTGCCAAGCCGACCATCAACGAATGTGCAGCCAGGGCGCTTTGGCGGCTCCTCCCGCCCCCGCCACACCTCGTAAACGTCGTTGAGAAACATGGCAAACTCGGTGGACGCCTCGTCGGCCGACACGTCGGGGTGGAACTCCTTGGCCAGGCGTCGGTACGCGCGCTTGATCTCGTCGCTGCTCGCGGTGTAGGACACGCCCTACGCGGGGAGGGAAGGGGGTGGCATGGGGTGGGGCGGGGGAGGGGGCTGGAACTGGTAGACCGGTGTCGGGGGAGCGAACCTCTGCCGTCCCAGCGGTTGCTGGCTGGCTGGCAGCATCATCGCACAGCAAACCATGTGCTCCGACCCAGGCTCACCAGAACGGTGTAATAATCGCTCTCCTCCTCCGCCTCTGGCTCCATCGTTGCGGGCGGCTTCCACGCCGCCACGCGCAGCCGCCGCCGGCCGGTAGAAGCAGCTGCGGCGTGCTGAGCATGCCGCAGCTCATTCCTGCCGGTCCGCGCCAGCGCAATGGCACGAGCAGGGCCCGGCCGGCAGCCGGCCCTGCACAACGCAGTCATCACGCGGCTGCCTGACGCAGCTGGAGCCGCTGTTGCGGGCGCCGCAGCGGTGCAGCTTCCTTGCGCTGCTCGACCTGCGGCTGCATTCATCGCGTGTCCAGGCTGCTGCGCTTCGTGATCAAACCGGGTGGACGCCACGCGCAAGCCTTGTGATGTCAAGCGGGAGTTGTAGGGTTGCGAGACTAGTGTTTCAAACAGTACCCGGCAGCAGTTTATGGCCCTTTGAGTTGGGTGATTAAGTGGAGCGCTTGCCGGGAACACACGCCATGGGTGGCGAACGGTGCCGTACAAGCTGGTACAAGACCCTTGAGGCACAGGAGCGACCCCTACTGGATTTAACCATGACCCCAATGATGCTTCAGCTGCCGTTCGTCTCACATAGGGCGTGTGTGCACCTGAGCCGAAAGGAGAGTTTTAGGCCCCCCGGGCCTGTTTCTGGGGCTCGTACCTGCATCTCGAAGGCTTCAATCATGGTGCAGGTTGCCAAAATTCGCTTTATTAAGCGAACAGGGCGTTTCAAACTTCGCCCACAATTCCGTTCGGGTTTCCGTTCAGACTCCGTTGCTGGCGGGGGCTGGCGGGGGCGGCTTTTGGCCAAACGAAAATTTGCCCACCCCCTCAGGTTCTTCTGCTGCTTTTATCTTGTTCTATGGGGTCAAAAGGTTTGGAAAGTAGCACGAACGTGCCGCCTAGCCCTCCCACAGCGACCTTACCCAGGGTGAATGGGGAGCCGCCATCCCGCTCAACCTCCGTTCAACCTCCGTTGGCGAACAGATTATGCAGTTTCCCCAAACGTTTCATTCAGCCTCCTAGTGACCCGTATAATTGGATTTCCAGGGCGCGACAGAGTTTTAAGCGGATAGTTTGGCTCCGTTCAGGTCCCAAGTGACGACACCCGCCCCAGGTGTACACGCGCCCCTTCCCTGGCTCCATACATACGGCTCTTGACCTGGGGGCAGTGCCCTGCATCTCCCCTGTATCCCCCACACCCCATTAAGAGATTGTTTGCAAGCGGTCAAGTGCATCGGAATGTTGGTCACGAGCCCAGAGTGGGTCCTGCGCCGCGCAGGGTGAAGTCAAAGTGGGCAGCACTGCTGATGTGGTTGTGGGTGAATACGTTAATGCAGTACTCGAAAGAAAGAAGCAACCTCATGAAAGGGAGTCAGGCACAAGTACCACGCGTTTATTAAAAGAGCAGCAGCACCGGCGGTGGCGCTTCACGTCGCAGCGTGCACAGCAGGCGACTCTCGAGCCGCCTGGTGCCGCTGTCAATACCTGACGCTGCATTCAGGCAACCAAGATCACTTAGTATCCTGCCTGAGACGACCAGTGCAGCCGTTGGACGTCGGCTTTGGGGGTTCAAGTTTGCTCGGCCAAGCTCACGGGGCCGCAGCTGCTGTTGCATGCCGCGCGGCAATGCGGGTGGAGAACCCGTCAGCCGCGCGAGGGAAGCGCGACCTCGATGATGAGCCGGGAGGTGGCGCCTCAGCCGCTGCCAAGCGGCGCCGCTCTGACGGCCCGAAGGCTGTGTTTGACGAGCTGGTGAGGGTTGAGAGGGGGAATATGACATTGCCACGCATTTCTCGTTTGTTTAATGAACATACTTTGAAGGGTGCGACCGGCTGCTTGGCAAATTTTTGTTGTGGGAACCGACTCATGCGCAGCTGGGTGATGCGGCTTGCACGGTGGCCGCCGGCCACGATGGTTGCGAGTTTGAGGTGGAGGACCCACGCAAGCTCAGGTGGGCTCCCTCCCTGACAGCTGGGCATGCTGGCGCGCACCCGTTGAGCTCCCATTCTTTCTGTTCCCCAACCTGGCCATGCGCACTGCACTGACGCTTGCCGCAGGCGGCTGCTGGAACAGAAGCTGACGCTGAACCCAGGGCTGCGCGATGGCTTCATGGCTGGCCTGCAGCAGCAGCTGAGCGATCCATCCACCTTGCATGCTGCTTTGAAGCCCATGCATGTGACCGGGGTGAGCGATGCCTTCTCTGCACACATCATGCCTGGGGTGTCAAGCCTCCAGCCTGCACAGCGCTCAGTCCCTGGGGCCAGCGGCTGACCGCCCACCGGCCTCCCGCCTGCAGCGTGCGCCCGCCACTGGCGACAGCTTTGTGCGGGTGCTGCTCAACGTGGCGTGCCTTCAGGTGGGCTGCATGCTGTTGCTGCACAGGCCTTGCTGGCCTGCAGCTGCAGGCCCGTTGACCCCCATTCTGTGCTGACTGTGTTTTTGGTGAGTTGCATGGCTCAGGCGGACCTAACCGACTGCCTTCTGGAGCGGCTGGCAGTGCTGGACAGCGATGCGGAAGGGGAGGAGGCAGCAGTGCCGGCGCTCATCCTCGGCCAGTTTAGATGGTAGGGAAGCCAGGTCCCCCGCTGCTGTTCCCAAGTTGGCAAGCCCGTCAGTGAAGGTGTTTTGCTGCTGCTCGAATTTCCAAGCTTGACACCAGAATGTGGGTTCTGGCGTGCAGGTTGGACCACGTGTCTGATCCAGGCAGGCTCACCAGCAAGCTGCTGGAGGTGCTGGATGCGTGCCCGGAGGCCCTCAAGAAGGACGCCATCACCTTCTTGCCAGAGGTGGCCACTGAGGGGGAGCACGAGGTGAGCGCGTGATGTTGGTCCGCGCTGAGTACGAGCTGTGCAGTCACAAAATTGAGCCAGGATGCTTGAGCCTTTCGTCACCTTGCCGGTCCGATCCATGCTTGCAGTCGGTGATAGAGAGCTTGGAGGGGATGATGGGCGAGGCCGCCTTCATCCTGCCCTCGATAGAGGCCCTGTCGAATCTGTGCCTCACACCCAAGCAGCAGGTCACTCCATGCTCATGCCCACCCCGGCCTGCACCAAGAACATCACATTTGAGTCTGCCTTGCCTCACGACTGCTGCCGCAGGCACGGGTGGTGTCCGCCGTGCTGCACCGCTTCCAGTCGGCGGATGCGGAAGATTTGCCGGCCGTTGTGCGCTTCCTCCTTCAGTACGCTGCCCCTGGCGAGCAGATAAAGGAGGTGAGCGGGCACGAGTCACGCCTTGTCATGCAGCACTCTTGTGCCATAACAATCTGGCAGCCCGCTGCGCACTGTGCAGGTTGTGGCTGAGCTCCGCAAGTCCCTCCACTTTGTCACACTGTCAGACCCCCGCCTGGCGGTGCCGGACCGCAGGCAGAAGGGGCGGGTGCTGGGCGGCACAGAGGACCCTGAGTGCCGCCTGCTAGAGGCGGCCAAGCAGGCCATGCAGCTCAGCAGCGTGGCGGCAGATGCGATTATCAAGGAGCTGCGCGGTGTCGCAGGCAATGGCGCGGCAGCAGGAGGGCTGGCCTGGCAGTGTTGTCCTAACCGTGTGCCTGCTAGTGTAGTATGGGCGCCTGGACAATGTCTTTCTTGCCTTTTCTTGCAGAGCCCGGTGCGCACCGCGTTCTGGACCTGTGGCTCCTGTTGGTGATGCTCACGATGGGGCCTGACAGCCGCAAGACGGCGGAGGTCATGCTGCGGTGAGGTTGGGCAGGTGGCGCACAGCGTGCAGTGAGCTCAGTGCGAGGGGGCTCGGCTGACTGCCGGCTGTGACCTCCCCCACTGCCTGCGCTGCTGCAGGCGCAAATTTGCCGAGGGACATGCCAGTCCCGACTGGCTGCGGAAGGGCATAGCTGGGCATGAGGTGCGCACTCTGCTCTTGATGCGCTCCAGCGGCGCATCAACTCTCACCCCACAAGCCTGTCCTCTCCCTACCCTGCCGGCGCAGCAAGTGATGGCGGGGTACTTCCCCCAGCTGCTTTCCCTGTCCCAGCAGCTGCTGCGCGCTGCAGCAGCCCCCGTGGTCCAGGGCGCTGGCGAGGAGCTGTACTGCCTGCTGTTCCAGCGCTTTGCCGATGCGTACAACCAGCAGGAGGTGCTGCGCGCGCTGCACTGCCACCTGGGGGCGCAGGTTGGGGGAGGCAAGCGCCGCGCTGCGCGTGCTGCTGCGCCTGTCGCGAGAGCACACTGCGTCTCTGGGCCGCTACGCCGCCTTCCTCACCGGCATCCTTGATCACTTGGACGCATACACCGACGCCCAAGTGCACCAGGTGAGCCGGGTGCAGGGCCTGCAGGGTTACAGCAGGGCGATCTGAAGGGCTTGCCACGCAAGCATGGGCCAGTTGAGGGCCAGCTGAAAGCGGTTTGCAAGCTGGGTTTGCAAGCGGATGGCAAGCCACTCCCTCTGGAACCTTGCCGCAGGTGTTCTCGGTGTTCAGCGAGCTGGTGGCCAGCGCCTGCAGCCAGGAAGGGGAGGGCAGCGGAAGCGGCGCTGGTGGCAGGTGGGCAGGCACAGCGTGAAGGGAAGGGGTGCAGCGGCGGCGCGGCAGCACTGTTCCGCCTCAGGCTGCCCCGCATTCCCTCCGTGCTGCAGGTCCCGCATGGAGGACGAGGTGATGATTTTTGTGCGCAAGCAGCTCAGCGCGGCAGCAGGGCAGCACCGCCGCATTGGCATCATCGGCGTCGTGGCCCTGGTGCAGCGCTTGGGGGCTGCCGTCAGCGACGCGCAGGAAACGGAGACGTCGATCGGTGGGTGCCCAGCCCTTGTGTCATAGAACTTCAGAGGAGGGGTTGCGCAGCGTGTCTGCCGCCTCACACCACCAACGTCGAGCATTGAGCACAGACCTGCATGGCCTGGCTACCCACGGTTCCTTTAATCGTTCCCCCACGTGGCAGGGAAGCGGTACGGAGAGGCAATGCAGGCACTGAAGGAGACATTCGACAGTTGCCGGCGCAGGTGAGATGCGCGAAAGTTGTGCTGCGTCATGTGCACGCCTCTTGTGTTACCTCTTAATACCTCTTAGGGCTGAGCTGGCAGCGATGGTGATGCCGCTGCTCTCACATCCCTTGGAGCAGGCCCGAGGCCTTTGCCTTCCTGTGCGACGAGCTGACCCGCGGCATCCAGCGCAAGGCCATCGGCAGGTGCGCCCACGCGCCTTCGGGGTGGTCCTTAGGGCTGATGCTCACAAACTGCCATGATGGCATCCCGAACACCTGTGCATCCGTTTCACCGGTCCTTGGCACGCAGGCGTCTCATGCACGACATACATGCCATGCTTGCTTCTCACCTTGAGGACACGTTCTGTAGCTTCCTGGATGAGGGAAGCTGGCGCCGGCAGATGCCGCTGTTCAGGTGCAAAGGGAGCAGCGGGCGCAGCTGCTGCACAGCCAGTCTTCTGGTACGCCTGGGCAAGGCCTGCTGGGCTTGGGATGGTCCCTGATCGGGCGACGGTGGCAGTTTCAATGAATCTTCGTGGTAGAGTCACTAAACCTTGACGGTGCTTGTGCAGGTGGGCGCGCAGCGGCTGCCGGCTGAGCTGTGGTGGGACCTGAACGGCGACCAGAAGTTGGTCGCGCTGCGCCTGCTGCCCCTGCTGGCCGATGAGCTGGCACCTGGCAGCACGAGGTGCGCTCCTTGCTTGCCGCCCTCAGGCTTCCTGATGCAGCGTTGCCCGCGGGATGGTCACTTTCTTGCAGCTGGTGGATGGTGGTCTTACCTATTTGCACGCAGTGGTGCCAGCCCCGTGCTCCCTCCTCCTGTCGCAGTGCGCCGTTGCTGTCGCTGTTTGCCACGCTGCGCCTGATGTGCACGCTGGAGGTGGAGCTCAGCAAGAGCCTGGAAGCGTGTCGGCGCTGCTGGGCTGCCCCCTCAGCCTGTTTGCCACGGTGGGGGCGCAAGCTGCGATGCCGTCTGGGACGGGGCAGGCGTGCCTTGTGCGGGTGCTCGTGCGTGGCCACAGGAAAGCGTCCATGGTGCCCCTGCAGGCCTTGGCCAGCCCGCAGCAGTTTGGCGGCCTGCCGCACGAGCAGCGCTGCTGCGTGCTGCTGGGCCTGTGGTACGCGCTCAACTGGTGCCGGGAGCTGGTCAACTGCTTCAGCCGGGAGCTGCAGCCCAACGGGTGGGTGGGCAGACAGAATGCGTTTGCAGCCTGCAAGTTTCTCTGTTTTGTGAGTCGTGGTTGTGTCTTGCTGGCTGCCGGGCGCGTCCACCCAGGTGGCAGCATTTTTATTCAGTTGCAGTAGTGCCGTCGGCGCTCCTGCAGGCAGGGCGACGAGTCCTACCAGCTCAAGCTGCTGGGGCGGCTGCGATGCTGCTGCCAGCTGGAGGCGCTGCTGGACGCGCTGCTGCAGGTGGCATGCCGCGCTGCCCTGCAGCGAGGCAGATGAGCGTCATGGTTTGCTCGCACCAGGCACCCACCGCTACGTCCGCTCCTGCCCCCTGCAGTTTGCTCCGCCGCTGTTTGCACTGCCGCCTCTGGGCAACACGCTGGCATGCGGCTCCGCCAGCCTTGCAGCTGCGGCGGCGCCAGCAAAGCCCAAGAAGGCTGCGGGCACAGGCAGCGGCAGGGGCGGCGGCAGGAAGAAGAAGGCGGTGAAGTTTGAAGGGGGCGAGGGCCACTCCTCGGGCAGCGGCCACGGCGCCGCCACCTCCCAGCACACCCACAGCGGCGGCGCTGCACAGACCAGCAGCGCCCTGGGCACGCAGGCGGGTCCCCTGGCCACGCAGGCTGTGACGGCAGCAGTGTCGGCGGGCCTCGGGCGCCTGGCTGTGGAGGGCTGGAAGATGCGGTCGCTGCTGCTGCCTGCGCTGTCCACCCTGGGTGTGGGTGCGCAGCCGGCGCAGGAGCACTGCTGCTACGGCATGCTGCCCTCGGCCGCCTACGTGCTGGCCGACCTGCACAGAAAGCTCAAGGCGGCCCTGGCCGTCAGGCGCGCCGCCTTCCTGGCAAGGCGCCCAAGCAGCAGCGCCCAGCAGGTAGGGTGCGGCTTGGTCCTGCCAGTGCCCAAGCTCGGCCGGGAGCGCTCTGACGCTCCAGCATGGCAGCCAGAACCTTTGCCCGCGCAGCCGCCAAGCAGCCCCCCTGGTAGCAGACCTGGCCGATGTGCCCACCGAGGAGCTGCTGGGCGCACTGGCCCCGTGCTGCCCTCGCTGCGCTGCCACTTTGACGCCTGCTGCAACATTTTCGACCAGCGGCTCACGGAGGAGGACGCAGAGCAGCATGACCGGGCCAACTTTTGGGAGGTGACGGCGGCGGCGGCGGCCACGCAGCTCAGCGGCGGGCAGGGCATGGGGAGACGGCGGCGGCGTGCATGGCGCGCATGGAGGGCGATGTGGCAGCCGCGGCGCTGTCGCCCATCGCTGCTGCCCCCAGGTGCGCCTGCAGCTGCCCCTGCAAGGGGGAGGGGGCATGGCGTGAGTGTCCCCTGTCACCAAGCAGTGCCGCACTGCACGGCGTGTGCTGCGCTCGCGTCTCCTCACCCGCCTTGCCAATCCCCCGTGGTCCTGCCCCGGCCTGCGCTGTCACAGGGTGCGCACGCTGGTGCTGGACTGCGTGCTGCAGCTGGTGCTGTGGCCGGGGCTGGCTGAGCCGCAGCACCGCTCCCTGCTCCTCGCCTTCCTCAAGGCCTTCTCCCGGGACCCAGCAGCAGCAGCTGAGGGTGTGGATGGCGGCGACGGTGGGGCGGTCGCACGCCTGGCCCCTGCATGCCGACCGCACCACCAGTCACAGGGGCATGTTGTGGCAGCGGTGGTGGGCGTGGGTGCTTTGAGGCGTGATGCCGCTTGTGGCCCCTCCCTCCTTCCCAGGGGCTGCCGACACCAGCAAGCTGGTCAAGGACTGCTTCATCTACTTCTCGACGCCGGTGCGCCCGCGCTTGGCCCGCCCGTGCACCCGTTGCACACCCACCGCTCACCTCTGCAGCCAGCGCTGGCTGCCGGCGTGGCCCTGGCCCCCGCTGACGCGCCGGCTGCCTTCACCCCCACCTGCCCTCCTGCGCAGCTGCCCGAGCTGGACACAGACAAGCCCACCACCTGCAGCCCCTCCCACCAGCACGCCTGCCTGCTCATCCTGGACGCGCTGCTGGCGCTGCTGGGCAGGCTGGAGCCAGGTGGGCCCCTGGCATGCTGGTCACGGTGCTGCCGCTGCGCAGTAGCCGACGTGATGCCTCACAGGCATGGCACTCCCACCAGCTCTGCATCCAGCCTGCCTCCCAGTTACTCCCCCTTGGTACACCCCACGCAACCGCTGCTGTCTCTTGCTGCGACTCCCTTGGCACAGCAGAACCTAGCCGCCGTGGCTTGAAGATGCGGGACAGGATGCGGGATCGCATCAGCCGGGCGCGGACGCGGTGCTTCAGCAGGCATTGCATGATGCTGATGGGAAGGCAAGCAGGGCAACATGGGTGCAAGGGCTCTCTTCTACTTGAGTGCTTCTCGCCTGCTCCGAAAAATAAACATTGTTTTAGGCGCCTGCCCGCCTTGCCGACATCCATGGCATCCTGCTTGCAGGAGTTGGGCGGCGCTGCTTGGAAGGGCCGCGCCCGCAGCTTGCCGACCTGCTGCGCCTGCGCCTGAGCCACATGCGACAGGCGCAGCAGCAGGAGGGGCCAGCAGCCGCCCTTGAGCATGGCGCCGCTGCTGCAGGATACATCCTGGACTTGACAACGGCCCACTTGGCTCAGGTCTGCTTGGCGGCGGGGCTGTGCATCACCCGCCATTCAGCTGCATGTGGCAGCTGCCCGGCCCCCGCCAGCAGCAAGCGATCACGGTGTTGACCTCAGCCTGCCCGTCGCTGCCGCTTGCTGCGTGCCTGGCAGGTGACCAACAAGCTGACGGGCAAGGAGGCGGCAGAAGCGGCGGGCCCCTACCCATCCCTCTGCGGGAGCACGCTGCATGTGTGGTACCGGGTGTGCTTGGAACAGCTGCAGGTGGGTGCGCCGGTTCGAAGAGCGGCGCTCGCTGCTCACCTTGCGCACATGCTGCACCCGTCTGTTTGTGCACTCTTAGTGCGCTTCTCTAGCCCTCTTGCCCTGCGCAGGTGGATTGGGAAAGCCTGGCGGCTGCTGCGGCGGCTGCTGAGAAGCAGGAGGTCGCGATGCGGGACGAAAGCGAGGGGGAGCAGATCGTGGGGGCATGAAGGTGAGCGGGGACCAGACGCGCAGCTGCGGCGGGCCTTTCTCCTCGCATGCAATCGAGCCGGCCGCTTCACAGCTCACCCAACTTCCCACACCCTGCTGCCGTTCGCCACCGCGAGACCTGCGCGAGAGCTTTTGCCGCCCTGCTTGGCCTGGTCAAGCGGCAGGAGCACCGAGTGGTGGTGAGCGGCCTTCTCCGCTTCATGCATGCTGCTGTGAACATGCTGCCGCTTTCTAGAGACGTCTGCTGGGAGCTGCAGTTGCATGTCCCCCAGCCATCAGCCCCTGGAACCCCCTCCTTGCTGTCCCCAGATCCATGTGCAGGCGGTGAAGTCGGGCGGCAAGTTCCTCCTCACCTTCTTCCGCACGCTGGGCTTCTGGCGCCAGCGCTTCCAGCACCAGAAGCTCGACTTCCAGGCCCTGGTGGGGCAAGGCGGCGGCGGCAGCACACCCTGCTGCATGGCATGCGTGCCGACCGTGCTGCATCCACACCCTTACTCTCGCTGCCCCCGCCCCCCTCCTCCTCTGGGGTGCAGGTCAAGGACATCCAGAGGGGCACGCGGGTGCTGCAGACGCTGTGCAGCGAGGGCAAGGCAAACAAGAAAATGCCGCTGACGGCCAAGGTGGGAGGCCCCTGCGGGCTGTCCAGGCAGGGTAGGGCAAAGGCTGGCCCCGGACGCAAGATTGGCTCAGCACAGGCGCCCACGTGGCTGAGAAGCCCCCACACATACTCGTCTGCACCCTGCCGTCCTCCCCTCAGGTGCCAGCCGTCAAGCGCACAGTGGAGCGCTTCGTGTTCACGATCAAGGCCTTCCTCACCGGTGCGTGGGTGTCGGTTGTGTGGAGGGGGCGGGGCGGCTGCCGCTCTTTGCAGGCCTCCTGCGCGGCCCCGCCCCGCACGCTTGCTGGTGCCGCCCTCCTCACCAGCTTCCACGGGGCCTGCGTGCAGAGGCCAATGCTGGCGATGCCTTCTGGCTGGGGGCGCTCAAGCACCGGGACCTCAGGGGCACTGTGGTGCCGTCACAGGTGGGTGGGGCGCACTTGGACAAAGCAGCACCTCGAGCTTTGGGCGAGGCTGCGGCACTCATCAGGGTGCCCCCCGCCTGCACTGCAGTACGTGGAGGACCAGCCCGAGAAGGAGGAGGAGGAGGAGGAGGAGGAAGAGGAGGAGGAGGAGCCCGAGGGAGACGATGGGTACGGCGACCAGGAGGAGGAGGAGGAGGAGGGGTATGCCGAAACGCAGGGCCACAGCGACTGATGCCTGCCGCTCTCTGCGTCAATGCGCCCAGGTGATAGATCCAATTTGCATGGTTTACATACGCACTGAGGGCAGATCAGAAGGGAAATCGCTCAGCAAATCAAATTGTGTCGCCAATAGACAGACAAGAGACAGGGGTTGGGAGGTTGGTTCTTTTTGTTTTGGGTCGCTGCTTCCATGGGCCAGAGACCAGCAGGATGGTCAGTGCTGGCTAGAGAAAAGTACGGGCGCAGCCGCCCTCCTGCTGCCTGGCCAGCCAGGCCCAGCCTCGTGGTGCCATGCAGAGGGGCTGGCAAGCAGGAGGTTGTGTGGTGCTAGGCTGCTTCCGCCGTGCCCGCTCAGATGTACTGCTCGATCAGCGCCTTGTACTCGCGCTTCATCTTCACGCCCGGCAGGTTGTGCACCCGCGCCTTGTCCTTGAAGATCTGCGGCAGGGTGGCAGGCGGGCATGGCCGCGCCACATTGTGCACCCTGCAGGGCGTGCCAGAAAGGGAGACAGACGGGCACCCTCCAGCCCAGCCCTGCTACACAGCGCAGCAGCAGCTCACCACAGCGCTGCACCGTGGCATGCCTGCGCTGTGTCCGCACCTGCACCGTGGGCGTGCCCATCACCCCCGCGCCCTCTGCAATCTCCGGGTCACGCTCGACGTCGATCTCCACGTAGTGCACCCTGCCCGGGAAGTCGTCAATCACCTTGCCCATGATGGGCTTCAGGGTGCGGCAGGGGCCGCACGAGGGGGGCTGCGCGCGGTGGGGGAGGGGGAGGGGGAAGGGGGGGAGGAGGGGTCGGCAGCAGTGAGCACCGCCGCCAAAAGTTGACCGGCTGGGGAGGAGGCACCAGCTGGGACCCAACTCACGTACACCGAGCCTTCTGCTGGGTAGGGTATCAGCCAAGCAGCATGCTCATGCTGCAGCCCTCCACCGCCCCCAGGCCCTCACCCGTGTACAGCACCACCAATGGGCGAGTGCTCTCGTGGTACAGCTTGCGCAGCGCAAACTGGCCTTGGTGCCGATCGGCCGAGGGGTCGAAAGCCGCCGCAAGCTCCTCAGCGGTGGCCGAGCCGTTGCCGTTGGCGCTGCCGTTTGAGGTGCCGGCCGCCGCTGCCGCGCTGGCGGCCTGCGGCGCGCTGTGGCCCGCCGCCGCCTCCTCGGGCTGCGCATGCACGGTGGCCAGGCCGGCGGCAGAGAGGTAGCGCTCCGCGCTGAGCGCCGCCATGCACCCGCTGCCCGCCGCAGTGATGGCCTGCCGCCACTCTGCACCGGGCGTGGGGCGGCGTGGCGGCAAGCTGTGCGCCGCTGCATTGCGCTTGCTGCCCATGGGCAGACATGCTGCACATGTACAGAAGCTTGCCACCGGCAGCAGCTCCCCAGCAAACCCGGCTGCTCTGCGGGCGAGGGCGCCCCATGCCTGGCCGTGCCCCCCCCACAACCCCACACCCACCCACCCGTGTCGTGCAGGTCTCCCGCCGAGAAGACGCCCTCCACGCTGGTGCGGCAGCCCTCGTGCACCACCACGTACCCGCCCTCATCCAGCTGCACCTGACCCCCAGAATGTCTGCGCAGCCAGGGGAGCACACCCGTGGGCTCAGGCCGGCCTGGCGGCCCAGCACAGGGCAGCAGGGCCTCGGGCGCGGTGCAGGGCTGCCGCTGCCTGGCGAGCTCACCCGAGTTGGGCTTGTGGCCGATGCCGTAGAACAGGCCCCTCACCGGCAGGTCGGACTTCTCCCCTGGCAGAAGGGCAGGGGAGGGGAGCAGATAAGCCTCGCGACGGCGAGCTCGTTCCTTGCGGCAGGCTCACATGCCACACTTTGGCGCAGCTGCCCCAGCCTCATGTCCTGGGCAGCGCCGCCGCGCCCTCACCAGTCCTGGAGTTGAGCAGGTGCAGGCCGGTGAGGTGGCCGCCGTCGCCAAACGCATCCTCCACGCTGGTGTTGAAGTGCACGGTGACCGCGGGGTGGCGCAGCACGCGGTCCTGCATCGCCTTGCTGGCGCGCATGGCGTCGCCGCGCACCAGCAGGTGCACCTGCACGGGGGAGGGGGCAGATGGCATGCGTCGGTGGAAATGCGGGGCCGGGGAGAGGACGCTGGAAGGGATGGAGGGTCTCCGGCGCCCCACACGGTGCACCCCGCTCCGTCACCCGCACCAGGCCCGCGGTCACCCGCCGCCGCCACACGGCCCCGCACTCACGTGGCTGGCATACTTGGTGAGGTAGACGGCCTCCTCGGCGGCGGTGTCGCCGCCGCCCACCACAGCCAGCTCCTGGCCCTTGAACAGCGAGGAGGCGCCGTCGCAGATGGCGCAGGCGGAGATGCCGCTGGACCAGTACTGGGGTGGACAGCAAGGAGGGGGAAGGCGGCTGGGCGAGGTGGCAGCCCGCACTGCTGCCGCTGCCATTGAGGGGTAGAACAGAAGATGGTGCCGCCAGCACTCAAAACAGCAGCAGCAGCCCCCTGAGGCCCTCGGCAGGCGCGCACCTTCTGCTCGGAGGGGATGCCCAGCCGCTTGGCGGTGGCGCCCGTTGCGATGATGAGCGAGTGCGCCCTGACCGTGGTGTCGGTGCCACGCACCGTGAAGGGGCGGGAGGACAGGTCCACGCTCTCCACATCCTCCGTGCACAGCACCGCGCCCCACCGCTCAGCCTGGGGGCGGGGGGCGTGGGAGGAGCGAGGGGCAAAGCAGGGGTGGGCAGGGTGGCCAGCAAGCCGTGGGCGCGCTGTTGCGGAACCAAGCCCACAGCAGGCAAGGAGCAACACAGGTGGCTGCCTTCTGCTGCTGCATCCAAATGCATCTCTCCCTCTGCCTACAGTTGCTTTCATGGCTCTGCACAGCCAGCCCCTGCGCGCAGGTCCCCCAGGCTGCCCAATCCACCCTGCTCCCAACGTCGCCACCCGCCGCCCGCCCCGCACCTGCGCCCGCATGCGGTCCATCAAGTCTGGGCCGGTGATGCCCTCAGGGAAGCCCGGGAAGTTCTCCACCTCGGTAGTGGTCATCAGCTGGCCGCCGCGCACGCCACCTGGCAGTAGGGGCTCACAGCCAGTGAGTTCCGGACTCCCGAGCCACCTGCTGTGCCTCATAAATCCCTCCCCCAGCACACCTCCTGACGTCAAGATCAGCATTGACACTGCAGCACAGCGGGGAATGGCTGCAGGCGCACCTGCACTCACGCCCTCAAACACAACCGGCCGAAGGTTGGCGCGGGCGGCGTGGATGGCGGCGGTGTAGCCAGCCGGTCCGCTGCCAATGATGACCACGTTCTCCACATCGCTGCCGGCGGTGACAGCACCATTCCCGCCTTCTGCCCGCACAAGGAGCCTGCGCTGGGCGCACGTGTCGCGATAGCTGCCCACTCTCTGTGCAACCTGCTGCGCATGCGGCGAGCCCCGCGGCGATGAGCCACGGGTAGGAAACAGAGCTGGGTCGCGCGCTGCTGGCTGCTGGAGCAGCCGCCCGTCTGGGCTGCCACTGCGCCACAGCGTGCGAGGGTGCACGCCATGGCTGGACTGAATGTGCTGGAGGAGGTTAATGTAAACAATGTGTCAGAAGAAGAAGTACAAGTATCACACACAGGGATGACTGAGGGATGAGGCGCGACAGGCTGGCAGGCAAGAGCGGCGCGCAAGAGCGCCGCCGCCCTGCCGACCCATCCTGTTCATTGTCGCCAACCCGGGGTCCACTGCAATGGGTGGACACGCCAGGAGGCGCCGCCGCGTTTGCCAATTAATTATGCGTGTGCTGAACCGCGCATGCGGCGGCGCGGGCAACCACCCGCCGTGCGCGCTGATTGTCAACACCACAGCAAGCAAGGCCTTGCAGCTTGCATGTTTGTGACGAGACCTGAATGTGAAAACGAAACAGAGAAACCTGTCAATAAACTAACCTTCCTGAAGGGTGGTGCATTAACGGAGGATGCTACATGTGCTCTTGGTCTGGGGGAAGGGCCCGGCGGCAATGCTGACATGTACGACTGTCGCCGATTTCAGGGGTTAAGATCAACTGTGAGGGAAAGCACTTGACGCCAAATCGCGGCCAGTGATGTTCACATTGCCCTCAAAGGTGTATGCGCTCATGACATGACTCCCGTGTCGTAATAGGGGCATCGCAAGACGTCTGGGGATGCCGACAGCTATGCATCGGTTTTTGTGCGCTTGGCGGCCCGCTTCTCTGCTCGCTTCAAGTTCTTCTTCTGCGTTTTGGTCAGCTTTGGTCCATCATCATTGACCGGCTGCTGCTGTTGCTGATGGGGCTGCTTTGGCTGCTTTGGCTGCCCGCTGCCGCCGCTGCCCTCGTGCTGTTCGCGCTTGCGCTTGCTGCCCTGGGTGGGTCCCTCCTGCTGGTGGTCCCCCTCCTGCTGCTTGGCCCTCTTCAGCGTTGGCTTGGCAAACGACTCCAGGCGCCGCTCCTCCGCGCTTTTCTCCTTCCTGGGTGGCTGCTCGCCCTGCTGATGCCGCTGCTGGCCCCCACGCTGCTGACCGCCGCCCTTCTGCCTCCAGGGCTTGCCCGGCCGCTCCTGCTGCTGCTGCGACTTTGCACCAGCTAAGGGCTTGCTGCCCCACCCGCTCTTGCCGCCGTGGTGCTGGGCCTGCTCCTCGCCCTGCTGCCGCCGCAGCTCATTGAGCTTTTGGTAGTTGGGACGGAACTTGCGGTGCTCGTCCCTGGGGGTGGCCAGTTGGGGACAATGATGCTGATGGCTGGCAAAACTGACACAGCAGCAGGCGGGCCAGCATGCTCTGCCTCCCGCATCATCATGAGCTGGCTGCCGACAAACTTTGTGCCCATGCGCGCGCGCGCGCCCCCACACACACACACGCAGCAGAAAACCCAGAGGGGGCCGCACCTGTAGGGCGCCAGCTTCTTCAGCCCCACCACCTGGTTCAGCTCCCTGTCCTCCAGAGCCAGGATCTCCTCCACAGACAGGCCAAAGCTGTCGGGCGCCACCTCCTTGTACCTGGGAGGGGGCAGGGGAGGGGGCAAGCGACGCGGCGGGCAGGGCAGTGTCAGGCTAGGTGCCGGGCTGTTCGCCTCCACCCGCAAGCAGAGCTGGAGCTGCAGCTGGGCAGCGCTCTGTGCGCGCGCTCCGCCTCGCGGGCTCCCGCAGTCGCACCCACCCACCTGAAGCGCGTGGGTATGCCCCCACCACATCCTCGTAGTCCAGCCGGTAATACTCCTCCAGCAGGCGCTGCATTTCCGCCCGCGTGGCGGCGGCGGCCTCGGGGTCCGCAGCGGCGCCAGCCTGCCCATCCCCCTCCTGCTCCGCCTCCTCCTCCGCCTCCTCACCCTCACCCCGCTTGGCTGGAGGCATGGAGCAGGTGGAGGCGGGTGAGTGCATGGTTGAGCCAGGGTTTTGAGCTGACAGAGGCATGGTTGTAAGGAGCGAGCAGGACTAAAGGATGTAGGGGTGTAGGGGTCAGCCAGCAGCCAGGTGGTGGGCTGTCAGAAGCGTGGAGGCGGTACTGAACGCGTGGCGCTGCTGTGGCATGCTGTGAAAACACGAGATTCATCCCGAACGTTGCCCTGTGCAGAATGGCATGCTTGTGCCACGGGTGTAGGGGAGCAGGCACGTCCAAAGCGTCTCTTGCATGCCGCCCACTCCCAGGCCCGCCCTGCAGCCCAGTTGCTAATCACCTGCAGCTGCATCCTCGCGCCTCTGCGCCGCCATGCGCTTGTGCAGCGCAGCAAAGCTCTGTGGGTCCTCGTCGTCGCTGCCGTACCGCGCCATGGCCTCCAGCTCCCGCTCGAACGCCTCATCCGCCAGGTCGTCCTCGCCCTCCTCATCGGCATCCTGGGGAAGGCGGCGTGAGGGGCATGGGCCAGTCAGCATGGGCCAAGCAGCGGCCCCGCTGGAAACAGACCTCTGCTGCTTTGCAGATTGGCGTGCCGTGTCAGCGGTTCCCACTTGCAAGCACCTCGCCTCCGCGGGTGCTCCCCTCGTCAACCCCACCCCCGTCCGTCCTCCTTGCAGGCGGTGCACATGTTCACCGCCCGCCGCCCTCACCGCCGCATAGTAGTCGTCCCCAAAGGCGGCCGCCATGCGCTTGTCGTACTCCTCGGGGTCGAAGTCGCCCTCCATGAGAGCATCCAGCGCCTCCTCCTGCGGCGCGGCACGGCCAGCCACGCCCTGGATCTCCTGCAGCCTGGGGTGCGCACAAGGCAAACCAGAGGCACGGGTGTGTGCGGGAGGGAGGGGAGGGAGCAAGCATGAGGCTCCTGTGGCTGTGTGCAAGCAAATGTCAGGGCTGAGTGGGCGAGGTGCTGGAGGCTGCGTGCGTCTCCAGCGGTGGCGGCATGGCCGGTCAGCAGCTCAGGAGATAGGGGCCAAGCAGCCAGTGGGTGGCCAGGCGGCGCGCCTCACTTCTCCTGGATCTCGGCCTTCTTCAGGTTCTTGAGCCGCCGGATCTCCGCCCGCCGCTGCTCCTCCTCTTCAGCCTGGCGCGCCGCCTTCTCCGCTCGCGCCTTCTTGCGCCGGTCGTCCGTCTTGCGCACAGTGCCCTCGATCTGCGCGCGTGCCAGGGCCATGCAGCGTGCTTGTGCTCACGTGCCAGCGAGCTGCGGTGCACCTGGGAGCGGCAGGAGGTGCGTGCGCACAGCAGCAGCATTCAAAGCTGGGCAGGCTGGCCCCTATGGGCGCTCACGTTGCGCGGGTGCGTGACGATGGCCGCCCGCCCGGCTCCTCAAACCGGAAGTTGTATGCGTGCTCAAACTGCTCTGCAGGGGGCGACAGGCGGGCGACCCTCAGTGCCAGCCATGCCATGAGCCAGCTGGTGCACCTGTGCTTGTCCAGTTCCAGCTGGCTGGCGTCGGTCACCAAACCCATCGCCATCGATAATCATGCTGCATTGCTACAAATTGGGGAGCACAACATTCCGCCGCTTGCCTGCCTCCTCCAGGAACTCCTCGTCTTCCTGGTCGTCCACCTGCTCCTCGTCTGCGTCCTCAAAGCCTGCATCGCCCTCCTCCACCCAGCCCTGCAGCAGCGCGGTACAGCCGACACGCGTTGTGGCTCCGAGGCGGCGCCTGCCCTCCCCGCGTGCCGCCGTCACGGCAGCAGCCAGCCCCTGCGCACCTTGTTCAGGATGTATCGCTTGAGGAACCTGTCGTCCGCCGACAGCTGCTCGTCCCTGCCAAAGTAGCTGTCCAGCAGCTGCTGCACCCGCGCGTCGGCGGCGGCGTCGCCACCCTCCGCTCCCTCCCCCTCGCTGTCGTAGCTGCCATCGCCCTGGGCAGCCGCCCGCTGCTGCTGCCTCTTCCGCTCCTGCAGCACGCCGGCGCCAAACCCGTCGCCTGCCTCGCCCCCGTCCCCCTCCACCTCCTGCTCAAACGCCTGCAGGAAGGCCTGCTTCAGCTGCCGCTGCTCCTGGGTGTAGGTGCGGGCGGCTGCTGCTCGCCGCCCGCTGTCGCATCGTCGTCCGACGAGTCGCCGCCCTCCATGGCCTGCTTGTAGATGACGTCCTTCAGGTACATGGGGCGCTCCCTGTTCTCCTTGGGCTGGGCAGCTGCAGCACAAGGGAAGTTGGGCGCAGCTTATGCGCTCACGTGTGCATCTGCGCGAGAACGACACACAGTACAGCCCTGCCGCACGGGTGTTCCCGCTTACCCGCCGGCCCCGCCTCCTCCTCCTCGCTCTCGCTGCTGTAGAACTTGGCCTCCTTGTCATAGATGCTCTGGTCTCGGCTGCGGATCTTCATCAGCGTCTCGAAGATCTGGGCCTGCGTCTTCTCGTCGATCTCGCCGTCGTCGTCCTCCTCCCCCTCGGACGGCTCCTCCTCATCGTCCTTAGCCGCATCGGCGGCAAGGGCTGCCTTGGCTTTGGCCTTGGCTACGGCAACGGCGCTGAATGCGCGCTCCTGCAATCACAGATGACCTGGGCGGCTCGCTGCATGCCCCACCATGTGTCAAAGGTGCAGGTGAAGCCGCAACATCAGTGGCATCAAACAGGCGCGTGTGGTTTGGTGCCGGCCTGTTCCCACCTTGGCCAGCTTGGCTGCCTGCTCAGGGTACTTCTCTTGAAGGCGATGCAGCTCCTCCCGCTTCTTGTTGTGCTGCACCAAGCAACAAACGATACCGCCGTTCTCGGCGGCGGCAGCAGGAGTGGCAGCGGCGGCGCCAGCAGCTGCATGGGCGTGGTAATTGTACAGCAGCGAGGATGCCAATGCGCACGTCAAGAACACCAAGGCATTACAGCCCGCAACGAACCTCGAAGCGTCTGGCATACTCTTCATTGACACGCAGCTCCGCCTTTGGGTCCTCTTGTTCATCATCGTCGAACAGAGACTTTCTGGGCATGCTGAGGAGTTGTGCAGGGGTGCTCTATCCCGCTGCGAGATGGCGCATGCGCTCAATGGGAGCGCAAGTGACTGGCGCTACGCAAATTTATATGTGAAATATATTGAAGTGTTCAACCTTCTTGCCAACCGCCTTCAAGCGCACTTTCAGCAAGATGCACATGTACAAAGTACAGCGGTGGAGTTGATGCTCGAATTTGCAGCAACCGACGGGCGGCATCGTGCCTTTTATTAATTGACTCATTCATTCTGCATACAACGCTGGTCTTGCCGCCTCTCCTGTTTTGCTTCTTGTTTGTTGCCCAGGCTCGCCTATCAAATCCGATGAGCGTGCCAGAACAAGCTGTTGATGTACCTGCCGAGGCGGAGCCCGCTTGAAGCTCATCAGGGTGAAGCGCAAGCGCGGGGCGGAGGCTCCAGAAGACCTAGGCGAGTTGCTGTAGTGTGCCAGTGCTAGACAAGGCTCTTGAAGCTTGGCCGAAGCTCGCGGAGCGGCCTGCCCGCTCCATGTGAAGGCGTCCAGCCACTGCTCGCCGTCGGTTAACCTGGGCTTCCTCCTTCACGCAGTCGTGGAGGGCCTGGGCAAGGCAAGCAAGCGTTCCAACACCTCGCTTACCGGCGCAATGGCCAGTCTGGGGCTAGAGCAGCAGAAGGCCAGCGAGCCCGAGGCTGCTGACGCCCCAGCAGCGACACCCGCACGCCGGGTGCAGCGCTCCGCAAGCTCAGCACGCTCAGCGCGGGCCAGTTGCGCAGCATGGACCAGCAGCAGCTTCACAGCCTCTTGGCCATTAGACAACAGGAATCGCAGCAGCGAGTGGGCTTGAAGGCCGCTGCGCTGGCGGGGGCCGACAACGGCAGCTGCCAGCGTGCGGCAGCCAGCCTGCAGGTGGGGCAGGCGGCGCGGTACGAGCACATTCGACGCCGCCGCGGCCTCAGCAGCTTTTCCATCACCGAGCAGCTGCCCGATCCGCTGCAACAGCTGGCCAGTGTGTACGACTTGGTGCGTCACGAGCCAGAGGGCGCCGTCCATCCCACCGAGTCCGCGACCCGTGGTGCCCAGTCGGCTGCCTGGCCGCAGCGCAACGGAGGAGCGGCCCACTTGCATGAGGAGACGGGAGGAGGGGCGCGTCAGCCGGGCGGCGCACCGCCGCGTCGACCAAGCCGTGCGCAGCGTGCGGCTGTGCAGTATGACGAGGGCACGCTGCTGTGCAACTACCTGCCGATGGTACGGCAGTACCTTCGTTCCCAGGGCCGCGACCTGCCCGACCCGCAGCCAGCGGCAGCAGAGGGCGGCGCAGCGGAGCAGCAGCGGCAGGGGGCGAGAGCTGCATGGAGGGCGTGGAGGGCGAGGGCGGCCCCAGCGACAGCGAGTACGTGTACGACCTGTATGCCGCGGTCGAGGATGGGGGGGAGGAGGCTGCGACGGGCGGCACGCACGAGGAGGGCTGGTGGGAGCTGCACAGGGGAGGACGCACGCCCGTGGTGCAGGTGCGCCGCAGGCCAACCGCGCCGTTCTGTGGCAGCTGAGCCCGCTGCATCCTCCCCAGCTCTCGCTTGGTGCCTGCTCGCCCGGCAGCGCACGCCTGGGTCCCTCACCTGCTTCCTTGGCTCGCTCCTGGCCAGATCCTGGAGGACGACAGCTGGGTGGTGCTGGAGCAGTCTGATGTGGACGACTCGGATGCCGACAGCCAGGACTCCAACGCCGAGGGCTTCTTCGCGCACGACTACCCGGGTGAGGCTGGGTGCACCGCGCGCTGGCGCTGCTCGCCCTGCATGGCCTGCGCGAGGTTTGATGACAGCCGCAAGGCGCAGGCGAGTGCAGCAGCAGCGGTGCTGCAGGCGACATCCCATGCAGCCATGCAGCCGTGCTTCGCAAACCATTCGCCACAACGGCTTCCCCTGCTGCTGCCTCTCCAGACGAGGAGTCGGACTACGGCAGCTCTGACGACGACGGGCACGACCCAGAGGGCCTTCCCTTTGGTCAGCGGCGCCCCGCCACCGGCTGGGACTCTGCCAGCTATGGCAGCAGCGACTCATACTGACCCCGCACCGCTGAGCTGGCAGCAGTTTCTTGCACCTGCAGCTTGCTCGCTCATTGCCGTCTGACAGGTCACATTTGCTGTTACTGGGCGGGGACAGCGGAAGGCGTGCACGGCAAGCGGGGGAAAGGGGGCAAGTGCCCTTCAAGTCGGCACATCAGTAAAGGTAGAAGGGCAATCAGCGGGTTTGACGCATTCAGCAAGATAGCAGGTAGTTCTTGGTTGTTGGCACGAAAGGCCGCACAGTGCAAGTACAGGCTAATGTACAAGGTGAACAGGGGGTTGGGGCTAGGGCTTACCCAGCGAGCCATACGCTCGCAAAGGGGCACGGGTGTTTCAAGTGCTTAATAGGGCAAGTTCCGGTCCTTGCTGTGAGTCACAGTGTGTCTCGCTCCATAATTGACGTCTGCCGACGCGGGCCTAAGGGCGGCGTGCTCGTCAGCAAGCTAGATGAGAAATTCGGGGGCGCCTGCTCTAGCCAGCCGCGCCGCTTTGCCTCACGCTCCGTTGTCACGGCGTCCACAAACTCGCCTTTGTCCCGGCCATCTGCATCCACGCCTGCGGTGTGCCGCTCCGGCTGCTGCTGCTGTTGCGAGGGGTTGCGGGCCTGTGGAGTCCTGCGGCTGCGCGGGCGGAGGCGTTGACGGCTGCGGCAAAGGGGTCTGTGTCCAGGTTGGCCTCCAGCACGCGCCTGCTGCTGGCAGCCCAGCTGTCCATCTCCAGGGCCGGGTTGCCTGCGAGGAAAGGCAGGGAGTCACTCTGAGACCGCGCCACCACTGCTGCCAATGTGGCGCTCAGAGCTGCAGCCGAGGGGCAGGGACGGGGAGAACAGGCCAAGGCCCCGGGCAGGCGTTCGCACCAATCACGCGGCCAATCTCCGCCGCGGGCGTGCCCGCCACCAGCGTTCTTGCGGGCACGGAGCGCAGCACCAGCGACCCCGCCGCCACCTGGGCTCCAAACCCCACGCTGATGTTGCCAAGGATGCGCGAGCAGGCGCCTATGAGCACGTTGTCGCCAATCTTGGGGTGGCGGTCCCCCTCCTCCTTGCCTGTGCCTGCGAGGGGAAGCAACGAGCGGGAACACAGCGCAGAAATGGGGCCAACTTGCCCCTGCTGATGGGTGCAGCCAGGGCCAGCGGCAGCACCATCGTTGTACGGGCCTTCGCGATGGGCACAGGCCCGCTCGATGCTCGAGCACAGCGGCCCTGGATGTGGCTGCCCTGCCCTGCGACCCCTCTCCTGCACCTCCTTCCTCGCCGCGCCCGACCGGCCCACCTCCTAGAGTCACTCCATGCAGCAAAGACACGCCGGTGCCGATCACCGCGGTCTCCCTATGACTACCCCCGTGCCGTGATCGAGCAGCAGGCCCGGCCCCAGCCGCGCCCGGGTGGATGTCCACGTTGAAGCACTCGCTCATGCGTGACTGCAGGGCCACCGCCAGCATGTGGTTACCCCGCGTCCACAGCTCATGCGCAATGCGGTGGGTCTGCGAGGGGAGAGGGGCGGGGGCATGAGGCAAGGGTGCGGAAGCGGCTGGTTGATGCGCATGGAACGGGATCGCGCTCCTCCACCCGCCACGCAGACCTGGATGGCGTGGAAGCCCTTGAAGTGCAGCAGCGCGTGGCTGTAGCTCATGCAGGCCGGGTCCTGCACCATAAAAACCATGATGCAGCAGCATCTGGGATCCGCTTGTGGCACCCGCACGCTGCAAGGCCCTGGCAAGCAGCACAACCGCTTGCCCGGATGCTCCGGCATGAAGGCCGCCGAGGAGGGTGCCCACCCGCTCGTGCACGGCCCGGATGTCGGCTGCCGCCGCCTCCGCAACCCCTGGCCGCGCGTGCAGCACCGAGCAGAACACCTCAAACAGCTCCGTCTCCTTGAGCACGGGGCTGGCCAGCCGGTGGGCCAGCACAAAGGCCAGGGAGCGCTCCAGGCAGTCGTGCGAGAGGATGGAGGCATGCAGGAAGGAGGAGAGCAGCGGCTCGCGCGCCGCGTCCTGCCGGGCCTCGCGCCTGCACATCAGGGCGCCGATGGCAGCTCAGACGAGTCACAAAGGGCAGTTATGAGGGCAGGACAGTGTGTCTTGCACACGCACGGGGGGCGCATCCTGCTGCCCCGCTCGCATCTCACCTCATCACTTCCCACACCACATTGCCCTCGCCGGCTGCATCTTCCGCATCAGCCCTCAGCACACCCTCCTCCCAGCCCCGACAGAACCCCACAATATTGCCCTGCTGCATGTAGATGGGAAGGCTGGCCCGCTGCCAGTCCAGGCCGCCCTCATCCTCATGCGCAGTGGCGGGAGTACGCTGTTCCCCAGGTGATGGCGTGCCTGCATGGCCGGCAGGATTGAACGGCAGAAAGAACTTGATGTAGGCGTAGCGCAGACTGCTGTTCGAGAAGCATTTCAGTGCAAACAGCGGCTCCGGCACCAGCTGCGGCAGCGACCGCAGCAGGGGCAGCAGCCGAACTGCTGTCCCGCCAAATCGGAGGCCTATGAGCTTTGGATCGAACCTGTCTCGATCCTGGTCGCGCCTAGTTGGCATGAAGGCCGCTGCAAGCGACCCAAGAGGCAGACAAACGAAATTTTCTGGTGCCTGCCGGCAAGGCCAGCGAACTGGCCCTTTATGGCCTCTGATGCTGTTTTATGTTGTAACCTGGCGGCCATGAAGGCTGTAACGTCGCTCGTGATTCAGGTTGAGTGCCCCGATGACGAGAGGAACACAGTGACACCGGGCGGCTTGTGATGTTAAGATGGGAACATAACTTCAGAAAGTTGTCACGTTCGATTCGTTCCTGTTCACGAAACCTCGCTGCTGGCACAGGTTGCCAGCACATCACATGCCACGCTGTGGTATGCTGCGGCAGGGCTGCCAAGTGGACCCCTGCATCCAACTTTTCTTGCTCTTCAGCTGCTGTTGTTCCAAAGAATGATGTCAAATTGACACAAAAGGGGGCACATTGATTTAGGTGTCATCAAGTTGAAAGCAGGCACACCATACATGACATGTCCCCTTGCAAAGGGGAGCAGAGAGTGTTCCGCTCAACATCAACGTAAAGCAGCGCTGGAAACGCGCACTTCGAACAGAAAGGGCTGAACTGGGCATGCGCGCGTCAGGCGCACAAGTAACAGCATGTGCGCCCGCTGATCGGGCGACAAGGAGAGAGCAGGGTGGAGGTGGAAGTAAACAATCATGGTATGCTAAGAGGGAAAGGGACGGGGTAGAGCAACACAATGCTGTAGTATGGCAAGCCTCAGGGCACATCGTTGCTGAGGATGGCTGCCCTCAGAGGTGGCGGCTCGAGCGTCATGTGGGCCTCAGCAGGAGCTTTCCAATCACGTCAGGAGCATCAGATTTGGTAGTCGTAAATGAAGCCGCTGACCTGCACCGAGAGGAGCGGGGCAACCAGAGAGGCCAGCAAATGGAGGTGAGAGCTTGGCAATGCAAACATGGCCCAGCTCATGCTGCACACAGCAAGCTATGCGCGCCGCCGCTGCGGGCGCTGCCGGCAGCCGCGCACCTGGTCCATCAGCTTCACCGGCTCCTCAAACTCGTCTAGCCGCTTGATGACCCTTGCTGGCACGCCCACTGCCACCACGTGGGGGCAGGTCGGTGGCAACCACCGAGCCGGCGCCTATCTTGGAGCAGTGGCCCACAACCACGGGGCCCAGCACCGACACGCCAGCGCCCAGCAGCACACCGTTGCCAACCACAGGGTGGCGCATGCCCTTGCCCGTGCCGCTGCCGCCAAGCGTGACGTGATGCAACAACGAGCAGTTATCGCCAAGAACTGCCGTCTCCCCAATCACGATGCCTGCACGAGGTGCGAGGCCGTGCACGCTGAGCTCAGGAAACAGGGAATGCGAGGCGGTCACCTGGCGTCATCCCAGGGGGCGCACACCTGCCCTACCTCCCCACCCACCCGTGGCATGATCCATCATGATGCCCCAGCCCAGCGTGGCTGCAGGGTGGATGTCCACGCCGAAGCACTCGCTCATGCGCGACTGCAGGGCCACCGCCAGCGGGCGCCGCCCGCGCTTCCACATCCAGTGGCTGACACGGTGCGCCTGGATGGCCTGGAAGCCCTTGAAGAAGAGCAGGGGCTGCACGAAAGAGCCGCAGGCGGGGTCGCGCTCCACCACCGCCTGCAGGTCCGCCACCGCGGCCTCCACCAGCGACGGGTCGTCCTGCACAGCGGCCAGGCAGGGAGCATCACAGGGCCAGCTGAGGGACAGTGCACCTGCTTCGGCTGTCAGCCATGCCTGGCAGGAAATTCGCGCTTTGTTATGCCCAGCACCGTGCAAGCAGCAACACAATCGGCCGGCTCGCACACCTCATACGCCTCCACAAAGAGCCGTGTCAGCTGCGTGCCCAGCAGCGTGCTGCTCTGCAGCTTATTGGCTAGGATGAAGGCCAGGCTGCGCTGCAAGTTGGGATGCATGATCACAGTCATGTGCGCAAAGGACGCCAGGACCGGCTCTGCAGGGGTGGGGGGTGGGGGTGGGGGATGTCGGCCCACAGCCACGCAGCAACCAACCATGCACCCACAGATGCGCAGCCTCTTGCACCAACACAATGCCGTACCTGATGCTGCCACATCGCGAGCATCCTCCTGTATGCGCTCCCAGAGCTGCTGCTGCGTGAGGGTGCTGGGTGTGGGCTCCCACTTGTTGTGCGCCAAAGCTTCGGCCGCTTCCACCCGAGGCGTGGCTGCGAGTGCGAGGTGGGTGTACAGCGCTATCCATTCAGCCTCACCGAACTCCAATTGAACATGAGGCGTGGTTTCTTGGACGGGTGAGGGAAAGGGAGCAGCGGGCGTGGCCGCCGCCGCTGCCTTGGCATCGGGCGCGAGGACGCGCAGGGCTGCTGATCGCATTGCGATCGATTTTGTGAGCATTTTATGATGCAGGCAGGACCAAAAGGCGCTTTGATTCGCTGCAGACCGCCGAGGGCGGCACTGAGGCATGCTCGTGACAACATGGGCCCGGTCCGGCAGGACGGGTGCCCCTACTTCAGTTGTCATTCACGCTTTGAAATCGTAAGGGCCGGGAGCTTGTTCCTCCTCCCGCGGCCACGCAACACAAGCGGTGCCAGCTTTGTTGAGTACCAGCAAATGCTTGATTTCGTGCTAAAGCCCTAAACCCCCTGCCATTCCGTCTGGCAGAAGGAGGACGCTAGACAAAGCGTTTTCCAGTAAACAATCATGTTGATCATAGCAAGCCTGATTAAAAGCTGTGCAGGTGGGGCGGCTTCTGGGCAGCGTGTCGAGCTACACACTGCAAGTCCATGCCCTCGAGCAATTTTATGAGAGCACATAAAATTGCATGTGGAAGGCGTCGCAGAACTAAAACAACGTGCTTTGCACACCGTGTGATCACAGTTATCAACAAACCCCCAAAAAGTCGAGTTTGATTCTTATCAAAGCCGAGCGCAGCCTGAGCCGCCCATGGATGCAGCAGAGGTTTCATGCTGGAAAGGTTGGCATACACAGCTGCGTGAACACGCTTTCTTGATATGACATGCCCTAAGCGCCTGGCAACAAGCGCCTGGCAACACCCTGCCAGCTGTCCAAATCAGCGAGGGGCTTGCTCATGTGCAGCCCAAACCGCAAGATGCACATGGTCCTGGCGACCCAAGTGGCCAAAGCAATGCCCACCTTCTAACAAATCGCCTGCCAGCTGGCGATGCCACATTTCCTCGTTGACGCGCTGGGCAAACCGAGCCGCCCGAATGGTCAGCGGAGAGTGCTCTGTCCCCGCAACACGTCCTCGGCGACCATTCAAACCACCAGTCTGCAGCCCGCTGCTGTGTATTGCACCGCTGCTCACTTCTCTGTCAGCTGCAACAGCGGATGCCACCAGTGTTTGCGCCACACTGGTCCGCCGTGAACAGGCGGCGGCAGGCGGCGGCGGCAGCGAGGGGGACAACATCCTTGCGATCGTCGCCGCGCCTGCAACCAAGCAGCACTAGCGTCGCTTAATAAGGTTTGACGACCGCTTGCAGGCGGTTCTGCAGGTGCAGGCTGAGAGGCGGCGGCGGTCACCGTGGGAAGCCGCCATGCCGCCCGTGTGTTGACGTCTGGCTGTTTGTTTTTAAGTCTGGAGCTCGAGAATGGAAGTTGGAACCTGGAAGGGCCGCGCCCGGTGGCCCAATCGACCTCTGAGTCTGCCAAGCTCACGAAAGGAGACTGTGCGCAAGATTTGAAGCGAGTTTGTGAACCGCAAACACTCCCTAGAACCACATTTCAGGCGGGAGGCTGACATCACCCGATCACCCAACCCACCGCCGCTTCCTGTCCCCTGCATTGCACCAGGCCACGTGGCTCAGCTGTTCCTGTGAACTTGCGATTGCTACTGTAGATGAGAGACATTGTGCGCCCAAAGTCCTGCACGGTCGCTTGCGGGCCAGCGAACGGGCACTGGCCCCGCTTGCCACGCTGTGACGGTCACCGTCAGTACATTGCAAGCGGCAGCTCAGCTGATATTCATTCATGAACATTGCATGCTGTGACCAGCATTCATCCATGATGGCTGGCATTGCAGCATATACCCCGCAGAACAAGGAGCATCACCATCACGAGCGACGCGTCCCACGGCCGACTGCGAGTGAGGAGCCACTTGATGGAGCTCAACCTCTTAACAGGCGTCAGCTATGTATCGGCAAAGCATAACCTATGATCATCGCAGAAGACTGGCACTCGGAGTTAGCCTGTAACTGAGGGTGCCACCCTTGCACAAGCGTAGTGGCGCATGTATCGCGCTTGGGTGTACTGTTGCTGGGCCACTGCATTCAGGCTGCAGCACTCGCATTGCAGGCTACACCGGAGTCGCTACACATGATTCGCACGCCCCAGGCCCTCCAAGTCAAGGTTTCCGGGCAAGCGCTCGGCCGCCCAGCTCATTGGGCCAATTGCCTAGTGCCGTTCTCAGCATCAAATAGACGCCGATACTGTTGTAGAGGCCATGTGCACGCCTATGCGCTGCCAGCAATTGAGGTGCTCAGCACCAGCCCGCCTTTGCGCACCCCTATTCGCTCGGAACTGGGCTACTAGACACGATCCTGCTGGCAGCATTGGCGCCTGCTGCTTTGGCCAGCTGGGCATTGACAGCGCCTGCTGTGCGGGTGGTGCCGCGGGCGATGTTGGCTGACCTTGCGACAGCTCTGCAGCCATCTTGCTTTGATGCTGCATGTCAGCAGGAAAAGGATACTTTGCTGGTTGCCAGGTTGGTGCCTTCCAAAGTGCATTTGCCTGCCAGCCAGTGTGCATCTTGTCAGCGCAGCGTGCCTGACTGGCCTCTCGTCTTCAAGCAATGCCTTTTCCTCCTAGCCAGGGGTCTGAGACGTCCATCACCTGTTGTCCTTGCAGCCTGGCGCTGCCGCTCTTGGTGTTTGTGGCGGCTGCGGCCTACTTGCTGCGCCCTCCACCGCAGAACAGCTTAGATGATGGATCACTGTTTGAGGACACTTCGACAGGTGGGGGCCGCAGCCTGCTGGAGGTCAGGCCATGCTTGGATTGGCTTGGTGCATGACAGACAGGTGCATTGCTGAGGCAAGTTTAGCTGCGCTGCAGGCACCATCTTTGAGGCGCCCGCTGGCGCAGCGCCTGAGCGCGACCGCCGAGGGGAGCTGGCCTTCCGCGCTGTGTCTTACACACCTTGGCCAGTGGAGGAAGGCACTGAGGGCGAGCGCGTTCGCATCAATGTGGGGCCTGTAACCCTTCGCGGACCCCGCACCTTTTTGTTTTCTAAAGCTTTGCCGCAGCCCAGTCATCTTGTGGTGACCACGCTTGAGCGGCCGCTGGGCATCGTCTTTGAAGAGGATGCTCGGCGCAAGCGCGTGGTGGTGGCGGGGTTCACGCCAGGTGCGAGCTTGTGCCAGGGCACCTCAGGCGCGTTGCAGGGCTTGTCACTGCAGCTGCGTCAATTGTGGCTGTGGCGCTGGCATCACCGTCAGCAGGGCTTTTGGCCATAGCTGTCCTGTCAGGCATCCCAAGCATGCTATACAAGTGCCATGGAATGCAGGCGGAAACGCTGAGCAGCAGGCCAAGAAAGCGCGGCTGAACACCTCCCTTGCAGCATCCACAGCGCTGGAAGGCGACGTGCTGCGGGCTTGCACCTGCACCAATATAGTCTACCAGCCTGCAGCGCTAGCATTTGGTGCACAGCCACCCACCCGCAGCATCGTGGTGTATGGGGCTGACGGGCAAGGCTGGCCACAGGTGCGACATGCGAGGACAGGAGCGCTGAAGTCTGGAGGCAGGAACCCAAGGAAAAAATAAATAAAAAATAAAAAGAAAGCCAAAAAAAAAAAAAAACAGAACTTGGTATGGTGTTGTGCCTGCAGGTCATCGCCGCATTGAAGAAGGGGCTTGTGTCGGATGGGCCGGTTACGCTGGTGCTAGAGCGGCGAGTTGCCACTGACGGGCCCGGTCGGGCGGTATAGGCGTGCCTGGTGCACCATCAGGCGCAGGTGAAACATTGGACTTGGATACAGGATTGTGGTAAATGTTTGTGCTCATTATCCTGCAAAGCCGAAGAAGAAGAAGGAGTTGTACTGCGATTGTACAGTCCTGCCTGAATCGGTGGTAACTTACGGCGCAGGCAGTGTCACCATCGCCGAAATTCGACTCAAGATGAGTCTTTGACAGCCACCTGCACATGTGTTCCGGTGGTCCTCGAGCGGCAACCCCACGTGTTTGCATCGGCACGTAATGTTTCAACTTTCGTCTCGACATGAGTAATGAGACGTGTAGATTGCGTTGTATAAGCTGATGGCCGACAGGCCCGGGGCCCCTGGAGGGGAAGGCGCCGGCAGCAGCACAACGCTGGTCTGCCCTTGAAATACCGCGCTACAGGCTCGTGAGGTTGTTGGGACACGGCGCTTTTGGTGAGTCCGAGCAGCAGGGCACCTTGCCACTTTGTGTCACCTCAGCAACCTTGACTCTCACACTTTGGATTGCAGGCATTGTGGTTCAGGCTGAGGACTTGGAAAATGGGGCGATGGTGGCAATCAAACTGCTCTCTCGAGGCTCCAACTTCTCGTCATCAGCTGCCGTAAGCAGCGCTGCACTCTGTGAAAGTGCCTGATTACAGGGGATGCTGGAGGCACTTTTGCTGCAATGCACTCACGCAAAGACCCAAAATCTGGCTCAACCTGGTACATGCGATCCTCTTTGCCGGCTGTCGCAGAACAAGCCCTACATGCTGTATGTGGGCCGTGAGATTCTGCACCAGGCGTCGCTGCACCACCCTTTCATAGTGCAGGTGTGCCCTGCTGGCAAGGGCAGCTGTGGCGTGGCAGTCCTCATCTGAAAGCACTGCTAAAGGGGCTGCCACTGCCGCTGCCTGCCTTACCACTGGGGTTGCTATCGAGTGGTCGGCGGGGCACACACTGCCCCGGTTGTGGTGTAGGGTGGATGGTGACATGAGGGCTGGGTGCCGACACTCTTTTCTGTTTTGAGTTTGCTCCCTTGCCCTGGCCAGGTGTACGAGGTGTTCCTCACGCCGCAGCACCTGGCCATTGCCATGGAGTTTGGGGACGCTGGGAGCCTGCTGGCGTACCTGCAGCGCCAGCCTGGCAGGCGCGTGCCAGAGGCTGCGGCGCGCTGGCTGTTCCAGCAGGTGGTCATTGGGCTGTCATACACGCACCAGCGGGTGAGCCTGGATGTGGGGAGAAGCATGCCTTCGGTGTTGTGCCTGCTGCTACCTGCATGCCTCCACCCATCCTCGTCTCTGCCCACTGCACAAGCACACCCTGCCTGGGCTTGGCCCATCCACCTGACACGCCACCCCCTGCCCCAGGGAGTGGCCAACCGCGACCTGAAGCTGGAGAACCTGCTGCTGTGCAGCAACGGGGCTGATGCCGCACGACCGCTCCTAAAGATTGGCGACTTTGGCTTCTCCAAGCATGATTACAATTCCTCGGCCCGCACGCGCTGCGGCACCGAGGCCTACATGGCACCCGAGGTGGTCTGCTGCAACGGAAGGTACATGGCCAAGGTGCGAGAGCTGTGGGTGGCCGGAGGTTGTGGGGGAAGGGGGCGCCCGAAGAGTGCGGATGTTGCGCACGCAGTTGCCCACCACCTCTGTACATGTCCTGTCATACGATGTTGCTCGCAGCTGACCTATTACATTGCTGATTCTCGCTTGTACAGCACTCGTCCATGATCACCGCCTTTGCTGCAACAGCTGCCCGCTGCCTATTCGCCGCGGGCCCGCTCCCGCCCGCGCGCGCCCCCCCCGGGCCCCGCGCCCTTGTTCCCCCTTCACCCTACGAAAAACACACGTGCACATGCCTGCCATTCAAACAAACGCAGAAGAGCGACGTATGGTCAGCTGGCGTCATCCTGTACACGATGCTGGTGGGCGGTTTCCCATGGACCCCGGGGACAAGGACTGCGTGCAGAACATCATCCAGGCCAAGGTGGGCGGTTCGGGAGGGCTTGGGGTTGGGGCGTGCTTGTTTTGGGCTGGGGAGCCCCCTCCTCGCATGCTCTTGCCCAGCCCCGCCAGGGACTCGCCATGGCATGAAGGCCATGCCAGGCAGGCGAGGCACCCCTGGCTGCGCTTTCTCCCCCACCCCCACCCCCTTGCAGTATGTCATCCCGCCCGGGTTGCACATCTCGCCTGCCTGCCTGGACCTGCTCAGTCACATGCTGTGTGCCGACCCCGACCAGCGGTGGAGCACAGAGCAGATACAGGAGCACCCCTGGTGCGGACGGCCGTGCAATGCCTGCCATGCTGTACCGGCAGCTGCGGGATTCGGCGCTGGGCATGTGCACTGCGGGAAGCCAGACAGCCGAGGCCACAGTTGGGGGCCGTGAGGGCGTGAGGGCGCCTGTGGCCCCAGGTCACAATCCCTTGTTGGCAAGTTGTAGCAAGCCCGGGTCCCCTGTTGTTTGCAGGTTCCAGCAGGACCTTCCGGAGGGCGCCCGCGCCATGAACGACTTCTACTTCCGCTCTGCCCCCAGTGTGGACCACGCGGCGCCGCTCATCGCCAAAGTACTTGAACATGCAGCAGCACCCGGGCCGCCAGGTGGGTCCAGCCTTGGCAAGACTCTGCTTCCGCATCCTGCCAGTTTAACCAGGGCAGCACCTGCGCTTGCAGCGCGGATAGGCTGGTTGCAGGGGCGGCAGCGCGTGACTCCTGCAGCTCCTCCGCTGCCCCTCCTGCCCTGCAGATGGGGAGCTCATATCTTGCCGCTTCTCGGTGCCGCCCTGCACCATGCCGCCTAGAGAGGCCACCTGAAGCGCACACCAATGAGCCCTTTGCCTGCTGATCCATGATAGTGCCATCAACAGACCCAATTTCACCCAACAGCCGCCCCATTTGATGCTGGATGCTTGAAACCACGCTGCCCTTGAAGAATTCTCACCTTTGTTTTCCCGTACGTTCCAATCCCATGTTGCGTTGAGTTTCACTGGTATTGTCATAATGTTTGGCACTGCTGTTTCTCTACTTCCCTCTTCTATTCTACGATGCAAGCTCCACACCTTTCCCTCTGCAAACGAATCGACGGCATGGTGCTCCATGCTTTGACAGCCTTCTCTCTTGTGCTGCTGCCGCTCCAGCCAAGGCACGCTCACATCTTGCCTGCAAGGAAGACAAGGCACACACCCTGCCCGGCGCGCTGCTGCAAGTCCTGCGCTGCCCGACTCGCCAACGCGGCAGCGTGCCAGGCGTGCCCGCTTTGCGCGCCCTCCTTGCGCCTCGGGCCATCGCCGTTGAGAACGCGGCACAAGGGCGTGTTGCCCTGCCCGCTGAGGAGCATGAGCAGGCCTCCCGGGGGTAGGGCCGCCACCAGCTCAGCCAGCTGATCGTCTGCGCGCTGCAGGATGCCGCGGACCGCGGCGTCCTCCGCCGCTGCCCCCACCGTGCTGTCATAGTTGGGCGGCCCACCCTGCAGGACAACAGACCAGGCTGGAGTGGACGTGCTGGACTCTGCTGCGGCGTAAGCGATGAAGCAGCAGAGCCTGTGCCTGCCACAGGCTCACCTGGCCTGCCAGTCGCACCGCCCGCTCTTGCAGGTGCTGCCACAGCTCACCCAGCTGCAGCCATAGCAGGTCGGGAGGCCGTTCAGCAGCGGCATGCCCTGCCTGCGCACCAGCAGGCTGCTGCAGGCTTGCAGGCTGGCCGGCGTCGCCGCCGTGGGCCGCTCCTCCCACTGTTGCGTGCCCGCTTGCTTCTGTCGCCTTTCCTGCCCCGTCCCCTGCTGCGGGCGACTGTTGCGCCGTGGCCAGCATGCAAAGTGCGGCGGCCACCGCCTGGGCGTCGCTGGCGGTCGGCACAACTCGCGCAGCGGGCACAGCGTGCAGCATGAGCACTTCGCGCGGTGCAACCAGCGCTGTGCTGCGGCGTTTCGCCGCCAGCAGCTCCAGCAGGTGGCTGCAGCCCTGCTTGAGGCTA
Source organism: Chlorella sorokiniana (assembly GCA_025917655.1). NCBI lineage: Eukaryota > Viridiplantae > Chlorophyta > Trebouxiophyceae > Chlorellales > Chlorellaceae > Chlorella > Chlorella sorokiniana. The sequence continues at coordinate 2,694,446 of CP084619.1, read as the reverse complement.
CCCAGGGTGGGTCCCCCACGCAGCTTGAGCCGTACCGCCTGCAGGGCGACCTCAGCATCCTCGCAGCTGTCATGGGCGCCCTGCTGGATGGCCCTGCCCAGCAGGCGCTGCGCCAGCACTCGCAGCGAGGAGCGGAAGGGCGGCCCGCGCGGGTTGGGGAAGAGCACTGCCGAGTCCAGGCAGCGGCCGTGCACCAAGCGCAGCGCGCGCAGGTCGTTCTCTAGAGTGTGACCGGTCTTTGTGCAGCAGGTGTGAAGGCAGGGGGGTAGGGGCGCGAGCGGGCAGGGTGGTTGGGACAGGTGGGGGCACACAAGCTCTTGCTCGGCACCGCAAGGCTGGCAAGCATGGCAGCTGCTGCTGCTGCCTGGTGCATGCTGGGCCAGGGGCAAGCCACTGCGGCCCCACCAGCAGGGTGTTTGGCCCCCCACATGCCGCAGAACCAGGCGCTGCGCATCCGACACGCTCGCCGTCACCCGCGCCAACTTCGCTGCTGTGATGCCTACAGGCAGGAGCCGGCGGGGGCGCTCCTCGCCACTGCGAGCCAACTGGTGATTTCAGCCATCACAGCTTGTGGGCGCAACTGCACCCCACAGCACGACCCGCGCCCCTGGCCACAGCAGCTTCATACACGTGCTTGGCAGCGGGGGACACTCTGCAAAGCAGAGCCTTGCCCCTCCCCACCCGAGTACTTGGTGTTGTAGTCCAGCACCGGTTCATCTGGCACGACCAGCTGGTCCAGCAGGCGACGCCCGTCGCCAGCCACCAGCGACACACGCGCCAGCTCTAAGCCCGCAGCAGTGATCCCCATCTCGCAGTCGCAGGCCACAAGCTCTTCTGGAGCAGGCAGCGACCGATCTGCAGCTTCTCCCGCTGCTGCTCTGGTTGCCCCGGCTTGCACTCCTTCCGATTCGCTGCCAGCCAGCAGTGCAGAGCGTTGCGCCGTGGACACCCAGCCTGGCTGGAGCACCGCTTGCGCGGCTGCTGCCGCCGCCACCCCTTTTCCCGCCGCTGCTGGCCCACCAGACCAGCCGGTGTTGAGCTCTACCTCCGCTTCTGCAGCTGCTGCTGCCTCTGCGCAGCCTTGGGGCCAGCTCAGCGCGCGCATGGTGCGGGAGGTTACGGCGTAAAAGGCTGGAGGGAAGGCCCGCTCAGCCGGCGTGGCCTCCTGCGACTGATGCGTCGCTTCCGGGCGTCGACCTGCGTCGCAAACCATCCCAGCGGACGGCTCCGGCTGCTTGCGCTTGTGGCTGCCTCTGCCTCTGGGGGTGCCACCGCCAGCAGCGCAGCAGTGGTCTGTGACGCGGTTTCGTGTGCGGCGGTGGCCCTCAGCATCACCCGCTGCCGGGCGCCGGCCAGCAGCCGCGGCAGCGGCGGCGGGCGCTCCAGCAGCAGCTGATGATCCAAGCCGGGCAGTTCTACGATCACCACGGTGCAGGGCCGGCCGTGCACAGACAGCCAATGGGGCCGGGGGCATCGGCGAGCAGGTGGAGCAGCAGCTGCTGCACATCAGCCGAAGTCAGCGAGGGAGCCTTGACAGCCAGCTGGCGCAGCAGCACCCTGCCCCCTGCTGCCGCGGACGCTGCGCTTGCTGCTGCCACGGCAGCCGGCGCCGGGCCTGGAGGCCGCGCTGGAGCCTGAGCTGTGGAGGCGCCTGAGTTTGGTCCCGCTTGAAGCTCGCATTCCTCGCCGTTCCGCTCCGCTGCTGCTGCCGCCAGCGCCGCTGGATGGTAGTCTGCCTCCTTAAGCCGTCGATTCTTTGCAAAGCACCCCTCAAGCCAGCTGTAGTGCACTGGTAGGGGCTGGCTGCCGGCTCCAGCTTGCTCATGGCTGGGAGGAGGCTCATCGCCTACGAGCAAGTGGGTGGGCTCCTGGTCGTTGTTATGGGGTACTCCCAAGAGCAGCGTTCCGCCTTGCTGGGCTATCCCCTTCTTCCAGATGTGCAGTCGAATCGCCTTGTGAGGAATGCGGGCATCGGGGATAGGTGAATCTACAGGCAGCGGGCGGCAGGAAGAGGAAGTGAGCGGGGGCGGCGCCAGGAAGGTGCAGGTGGCAGCCCGGCGACTCTTGTTTGTTTGTTGACAGTCTTCTATGAATAATAATACATTAGCACTGGCAGCCTCGTTACCGTGCACCCCGAGAACATCATCGCGGCGGGCTGCCAGCAAAGGCTGGCGGCTCAAGGAACCTCCCGCAAATTGGTGTTCGTGACTGCTGAGGACCCTTGATATGGTTGCGACAGGGAGAGCCTACACCCTTGTGGAGTGGGGATTTGGCCAGCCGCAGCGGCGCGTCGTGCGCTGGCTCCATTCACTGCAATACTGTGGCTCCTTGTTCATGTGTCACAGTTCGACTTCTGCAATGCAGTGATGTACGGCATGCTTGCAAGAACCCTTTGCACATCGCCCGGTGGCAGAAGTTCGTCGGCGGCATTGCAACTTGCCCGCCACCCTTCAAGAGCAGACACAGGAAGGGTTTGGTGGGTGGATGGTGAGCCTTGCTGTCCGCCTGCTGGGTGCTGCATGTTTCCAGAGTTGCTCCTGGTCTCCCCGCAGTGCTGAAGGATGCTCCGCCGAACAGCCTGTCTCGCTTCTCAAATGGTGCTGCACTGCAGCTAGCTGTCGTTCACACGGGTCGAAGAGAAACATGAGAAGGCAAGTATGTATTTGCAGCAGGCAGGTAAGAGAAGCAAGGAATGAAGGAGTGTTCGCAAACACATGAAATGTGGCACTGGCCAGCGGCTTTGTATGACTGCGACAGACTGGGGGATAGGAGGTCAGAGAGATCGATGCGGGTGAAATCCAGACACACCAGCGCACATGCATAGCTCGCTCACAGGCAGCCAAAGGGTACATGGGCCTGGGGGTTCCTAGTACAGGCATGCTGGGGGCAAAACGCATGGAGGAGACAGGGTGTTCCAAGGTACAGCGCTTTAGTGTCGGCATTGGCAGGCCCCAGCTGCCTGCCCAGCAGCAATGAACAGGCTGTACAGCAGGACAAACAGCAGTGCCAAAGGCGGAGCCAGTCGTGCAGCGGTCACGAGGGAGTCTGCTGCCAGGCGGGCTGGTGCTGCGCAGCGTCGCCTCAGTCATCCAAGTGCATCTCGGAGGCATCATGCCAGCCCTTGGGCACCGCCCAGCCGCAATCGCCCTCGATGGCCAGGTTGTAGTCGTTGCCGCGGCCTGCAGGTAGGGCAGGGCAAGGAATGAGACCGAGTGATCAGAAGCCACAGCGCAAGCCAGTGAGCAGGGGGCCGCTGCGCTGTGCCCCCTGTCCGCCCACGCAGCACAAGCGGAGAAGTGGCACCATTTGCCGCCATTGCAGCCGTGGGCCCACCATCAAAGGCCTCGGAGGTGACGATGCGGAAGAAGCCCTGCTCGCCCCATGGCTGGCCTGAACATGGGGAGGGAGGGTGGGTGGGTGAGTTTGGGGGGGCACAGACAATCAGCACCAGAGGAGGGGTGGCGTGCGCCACTCGTTCATGCAGATGCCATGCCTGCCGCAACAAGCGGCGCTGCCCACCCCAGCTGTTGCGCACGATCCAGAAGGGCACGCCGTCCTCCTCGCCCCAGCCCACCACCGACACAATGTGGTTGGTGCGCGCCTCTGCGGGCAGGGACAGGTGCACGGACGAGGGTGACCAGTCAGCTTCAACAGGCTCAGCACTCGCACCCTCACACCATTACAGCGCTGGGCACTTGACAACGTGCACCCCACCTGCAGCCGCCTTCTGCCTGCCTTGCAACCCTAATGCCACCCCGCTTCCACACATTCAGTAGGCCAGCCAGCCTGTCCGCCACCCTAGTCACCAACCCCAGGTTGGCCCACCGCCTGCCCAGGCTTGGCCCACCCCCGCCCAGGCCGGCCCACCACCGGCAGGCTGGGGCACCCACCCGGGTTGTACTCGGTGTAGATGCCGCCGGTGTAGGCGTCCAGGCCCTCGGTGGCGTCAATGGTGCAGGAGATGGGGCCACGGGCATACACCTCGGCCCGCATGGCAGCAGCGCCCTCGACGCGCCCGTGCTCCTCCACCACCAAGCGCTGCGGGGTCGAGGGTGGTGGGCCGGAAGAGACAGGCAGGTGGGGAAGCGGTGCAGGGCGCAAATTGATGCAAGTGCTTGCACGGGCTGACGGCAAGCTGCCGCCGGTGGCCATCTACCGGTGCTGCGCTTCGCATGGAGGGCCGCGAGCAGGCAAGGGTGAAACCTACACCCTTTTGCAGCCAACGTGCCGCCCCTGTCCCACCACCACCACCACTACCCCACCCACACACGCACGGCATAGACGGCGGACAGTGTCACACCTTGTACTGCTCCACAGGCTTGCAGCCCTCGCCTGGCCAGCAGGTATAGCATTGATGCTTCCGATTGCACGATTGGTTGATGGCCTGGTCTGCAGGGAAAGGAGCCCGTGGAGGGGGGCGCGCGTATTCAGAGCAGGGTACAGGCGAGAGGAACATGTCACAGTTCAGCATGGAGGCCGTCGCGACGGTGCAGCCCTCCCAGCAGGCCGCGCCCGAGGGCTCACACAGGTTGCAGGTCTCGTCAGGGATGCCGTACTTGGCTGCATACACGTAGACCAGGCCGTCCCAGCCGCCCTGGCAGGAGCCGGCCTTGCCGCAGTCAATCACGTTCTGCATAAGAGGAGGGTCATCGAAACGGTGCTGTGCAGAACTGTCCAAAGAGTGAATTCACAGCTGCAGCGCTTACAACTTCCCAACTTCAGGTGATGGATAAGCCCTAGTATGTCTCAACCTGCACACTGAGGTACGCCGACGGCCAGGCGCCACCGCGCTGGATGTTGATGCGGTCGGCCAGGGCGGAGGTGGCACCATGTGCCCAGCTGCACGAGGACCGGAAGCGCAGTATGGTTACTAGCAGCTTGGACACGAAACGCAACAGCCCAGAGCAGCGCACTTCCGAACGGCGTCGCAAGTTGGCGCTTAACATGGCATTGGTTATGCAGTGCCTCACCAGGAGCCGCAGTACTGATGAACGTGGCGGATGGGGGAATGGGCAGATTTGCAAGGGGATGTAAGGCGTTCAGCAGCGTGTTTGTGCAGCTAGATGTCACACATGAAGGTTACAGCAGACAAAAAGTGCAGCACTCAGATGCTGACCTGGGGGATGTGCTGATTGCGGGTGGTGGACAGAAAGTTGGTGCCTGCGTCCCATGTAAACGAACTATCAAAGGCTGCAAGCTACTGCGGCCAAGCACCCTCAGAACGACTATGGCACTACCAGCCACTCACCGTTCACATTGCGCCAATCCCAGTTCTTTGGCAGCTCTTCAGCAGACAGACGGGTGTGGGGCAGCGGGCTCTTGCTGTAGAGACAGGCAACAGGCAGCGTGGTGTATGTATTGCAAGCAATCCGTCAGAATGGAGCCTGATACGCCTAACGACAGCAAGTTGGACCTCCCGGCCAGCGCAAGAAAGCTGACGCCAGCTGCCCCATACACGAAACAGGACGGGTGAATACCATCCATTAAGCCAGTGAGGGCCTCAACCACGCACATGAGCGGCTCATAGTCGGGAGAAGGGGTAATGGTGGTGGCAAAGCGGCTCGGCCTGGGGCGCTTGACCTCTTCAGCCGCCGTGGATGAGCCAGCTACATGGAGAGGTGTCTGAGGGTCCAGAGCACGGCCGCTGGCGAGGCTGGCCAGAGCCAGGACAAGAATAGCTATCCGCATTGAGCCACAGTCGCTGCCACTCCCACAATAAGACTAGGCAAATGTGCGCGAAGGACGTCTCGGGCACTCCGACATCACGTATCGTTGGATTGGTGAGGGCTCCAATGGGAAGTACAGCAGGCCAGCCAGCATTTGAGAGGGAGAGCACCTTCAACCTTGCGCATTCCATGCTCATTTGCTTTCTCGGTATTGTAAGCATTCACACCAAGCCCTTGCCAAGGTATTTGGACGCTGTGGCTTGTGTTGCCGCACCGGCGTGAACTACGGGGCTTCCTTGCCATCTGTATGTCTTAAGCGACTGCAGTGAGACAATTTCAGCAAGCAGGTGCACAGGCGGGGGAGGAACCGTGCCGGCTCACGTTTTGGCGTCGTCAACCTGCGCTTGCGCTTGCTTGCTGCCCTGCAGGACCCTGCTCCTCCTTGCGTTCAAGCCAGCAGCCAAGCCCCAGGCCACAGGTTGCAGACAATCAGAAAAGCATTGGCTACAGCGCACAGGCAACACTGTGCCGGTGCCAATGGCCGACGGGCACGATCACATGGCACACGACGCCGCTGGTCACAACCACACGGGTGGTGACATGGCCGGTGGCATGGACATGGGTGGGGGCGACATGAAGTACATGGCCTCAGTGGGGCGGCGTGCAGACGGCTCCTACTACTATTTCCACGGCGGCTTTGACGGGCACGTGCTGCCCGGCGCCTTCTTCTTGGTGCGCTGCGCTGGCGGAGCTCGCCACGGGCACCTGCCTGCTTTCCAGCGGGCTGCAAGCTGGCCTGAACAGCATTTCCCACAACACTGATGCGAGTGCATTCGGCAATGTTGTGCGCTCAGCCTGCCTTGCGCGACGTCCCCTTCCAGGTGTGGGGCTTCTGGTGGGCGCTGGCCACCTTCACGCACTATGTGCAGTGCCTGGCAGCCAAGAAGCGCTTCCGCACCCGCGGCTGGCGCATGCTGCCCTTTGGCCCGCGCCGCCTGCGCCGCCTGCCCTTGGAGCCGCTGGTGAAGCTGGCGCTGCCGCTGGTGGGCATACTGGGGGAGCTGTGGCTGGGCCACGAGTCGTACCGGTGAGCTTGAGCAAGGGGGTGCAGGGACTCAGCCTCCCTGCCCTGCTGCATGCTCATCCCACCGCAGGCCACAGCGCGTGTTGTTCAGGGGCTGCCTGCATGCCCTGCTCCTTCCAGATGTCAGTCCCAGCAACATCCCGGAACTCCCCTCCCTGCCGCAGCAACCTGTTCGCCTCTGACGGCAAGTTTGAGACCGAGAACCTGAATGACTGGCAGCACAGCACCATGTACCTGGCCTTCATGGCCTCGGGGCTCGTGGACCTGCTGGCCTTCTACGTGGGGCGCCCCCAGCGGAGCTGGTCAGTGGGCAGGCAAAAAAGGGGACTGCGGGCTGCAGTTGGGGCTTGTTGTTTTCTGCTGCAGCAGCCCATGCGCCCAGGGGACGTGGCCGACGCTCTGGCTGCGATGCATAATGCGGTTTATTTGCGACTGCCTGCAGTGCTTCTTGGCGCTGGGGTTTCTGTCGGAGGGGCTGCTGCTGGTGTTCCATCTCAAGGGGCCGCGCGTGGAGATCATGGTGCACCTGATACTGGTGCTGCAAGTCTTTGCCACAGGTGCACGCAGGGTGCCAAGGCAGCTGCAGCAGGCTGTTTGAACCCAAATGTGGCATGGCCTGATGCGTGGTTTGCAGTGGGACTCGCTTGCGTGTATGGCAGGGTACGCGCTCGCTCGTCTTCTGACCATCATATTCGCCCCCGAGCCGTGTTGTTCCCATCGCCTGCTCCGCAGTGGTGACAATTCTGGTTGAGATGGCCAAGCCCAGCAGCATCCTGGCGGCAGCGGCGCGACCTTGGCTGACGATGGTGCAGGGCGCGTGGTGGATCCAGACGGCGTACATCATGTACCGCAGCCAGCCGCAGTGGGACCCGGAGTACATGGGCAGCGGCATGATGGTGCCCGTCCCCTTTGTGCTGTGGATGCTGGGCACTGCCCTCTTTCTCCTGCTGCTGCTGCTGCTCATCAAGTTTGTGGCAGGTGGGCAGAAGGCAGGGGGAGGGCATGGAGGCCTGGGGGTCGTTTGCAGCATTGACAGCTTGCTGCTGGGGGCTTCAACCCCAGACCTGCCACTGCACAACCGTCGCTGCACTGCCCTGCAGAGCGCCGTGTGGGCCGCAAGCTCAGCTTTGACCCGACCAGCGGGGACGCTGCAGTGCACCTGCACACGCGGCTGGAAACTGAGGAGGAGGGCGACTTGCTGCCGGCCCATGGTGGGTACAACGGGCACGAGGTGGAGCTTTCGGGTTTGCCGCTGAAGACATACGCAGCGCATGCCGGCCATGGCGCATGAGCACACCTGCACAGCGGGCCCAGCCTGTCCACACGTTTGTGTTAAGGGGCTGTGTGAGTTGTCACAGTAATCCTTGCTCCTGCCATGTCAGCTTGTGCTTCTGCCTTGACGTTTCCTGCATACTTTCACGCGCACCCCTGTTTTCCAGTTGTGACTGTGGTGCAAACAGTTACAGGGAAATTCAGCATTACGAGACAAGCGTAAAAAGCATTGAATACCAAAGCCAGAAGCGCTCTTACAAACCACATGCGGCAGTAGACACAGGGTTAGGTGGAAACAGCAGGAACAACAGTGAGTTTGGGGTGCAGGCTGTGGCCGCTTGGCAGGTGGCGTGGAGCATGAACTCAAAAGCTCTGCACGAGCTTTGAGGACCTAGGGGCCTGCCGTTACGCCGAGTCGACCGTGGCCAGCTTCACTGTGGCCAGCTTAATGCCTTGGCCCCACACCGTGTAGGCCACCTTGACAGTGTCGTCCGCCCACTCCGCAATGCAGGGGCATGTGAAGTTGCCTGCATTGAAGAATGCAAGTGGCGGCTTCAACTCACAGATAACGGCCTCATTGACTGCACAGTATGCGTGAAGTGCAACGCGATTGGTTTAGCCTCGTTCAAAAAGCGGAACTCCCAGCACCCGTGTCGGTACTGCACTTAGACAACCCACCGTTGACGTCTTCCTCCACCATTGCAAGCGGTTCCCAGCTCTTGCAGTCGTTGACCGACAGCGCGAGGGCCAGTGGCGCGCGCTTGGTCTGTGAGTTGTTGAAGGCGCACAGCACCTGACCGTCAATGGTGACCGTGGAAAAGGGCGCGTTGGGGTTGGGCAGGGGTTGGAGTAGGGGCGGCTCCACGTCACGCCACGGTCGGTCGAGGTGGCGATGTAGGCCTTGCCTGTTGGGAGGCAGAACAGTGAAACGGGCACAAACCCCAGTTCTATGGGCACCCATGCCGACCCTCGCCACAGCTGCCCCTCACCTGCCGCTGAACGGAACAGCATGATGAGCTGGCCCTTGCTACCCTCCTCAATCGTGGGGTTGACCAGCCAGGTGCGCGTGTCCTCGATGTCGCCAGACGCCTTCCATGTGGCGCCCTTGTCGCGGGAAATCAGCACGCATGCCGCTGTGGTCATGCTCTGGGCGTGCAGGTGGAAGGGGACGTGTCATGGTGAGGCGAAAACGACACTGTTACACACAAGGGCAAAAGCCCCTGCACAGCTCCCAGCTCAGCTGCTGGCAAAACACGATGTGAGCAAGCCGGCAGCTTCTCAGCCAGCCATCCACACCGCACCTGTGCTGCTGCGCCCGGCGGTGCCGCCAGCTGCAATTGCTTTTCGGGCGCTTCGTTGAGCGGGTGGAATGAGGTGCCGGCGAAGGTGTGCCACGACTCCGCGGGCTCGCGGTGCACCGGCAGGTACCAGGAGCCGTCGGCGGCGGCCAGCAGGCGGGCGCCGCACACCTTGGGCACCTCCTCCTCTGCCTCGTGGCTGTAGATGGTCAAGGGGGGCCCAGCTCTCGCCCAGGTCTGGGGAGGCAATGTACTTGATGTCGCCGCCGGGGCTCAGGCTCTTGCGCGACTCGCAGTAGAAGAGGAAGAGGCGGCTAGAGTCTGCAGTGCATGGCGATTGAGCACATAAACAAGTTCGAGGGTACAGATGCAACATGTAGCTCCTGTTCAGTTGTTCGAGCGCCAGCTCCTCCCACGGCGAAAGGAGCTGCCTGCTCATCAGCTTTGTTCGGCACATCTCCCAACCGGGACACCTCCCAACCGACGGCGGTTGGGACGTCTGCCGCCTGGCTGCGCACTTATTCAGCAAGGACATGCCCGGCCTACCTGCGTCGTAGTGCAGGACGGGGTTCCACAGCGGCGCTGAACCCCACATCACACATTTGCTCTCTCCCCAAGTGTCGCCGCCGTCCTTGCTGAGGGTGAATCGCAGGTGCTGGCCCCGGCTGCCTTCGTGCGACTCCTCCGAGGCCTGATACGCCAGCGCCAGGAGCGCCGTGGCGGAGCCATTGACCTTCTTGATCACCGCGAGGCTGCTGGCGGAGGCGTACTTGAAGGGGGAGGAGCCGTACTCCAACACCCAGCTCGTCTTCAGCTCAGCCAGGGCGCCGCTGCCCTTGTCGGCCGACATGCTTGCTCCCATGGCTGCCGCCTATGTGCTGCTGCTGCTGCTATTCAGTGCGGGACTGTTACCAAAAATGGACGTGGGGGAAGGTAAAGGTCCTGCAGCGTGCACCCCCAGTATCAGTGGTTGGCACATACAGCAGCGCTGCAGTGCATGGACCCTTGGCGGCTTGGCTGCCCACCAGCCGCCCAGGCGTTCTTGTTCCACAAACATGGCATATGTGGGGGACGTGAGCACGACAGGGAAGCCCTCTTTAAGGCGTGAGCAGGCGACTGTCGTCTGCCAAAGAGCAGCCCCAGGCTGTTCATGACTGACATTGATACCACAGTGATATATTTGTGCCTGGCTGCTGCCAGCCAGCCCCGATCGCTAACACCTGCTCTCACCACTTCAAAGCTGCGCGACTGCCAGCGGCCCGGTCCACTCTTCACCGTGCGTTTGCTGGCTTCTGAAGGTTGCAGAGGGGGTACACGTAAGACCCTCTGTGCTTGTGCCCTCAACATTGCAGGACAGCAGGACAGGATTTGGGCAAGCCCCCGATGAAGGCCTGCAGCATTGCCGTGAGGGCCGGAACAGCGTTGATAGCAACTTGTCACCTCTTGTAGCGCAGCTGAGGTGCCCCACCCGTTTCCGGCCAGTTTGTAGGGAGACAGCCCGCCCCTGCTGCATAGTTCGAGGCTATCATCGAGAATGGCCGAACGTCCGCTGGGTTACCTAGTGATCAACGTTCTCGAGTCGGCGGGGCACGACAGCGAGGATCAACCTGTGTGGGAGTCCGAGTTCAAGCAGGGCTACGCTCGAGGTAGGCTGAGCTCTGCTCCGAGCTTTCGGGAGAAAGGAGAGAAGGAGAGATGGGAGACTTGCCTTTTGAAGGCCACCTAGCACTCACTTCAGAGGTGCTGGCGTCGGCACAGACGCCTCTGGTGACGGACGGGTGCAGCGTGCGCCTGCCAGCCGGCAAAATCTGGCAGAAGTGATCTCGTATTGCTTTTACCCTTTGGATGTATGCAGTGGAAATACGTGGCGGTCCCAAGACGATCAAGGTATGCTGCCTGGCTTCGCCGTTTGATTTGATTCCGCTGCACCAAGGGTCGCTTGCAACCGCTGGTGGTTTTCCTCCTGCAGAAGTTCACCACCACGCAAGCTGTTGCTGACAATGGGATCACATGGGTGGAGCAGCTGACGCTGTAAGTTGGGCGTGTGTGGCGTCTGGTCTGGCATGCCACACGCCCTTTTCCCACGTGGTCCTAACCAGCTGCTTGAATGCCCCACTCACCCTTGCAGCGAGGTGTTGGAGGGCGCATCTGAGTTGCGCATCATGCTGTGCCGACCAAAGGAGAGCAACGGCGAGCGCAGCTCCAGCTCCATTGTGGCGGCCTGCGGCATCTACATGAAGGACATCCTGGAGGCAGCCCCGGTGGACAAGTACTTTGAGCTGTACAAGCCGGGTGCGCCCAAGCCAGATTGTGACTGTACGGGCAGAGCTGGCAGGCCGTGATGTGGCAACGCTGACGTGCCATCTACAAGTGCAACACCTCATGTGCGGCTTTCACACTTACTCTTGACGCCTTATCCCACGACCCGTAGGTGGCGGCTCAGCGGGTGGCTTCATCCGCGTGGCCATTTCGTTCCTGGAGCCTGACCAAGTGCGGAATGGCAACTTGGCGGGCAGCAGCATTTCAGCAGGCGGCGACCAGAAGAAAAAGGGGTGCGTGGGGTGGCGCTCCCCCTGCTGATCGTCATCGCTTTGCGCCCTTGCTGTTACTGCTCACCCACATGCACGCCCGCAATGCAAGCTTGTTGTCACGCGGAGCCCCTCGCTGGCTGCCCATCGCCTTGCAGGAGCGTGCTTGGCCTGCTTGTGAAGGTGGGTGTCTCGGCGGCGGTTGCAGCAGCGGCGTATGCGGTGCTGAGCAAGCAAGGCGTGTTGAAGCAGAAGCAGAAGGAGGAACCAGTGCCTGTCAAGGGCAAGAAGAAGTGAAGGGCCACTGGCGGTGCAGAAGGTTCTCTCGTAGCCACAGCTGAAGTCTGTCACCAGTCTCCGCCCTTGTCCGTTGCAATGGCCGCATCCATGCAGCCAGCCATGTGCGTTGTCTGTGCTGCTCGCGCTGTCTACAGCCCTGACGTCCTTGTTTCCTATTCAAACTCTTCACTTTTTCTTCTCTCTGCTGGGAGTTCTCGATTGTCTGTTTTACCTTGTCCCACAGAAGCCTTGTCCCTTCTCTGACATGGTTTACCAACACATTGCACCCTTTTATTGCGCAGCTCGTGTAAATTTGCAACAGATCCTGACGGCATGAGCACAGCAATGCTCGCGCGCATGTGCCCGGATTTCCTGGGCAGTTGCAGGATTCAGTGGAGTCGGATGTCATGAGCGGCAGGGGCGTACAGTCGGGGCTCGAGTTACAGCGTGCATGCAAGGCTTGATCAATGGCAGATCCACACCAACGTGGGACGGCTGAATGATCCCTCATGTTTCCTTAATGGGCGTCATGCGCCATGCCACTGCCAGGGCAGCACCGATCCACACCATGACGACAATGCTGACAGACGAGGGCACCGCAACCATGATGTCGCCGAAGTGCTTGGTGCTGAGAGCATAACCCATGGCAGCAGACTGCGCGCCAGTCTCTATGCTCACTGCAAAGAGCAGACGGACGCCGTGCACAGAGCTTCTCAACTGCGCGAGCGATGCTTAAAACCAACACTAACATGTGAGTGAGAGGGACTGCATGCTGCAGGCCACAGCATAGCACTTACCGGTGCGTGCGGTCTTCTCATTGAAGCCCAGCAGGCGCGGCAGCATGTAGCCCAGAGCGTAGCCCAATGAATGCAGCAGGACGACAGGGGTGCAGGCTGACAGGCCGCTGGCGCGCAGAACATCAGCAACTTGGGCTACTGGCACCGCGCAGAGCACCACGGTGAGCGCTAGCGCCAGTAGCGGCATCAGCGGCCGGATGATGTCAACCTGCTAGGCGGCGCCAGGCGGGGCGGCAAGGGCAGGCAACTGGAGAGGGACCAGCAGGCATTGGTAGCTCACTCTGATCTTTCTGCTGCAGGCTTCTGTCATTCAGCGCCACCGCCCGCACGACCCCAGCAAGTCAGCTGGGCTGCTGGCACGCCCGCCACCCTGCCCCACCTGCTTCTTGAAGAGCTCGTTGGCCAACAGGCCCAGCAGGGTGGGAAGCAGAACCAGCTGCACCGTGGACTTGAACATCGCCTGCAGGCAAAGGGGCGCAGCTGAACAAGAGGCAAACAGCAGCTCAACGCCCACAAGCATCCAGGTGCCACCATTCAACAGCGCAGACAGGCTGGAAAGACCATTCGCCAACACACCCAGCCGTCCACGGCAATGTAGGCGCCGGCCAACCAGGATGTGAGGGTAGGCGTCATTACTGCGGCGGCCACCGTGCTTGCTGCCGTCATCAGCACCGACAGCGCCACATCGCCGTGCGCCACAAAGGTCGCCACGTTGCTTGCTTGCCCGCCTGCCGACAGGAAACAGACCGGGGTCTCAATTCGTGCGACCACACAGCAGACATCGCGAGGCAGCCAACGCAGGCAACATCACACTTGCCGCAAGACATGACAGCACAAGAGTGCACGCCGCCAACCTGGGCAGCAGCCCAGCAGAATGAGGCCGGTGGCGAAGGCCGGTGGTAGGTGCATCAGGTTGGAGATTGCAACGGCCAGGAAGGGAAGGATTGAATATTGGCAGAGAAAGCCAAGCTGCAGCCGGGCAGGGTGTATTGTGGTGAGCCAAGGGAAGGGTTGCTGGTGACCCCAGCAGCGACTACAGCAGACAGAAGAGCCAGGCTGCCTGCCCAGCAGAGCCACACCGCCTGCCCCTCACCAGGATGGGAACAGGGTTGGCTGCGCACTGCAGCAGGGCAGGGCAGCAAGGGGTGCCGCACGGCGCTGAATGACTTGTGGCTGCACCATGCCGCCGTTGCACTCTATAACAGGCAAACGCACCTTCTGGAAATCTTCTTTTGTCAGGGAGAGGCCCATGGCCAGCATGAGCAGGCCCACACCCCACTCAAACTGCTGAGTCGTCATCCAGTTGAGGCTGGCTGGATGGAAGAAGGCAGTACAGCCGGAGATCAGTGCCCACACCGGGAACAGCATGGTGGCAACATCTGCAATCTTCTCCAGCCTGCTTGGTGCAGGGGCGGCAGCGGCGGAGCACACGGTGGCACTGGCGGCGGCGCTGGCGGTGCACACAAGCCGAGCTGCGCGCAGACGCGGCCTGCGAATGGGGAGTTGTGTTCATGAGTAAGGTTGCAAGACACGGCCAAGCGACAGAAGAGCTGGCCGCCTGGATTCCACCTCGAGAGGCGCAGCGTTTGTTGCCGTGTCGCAGGCGCATGTAGGGTAAGGGCTAGTGGTGGAGAAGTTGGTGAGCGTCTGCAGCACGCAGGTTCTGCTCTCACAAGCAAAGCAACGGAAGCGAGGGACATTGCCGTCCTGTTGGCTGCCTGACTGCAGCTCAGAAGAGTGAGATTGATGATGCAACAATGATCGATGATGGTGTCATCATGCAGGAGCGTTGCAGACATGCCCTCGGTCCCGCCCCAGGTCCCGCCCCTTCACCCGGAACGCAAAGCAAGCATCAGGGCGCAACGGGCGTAGCTGGAAACTTTGCAGCACCCACAGAAACGAAACTACAATGTTACAATGGGCTGGGCTGCATGATATCAGCGCCGTTTCATGGAAAATACAAAGCGAGGGCTTGCGTTGGAGGGTGTGGTACGAGGGCTTCCTCCTCCAGAAAGAGGAACAAAAGGCAGCTCATGCTGCTGCATCTCATCACAGAATACAATGGCCAGGGCTAACAGGACAACGTGGCCGGATTGGAGCGTGGTGCGGGGAACAAGTATCAAGATGCAGCACAGGGAGGGCCATTGCCTCTCCATCGCGCATAGAACGGAGTGTTGATGTAACCGCAGCGCGGCCTCCTTTGGCTCCAAAATCTGGCCAGCAGCCAGCTAGTTCATCTTGCGGGCCTGCCCAATCTCCCGGTACCGGCGCCGCGCGGCATTGGCACGAGGGCCCCGGCGGAGCGGCATGCCTGCTGGGGCACGAGGCTCTGCCTTGCGCCTCAGCACGCCGACCTCACGTGCCAGCGCAGCACGCCCCTCGCGGGTGTCCTGCGCGGGTGTGGGCAGTGCTGTGCCCGTCGCCACCACGTCGTCGGAGGCTGCCAGCAGGTCCTGGGAGTGCACAGGCGACCCTGCCAGGTCAGCAAACACCCTGCCCTGGGAAGTGGCAAACAGCGTAGGGCTGGTCGGCTCGCCGTCCAGGAAGCCCCCATCTGCTCCATGCCTCCAAATGAACCCAGCCATGGCCTGCACGCAGGCAGGGCTTCTGAGGCGTCGCCGTGCGACATGGGCAGCCGCATCGTGGGGAACAGCAACGCAGGCTGCGCGCAGCATGGCAGGCGTGCAGTGTGCCCTGGCGCAGACAGGAGACTAACCCTAGGGCCATCTTGCCACTGTTGGAGAGCGCAACTTGCTGGGCAGGCTGCTCAGGTGCTGGCAGGTTGCCTGGCACCTTGCGCCGCGGGAAGGACAGGCGCGTCCGGATGATACGCGGCGTGTTGCGGTTGGTCACGGTCTGAACTCATTAGGAAACAGAAATACGAGTCATTGAAGACAGGGATGAATGACAACGCCCGTCTAAGGGCGGCACCTACCAGGCTACCACAGTGACTAACGGCGCCTACCGGCCCCACCCCCAGAGGCGACACTGACCGAGGTTTGGACCCATTTCCCCCGCCGCCAGAATGCACTTTACAATCCCTGCTTCTTGCCTGAACGCGCGTCCGCCTGCTAAGCCTCTCCATTGCTGGGTGGTTTCGGGAATGGGGATCGCAGTCGGGTGGCGGTCTTGCTTGCGTGCAGGCAGTAAGAAAGAACAGAATAAGAGCGTGAGCTTAGAATGAGCGCACGGTGTGGGAGCCGCGGAAAGAACCCCTGTTTCTGCCAACAGGGCCTCTGCATGGACTGGCGTGGACCGAAACCTGTTTTGTTGCCCGTTAGTCATACCTGTCGATCTAGAAGCCCCCGATGCACCGATCGTAGCTTTCGATCGACTTCCTCGACACCCTTCCTCAACACCTTGCTCAGGCAAGCCTGCACACCTTCAAAGCGCAGGTTAGGGGAATGCGAGTGTCGTCGAGCCGCTGCCCGATTGTCGGACCGCCCAGACAGGTCTTGAACAACACCGCTCCTGCCGCCGTGTCCACTTGCGTCCTGCCAGGGTGAGGCAGGGGTTTTGCCAACGATGGGCTTCTCGCCAATAGCACCAGTAGCCCAACGGCTGCTGGTGGGCATGATTGGTGTGGGGAACATGGGCGCCGCGATGGCAACCAGGCTCCTTGGAGCAGGTGGGGCTTTGACGGCTGAACCTCCAGCAAACAATCCAATGGTTTACGACCTTTCACTGCCTGTTTACTTTCTTTTCATGCAGGCTACCGGCTTGTAGTCTGTGATCGCAATGAGGAGGCGGTGCGGCGCCTGCAGCAGGCAGGAGCCAAGGCTGCTGAGACGCCTGCGGTTCTTGCTGCCACTCCCGGTGAGTGCGAATTGAACGAACCTGCTTGGCTCTGCCGCTGCCTCAGCTGTATGTTGGCTGGATCCTTGCACTGGTACTGCTGTGTGAATTCGTACATCTTGGTCAAGATGAAGGCTGGCCGGGTGCAGGCCTGCCTTTCAGTGCGCCATCCTTCCCGCAACCCGGGCCCCCTCCTCCCCCTGCCGCAGGCCTGTCTGCCATCATCTCCATGCTGCCCTCCAGCGAGCACGTGAAGGAGGCGTACCTGGGGCCTCAGGGGTGCTGTCGCTGGAGCCCCGCACCCTGCACCCGCACCTCCTCATCGATGCCTCCACCATCGACCCCCTCACAGCCCGCGAGGTGGCCGCGGCAGCCAGCGACATCTACCTGCACCCCCATGCCGCCGAGGCACACGATGGGCAGCAGTCGCCCATGATGATTGACGCGCCGGTTTCCGGGGGTGCCGGGGCTCAGGCCGGCAGCCTGACCTTCATGTGCGGAGGGCCTGCCGCGGCTGTGGATGCCGCGCGCCCGCTGCTCGAAGTCATGGGCAAGCGCATCATCTACTGTGAGCCGATGGCGACGTGGCTGCACCTGCTGTCTATCATCTGCCATGCTGGGCGCCAGCCCCTCCTGCTAAGTGCGGACGGTGCTGCAGTGGCAAGAGTAGGCCTCTGAACCACCGCGACCGTGTCAGTTGTGACCCTCCTTCGTGCCTTTCAGGCGGCGACAGCGGCGCGGGCACCACCGCCAAGCTGTGCAACAACCTGGTGCTTGCAGTGTCCATGGCAGCGGTGTCAGAGGGGCTGGCGCTCGGCAAGCGCCTGGGGCTGGTGCGCCCGCCTGCACCCGCACCCCTATCGTGCACCCTGACCGCTGTATGCGTGTGCATCCTTTCAAGGGCCATAGCCAACCGCCTTCACGGCCTCCCACGGGTTGCCTCCCGCAGGAGCCGCAGCTGCTCAGCGAGATTTTCAACACCTCCAGCGCCCGCTGCTGGAGCTCGGGTAAGCCGCCTGGCCTTGTGTTCCTGGACTGAAGGCCTTTCAGCAAGGCTCCACTTCTAACCCTGCCCTCGCATGGTGGAATACCGCTGCATCCCTGTCAGACACGTACAACCCTGCGCCCGGGGTGCTGGAGGGCGTCCCATCATCCCGCGGCTACAAGGGCGGCTTTGCCTCCAGGCTCATGGTCAAGGACCTGGGGCTGGCCATGCAGGCGGCGCAGCACTACCATGCGCCCACGCCCATGGCGGAGCATGCACAGAGGTGAAGGCTGTGTGGGGTTGAGCCGCTTGCGGGCTGGGTGCAGGTCGAGAGTACAAGCTGCCACGACGTGAGGCAGTGCCTTCTTTTGGCCCCACCCCTTGCCCGTTTTTTGCAGGCTGTACGAGCAGGTGGACCCGGCTCTGGACTTCAGCGCAATTTACAAGCATGTGTACAAGGGCTGACACATGCCACTGGACATTGCCGGAGGACCGACCAGTTGATTGAAAAGGCATTCAGCAGTTGGACACCTTTCATGCTGTTCCTCGTCTGTCATGCTTCTCTTTGCTCTGCTGCTGCTGTTCACTATCAACTCGCTCTACTGTGCATGATGAGCCAACGCAGGTTGGCAGGAGGCGGCATGGCTCTGCTTCAAGCCTTGCAGTCTTTCTTGTCCGGGCCATTCGACACACATGCCGTCACCCAGCTGGCCCCAGCGGGAGGCTTGCAGGTGGCACAGAACTGCGGACAGTTGTGAATGTCAAGGGTGTTACTGTTGGCTTTAAGCTGAGGATGACGGCAGGAGCTTGTGTGGCCCCCATGCCCGGCCCCACCCACCCACCACCACACACTCACACGCACACCACCACCAACAAAAGAGCTTCATCAGCTTGCTTGGATGATTCTTCCAACGAGTAAAGAAACAGTCAGAAGGACAGCTTTTAATCATCCCCAAGTTCTATCTCCTCAGGGTTTGCTGCTGCTGGAGGACGCAGTACCGCGGCCAGCGCCGGGTCAACAGCCTTTGCCTCAGCATCATCCCCATCCACGAAGTCATCGTCCTCCCCAGATCGATCTCCTCCGGGTTGGCCACATCTGCATGCAAACCCATTCAAGGAGTGCTGGGTCCTTGCAAGGTCGCAAGAACAAGGCACGCATCACCGTTGCACGGCAGCAGTTAACACCCCAGCTCACCCGCTAGCGCATAGGCTGGAGCGCCCGCCCAGCCTCCCTCATGGTCGCCCGCCCCTGCCGCCGCATGGTCCAGATTGTACGGCAGGCCCAGCATGTCCAAAAAGGCGAGCGTCTGGGGGCGCACCGCACCGCATGCTGCACAAGGGATGCGACATGGTCAGCGCTGCCAGGCAGTCGCAACAAGGCAGTCATCAAGCCAGCTCCTGCCAGCCAGACAGCACACTGGCACTTTGAAAGCTGCCATTCCCCATGGACACCCTAAACCATCCCCAACCCCACCTGCGGCCTGCGCCCTGTGCGCATGTGCGGCGCTGCGGGGTCGAACGCAGGCGCGGTGGGCACGAAGTTGAGCGGCACGGCGGCGCCGCCGTTGCGCTCGACCAGCAGGCGCTGCACGTCGGACAGCTCCTGGGGAGAGGGGGCCGGGGTCGCGGGCGGCAGCTGCGCAGCGCGGCGCCCCAGGCTGAGCAGGCCGTGTGTGGAGCGCAGCACCGCCAGCCACTCCTCGTCGTACGCGAACTCAAGGGGCCCTTCAGCATCAGGAAAGTCTATGACCTGCTTGCAAGGGGCAGGACAGAAAGGGAGGCAGAAGTGCCACCAGAAATTCGATTAATGGCTGGGCGAGGGGGACTGGCATCTGGGAGTTGGCTGTGGCCGCGCAAGACTGTGGGTGCGGTGACAGGTCAACCGCCTGCCCTACCTGCAGGAAACTGCGGCCGGGCAGGCACTTGTCGAGCGAGAGGAAGCGTGTGGTGTCGGGCTGGCTCTGCTCCTTATGCGCCACCTCTTGGTGCTGCTGAGCTGGCAGTCCAGGCCCTCCCACCGCTGCTCGCTCCTGCTGCTGCTGCTGCTGCTGCTGCTGCTGGGCTGCCTGCTGGCGCGGCGTGTGCACCACCAGAGCCGCAAACTTGGTGTGCAGGTGGGCGGAGAACCAGTAGGAAGGGCGTAACGCGCCCAGGAGCTGCGCCGCGGGCGGGCTGCCCAGCGAGTTGTCATCGATCTGCAGGGGCACACAGGCAGAGGAGTGGATGAGTAGGGACAGCATGAGGGAAGAGCAGCTGCTCTGCAAAGCCAACAACCAACGCAGGGTGGAGCCGTCGTGGCAGCTTTTGCACACAGCACCCGCCCCTGTGCCCCACCTCTCTGCGTAGGAAGCTCTTGCGCTGCAGCAAGCGGCGCAGGTCGCCGTGGCGCGCGATGCCCTGCGGCCAGTCGTGCGACAGGAAGACATCCAGCGGCTGCGCCAGGCGCAGCAGGCGGTGCACTTCCAGCTCGCGCACATGGTACGCGCTGCGCATGCTGCCCGCGTTGTACGGCGGGCGCTCAAAGTGGCCCTGCAGGGGAGGGGCGAAGGAGCATGGGGCGGGGATCGTTACGTCCTGGGCTGCAGCGGAAGCCCCAGGTGAGCTTTGCCCAGGGTCTGTGGGATCAGGCGGCCACGCAGGCGTGCTCACCATGCCGCCGCCCGGCCCCACCGTCCCACCCACCAGATGGTAGTGCTGCTCCTTGAAGATGCCCGACAGGCCGCCGATGCGCAGCCCGCCAAAGCGCACCACCCCGCGTATCCCAGGAACCAGATGTCTGGGGCTGCCCAGCCGCCATAGTAGAGCTCCCAGAGATGGTTGGCGGCTTCGTGGTTGCCGCCGACTGGGGAGGCAATGAGCGGGCACGGCAGCAGGTTGGAAAGACCGGCGGCTCACGTCAAGCACAGACTGGCATGGTTCCAGACGTGCCCCGCCTGCTTGTGCAGGTTTGGCGGCATGCTGACCAGCCTCCCACCGCTGCTCACTGAAGAGGGTGGGGTAGGGCGCTTGAGCTGGCCGCTGTAGTACTTGTAAAAGGTGGCAATATGGCGGTACTTGGGGGGCAGGCCATGCACTCCAAGTCATCCATGTTGCGCACCGCCTACAAGAGGCGATCAGCAAAAGTGGTCAGGGGGTTGCTAAAACCTGCTTGCTTATTCGAAGACAGCACATGCAGCTTGGCTTGCCTGAAAATCGCCACAACAGATGAGCAGATCAATCTTTTTGCCGTCCTTACGCTCCAGCATGGCCATCGTCTCATAAATCTTGTCCAGCTCCCCATGGCCGCAGCCTTCTACCGCAATCTGCAATTGAGAGGGGCAGGAGATTGTGAGTGCGGGCGCAGCGGCAGGTGGCGGCGGTAGCGGCATCAGGCTCTTGAAGACTGCCGTACCCTCAACCCGCGCTTTGCTGCTCCCTCCATCGGTATCAATATGTCGGGTAACAGCAGGCTGCGAAAACTGCGCAGCGACAAAGACGCAAACTGCCGTGCAGAGCGCTCGTCTATATCTGGCTATATGAATGACATATCTGACTTAAACTGCAATTAAATGCGGCTTTACGTTGATACTCAAAGGCCTCGATTGTACAGCCTGAAGCCCGTACAACCGTGAGTGTTTTCACCGGAGCGGGCCGAGAGTAGGTCACTCTTTGCAGTGTTTGTCACTGCGATTCACGCCGTCGTTGTCTGGTCGACATCTTGCGCTTATCCCAGGTGCGTGGGAATGCAGCCACAGGCTTGGGAGGCCGTACGTGAAGCCAACTACTTACGGAACGATCTTTCCTGCGAAAGGCAGCCTTCGACGATGCTGGATTGGCCACCGCAATCGCACACACCCTGCGGTGCCAGTGCCTAGTGGCGGCGGATGATGGGGCGGTGCTGGCAAGGAACAGCAGCCTAGGAACAGCGGCCTGACAAGCTGTGTCTTATCCTGACTCTCCTTCGACAGGTCGTAAATCCATCACGACCCAGCCATGTGTATTCGCTGCCTCGCGAAGTCGTCTGCGGTCAGCGGCGGCGCCCGCCAGCTGCTGAACAGCTGGCAATGCTCTCTGGGTGCGGCCGAGGCGGCCCCCAAGGTGGCGGGCGCCCGCCTGTTCAGCAGCGCCATGCCAGAGCCGGTGGTGGACGCGCCTGCACCCAACTCCATTGATGGCAAGGTGGCGCACCCGTCCCTGCTGAATCAGGACCTGCTGAAGGCGCAGGTAAATCCGCCAGCTTCCCTGCTCTGCCGAGGCCTCGGTGCTGCTGGTGCCGAGGGCCCTTGAGCTGCGCAATGAGGCGAGCAGACGCAATGCGCGCATTGCATCAAGCCCTGTTTGTTGCCCATATGGTGCAGTACGCTGTGCGCGGCGAGCTGTACAACAAGGCGCTGGAGCTGCAGAAGCAGGGCCGCGACCTGATCTTCACCAACGGTGGGGCCATCCGTGTGGATTGACCGTGCTGCGCAGTCTGGCTGTGCCTCTGCCTGTGGCCTCCCTACGCGTAGCTGGGCACCCCTTCTGCTCCCTGCTTGTGTTCTTCGTCGCCCTCACCCACATCCGGATGCTCCCCCTGCTGCGCAGTCGGCAACCCGCAGCAGCTGGGCCAGCACCCCATCAAGTTCAACCGCCAGGTCACCTCCCTGGTGGTGGCCCCCTTCCTGCTGGACCACCCCGCCGTGGCGTCTATGTTCCCGCGGGACGCCATCGAGCGCGCACGCAAGCTGAACGGCATGTTTGGCGGCGCAGTTGGGGCGTACACCGACTCGCGCGGCGCCGCGGGTGTGCGGCAGGAGGTGGCCGACTTCATCGCCGCCCGCGACGGCCACCCCTCCAACCCCGACCACATCTTCCTCACCGGTGGGCGGGCAAGGGCCTTTGACCGAGTGCGCCATGCGTGCACTGCTCCTTGGGCAGGGCACCCCCATGCTCAGAGTCAGGCAAAGTTGACAGACGCTTCCATGCTGCTGCCGTCATTCCCGGCACCTGACAAGCATGTCTCCACCCCTCCTCCTCTCATTTCCCTCGTGCCGCAGATGGCGCCAGCGTGGCGGTGCGCCTGCTGCTCAACGCTCTGATCCGGGACTCCAGCGACCACATCCTGGTGCCCATCCCGCAGTACCCCCTCTACTCAGCCTCCATCCAGCTGTACGGCGGCACGCTGCTGCCCTACTACCTCAAGGAGGCGACCGGCTGGTCCATGGACCTGAATGAGATCACGCGCGGCGTGCACGACGCGCGGTGAGTACCGCTTGTGAGGCATGGAAGCAGCGGCTGGTTGCGGGCGGATCGGGGATGCGGCCACACGTGCCACCAGTTTGCCAAGAGCCTGCCTGCGCACTGGCAAAGCCTGCGGCGCTGCTGGCGTGCTCGGTGATGCACTGACGCCTGCCGTGCCCCCCACCTCTCGATCTCGCGCAGCAACCGCGGCGCCAACGTGCGCGCCCTGGTGTTCATCAACCCGGGCAACCCCACGGGCCAGTGCCTGACCGAGGACAACCTGCGCGACCTGGTGCGCTTTGCCCACCGCGAGAAGGTGGTGCTCATGGCGGACGAGGTGTACCAGCCCAACATCTACCAGGTGGGGCCGCCCGCAGCAGGCTCTGGCAGCAAGGGGGATGAGGGCATCAAGCTGGGCGCTCGCGAGGCGCCTCGCACAGCTCGAATTGACTGCACTCTGGGTGTTGAACCGCGGGCTCTGCTCACATTAACCTCAGCGTGGCCTGCCTCACCGCCCCTCGCCCTGGCTGCCACGCCGCCCGTAGGACGACAAGCCGTTTGTGTCTGCCAAGAAGGTGCTGGGCGACCTGGGGGCCCCTACTCCGACAGCGTGGAGCTGGCCTCCTTCCACACCGTGTCCAAGGGCGTGCTGGGCGAGTGCGGGCTGCGGGGCGGGTACGTGGAGCTCACCAACTTCCACCCCGGCACCGTGGACGAGCTGTACAAGGTGAGGGGTTGGGGGTGAGGGGCGTGGAGCTTGCAGCACAGCAGCAGCTGTTTCTGGAGCTGCTGCCTGTCTTGAACCCGCAAGGGCCCTCCATCCTTGCTGCCCCGCGTGTCAATCCATTTCGGCCCCTGCTGATCCCGTGCGTTCAACCACTCTGGCTCGGTTGGCTGTTGGCCCCCCGTCGTGCAGGCGGTGTCCATCAACCTGTGCCCCAACACCATCGGCCAGGCGGGCGTGTCCCTCATGGTGAACCCCCAAGCCCGGCCAGGAGTCGTACGAGGAGTGGAAGCGCGAGCACGACGAGGGGCTGGCCAGCCTGCGGCGCCGCGCCCACGCCATGACCGACGGCTTCAACGCGCTGGAGGGCGTCACCTGCACCTTCACAGAGGGAGCCATGTGAGGCCGCTGCGGCCGGGCGACGGCGATGCCGTGCCACCTGCAGCGCTGGCTCTGGAGGCGGGCTGAGGTCGCGCTGCCCTGTGTGTGTGAGCTCTGACGGCACGCTGACATTGCGTTCGCGACTGCCCCCCAGGTACTCCTTCCCGCGCCTGCACCTCCCTGCCAAGGCGACAGCCGCCGCCAAGGCCGCGGGCAAGACCCTGGACACCTTCTACTGCCTGCAGCTGCTGGAGGCCACCGGCATCGTCACCGTGCCCGGCTCCGGCTTTGGCCAGGAGGAGGGCACCTTCCACCTGCGGTGAGCGGGCTGCTTGGCTTCGCAGGAGTACGTGCGCAGTTGGCTCTGCCACATGACTCTGTTGGCGGGTGCCACTGCACAGGAGCCGAGCTCTGATGCCTGCGGGTGCCTGCCCCTGCAGCACCACCATCTTGCCGCCCGAGGAGAAGATCGCTGACTTTGTGAAGCTCTTCCAGGCAAGCAGGGATCCCTTCCGCCCACGCCGTTGACACTGTGTCGCGCAGGCAGCCGTTTGAGCCTGACATGTGTCGTCGGCGTCAGCGCTCGGCTGCTGTTAGCATTTCCAGCACTGCTGCGGCATGTTCTAACGCGCCAGCTGACACAGCCACCCACACCTCCAACTGTTCGCAGGACTTCCACAAGTCCTTCATGGCCAAGTACAGCTGATTGCCTGCTGCCTTGTAGCGGAGCAGGCCGAGCGCGTTCGAACAAAACGTGCGCTGCCTTTGTGTGTAAGTGCTCAGTTTCCCAGGCTGTGCCTCCACGCCATTTTCTCTTGTCCCTCCTCCTGCTGCTCATGCTTGTGCCAGCATGAAACCGCCAACACCCATTCATCCCCGTCTGTACACTCGCCATCTTTGATGCCTTGGCAATCTGTCGGCATTTCGTTGCACTTCCCCTCCAGCAGCACCACTCAGCCCTGCCCCCTGCTACCCAGTCTCCCTCTGCTTTTGAACGAATGGCTACCGGTTGGCTGCTGTGATCCGCTGCAGCTTGTTAGGCTGCACCTGCACTGCAACCATGTAACGCTACTCATCCATGGTTTTGAGCCACAGCTTACAGCGTGCGCTGGGCAGCTCCAAGTACAATCATGCTACCGGCGCCCAATTGCTGAAATGGAAGTTGTGCCCCCGCATCCAACCAACGAAACCAGGTCCCGGCTCCGTCGCAGATGATCTCGTGCAGCGCAAACGCGATGTTGAGCAGCTGCAGGTTGTTGGGGTTGGACAGGCCGCGACGCTCGGGGATATCAGCAGTAGAATGGCAGCACCACATGCACACAAACTACATACCTCTGGAAGATGACCTACGTCAGGTTGAAGGCTGGCGCCCTCCATCAGAGGCTGGACATGGTCACGCCAAGCGCTGCGCCGCGGGTCTTCCACCAACATGCCATCCTGCAGGCAGGCAAAGCAAATAGGTTGATGGTGGAGCGCTGGGCGGGCATGGAACACGTGTAACTCAGGGCATGGAACACGTGTAACTCAGGGCCTCACCTCGTCAATGAACCCATGCTGTTTCAATACAGCAACAATATCATCCGCGAGCTTGGTGCCGATCTGTGGAGACTGCCGCAAGAACTCGGGTGTCACCGGCTGCGGGGCACGCGCACTTCGTCGGCAGGGATGCCGCTCCCCCTGCGCAGCAGCTTGGCGGTCGCAACTACATTTGTCGCGCTCTGCCAACAAAAGGCCCCCCCCCACACCACGCCAAAAACAAAAAGCCCTCGATGCCTACTTTCTCCCTCCCACATTGCACATGGCACACCCAACTTGCACTCACTTGCACTGCTTCAGGGCGTCTGCCACGCTGGCGGCGGTGAAGGTGTCGCGCTGTGCCATGTGCACCCAGAGGATGGGTGGGAAGGCGCGCCCATTGTCCATTTTGAAGTTGTTAGGCTCGGCAGGCGCAATCTCCGCGATGATACCCTTCACGCCAAGGTGCTTGGGGGCCATCAGCCGCCACTGCACATCCAATGCCACTCCCCTTGCGGCCTCACCTTGACGTTGGGCATCAGCTTGGGCAGCATCTGCACAAACGAGCCGCCGCTGGAGGCGCCCAACACATAGAGGGGCAGGCCTTGCAACGTCTCCTCATCCATAACCATTCGTAGTATTTCGCTCACAGGCTGCATGGGAGCAAGAAGGAGGACCATCAGTCCCAACGAGTGTGCCTGCCAACATGGGCGCAGCAGGGTGCCCCTGCGTTGCCTGCCCACCTTCAGGTCTACTGCAGACCAGCACTTTGTCGTGCGGTCCTGAGATGTCACGGCAACAGTTGCATAGCCGTGTTTGATGGCCGCTTGGCGCAAAATGACCTCGCCCGGCAAGCCCAAGCAATGCTTGCAGCGCTCAGAGGCCGGCCAAAAGTCTGAGCCTGCATGACTGCACCCATGTGCCAAAAACAGAACGCCTTTTGATGTTTCAGGCACCTCCCATAAAGTCTCTCGTTCGCTGATGACCTGCAAGCAGGCCAGGAGGACATGCGCAATGGGCGGCGCTCCTCACCAAAATTAGGCGGCGGCGGAAGGAGGGAGGTATGCGACCAAAGCGGCTTGAACCGTGACTTATGTAATACCAGCAGGACTTGCACAGCGTCTTCCACCTTCAGCACGCCGGTTAAGGGGGCCAAGGGCACAAACCCTCACCCGAACTTTTGGCCAGCCCTGCTCGCTGACAGTCGAATTTGCTTCAAACTGATCTACTGCAGCAAAACGATCAGTTGTAATGACACTATCCCTCATGGCTCCTCTCAAGATGAGCATACACAACACTGTGGCTCCAAACGCCCCTGCCGTGTGCGCAGGGGTCCAGCGCGAGCTTTCTTGGTTCTCTGTCATTTCCCTATGCCTCATTATACTGCAGGAGAAGCGCCACAGCCAACCGATACTTTTCAATCTCCCTGCCGCCTTGACGACGCCAGGTCACTGGTCATGGTGACACCGCCCCCGTGATTGGCGTGTGGGGTATGAGCCGGCAAGGCACCAGTTGATGGTGCCAGGCCACTTTATTTCAAAGCTGAGGGCTGCAAAGAATCAGCACGCACTCTGCAACTCAAGAGCTAGATTCTGCTGCAAAGGTGCGCGTGGCGCCGTCCACGCAGTTCCGGAGCAGCATGGCGATGGTCATGGGGCCAACGCCGCCGGGCACCGGTGTGATCTTAGACGCCTTCTCTGCCGCCTCTGCAAAGTTCACATCGCCGACCAGCCGGTAGCCGCGCTTGGCAGTGGGATCCTGCATTTCCCGGGCAAGGAAGGGGGACAGGCCGTGCTGCCATGTGAGCAGGGTGGCACCCCAGGATCAGCCACACTTGTGCTTGCGGCCCCCGCTTTCACAGCAGCGACATCAACCAAGGCCAAGTGCAGCCATGCATGACAGCATGGTCACATGGTCAGGTGCTGCAGGCAGCGGCGGTGCTCACATCCACCGCATTGATGCCGACATCAACGATGACGGCGCCCGGCTTGACCCAGTCGCCGCCCACCATCTCCGCCTTGCCGCAGGCCGCCACGATGATGTCTGCCTCAGCGCAGATGCGCTGAGCGTCGGGGTGCGGGAGTGGATGACGGTGACCGTCGCATCCTCGCGCTGGAGCAGCAGCGCGGCGGGCATGCCCACGATGTTGGAGCGGCCAACCACCGCGGCCTTCTTGCCGCTCAGCTGCACGCCCGAGCGCTTCAGCAGCTCCATGCAGCCCTTGGGGGTGCACGACACGAAGAGGGGGTCGCGGCCTCGCATGGCCAGGCTGCCGATGTTGACCGGGTGGAAGCCGTCCACGTCCTTCTCAATGGAGATGGCGTCCAGCACGCGCTGCTCGCTGATGTGGCGCGGCAGCGGCAGCTGCACCAGGATCCCATGCACCGCGGGGTTGGCGTTGTAGTCGGCCACCACCTGGAGCAGAGGTTGTTGGAACAGGGGTACGGGTGTCGGTGCGGGTGGAATGGAGGTCAGGGGTTTCGTGGTGTTGGGGGCAGCGGGAGAGCGCAACTCAAAGGCAGGAGGCGCTTGCAGCGTCCATGCTCCTGGGCTGCAGGCGCTGCGTCTTGGCCAGCAATGCATGGAACCATTGTCATGCTGGTAGTTGGATCCAGGCCTGCTGCAACAAGTTATCCATTTATGGACCCACCACCCACTTCATCCAGCACCCAACTTTGGCATTCACCCCACCTTGAGAAGCTCCTCCTCGCTGACGGTGTCTGGCAGGTCGGTGCCAAAGGACACAATGCCCACCTCCTCGCACGCCTTTTTCTTGTTGCGCACATATGTCTGGCTGTCCTTGCGCTCACCCACAAGCACGACTGCCAGGCCGGGGCCCTGCTTGGTTAGGGAGGCGAGCCGGGCAACGATGGAGCTGATGCCACGTGTGCGCTTGCAACAGACATCACTGACACGATCAGTAGAACACACAGCACTGGCCACTCACCTTGCCATACTTCTTCTTCAGCTCCTCCACCTCGGCCTTCAGCTCCTGCCGAATCTGTTCGGCGATGGCCTTGCCGTCAATCAGCTCTGCAAGGGCAGAGTGCAGGGGTACATCAGCTTTGAAAGGAGGCTGTCACAATATGGGGCATTATGGATTGGTGGACTGCCACAACAGAAAGCCCGAACAATGGACTCGTTTGCAAAGCGCAGCCCGCTGACAACTGCTAACCTGCAGACATTGCGACAGCGCAAATGCGACGAGCCTGCGGCTGCCGCTGAGCGTAGCGGCGACGGGAGAGGACCTTGGCCCTACTGCGAAGTGGAAGAACCGCCGCTCCCTGAGGCTGCTTGCTGGGAGCCTGAGGAAGCACAGCTGCACGGGCAGGCAGCACTGCCGCCATCGATGTGTGAGCGCTCTTGGTGAGGTCGGGTGAAATCCCTCCCCCTAAAGATGCTTTGGGTGGGACTGTACCCACCCAGGTGGTCTGACAAGGCGATGCATGTGTTTCCATGAAGAACGTGCCTGTGCCGTACAACGTAGGTAGTGCCCTGCTCCAGACGGCCCAATGCGAACACGATTGTGCCTCCTCGATTTTAATAGTCATCCCGTCTCCTTGTGCGCCGGAGACCTCTTTGGGCAACCACATGCTATTCATGTGTGCTTGACAACAAAGGCTCGCTGCATAGCACTCTTGAAACTACCGGAACGCATATAGCGGCTGGGTGGTGGCAGCAATGGCAGGCGCGGACGTGCTGCCACCCGCCGCGCCCAGCGGGGCGCCGGGCAAGGTCAATCGCACGAAGCGCGGCAAGATACTCTGCGACCCCACAGAGGCGAGGCTGAATAGCAGAGGGCACATGATCTTTGGTTTAAGAATGGCTGCTGGCCCAGCAATAGCAGCGGGGAGCCCAGGCATAGTTTGTTCTGCGCAAACTGACTTGCTCACTTCAGCTTTCCCTTCGCAGGCGAGGTGCGTGGCATCGCCGAAATTGTCTCTGCTCTAGTGGCAGGAGTCAAGCGCGGGGAGGACGTGGACCTTAATGCCATCAAGCGGGCAGTCCAGATCAAGTACAGCATGGACCGCGGGCCCAAGCTGGTGGAGATCATTGCTGCCTTGCCAGAGGAGCATAAGGCGGTGCTGTTGCCGCAGTGAGTGCTCAGGCTGGCTGTTCAGTGGAAGAAAAGCAGTGAATAGTGAAGGCATCATTTGGTCTCTCTCCCTGTGACAAACTGCTGCGCCATCGCCACCTAGACTCATGCTGAACCGCGCAACCCACCCCTACAGGCTGCGTGCCAAGCCTGTGCGCACCGCTAGTGGCATCGCCGTTGTAGCAGTCATGTCCAAGCCCCACCGCTGCCCCCACATTGCCACCACCGGCAACATCTGCGTGTACTGCCCTGGAGGCCCCGACTCAGATTTTGAGTACTCCACACAGTCCTACACGGGTGGGCGGGCTGGGGAGCAACTATGAAGGATGGTGGGGAGGGTCCTTACTTGGGCAGGGCAGCTATGAGCTGGCAGCTGAGAGGGGCCACGTGCGCTCAAAGTGCGAGCTTGTGCCTGCCTGCGTGCACTGCAGGGTACGAGCCCACCTCTATGCGAGCCATACGAGCGCGGTACAATCCATACGTGCAGGCCCGCGCGCGTTGACCAGCTGCGCCGCCTGGGCCACAGCGTGGATAAGGTAAAGAGCAGGCCAACTGCGCACAGTGCCAGGTCCTTGGCTCTAAAAGTGAACACGGTCCTGCCAGATACCTGTAAATGCGCCCACCCTCTCACTCTCGCCACCACAGCCTCGTACCCCCGCCCCCGCCGCCCCCGGCAGGTGGAGTTCATCCTGATGGGCGGCACCTTCATGTCGCTGCCCACCGACTACCGAGACTACTTTGTGCGCAACCTGCACGACGCGCTCAGCGGGCACTCATCCAAGGACGTGGCTGAGGCGGTACGGTGAGTGGTTCATGGCGGGCTGGAAGCCACGGTTGACTGTGCCTTGCCTGCCCAGATTGCAATCTGCAGTGTGTGTTCTGTTTGCGCGCTGCTGCAACGTGTTGGTGGTTTGTGCGCTGTGCAGGTACAGCGAGCAGTCGCGCACCAAGTGCATTGGCATGACGATTGAGACGCGGCCCGACTTCTGCCTCACGCCCCACCTGTCGCAAATGCTCTCCTATGGCTGCACCCGCCTGGAGATTGGACTTCAGGTGTGTGCATTCCGCAACAAGTAATCTAGGTTTGCGGCAGCCAACGAGCTGCTGCATGTGAGTGGCTTGTGCTCACTCCTACCATGCCTGTTTGCTGCTTGCCTCATTCTGACAGAGCACTTACGAGGATGTTGCGCGGGACACCAACCGCGGCCACACAGTGGCTGCCGTGGGCGAGTGCTTCCACCTTGCCAAGGACGCGGGGTTCAAGGTAATTGAAGTGAGGGGAGTCAAGTGGGACGAGTGCTGGGTAGCACAGAGGAATCGACGGCCTGGGCCAAGGCGGTGACACCATAGCAGTGGCTTGGGGCACAGGCACAGCGCCCGACACGTTATGCCTTATTTTCTGCTGCAGGTCATAGCCCATATGATGCCCGACCTACCCAACGTGGGCTGGGAACGCGACATCGAGTCGTTCCGCGAGTTCTTTGAGAACCCAGCTTTCCGCACCGACGGCCTGAAGTTGTACCCCACCCTGGTCATCCGCGGTACGGGCCTGTACGAGCTGTGGAAGCGGGGATTGTACAAGAACTACCCACCCGACAAGGTAAGGCAGCAGGAAGGTCGTGACCGGTGGAAGCCAGGA
Source organism: Chlorella sorokiniana (assembly GCA_025917655.1). Classification (NCBI taxonomy): domain Eukaryota; kingdom Viridiplantae; phylum Chlorophyta; class Trebouxiophyceae; order Chlorellales; family Chlorellaceae; genus Chlorella; species Chlorella sorokiniana. The sequence continues at coordinate 2,663,188 of CP084619.1, read as the reverse complement.
GGGCAGCATGACTGCAGGCTGCAGCCGCCCCACGAGTTTCACCCTGGGGTGGTGGGTGCCCGCTGGCCTTCTGACGCCGCCGTGCCCATCTGTGCGTGCCGCTCCCTTACAGTGCTCTCCACCCCCATCGCCCCCCTCTCCCGGCATCTTGCAGCTTGTGGACTTGGTGGCCCGCATCCTGGCCTACGTTCCGCCCTGGGTGCGCATCTACCGCATCCAGCGCGACATCCCCATGCCCCTCGTCTCCTCGGGCGTGGAGAAGGGCAACCTGCGGGAGCTGGCGCTGGCTCGCATGGGAGCGCTGGGGCTCAAATGCCGCGATGTGCGCACACGGGAGGCAGGTATCCAGGACATACACCACCAGGTGGGCTGTTTTTGTTTATGTGTGTGTGTGTGTGTGTGCATGTGCGTTATGGTGGGGGAGGGGGATTCTGGCTGTGCATCATGGGTGGGAGGCGAGGCAAGTGGTTCAGCGCATGCTGTCGACCATGCTTCACAGTGACCACGCCTCGCGAGTCAAGTGTGGCACCAAACCGCAGCCGGCCGCCATCGCTGCTGCCCAAGCAGGTTAAGCCTGAGGAGGTGGAGCTCATTCGGCGGGACTACACCGCCAATGGCGGCTGGGAGACCTTCTTGGAGTATGGAGACCCACGCCAGGTTGATGGGTGGATGGCTTGCGCATGCAGCAAGAGCACCAGATGTGACAGAAACAATCAAGCAGGGCTTCTTCCCCACTCGCCTCACACAACCCCTCCTCAACCCCCTTGCCAGGACATTCTCATTGGCTTGCTGCGCCTGCGCAAGGTGTCTGGACCCGATGCCGAGCGCCAGCCGGAGCTGAGGGGGCGCTGCTCCGTGGTGCGCGAGCTGCATGTGTACGGCACTGCGGTGGCGGTGCACGCCCGGGATGCGTCCAAGTTCCAGCACCAGGTGGGGGCAAGTGGGCACAAAAGGCAGAACAGTCATGCTTCTGTGTCCTCCCGCTCTTACATGCGGGGGCATGAGTTTGAAGCGGCGGCGGGTCAGTGCCAGTTGCCGCTGAGTGCACTTCCAACCGCTCCTGCATCTTTCCTCCCCTGCCTTGCCACCGTGCAGGGCTACGGCACGCTGTTGATGGAGGAGGCGGAACGCATTGCCCGCTTTGAGCACCGCTCCACCAAGCTGGCCGTGATCAGCGGCGTGGGCACGCGGCACTACTATCGCAAGCTGGGGTGGGTGCCGGGGTGGCTTCAGGGTGTGGCAGGGTTGGGCGGGGTGGCTTCGCTGGTTGCGCCACGGGAGCTGCGCTGCACACTGCAGCTGAAATTCTGCTGTTGTAAAGCCTGCTAATCTCTGCATGTTGTAACCTTGTTGAGCAGGTATGAGCTGGAGGGACCTTACATGGTGAAGCTCCTGGCACCCCCACCCTCACGGCGGCGCCAGCAGCAGCAGCAGCGGAAAACAGGGCCAGGGTGATGACTGTTGAACTACGATTTTTGTGTGACCATGTCTCATGCTGACAACCACCCTTCTTCAACATACTTGACGCTTGCTTGCACAGTCTGCTTCAGCGCCTGACTGTCTGTCAGATTGCGCTTGGTGGAAAGCGCCATACCACTCAGGTTCTAGCGACAGTGAAACCCGCCAGCCATGGCTCTATCGTCCCTCCACCGGCAGCATGCATCCTCTTGCTGTGCCCATGTGCCTTTTGTTAGCAGTCGGACATGCTGCTGGAGCAGAGCTCCCAGCCGGCGGGGTCCCGGCCTCACAGCCAGCCTCCCTCTCTTTCCAGCAGATTGCCAGTGCTGTTCTGAACAGCAGCGTGCCAGCAGCCGAGGCTGTGAACTTTGCGGTGTCGGCAGGGAGGGTGGTGCGTGTGAAAAGCTCGCTGGCCCTGTGGCAAGCTCTGCAGGACGACCAAGGAGAGATGGTGAACGTGGTGCTGCAAGGCAAGTGTGCATTGCAGCTCCAAGCTGATTAGGCAGCACAACAAGTGACCGGGCTGCACCAGACTCGTCATTCTCGAGGGCACATGTCTTGCGATGCAGCATCACTTGCAGCAGTGCTAGCAACGCAAGGTGCGACGTTGTCACTCACACCAGCCCAATGTACAACCTTGCCATTCTGGCAGGCGACATTGGAATGGATGACCCAGTTTGGAGCCAGCCAGTGCACATCCGTGCCGGCAGGGCGGTGGTGCTGCGGTCTGAGCTGAGCAATCCAGGTGCATTGCCGATCAACAGTCACACAGTCCCTTGTGGGCGTGGCGTTTGGCTGCCTCACCGATCACCCTGCTTCTCTACCAATTCCCTTGGCTGCTTTCCCCTCCTTGCGCCGACAATGCGCAAACCAGACAGCGTGGACGTGCGCACCCGCGTCACGGCCATCCAGGACGCTGGCGCTGCCTCGCTAAGCTTTCACGGCCGCGAGGAGGCAATCATAGTGGAGGGCGGCGCGTTGCTGGGCATCGACAGCCTGGTGCTGGTGGACAAGCCTTCCTCGGCTGCCTGGCTGGCCAAGCGCCGCCCATACCCGCGGGGCACGAGCTTCGCCCTTCAATCATCTGCATGGGAGGGTGCTTGGTGAGCTGGAAAGCTTAGCGCTCTCCGCTTTGCCTGCTTTTCGTGCGATGCATGCTGGTCCGGAACCCACGGCCGTCGCACACACTGGACTTCGCTGCGCTGGAGCGGCCCTGAAGCCGGCCTGGCTGCACCCTCACATGTGCAGTCAGCACACCGACGCATGTTCACACACTTCTATCAGGACGACTGCTCCGCCAGCAGCATTGACGGTGCGCAGCCAGCCACAAGGTTTTTCAGCGGTAGCTGCAACAGCCGGACTCATGCCATGCTTTCTTTCCCTGTCTGCAGGCATTGTGTTTCGGGTGCGTCTCGCCGGAGGGCTGGGAGGCTGCATCCACAGCGCCTCACCTTGTCACGCCCACGCTCAAACAGAAGTCCACGCCAGCCACCCTCCACTTTGCAGGTGGGCGTCCTCGTCGGCAACGCCAGCCTCATATCTCGGCTCAACGAAAGCACATACTCGCTGGCGGGGGCCGCCCGCTTCGACATCAACCTGCTGGCCTCCAACGGTAGCACCGAGGACCAGGGCCAGGCCCACTTGGTGGCGCAGGTGTGCAGCCCCGAAACACATTTAGAATGCACATCATTAGCATGCTGGACAGGGTTGCCGGTTGCAACCGCCGGGGACCCGCAGTCGTACTTGACGCTGCGATTCGTACTCGACGCTGCGATGCCTCACCCTGCGCCTGCTGTGGACAACTTGCAGGACGCCATCATCAGCTGCCACGTGGACCAGGCCTATGCTGGCCTGCCAGGAAACCAGCCCTTACCTTCTCAAGACGCAAGAGACAAAGAGAGCATCGGTGGCGGGACTGAGGGCTGGGTATGGGCCATCGTGGCTGTGGCGGCGATAGCTGCTGTGGCGGTAGTCTTAACAGCCTTGCTAATGCTCCATCATCGCCGCCGTCGCCAACGAGCAGCAGCTCGGTCCGGCAGCCGAGCGGCACGCTCCAGTACTGTTTTAGAGCAGAGCAACAGCACACCAACCCACGTTGCCAGGACTCATTCTCCCACCGACAAAGATATTGTTGAGGACATTGTAAAGGTGGGCGTTTCAAATCCAAACCGCCAGTTGTCTAGCTTGGTCGCGCGAGCCTGTGTATCAATTTCTCCTTGAATATTGCAACCCCGCCTGCAGGGCTTTGCTGCACAAGATGACCAGGTATCAGCGTCACTGCAGCAGCTGGTGCATGCCCTTAACAGCCGCATGGGGAAGATGCAGGGCCTTGAACTGCTGGAGCCCATCGGGCGTGGCGGCTTCGCAACCGTGTGGAAAGGTGGGCAGGGTGGGCGGTGCCAGCAGAAAGCGTAAGGACCAGCTGGAGAATGCTGCTCTCAGCCTGTTGTGGCCCCAGGACATGCAGCACGTTGGCGGGGGACCCTGGTCTCTGCCAAGCTGATCGAGCATGGCCTGTCTGAGAATGTGCTGGCGTCCATTCGGCGCGAGGCGGCCCTCTCCACGAGCGTGGGGCACCCCAACGTGGTGGGTATGGCGTGCACACCAAGCCTGCGGCAAGCCTGTTGGCTGGTGCAAAGGTGGAGAGAGGGCCGTTTTAAGACCTTGTCTTGATGATCTCTGGGAGGCAGGCTGTTGACATGGGCCCATTACTTACCCACTCTTGCAGGTGGCCACCTACAAGGTGGCCACCCTCAGCCTGGCTGATCTCTCCAAGCTGCAACCTAGGCTGGAGGTTGAGAGCCACACTACCAGCCAGCACCAGCCTCGCACGGCAGGGGCGGCTGGGGGTGACAGGCACGCCTCAACCGCCGCACAGCTGCAGCCACAGGCTGCTGCAGGCAGCTGCGGCACTGGTGTGGGCCTCCTGTGGCGCCGTTGGGCCAGGCAGTTTGCTGGCGGTCGATGCAGCGGCAGTGGTTCTTCCATCTTGGCACCCACAGTAGTGAGCCCTTCAGGCACTGTGGCTGCGGCAGTGCATGCTGCAAGCATGGAGGTGCAATATGATGACCTGCTGCCAGACAACCTCCCTGAGGACGAGGCTTCTCCTGCCTGCATGGGAGCCACCGTGATCGTCCAGGTGAACACTTGGTGCCTCGGTAACCGTGCTTGAACTTCGCAGATTGCATGCGCAGTGCCAGAATCTGGAATGATTGCACATGCTCATTTCCTTTTGTGCACTGCTGGCTTGCAGGAGCTGTGCGGGCGCAGCGTGGAAGACTGCATCCGTGACGGGCAGGTGCTGTACTGGCCCGACGGCTCTCCCGACCAGGCCGCCATACTGCGCATGCTGATTGACGCCGCGCGCGGACTGGACTATCTAGCAGCCTGCGGCATTGTGCATGGCGACGTCAAGGTGGGGGTGCACAGCTGCTTGCGCCTTGTAAGCTGTTCTGTGGCCCAGTAAGCCCTGGGTCCTTCAAATTACCTGAGATATCACACTGGTCCCTTGAGCAATTACTGCAGGCTGCCAACGTGCTGCTCTGCAGTGTGGGCTTCAACAAGCGCGGCTGGCAGGCGAAAATTGCAGATCTGGGCGTGTCGCGCATGCTGCCCGTCGACGCGGTGAGCTTTCGCAGCTGGTGGCAGCGTTGAGCTGCATGCCATGTCTTGCTTTGGTATGCGCAACTGCTCGCTTGCATGCTGCTTTTGCTGTGGTGGCAAAACGTGCACAGTTTTCTTATCAATCTTGCCCTTGCCAATCGAGCCTTTGGTGTGCTGCGCAGACGTCTTCTGCGGCCCTGTCCTGCGCGGTGGGGTCCCCCTCCTGCTGCGCCCCCGAGGTGCTTGCCGGCCGTCTCACCCTGCAAGCCGATCTTTACGCGTTTGCTATGCTGAGTGAGTGGAAGCTGAGGGCCTCCTATGCACTTGGGGAGCAGCGCAAATTCTAAAGAGGGGTGCATGTAGCAAGCACTTAAGGGATTCAACCCACCAAAGTGCGCGCACACGCCCCATTCCCCTCCCTGCCCCAGTGCATGAGGCGTGGAGTCGCGGCCGTGCCTGGCCTGGCATGTCGTTGCCGCAGCTTGTGTACGCTGTGACGGTCGAGAAGCGGCGCCCGCCGATGCCGCCTGGCTGTCCCGAGGGCTACGCGAGCCTGATGGCGCAGTGCTGGGCCGACAGTCCTAGAGACAGGCAAGCAGGAAGGTGGCAACCGAGTATGAGAGACATGCAGCTTGTTGTCTGCCTTTGATCCCAGTGTCAGGTATGTCTGACGTATGCCTGCTGCGCTTTGAATGCAGGCCGAGCTTTCAGTCAGTGCTCAAGTCCCTGCAAACGTTGTTGAAGCACCAGTTGGAGCAGGGCGTGCCGGATACAGCAGGGCGAAGTGTTGACCTCAAGCGCCTGCCAGTCAGCGGCAGCCTCTTCTAGATTTGCAGTACAACTGCATAATTGACGCTTTGTTTTATGAGCTGGTGGCCAAATAAACAATGCCTTTCCTGGACTAGCTGCACCTCTTCAACCAGGCTTTACATTTCATTCTGAGCTGGGAGTGAAGTGCACAAAAGGCGGCTACACATAACGAACGAGGGTGACAACCATGGTCAGGAGAACGAGCGGAGAACGCTGCCATGAAGCATGCATTCATGTGGAAAGGTGCGATGTAAGTGCTGAGATTGCAACTCAATCCTTGTCCTAAAAAAACAATTGAAGTGAGCCCCCAAAATACCGACTGATGCAAACAGGCTGCCTAGACTGCAGCAATTCCAGCAGGAGCAGCAGCAGCTGCTCTGATGCCGCGCAGCCTCGTCAGCACCTCTTGCATGGCGGGCCGGTCATGTGCCGCCTGCTCCCAGCACCGCTTCATCAGCGCTGCCAATGCGGGGGCATGTCGGGCGGCACCGCCGGCCGGTGGCCCTGGTGGACGACGGAGAAGAAGATGGCGGCGGCGTTCTGCTCCTCGAGGGCAGGGCGGCCCGTCCAAACCTCCAGCACTGCAGCAGCGCAGCAGCCGCAATACGCAATGACAGCGAATGCGTGGGGCACCGCCCTGTCAGCAAGCTTGCATTGAGCACTGGTCGACAGTGACAAGCGGCCAGCACTCACTCAGAATAGCCAGGGAGTAGACATCGGTCGCTAGGTGCAGCCGCCCAGCCCTCAGCAGCTCCGGCGGCATGTAGCGAGCTGTGCCCAGCGTTTGTGTGCGCACTAGCGTGTGCTGATTGCTGGGCAGCAGCTTGCTGCAAAGGAAGTGGGGAGTCGTGTGTGTGGATGAAGGGTGGGAGGGGATGGGGGTGAGTATTGGTGGTGATGGTGGCGGCATAACAAGCACAAGGAAAACCAGCCATGTGCAAGTCCAGTTTGAGGAGGCAGAGTGTGCAAGCAAAGTGTTGAACCAGGGTGCAGACTGGCACCACTTTCACCTCAGCCCAAAATCTGCAAGACACAGCAGAGGAAAGGGGCAACAGAAGGGTCAAATTGACAGCCCCACAGATGTGTCAGCATGAGGGATGTCGGAACGTGGCATAACTCCTTGTTGGCGTGGTTTACCTGCCAGCTTTGCGACCAAGGTGCCCCGCCCGCAGACTTGAGCAGCACATTGCCTGGCTTCAAGTCACCGTGCACCACTCCTGCACGCGTGTGGTAGGAAGCAGACATCACTATAGCAGCACAGTGCATCCAGGACACCTGGCAGCAAGGCAATCGATATGGCGAAAGGAGCAGGAGCGGCTGCACATCAAGCTGGGCACCCACCCGCTTCATGAAGGTAGCACAGCCCCTCAGCCACATCCACCAGAATGCCCAGCAGCAGGCCCTGCGGGAGGCGGCAGCAGGGGCCTTGCAGGCCTGCAGCCACGTACGCCTCAAAGCCACACGCGTCAAGCAGCCCACCAGGCGCCTGCTGCCATCCGGCCGCCACAGCAGCTTCTTGCGGATGGCGTCCTCCAGGGAACCTCGTTCGCAGTACTCCAGCACCAGCCAGGTCTCGTACTGCGCGGGACCTGCCACCTGCACAGAGGCCCGGGAGCTGGCCAGAGCAGAGCTGCCCACTGCGGATGGCGAGGACAGCCCGCCCGCCACGGCCCCCCGGCACGCTCGACGCTGCCGCTGCTGCCAGCGATGTCCTTGGGCGCGGCGGTCAGAGGGACGGCGGCTGGGCGGCCGCCTGACAGGCGCACTGCAGTAGCTATGGCTGCTGCCTCCAAGGCCACCTGGTTGACTGTGGACATGTCTCGGCTGTCGCCTCCAGACGCCGGCAGAGCTTCGCTGCTGCTGGGCGCAGTGTAGCCTCCAGGAGCAGCCAGCACCTGGCTCCCTCGCTGCTCAATGGGAGGGCCGGCTGGCATACCAAAAGGAGAGCCCAGCGCTTGGTGGGCAGCTGGTGTGGGCTGGGGGCTGGGGGATGCAGCCCAGCTGCTGCCTCCGCCAGACGGTTCTCCCAGGGCAGCGGCCTGAAGCCGGATGGTGGCCGTCTTGAGCAGCGACACAATGTTGGGGTGCGCCAGGGCGCACAGCAGCAGAGCCTCCGCCGCGGGGTCCCCCTGCTGCTGCCGGCTGCTGAGTGCTCCACCACCTTCACCGCCACGGTTGTGCCACGCAGGCTGCCGCGATACACTCTGTACGAGGGCGGCATCGATGCGAGCCATGGCACAGGGCTTCGATTCACAGTCCGCAGGCCGCAGGCGACCATGCGACCGGCGAGGCAGACCGCGTGTTAGCAGGGCAGCAAATCTCACACCCCAGCTCATCTCCCACCTGCCAAACGCGCCACGACCGATCAAGCCCCCAATTTCCAGGCCCTCCAGCCCGCCAAACCTAACACGCAGCAGGCCGCCAAGGTTGGATCCCTCCTGCGTGCGCTGCATGACGTTGGTGGAGACGCTCGGCCCCGTCGGCAGACCACCCTCAATGTCCTTGCGCAGCTCGTCGCTGCTGGCGGCCGCCGGCGGCGGCGCAGCCTTCGGTGCAGCCGCCGCCGCCAGGCGCTTCCGACGGCGCCGGCGCCGCCTCGTCAGGACTGCCACTGCCACAGCCCCTGCGAGCACGGCTGCCGCGCCCACTGCGATCCCAGCCCATGCACCCGCAGACAAACCGCCGCCGCCACCTGCAAGCAAGCAAGGACGGCTCAGCTTCAGGGGCATGCAAGATACGACCTCGCCGACTCTACATCGCACTTTGCCTCCTGGCGAGGCTGCCAGTCAGCAAGCCTCACCTTGTGAGCTGCTTGAGCTCTGCCCCTCCAGCATTGCAGCAGGAGTGACGCAGGTGTAGGTGACAGGGCCCTCCACAACCAGCAGAGCGGTGCCCATGAGCGACCCCGTGCTGGATTTGAGCGGCAGCGGTAGCTGCAATGATGGGAGGAATGCATTGCATGGCTGAAAGATGATCACCCGCTGCTTCACTGCCGCAGGCTGATGCCGTGTGCAGCCTCTGAAGCAGCAGCCTAGCTCACAGTGTGGTTGCGGTACACAATTGAAGTGTTGGGGAGCAGTAAGCCGGCGTCCCCGCCCAGAAGCGACCTCACACCTTCGGCACTGCAGGGTTGAGTGCAGGCGGCAGAAACGAAGAAGACTGAACCGAGGCACTCCGGTTGTCGATGACAAACAGAGCCCATGGTGTGCATGCATTCCTGGACTGCACCTCTGGGTGAAGTTTTCTGGGGTGCAAAAGTTGGAAACCTTTAATGTGGCGGTGCGCTGGAGGTTGACCTGCACCATCAGCTCGCAGCCAGCTGGCACAAGCCTGGAAAAGCGAGCTGGAGTCGCCGCCCCCTCAGACACACACTCGCCACCTTAAAAGACAAACTCTCACCTGTGCTCCATCCTCCGGAATAATGCTGGGGAAGCTGTTGATGGACGTTGCTTGTGGGAACCCCGATTGTGCCACCTCGGGTGCATCATTGCGCGGCACCCCCTCCAACACAAGGTCCCTCAAAGTCATGCTGACCCCTCCACCCACCACCAGCACTGGCCAGAGCTGGGAGAAATTAAGGTGCGGCACGTCGGGTTGATTGCCAAGCGGATACTCATCTGGGGTGTGCCGCACTGCAGCAGAACGTGAAGGCGAGGCGCGACGTGAGCTCTCTCCGGGAGATGAGCAGGCACTGCATCCCAAGCGGCCCCATTTCCCGCACCGCACCCGGGCCCGCCAGGGTAAGGTTACGCGTCAGTGTGATGGGCAGAACGTTGTGGTCGGGTGCCTCGCTGAGCTTGTACTCGCTCGTTCCTGCGACGCCAGAGGACAAGGTGACCCAAGCGTAATTGGGAAGGGGGAGCTCTACGCCAGGCAGGCTTCACGGCCGCACCTGCCAGAATGATTTCAGTTATGTTTGGCGCCTGCAGAGCCGCAATAAGCCCTGCGACAGACAGCACCCTTGCCTGCAAGCCCCTGCTGGCCCCTGCAGCGGTTCCCACAAGGATGTGACTCGCCGCCAACTGGTCCATATAAGGAGCCACTTTGGGAAGATACCTGGCTGTCAGACCCATGGCCTTGCATGGCAGGCAAACGGAGAAGCCCCACCTGGACCTAAAACCTGATAGGTGCCCTGGAGGCATGAGTAGGTGATGGGACCCACAGCGTGCAACGTGGCTTCGCCCACAATCTCACCATCGCTGCTCCTGAGGGGCAGGGGCAGCTGCAGGCGGGGTGCATGGGGTTCCGGCTCGAAGCAGAACAGTGTGGCCTGACTTGCACGATGCGTGCCAAGCAGCAAGCGCTCACCACATGTGAGCCTGTCAATGCCACCGTGTTGCCGGGCAACAACTGGACACTGCTACCAAGCAATGTTTGCGTATCGTCAAAGCTGCAGCAATACACTGAATCTGTTGGCAATGCGCTGGTGAAGACCGGTGCAGATTGCTCGCCTCCCACTGCTCCGAAATCCCACCTTCCAGCCCACATCTCCCACCTGTTTGCAAAAGATGAGGGGCTGCAACTGTCCAGGGGCTTCACCGCGGAGTAGCGCTCCACGTGAACCTGCAGCTGGCGAGGGGAGCAGAGGCAGGCGGATGAAAAGGTTGCCTCCACAAAGCAGCCGCCCGGCTGCGCTTGCAGCTTCATAGCAGCCCTCGTGCCTGTGCGCCTTCCAGCAGGATGATGGAAGGGAAGGTGTTGAGTCCAAGGGCCTGAGGATAGGCCGTCAACTGCGCCACCTCAGGCGTGTCGAAAGGTGCTATGCCCTCCACAACAAAGTCCCGAAGAGTCAGGCTGACATTCTTGCCCACAACAAGCACCGGCCAGAGGTGGGAAAAGTCGAGGTGAGGCACCCCTGGCTGGTCCCGGTTGGGGTAGGCTGTGGCGTTGAAGGGCACTGCAGCAGCGTGCGTGGCTGCAGCTAGGCGCAGGACGAGCGTGGCAGTAGGCGCAGAGGAGTGCGCGGAGCGCTTATTATCCTCACCAGGGCCAGCAATAGTTATATCTCGCTCTAAGAAAATGGGCAGCATACTCAGGTCTGGGGCCTGATCCAAATGAACGTCGCCTGCACAGCTTCAGCAGTTGAAGCGCATGCGCAGAGCAGGCCGCCAAACAAGCCCACACAATCAAGAGCTTGCCTGTTAGCAACACCTCGAATACAGATTCATCCTCCAAGGCTGCCAAGAAGTCGTCGATGGATGAAACTTCAATGCCTCGGTGAGAACTGCTGCTGTTGGCAACGGCAGCGGCAGCAACAGCGACCCTGCCGCCGCCACTACTGTGCAAGGCTGGGAGGGCCAGCAGCAGCGTCAGTAGGCTCAGCAGCAAGGTCATCGGCATGCCTGGTGAACTGCCTCCCTTGAACAGGCCTCTGACTGCCATTTCTAGCTGGTCTGCAGGAAGGCTTGTCAGCCACACAGGCACAGGCTGCTCTAAACATGAACGACTCGTGTGTGAAGTGTCGCAACAAATGTGCACGAATCCATCGGGCTCAGGCCTTCAAGGAGCTTGGGCCCACGCTTTCCACCTGCCAATTATCTCCCCGCAGTACATGTACAAGGTGGTAGAATAGCCTGCATGCGGCTTGAAGCTTCCCGGTCCACCTGTTCCTCAACAACAATCTTGCGACGGCGGGGCCAGCAGCAGCACCTTGCCGCCACCTCCCGCTGGATTGTCGGCGCTGCTGGCGCAGCCGCGTTTGAGGGACTTCCCAGTCTCTTACTGCTCAAAAGCCTCTCCAAAGCACTATTTCACAATGAAATGACACGAGCAAGCGCACTGACACGGTTAGCCCGCCGAGCCTCCGCCAAGGCGCTGGCCAGCGCTCCTACGCTGGCTAGGTGCCCTGCGTCGCCCCACTGCAAAACAGCCCATACGCTGCGTGGCTGCCGCGGCTCTACCTGTACAGTGTTGATGGCCACATTTACGTTCCTGCCACTCACATGGCCGTTTGCGGCACGCCTGCACATGGTGTTTATGGGGCATGTGCAGCAACATCGGCAGGGAACAGCCAGCTCAGCCCGCCAGCACCACAACCAAGGGAGGGACAGCGGCTCACCGCTGCACCGCCTGCAAGAAGCCGCCGTGCGTGACAACCAGCAGGCGCTGGCCCGGGTGCTGCGCCGCCAGATCCTCCAGCACAGCCGCCGCGCGCCACAGAGCTTGTCCACCGACTCTGGCGCACCTTGCCCGTCGGGAGCGGCTTCCTGGGAACACGCAACGCCAGTAAAGCCATGCCTCAACTCCTGTGAAGCATGAGCTGATGCCGCACTTTGCAAATCATGGGCTGCAGCGCAGCTCACCAGCTCTGCAGAAGTTCCTTGTGCGTGAAGGGCTGCGTAGGCCTGCGGCTGCTGTTCCGCTGCTTCTGCGTGCGTCAAGCCCTGCAGCACGCCTAGGTACCTCTCCCTCAGCCGTTGGTCCACCCGCACCGCTGTGGCCCCACCTCCAGCTGCCGTGATACTGTCGATGATGCAGCAGTCATTGCAGCTGCGCCGCGCTGCTGCCACCACCTCTGCCGTTTGTACGGCCCGCAAGAGATCTGATGAATAGATGCAGTCGAAGTGCTCTGGCTTGAGCCGTTCTGCCAGCGCTTCAGCCTGATGGCCATGGGACAGCGGCAGCCTGTTTTCGCTCAACGCCAGTGATGACTCTGTATTGAGACGCGGTGGCAGCGTTTACTTGCCTGGCGATGCCCTCTCTCTGTCAATCCTGGACCTGGCAGCAACTGGCCCTGCAGTTTACATTGGTGCTTTCCCGTCACCGTCGCTTTGCAGGCGGCATGCAGGCCAGCCCACCTGCAGTCGCCTGTCCGCGTTCCATTGAGTCTCTCCATGTCTGACCAGGACAATTTCGCAGGCACGGCTTGTCATCTGAGAGAGCTGCCCCTCATTGCGCTGATGCTCTTGCAGCGCGCGGCGCTGTGCCCTGGAGGTCATGCGGCGGCAGAGTGGTGGCAAGCGACGCTTGCGCGGCTGCTCGGCTGCAGGACGTTAATAGATCATCCAGGTTCAAGCCAATAGGGGTCCACAGTGTTTGCTGCGGGCGTGCAAAGAAGTGATCGTTGAGCACCACCCGCGTCTCGTCACGGTACGATGATTTGATTCTCCCTCTGATCGTGCCGCAGCAGAACCGGGGTTGAGTGATGACCATTTCACGACCCAGGCAGGTATGACCAGCCGCCCACGATGAGGGCACTGCAAGCCTGCGTGCCGCTCGTGCTGCCAGTTGATGTGAGGCTTCCTAGTGCATCCAGGCACAGCAGCATAGCACAGTGGAAGTTGCAAGGGCAATGCGCAAGTTTTAAAATAGCGCATGGCTAGGTTGGTGGCGGCAGCGAGGTGGGCTGTGGGCGGCCAGTAATGCCAGGGGGTAGCATGTGCGGCTGCAACAACATGGCAGGGTTCAAAGGGCCAGGTGCCGTCATTGGGGAAAACATCATCTGCTGCTGCTGTTGCTGCTGCTGCTGCACGCCTGCCATTGCAACAGGCGAAAATCCCATCATCATCTGCGCCCGCTGCTGGTGGGCCGGCTGGTGCTGCTGCATGAACCCGTGCTGCTGCTGCTGGTGATGACGCTGGTGCTGCAGCTGCTGCTGCTGGTGGTGAGCCATCCAGGCTTGCTGCTGCAACATGGCAGGTGAAGGCCCTGGGGCCACACCAATGCCCAGGGGCATCATCCCGTGCTGAGTTGCGCCCGCTGACTGCCTTCCTGCCCAGCCCGCTGGGCCCTGTGCGGCGGCATGCGGCGGCGGCATCCCAGCAGCGTAGTCCAGGGGAGTGCCATAGCCGCCTGCCGGACCTCCCTGGTGGCCAAGAGGTGTTGCGGCAGCGGCCGGAGTGGCACCCTGCGAGGGTTTTGGCGGTGGCAGCGGCGGCGGGGCGCCTGCCACGCCCTCCTCAGGGGGCAGCGGCGGCGGCGTCTCTTCCAGCCTGTACTCGTCCTTGGGGGCGAGTGGGGAGGGAGGGGCGGGGGCCCAAACGCGTCTTCGTCGTCACATCCCCAGCCATCCTCGTCTGCAGGCATGGAAGGGGGCGGAGGATGGGACAGGCGTGGGGTCGGAGCGATGCACACAAAAACCTGCCGCCAGCCACACGTGATGCAGCCCCAAGTACCAAGGCGGCATGTGCACACACCCGGCAGCGGCGGGGCTGGCCGGGAAGCGGCGGTTGCAAGGACGTGCCGCCGCCCCAGCCCATGTCGCCGAGCAGGCCCGGCAAGGGCTGGCCGTAAGGTGGCTGGTCGGCAGCCGAGGGCGCGACGCCTCCTGCAGGCCAAATGGTGGGGCAGCACCATCACGCGGCGGTGGAGTGGAGGACCCACGAGGCGCACGCAACAGAATGCCGCCATGCACCTGTGCTGGACCTGGCAACGCGGTTCGTTTTGCTACAGGCTGCAGGCGGGGCTCACCCGCCACCTCCCGGAACAGCCCCGCATCGAACTCGTCCACGTCAGCCGCCGCCGCCGTGCTCTGCCGGCCCCGCAGCGCTTGCTGCGCCGCACGTTGCGCGGCTGCCAGCCGCGCGGCCTGCGCTGCCACCTCCCCATCCCCCAGGCCCTGCTTCCTCTGCTGCTCCTCCGCCCACGCCTCCGAGGCAGCAGCCTGCCGACGGGCGTAGGCCTGGTGCCAGGGGCTGGAGGGCTCGCCGACGTCCGCGCCGCCATTCCGGGCGGCTGCCGCGGTCGCCAGCTTGGCGGGGAACTGCTGCTGGGCGGCGTCCGGGTCGAGGGGGAGCGCATCGTAGTCGGGCCAGCAGGGCGGGTGCCAGACGTGCGTCAGACGCACCCTGCTGCCGTCCTGCGGGCAGCGGGATGCCGTGGGCCGGCGGCACGCCCGTTGCTCAGCTGGGCGCGGGCGCAAGCGGGCGGGAATGATGCAGTGTTGGGGATCGAGGATGGCCTCCTCCCATAGCCCAGGGGGCGCGGTTCCGCCAGCAGGCTGCCGCGCGCGATGGCTGGGGGCACAGCAGCGTGTGCCAGGGGGGCACCAGCACTCTCCTCACCCTCACGTCCACGTAAGTGAGCATGGGGGCGGCACGCAGCGGCGTGCGCCGCACCAGCCGCCACAGCTGCGCCTCATCCAGCGGCGGGCCACCAGGCAAGCCTGTGCCGAGCGCGGGGTGCTGCCTGCGGCGCGCCCCTGGCCGACGGGCGCAACACGCGCCATGCTGCCGCCACCCTCGCCCCTGCCGCCGTCGCCGTCACCCCAATCCGCTGCGTGCTGCGCCAGCCGGTCCCGCAGCATCTCCAGTGCTCGCTGCACCAGGCTTGCCTCCACCCCACGCTTGTCTGAGGCCAGCCAGGTGCGTGTCAGCGTGCGTTCCATCTGAAGGGACAGGGGGCAGCGGCAGCGGCACTGGGTGCGGCGCCTCCAGGAGGAGGCATGGGGGAGCCACGCAAGCAGCCCCCTTGCAAGTGGTGAGGAGTTCCTGTGTGCTTGCACATGCGCTGCAGAGCCCCAGGAGCAGCCAGCTTCAGCCCACCTTCTGCGCCGCCTCCTGGCTCGCCGCCAGCAGGTCCACCAGCTGCGACAAGGCGGCGCCCACGGTGCGCGGAAAGAGTGTGCCCACCGGAGAGCCGGGCCCGCAACCCTCCACGTCACGCCGGGAGAACTGCCAGGAGGGGAGGAGATGCAGGGTGAGACGCGGCCCTTGCGGCAGTGCGTGAAAGCGCGGCAAAACCGCCTCCCGCGTCTCAACTGCACCGCCACTTTCCCCCCCCCAGTGACCCCCCCCCCCCCCCCGCCTCCCCTCCTTTTGCACCGACACGAAGACGGGCGCCCGTTGTTTCCTCACCGCCAGCACAGCATCCAGCAGGTAGAAGTGCACCACGCGCTTGAAGGCGGCCGGCTCCCTCCGCATGTGCTCCAGCACGCTGCGCACCACCTCCTTACACCCGCCCTGCTGGCCTGCACGAGGGTGAATGCGTGTGGGGAGTATTTGCCGTTAGTGGGTGGCGGTGACCGCCGAGGCGGGGAGGGATTAAGCCAATTACAAGTGCCCTGCGACTCTTTGAAGCGCGGTGTCACAGCCATGGCGCTAGCGCTGCCAGCTGGTCGCAGATGCGGGCAAGCAACCAGCCGGCAGGGCGCACGGCCCCTGCTGCTTCAGCGCGGTTGCCAGCAGAAAGCAAGCGCACCCGCTCGGATGGCGGCTGAGGCCGCCGTGTTGATGCTCCCCTTGAGGAGGGTGAGCCCCGGCAGCAGCTGCGCAAACTCACGGCAGGCGCTTTCCCACGGCCGCTGCGGCGGCGGTGTAGGCGCGGGGGCTGCCATGCCTGCATCCCCATCTTCCACGGCACCTGCATGCTGCGCCTCGGCCGCAGCCTGACTGGCAGGGTCGTCCCGCTGCAGGCTGGCCTTGCGGGCACAGTCCTGGCTGGCATCAAGCCGACTCGCCCGTGAGGCAGACCTGTCGCTGTCACGCCACTTCCTGTCGTCCGCCGAGGCCTGCACGGCTGGCCTTGCAGACACAGCAACTGTGGCCAGCGGCGCAAAGCTGCTGCCTCCCACCTCCGTGACCGCCGACTGCGTAAGCAGCGGCGCGGGCGACACACCCCCTCACAGCGTCTTGCGAGCTGATGTTGGCGGCAAACTGCACAGGGCCGTCTGCTGCCTGTCTTGCCATAAGGGATGCATCCGCTGCTTCGGCAGCTGCAGCTTGCTCCTCTGCAGCATCATGCGTGGCGGGGGCATGGCGTGGCTCGCCAGCGCCCTGCTGCGCACAATCCTCTGCCCCCTCTGATGCTGCTGCTGCTTCCTGCTGCTGCTTGCTGCCAGGTTTCGAGTTGAAGCCGTTGCTGGCAGTGCCTTGCTCGGCGTGGTGAGCAAGTTTGCTGCGCGCACCCGCCGCTTCTTGGGCGGGCTGCCCTGAGCAACGTCAACTTCACCCGGCTGCTGTTGTTGCACCTGCTGCAGATGCCCTTCCAGCGCGGCCTCTGCTTCTTCCCTCAGGCTCGTAACTTCCTTGGTGGGCCGCCCTTTGGTCTTGGTTCCCTCTGGGACGACTATGAACGGGAGCGCCTGTGCTGCGGCGTCCGCAGGCGGCACAGCGTCCGCACTTGCGGCTTGCTTCGCACGAGGCTTTGACGCTTGCCAAGCCTCCAGCACGTGGCTGTTCACGAAGCGCACCCAAGCCTTCCCGCCGCCGCTTGTGTCGTATCGCAGGCAGAAAGGGAAGCGTGGGTGTGTGCCGCTGTCGGCCGCTTCCAATACAGCACAAAGCCACTTCCCGTCTGCAATCTTGATCTGCGCCAATTCAAAGGCAGCGATTGTGATCTTATCGTAAGCAGGCCCGCAGAGAAGCGCACGAAAGTGCAACACAACGAGCTGGGTGTCAGGGTGTCAGAGCAGCTGGTGAGATCAAAGGAACGCTTACCGATATCCGAGAGCCCACGGCAGGGCCGCCGGGTCCTGCGTCGCAGCTTAAGGCCTCTTCCATCGCCAATCAGACAGGTTCAGACAAGCCAGTCATACCCCAGACGTCTCGGAGTCAAGGGCAACATTTTCGCCCGCAAAACATTTGATAGGAACCAAACAGCTGAAACATCAGTCTCGTGCTGAACACAACTGTACGGCAGGCGTCCTGCCCTCGGTCTGCTGCACAGCACTGAGTCCCACCGAAAACAGTAAAAGCTGAAGCATTGGCAAGTGAGTTGAGTTACAAACAGTGCGGCGTAAACAAGTAATGGAATAAAACAGCGAGCAGAATCGCCGGAACGGCAGCAGCGGAAAAAAGGCGAGGGTGGCTACAATGTCACTCTGATTGCTCTTCTCATGTGTGTTGGCAATCATGCGCCATCAAGGACGCATGCATTGGAGGGTTGTGTAGAGAGAGGGAGGGGAGGGGGAAGGCTGTGCAGCAGCACCTGGTCAGCCATGGCGACGGCAGCACGATCACTTCTTCATGGCATCCAGCTGGTTCTGGAGCGGGCCCAGGATGTTGAAGCCCACCCAGCCAAGAGCAGGCACCGCCAGCAGGGCAAGGATGCCGAGGCGGTTGTCGCTGGCAGCCAGGTCAGCAACCTGCTGGGCGGCCTCAGCGCTCTGGGCAGCCAGCAGGCTGGCGGCACCCAGGCCCAGGCCAGCCGCCAAGCCCCGCTTCTTGGTGCTCTTCGCGTTCTTTTCGTTCTTTTCGCTCATGGCGTCAAGCTGGTTCTGGAGCGGGCCCAGGATGTTGAAGCCCACCCACCTGCAAAGCAAAAGACAGCGGCAAAGCATCAGCAAATCAGTGTCAGGACAGAAAAACTTCCTGCAGTCATGGCAGCGAGACATGACAAGCAAGCACTGCTTACCCAAGCGCTGGAAGCGCCAGCAGGGCAAGGATGCCGAGGCGGTTGT
Source organism: Chlorella sorokiniana (assembly GCA_025917655.1). Taxonomy (NCBI): domain Eukaryota; kingdom Viridiplantae; phylum Chlorophyta; class Trebouxiophyceae; order Chlorellales; family Chlorellaceae; genus Chlorella; species Chlorella sorokiniana. The sequence continues at coordinate 2,644,980 of CP084619.1, read as the reverse complement.
CGCTGGCAGCCAGGTCGGCAACCTGCTGGGCGGCCTCAGCGCTCTGGGCAGCCAGCAGGCTGGCGGCACCCAGGCCCAGGCCAGCCGCCACGCCCCGCTTCTTGGTGACCGTGTTCTTCTCGCTCATGGCGTCAAGCTGGTTCTGCAGGGGCCCCAGGATGTTGAAGCCCACCCACCTGCAAAGCGGAAGCATGCAATGCAGCAGGTCAGCAGTTATAGTTGTACGGACAGCAAGCATGCAGGCAACAAGCGCCCACAGAGCACTTCTGACGTGGCAGGCAAGCAGTGCTCACCCAAGCGCAGGCACCGCCAGCAGGGCAAGGATGCCGAGGCGGTTGTCGCTGGCAGCCAGGTCGGCAACCTGCTGGACGGCCTCAGCGCTCTGGGCAGCCAGCAGGCTGGCGGCACCCAGGCCCAGGCCAGCCGCCACGCCCCGCTTCTTGGTGCTCTTCGTGTTCTTCTCGCTCATGGCGTCCAGCTGGTTCTGGAGCGGGCCCAGGATGTTGAAGCCCACCCAGCCAAGAGCAGGCACCGCTAGCAGGGCAAGGATGCCGAGGCGGTTGTCGCTGGCAGCCAGGTCGGCAACCTGCTGGGCGGCCTCAGCGCTCTGGGCAGCCAGCAGGCTGGCGGTGCCCAGGCCAAGGCCGATGGCCATGCCGCGGCGCCGGGTGTCAGTCTTCTCAATCGCCATGCTGTTCAGCTGGTTCTGCAGGGGCCCCAGGATGTTGAATCCCACCCACTGCGCAAAGAAAGCAAAAGGAGCAAGTTGCAAATCAAGTGGGTTGCGGGAGTGAGCGCAGTGTATTGGCCAGCACGAAGGGGCGTAGGTCTGCCATGTACACCCACGGCAGTGGTTGGCCATCCCGCCCACGGCAACAAGCTCACCCCCAGCACAGGGACAGCCAGGAACGCAATGGTGCCGAAGCGGTTGTCATTTGCTGCAATGTTGGCGACCTCCATAGCCGCCTGCGCGCTGCCTGCGTTGAGCAGCGCCACCGAGAGGCCAGCAAGGGCAGAGCCCTTGATCACCGCATCCTGCGATTGGCCAAACAACGTGTTTGTCAGCAGCGAGTGGTCGCCCAGCGTGCTCGCCGACCCGCGAACCCTCCAAAAGCTTCTAGCGCGCTCTGCTCCCAGATCGCGGGTCTGCTGCCTTGGGAGAGCATTCCGACACAGCAATCACACCTGAACGCTGTCCCTGGTCGCTGCGGCGCGAACCAGCAGGCGCTGGGGGCGCTGGCCAGCCCGGGCGGGCAGGCTGGCCTTCAGGCCCGGAACGACGCGCACGCAGGAGGCCAAGGTGCACGCCATCGTGGTCTGAAGACTGTCCAGCAGATGGAAATAAGCTGCATGGCTGTGCGGGCTAGCTGAACAAGCGGGGGTGCAGCTGAGGGCTAGATGGCGCTCCGGGTCGAACGACTCATCTCGTCCAGCCTCCTCAATACAAACCGTTTGAGGTCACTATCGATGCATCAGGGTTGATCCTTCAGCTACACGTGAAGAGGTGGGGCCTGCCCCACCCTGCGACGGCTTCTTTTTCGCTGTGCAACCTGTGCAAAAACAAGGCCGACAGATCCCTTTTGAAATCAGTGATCGGCCATTGTGGAATGATGTCGCCTAGGATCCCGGAAAGGCAGCAGGCTGCCCTGGCAAGTGGTGGTGACAGTCGGCGCTCACAGCTGTACGCTCAGTTCGGTTGGACATACACGCGCGACCAGACAGTATTACGGAAGGGCTAAACCAAATTCAAATCAGAGAGCAGGGAGGTTCATATTCAAATCAGAGAGCAGAGGTTGAACAAGCATTCTGGTTGAGCTTTGCTGATGTGGATACTCATGGCAGTTTGAGCTGCTTCACACTGGTGTCACAGCGGCCTCCTCAAGATCCACTGGCATCGAGTAGCTGCAGTTCTTGGGCATATCAAGCAAAATCTTGGCAAAGTCAGTGGTGGGAGGTGCGTCGCCCGGCTCCTTGGCCACAAGGTCCACCTGTAGGGGAACCTCAAGGTGTCAGGTGTGCCATCTGCACGGTTTGTCCATGGCATTGCCGCCCTCAATGCCTGCCGGCTTTTCCCAAGCGCACCGAACGGTTGTCAGCTTCCGGGAGGCTGAGGCATTCCACGCAGAAGGCAGCAACGTCAGCACGCGGGATGCGCCGGTACTTGCCACCGCTGCTGATGAGGTTGTCGTCCACATCCAAGATCAGCTCACGCTTGCCGCCCTGCCAGCGAGGCGGCGGGTGCCAGGGACGTAGATATGTCAACAGACGCAGTGAGTGGGTGGCTGGACAACAGGCACAATCATTGCGGAACGGCAGCCGTGCAGCTGCGCCTGTCAGCTGATGTCCCACCTCCTCATCAATCAAGCCGCCAGGGTGGACAATAGTGTAATTGAGGCCGCTGTCAATGAGGTACTTTTCTGCTTTGCGCTTCCACAGCAGGATGTTCCCGTTGCCTATCATGTTCAAAAAATTGTTCTTGTCTGTGCCTCCCATGGAGCTGATGATGACCACCTTTCTAATTCCTGCATGGTGCATAGCCCACATTGTTGGCTGGGCCCTGAACACATGATGCCCTGAATGCAGCTGCTTTGCCGTTATAACCTCACGCACCTGCGGCCTTTGCAGCATCAATCTGTGCCTTCTGCCCCAGCCAGTCAATCTGCAGCCAGACAAGTGCCAAGTTGGGGCACGGCACCTTATCGGGCAGCAGCCAGCACAGCCCGTCCCGGACGCTCTTGCAACAACACAGCACAAACCTGCTCTGGCATTTGCTCCTCCTTGAACGTGAACTGTGGACGCACGCCCTCCTTCTTGAACAGCTTGGCCTGCAATCAGGCTCTCCCCTTGATCAGACCGATAGCCAGGCCAAGAAGCCACCTGACAACAACAGCCAAAGACTGGATAGGACTGCCAACACAAAGGACATGCCCCGACTTACCAGGATTACAGGGATGAGCGAGATTGGCTTGATCTTGGGCACGGCGGATGTAGCAATGACCTGACAGTTGGGGTGCACACAAAACATTTGGGTTCACCGCCATGAGGATACGATGCCAAAGGTGTGCAGCAATATGATTTACTGATTAGCTGGCCCTGAAGGTCAGCTAATCAAGACATTTGGGTTCACCGCCATGAGCATACGATGCCAAAGGTGTGCAGCCATGTGATTTACTGATTAGCTGGCCCTGAACCAGCGGATGCATAGCATGACCAGCAGAACAGGCCAAGCCCCAGTAACACGACAGCTGCTGCAACTGCCCAGCTGGCTTACCAGTGCGTCTGTGCCCTCCACAGCCTTTGCCAGCACCTGCTTGCCGTCCTCGCGCAAAATGTCGCCCTTAAAAATTTGCTCATCGGTGGCACCCCAGCCCTTGAGCTGTGCAGCTGACTTGTCGTCGCGCACGACTCCCGCGCTGCGTACTTGGAGGGCTGCTCCAGCAACTTCTTCATTACCAGTGCACCAGTACGACCACCAGCACCAGTTACAACAACCTGAAGAGAGGCATTGTGCACCAGTCAGAAGAACGGCGATGCAGCCTGGGCAGAGCGGGCCCGTGGGCTTTGGGTGCCGCTGGCGCTTCGAGGTTGTAAATCATACCACCTGCATAGGGCCTTCTGCACTGCACACCACCATCATGCGATGTGCAGAGTATGCGCGGGTGGTCGGCCTGGCAACAAACGGACTAGTCGACCTGCAAGCGACTAGAGAGGCGGTCATTTCCCAGGGCGAGGTCTATTACGCCCAGGTGTTCGATGTTCACAGTCAAAAGGATCGCGATCCGGCGCAAATGCGCGAGCAAGCAATGTTGCAAATGTTGGCGGCAGCACCAGCGCCAGCTCATACCCAAAGCCCATGATGGTGCAGTGCATCGCAAGGCGTAACACATGTGGCTGCTGCCCCACTTGGCCTGGTTACATGGCAGGTTCAAGTATCTTGACGGAGTGGACGTTCAAGTCTCAAGGGAAAGGTAGATAGAAAGTGGTACATAAGTAAGGGAGTGCGTGCAGGCGTGCAGCAACAGAGACACTTCGACCACAGAAGTCACGACTGCGGCAGGGGTATTGGTGCCACAGCTGCAGCAGGTGTCGCCGATAGGTTAAGCACTGCTTGCAGACGCTGGGCATACCGTTGTTGCGCTGCTGCGGCTTGGGCCCGCTTGTGCTGCCGAACTGCAGCCCAATGTTGCTTGTGATGCTGCATCAGAGCTCCCATTGCTGGAAGACCGTTGCTGCTGCCGCTGGTGCTGGCACCTTCATTGGCCACAGGCAGTGGCGATTCCTGCGGGGCAGGCTGCTGAAGAAGCGCAGCTGCCTCCTCTGAATGTGGGGGAAGCGGTGGCAGCTTGGATGGAGGGACAGGCTGCAAGGAAGGGGATATGGAAGCAAGCAAGCAACATAACCAAAGTTACACACACTGCGTAACACAAGAGTAACCAAGCAGGCGGTGTCTTCAGTGAGCTCAACCCACCTCTGGCATTGGATCGCCCAGATCTGGGTCGTTGTGCACCCATTGTCGGCAAAGCTTGTACAGTGATGGCTGTTCTGCTGCGGTTGGCGTGCCTAAACGCACTCGCCGGTCATTGATGGTTACCACAGGGCCATCAAGGGGGCGGGGACAGCTGGTGCCGCCAGCCATGCGCTCGGGATTGCTGTGGCCAATGGCAGCGTGGCTGCTGCGCCAGAACCGGGAAGCGAAGGGGGTTTATGACCGCCACTGCAGCAGGACAACAGATTGTGTTCTTGACACATGAAGCGGAAGAAACACAACACAGCTCGAAGGGCACCGCTGGCGGCAGGCCTGAAGCGAACACCAGGCCGTCCACGGGAGCTCGCCTGCTTTTCACAGCCTCTGATGATGGTGCTGAAGCTGGTGCCATAGCCCCTGTGCCACCAGGCGTAGCCGCAGGCGGGATGGCAGGAGCAAAGCTCAGGTTCTGCGCTAGGTTGGGCTCTGAGACCTCCATACCGTGCACATACGCTGCGAAAGAAACAGTTCAAGCCATCAAACAAGCACTCTTGTGTTTGAGAACAGCTGTGCTGTGCGTGGCGACCTCCACCTCCACCTGGCCATCGCGATGCATCGTCCATCGAAAAGCCCGATGCCATTGGCCCCGGCATTATGGTATGGACCACCTGCTGTCAACACAAGGCGAAACACTGGACCCCTGCACATGTCCTCCCTCGCTCCCTCTGTCACCCGGGTTGCTCCTTTGCGGTGGGCAGTTTGTATTGTGTTCAACGCCTGCAACAGTGCATCATTGCCTCTTTGTGGCTTCCCTTGATGTGTAGGCGCCTCGCATCTCGCCGCTCACCGCTTGCCGCCACCCGCAGCCCAGCTGTGGCCGCTATGAGCACTCTCTCTAGCGGTATCAAACTGGACAGCAATCCTTCAGAGGAAACGCTGGAGGTAAACAATCCAAGTTCCAGTTGTTGCCAAGGAAGATGATATGGCACGTGACGAGCCCGTCGGCTGGGCCTCCCCTGTGTCAGCAGGCCTTGGGCGTGAGGAGCTGGCCCACCTGGGGTTGTGAGGCGTCCACTTTTCCCTGGAGCTACTCTGAAAATGAAACTGCGTAAGCTTCGGAACTTATGCATGTGTGCTATGCAGCAGTGCTTGGCACGCTCAAACCAGGTTATCAGTTCATGATGTGGCCCTCAGGTATGTGCTGAAAGGGCGTGTGATGGTGACGCCTGATGGCGGCGAGCCAGTGGAGGTGAAGTCCGGGGACCTGGTAACCTTCCCTGCCGGCATGAGCTGCACCTGGGACGTGAAGGAGGTAAGCCTTTGTACAGATTGCAGCAGGTCTTACGTTGCGACTGCTGAACTGTGGTGCTTGGAGACTGATGATGTGGTTGCTGCTGCACGCTGCAGGCCATTCACAAACACTACAACTTCCACTGATGCTGCAAATTATCGCCTGGCTATTCAATTGGGCCTATCCCGCTTGCTATCCCTCGGCTGCACCGCATACCAGCGTGGCTGTTATAAGCTTGGTCAATGTTAAGCTTGGTCAATGTTAACCTTCTACGAGAACATGTCAATCTGACTGACCATGCTGTGCTGGAGGCTCGAACAACTCCAGGAGGGGCCCAATGTGGGCAGAGAACAGTGCAGGCATTGAGCGCCACCTCAGCTCAAGTGCTTGCCTGCTTCGCTCTTGGCTGGACGAATGTATGACCACACGATCCTCCATCGATGTGGAGAGGCTGCCATTGAGCGCGATGAAAGCATAATACCGACCGAATGTCGTTTGTGGAACGCGTGCCACCTCTTGCGAAAAGCGCAAGGGCCGCGCGGCACAGACCTGGTCAATTGTTCTGCAAAACAACCAGTGGTGAGGCGAAACACTCATGGCAATGGCAGCCGCAGGCACAGCAGAGGCGGGAGCGGCGGCGCAGAGCGGCACCCGTCTGTACTGTCAAGGGAGCAGTCCGTGATGCAGCCGCAAGCGGGGAGGACGCAGCTGATTTGGATGTGGACGTGGTCGTAATTGGAAGTGGCATAGGCGGCCTTTCCTGTGCAGGATTGCTGGCAAAGTATGGCCTCAAGGTGGGGACTGCTTAGCACATGCTGCATTCATTCATGGCGTGTGTGACCAGCGCTTTTGTGCGCAGGTGGCAGTGTGTGAGTCTCACAACATACCTGGCGGCGCTGCTCATGCCTGGACTGTGCGCTCACCCTCGTCGCCTGGCCTGTATCATTTTGAGTCGGGCCCGTCCCTGTACTCGGGTGCGGCAGGGCAGCTGCGCGCATGGAAGCAATGATCATGACAAGGGGAGCATGTCCATGACAGTTTACCGGCCGGTGTGTTGGCTGATTAAGACATGACGCAATGCCCTTGTCGTCCCCGCCGCCGCTGCAGACATGGGGGTCGTGGGCCCGGAGCCAACCCTTTGGCCCACGTGCTCCAGGCGCTGGACGAGCCACTGGACCTGCTGCAGTACAAGACCTGGAATGTTGTGCTGCCAGAGGGGCAGTTCTTGACACAGGTGACGTGCAGCACAAGTGTCTGCGGGGATGTCACTTGACTGGGAACATGAGGGCGGCCCTTGCTGCAACACTGAAGTGGCACAGAATGTGTCTTAGTTGCCGCGCAGCCCCCCCCCCCCCCCTCCAACACTCACAACGCTCACAACACCAATGTGCAGGTGGGCGCTGCCCAGTTCCTTGACGTGCTGCAGCAGGTAAGAGGCCCAGAGGCGGTGGCCGAGTGGAGCAACCTGCAGCGCTTCATGCAACCCTTGGCAGAGGCGGCGGCAATGCTACCACCAGTGGCTTTCCGCCAGGACCCAGGCGCACTGCTGACTGCCATCGCGCGCTACCTGCCCAGCCTGCTTTCCAACGGGGGCAACGCGCTCAAGTTGACGGGGCCTTTCGCCCGGGTGGGGTCTCGGGGGCCGAGCTTCAGCAGAAACAGCAGCCAGTGTCCCTGTGTTCCCGCCGCGCAACCATGGCTGCTCATCAGGGATGCCTGGGCAGCATTCGCGCCCCTCAGCGGTGCTGCCGCATTACCAAAATGGGTTTCTTTCCCTGCTGGCCCTGCAGGTTTTGGATGAGGCGGGTGTGCGGGATCCTTTCATCCGCAACTGGCTCGACCTGCTCTGCTTCCTCTTGTCGGGTCTCCCTGCCGATGGAACCATCGCCGCTGCTGTTGCCTTCATGTTCAACCAATGGCAAGCTCTTGCTGCGGCTGCTGCTGCCCCCTTCATGTCCTTTCCGCGTGACAGCGCAGCTTGCCCCAGAGGCGTACCTTCACTTTACGAATCGTGGCGGTTTCCCGCAGCCCGGCTCTTGTTCTTATGTTCCCCGACCCCCACCCCCACCCCCACCACCCCAATTTCCTCTGCAGGTACCGCCCCGACTGCGTGCTTGAGTTTCCGCGGGGCGGCAGCCAGGCCATGGTCGGCGCACTGGTGCGGGGTTGGAGAAGCACGGCGGCCGCCTGCTGCTGAGCTCGCACGTAGAGGAGGTGCTGCTGGAGAGGGGCAGGGCGGCCGGTGAGCCGGCATGCTGTCGCCACGAGCCTCGGCCTGCGTGCAGCAAGCATGCGCCGAGGATGTGCTGTCCCATCCGCGTAGTCGCCCTGCTCAGCAAGGGCAGCCAAGTGTCACCCCTGCCTGCCGCCTGCCGCCACATAATGCAGGCGTGCGGCTGCGGGGCGGTCGCACCGTGCGTGCAGCTCGGGCGGTGGTCTCCAATGCCAGCGCCCCCGACATGCTGCGCCTCCTGCCATCGGAAGCTGTGCCGTCCGCTTGGCGGCGCAGCGTGGAGGATGCGCCGCTGAATCCATCATTCATGCGTGAGGCTTTTGGGATGCTTGCCAGGCCAACCATGCTCCCGCGCACCTTTTTACCCTTGTCGCCGACGCTTCTGACACGCATGGGTGGGGCCGCTTGCTGCAGATCTCCACTTGGGATTCGACTCCGCAGGTGAGCTTGCAGTGCACGCTTTCCACCCCTCGCTGCGGCTCTTGCCATGGCGCCGTGCTGCTCATGCCCAGCTGCTTGCCGTCTGTGCACGTCGTTGCCCTCTCCGTGCACCAGCCATGCCCCCGCCTGCATAGCTGCAGGGCTAGAGGGCCTTGAGCTACACCACATAATTGTCAATTCATGGGACAAAGGGGTGACCGCGGAGCAGAATGTGGTGCTGGTCTCCATACCCTCAGGTGTGTCCGGAAGAGGGGCCTGGGATGCGAGGGCTACAGAATGGTGGCCTGGGTTGGGACTCAAGCGCTCTCAGGGACATAAGCCCACAAGCTGCCTGTGCAGCGCCAGCGAGGGCAGCAAAGTGCTGTGTGTCAGTGTGTTGCACCGAGTCTGCTATTTGCGCAATGCCCTGGTCATGCCTGCCGGCTTGCGACCCCGCAGTGATCGACCCGTCGCTGGCGCCCGCTGGGAAGCACTGCCTGCACGCTTACCTGCCCGCCACCGAGCCTTGGGAACTGTGGAATGGGCTTGACCGGCGCAGCGATGAGTACAAGCGGCTAAAGAGGAGCGCAGCAGGGTGCTGTGGAAGGGTGCGCCTTCTGCTATGGTGGGATTGGGAGCCATGAAGCAGATTGCATGGCGGCAGCGCAGAGAGTGCAAGCGGTGGGAGGCAGTTTCTCAACAGCTGGGCCCTGGTGTGTTGTCTGCACCCTTCAACCTTGAAAGCCAGCTGCTGCGTGGCAGCCAGGGCAGCTGCCGTGCTGGTGCGCATCGACAGGCCACCAGCAAGCGATCATCTCCCGTTTTGCGTGCAGCTGTGCGCACTATCATTCCTGACATCGACCGCCGAGTGGAGGTTTCGCTGGTTGGGACCCCGCTCACCCACCAGCGCTTCCTGCGCCGACACAAGGGAACTTACGGCCCAGGGTGCGCTCTGCTGTGCTGGGACCGCGGCGCCATCCAACCCCCCATGCCATCGCTTTGCCCTGCTGGCACAGCCCGCGTGCCTGCTGCAGCTAAGCGCGTCGCCGTCATGCCGTGCTTGTCCGCGTGTGCAGGATCCGCGCTGGGGAGGGGCTGTTTCCCTGGCCGGGGACAACCCCATTGCTGGCCTGTACAACTGCGGCGACTTTGCATTCCCAGGTACAAGGGGCGCGCCTGGACAGAGTCCAGTGCCAACCAGCCCTTCAACACTCCACGCCCGCTGCTGCTGCCCCTGCAGGCATTGGCCTCCCAGCTGTCGCTGCAAGCGGAGCAATCACTGCCAACAGCTTGGTCTCTGTGGGGCAGCACACCCGCCTGCTGGACGAGCTGCGCATCTGAGCACCCAATGCCTGAGCAAACTGCCACGCGATTCGCCCAGAACCGTCATTTCATTTGTGCCCTTCTTCAAGCAAGCACGCGTACCTGTGCAAATTAATGTACTGCGCGGCGATGGGCCAGAGTAAATGCGAGGTGTGGAGTTGTGTGTGTGTGTGTTGTGTCTGTGTGTGGGGAGGCAGGCAGGGGGAGCGCTGGATGCCAATGCATTGATGAGTGGTTTGACCACCGAGGGGTTCATACAAGCTAGATGGATGACCACAGAGGATGATGGGCATGTAGACTGTGCTGCTGGGTTCAAGAACTGTGCATGGCTGGGACATGCGCTTTCAACTGGCTTCAACCTCCCACTCCTCCCACACAAGCTCCTCCGCCTGCCGAGTGCCCTCTGCCTGGTCCGCTGCGGCAGACCCTCTGCTGTGGGGAGATGGCTGCGCAAAGAGCAGCAGCGTGAGGCGACGCCGCAGGCGCAGCCGCGGCAGCCTGCCCAGCGCGCGTTGGCCGCTGGCCCAGCCAAGGCTGGCGCCCCCTTGGCGGCTGTGCAGCAGTGCAGCAGCTGCTGCCTTGCCGAGGGCACGCCACCTTGGCCAGCAGGCCCGCCGCCAAGCACAGCCGCAGCGGCTGGGTCGCGCTGCGCCTGAGGCAACTGCTCTTGCGCCTCATCAGTCAGCTGCTTGGCCAGGGCATGGCTGTGCAGCAGGTGTGTAGCAGCACCGCCAGCGCCAGGAGCGCGGTCAGGGCCAGCAGGTGCTTGCCAGTGGCCCTGCCGCGGCTGGCACTTGCCGCAGCACCGCTGGGCAGCAAGCCGAGCGAGGAGGGAGTGCTTGCCGCGACCTCCCCCTCTGATGCTCCATCGCACAGGAGGCGGTGCAGCAGCTCGGGTTCTCGCCGCTCCACATGCTGCCAGGCGTTGCGGCGCCAGCTGCGTTGGCACAAAGGTTAGGGCGGGGCGGCCCAGGTGAGTCACATGGGCAGCGCCACGCGAGCCTGGAGGATGCGGAACGCTGCAAGGTAGGACAGCATGCACTGGCTGACCACGCACTCAGAGCAGCAGCGCCCACCTGAGCAGGGCCGCCTGTTCGCCCTTCACAAGCGGGTTGTGCACAACCTCGCCGCCTGCCGCACCCAGCGCCAGCCGCTCAACACCGACCTGAAATTGCTGCTGCTGCTGCTGCTGCTGCTCAGCGTTGATTGTTGCAGCTGGCTGTGGCAGCAGCGGCGCCTCCGCCGCTGGGAGCCAGGGGTAGGAAGTTTGGGCAGCGTCGACATTCAGAGGTGGTGGGAGGCCGGTCGGGAGGCGGGCTCTGCCTGACGCATGAGCTGATTCACAATATCGGAGCCGCTGGCACGCCTGATGCTGCTGCAAACGCTGCTGCCTGGGGACATTGACTTTGGGCTGGGGTGCAGTAAGAGGGAATAGCTGCTGCTGCGGCTGGTCCCAGCCGCAGTTGGCTCGGGTTGGGCTGGCGCGGTGCAGCCGATGGTGGTGGTGCTGCTGCAGATGCTGATGCCGCTGATGGTGCTGCTGCGACTGCTGTCTGCTCGTTCAACTGCGTGTACAGGTGCTAATTCCAGCCAAATGCCATGCTGGCCCTCGCCTTGCACGGCCCACGCACTCGTTGAGGGAGCAGCATCGCCCTGCGCAGCCACTGAGCCGCTTGCGTCCAGCAGCTGAGCCAGCGTTGGGCCGGGCACTGTTTGCGTGGTGAGTGGGCCAATGAACGCCTCTGGGCCTCGAGCAGGCATAGGCAGCACCTGACCCTCCCAGCGGGGCACCGCGTGATGCTGTGCTGGCGCTCCGCCGGCTACAGCTCGAGGCGCTGGCGGTGGGACCTCCTGGCCAAACCTCAGCAGCCCGGGCAGCCGGCCGGCGGGGCGGCCTATTGCTGGCCAATTTTCAGGTCCAACAGGCAGATACTTCGCCTCTTCGACCAGATAGAACTGGAAGGAACGGGACAGTATGTTAGGCAAGCCGGCGGGGCCAAGCAGGGCAGTAACGAGGCTCCTCGAAACGCCTGTATGTCATTAGTTCCAGACTCACCTCCTCCGACAGCAGGGTTTCGTCAGGCATTCCCCCATGTCCTCTCAAAAGCCAAGCCCTTGTAAACGCAACTTTCCCCTCCTAGGACGCAAGAGACGCCAAAACTAGAGAGGTCATGCGCGGAATGTGAGCGGGTAGTTGCGTTCCGCCAAAACCCTGGTTCCTCGAATCTCAATCACCGACCCGCCCCTGTGCAATCCTTATTTGGCTTGTTCAAAGAATCGCATCTGGGAATCCAGGATGTGGGAACTGCATCAAACGCCCCGCCTCCCTGTCGGATGCCGATGCCGTCTGCGTCCACAACAAGGTTAAATGTGCTGTTGTGGAGATGGGAAATGCCCATCTTTGCAGGAACCTTCACAAGACAAATTAAGCTTGCAACAACGAACTGCAAACCAACAAAAATGTGCTGCCGTCGTGCGTCAGCTCATGCTTGGAACGACACCAGCATGGTACGCAGCTTCTCCTGCGCCGCATTCCACTGCTTGTCGGTGGCGCTAAGAGTGAACAAGTAGGCCAGGCCGTTCTGCAAATGGGACAAGACGTATGGGGGTTCCTGAGCGAAGCCGCATGTAGACCATCTGGTGCAGGACCTGGCATGCATCCAGGACTGGTGCCACTCCGAGGCTCGCCTTGGTTGTAAAAGCCGCCAGGTTGTGTGTGCTGGTCTTGCTGTAGGGCGTGTACACCTGCTTGGGGGAGGCGAGGGGAAAGGATGGGGAAAGGGGCACTTTCAACAGCCAGCCCACCCCCAGCCCCATGTAGCCACGGCCCAAGCTGCCGTGCACGTCTGCCAGCCTGTGCCAAAATGCGCTGAACTGCAGGTTTGAAGCATGCCCGTCTGGATTGCACCTCATAAACGTAATATGTGCGGCCGTCTCCCAGCTGCTTGGCCTCTGCGGACACAATGTCTTCCTCATCCAGGTATGAGGTGCCAGTGATGAAGTTGCCGATTCGGCCAGCCACCTGCACATCGGAAGCGGGGAAGGCAAGCAGGCGTCCTGGAGTTGGCCCCATTGCATGGCAGTCAGCAGCTGAACTGGCACCACTGCCACCCATCGCCAGTGAGCAGGTCAGGGTCAAGATGCCGGCAGTGTATTTCGTTGATAGGCGAACGAGCAAGGGAGGTCTCAAAGACAGGTCCACGTGTCTTAGGAAAGGGGGATTTTGGATTCCATGCATGCAGCACCTGCTCTGGGGAGCCCAGCTCCTTGAGTGCCGCGTTCGGCTTTGCGCCCAGCTTCTGATTTTCAGTCACGATTAGCTGCGCAGGCCAGAGATTGGGAAAAAAGGCAAACATGAATGATGAAAGCATGTAGCAGCATGCGGCATGCGCAGCCAAAGGGGCAACTGTGCAGCCTGTGGTTGCGAAAGCCACTTTGCTTCATTTTGCATACCCCACCACTGCTCACCTGCGCGGTGCCTTCCTTTGGGTTTTCAAACTTGAACTCATACCACGGCTCATCGCAGCGAGGCATGCAAAAGTTGCCTGCCAGACATTACAGAAAAAGATGTGAATGAATGCCGATGTGGACCCTTAAACGGGTGGACGTGAGGGTGACGTGGGTTGGGTGGGGCCGGGCGAGGTGGTGGTTGAGCACATAGAACATGAACATTGACCTGGCGCGATCGGTTGGGAGCAAGCCGAGGCTGCAACACACTGGCACTGGCAGCCTGCGCCTCACCTGTGAGTGGATTGAGCAGCGGGGCCTCCGCCCAGGTCTCCGGCTGCATGAGAGCGACAGGCAACAGGCGAGGAAGTTGAAGAAACCTGGCAGCAACCCAGTGGCTATTCAGGAGGCGGTGCAAACCGGCATTGCGTGCATTTCAGCACTGCTGTCTCCTACTGCCTATCGCCGACCTCCAACTGGCCTCACCACTGCAAATTGGTAATAATCAGGTTCTGGCGTGATAACGCCGGCACGAATGGCAGGCGTTTTCTTGGCATCTGGGGAGTAGAGACAGAAACCCGGCAGGCCTTCAGCTGGCGGCAGGTACGTTCCAACCTCAACCACAGGCGTGGCAGCACTGGCAACCTGCAGTGCACAGCATCATGTGAGACAATCCGTCTGGCAACACAAATGATTGGTGAACAGAAAGAAATGGTGCATGCACAAAGGTCTGTCCAGTCTCACCTGTGGTGCTGCTGCGCCCAGCAGCGTCACACCTGCCACCGATGCAATGCCCAGCAGAGCCCCTCGCCGGCTGGCATCGAGATCATCAAAGAGTTGTGGCTGACCGCAGGGCCGAGCCTGGGCCTGGCAGCAGCCAAGTGGGCGGCGAGACTGCCTCAGCAGCTGTGCCGGCGCAGCAGGGGAGGTGCATGGGCTAGCTGTTGTGACGCTCTGCATTGTGTCTGGATGTGTCGATCCGACAATGCCGCCCGCTTGGCAACACCCACCTGTGGCGCATGGGCGATCGCAGCACGGGCATAGCAGGCAAGACGCTCGACAGAAGGGAGGTGAAAAATAGCATAGTGAACTGGGCTCAAGGAAGCAATGAGCTCGGGCATTCATCACGCCACAAGTCTCCGGAGTTGAAAGAACACCTGTTCATCAGCCTCGTTTAGCTTGCTATGGCCGCCAGGCAAGCCAATTACGACAACAGCGGGCAATGTAGAGTGTCGAGATTGCCGGTGCAGGCCCAAGGGGGCCCTGCTGCAGCTGCCGCCCCTGTCGGTCCGTTGCTTTGCTGCCGCATCGTTTTTATAGAATGTGTGCGGGCATATGGCTTTGCATGCACTGCAGGAATTTCATCATAGGAACAGCGGTGGGGATGGGTCTAGGTGGTGCAGCAAGCTATTTCTATTTGCGTCAGCAGCAGCAGCGCGTAGCAAAAACAGCCGGCAGTAGCGGCGTTTTGGTGGGCGCAACCCACCAGCAGTTGTTCAAGCACGGTAAAGTCTTTGAACATACATTCTGCAGAGGAAGAGAAGCTGCACGATTTCATCATGGCCGAATTTCATCCATTAATGCAAGGTCCTTTTCCTTGATTGCAGGCATGCCAGTTGGCGACCGCCTGCGCCTCTTCAGCGGCTTTGCTGTTTCTTTTGACACGCGTCTGCGCAACCCGCGGTGGGTGCTGGAGCACATTACACCTGGCAAGCTGGCGGTACGGGAGGGCAACCGCAGCAGCAGCGACTTTAGGGAGGACAAGGGTGGGTGACGCTGGTTGTGAGCATGCGGCAGCAATGGTGTGCTCTGCCGGGGTCCACCACCCCAACAACGCCTGTGTTTAAAGGAATCGAAAGCCGTGCTCTGCCTGCAGTCAGTAGAGCCACCTGTTCTGGCCCTGCTGCCTCTCAATTCCTGCAGGCATTGAGCGCCGCTTCCGGTCCAAACTGGATGACTACCGCAGTTCTGGTTTTGACCGGGGCACATGGCCCCAGCTGCCAACCACAAGGTCAGCCAGGAGGCCATGGACGACACCTTCAGTTTAACAAACATGAGCCCACAGGTGATTCGCATGGGGGCTGCCAGCGGCAGGCGGGAGGCTGGAGCTGTGCTGCCTCCCTCTGCAGCCCCGTGCCTAGCCCAGAATTGAGGAACAACCTCTACTGCCCCCATCCTTGCCCCGTCCGTGCTGCCAGGTTGGCACCGGTTTCAACCGCGATTACTGGGCTCGCTTCGAGAGGTTCGTCCAAGATTTGACTCGCCAATGTGACGACGTCTGGGTTGTCACCGGCCCGCTCTACCTGCCACAACGCTCGCCTGGCGGTGCTGGCGGCTTTGTGATGCAGCATCGCATGATTGGTGAATGATCGTGCTGCCCGACGCTGTCTGCGTCGAGTTTGGAAGCAGGCGGCCAGGGAATCTATTCTGCTGGCCCCACCTGATGCCGTCCCCAGGCGTGTGCGTCTGGCCTTGCTTGCGCCATGGCGCGTGCCCCTGCCCCTTCCCACCCCCTCAATCTGCACCTTCCATGCAGGGACTGCTCCCCAGCTCATGGCCGTGCCCACCCACTTCTTCAAGGTGGTGCTGGGCGAGTTTGGGGGCCAGCGGCGGGCAGCGGTGGGGGCCTTTGTGATGCCAAATGCGCCCATTGAGCCCGACACGCCGCTGGCCTCCTTTGCGGTGCCGCTGTCAGCGCTGGAGGAGGTGGCAGGTGGGGGATGGGTGGTTGCCTTGGTGGGGGCTGCTAGCTGCAGGAGCGGCAGGCGAGGCCATGGTCTGCTTGTCGGCATGTGCACAGGGACTGGTGGCATGCAAGATGAATCACAGGATCGCACAGGGCAGCGTGGCCGCGCAGTGCATGCCCCAAATCCTCCACATTGCTGGCGCCCTTTCTTGTGAGCAGGCCTGCGCTTCTTCCCTGGCTACTTGTCTGATGCGCGGCGGGAAGCGGTGGACGAAACAGCACTTGCGGTCCAGAGCCAGGGCCACGCACAGCTGCTGCGCCTGCGCCCAGGCCAGCAGCCGCCGCTGCTGCCTGCGCCAGCGGGCGCGCCGGCCTTGCCGTCAGCAGCCTTGCCAGCAACGGTACCGCCCACTGACCAGCGGCGCAGCCTTGGGGCGGTGCACATTTGTGAGCATGCGGAGTGCAAGCTGCCGGTGGAGCGCTTTTGGGAGGGCAACGGGCGCAGCAAGGGCAAGCATGAGCTGCGCCGCACAGTTTCAGCCCCGCAGTGAAACGCATCTTTACTGTAGCTAGCCTGAAAGCAACCAGCTCTGCTTGTAGCCATGTAGTAATCAAGCTTGCATGCCAGTTTAGTTTTAAGGCACCCACAATCACGAGGCACTCTGGACGCGCATCACCCTCAAGGGCGCCCTACGTTCCCAATGTTGTATACTTAGCTGTGCAAGTTCGGTCCGGGTTACAAGGGTTGTCTTTTAGCAAGGAAGTTTGGAATCAAATTCCCAACAGACAGAACGTGCTGCGTTGCAAGGACAGCAGGGCAGGTTGTCAAGGCGCAGCTGTGCCACAGCTGCTGTGGCGTGTGCGCTGCGCTGCGCCAGCTGGCTGTCGGCGGCGGCGGTTGGGAGCATTTCATGGACAACTGCTGCGCGGTTCCTCCCGGAAACTCGCAAGCAGCTACAATAACCTAGCCGAGGTCAATCGTTTCCGCCGCACCCTTCGTCGCCACACTATGTGGGTTGTTGCGGGTCTCGTGCTGGCGCTGCTTGCAAGCCACGGCCCCATCCCGGCCGCAGCTGTGACGTTCGACACCGCAACAGTGGACGGCGTGCTGAACATCACCTCGTCCTGGGATGGCGGTTTCTGCGGCTCCCTGATGTGCGTGGGTTCTGACACCGGCGGCCGCAGTTTGTGTATTTCAGGACGAATGAGCGCGTTATAACCGGCAATGGCCCCACCGACATTGCAACGGGACGTCCACTTTCACAAGGACGGCGGCGCGCGAGACCGGCTACTCCAGCAACTGGTAGAGCTGATCACCTCCCCTTGTTCTGTTCGCAGGACCCGCAACCCGGGTGGTTACCCCAGCACCAGCTGGGCAGGCCTGTTCACCTTCTCTGGAGGTGAGCTGACCACCGGCCCCAACGGCAACGGCGTGAGCGAGCAGCTTGGCCCCACGCAGTGGACATTTACCCCAAATGACCCTGCACAGGTGAAAGGACGAGCTGTTATTGACAGCAAGCCGAACTGGATTATCATATGGGGAAGGGAACTGGAGCAAGGAACTTGATGCAGGAGGGCTGACACAAAGCTGCACCTCAGGTGCCTCCTGGTTGTTTTGGCTCAATGTCCCGGGTGCTGCTGCCCTTCCTGCCTCCGTCCAGATGGCCATCTTCCCCCAGTCCACCGTCATGGTCACCTTCTGCTGCAATGCTGCCAATAAGGACGATGTGAAGGCTTCTTTCCGTGTCATCTTCTCGTATGATTTCCGTGGCGTGGGCTACAGCCCGCCACCACCCAGCCCGCCCAGTCCCCCGCCCCCAGTCCCCGTCCCCCGCCACCTAGCCCGCCCAGTCCGCCCAGCCCCCGCCCTCCGCGGCCGCCGCCTCCCACCCCACCCTCCCCACCCCCGGTGGCGGAGGCCCCGCCCCTGCGGTGGACGAGCCGGCGCCCGTCGTCGGTGCAGCGCCTGCCCCAGATGGCCTCGTCATCCAGGAGAGCCTGACTGATGGGCAGGAAAGCAGCCTGTCAGCAGGCCAGCAGTCTGGCAGCCAGCAGCAAACCCCGGCAGCAGAGACCAGCACCCCATCGGCTTCCAATGCAGCAAGCGCAACCAAGGTGAGCTGGCGCAGTTCGGTTGGCTTGCAGCATGCAGCTTTTCTGGCACGGTTGCGTTTATGCCTGCACATACATTCTATGTGCACCCGCCTGTGTCTTGCAGGTTGCGGGCTTCCTGGCTGCTGCTGTGACTCTGGCTGTGGCCATGATGTAAACTAATGTCACTCAGTGCGCCTCATCATTTTTCATCACATGCTCTCTCTCTTTGCATGTCTGCCTCGGCAGTATCAGCACCTGCAACAATGGTGCGCCCATCATAGCTCCCATCCATGTGTGTGTGTGTGTATATTACAAGAACCGTTACATAAGTTTCAGAGGAAGGCTAAGACAATGCTATTCTAAGGTGGGCTTTGAGCAAATGCAAAAGTGAAGTAGCTCGCCTGGCGGCACCTGTGGCAAACCAGGAGCAGTGTTCTGTAAACTGATCGCGCGATCTTGTTTTGTGTGTTCCACGCCCTTGACTTGAGGAATTCGCTTCAGTGCTGGAGGGGGTCTATCAATATGAACTTTGAGGAGTCAACTCAGCACCGCAACTGGAAATTCACGGCCGAACAGCTGGTGAGAACTTGTTGTAACGCGCTTTGCACTTCTTTACAGCTTTGCGTCTCGCCGATGGCCTGTCGGCTCGCTGGACGTCCTTCTGTAGAGGCAACTGCGTCAAGAGAACCGAAATCGAAGCTTGGAGGCATTGGGGCAGGTGCGCAATGCGTTGGCACGAGGTGGGCGTCGCCTCGCTGGTCCGCCGACTGCGCCCTGGCTGGGTCAACCGTCCTAGCATGATTTTGGACATGCAGAAAGCCTTGAGCACCCCTGCCGTGTCTCTTCCTTCATCAGCATCAGTGGTATCAATTGAATCTGCATCCACAGTAGCAGAAGGTATGTGTTTGTCTCTGCACATCCTGTGCGGCTCCTGGGCTTTCTGACCCCTACGTTTTGCCATGCAGGTGCCAGCCAGGGTGTGTCCAACAGCCCCGCTCCTGAGCCATTAACCTTTGCCGAAGAGGCAGAACTGCTCAAGTACTATGGTTCACGCCTGCAGGCACGGCCGCACCTTCACTGCTTCTCACCCTGCTGTTAAGCGTGCATGCATCGACCCTGCGTCTGTCGTGGCTGCACCACATCCTTTGTTGCCCAATCCTCAGCCGCCGTTAAGCTCGCATCCCAATGGCCATCCCCGCTCTCATCCTGCAGCATGTTTGCCGTGAGCTGAAGCTACCGCGGCGTGTGCTGGGCGCCGCGCTGACATACCTCAAGCGCATCTACCTTTCCTGCTGCTGCCTGGAGCAGGACCCCCAGCAGCTGCTCCTCACCTGCCTCTACCTCGCATGCAAGGTGGATAGGGCCAGGGGCAAGGGGGTCACAGGTAGTCACTTGCTGCGCTGACCCTGCAGGATCAACTCTAGCCCAGCTCCCGAGCCCAGCGCTCCGTGTGCAGATCGAGGAGCACTACATTTCGGCGGCTGAGCTGGGCCGGCTGACTGGGGCACCCGCCGAGGTCATCCTGCGCACAGAGCTGGCGGCATTGCAGGTGGGGAAGTGCGGTTTGGCCGGTGGGAGGGCGAGCGCATCACAGGCAAAGCCTGGGTGTGCGCCCCATTGCGACAGTGGAGCAATGCTTGTTCCTGCTCAGCGATTCCTGCCATGTCCCCATGCCCTGCAGGGCCTCAAGTTTGATCTCATCGTCTTCTCGCCCTACAAGGCAGTCGATGGCTTCTTGGAAGACGTCCGCCAGGCAGCGGCGGAGGCGCACAGCGGCGACGGCACGGCCGCGGCAGTGGCGCTTGACCCAGGCCTGGCGGGGCTGCAAGAGGAGCTGCTGGCACGGGCGCGGGCAGCAGCCTATGCTGCCGCCGACACGCTCATGTTGAGCGACGCGCCCCTGCTGCATGCTCCGGGCGCCTGGCGCTGGCAGCGGTGCGTTCGGCGTTCAACAAGGTGGGTCCGACGGCTAAACACGTATGTATTTATGTGTTTGAATGCTGCTTCCAGCAAGAACATGCTTGTTCCGTTCCAGAGCATGCCTGGACGTGTCGGTGCCTCACCGTGTGTGGTCCTGCCTGGTACGCAGCTGGGCATCCACCTGCAGCGTTACGTGGAGCGTGTTGCCAGGCGCAGCAGCGGCAACGGCGGCGACTGGCAGGCGGCGGTGCGGCAGCTGCAGTCGGCGCTGAGCGAGCTTGATGCGCTTGGGGCAGAGGCCGCCAAGCCTGTGGACCAGGCGCGAGTGGTAGTGCTAAATCAGCGGCTCAAGGCCTGCCGTGGACTGCTGCAGGGCAGCGCAGACCCAGCCGCCGCCAAAGCCAAGGCCAAGGCAGACAAGCAGGCCCGCAAGGCCGCCAAGGCGGCCGAGCAGCGCAGCACCGCTGAGGCAGCGCTGGGCATTCAGCCCGTCTCCCTGATGGCAAGCGCGGCAGGGCAGCCGCCAGCGAAGCGCTTGAAACACGATGAGTGATGCATGCAGAGCTTCATGCTAAGGATGGGATCATGTAAGCCTGCAACGCCAAGAGATGATGATTGGCAAGCCCGCTGCCGCCAAAGCTCAGCGGCACAGTCTGGACTGCCAGATGCTGCCTGCCCAGTTCCCGTCGGCCGCGACGCCTTCGTGCTGTTGGAGCACGGCACATATTGAAGCTGTAATATCCGTCTTAGTGCTCCCTTCTGCCCAAGCGGCTCTTGATGACTTGACATCCCACCACATACCCCTCTCCTCACGATGGAGGCTGCTGTAGCGATCTTGATGGCGTGCACAGCGCTCAAAGTGCGGCGATGCTGTACTTTGAGTGCTCTGCCGATTGTTGCAGCGGCAGCGCTTGCCGCCACGTTGCCGGTGCAGGCCACCACTTCATCGCCCTATGATGGCTGCAGGTGCTGCTGATACCCAGCTATCGCTCCACCGATTTTGAAGTGCATCGGAACTGGCTGGCCATCACGCATTCCCTGCCCGTCAAGCAGTGGTGCGCGACCCGCAAGGCTGCCGCTGCCACGCCCCACAGCTCCTAGCTTGTTGGATTGACAGTCTTGCATCAAATCAGGTACCTTGACAAGACCTCGGAGTGGACGCTGGACTACCCGCCCTTCTTCGCCTGGTTTGAGTGGGCTCTGTCGCAGGCGGCGGCCTGGTTTGACCCGGCCATGCTGGTAGGCTGCGCGCTCCCACGTCCACCGCTTGTGGGCCCTCCCAGCTCCTGGTGCAGGACTGGCAGCCACCCGGCATGCCTCCACGGCTGGTTGTGCAACGTGCTGGCCGATGGCGCTGCCACCGCTGCGCCTTGGCCGCCTGCAGGAGGTGGACAACCTGGGCTACGCCTCGCCCGCCACCCTGCACTTCCAGCGCCTCTCCGTCATCGCCAGCGAGGGCATCTTGCTGGCGGCTGCCTGGTTCGCGGCGCGGTGAGCCTTCCTCGCTGCATGGACGGGTTGTGAGAGGTGCCAGTTGGACGTCATGGTGTCCCCCGCTCGAAATGCTTTGGGTCGCTTCTTGCCTGCGAGCCCTGGCCTCAGCACCTGCCTGGCCCCGTGCAGGCAGCAGCCGCGGCCCTGGCGCCTGGCCGCGCTGTTCCTGGCGGCCGCCAACCCCGGCCTGCTCTTGGTGGACCACGTGCACTTCCAGTACAACGGCATGCTACTGGGTGGGGGCACAGCTGGCCCCCAGCAGAGCGGGCGCTGCGAGGGGCAGGGGCAGCGAGCTGAAGCACTCGCCCAGCCGGTGGTGCCAAATGCCTGGCGTTTCCGCGCCTCCCATGCCAGCTCTTCTCTGCCAACCACCCCACCCTTGCACACCCCCCAACCAGGCATCTTTGTGCTGTCGCTGGTGGCCGCTGCTGAAGAGCGCCACCTGCTGGCGGCGGCGCTGTTTGCGGCGCTGCTCAACCTGAAGCACATCTTCCTGTACGCCGCCCCCGCATACTTCATCTTCCTGCTCAGGCGGTACTGCAGGTGGGCGGGCAGCGGGGCCACGTCTGCCTGCCACACGGCAAGCCCCTGCAGACCAGGTGCCCCTCAGCGGTCGAGGTGTGGCGCCTGCCTCCATGGCCCGGCTTTCGGCTCCTCCACGCCTGCAGGGGTCCCCACGCTGTGACGCGCTTCCTGGCCCTGGGCCTGATCGTCGCGGGCACCTTTGCGCTCTCCTTTGGCCCGTTTGTGGCTGCCGGTCAGCTGCCGCAGCTCATCGCGCGGCTCTTTCCCTTTGCGCGAGGGCTCTGCCATGCCTACTGGGCCCCCAACGTGTGGGCCCTGTATGCCGCGGCGGACAAGGCCCTGAGCACGTTGCTGGGCAGGCGCGGCGCTACCGCCAGCATGACGGGCGGGCTGGTTGGGGCGGCAGAGTTTGCGGTCCTGCCGCAGGTGGGCAGCGCAGCCACCGCGCTGTGGACCCTGGCGGCCATGTCGCCCTGCTTGCTGCGCATCTGGTGAGGGCTTACAGCTGCCTACACACGCATTCTCGTCCACAGTCTAGGCTTGAAGTTGCCGCTGCAGATGGTATGGTGCGAGCGGCTACGGCAACAGGCGCCCAGGCCCCCTGCTCACTCTGCCTTGCCCGCTCCCCACCTGCTCCCATGCAGGCGGAGGCCGGAACCGCGTGATTTCCCTGCAGCTGTGCTGTACTGCACAATGTGCAGCTTCATGCTGGGGTGAGCGCTCCACATGCAGCTTAGAGCCTTGTGTTTATGATTTTCATGTGCTGGGAGTGTATCAGCCTGCTTGCTCGTTTCTTTTCACCACGCTACACGCCTGAAATCACGCGTGACTGCTTGAACCTGCAGCTACCATGTGCATGAGAAGGCGGTCCTGATGGTGGCGGTGCCGGCGGGGGTGCTGGCGGCAGTAGGGCTCATGCCTGGCGGCAGCCATGCCTCTTTGCGCGACTTCTTTTTCCTCAACACTGGTGCGGTGTGTGTGTGCGTGGTATATGAGCACCGCAGGGGCCAGCAAGCCCCAGCACAAGTTGCCGCATGCTGCATCACAGTCGTTGCCGTTTCCCTGTGGCCCCACCTGCAGTGGGGTGCTACTCGCTGTTCCCCCTGCTGTTCGGGACCCAGGAATACCCCGTCAAAGTGCTGCTGCTGGTCACGTTCAACCTGGTAGCCAGTGCTTGGCTGCCCATGCTGCCGCTGGAGGGCAGCGCTGCGGCTGCAGCGCACGGCAGGGGCGGCAGCGCGGCGGCAAGCACAGCGGCAAGAAGGGCAGCGGGCAGGGGGCATGGCGCTGCCATGGCGTGACCGGCTCTACCTCTGGGGCCTGGTCCCGCTGGAGCTGGTGTCGAGCTGGGCGCTGCCGGCGCTGCTGGGCGACCGCCTGCCCTTCCTGCCGCTCATGGCAGTGTCGCTCTACTGCTCCCTGGGCATGGTCCTCTGCTGGGCCAAGCTGGCAGCGCAGTGCTGGTGAGGCAGGAGCGGGCGGCATGCACGCAGCGCATTGCAGAGCGAGGTGTGTGTAAGGCTGCGCCACCCAGCAAGGCATGCAGGAAAGATTTCAGTGTTACAAGGCGCAAAACTGCTGCGGTTGCAGAAACAGCTTGCGGGGTCTCTTACTTTTGCGCCGCCGCAGCTGCTGCTGCTGCCTGCTGCGCTGTGGCACGCTGCTGCTGCGCCGCCGCCTGCTGCTCCCCAAGCTTGTGCTCCAGCGCAGCTTCCACCTGCCCAAGCATTGCCTGCCGCTCCTTCACCAGCTGGCTAAGCTGCTCCACCTTGTCCTTTACCAGCAGTACCTTGCGACGGCAGTAGTCAGCACCCCCCGCCACATCTTTCTGCGCGCATGAAGAACATGCCGGGCCAGATGCTCACCCAGGATGGCAGTGAACTGCGCAGGTGTCAAAGCGTGTGCCACCTCTGCACTGCCTCACCTCCACAAAGTATCCAGTGCCAATTTCCAGGAGCACCGACTCCACGCTCTCCAGCGCACCCGACACATACAGAGACTCTGTCAGCGGCAGCAGCACGGGCTGGCCTGCAAGCCATGGTGAACAGGCGGCGGGCCACTCAGTCAAGCGCAGACAGACACGAAAAACGTTTACTGTTGGACTTGCGCTTAAACCTTACCCTGTTGCTGGTCTTGCAAGTATTCTACAGCCTGGCCTGCTGCGCCAAACTTTGCCGCCGTTGACTGGAGCGTGACGGCGTTCTGCGTCATGGTCTGCAGCTCTTGCTGCAACGACTCCCGCACCTCCATCAGCTCCTTTGGCGAAAGTGCGCTTAGTGCAACCGGTTCACCCATGCTAAACAGGCTTGCGCTGTGCTGATCGAGGCCTTTGGGGAGGTGATGCGGCGGGGCGCTGGTGTAGGAAAGCTAGTCTTTGAATCGAATCGATATGAAACGCCCTTTATGCAGCACTCCCAAGGACCCAAGTCCATTCGCCCTGGTTTTGCAGCTTGCAATACGTCGTGTACCGCGTCAGCGGAACTCGTTCAGTGACCTCTTTGGTTTGCAATTCACGTGCTTCCGAGGAACTTTTATCAGTTCTATCGAACACGGCTTCTGACGCTTCAGCTGCCGGGGAGGCCTTACACTGGCTGCTCGACTGGGACGTGCGAGGCCGCTGATGAGCAAACCCTATTCGTGCCAGATATTTTGTCGTCAGTCATAATTGATGCAGCGCTGTGCGGCGCTGGTAGGCGCTGTTAGGGGGCGGCAGCGGCGGCGGCTTGGGACGGGTGCCGCCAGAGCGGAGCAGCCAGCTTGGAGGCCCGCGGCGTCACTGCCACAGCGCTGCGCCCGCTCCTGGACGCTGTTGGTGTGCGAGGGTATGCTGCTGCAGCAGAACCCGCCCTGCAGCCCTGTGAGCAGGAGCAGGACAACGATTCAAAAGCGCCGGCGCCAGCGGCGTTGCCGCGCGGCAAAAGCCTCGCTTCCTGCTGGAGAAGCTTGGCCTGGCAAAGCCGGCGCAGCAGTCACAGCAGCCACAGCATAGCGAGAGACGAAGCAGTGGTAGCGGTTGGCAACGGCCGCGAACAGCGGGCAGCGGGGAAGCGCGCGCGCCAGGGCCGCGCCCCAGTACGCAGGTGGCGGGCCATGCCCGCCCCGCCCCGCACCAGCAACGGCAGCAGCAGCAACGGCAGCAGCAGCAGCCGCAGCAGCAGCAGTCGCAGCAGCAGCAGCGTCACCACCCGCCCGGCGGCAGCAGAGGCCACGACCACAGCAGGCGGGCGGGCCCAGTGGCCGCGGCGAGTGGCCACACGCAGCAGCAGGCGGCAGCCCCTGGCAGGCCGGCGCGGCGCCCATCCTTCCTGGAGCAGCAAGTTGCGCGGCAGAAGGAGCAGGCGGCGCGGCCACCCTTCCAGAACTCCTTCCCGGCGGCCTGCCAACCGAGTTCCCAACGCAGTTCCCACGCGCCGCGGCGGCAGCCTGGCGCGGCGACCGGATGCGCGGCGGCGCAAGGCGGCCGCGCAGCCGCAGCCCGTGGCCGCCGCTCCGGAGGAGCTGTTGATCCCGGAGGACGTCACGGTGGCCCGTCTGGCGCAGCTGCTGGGTGGGCGGGGTTGTTGGACGGCGTGTGGGCGGGCGGGCATGGCCGGCTGTGTGCCAGGAACGCTGTGTGCGGCCCGCCCATGCAGCACTGGCACGGCCCGGGCTTGTTAGTGCGTGCGCCCCTGCCACCCGGCCGCCCTGCCCCAAGGCGCCATTGCTTTCCCCTCCGCCCGCCCGTTGAGCAGGCGTGGAGCTGGCGCGGCTGGAGGGGGTGCTGGAGGAGCTGGGGGAGGCGGCGCGCTCGCGCCAGGACCTGGTCCAGCCAGACACAGGTGGGGGGTGGGGGCGCGGTGCTGGATCCAATGCGGCGTTGCGCAACCGGGGGTCAGCTCTGTGCCTTGCAGCCGCTGCGCCAGACGGCTGCGCTGGTTGTGCAGCCGCGGGACATGGGCCCTGTGCGCCAGCCTCGACCCCGCTGAGCAGCCGAGCAGGGGGTCGCTCCCAGCCCTGCTGCGCCCCTCCCGGCGCGTCCACACAAGCGCTGCTGGGCCCTTGCGCTGCGCGGCCTGCAGCTGAGTTGCGGCCCTGGAGTTTGGCAAGATCGCTGTGGCGGCGAGCCAGGGCGGGGCGTCGCCACCGACGCCGACGCGCAGCCGCGCCCCCTGTGGTGACGGTGATGGGGCACGTGGACCACGGCAAGACCACGCTGCTGGACGCGCTGCGCAAGACGAGCGTGGCGGCAGGGGTGGGCCGCAGCGGCGGCTGCGCGCGCTGCTGCCGGCTGCTTTTCGCGCGGCTGTGCCCCGCTGCCTGCTGCCTGCTCCGCCTCCCTGCACCTGTGTCGCCCTGGAGGGGTCCTGCCTGCGGAGAGCGTGGCTCTGCGTGGGGCGTGACTGTGCGCCCATGCAAGCAGCACCCTGCCCCCGCGCTCGTGCGCCCCCTCCCCACCGCAGGAGGCCGGCGGCATCACGCAGCACATCGGCGCCTTTGAGGTGCGCATGCCCGGCTCCCAGGCCAGCCTCACCTTCCTGGACACCCCCGGCCACGCCGCCTTCTCCGCCATGCGCGCCCGCGCGCGCGCCGCCACAGACATCGCCGTGCTGGTGGTGGCGGCGGACGGCGGCGTGATGCCGCAGACGCGGGAGGCGATCAGCCACGCGCGCGCGCCGCGGGCTGCCCCATCGTGGCCGCCATCACCAAGTGCGACGCGCCCGCCGCCAACCCTGCACGCGTGCGCCAGCAGCTGGTGGCGGCGGGGCTGGAGACGGAGGAGGTGGGGGCACCGTGCAGGTGGGCGCAGGCACGGTGTGGGTGGGTGGATAAGGGCGCGGAAAGGAGGGGAGGGAGGGGGGTGAGGCTGAGAGGGGTTGGCCGTGCTTGCGCTGCGCTGCTGTGCCAAGGGTGCGGCTTGCAGATGTGTTGCGCATCCCTGCGGTCGGCTCACGCCTGCTGGGAAGCTGGCTTCAGCCCCGTCCACCCAACCACGTTCCACCCCGCCTGGCCGACTGACACACACCCTGCTGCCCTTGGCTGCCCCCCCCCGCCCCCGCCCCACAGGTCGTGGAGGTGTCTGCGGTGACGGGGTCGGGGCTGGAGGAGCTGGAGGAGCGCTGCTGCTGCAGGCGGAGCTGATGGAGCTGCGGGCGTCGCGCAGCCGCCGCGCGGAGGCCACCGTCATCGAGGCGCGCGTGGACAAGGGGCAGGGGCCCGTGGCCACCGTGGTGATGCGCCGCGGAACCCTCAAGGTGGGCGGGCGCGTGGTGGGAGCCTGTGGGCGGGTGGGGGTGGAGGCAGGGTGCGAGTCAGGGGAGGGAGCGGAAAGGGGGCTGTGCAGGGGGCCCTTGCTGCGCCGGTGCCCGAGGCTGGCCAAGGTGCGCTGCTTTGTGCAGCGAGGCTGCAGCAGCGCACGCCTGTTTGCCGGCAGCCTGGGCTGGCCGTTACCCCCTCCTTCTTCCCCAACACCCCGCTCGCGCTTCTTCTGCAGGTCGGCCAGCCGCTGGTGGTGGGCACCGAGTGGGGACGCGTGCGCAGCCTGCGCGGCACCGGCGGCGCGCCCATCACAGAGGTGCTGCCGGGGCAGCCCGTCGAGATTGCTGGGCTGCGAGGACTGCCAGAGGCGGGGGACCAGCTCATGGTGAGCCGGAGGGGAGGGGAGGGGGGCAGGGGCGGGGTATGCGTGAATGAAGAGGGGCTGGGGCGCTTGCAGCGGCCAGCAGCATGCGGCAGCTCGCTATGAAGCACACACATGCACCGGGCTGCCTTGGAGGGCTTGGGGCTGTGGCTCGGGTTGGACCCTCCCATGCATGCACCTCACATGTGCCAGAGCCCCCTTGGTGCCCTGCCCAGGTGGTGGACAGCGAGGAGAGGGCTCAGACCATCAGCCGGGCGCGCACCGCCAACGCCGAGCACCGCCGCCGAGCCGCCATTGCGGCGCGGATGGCAGCGGCTCCAGCGCGGCGCGGCCGCCGAGGGGGAGGGGGAGGCGCAGCGCACGCTGCCGCTGATCGTCAAGGCGGATGTGCAGGGGTCGGCGGAGGCGGTGCGTGATGCGGTGGCGCACATGAGCACGGAGAATGTGCGGGTGCAGGTGCGCACAGCTCCCCTAGGGTTGGGTGTGAGCAAGCATGCACGAGGGTGTGTGCGTGTGTTGGCTGGGGTGGGTCCCCAACCGGTGTTTCCTGATCAGGGCGCAAGCAGGCCAGGCTGCTGCTTGGAGTGATGTGCGCCTGGCTGCACCGCCACACCGCTGGCCGAGGACCTGTGTTGGCCGCGTGGCGCAGGTGGTGCATGTGGGTGTGGGGCCCATCTCGCGGTCGGACGTGCAGCTGGCGGTGCCGGTGGGGGCCAAGATCCTGGGGTTCAACGTGCGTGCCGCCGCTCCCGACGTGGAGGCTCTGGCCAAGATGAACTATGTGGAGGTGGGTGCAAGTGGGTGGGTGGGCGGTCGGGGTGGATGGGGAAGCATGGATGGGAAAGCTGGCGGTGGGCTTGAGGTGGCAGTACATGGCACGCCCCCCCTCCCCCTGCTCCTTGCGCTGTCACGTCCCAGGCTCAGCCTGTCCTCTCGCCCACGACTGCTGCATGCTGCGCTGCAGATTCGCTGCCAGCGTGTGATCTACGGGCTGCTGGAGGATGTGGGGGCGCTGCTGCTGGGCGCCTCGCCCAAGAAGGAGGTGGAGGTGGTGGCTGGCACCGCCGACGTGCTGCAAGTGTTCGAGCTGAAGGGTGGCAGGTGGGAGAGCTGTGGCGCAGCCTTGGTGGCGTAGCGATGGGCGGCTTGTGAGGGCAGCACACGTCGACACTTGGGGACAAGCTGCCACCGCTCCTGGCAGCTGGCTTGCCCTGCTCCCGTGACAGCGACCTGCTTGATGCTGACGTGCTGCGCTGCAACGCTCTTGCAGAGGCAAGGCGGGCGATGTGGTGGCTGGCTGCCGCGTCACCGAAGGCAGCATGAAGGGCTCGCTTCAGTACCGTGTGCTGCGCGGGTGAGGCGCCGTCCCCTCAGGGCCTTGTGGCAGCTGCGTGGGCACAGCTGCAAGGCATGCATGTGCGGCGGAGCTCCGTGCTCCCAGGCAGACCCGCCAGCCAGTCGGTTCCATCACCCCTGCACCCACCTCATCCACCCTCCTTTCCTGGCCTGCCTGTCTGTGTTGCAGCGGCGAGGTGATCCACACCGGCCGCTGCTCCTCCCTCAAGCGGCACAAGCTGGAGGTGGAGACGGTGGGCAAGGGCACAGAGTGCGGAGTGCTGCTGGAGGGCTTTGGTGGCGTGCAGCCCGGCGACCAGCTGCAGTGCATTGCGGTTGAGCTCCGCGCCGACGAGACCGTCAACACAGGGCCGGAGAACAAGTGGTAGGACGGTGGACGTGACTCCAACTGACATGCCCCTCCACGCTTGACCGCGGTCCTGTGCCGGCAGTGGTGTTCCGTGTGGTCAGCTTATTTTATTGTTCTCATCTCTTGCGCTCTTTGATTGCATCATTCAATCGAATGTTTGCATGCCGCATGTGATCAGCAATGCTGTGACACACTAGACATGCCTTGGCAAACGCATTTCAGAGTACGATTCCCTGAGAGGCACAGCCAGCAGGCGGAGCGCAGCCGTCAGGGTTCCACGCACACGGAAGCCCACTGCGTGGCATCTAGTGGTATTGGGTTCTCATCGCAAACATAGTACAGCGCAGAAGTGACAATGCAGTGGCGTTTGCACAGCAGCGGCGCTTGCACGTCAAGTGTGATGTTGCGACCGGTAACTCGCGTCCGGCATAGACAATTGGAACCCTTAGCGCACCCTGCTATCAGAAGATCGGAATGGCGGCGAGCAGACAGTAGGTGAGGGCGAAACTTGTTTCTGTGTGGCAGCACAGTTCAGCGCTACAGTGACCGCTACCACCTGTCATCCTTGCTAGCAGGTGGACCCACATCACGATAGCGCGCGCCGAGAGTGAGTCCGCTGTGTGCTGACGGCGGCGAAGGCGGCAGGGTCGCAGGCGTCCGTCATGCCTTTGCCTGCACTTCTTTCAATTGCCTTGTGTCCTGCCTCCCTGCAGAACAAACTGACACTGAACGCAAACCACCATTACAAAAATCCGTAGAAGTTGGTAGGAAGCAGGAGGAGCCAGAGGTGGGTTGGATGGACCTGGCGTTCCACGGATTCCCGCCAGTTTGGCACATTCGGACCGTCTGAGGTGCTGCTGAGGGCCACCCACTCGTCACCCGTTACAGGAACTTGAGGCCGCGTTTGGACTTTTCGACTGGAAAGCCTACAATGAGCCCTTTGATGTGAGCCCATTCAGACCAGCGGGTTCAGCGCTGTTTGCCTGAAGAGCGTGGTGAACAGCCGTTGAAGTCCTCGCCGCCGCCACGCCCTTGCAGGTGCCCTGGGGCGCAAAGGAGACTGCGTTAGGCATGATTGCCTGGGTGGCAGCGTTTGTGGGCGTGGGGTTTGCGTTTTTGCCGGTGGTGCAGGCCACGGCGGGCCCCGCCGGTTTTGCGGGGCTCTCCGCCTCCGACAAGTCGGCCTTTGCGCTGGGCAATCAGGTAGCGGAGACGGCTGCTAGCCTGGCCATCATCCGTCTGGGTGTGTCCAAGTTTGAGCCGCTGCCGGCCGACCTCTTCAAGTACGACTTGAGGTGAGCTGGTGCCTGTGGAGGGTGGAGGGGCTGGTTGGGGCAGCGCACGCGCCGCCATCTGCGGGAGAAGCAAGGACAGTTTTGCAGTTAAACTGACCTCTCTACTGTGGTCACAGGGAGCGCCTTCTCTGTGGAAGTGCTGCCTGACCCTGCCTGCAGCACAATTTTGCACAGTTCCTACCGAGCCCCCCTTGCAGCGCGCCTTTCAAGAAGCCGCGCGGCTGGCTGCTGTGGGCGCTGCTGGGCGTGGCGCTGTCCCCCGCCGTGGTGTACGTGGCGGCCACGCTGTCGGAGGGGCTGGGTGCGGCGACGCCGCGGGTCGCGGCACCGTGGACTCTGTGTCCTCCATCATCACCATCGACTTCTCCACCTACGCCTCCCTGCTGGCCACCACCGCGCTGCTGGCCCCGCTGCTGGAGGAGACCGTGTTCCGCGGCTTCCTGCTCACCTCCCTGACCAAGTGGATGCCGGTGCCCGCCGCCGTGGCGCTCTCCTCCCTCGCCTTTGGCATGGTCCACCTCACGCCGCGCGACTTCCCGCAGGCATGCTGGGCGCTCCCAGGGGTCGCGCCGTGCGTGGGGAGCGGCATGCGGTGCGTGCGCAAGGGGCTGTGCACGGCCACGCAAGTCGCCCTGCAGGCGCTGTCCCACCCGCTGGCTGGTGGTGGCTCACGCAGGCGTTCCGCTGCGCCCCTCCCCCACCGCAGCTGACCGCGCTGGGCGTGCTGCTGGGCTTCACCTACGTGCGTTCCCGCAACCTGCTCACCCCCATGCTGATCCACGGCGCCTGGAACGGCAGCGTGCTGACCATCCTCTTCTTCCTGGCCAGCCAGGGCATCGACATCAACGAGCTCATTCACGCCAATTGATTCCCTGGTGTGGCTGGGCGGCAGGCCAGCCGGGCCGTAGCAGCAGAAACCGCCGCAGCGTCGCGCTGTGCACACGTAGACAGCAAGCATATGACATGACCCGCATGGTAGACAGATGGAGAGGCAGCAACAATAAACAGCAGAAACAAACAAAGAAGAGATGTCGCAGAACATCGTTGTGACTGTGTCTGTGTGCAAGACCAGCAATGAAATCTCATTTCGTTGGAGGGGCCAGGGCAGCCGCCATAGCTGGCATGGCGCAGTTGATTCTTTAACGATTGTGAGCTCGGACCTGTAACGAAGTCTGGTCACTTGCTTGCCTTCTTGGAGCTGCTGTAAGACAGGTAGGCCGTCCACAAGCAGCCTGCAGCAGGCAAAGCATGTGGCCAGTGGTGGGTACAGTGAACTTGCCAGTGTCAGGCTTCGCTCCCACTACGCCCGCGCTGCCTAGGTGCTCACCGCAACAGCTCATGTAGAGGACCTGGTAGCGCAGCGGCACCAGGGTGAAATTGACCGAGGCGGCGGGCACCCAGAAGCGCCAGCCGTTCAGCATGGTGGGCACGAAGTCGGCCTTGAGCTTGCTCGGCAGCTCGCCGAGCCGCTGCTGCAGCAGCAGATTGATGCCAAAGGCCATCGTGATGGTGAGGGGGCCAGGCACAGCTGGTTCAGCGTCACCTGCAGGTGTGGTGAACGGGGAGAATGCTTTGGTGTCAGGCAGAGCAATCCACCAACCGGGCAGAAAGCCTGGGATCATAGAACCAACGGTCTGCATCGCTTAATGCTGAAGGTACCTTTGCTGCAAAGTTGGCCAGAGTGCGGCCTGGGAAGGCTCGGTCCAGCGTGCGATACCACCTGAACAGGGGCGACGGGGCAGCGTCGGCAAGAACCACCCACTGCAAAAGGTGGCAGTGCACAAGTATCAGAGCAGCTCATCACACATCAAAGCCCTGACAGCTCACCAATACTGGTAGGGTCCGTAGAAAGTGAAGCCGAAGGTGAACATGCGGCCGGCGCGGGCTGCATCATAGCTGGCATCACTCTGGCGCAAGTCGAGGGGTGGGTGCAAGCCAGCGTCACTGTTGTTTCCCTTTGCTTCATTTGACGGACATGCAACGGCGGCGTGACAGCTGTTTGCTGAACCATTTTGAACCTCCTGTTGGTGCCACAGGCAAAGCAGCCTACACACCTTGCCGCGGCTGGTCAGTAACTGGGCCAACACATCGCCCGCAAGCGCCAGAGAGCCGGATGTGAGGGCGCTCTTGAACACGCCCTCCAAATGGCTCTGCAGCACAGGGAGGATTCAAGGCGCTTAAGCCGCTGCAGCGGCCGCAACGGGCGACTAAACTGCCAAATAAGGAGCACTTTAGCTGCCGACCAAACCTGCTGCAGAGGGTTTGACGCCGTCGCTTCCGACGAACTACGAGCGCGTTGACGGCGCGCCCTCAGCTGCTGGGGCCGTCTGCCAAACAGCTCACCTCCCGCTGGCAGCCGGAAAGAGAAGGAAGGCATATTTGGGCAGCGTTCTCTGATATAAATTTACAAAGTGTACAGCTCCAGATCGCGTTTGTGCCGATCAGGGCTCATGCATGGAGGTGGGGCTGTGAGCTCAGGGCGGTGGCGGCACGTCCAGTTGGTGCCATCGGAGCCCACCCCTGCCATGTATACATGCGTCCGTATTGCGCTGCACGGGCGCCCCGCCGCAGCGTGCAACATCCACCAAGTGCGTGGCCGCTTCTCCAGGCCCAATCCAGGCCGTTTCAACAGCGGGCCAAGGGTGGGTGTGGGCACAAAGCGCCGCGTAATGTTCAGCTGCCACTGGAACCATGCCAGCGCGTTGCGTAGGGCGACGCTGTGCTCCTTGTGAGGAAGGGAGAGGTGGGTTGGTTCTCGGCGGAACGGAGGTCGGCCCATGCTGCCCTATTGCGTGCCACACCAGCGTCCAGCGGCGCGGCCGCCAGTGTTGACAAAGCCTATGCATCTGCGGCAGGTGCGACAGCACGCCCGAGCACCTGCTCGCAGGCGAAGCGGGAGGTGTAGCTGTTTGTAGCAAAGGGGACGTGTAGCAGGCATGGGCACGCCAGTGAACTACGTTGCATCAGGCGAACCATGCAGCAAACACGCTCACTCACGACAGCTGTCGTGCCCCGACCGCCAGCCACAAGCTCCCAGTGCACACTCGTGCTGCAGTGAGCCACCGACCTCCCCCTGCACTCCTCGGCGCAACTCTCTCGTACTGTGTTGAATATGGGGGCGTGCCCGGGTATCGCAAAGCTCCGCTCAAGGGAGTCCATTTGAATCAGGAATAGGGGACAGAGGCATGCTGGCAACACCCAGCAGTTTGAACCAATCGAGATGAAACTTTGGGTGAGAGGGACCCCGGGGCCGCAGGACAACTTGTTGCTGCAAAAGGAAGCGATATATGGGCGGGGCTGCGCTGCAAGCGACAGCCATACTGCACAATGCGGCAGCGAGGCGCTGACGGGGAGGCTACCTAGGCGGTTGGCAGCAGGGGCCGCGGCTAAACAGTTCTGGCCAGCGAGGAGTTTGGGAGCTGGTTGACGGAGCTGGGGGGCGGGGGGGTATAGGAACGTGACGGGACGAGGAACGGCTGCCTGCCTGACCTAGCCAGTCAACCGCTGGGTGGGCGGTGCAGGGCTGGGCATGCGCCGAGCCGTCAGCAGCGACAGCGGCACAGTCCTGGCTACCTAGTGCCAACAAGCAGCATGTGGGTGGCAATGAAGAGCACAGGGGGCAGACAGACGAGAACAGAGAGAACGGCAGCGCCTGGGACAGAAGCGCCATCTTGCGGTTGGGGGAGGGGCATGCGGGAGGTGCGAAGATGCTGGGTGCAGCGTGCCAGGTGCGGTGGGGGCAGGAACATGGTTGGGCTTTTGGGTTTCTGAAGCCTCACGGGTGGCAAGTGCTCTGGAAACAAATGTGAGCTTTCAGGGGTTAAGGGGGTGCAGGGGGGCCGCCTGCACAGTGTGGGGGCAGCCAGCCCACGCGGCAGGCAGCTCCCGACCGCCTCACAGGTCAGCCAGCCTTTGGCGCTTGGAGGGCGCCAGCTTGGCGGCGCCGCCGCGGCCCTTGGAGCTGCCCGTCGTGCCGCGCCTGCCGCCGCTGCCGCCGCTGGTCATCGCCCCGTGTTCGCTTGCCGCCTCCTCCTCGGACTCCTCCCCATGGACTGCCTGCTCCTCCTCCACCTCCTCGTCCGCACTCCACTCGGCGGCAACAGCAGCCTCTGCATCCAGCTCAACCCCTTGCCCTCCTCAGGCGAGCCACTCGCCTCAGCCAGCATCGCCCCCGGTGCAGCCTGCGCCTGCTGGCCCTGCTGCTGCTGCTGTTGCCCCTGCTGCTGCTGCTGTTGCCCCTGCTGCAGCGCCGCTGGGTCGGCCTGCTGCGTGGCTGTGCCTGCGGCATCACCGGCGGGCGCCTCGCTGGCTGCCTGCTGCGCAACCAGAGAGGGGTGGTCCACCTTCTCGTCAGATTCCCGCAGGTCCAGCCCCTGCTGCCGCGCCTCCTCCAGCCGCTTTTGCACCGCGGCGGCGCGGTGGCACATCTTGCGCATCAGGAGCTCGCCCAGCAGCGACTGGCCCGGCTGCGCCGCCGCCAGCTCCTCCTGCAGCCCTGCCCCCGGACGCGCGCCGTCGGCCAACGCTCGCGCCGCTGCCGCACCACCGCTCTTCCCCAGCAGCGCGCCGCTGGTGGCCAGCCCAGCGCCGGCCCCAGACGCGGCGCCTGCAGCTGCCACGCTCGTGGCGATGGCGGCCGCCGAGGCGGGGGGGGTACCAGAACTTGAGGCGGTTGGCCACGACGCCCGCGTGGCGCGCCGCCACCTCCTCGGGCGGCATGCTGCGCAGCAGGGTGAGCAGGTCGGCGAGGCGCGGGATGGTCACCACCGCGGCTTCCACCGAAGGGTCGTCCAGCTTCCAGGCCTTCGAGATCTGGGGGCAAGGGGGGCAACACAAGAAAATGAGTGTGCATGAGTGGTGGGGGAAGCGGCTGGAGTGTGCAGGTGGACAGGGTGCTGTCAGAGGTGGGGACAGTGCAGCGGGTGGGGCGGCCAGCCTTCGCAAGTGGGGGTGCGCACGCCCCGCTGCGGCCCAAGCAAGGCCGCAACGGGCCCCCGCACCAAGCGCGCCCCCCCACATCCCCCATTCAGCACAAGCACCAGCCACTACCCCTGCCAGGAAGGCCCCCAGGCCCCTCCCTCACCATGTGGTTGTGCTCCCACTTGGGGCTGGAGGCGTTGACCCACGGGGTCGTGTCGCTGACGTTCACAAACAGCGCGAACGAGGAGTAGTCGACGTCGCCCGCCAGTGGCAGCGTGTGGAAGGGCGCACCCACAAACACCGGGATGCAACCTGCGGGCAGGCGGCGGCAAGAAGGGAGGAGGGGGATGAGAGGCAGGGTGGGAGGCAGGGGGCCAAAAGGGGGCCCAAGCGAGAGTTCAGAGTGACAGACGATCGCACATGCCTCCAGCGCTGCCCATTCCCCTCCCCATGCACTGTGTTCCCCTACTCCCAATCCCCTTCCCCCAACACCCACACCCACACTGTCGACCGAAAAACTGCAATGGGATGGAAACCGGCACCCCGCCCACCCGTGAGCATGGCCTCGGAGAGGCGGCGTGAGGACTGGGTGTTGGAGGGCAGGATGGGGCAGAAGACGGAGCGGGACATGCGGGACATGAGCTCATCGTGCGGCATGTGGTCGGCACAGATGTCGCACGCGCAGCGCCTGCGGGGGGCGGGGGGGCGCGCGCGCAAAGGGGCGCATACAGCGTCAGAATTGGCGCACACAGGGGGTGCCGGGCAGCCTGGCGGGCATGCAAAGGCTCCTGGCAGGACGACGGCAGCGGCGATCCACCAGCTGTCTGGCCCGGCTGGGACCCCCAGCGCCGCTCTACGCCGCGCCCAAGGTTCTGTCGTCCCGACACCCCAGCACCATCGCCCAACACCCGTGAACCGCTCCCCAGCACCTCTGCCTGCCCCGCCGCATTCATGGATGCCCTGCGCCTCCTCTGCACACCAGGCCCAGCCCTGGAAGCCCCAACCACACCCTGCCCACACTCACATGCACGTCGGCCTGCCCCGCTGCCTTCAGCTCCTGCACCAGCGCGTAGCGCAGCATCTTGCCGGCAGCAAAGACGTGGCGCACGGCGGGGTCGGGGTCGCCGCACCCCCTTGGAAGAAGAGAAGCGTCTCGCGGTCGGCGGCGGGCACCACGGGGGCCTGCGAGAGGGGCGACGACCAAGGGCGGCGGAGGGGGAGGGCAGAGGTGAGGAGCAGGTGAGCGGGAGAGGGTGAGCCGACAAAGCCCGACAGCAGACAACATAATGCCAGGTGAGGGACCCACGCGCAAGGATAGCCGAGAGGAAGGGGAAGGTTGCCATCACATCGAGAGGAACCATGCGCTGCGCACTTGCGGGCCCTTTGGCCTCTGCTGCCCATCATGCCTCCCCTTTCCCCCTCCCCGCTACACACACACACACACACACACACACACACACACACACACACAGGCAGCCCCCGACGCTCACATCCAAGTCGATGTCCGAAACGGCGGCGTACGGCAGCAGCACGCTCTTGCCCTGAGTGTGCGAGTCCTGGGTCCAGACGCACAGCGACGACCGCTCAGGGACCTGCGGAGGCGGTGGAGGGCGGGGCACAGCCAGGGTGGGTGGGCGCCAGCGCAGGCTGCAGGGAGGGCGGCGGCCCTGGCAGCAGGCAGTCGCAGCCAGGGGGCGTCTGGCGGGACCCTTTCCCATTGAAGCACCACGCTCTCCACAATCGCAAGCAGGGCACCAGCCACAGCAGAGGCAGCAGCGGCTGGAAGAGGGTTCACAGCGACGGTGGCAACCCCGCCGCCTCACCATGTTGAGCACCGAGGCAAACTCCTCGCAGGCCATTTCCTCGCTGAACAGGCCCTTCATCATGGGTGCTGGGTGCACCATGCCAAAGTCGCCGCCCTTGGTCTCGTGGAAGCTGTGGGGAAGGTGGCAGGGGAAGCTGAGGGGAAGCCAGGGGAGGCAGGGGTCGTGCAGCAAGCAGCAGGGCAGGGTTGCCCCACCACGGCCCCAAGCTGCATCAGGCAAGCGCTTGGGGCAGGCGCAGACGACCGCAAGCGGCGGCGGATCCTGCTGCGGCGCGGCCGCCTCACCGCGTCATGCCGCGCAGCTTGGCGAAGGAGCGCTTGATGTAGTACTCGGGGACGGGGAGGCGACGCGCCCCGCCTCATTCTGAGGGTGCAGCCACGCCATCCAGGCCGAGTGGTAGCAGTTCATGTCCACAAACACGAAATCGGCAGAGTCCGTGTCCTTTGAGTAGCGCGAGGAGTTGCGGATGGCCTGCGAGAAGTGGAGAAGGAGGACAGGCAGGGTTGGCAACATCGGTGGGGAAAGGGGGCTCCGGCGACGCGGGAGGCCAGGCAGCACGGCGCAAGCTCCGGCGGCGAGCCATCTGCCAAGGGGTGCGCTGCATGCAGGCAGAGCTTGCGGCAGCTGTGTGCGGGCAGGAAGGTGGGGCCGGCATGCCAGCGATGCAAGCGCCAACTCAACTCCGAACAGCGCAGAAGCTGTACGGTACAGCGCCATCATCCTCACGCAGCCTGCCGACTGTTTGTCTCATGCATTCCCTTCCTTCTCCCCTCTCACCTTGGAAATCCAGTACTCCATGCTGTACTGGTACTGCTCCGGCCGCAGCAAATCGTGACCATCGATGCCCCGCCCGGCAGAGGCAAAGGGCCACAGCTGCAGCGACGGCAAAGGGTGGCAGGGGGAGGCACGTAAGCGCAAGCCGTGCCCAGCCCTGTTCGCCGGCTGTTTAAAGCCACCCACGCAAGCATCGATTGCTGTGAAACTGCACAAGAAGCTGGTGAAAAATGCAGCGGCCACGCGACCGCACGCCTCGCAGCGAATCGCTGCACACCCGCCAGCTGGCGCCCTCACCTTGTCGTCGGCGAGGTCGCAGTTGCCCGCACCATATACCCCCCCCAGCGCTGATCCACATCCATAACTGCGATCTTGCAGTCCACAAGGTCCGGCACCGCCGCCTCGTCAAACGTGACTGCAGCAGCAGCAGCAGCAGCAGGTCAGAAAGGCAGGAGAGGAGGGCCAGCCCGAGAACAACCAGCAGGCAATGCGTAACCATGCAAGGCAAGGGGGGGATGGAGGAGGTGGGCAGCTGTCTGGCAGCGCATGCCAGCGGGCTTGGCGGACGGGCAGACTCCTTCAAACATAACAGCAGCAATTAGCGAACGGTCTGCGAGCAGCCGCACACGCTACATTGGCCCCGCCCAGCTGCCCTGTCGCTCGCCTGCGGTGGCCAGGGAGGCAGAGATGTCCCGCGTCTTGTGAGGCAGCTTCTGCACACGCTCGCCGCCGGGCTCCACCACGTCGGACCACCAGGCGGCGGCGGCTTCCGCAGGGTCCGCCTCGGGCTCCACCTGGGCGGAAGCTGCCGCCCCTGTACCTCGGCAGGCTGCTGCTGCTCCTCCTCGTCCTGCTGCTGCTGTTGCTGCTGCTGCTGCACTACGTCTGTGGCGGGCTGCTGCGCATCGGCTAGCTGCGCCTGCGCCGCATCTTGGCCTGAGAGGCCGCTGCCCGCGAGATCCGTCTCTGAGGTGGCGCTGATGGTGAGGGTGAGGGGCGTGTCGTGGTCGACACTGCCGCTGCTGGCCTTCAGTATGGTCGCCGTCGTCACGTGCTGTTGCTGCTGCTGCTGCTGCTGCTGCTGGGAGGTGGCAGCGGGGTGCTCCCCTTCATCCTCGTCCTCGCCCAGCAGATCAAAGTCGTCGCCATCGGCGTCACCGTCGCCATTGACCTCAAGGGCGGTGCGCGGTTCGCTGTGCGAGCCCTCGCCACCCGCGCCCGCCGCGGCGCCAGCAGCGGCCTTGGCAGCGGCGCCACTGTCCACAGTGGAGCGATACTCCTCGCTGGTGGCCGTCACCGTCTGGCCTTCCTTGCCAAAGTTAATCTTGGCCACCAGCGCCTTGCGGTAGTACGTCTCGGTGCGGCTCGTGCCGCCACCCAGCTCCTGACTGAAAAGGAAGATGCCTGCGGAACGGACGAGACGCGAACCAGAGGGCAGCGTGAGTCCAGCGGGGCGGGAGGGGGGTAAAAGACGCCACTTCCGCTACAGCAACAGGTTCGGTTCGAGGGCCCGCGGGCCGCGGCGGCGCCTATAACGCAGCCATTGAGCGTGGTAGGCAACCAGGCAACTCACCAGCAAGGAGGGTGAAGACAACCAGGAGGGTGGTGAAGGAGCAGAGGCCACGGCGGGGTTTGGCCTTTGATGGGGTTGCTGGGAGGCTGAAACCCTCCATCAGGCGACTACCAGGCGCCCTGCAGCGCGCAAGCAGCCGCAGGCATAGCAAACTTGAGTTTGGGCGCAGCGATCGGGAGGGGACGACACTGTCGACGTGTTGACACCCCTTCCGTGGATAATACACGCTCACCTCCAACTGGGGTTGCCTTTGGAGCGCTCCAGCAGGGGGAGGCAGCGGGCATCTCTCTTGCAGCCTCGGGCTGGCCTGCTGCAGAGGGCTGCCCGCGAGTGCCCTCGCGCGAGGCCAGCGTAACGAGAGCAATCCGGACTGCACAATGAGCCGCAGTAACGGGCCTGGAGGCAACCCAAGGGCACTCAACTAGATTGGCACAAGGCCGCCGGCGCACGGTCACAAAGCAATTAGGAGCGCGATAAGGCAGGCAAGGTGCAATGATTCCAATTCGGGTGGATGGCTGCTTAACACGGCAGAGGGGCTTCCATGCTCCGCTTACGCAGCAGGCGGGAGAGCAGCCAGTCCTGCAGTACGCGGGAGGCCACCCATTGACGTCGTGCAGTTGTCAATCACTTTCAATTGGGGTGGAAAGAGCCCTTATAGCCCCCGCGACGCAGCCCTTCACCTTGCCTGCCTGAGCGTTGACCGGCAGACAGGTGTTGGCCCTCCGCAGCAAGCTCATGCGACACCTAAACTTGTAGATTGGCTTCAGCCCGTGCTTGTGCAGTGGTTCCGGACAGTGGCGAGCCCATCACCCCACCTCTTGAGCGACTTCGCCTCGGCGGGGCCAGACAGCACGCATACAGGGCAGTCCAGCATGGCAGATGACGCCCACAATGCGGGGCTGCGCAGCCAGCTGCGGGGCCTAGCCTACGACACCGCTGGCCTGACTCCGGCGGCAGCCCCGCTGGTGGCCGCGCTGCTGCGAGACCTGGTGCAGGCCACCGACAGCTACCGCGCGCTCAAGGCGCCGGCTGGCGATGCAGGGCAAACCTCGCAGACGCTTCAGTACCAGGTGACAATTGCATGGCGGCACGCGCTTCTTTTGTCGCCACCGTCAGCTGCAGGTCGCTTGCGCCCAGCGCACTTCGCTGACCTGTCTGCCCTCGCCTTTCTCTCAGGTCGAGGTGTTGCGCCGCGAGGCGGGGCGCCTGACAGGCGAAAACGCCCGCCTGCATCAAGACCTGCTGCGCGAGGCAGACGCGCGCTCCGCCCAGCAGGCCGAGGCCCACCAGCGCTGCAAGCTGCTGGAGCAGAGCGCCGCCGACCTCCAGTTTGGCAAGCAGCAGGCGCTGGAGCGGGCGGCGGCGGTGGAGCGCGAGCGGGACGGGCTGCGCGTGAAAGTGCGCGACCTGCTCAGCTTTCATCAGCAGCATGCAGGAGGTGAGTGCCCAGCAAGCAAGCAGCGTGACTGCGCTGCCTGCGTTCGTGCAGCGACTGTGCATGTGCCGCCGCTGTCTGGGGCAAGGCCCACCGCAGCTGCGCGTCCTGGCACCTGCGTCTATGCATTGTACCCCACCACCACCCTTGGCTGCAACAGATGAGGCGGAGCTGCAGGCCGCCTACTCCAGCATCACTCTCAGCACGCCGGTGCAGCCACGGCCGGCACCTGCCGCCGCACCCAAGACGTCGCGCGGGGCCATCAGCCTGATCAAGGCTGCCGACAGCCGCATTCTGGCTCTGGAGGCTGAGGGGCGGCGGCGGGACGCAGAGTTGGATGCTGTGCTGGAGCAGCTGCAACAGGCAAAGGTGGGCGGGTGCAAGCCAGATGCCCATCCTGCGGCAGCAGGAGGCTGCGACACATCCGGAGCACGCCTGCCCTGCTCCTCTCAGCAGCATAGCAGCCGGCCCACCTTACAAGCGCAACAAATCGTGCTGCGCTGCCTTGCCCATGCCGATCAGGATGCTGTGACCAGGCGGGACGGCGAGATACAGCGGCTGTCCGTGCAGCTGGAGCGGGGCCCTGACGTGGATGAGCTGGCGCAGCGCTGCCGCACAGAGGCGAATGAGGCGGTCATCCTGC
Organism: Chlorella sorokiniana; assembly: GCA_025917655.1. Classification (NCBI taxonomy): domain Eukaryota; kingdom Viridiplantae; phylum Chlorophyta; class Trebouxiophyceae; order Chlorellales; family Chlorellaceae; genus Chlorella; species Chlorella sorokiniana. Next base: position 2,603,294 of record CP084619.1, on the reverse strand, counting down.
ATCTCAACCAGCAGGCGAGCATGGGGCATGGCTAACAACAAGAACCACGCTGCCTTTCAGGTCCTCTCGGTCCGCCGCGCGTGGTGTGAAGCATCAGCTGGGCACTGTTGCCCGTCCCTTGCGTGTGCTCTGCAGGTGGAAACTCTCACTGCGGAGCTTGTGGAGGTGCAGCGCCGCGCAGTGGATCGCAGCACGCTGGAGGCAGCACAGCAGGCGCAGCACGAGGCTGAGGCGCGGGCCAACGCGCTGGCCGCGGAGCGGGAGGGCGTGGCACGCGAGGTGGAGGCCATGCAGGCGACGCTGGTGCGCATGCAGCAGCAAGCGGCGGGGGAGGGCGCGGCGCGGCAGAAGCTGGCACGGCTGCGCGCCACCCTGGAGTCGGTGCGGGCGGAGAAGGCGCTGCTGGAGGGGCAGCTGACGCATGCGGAGGCCAAGGTGGCGGAGCTGCGGGACCGGCTGGAGCATCGAGAGGTGGGTGAGGGGAGGGCTCGGGCGCGCTGCACGGACCGCTCGTCAGCTTGCTTGTTCCTCTTCGGCCGGTGTCGCCATTGGTACGCCTGCCACATGGCTGCAGGCCGCGCTGCGCAAGGCCCAAAGCCGGTGCCAGCAGCTGGAAGCGGATCATGCTGCAGGGAAGCAGCAGCATCCCACGAGCAGCAACTCACAGTGCAGACGCAAAGCGGATGAGAGTGCAAATCTGCAGGCTCGGTGTGAAGCCCTCACGCAACAGCTGACTGACGCAAGGATAGCGCAGGACGCGGCCAGTGCGGCAGCAGTGCAGAGCCGGGACGAGTGTGAGAAGCTGCGGGGGCGGGTGCAGCAGCTGGAGCAGGAGATTCAGCGCATGCAGCACCAGTTCTCATGCACCGAGGGACAGCTGTCTAAGGTTGTGTCAGCAACCAGCACACAAGTTGACACCACGTCGATTCCAGCAGCAAATGGAAACAATGTGGAGCAGGCTCTAGGGAGCCCAACAGGCACGGTTCCAGAACAGCCTGCAGCAGGAACTGCCACTGATTTGCTAGCACAGGTTGACCGGCTGGAATTTGAGCGCACAGAGCTGCAGGTGAAGCTGGAGCAGAGCGAACAGCAGGTTGCGTCCCTGGCAGCCACTGTCGCCCGGCAGCCATCTGCTGCTATCCAAGGCATGGTCAAGGCTGGCGAGGTGGATGCATGTGCAGCGGAGGGCAGCGATGAGTGGCGCCTGGCCGCTGGGTCGGTTGCTGGCAGCCAGCAGCAGCCAGAGCTGGGGACCGCCCGTCAAGGGGAGCGGGCACAGCAGGAGCAGGTGCAGCAGCCTGGAAGTCAGGTGGCGGTGCTGCAGGAGGAGCCGACTGCCGCGCAAGCTCACACGGAGGGTAGCGGTGGTGCTGCCGCCGCTCTGGAGCACCTGCAGCGCCAGCTGCAAGAGCGCAACCATGAGGTGGCGGAGCTGTCGGCGCTGGGCATGCAGGCAGACAGTACAGTGCAGCAGTACATGGCCCAGCTGCACGCCATGGCAACGGAGCTGCGTGCGGCAGAGGTGCGGCACAGCGACGCTGAGGCGCAGCTGGCCCGGGGGCAGAAGAGGTGCAGGTGAGCTCCGGGGGCTGTCTGCAGGTGAATGGGTCCGTCGCGACTGCCGAGCTGGCCGGCCCAGGTTCGCCTTGCATTGCACTGCTGCCTTGTGCTGTACTCATTGTCCATCGCTCATCGCAGCGTCTTGGGCTGGAGGTGGCGGATCTGAGGGGCATGGTGGAAGCGCTGGATGCCGAGCGGGCGCCCTGCAGGCGGAGCTGGGCCGGCGAGCAGAGGCTGCTGCTGCCCAGGCTGGCGCCATGGCTGCGCAGCAACAGCGAGTGCAAGCCACCGAACAGTGAGCTGGCTGCCCAGTTGCAAACTTCTTGCCCTGCGGTTCTGACACTAGTCATGGGCTCCCAAGCATTGACAACCGTGCTGCATGCTGTGCTGTTGCAGGGCCCTGGCTGCAGCCGAGGCGCACTTGGTTGCTGCAAACTCACGGCTGACAGAGCAGGAGCAGGCGATGCAGGCACAGCATGCGGAGGCCCACTCAGTGTCGCAGCAGCTGGTGGGGGTGCAGGCACAGCACGCCGCCCTGACAGAGGAGTACCGAGCGGTGACTGATGACTTGGCGGTGCTGGTGAGGGAGAACCAGGTGCGGAGCGCTGCGTGGACCACACGGCGGCGGGGCTGCCCAGCTGGATGCCACGGTTGCATGGGCCTCTGCACCCGGCGGCCGCAGGAGGCCGCTGCTGCTCAAGAGTGTGACCACCTCTCAATGGGTCCTCCCTTAGTCTTGCCTGTCATTCCCTGCCGCGCCCATGCGCCATGCAGGGCATCAGCCATCAGCTGAGCAGCATGGCGGCGGAGCGGCAGGAGCTTGCGGAGCAGGTGAAGCTGCACCAGACGCGCAGCCTCTACAACGAGCAGCTGGCGCGGGCTCACGAGCAGGATGCATCAGGTGGGACTGCGGGCGTCGGCGCTGTGCGGCGGTCATCAGCTGGGCACGGTTCAGTGCATGCAAGCGCTGCATGCTCTCCCCGCTGCCCGCAGAGCTGCGTACGGCATACGAGGGCCTGTCCCACGAAACGCAGCGCCTGCAGCAGTCGCTGGCGGAGCTCACTCGAGAGCTGCAAGCCCGGGACGCAGGTGGGTGGTCCAGCTCAGCTGCCAGGCATTTCAACGACGTCGCAGCGGTGGCGCTGATGCGCAGGCACATGTGCCGGGCTCCTCCCCTGCCTGCAGAGCTGGTGACGCGCAGCCAGGAGATTGAGGGTCTGCACGAGGCGCAGCGCAGCGCCCAGAGCCAGATCAACATGTACATTTCTGACCTCCAGGTGGGCCCTGCGCAGCTTTGAGCGCTCCCCGATCGCTGGCCACTTGCAGCAGTGACTGTGGCAGCAATGGCTGCCCCAGTGCTTCCCTTGCGCACACTGGTTGAGCCGCCCAGCCGTGCTGCCGCTCGCCTTCCAGGCCTACGAGCGCCAGCTGGACGCTGTGAACCGCGCCAAGCAGCGCGGCGAGGAGGCGGCGGGCGGGCTGGACATGGAGCGGCAGGCGCTGCTGGAGCAGCTGAGAGCCGCGGAGCAGGCGAGCTTGCAGCGGGCGGGACTTGGACTTGGCTGGCGTGCTTCGGGGCTGCCAGCCTCTGTCGGTCGCAACGTGCACAGAGGAGAATCAGCGGCCGTCATGCGATCGAGTCGAGCGCCGACCCCACCCCACCCCACCCCTCCTTACCTCACCCCACACCCACCCAGCTCACACGCATACATGCTTGTGCTCCTTGCAGGTCCGCTTCAAGCTGGAACGAGCGCAAGAGGCTCTGCAGCGCCAGCTGCTGCATGCGGAGGGCAGCGTTGGGGTGCTGCAGGCGCAGCTGGCGGATGCACAGTCCGGTGGGTTGGGTAGGGGAAGGGCTTGATGCGGCCGTGCCTTGGTATTGCCGCCCTGCGCCTCCTCCAATTCTCGGCTGTCATACTCTAGCGTCACGGTTGGCCCCAGCAACCCATGCACACACACCACCTCCACCCCCACTGCCGCACCCCTCCCCCAGACTCTGACGCGTTGAAGCAGCGCGTTTCTCTGGAGAAGGCGCGGGTGGGTGAGCTGGAGGGCCTGCTGGCCATCGCCCGCGCCGACCAGTACAAGCGAGACGCTGCGGCAGCCGAGGCGGCCCCGAGCGCGCCGCCACCGCGCTGCGCGAGCAGAAGCGGCTGCTGGAGGAGCAGGTGGCCACGCTGCAGCGGCAGGTGGACGGGCTGGTGCAGGTGGGCACGCCGCCGCTGCCCGCAGTCGGAAGCCTGGCGGGCACACGGCTCTGGCACGAGCACCACCCTTGCACGCAGTATCGTGCGTGTTGGCAACACGCCATGACAGGATCACATTGTGACGGTGGGTGATGCTGACTGTGCAGCGGCGTGAGGCCCAGGACGAAGAGCTGGGCCAGCTGCGCTCCCGCCTGGCGGCGGAGTTTGAGGCGGGGGCCTCCCATGGCGCCCAAGCGGCGGAGGAGCGCGGCGCGGTGCTGGCCCAGGAACTGCTGGAGGCGAAGCTGAGCTGCGCTGAGCTGGCGGCGGAGGCGGCCGCGCAGCGCGGCGGGCAGCGGCGCTGGCGGGGAGCGGGACATCGCGGCGGCCGCGCTGCAGGCGGCCAGCGCTGAGCTGGCGGAGCTCAGGGAGCTGCAGGTGCGGCAGCGGGAGGGGCAGCGGGAGGGGCAGGGCATGGAGGCGGGGCCCTGCCTGGGCCTGACGTCGTTCCCGGCGGCTGCTGCCCGCCTTACTGAGCTTGAGTCGCACAGCAGCGAGCTGGCGGAGCGACTGGTGGCCCCGCAGGACCAAGCCGGCGGACAGATGCAGCTGGCGGGCGATGCGGAAGGCAGACTGGACAATCTACAGATGGTGTGCCTTGCTATGTTTGGGGCAGCTATGCTTTGGGCCAGCAGGGGCGGCAGGGCTTTGGGGGCAGCAGGGGCCTCTTGGCAGCAGTGCTCCTGTTCAAGGCTGCGCAGTAGCTCGTGCTTCGGCACCAAGCAAAATCTACCTCTTCCCATTCGCCCAATGTGTCTCAGGAGAATGATCGCCTGCTGGACATGTTGTCCGACATGGATGCGGAGCGTGCCAGGCTGGCGCGGGAGCAGCAGGACATGCAAGGGGAGCTGGCGCGCTTGCGAGCTTCAGCGCCCAGCGCGCACGATAGATGCAGCCCCGAGGGGCGTCCGCGCGAACGAGGTAGCAGGGGGAGCAGCGTGGCTGGCCTGGGCGGCGAACAGCAGCTGCACACAAGTGCAAGAAGAGGAGCGGCGGCGGCGCACGGTGGAAGCTGAGCTGGCGGCCGAGCGGCGGCTGCGCCAGCAGGCGCAGTACGACTTTCAGGAGCTGCTGCAGAGCGTGGACATGCTTCACTCCCCGCCATCCCGCAGCCCTGACAGCTCACTTGGCAGCCTGCAGCTGCCGCCGCCACGCACAGCCGGAAGTGCGGGCATAAGCCCGGCAGATGCCTCGCAGCAGCCATCGCAACCACCTGAGCAGCAGAAACAGCAGCAGAAGCAGTTGCAGGCGGCATTCAGTGCGCTGCAGAGCGTGGCCCACCGGCTGAGCAGCATCAGCGGAGGTGGCAACTCAGCTGGTTTGGCGCCCTTGCTGGAGTTGCCACTGCACTAGCCCGCCTAACTGACCGTCAAGGGACCGACTATACATGCTATTACTTTGCTGAGAACTTGTTGACTTTGACTCCTGACTTTAACGTTAGAAATGTGCTACTCTGCAGTCGCACGCAACCCTGGAAAAAACCTGTCCACCAATGGCGCCTCCAGCATGGCGGCGGCGTTACGAGTGAATGGCTGGGTGCCGCGATTAAACCAAGGGATGTGTGATCTTAAATTCGGTTGGCCTCTACAACCAGGAGCATATCGCAGAGGTCCCCTGCCTCCGGCATCACTCCCCCCATTACATCACCGCTAAGCTCGCAGCTACAGCACTAACAGAAGTAGATGAGAGTACTGCCTAGGGACTCGAGTCAGATGACCCCATCCCATGCTGCCTCCTTCTGCGCTCCTGTGAGCTTTCGTGGAGCGGCAGGAAGTCGTGCGGGCACTCAGACCTGCCTTGCTGACCGGCATTGCCATGTCAGATGAACCCAACGCGCTGTTTACATTTAAGCTGCTTGCAGGCGTGCACATGGATTGCAAAATGCTTCAGCATCAGGGGCAAGCATCTACCCTACCGCTAACAGATCGCGCCTGCTGGCCAGCGTCCCCACGGCGAGTGCCCGCAAAACTGCCCCCGCGTCCACTGCTGCGGCAAGCGAGCATGCATGGTCGTCCCCCCCCGCCCCCTCTGCTGCTCATGCTGCATGATCACTGCAGGAGCGCAGGCCGCATGCCCTGGCCGCGGTAAGGCCCAGAGCGCAGCTGCGCTGTGAGCGACAGCTGCAGCGGATGGATGAGAAGGGAGGAGCGTGCTGCCAAGGGTGAGGGCGCAGACCGCTGGGCAGGTTGTTTCAACTCGTCAACAGCGCTGCTTAGCTGAATCGAAGTAAGACTCGCCGGAGTTCTTCTGTAAGCACCTGGTCAACACGGACCCATCTCGTCATGGAACCTCGATGTTGAGGCAGCGCTATGCGCTTGCGCTCAGCTGCCGCTGCGCTTTCCTCACCTGGGCCTCCTGTTTCCAGGCGCCCACAGGCGGCCAGACTGTTCATGGACGTTGTTGATTTCGATTGACCCACCATGGAGCAGCTGGGGAGCAACAGCCACGAGCTCTGGGACTTCCTCCGAAAGAGGGAGGCGCTGATGACCACCCCTGCCTATTCCACGGCAGCAAGCTCATCACTATACGTGTGTGAGTCCCTGCAGCAGGGCTTGAGAGCCCCGTGCATTCCTCCTCTTCCGCTCCGGCCGCCGTTGCAACTCCACATGCCAACTTTGCCCCCTCTCACCTCATCAGGCCACCCAGCAGGTCGAGCCTCGGCAGACCGTGCCTCCTGGCACTGCACTCCACCTGAAGTCCAAGCCAACTGGGACCCACAGGCTACATGGCTGCACCCGCCCGCCACACCAGCACTGCCCGCAGCCGGCAGTCTGCCTCAGCCGCTGCCCGCGACCATCCTGACAGCCCCTCACCCAGCCACGCCCGCCAGCCAGGCAGCAGCAGGGTCGGGCAGGGGGATGCTGCGGCAGGGCCTGACGTCGATTTGGAGGAAGCTGAAAGGCAAGCTTGGCAGGGCTGCTAAGAAGGGCGGCAAGACGGGCGGCAGCAGCAAGCCCTGGGGCTCACCCTCCCCACCCTGCGGGTCCACAGCCACACCGTGCAACGTGGGCCCAGCGAGCGGCATGCAGCGCCCCTCGCCGCCCACCGCAACCACATCCCGGCCGCTGGGGCTGCTGCCCGACACCGCCCCGCCCGCCAGGCCGACTCGCGGCACCAGGCCGCCGCTGCCGCCGCCCGCGCCTGGCCCTGGCCGCCACACAGCCACCCCTGCGGGGTTTCCAGGGAGCGCCAGCAGCACGCACGGCACACACAGCCGCCTGCTGCAGCCCGGTGCCAGAAGCTCTGGCGCAACCAGCAGTGCTGCCGACTCTGAGGCCGCCCCGCACTGGCAGCAGCGTCAGGAGAGGTTTGTGGCGTCAAGCGACGTGGCGGCGGCGGTTCCAGATGGCACCGACCTATTCGATGCGTCGCCTGAGGAGGAGGACGCCACGGCTCGCCGCCTGGTCTTCAGCCCAGGACGCTCCACGGCACTCCCCATCCCCGCCGTGCGCCGCCAGTCGCAGCAGGGCCAGCAGGCGCCGCAGGCACAGCAGGTGCCGACTGGGGGAGGCCGAGCCAGGGCTGGGGGCGGCAGAGCTTGAGGTGGCGCCCGCCTGGCTCCAGGGACGGCGTCAGGCGGCCGCTGGCGCCCTGCAGCCGCCCCGCTCCTGCTCTGGAACCTTCCTGGCCCTGCATGGCGGCAATGGCGGCGCCTTGGTGGCCCCCAGGCTCAGCTGCGACGTCCTGCGTGCCTCGGATGCAGCCCTGCCCGGCGCCTCTTCCGGGGTTGCCAGCCTGGCGGACGCCAGCCTGGCGCCGCAGCTGGAGCGCGTGCTATGGGTGCCCCCCGCCCTGCTGGGCACCTGGCAGCGCGACGACGGCGCGAGCCTCGACGCGGGTGGCCTTGCTGGCGTGCACGCCCTGCTGCGCATGCCGCCGCTGCAGGCCGCCGCCTGGGAGCAGACCAGAGAGCTCCAGGTGGGTCGGCGGCTGCGGGCGCTGCTTGCCCCGGCGGATGCGTCAGGCTGGCCCGCATTCCTGCCCTGCAACCTGCTGCTTCCCTGCCTCTCTTGTCTGGCCCCCTCACCCTCATCCGCCTTCCCCCGCCCCCCCCGTCCAGATCAGCGACTGGGGCGGCAAGCTGCTGCTAGCGTGGACCACCCAGCTGCTCAACGGCAGTCAGATCCGCCGACCACCTGAGGCTTACCCCGCTGCAGGGGCGCTGGCTACTGTGCCGCGCCTGGACGGGCGCCCAGGAACCGCCGCTGCGCAGGTGTGTGTGTGTGTGTAGGGGGCGCTGCCTGTGACGTATCCCCGGCCAGGGTGCCTCCTGGTCGTCCGTCCAGCTCAGATGCCCTGGATGGTTCTCCTGGCTGCCGTTCGAGTGTCTGCTTTCAGTCACAGCGTCCAACCAAGGCGATGTGTCTGTGGGCTGCGCTGCTGCCTACCCTTCCTGTGCAGCTGGCGGTGGCGATCGACGGCAGCTTGAATATCAAGGCAGTGCAGGGCCCGCCGCTGCCCGCCATGATCCAGCGCAAGCTCAGGCTGAGGTGCGCCGCTTCAGGCGCCAGGTCGGGCCTCCACATTCTGTGCGGTTGATGGCGGAAGTACTGTCGTGGCACGCATTGCTGGTCCGACGTGGTTCACCTCCCGACACCACCTGCCGCACCTTCCCTGGGTGCCCCTTGGCTGCCCCCGCCTGCAGCGCGCACGGAAGCCGCCTGAGGGTCTCCTTGAAGGTGCTGCTGCTGGAGCAGGAAGGCACCTGGCTGCCCAGTGGCGGCGCCAGCCGAGGGGGCGATAGCGCGAAGCAGGTCACATACTGGCGCCGAGTGGCTTGAACGCAGAGCTGCAGCACCCTCGCTTGCATTGTTTGTACATACCCATCCATGAGCTCATTAGCAGAACTAATATGCGGTCTAAGCTGTGCAATAGAAACGTGCTCGCTGTGAGCTCACCCACAGCCGGCTGGTCAGCCGCTGCTGGCCGCTAGCGGTGGAGCGTCCGCCAGCGCCAGCGTCACCGCTGCCTGGAGCACATCGGCAAACGCCTCTCCATACCTTAGGAGGGCGGCATGCCGCACGCCTGGGTAGCGCTTGACGTGCACCTTCAGGCGCCCCGCAGCCTCTGAACCGTTGTTGCTCCAGTGGCTACTGGTGCGCTGCCAGGCCTCGCAGACCGCCAGGCTGGGTAGCGGGACGGTGCCGTCGCCATTGCTGCGTCGTCCGCACAACAGGCCCGTTATGTTTCCAGAATAGACGGATCGCAGAGAGCAAAGCGATGCAAGAAGTGTGTGTGCTGAATGATAAGAAAGCCATGCTAGGCTCACCTGTAGTGCTCCACGTATCGCTCCCGCCCTTCTCCAGCCGGCAGCACCGTGACCCTGGATGGTGTGTCGATGCCTGAAAGCAGTTGCGCAGTCAGGTGTTGCTTCTGTCGACAATGCACCCACCAGAAGCAACGGTGACCCATGATAGTGGGCGAGCGGGCCACCTTGAGCAGCAACAAGTGCCACGCAGCGCAGATTTGTTGTGCCGCCGCACCAGTGCTGTACAGGCAGTACAGGGTGTGCGGCGGCGGTGGCGCCAGCGTCTCTGTGCGATCGAGGATGGCACGCCACACCGCTGCCGCCTGTTGGGCGCCGCTGACGGAAAGCCAGGCGCCCAGATGGGCGGCGGTGAAGCGCTGGCCGGAGGCCTCGTCGTTGACCAGCACCTGCGTTGCGCAAGATGAGCTTGAGGATGAAGGTAGACCAGCACATGCTGAGCATGTGCACACAAGGGAAGAACAGGGTGCGTTGCACAGCGCAAACGAGTCTGGCAGCAGCCGGGTTCAATGCCTTGCACCATGCAGCCTTGTTGACAGGCTGCAGAGGTGAAGCGCGCTTGGCGCTTGCCTGATCCCCAAACACGGCTGGAGCCGGGGCCAGCCAGGACAGCACCGGCAGCGCTCTCAGCAGTGCCTGTAGTGCCGGCTGCCCATACGCCACACGCTCCGCGCCCGCCACAGCCGCCAGCGGCGCCCCAAGACTGCCGCCCCAGGCGCCTGCGTGCATGCAAGGCGGCCGTGGCCTGGGGGGCAGGGGTAGCAGGAGCAGGGGGCACGGTGGCTAGCAGCCGGGCCCACCCCATGCTGAGGCACTGTGGAGGAAAGGACGAGGGCATGCTCAGGCTGCGGCCGTGCCTGAGATCGAGATGTGGGCTGCCAGGTGGCGCTCCAGCCAGGCTGGGGCCACGTGGCGGCGCATGAACAGCGCCAGGTAGGGCGCACCCATGCTGCATGCAGCAGGGGCCCACGCAGCACGCCGCTCCCATTCAGCGCAGGCAACTGAAGGCATGCCCAGAGCGCTTTTGAGGGACGAAGGAACAGGACACACCGACAGGGGCACGTGTGTTCGCCGCCCACAGACCTGAGGGAGATCACCACCGCCGGCCGCCCCGCCTCAGTTGCAGCCGCCTCGAGCTGCTCTCGCAGTTCGTCAAAGGCGCCGCTGCGCCGCTCCCAGTCCGTAGGAGCCAGCCTGGGGGTGCAAGAGGGGGAGGCAGCTGCGGCTGGCTTGGGCAGGCGGCCAGCAAGGCACCCCTGCTTTCTGGTCGTCGCTATATTTGCAATGCGTGCGAGGCTGCTGCGCCGCCGCCGTGCAGCCCCGCGTCAGGCACACCCACTCACCCAAAAACCAAACCAAAGTGCATCACCCCTTGACCCACCACCTTCTGCAAAGCTGAAACAACCACACACCTCCAATCTACAAGTGCGCCAGAAGATTAGTGCCGGGTTGCCAGCCAAGGCTCTGGAGCGCAGCAGCCAATGGGGCAAACGTCTCGAACTGGCGGCCTGGCGCCACCCGCAGCCCGCTGTCCAGCCCTGGCACCGGCCGCACCGAGACGCCTGGGGGAGGGTGGCAGCGGCGCCCGTCAGCGGAACACTCCAGCCTGGCGGGAGGAGCAAGAAAGGGCGGGTGAGTGGCATGATTTCCCACCGACTTGCATGCTGTCCTCGTCATTCTTGGTGTCGGCAGCGGCAGGGCAGAAGCAGGGGCCAGCAGGGGCCCCTCACCTGAAGCTGTCTGCCCAGCAATCAAAGTGCCAGGGCAGCAGCTGGCGCAGGGACAGCCAGGCGCGCCGCCAGCCCCAGCGGGTGGCACGGGGGCACCAGAAGTGCGGTGCTGCGGGCCTGCGAGGCAGGCAGCCATGCTGGGACGGCACTGCGTCGATCACTCAGCCATGCTGTGAGGGGCAGCACCTGCCCCTCTCAACCCTCACCCCTCAGCAGCGAGCGCACTTGTGGTGCAGCTGCCACTCCAGCTGCACGCCAAACAGCGGCGGGAGGAGGACGATGGGGGACGCCCCGCAACATCCAGCTGCTCTCTTGCTGCCGACAGGTTCAGCCCCGCCTGGTGCACGGCCTCCTCCCATGCTGCGTCTGATCCAACGCCGGCTGCTTGGGGCGGGGTGCTGAGCACTGTTCGGCTGGCAGCTGCGATGTGAGCGCGCGCGTCGTAAAGGCAGGGCGACGGCAGCCCCCTGCGCGCCACGTGGTTGCCAGCCGCAGAAGAGCTTGTGCGGCGGTGCTTCCTGGAGGTCGACCGGGCAAGGCAGTCCAAGGCTTTCCGAGCAGCAGCAGGGCTGAACCCAACGCCAGCAGCAGCAAGGCTGAAGCTCCCATGGCCCAGACAGCCAGGCACAGGGCTCCCTGATGGTGCAAAGCAGCCTAGAACGGCCGTGCTTGCTGACCTGGCAGTTGTGGCTTTTGAGCTCATTTCCCTTTGCCAAAGGCCTGAATCCCGGCATTGGCTCGAGCTGCAGTTGCCTCATAAGCCACACAAGGTTACCACGCCCTCAAACAGCCAAGGCAGGGGCCTCGGCTGCACCCTCTGCCCCCTGTGGTGCTCCCCAGGGCCGACCCAGCAGCACTTGCAGCAGCAATGACTGCTGAGGAGGTGGAGAGCGAGGGGAGCCCCGCTGCAATGTCTGCTGGGAGCGGGCCTCGGCCCAGCAGGACTCTTTGACTGGCTGCTGTCGCCCTGCGGGACCCCTGGCTGCGGCCTGGCACATGCCAGGCAAGTGGTTGTTGCTAGCCCAGGATCACGATTGCCCTGCCCCGCTGTGATCGGCGAGCAAGCCAAGCCGGCGACCCTGCCAGTACCCTCCTCTCACAATTCACCTGCCTGCCTTCCCCCACCAAACAGCTGCTTGATGATGTGGCAGCTGCAGCGCTACCGCTGCGGCCAGCACCCCCATCGCTGCTGCCTCTGCCGCAAACCGGTGTGGCTGCCGCTGGCGTGCCAGCACGAGGCGGTGGCGGCGGGCGTGGTTCCGGCGTGGCATGCCCGCTGGCTGCTGGGCGCGCAGCTGTCGGCGGCGCCAGCGCCGGTGGCGGCCAGGTGGATTGCGCGCCTGGTGGCCTGCCCCGATGCGGTCAAGCTGGTGGTGGTCGTGTGCGTGATGGCTGCGGTGACGGCAGGCCCAATGATGGCCCTAGTGCAGTTGGTGCTCGAGCGTAGGCCGGGCAGCGGCAGGATGCTCAGGGCTTGGGCTAGGCCCCTGCTGGGCCGCTTGGCTGATGCTCTGGCCCTTCGGGGCTGTGGCAGGACCTGGCAGCAATCGATGCAGTGGACACCGCGGGCCTGGCTTGCTAGGCTGGCGGCGGCGGGTGCCGGCAACTCGACGGAAGGGAAGAGCGCAGTGTGCAGCCTGAGCTGTGCATGTACTGTTGTACTGAAAACCACGGATAAGAGGTTATGCAGAGTTTCAAAGGTGCAGTTGCTTGGGGAAGAGGACGGTCCCTGCCTCACTTCCGTTTGTTCAGCGGCGCAAAGGGGGTGGGGGTCAGCGACTCCCCAGGAAGTGTATGCGCGCTAGCAAACAAATATGTGTCTCAATGTCTTGCTGCGCATAAGCTTGGCTATGCAAAGACGGGCGGGGGAACACATCGCCTTGCCAACCCTACCCGCCTTCCATGTTTGCGCGCCCTCTGTCCCAACTGTTCACGATTCTGTACTTGAACTTCTGTGCGCAAAGCAGCAGAACGATTGGTTTGCTGAGGCATCCGTCGGCTTCGCATCCATGCTGCCCAACGCCTTCTGCTGTTGATGAGGATTCATTAATAGCACATGTAGTTGTTGATAGGGAATACACGCGAGGAGCTGTACTGGCTGGGAACGCCAGTCCTACCCTGTGCTCTTGGCAAGCTCAACCTGCGCACGAGCTTCAAAGATTCATCCAATGGTATTGCTGCTTTTGTGGTTTAGAGAATCCGCAGTCAGCCAGACCGAGTCACGTCAGTCATGAGCGCCCCCGTCGCACTGCCAGGTGCAGTCCGATGCAGCAGTCGTCCGCACGACTGGGTTATGACTGGAAACCGCGGATCAATAGATAGTCATCCCTTCCCCTCTTTACTCCTTGATCATAAAGATTGATTCTTCGTCTTCACATCCGCTGCTGCCTTCGCCTTCTCGAGGTCCTTCAACATGCAGCTCACACCCCTGTCCCTGCTGCGGGTGATCCTTGCGGGCCTTATGTTCCTGGCAAGCTCTGCCTCCGCCTATACCGGCGAGGGAACCGCATATGGCAGTGCCGGCGGGCGTGGCAGCGGGGTGAGTCTGCCCAGCTGCTGCATGCCAATGCTGAGCGCTGCTTCACCGAGCTGCAAGCAGGCCTATTGTGCCGTCCGCCATAGCCCAGCTTGACAGGTCCAAAATGTGCCTTTTCCACTCAGCTGAGGATTTTCTGGGGGAGCTGATTTTGTCTGTCGTAGCGGCAGCAGTGCCAGTGTCGTGCGCTGGCGGTGTTTGTGCGCGCAGCCACCCCAAACCTCTCACATGCCAGCCGCCGATAAGATTGCTATCCCGCCTGAAAAATCACTCACCTGCCCCACAGCTCAGCTAGCAGCAGCTGTGCCATATCTGTTGGTCCCTTTTCCGGTGCTGCGAACTTTCCAACGGCCCCTCCGACTGACTGTGTGCTGCCTGTGCCGGGTCCCTCGCAGGCCTGCGGCATCCGCCAAAACTTGGGTATCTACGAGACATATTATGGCTCGATGAATGAGGTGCAGTACCAGCAGAGCAGGTGTGGCGACTGCGCGCGCGTGTGCGGCCAGCGGGGCTGTGTCACCGTTAAGATAGTGGACAAGTGCATGGGTTGCCGCCATGGTGACCTGGACATGAGCAGCGAGGTGGGCTGGTGCAGTGTCCTTGAGTTCTCCGCACAACTACACAGCTTCTGGCATTTGGTTGTTGTTGTAGTCCTGGGCCTTGTGAGGGCTGCTACAACCCCTGTGGATCGCGTTGCCGCAGTGAGCCAAACTTTTTCGGCACTCTTCGCCTCATGCTGCTGCTCGCCCCCTCTTACCTGTGCAGGCACTGAAGGCATGCACTGGCTACAGCTGGGACCGCAAGCGCATCAGCTGGAATTGGACCTCCTGCAGCGGCGGCTCCTCTGGCGGCAGCAAGAAGGGCGGCAAGAAGGGCGGCAAGAAGAGCAAGTGCCCGTGCAAGAAGGGCTGGAAGAAGTGTCTGAAGCGCAACAGGAAGTTGTGCTGAGCAGCGGGTGCGCGCTTGGGGCATGCCTCGCCACTCCGCACCTGTTACCAGCCTGGGACCCCTCCCCTTTGTGCCGCCACCATCCTCCGCGCATCTGCACTTCTCTTTCCCCTTGAGAAAAAGCACATCAAGATCTTGACACCCCCATAATTCATTGAAATGCACTGGCTGGCGCTCCCTTAGTGCCTGCCCCTGACATCGAGCTTTCTTTCAACCTTTCATCACTGTCCCGCCATGCCTGCACTTGCACCTGTTGCACACTGCTCCTAAGGTGGCTGCACCACTCCTCCCTGCACTGTACCCCTCCCCTCCCCCTTCTGTGCTTTTCTTCTGGCTGCGGGCCCATCAGCCCCCAGGTGCCAGTCACTGGGACTGAACTTGTCCTCTGTTGCGTGACCCACCTCTGTCCACTGCTGCTGCCTGCACCTGCTTGCCACAAGGTGCACTAGCAGCCGTGGACTGCCCTCGCCGAGCCGTTTGTTGCAACCTCGTGTTTACTGTGCCTGTGTGATCCTTTCAGCCGTGCGCACTCAGCATGTCGGTCCTCTGAAGTACAACGACGGGTGAATGTGCTGCAAGCAACTTTGTTGGCAACCAGCAGACCTTGTGGAGGCCCCTTCTCCTGCTGGGGGCTTCTGTCGGGTTCTGCCACTGCCGCCATCAATCGGCAATGCGCGAACTCCAAATGTATATTTCAACCAGCAGCATAGACAGCTCCCTCTATGTATTGCATGGCTTTGATGACGTTCAGCAACAGTATGGTTTGACAAAGTAAGTTGAAAGGCGACCGACTCACTTTTATCATAAGCCGCCACCATAGAAGAATAAGACGAAGAAGGAGACGCGCGGGGGCATGAATGGACTGACTTACCATTCCTTTTGTTGTACTTTTTTGATGTACTGCTCGCCAAGCAGCAGAGCTTTCTGTTGCTAATGAATACTGATGACTTCTGCACTGAGCCCGCATGTCGTAAATCGAAAGGAGCGCTGTATGGGCGCACGATGACTTCTCTCTTTGGCCATTCAACCTCAGCGCGCCTCAGTTAGACTTCAAAGCATCCGACGATGCGGATGTATATGAGAGGGAGCTCGATCGCCTAACCAGCGGCCAAGGCCCCGTATCATTCGAGCTAGAGACTGCCCACCACCAGCCGACGGGTGCGACCGTCCGCCCAGCTGCTGCCGGTGCTGCTGCTGCGCATTTTGGCCACACCTGGTCGTATTCACAATAATGCAGCTGGCATGAGGCATAGGCTGTGCTCAGATCCCGGCCATGGGCAAGTGCGCTGGCATTCAGCTGCACTAGGCGGCACCGCGCAAGCCGCCTCCCCATGTGCGTCCCCCTGCTTCAGCCAGCTGGCACCATGCCGCCTTCCACACGGTTACAGCAGTCGTGGGTGCTGGTGTGCTTGGCCTACCACACGCATTCAGCTTTTTAGGATGGTGAGATGCGGGGTTAGTGCAGCTGGCGGTCTGCGTGGCATGCCGAGTTGCAAGCAAGCCTGCTGCTCCCCCAGCACCCCGTCCCGCTGCCCCCCCACACATCGCCCTGCGCTGAGCCGCAGGCCCGCGGGCCTGCTGCTGCTGACGCTGCTCTGCGGGTTCAGCATATACACAAGCTACCTGCTGGCGGCACTGCATGAGGCGCCCAACGGCGAGCGGCTCAACACGTACAGAGAGATGGGAGCTGCCATCCTGGGTGCGTGGGTGCATGCCCCACTTTGCCTGGCCCCACTGTGTGCCTGCCTGGCCCCGCGCGCACCCTTTGTTCCACCTTGTTACTGCTGCCTGCATGCCTCCCGCCCACCTCGCCCCGCGGCCCCGGAGGCCCCTCCCGGCCAGCCTGCCGCTTGAGCCAGCACACGCACGCCCGCGGCGATGCCCCAGCTGCAGCATCCCCTGTCGTCGCGGCTGCAGGCCCCGCCACGGCCGCGCCGCGGTGGCCACCGTGCAGTATACACTGATGGCGGGGCTCTGCATCACTTACTCAGTGACTGCGGGGCAGAGCCTGAAGGGCATGGCCAGCGAGGACTGCAACGGCAAGGACTGCCAGGAGGTGAGCAGGGGCGAGAGTTGGGGCCGGCGCTGGAGCTGGCAGAAAGGGGGCCCCTGGGCCACTGCCTCAAACACCCACCCCGGAGCTCCCCGATGCATTGCATGCGCCTGCGCGACGCGGCGGCGCGCTGTCCCCGCAACTCCCCTTCGCGCAGGGCATCTCCGGCTGGATTGTGCTCTTTGGCGCTGTACAGCTGCTGTTGAGCCAGGTGCCAGACTTCCACTCTCTCTGGTGCGCAGCCTTGCAGCCAATGCTCCAGCTGGCTGATGGCGTGCTTGCCCTTCATTCTCTTGCGGCTTCCCTCGAGGCAACCGGTCAATGCCTCACCCCGCCCCTCACCATGCCTCCCAAGCCTCCTGAGCCTCATGCCTCCCCACACCGCCACCACCACCACACACACATGCATCTCCACCCACCCCTCCTAACCTTACCACATGCACACATATGCTCTGGCGCAGGTGGATCTCGCTGCTGGGCGCTCTCATGAGCTGCGGCTATTGCACCATAGCCACTGTGATGAGCGCTGTGCATGCCGCGCGGCACGGCCCCGCCGCCAACACCACCCACGACGGCCTGTCCACCGCCGACCGCGTCTTCTCCGTGTTCAATGCCCTGGGCGGGGTGGCCTTCACCTTTGGGGGTGCGCGGCGGGTGCAGCACCGGCACATGGGCCGCTGCTGCGGGTGCTGTGCTGGCCTGCTGCGGCCCGGCGCATGCGCTCCTTCCTGCGTGGCGAACTCGTGGCTCTCATGACACGACCGCCACTGCTGCCCCAGAAGATTCGTTTCGACACGACAATTACACGCAGTGCATTCTTGTGTCCCCCCTTGTGTGCCCCTCCTGCAGGCCAGGCAGTGCTGCCGGAGATCCAGGCCACGCTGGCGCGGCCCCCTCCCACCGTCACCACCATGATGCGGGGGCTGGGCCTGTCGTACGTGGTGGTCATTGCCGCCTACTACGGCGTGGCGGTGGCAGGCTACGCCGCCTTTGGTGCGGACGTCAGCTCGGGTGCGAAGCAGAGGCGGTTTGTGCTGGTTGGTGGGGATGAATTGGGCAGCACAGAGAGGGGGAAGAGGGAAGGGTGGCGGGCATGCGCAGAAGATAGGAGGCTGCGAGCGGCAGGCTCTTGAGGGCAGGGCGTCTCTGCCTGCTGATTCCCCTTCCAGTCATGTCCAACCCTGCTGCCCCCACTTTCCTCTCTCCCAGACGTGCTGCTGAACTTGCAGGAGCCTTCGGGGCTGGTGGCGGCGGCGAACATGATGGTGGTGCTCACGTGGCGGCTGCCTGGCAGGTAACCATTGGCTCTATGTTCTCCTTTGCTTCTCTGTGTGTCGGGGGCGGGGGGGGCGGGGGAGCGGAACAAGGAAGCGCTGCTCATCGCGCATCGTCCCTTCCCTCCCGGCCAAGCAACCGCTTCCACATGACCCCCAGGTGTTTGCCATGCCCATCTTCGACTCGATCGAAACCGCGCTGCGGCGTGCGATGCGCTCACCACCGCGGCCGCTGGTGCTGCGGCTGCTGGTCCGCAGCGCCTACGTGGCGGCGGTCACACTCGTGGCCTGCATGCTGCCCTTCTTTGGGGAGCTCATGTAAGCCATGCTGTGCTGTGCTGTGCTGTGCCGCCGCTCCCTGCCGGGCCTCCTGGCAACCCTCGCCCTTGCTGCCTGGGGGCTCTGGCTAACTTGCAAGCCCTGCCAAACGCGCTTCTGACTCTGAAACCTGCCACCCGCGGCCTGCTCCGGCTCTCCCACAGGGGCCTAATTTCCAGCGTGGGCCTCATGTGAGGGGCAGGCACCGCGTTGAGGCCGTCCTGCACAGCCAGCTGCCTGCTACGATCCTGCAATTGCCTGCTGCTGCTGTGCTGTGCTGGTCTCTGCCGCTGCGTTCGTCACGTGACGTCCGAGTGTCCTCAACCCATGCCATTCCGCTCGCTGTCCCCGCAGGCCCATCACCTTTATCCTGCCGCCGGTGATGTGGATTCGATCGCGCAGCCCGGTTGGGGCTGAGTTGGCGCTGAACCTGACCATCGCTGCCTCCTGCACCGTCATTGCTCTGCTCTCCCTAGTTGGCAGCGCCCGCAACATTGCCGTGCTCGCCAGCGAGTTCAGCTTGTTCAATTGACTGTGGCGCATGTGCTGGCGGGTCAAGGCCATTTGGCGCTCTTCTTGCCCAACGAATTGCCATTCCGTGTATCTTTGCTTCTTTGATGCTGCTGTCCCCCACCTTCCCACTGTGGTTGCTGCCACTTGCTATGTTGAGCGGCGTCCTTGAATTCGGCACTCTTCCTGCGGCAGTTCCCCCTCCCCTGCTCTCGCTACTTTCGTCTGCTGCAATTTGCAGTGCTTGCTCCTTTCCCCCTTAACTCAATTGAACATCAGGCATGTCATAGCAGCCCACACGTGGCATAGCAGCCGATCTCGCAGCACATTGGGTTCCATGTGCAAGCCGAGCCCTGCCATCGATGTGTTATTCCGTGTCTTTAATAAGCACTCCCCGGGTTGGTCACCGTGCGTTCCGGGCCCCTCCACAAGTAAGTGCGAGGACCGGCGCTGCGGAAACAGAAAGCGGTAGATTCTCAAAGCACGCCCCAAGGGGACAGTTTCCCTGCTGTAGCGGTGTGCCTGGTTGGGCCCAGAGTGTCCCCCGAGGCTGTCCAGCTGCCCTTCTGTCCATCAGTGCCACAGGGTTCAAAATCTGCCTAAAAGGCAGTGGTTTTGGGCGCATGCTGATTGTTGGCAGCCTTTAGACCAGGTGAAACTCACTGTGGAAGAGACTCAGGCAGGTGCCTGTGTGCAGCGCCTTGGGTCCATGCATGCCGCCCTTTGCCCACCACTTGCAAGCTTGGCCGCCTTGTGCTGAGTGCATATGAGCCTGGCTTCAAGCCTGTGCCCTGGCAGTGTGTTTCACATCTTTTCCCATCAACTTAGTATGCAGGATGGCCCGGGTACGCCGCCATGCGCACGTTCCTTTGTTGTCCTCCCTGTGTGCTTCCAGGAAGTTCCTCACGGTGCGTGCCGCAGCAGGCTGCCGCTCAGGCTCGCCGCGGATCGCATGTGATGCAGCCTTGCATTTGCAACCCAGTGGCCAGGGGGACAGCATGCCACAGTGGACGCGCCTGCTCTTCGCCGCAGGCGTTCCTGCTGCTGATGCTGGCAGTGTTTGCACTGGAGTCCCGCAAGCACCTGCTGCTGGTGGGGCACAACGACAGCCAGCGGCAGGACATCCTGATGCGACAGGCCCAACAGGTGGGCTCCTGGCGGGGTTGACTGCAGCAGCTTCTGCGGGGGAAGCTGCAGGGCGCTGCCAGCAGCTCACCCATGGCATGCCCGTGCTGCTGTCACACTTTGCAGGGTTTCAAGGGCGAAACCTCTGGCGCAGCCGAGGCGAAAACAATTCGAGAAGCTGCTGCAGATTCGGCTGGGACCTCCTCAGACGGTGATGGGGACGCGAAGCCTCAGGACCAACCTGATGATGCAGCTCCAAAGAGGCGGACGCCACAGCGGGCAGTGACTCGGTCAAGGAGGCCCAGCAGCAGGCGGAGGGCAAGCAGCAGCAGCAGCAGGAGGCGGAGGGCACAGAGCAGCAGCAGCAGCAGCAGCAGGCGGAGGGCACAGAGCAGCAGCAGCAGCAGGAGGTAGAGGGCACGCAGCAGCAGCAGCAGGAGGTGGAGGGCACAGAGCAGCAGCAGCAGCAGCAGCAGGCGGAGGGCACAGAGCAGCAGCAGCAGCAGGCGAAGGACACGCAGCAGCAGCAGCAGGAGGTGGAGGGCACAGAGCAGCAGCAGCAGCAGCAGCAGGCGGAGGGCACAGAGCAGCAGCAGCAGCAGGCGGAGGACACGCAGCAGCAGCAGTCACAACAACAAGTCCCTGGTGTTGACGCCAGCTCAGCTGTACCGCAAGATAGCGGCGAGCGGGCGGGAGGGCGTGAACAGCAGGCGGGAAGCGCGCTGGCAAGCACCCCGCCCGGCAACGCCAGCGTTAGCGATGTCGTAGGCTTTGAAGCCGGCTGGTATGCGCCTGGCGCCGAGGCAGCGCCGTTCGTGCTGACCGGCTTTGCTGGGGAGGTGCCACACTGGGCAGCCGCGCCAGGGCTGACGCCCGAGCTGGCGGCGGTACCACCTGGCGAAGTGTACGTCAAAACCGCCACGGCGCACTACTTGGAGAAGGAGTACGACGGCGACGACATCGAGTGCCCGTACCGTGGCCACCGCCTGCCCTGCCACTTTGGCACCGCGCTGGATGCCGCCACTGCGGATGCGCTGTGGTTCCACGCGCCGCACATGTCAGGGTCCCCGAAGGAGCTGCCGCCGCGGGTCCACCCCGGCCAGACGTATGTGGTTTTTTCCATGGAGGGCGCGGGGTACTACCCCCAAGTGGACAACCCTGACTTCATGGCCTCCTTTGACCTCACCATGACCTACCACCCCGGCTCCGATGTGCCCGTCATCTACCCCCCTTCGACATCAGGCGAGGGCCCCGCACTGGGGACTCGCTCCCGGGTGGCTGCGCAGCAGGCGGGGCTTGCTTCTACGGCGTTGCATGAAGGCGCGGTTGAGGGGGGCTGGCCTGCTGGAGGGTGGGGCTGTGACGTTGCAGCCAGGAGGGCCTGCCTCCCTGCTCTGCTGCCGCCGCCGGTGCACACCCCCAAGCTGACTTCCTGCTCGGCAGCTGCCGCTGCCTGCAGCTGTGCTCGCCGAAGTAGGGCAAAACCAGGCCCGCCCTTTCCCATCACCCTTTCAAAGCCCCCCTTCCCGTTTGGCTTGCAGGCGCTCCAACGAGAGCGCGCTGCCTGGGTGGGCTGAGCGCCGCGCTGCCGTTGCCTACATCAACTCCAATTGCGGGCCGCTGAACAAGCGGGAGGAGGTGATGCACGCGCTCAACGGGACGCTTGGGGTGCCAGTGGACTCTATGGGCCGATGCATGCACAACATGCAGGAGGAGCCCGGCGGCAAGCTGGCCAACTTGAAAAACTACAGGGTGGGTAGGCAAGGGTGGGTAGGTGTTGGGGTGGGCGCTTGCGACGGTGAGGGGGCGACGGCCGGCTGGGGCCGGCTTGCATGGTTGGTGGTCGGATGGACATGCACGCTAGCTTGCCCCACATTCCCGCCTGCCGCGTCAGCTGCCCTCCTGCTGTTCACGCTGTGCTATGCTGTGCTACGCTGTGATGTGCAGGTGTGTGTGGCGATGGAGAACAGCAACTCGCTGGACTATGTGACGGAGAAGCCGTGGCACGCCTTTGAGGCAGGCTGCGTGCCGCTTTACCTGGGTGCTCCCAACGCCGCTGCCGACTTCTTTCCAGCCAACGACAGCGCAATCATGGTGGAGGCCTTCCCCACGCTGGAGGAGCTGGCGGAGGAGGTCAAGCGGGTGCTAGGGGATGAGGGCGCCTGGCGGCGTTACATGGCCTGGCGCACGCTGCCGTTTGAGCAGCTCAACCCCGGTTACCGTGCCGTGCTAGGCCTCTACTCGCTGCCCACCACGCGCTGCCAGCTCTGCCAGCTGCTCGCCGACCGACGCCTGCTGCGGCGTGCAGCCGGCGACGAAGCAGGCGGGAGCGCGGCAGATACCAATGCCACAATTGCGATTACGCTGCGCAGGCGTTTTTAAACGGGCCTGGCCGTGTAAGGCGTGCCGCCTGGCTCGTGCTGCGTCGTCGAGTTGAATAGGGCCGCCGCCGGAGCACGCTCAGCAGGGGGTGAATCCTGGCGCCTGTTCAATAGTGTGCGAGCCGCAGGACGCATTTTGCCGAAGGTCACAGCCTATTATAATGTCTTGATTGTGGATAACGGAAGCAGGCGCGCAATGGAGCGAGAGAAACTGATCTCGGGGGCCAGGGCTTACGCCAGCGCTGCAGGCCTTGAAGAGAAGCTCAGGGCTGCCGTGGAGTTGCAAAAGCTCGTGCTGGGCTGCGCACCAGAAGCCGCGGCCCGCTCCGTCAAGGAGAACTCGGACACGGTGGGCGCCGTCCTGGAGAGGCTCTTGCGAATTCGTGGAACTTAGTGACGAGTGCAGCGGCCACGGACATGTCCGCCGCGTGCAGCATAGGGCTGGCGCCGCCTGCTTCCATCTGTCAGCGCACAGCTTGGTGAACAGCTCTGCTGTCTTCCCTCATTGCAGGAGTACGTGCAAGCAGTGCTGGTGGCCAGCCGCCCTGGTGTTACAGCGTTGCCGTGTTCTACACACGACGCTAACCGCCTCGCGGCGGTGCGTCTCGGCGTCTATCAAGCGGTGCTGGGCCTGCTGGGTGCACAGCCGCTGGCCCCGACTGGCAGCGGCAGCCAGGAGGGTGCGGATAATGCCAGTGCCGCTGCTGCCGCATCCTCCGCTCCAGCGCTGACGGAGCGCCAGGCTGCCGATTTGGTGTCTGTACTGGACTGCGAGCTGGGCACTATTGGCAGTTCGGGAGATTTGTCTGAGGTGGGTGCAAACCAATGTCCCACATCAGCATCACAGCAGCAGTGGCTTCATGCGTTGCTGCTGTGCTGCAAGTGCTTGCTGCTCATCAAAGCATGCAGGGCAGCTCTTGATCTCGGGCTCTGTTACGCAGTGAGCTGGTCAGCTACGGCTGTATCGCAGGTTGTGGAGGCGGCGTTTGATGCGTTCCAGAGCGACGGCCCGCTGGGCTGCGCTGCGCTGGAGCTGCTGCCCAAGGCGCTTGCGCTGCTGCAGGCCATGGGGGCGAGGTGGACGTGCCCAGCGGGGAGGGGACCGCCGCAGCATGCCAGGTCTCAGGTGGGTGCTGCTGCTGGGATGGGTGGGTGCAGTGCTGCACCAGATCGTCCCGCTGACTCATCAGGCCGACCTCTTCCGGGCGCCTGCTGAGCATGTGGGTGCTGTACCCAGACAGCTGCGTGCCCGCCCATCTTCTTTCCCCCAGACGTGTGCAAGGCGTATGTGGGTCGCGTCATCGAGCACGGCTGGCCCCTGGCCGGCATCGGCCGCGTGCTGGCCGCTCTCCGCTCCTTCCAGCTGTGAGCGCGCCCCGCTGCCTGCGCTGGGGGCAGTGTAGCCGTAGCTGCATTGTCTGCCCCCAGCCTGTCGTGCTGCTTGCAGAAGTACGGGTATCTTGCTATGCTACTGGAGTCCTCACAGGTACTGCCTGCTGGTTTTCCCTGGCACCGACACTCCCCCTGCAGCTCCCAGGACCAGCTGCGGGCGGTGGTGAAGAAGGCGGGGGAGCGGGCGCGGGTGGCCAGCCCGCAGGACCTACCCGCCGTGGTACACCAGCTGCTCATGCTATCCACCCGTGGCTGCCGGGAGCTGATACTGGGGGTGAGGCTCAGGGGGTGGGAGCGGCCGCAAGGGCTGGTGATCCAGGAGGCAAGATGACACTTTGCATGCCGCTTGCCAAGATGCACAACAAGCCTGTTTGTTTCTGTGTTTCCCAAGCGATGCCGCCAGCTGGATCTCTGATTCCCGGCTGGGTCCTGCGCACCCTGCTCCGCAGGAGATTGTGCGCCTGTTTGAGTACCGCGAGCAGCAGGCCGCCGACAGCCCCCACCAGGGGCGCCAGCTACAGGAGGTGCAGGGCGCAGGTGGGTGCTGGGGCGCCCGGTGGCGGACCCGCGTCGGCGGACCCGCGCCTGGCTGGCCTGTGCGCCCTGGGGTGGGCCGTGTCCCCGCTGCATGCCGCCCCATTGCAACTGCCCCTTCGGGCCAAGTTCTGACAATGTACTGGACCTGCTCCAACATCTTCTGAACGGGCACCTGCGCTTGTGTCGACGCTGCCTTGTCCCCCTCCCCTCCCTTCCCTCCCCGCACCCCCCTTTTTTCCCTCCCCGCACCCCCTCCCCTTCCCCCACACAAATCGCAGTGCTGCTGCACATTGACATGGCGGCCAAGCACGACGCGGAGCTGGGGCAGGCCTGGCTGCGCCAGCTGCGCGCCGAGGCGCCGCCGCGGCTGACGCCCTTTGCCTTGGCGCTCTCCTTCACCCTGGCTGCCATGCAGCGCTTTGAGCAGCCCGTCACCGGTGGGAGCGCTGGGCCGTGGCGCTGCCTTGCTGCCGCATCACTTGCAGCGCTGCTGTGGCTCCATATCCTGCTTGCCTGAACTGCGGCGCAAGCCGAGGCGGCCCCAGCTGAGGCTGTTCCTGGCGATGCGTGAGCTGTCGCCCTTTCTTTCTCCCACCTGCAGACGCGCTGAAAGCGGTGGTGCTGGGCGCATTCAAGGATGCGGCGTCGGTGGCCTCCTGCCCCTGGCTGCCCTTCCCCAGCAGCAAGGCAGCGGCGGAGCTGGGGGCGGGGCAGGTGGCCGCCCTGCGCGACTCGCTGCTGCGCTGCGCACGCTGCTCGGGCCATGCACAGGCGGGCATGGTACAGCCCATGGTAGCCTTGGCGGTTGCACTCATAGAGGCGGGTGGCGGCGGTACTGCGACCATCGGCGCTGCGGGAAGGGCCTGGCGGCTGCTGCTGCCGCGGCCGCAGCCGCAACCAGCGGCGGCCCCGCGGACGCAGGCGGCGGCGGCGGCGCCACAGCCGCCTCCATGGCGCCGCCTGCTCAGCGCGCGTCCAGCCTGGGCGTGCGGCTGCTGCTGGAGCTGTTTGAGGCGCACCGCGATTTCCGCAAAGACCTGGTGTCGCTGTGCCACCTCCACTTGCTGGGCGCGCGGGAGGAGGTCGCGGCGCCGTACGTGCGCCTGCTGGCTCTGCTGGTGCGCCGCAACCAGGCCACCATCGGCGGTGAGCGTCGGCGGGCAGCCACGGTTGCGTACCCAGGCCAGGTTCTCGCCTATTTTGCGCAGCCATTGCTGCTCATGTGTGCTTGAGGCCACGTCTGCGAGGGATTTGCTGCATTAAGAAAAGCTTTGTGTCCATGCACGCCCCTGGCTCCCTAACCCCACACCCGCTCGTGTCCCCTCCCGAGGAGAGCCGCAGACCAGCTGCCCGACATGAAGCTTTCGCTGGAGCACCTGGCCTTTTTGCCGCCGGGCTGCGCGCTGGCGCTGCTGCTGGCGGTCGCGCCGCTGTGCCGCGCACGCCGCGACGCCCAGGACTACCTCGCCATGCTGCTGCGCAAGGCCATGTTCAGGTGTGAACGTGCGCGGCGGCAGGGGTTGTGGTGCGGGTGTGGGTACTTGGAGGGTGGGTGGCGCGTGCTCGCTCCCAGGGCACCCTCCATGGCAGCAGAGCAGCCTCGTGTGGTCGCATCGTGGCAACGTGCTGCATCCGCCCAGGGCAGGTGTGCATGCGGGGCTGTGAACTCCCATGTCCAGCACAATCGCTGTCGCTGCTGTCCGTCACCGCAACCTGTGCCCCCCGCCTCCCCCAGCCGCGAGTTGCACTCGCGCCTGCTGGCAGCCCGCGGCTTCCTCCACATGGTGACACAGGAACTTATGCACGGCGGCGGCGCTGGCGGTGCAGGCCTTGACACTAGCCAACCTGGACCCAGCCAGGTCAGGTGGCTGAGCAGGCGCCGTGGAGGGAACGAAACAGCCCGTGCATGCATGTTCATCTTCTTCCCAGTCTTTAGGGCCGGGTGCATGCCCAGCAAGAAACATACAAGTATGACGCACGAGTGCTGAGGGATGAGGTTGCCCCCGGCGCTGTCCACCCCCCTCCCCTCCCGCCACCGCAGGTGCCCATGAGCCAGCTGGCATCGCTGAGCGGCGGCGGCGGCGGCGGCACGCTGTTGCACGAGGCCATGTCCTTCCTGCGCCGCTGCCTCACGCAGGTGGAGCGGGGGCGAGGGCGGCTGTGTTCGGGCTGGTCGTGCATGGCAATGGCCTGTGCAGGGAGACATGCGAGAGGCGTGCGCTGTGGCTGCCCGCACGAGTGCACTCGCCGCCCTCCAAAACCCCCGCGTGCTGCCCTGCTCTGCCCGACGCAGCAACCCGAGGTGCGGTGCGTGGTGTACGACGGGCTGCCGGCGCTGTTGGCGGCAGACCCGTCTGTGCAGGTGAGGAGCAGGTGGAGACTGCCGCCAGCAGCCTGGCGAGCGCTACACGGGGGCCGAAGAAACCTGATGTGACTAAGCAGAGGTTGTAGGCTTCAGCGGAGCGCTTGCTCTGGTGGTTTTGCTGCCGCCCTGCGCAGGACGCGGTGGTGGAGCCGCTGCTCCCGCACTTCCACGCTTTTTACGAGGAGGACGAGCAGCTGTCGCCGCCCCTGAAGCTGGAGGCGTGCGCGCGAGCCCAGGGCGAGGGCGCGAGGCTGGTGGAGCCGCTGCCCCACCTGCTGGCGGCCGTGCGCTCTGCGCTGCTCGCGGGCGGCGGCAGCTGCGGCGGCGATGACGCTGACGGCGCCGCCGCCGCGCTGCGCCTGCGCTTTGCTGCGCTGCGCCGCCGCCTGGCAGACTCCACGCTGGAGGACTTCCACTTGGATGCCTCCCAGGGTGTGCTGCGCTGCCCACGATCCTGAGCTCAGGCAGCAGCGCCTCTGCCGCTGGCCAAGGACCAGCTCTGGACCTGTCGCCCGCTGGCTCCCCGCCTCTTGCTCTGTCCCTCAGCGCATCTGCTCCCGTCTGGGACGCCCCCGGCCTTGCAGACTTCAACTTGGCTTCATCCGGCGGCCAGCTGGGCCAGGCCAGCGCGGGCCTTCTGCTGGGGTGCATGGAGGTGGCCATGGAGGACCTGCTGGGCCAGCTGACCGGCGGCGCGGGTGCGTGGCGTGCCTGCTCCCAGCAAGCCGCTCGCCCTGGACGGCAGCGGCTGGGCTGGTGCCGCCTTCAAAAGCTGCTTGAGTGGGCCCGCTGCCCG
Organism: Chlorella sorokiniana; assembly: GCA_025917655.1. Lineage (NCBI taxonomy): Eukaryota > Viridiplantae > Chlorophyta > Trebouxiophyceae > Chlorellales > Chlorellaceae > Chlorella > Chlorella sorokiniana. The sequence continues at coordinate 2,576,257 of CP084619.1, read as the reverse complement.
CCTGTAGCAGCGGTGTAGGCAATCGTGGCTGGGCACGGTGCGATCGCCGCTGGCCTGTGCCCGCTCATCTCCCGCTTGCCTGCTGTGTACGTTGCACGTGGTGCAGCCGCAGGGAGCGAGGGCGAGGAGGAGGTGGAGGACCCAGAGGATCTGGCCGCGTGCCTGCTGCGCCTGCACAGGGAACACCAACGGCTGGAAGACCTGGTGGCGGCGCAATGCAAGGGGGCAGGGGCAAGAAGGGAGAGGGTCTGACACAGGTGCGTGGTGTGTGCTGCATCACCGGCTCCCATGCATGCTGCGCTGCAGGTCTTGCTGTGCTCGTGCCAAAGAAGCTGCGCAGCCTAATATCCGAGTGTGTATTCTGAATGTCCGGCTCTCTGCGCCGCTGCAGGCTGTGGGAGGCCCCAAGCGCGGCCCCAGCCGCCCGCCCCTGGCTGCCGCCGCCAGCGCAACCTCCGTGCAGCAGAGCAGCGTGGTTGGGGTGGACCAACGCGTGCCGGTGCTCAGGTGCAGTGCGGCGCTGACGTCTCTGTGGCAGCTTCAAAGCCGGAACGGGTTCCGCAGGAGTGCAGCGTGCCTTCCCAGCATGCGGGTGGTGCTCCCCCTCCCTGCAGCCTGGCCTGCCTGGCCAAGATGCTGGATGGCGTGGCGGACGACGGCTTTGCGCTGTCCAACGTGAGCTGCGGCTGCCCCTCGCGTCGATCATGCTGAAGCTCCCACCCCCTGCCCTGCCTGCCGGAAGCGACGCGGGTGATGGGCGTTATTTCAGGGGCTTCCCCGTGGCGCCCCCTCCCTCCCCCACCCACCCCACCCAGCCCTCCCACCTGCCCCCCACACTCACTCACCCCCACCCCCACCCCTCTCCCCCTGCTCCCCCACCCACACACGCCCTGTGCTCAGAGCGCGGGCACCCCAGCTACAGACTTGACCCGCGAGCTCTGCCGCAGCACCGACTTCATCGCCTTTGCGCTCACCTCCGCCCTGCGCCGCCTGCACGCCTGCGAAGCCAGCGAGCTGGCAGGAGCCATTGGCACGGGCACAGGTGGGTGCTTCCCTGGCCCCCCGCTGCTGCCGCGAACTCAAGCATTGCGATACCTTTGCAACGATACTTCCGTGATATGGGGAAAGGGCAGCGGGCGTGTAACACGGTTCGGTGCTCCCTTGCCTGCAGCTGGCAGCGAGGCGGATGCCGTGGCGGCAAAGCAGCTGTTTGCGGTGCCAGAGTGGCAGGAGCTGGCGCGCCCGATCTTCAGGTGGCCTGTTGTTGCTGCCACGGATTCACGCCCTGCAGCCGCCACCTCCTCCAACCACCGTTATGCTCAGAGGTGCTGCAGCCGTGTCACCGGGTCTGTTGTGGCTTGCTGCAGGGCTGCGCAGACGGTGCTGCTGTCCCACTGCAAACCCCGCGTTGCACAGGCGGCTGGGAGTGCAGGGTTGAAGAAGGAAAAGGATGCTTCCGAGGCAGTGACGCAGGTGCGCCGCTGCATCCGCTGCTTGTTGTCAGCAAGCAAGACCCTGCGTCCGCTGCTAGGTTCAACCTCTGCACACGGCGGCCCTGCAGGCTGCAGCAAGTGCTCTGCACCAGCTGCTGAGCATGGGCGCGGCTGGGGGCCTCGCCAGCGTCGCCGCCGTGCTCCGCCGGCTGCCGCCGCCGAGCGCCGCTGCAGCAGAGGAGGCGGGGCTCCCCGCACTGGATGGCCTGGATGAGGAGCAGTTGGCCGTGGCGGCAGCCCTGCCTCTCTTTCATGAGCTGCTGGTGGCACTGCTGAAACCCAGCTGCGCCAGAGAGCTGGAGCAGCTGTGCAGCGGGCTGGCCGCGGTGGCACCCCTGCTGGCCCGGCCCCTCGCAGCCGCCGTGGCTGGCTGGGCAGTGGAGGGGCTGGAACGCATTACCGGCCTGACCCAGGTGTCGGCGGCCAAGGCGCTGCTGCAGCTGGCGCTGCGGGGGCGGGCCGCCGCAGCGGCGCCGGATGGCGGCGGGGTTGTGACGGCTGCGGACAGCGGCGACGGCGATAACGTGTCCCTGCTGTTGGCTATTGCCCGGGACATCCACGGCATGCTCAATGCAGGTGTGTAAGGGGTAGCGGCCGCGGCGGGTCAGCTCCTGGCCTGCCCTGCGGTGCGGCTCACGCCCGCTGCCGGCGCCATCGCAGCCATCGCGCTTGCGGCAGCGCCCCACGTGCCCATGCTGGTGGTGCGTAGATTTGCCCCTTTTTTACCCCTTCCCTTCCCAGAGGTGATGTTGGAGGAGGGGGAGCGATTTGGCGCGCTCACCGCACGCACATACCAGGGCATGCTGGGGGTGGCAGGCAGCCACCTGGAGGCAGTGCTGGGGTGGGCGGGCTGCGCATGCGCATGTGTGTGTGTGTTGCGTGGCTCGGCTGCTGGGCTGGCTGGTGGGAGGGCTTTCCTGCTACAGGTGCAGCTGGAGGCCTGGGCCCGCAGGCAGCAGACTTTGGTCAGGGCAGAGAAGGCAACCGCAGAACAGCCGAGCTGCATAGGAAGGGTCGGCGGAGGGGTGGCCCCTGTTTGCTGACCCGGTTGCTCCTGCGGCGCCCACGGCCCACCCTGCTGCCCCCTGCAGCACTCTGGATTGGGCGCTGGCCAAGGTGCGGGCCATGGGCGCAGCGGCGCGTGCGGGCGGCCGGGAGGGCGCTGCGGCACGCAGCAACCGGCTGGAGGCAACGCGGCGGGCCTGGGAGCGCGCGGTGCTGGCGCGGCTGCGTGCCGTGGCGGAGGTGCTAGGTGGGAGGGGAGGAGGGCAGCTGCATCGGCGCCAAGATAGGGTCCATCCGTCTTCCTAAGCGGGTCACGGCTGTGAGGTCGGCGTGCGCCCCGCGTGGTGCAGCCGTCCTGTGTGACACCCCCTCACCGGCAGCCCCTGCGACATGCTGCTCAAGGCGCTCACCCGCCTGTTCAAGCTGCTGGCGACGGCAGCCAAGACGCAGGCGCTGCCGCGAGGCGCCGGTGGGCACATGCCCGCAGAGCTGTGTCTGTTGGTGTGTCCGGGTTGCTGTGGCTCGCCCCGCCATCCGCCCTACAGCCCTGTCACTTGACTGCCTCTGTGACGTGAGCCTCCCGCGTGCTGCACGGTGGCCCTGCTGCAGCGAGCCGGGACGCCAAGCTGGCACTCAGCACCGCCTTCACCGAGCTGGTGGCTTGGGTGAACAAGAGCTGCACCCCGGCCGTCTATAGCTTTGTGCAGGTGCGGCTGGGCTTCCCACTGGGCTGTCTTTGCTGGCGGCCTTTGTGCAGTGCTTCTCATGTGCCTGGTGCAGCCCCCCACGCTCTGGGATCCTGCAGCACGTGGCAGCGCAGCGGTTGTAACCCCGTCTGCCCAGCACGCTGCGCCTGCCTGCTGCCCGCAGGAGGTTCATGGCGCTGCTCCAGGCGACTGCAGGGAACAGGAGAACCAAGGCACTGACAGTAATGAGGGTGATGCACAAGGCATAAGTGTCGCGGCTGCTCTGGCACAGCTGGGGTGGGGTGGGGCAGGCTGCTTGGCACGCTTGGCTCTTGTTTCCATACATCCAACCACCTCATAGTTCTTCATCCATCAGTGCTCATGCGCCTGGCCTCCTACCTGCAGATGCCCAACGCGAAGCACGCAAGCGCGCGCGCGCAGGAGCGGCGGCGGCCAACCGCGCCAAGCGCGAGAGCCGCCAGGTGCCCGCCCTCATCTTCCAGATTGAGGAGTTTGAGCGCCACCTCATCCTCCTGTCCACGCAAGGTGCGCTGCAGCTGCGCCGCCCAGCACCCGTGATCGAGCCGGTCTTGCTTTGCTTCCTTTCTTCCTTCTTTTACTCCTGCTCGATCTTGGTTGAGCGCTGCCGACCCTGCCTGCGCTGCTTGCCTGCACTGCACGCCGGTGGGTGACGCTGCTCATGCCGCTGCTTTGTGCACACGCAACACCTTGTGGTCAGCCGGCGTCAACCTGATGGCCAGCGCGCGCGGCGAGCCACCAATAGGGACTTCAAGATCGAGCTGGAGCCGCGGGAGGGCGGCGAAGAGGCGAACGGGGAGCCGCGCGGCAAGCGCGCGCGCCAACAAGCGCACCAGCCACCGCGCGCGCATGGGCAGGAGCAGCTGCATGGTCTGCGGGAGGAGGACGAGGGGACGGGCATGCAGACAGAGGCTGGCCAGGGGGAGGAGGAGGGTGGCGAAACGTACGGCGCGACGTATTTGATGGGTGCAGAGGGGGCTAGGCGGGCCCAGGGCGCCATGCTGCATCTCCCGCTGCCGCTGTGGACATGTGCTGAGGGCGACTGCAAGGCAAGGCCCTCGACCGGGCGAAGCTGCGCTGCCCCTGGGGCGGCTGGGTAGGGCTTCATGCCCAGCAGGGCGTCACATGGAAGGTGCCCGGGACAACAAGCTTTAATTATCTACAGCTACAGGATACAACGCAGGCTGCAGGAGGTGCAGGCGTGGATTGGGAGGCAGGAGGTGGGCGCCCGGGGTCACACGCCGCCGTTGCTGGCGCCGCCGCCGCCTCCGCCCAGCTGCTTCAGCCTGCTGCCAAACGCAGCCAGGCCACGGTCTGGGTCGCCGTCTTCCGGCAGGGGCATGTACTGGCTGAGGATGGCCCGCACCTGCAGGCCGGGGGCAGCAGGGGTGGGAGAGGCGCAAGGTGCCGCCCGCAGCCCCCGTCGCAGAGCGCAGAACCAGCCAAGACTCAACCGCCCCTCGCAACCCGATGAAAACAAACGAATCGATGAACAGCAATGAATGAAATACACCACATGCACGCGCACCTCTTGCTGCATGATGCTGCGGATGCGGTACTGGTAGGCCAGGTATCCCGCGCCGCCCAGCACCGCCACCACCGCCAGCACGATGAGGGCGACGGCCCCCGCACCCAACCCGCCGCCTGCAGGCAATGCAGCGCGGCGTGCCAGATCAGAAGATCCATCGCCTGGCATGCCCCCACAAGAGCCCCACCTCACGCACCCAACACTGCACGGGAGTGGCGGCATGTCACAAAAAAACCGCCGCTCACCTCCTCCACCCGGCTCCGCGTGGCACACCCCCACATCCAGGTCACAGTAGCGCAGGTCGCACTTGGGGGTGCAGGTGATGGCGCCGCCGTGCTCCACGGCGGTAAAGCAGGGCGGGCAGGTGCATGTATGCAGCGGCACGTCAGCCACGGGCAGGCCGCGGGCCAAGGCGCGCTGTGGGTGGGGTTGGGGGCGTAAGGGGGCGTGAGAGGCTGAAGGGTTGAGCCTTAGCAGGATGCCGGTCGGTGCTTCGACGCATGCAGTGCGGCAACAGGAGAGCGTGGGGGACACGCAGCATGGTGCAGGCACACGCTTGGGCCTTGACAGAGAGGCAGGCACCCTGCACATACCATAACCGAGAGCTGTCCAACCTCCTCCCCACGCCCCACCAACCAAAGGGAAAACAAAGACACCCGCCCTCCCATAGCTCTGCTGCGCACCTTGTACGCCTGCAGGTTGTCCTTGCATGCCGAGAAGCTCTGGGTTTGGCCCCCACCTTCAGGTCGGCGTGCCAGCAGCCGCCGTAGTTGGTGGCGCATTCGTTGGGGATGTCGGTGATGCACCTGCAGGGCAGTATGGGAGCGGTGCATGGGGTCCAAGGGCAGAGCAGGGGCAAGCAAGGAGCGCAGGGCAGCCCTATGCTGGCACTCGTGGCGAATTGGTGGCATTCGCGTGCAACACATTCCAAACTGGTTTAATGCAGCAGCGTGCATGTGGACAGTGTGCTGGCGGCAGCGCCGCAGGAGCAGCGGCCGCGCACTCGTATCCGCCGCGCGTGTTGTTGCAGGCGCAGCGTGGGCAGGTGCACTTGGGATCAAGCTGGGAGATGGACAGGCACTCGTTGATGTCCAGGCACGTCTGCCAGAGGGGGAAGCGGGGGAGGGGGCGAGATGCCAGGCTTGCTCTGTTTGCCAGGGTCTTTGGAAACGATCTGGTGCCGATTGGGTTGGATAGTTGGATGACATTTTGACTAGCTGCGGGACTGCCGGCTTGCCCTTGATGCAAGCTGCCAGCCGCCGCAGTCTTCCCACCCTCCACCAACCCTGCACCACGCCGGGAGCTCGGCCCGTGCGGCGACACACCTCCGTTCCGTTGGCCTCCATGTGCGAGATGAAGCCGTGGCCGCAGGTGCAGTTGAAGCCGGTGAATGTGGCCACGCACTGCAGTAAGAAGAGCGGCACGCGTGTGTGTGTATGTGCATACCAGCGTGCAGACCAGCGTGAGACCCAGCATGTGAGTGGGCGGGTATGGTGAGGAGGGTATGGGCCAGGTGCAGCAGTGTGCAGCGAGTCTGGGAGAGCAAGCGTCGGGCGGTGCGGCGGCTGCAGGCGCGACTGGGGCAGGGGACCTGCCGGGCTGCCTGGCAAGAAGCATGGGTAGCGCAGGCGGCAGGGGGTCAGAGTGGGGGGCAGGGCGTGCCTGTGTCTTGCCGTCTGTGCGGGCGGCGCACTCCTGGTAGCCCTTGCCGCCTTGCATGCACGGGTCGTCCACGGCCTGCTCCATGCGGTGGCAGGTGTGTGTTGGTGTGTGTAGGGGGCGGGGTACGGGGTGGATGGGTGGTGACAGGTGTGGGTTGGGGTCATATGAGCGGTAACGGGCGGTACCAGGTGTTGGGCAGGATGACTTGATGGCGGCAGACCCCACTGGGAGAGGGTGGCAGAGGGCAGGCGTGCAAGGCGGGCGCCAGCTGGCCACATCCCTGCTCCACCTGCTGTCCCCCCCCCCCCGCTCTCCCCCACCTTGGAGCAGGCCTCGGGCGTGTTGCCTGCGGCAAAGCCGGCGCAGATGGCGCGCAGCACCTCGGCCGTGGCCATCTTGCCGCGGTACTGGGCGCCGTTGATGCGGATGGTGGGCAGGATGAAGACCTGGGCGGGGGCGGGGCACATGCGAGCACATGCGGTGTGTGAGTGTGAAGGTTTCTGGGGGAGCGGGCGAATGGGGCGGATGCGTGTGGAGCGGAGAGTTTGGTGATGGGGAGTGCGCCAGCTGGCACTGCTGTGCCGGGGCTGCGGCAGCCCGCCTCTGCCCCGCACCAATGCCCCAAGCATCAGCCGCAGGGAGGCGCGAACAAGCCCCCTCGCCCGACGCCCTCACGCCCTGCGAGGCCGGGTGGAAGAGAGGCAGGAAGGGCAGAGCGGCGCACCTCCCCTCCCCCGTCTGTTCGTCGCCCTTCTGCGCCGCCAGCTGCGCGTCCATGATGGGGTGGTCGGCGTCCGCCGCCTGGTCCCCGATGCACGCCTCCAGCGCGCTGCGGCTCGACCAGCCGTCCGTGTTGATCTGGTCAAACACCTGCACAGGCGACGTGGCGGCGCGTGGGCGGAGCGGGCGTCAGTGCTTCCACAGCAGCATGACACACAGCGCTTTGCTGAGTCAGCACGCTGTTGTCATGGCCACACACCAAGGAATCAACCTCAGTCCCGTACCTGCCCAGGTCACACCAGAGGGACCCCACACCAATTTCCCCCAAACATAAAAAGTGAACTTGCGGGCCACGCTGCGGCTCGCCTGCAGCGCGCAATCGTGGCCGTACTTGCCGCTCTCCATGTCACAGCGCTCGCCAAAGGCGGTGACGTAATCCCACCACAGGTATGCCCGCCCCGCCTCCTTTGCCATCTTGAACACGCACAGCTGGCGCAGGTTCTCCTGCGACGGGGGGGGCAGCGGCGGGAACAGGAGTGTGGGCAGGCTGGGGTTTGCCGGGACGGACAGTGCGGGGCAGGAACAGCACGTTGGCTGCAAAACGCTGAGAGGTTTCTCACTGATCTCACCAGGGGGCTCGCCGTCGCTGGCCCGCGAACGCACCCGCCCTTGCCCCCACAAAGAAGGCGTGCTGCCGGAACACGCAGGCAGCATGACAGGGAGGCGGGCCGCTGTGGCGACGTAACTGGCATCCGACCCATCACCCATCCCCCCTTGCCCGCCGCCCTCCGCCCCACCTGCACCACATCCCTGCCAGAGTAGCCGGCGGTCAGGTTTCCATCCGGGTCGGGGAGCAGTAGCGCCCCTTGCGGATGCACTGGCTGCGGCACTCGTCGCTGCCGCGGTAGAGCACGGGGCAGATCCACACAATGTAGTGCGGCGTGAACACGGTCCAGTTGTGGGAGTCAAACTCCTGTGGAGTTTTCAGCGGGGTGGGTGGGTGGGTGGGTGGGCGAGTAATAGGGCAAGGAGGGGGTGGGGGACTGCGCAAAGCCAGCAGTGCGACGAAACCAGGGGGCATGTGCAGGCAAAGCGGAGCGCAAGGCGCCCGGGTGTGTGAGGGGCCGGGGTCAGCGAGGCTGCGGCGCATGCTCCTTGGGCGCACAGGTGGTGGTCAACGGCAGCCTTCGAGTCGGCGCAAGGGCTGCCCTGCAGCCACCCCCTTCCCCAGACACCAGCACAAACAACGCTTGCACCCAAACCCAAGCCCACACTCGCACCTTCGCCACAGGCACAAACTGCTTGATAAACTCCTTTTGCACATCGCAGATGGGGCCGCATTGGTCGTTGCTGTTGGTCCAGAACTCCCAAAAGACCTAAGGGCGGGGGAAGGCAGCCCGCGGAAAGCGCTTCACCAAAAGCTACTCCACCTTTCTTGCCATGCACCACTGGAACTTCACACGGTACACACGAGGGCGGCTTGTGCAGCGCCTTTTAAGATGCCTTGCCAGGGCAGCAACAAGCTGCCTCTCCTCAACAAGAACGCTGCCCTCCCAGCCCCCTCCCGCCCCTGCTGCACACACAGACACACACACATACACACCTGCTGCTTCTTGGCAGGATGTCAGTCCAGTCCATGCTGACGTACACGGCTGCCCCGCCCTTGAGCAGCGCCTTGAGCGCGTCCCCGGTGGACTTGGTGACAAAGGTGGCGGGGATGGTGATGTTGCTGCGAGTGGCGTGGGTGGGGGTTAGGGGATCCCCTATCTCCATGCATCAACATGCTGTTAGACTTTCCTGGCCGACGTTCTCTCTCTGCTACCCAATGTGTACCCTTCCAACCCTTGAAAACATCCCAACAAACAACAAACAAAAAGAGATCAGCAAGAGAAACTCTCACGTGAGGAACTTCACGTTGGCTTCGTCGTCGTCGTCGGGCGCCTCCATCGTGGTCATCTTGTCCTCGTAGTTGACCACAATGGCACCCCGCGCCCCCGCAGACTGCGCATTCCACACCTGTGACAGGGGGCGCGCGTGGCGCGGGCGCGGATGGATGCAGACGGCCAGCGGCCGGCTGGAAGGCCATGCCGAAGCACCTTGACCCCCTCCCCACCAAGGACCTTGAGCCGCACAGCGGCCACAGCCACAAAACCGGCTGTGGCTACAGCTGCAGCGACACCTTCTCCGCAAACTTGCAGGGGGTGGCGGGTGCGTTGGGTCCGCGATCCACCAGCAGGATGTAGGTTTCCTGAGGGTCGCCCCGCAGGTCGAGCGGCGGCGTGGCGGCCTGCAAGGATGCGGGGCACACCCGGGCGCGGCGTTGGCCGCAGCGGCCGTGCGGAGGCAGGCAACCAGGCCGAAACGCTGCGCTGCGAGCGAGCGAAGCTTTCTTCTTCGTGTGGATGGGGGAGGCCGCGACGGTGAGGTGAGGCCTGCTGCATGCGGCGGAACAGCCTCTCACCGCAAAGTCCTGGCAAGCGTACACGCAGGGCGGAGAGCAGGTGTGCTGCTCGGAGTGGTATGCGGCGTCCAAGTAGACGAGGCGGCCGCGCAGTGCACCGCCGTACCGCGGCGCGCCTGCACGACAGGCGAAAAGAGTCGGAGGGTGCCGTGAGGGCCACTGGGTGCTGGGGTCCCAGAAGGCGGTGGGGCGCCCAACAGGGGAGCCATGCAAGCTGCTCACCATTGCAGTGTGCGCAACAATCATGCTTTGCTGCCATGGAAGACTTGCAGGGCAAAAAAGCTGACAACCTGCTGTGCCAGCAACGCTGCGGCCACCTTGTGCCACGCCCCACCTTCCTCAGCCACCGCCGACCACCCCCGCCCGCTGCCAGCCACTGGCGCGCTCACCAAAGTTGGCAAGAGCCACGTCAAAGCCATTGGGGTACTGTGACTTGGCCTCGGGCGGAAGAACTACCTTCAAAGCCCCTTCCTCGATCACAAAGCGCGCCCGGACACCGACAACGATGGCGCTGAGCAGCGCCAAGAAAACTGTGCAGCGCATGTCTTCAAATTTGCAACCAAGTGACGTCGCTAAAAGCAGGGTTCAGACACGGTCCCGCGGGGGCATTGAGTGGGGGTGCTGGGGTGCAGTGTAGATGGTATGCGATACCAGACACATATGCGAATGCTGCCGGCAAGCTCGAAGGTCCTCTGCCCTAAAACCGTCCCGCTGGCGCCAGGTTGGCAAGGAGCGTGTTGGCATTTGGTGACCCCTCTCGCTGTTTAGCCCTGTTCGCAACAGTATGCCCACTTATTTCGTGTCAGTTTACGTTAGGCATAATTGACAAAGCCCTGCTAGCAACCCAAGCGTCCTTTGCAGCCTTGCGGGACGCCTCTTTCGTTTCGATAATGATCATGAATTGATTGAAGAGTAGCAAATTGCAGCGCATGGGCGCCAGGTGCCGCACGGTGGGCTGGCGTGCCGTTCCGCGGCTGTTCGCACTGCTGCTCCTGTTGCTGGCGGCCAAGACGGCCACTGTTATGGCACAGGCAAGACCATCCAATGCTGCGGCTCCCACTGCTAGGGCCACGCCACTGAGCGCGTGCCACCTACTGACGGCTGCGTGGGTGCCCGCTCTCAAGGAGCTGGGGCCACCCTAACCCTTGCATGCTCCAAGTGCCTGTCCAGGTTGATCCTGGCCTTACATCAGGCACAAGCCCAGCAGAAGTCACGAGCACGCGAAAAGGAGCCAAGGATGACAAAGATGGCGTGGGCGGCAGCAGCGGCGAGGAAACCGACGGTACGACCGACGACGGCGACGACGACAGCCAGTGGGACGAGTGCGGCGGCGCATTGTGGGAGCTGGCTAAGCGCATGCCGGACCTGCAGATGCTGACGACGGTGCAGCAGATGACCACACTCGACTTCTTAAAGCCCTTTGGCAGGCGCAGCCGGCGCCACTTCACCCTGTTTGCCCCGACTGACTCCGCTTTCTTCCTGGCCTTCAGTGAGTGCCAGGGATCCGCCCCCGCAGGGGAAGCAATTGCAGCCTCTCACACAACCCTCCACAGCCCGCCTGCCATCATTTCATCAACCCCTCCACACCCACCCCTCCCAACGGTGCAAGCCACGACGCTGTTCTGCCGGTGACAATGTGACTTGCGCCCCTTGGCTTCGCTGCAGACGGCACCTCTGGCCCGGAGCAGCAGGGCCTCAAGGACCGCTTCCCGCCCTGCTACTGTACCACCAGGTGCGCGTGCACCCCTCACCCCAGAACACACATGCACGGCTGTTCTGTTAATACCGTGCATGACGATGCCGCCGCTAGCTCCCAACAAGGTCCAACACACGCCGCAGCTACAAGTATCTAAGTTTGACATCAACTCTGATCGATGGCCACGTGTTGCGTCTGGCCGTGCTGCCCTGCTGCAGTACCTCCAGCAGGGCCTCAGCGCGGCTGAGCTGGCAGAGCGGTACAGCATCGTGCCTGCCCTGGGTGCTCTTCTGAACGACCCGCAGCTGACGTTGGATGTGAGGCACCTGGCTGCCCAGTTGCCAACTTTATGCGAGCTTTGCACAGCAGCCAGCTGCTGCATGCATGCCGTACGCTGTAGGAATGTGTTACGTGAGCCGCCGCCACCGCCGCCGCTGCTGCCCCCTCCATCGCCCCTGCACAGATAGGCCAATACCAGGGTCAATACGTCGTGAGCGGCCGGGCGCCAAACAACTATGCAAGCGTGGTGCGGGAGGTGGAGGTAGGTGGCGCTGCCGCCAAACCCAAGCGCAGTTGTCTTGGTGATCGCTGGAAGCAGGCCAGCCGTCGTCCTCCCCGCTGCTGCGCATCAACGCGTCGCGCTGTGTCCCTGTCCCGCTCCCCTGCCTGCCCCACAGGCCTGCGGCAACCACCTGCTGGTGCTGGACACCATGCTGCAGCCAATGGCAGAGCTCAGCCAGCTGCCCAAGCTGCAGAGCGCGGAGCCCATCCGTCCCGCCCAGTGGCGCCGCATCCTGGCGGCCATGCGGCGGGCGCGGCCGCTGCTGCGCTGGACGGGGTGGGCCCGCTGCCCGCCCCCGAGCTGCTGGGCGGCATGCCCGCCCCAGCACCAGATGCTGGCGTTGACAGCAGCAGCCAAGCCGTGGCACCAGGGTATCCGGCGGCGCTGGCCGACGGTGTGCTCGTCATTGCAGGCGGACCTGCAGCTGCGCCGGCGCCAGCCGCAGCGCCGCCGGCGCCGGCGCCTCCGCTGCCGCCAGGGTTCCCGCCCGACTGTGCCGGCCTGGCTGCCAGCGGCCGGCTGATCAACGAAACCGATGGCAGCCTGGTGGCGGGGTGTGGTGGTGCGGTGGATGGCGGCGTCATGAGCAGCGGCAGCACGCAGACAGCCGTGTCTGATGCGGGGCAGGCCGACCCCGCAGGCTGGGCACCGCCGCCGCCTCCGAGCTCCGGAGCGCCCGCCACCCAAAGCAGCGTGACTGCAGTGCTGGTGCCAGCTCTGGTGCTCGCACTGCTCCGGCTTGCAGCATGAACGACTCCCTTCGTGCATTTCTACAACACACCCAGCGCACAGGCCTTTGCCAGGCCTAGCTCTTTATTCTGTGCACTGTTGGACAGCATGCCCTGTGCCCTCCTCCTTCACGCCGCCTTGACCCATTCACAAATAACGACAAATACCACTGTTTTCTTCTTCCGCTGCAGCTGGCTGCTTGTCACACTGCACCGCATTCATCCTCCTACTCGCTCGCCATTTGCGGCCATGCTGCCTGCCGTCACCCGCTCCCTGCCTTGTGCGGCTACCACCAGTACTCCTTGCCCACGTGACAATCTTGAGTGTTTTATTTTTCATCACCCTTCCATCCATCCCTTGTCTTCTGCTCAGTCAAAGCCTACACTCCACGACTTTCCAAACAAAAGGGCCTCATTTGGCCCAATCAACCACAAGTCATAGATGTCGCCGTGCAACTCACTGTGGCATGCAGCTGTACCTTGCTGGGCTGTGCCATCCTGGGCGGCAGCGGTGGTCCTGATGCCAGTGATGACGTGGGCAGCTGGGAAGTGAAGCGATTGCTGCATGGCCTGGTACTGCAGCACCGGGCGCTGGCACCGTCACTGGCGGCTGGGCAGCCGCGGATTCGTCTGCATGGCGCTTGCTTATTACAATACTATGAAACAATGGCAAAGGCCACTGGTATGCTGCCTGTAATCTGTACTGCGCGCGCTTCTGCCACCTCGCTGAAGGGCTGCAGCGGGAGCAAGATGGCGGCGGTGCAGAACAGCTGCCATTCCTCATGAAACTCCTGCCGGCAGATATGATCCGCATGTTTCGCACATTTTTAGTATGATTCATTGTTCGATTCTAGCTGCAAGGCCCAATCTGCGCCATCCACAATCAGTTACCGGAAGTTTGCAACCTTTGGGCAACGGCTGTAGAGTCAGATTGTTATACGCAATTATACTGCAATCAAACCTTCATCGGCGGCTGTAAGCTCACCCGCTGCGGCGTGCCAACTCCTGTGGCAGTGCGGACTGTTGGGCAGTGTGTGAGGAATGCACGCGAATGGATTGCCCCCAAAGCCCCCCGGCGGCGTCACTCGCTACGGGCCCGCAGCCTTGGCGGCCCCTTACCATCGTGGCGGCACGGAGGACGCCAGCGCCGCGTCAGGGAGTCCACTGCCCAAAGAGCAGGTGCGTGGTGCCGCTTCCCGATCTTCTGCTCTCTGTTTGCGCCAGCCTGCATCAAGCGCTGCTGACCTGGAGCGGCTGATGGCGCAGGGCCCTGCGGTTGCGCTTGCCTACCAAGAGGTGCACAAGCGGCAGGCCCAGCTGAAGAGCACAGCCTGGAAGGTGTGGCTGGTACTGGGCGACTGCACGCTGATCGGCCTGGCGCCCGTGCTGGTGCACATGGCAAAAGATGCGGAGGGGCACTACGCCTTCAGGTGCATGCAGGAGCAGCGGCCCCGATAGCAGCACGCACCACCGGCAACACGCAACCTTGCGTTTGGGTGTTTGCTTGTGCTGGGATGATGGAGACTCCATCTTGGGAGTGCACGTTAAGGAGATGCATGGCAGCTGTGCGACACGCAGTCGTGAAGGGCATGGTGCTGACAGGCGGCCTCCACCTGCCGCCGCTGCTGCCCGCCGTAGCCCCATTTCCGTCAACCTGCTGGTTGAGCTGGCCAAGACGCTGTTTGCGCTGGGCACACTTGTAGCTTACGTAAGCAGTGGCATCGCTGGCCACCTGCCATACCCTTGGCAGGCTGCGCATGCTTGCCAGCAGTGGCCTTGGCTGGCGTGGCTGTGCACTAGGCTCGACTGGCAGCCAGCACTGCCTTGACTAGCTTGCATTGCTGTGCAACGCCTGTGGTGCCACACCCATTGCTGTGGGCTGCAGGGCACGGGCCGGCCGGGGCCGCCCATGTATCGAAGCTGGCGGGCGTTTGTACGGGATGCGCAGCACAACCACCTGCTGCTCATCCCAGCGGCTCTGTATGCGGTGAGCCGGGACGGGCGGAGCGCTGCCAGGAATCTGGCAAAACCTGATCCCTTTAGGGCAGGATCAGAGGACGCTTCAAGGTTTCAGTGGTGACGCAGTTCTGCTGCACCGTGTTTCCCCGGTCAGCCTGCCTGAAGAACCTATGATGGCCGCGCGTGCTCAGCGCCCCCGGCCCGCGCGCGCCCCAGGTCAACAACTACCTCAAGTTCCTGATGCAGCTCTACTTCAGGCCCACCACCGCCAAGATGTTGTCCAACCTGAAGGCATGGCGGGAAAGGGGAGGGTTGCAGAGGCTTGGCGGGGGTGGTCAGGCCAGCTGGGGAGCCCTTGCTGCATCAGTTGTGTCGCAGGTGTGGCTGCGGGCTGCCGGCGTCCAGTCTTCTTCCCAGGTCGCCTTGGCCTTAGTGCGGTCGCCCGCTTGCGGCACCCTCCTGTGTGCAGATTTTGGTGATTGCAGTGCTGATGAAGGGCGTGATGGGGCGCACCTTCAACGTGTTTCAGTGGGAGGCACTGCTTCTGCTGGTGGCGGGCATCACGGGTGCGCGCCGCCGCCCGCTTCAGTCGCACCACGATGGCTGCTGCCGGACAGCTGAGCGCTGACTGCCGCGTTCGCGGTGTGCAGCGCGGGTTTGTATGTGAAGTGAGGATGTGCTCATTTACTCAATTGTGCCCGCACGCGCGCCCCCCCCACCCCCGCTGCCTTCCCAGTCAACCAGCTAAATTATTGCTCCCCTGACAGCGGCGGCGACACCTTCTCCACCCCAGCCCTCCTATACACGCTGGGTGCGCCGAGGGAGGCATGGAGGCATTCACTTGACGCTGCAGCATTGAGCTGCCCACAACCTGCTCACCGATGACGTCATTGCCAGCCCCGCTGCTGTGACGCCTTGCAGGCTCCATCACCGTGCCCTCCCTCGCCTCCGTGTACAATGAATTTGCGCTGAAGAAACACATGGCAACGTCTGTGTTGCTGCAGGTACGACAGGGTGGGCTGTACAAGGCAGCAGAGCGGTCTTGCGGCATCCCGGGGGACGCGCCGAGTTTTAACGGGCCCTGCCTACCGCCTGCCCTATTGCTTTGCAGAATTTTTTCCTCTATTTTTTCGGCCTCATGGTCAACCTGGCGTGCCTGCTGGTCATGATGGCCAGTGGCCACATCGCCCCTGGACACATGCTGCAGGGCTTTCGTGGGGTAGGCCGCCGCTTGCTGTTGCCCCAGCCTGGCCGCCACTCGCAGACGCGAGACTCGGCAGCTTTTATTTGTGCGCCTGCGGCTCCCAGCCCCAGCTTGAGTTCCAAGCTCCGCCCTGTTGCAGCCCCATTGCAATGCAGCTGTGCCGGATCCCCGCTCACTCTCTCCCCCACTTGCTTGCTGCCTGCCCACGCCGCAGGTCACCGTTCTGCTGGTGGTGAACAACGCGCTGCAGGGCATCCTCAGCAGGCAAGGCTGCCGGCCGGCACCGTGCTGGCTCATAGGGTGCTGCTGCGGCTCATGCGACAACTTAGCGCGCTGCGTTGCACAATTTCTTTCGGTTCGAAGCACCCCCACCCCCACCATGCACACACACACACATCCGTAACGATTGCTAGTTCCCCTTCCCACACCCGCATACTCAACGCAAACCCTCCAGTGCTGCCCCGCAGCTTCTTCTACAAGTACGCCGACACCATCCTCAAAAAGTACTCCTCCACCATCGCCACCATCCTGACGGGCCTGGCCTCAGCCGCCCTCTTTGGCCACGCCCTCACCCTCAACTTCCTGATTGGCGTGTCGGTGGTCTTCATCTCCATGTGAGCCAGCGGGCAGCTCGGGTGGGCGGGGGGCTACTGCAGGCTGCTGGGGCGGCAGCGGTGTGTGCCGCTGGCTGGATGTTATCTGCGCTTGCTGCCCACACCACACCCACAAGCCCCGTTTCGCTTCTTGCCTCGTCACCGTGCCTGCAGGCATCTGTTTTTCTCAATGGGTGAAGCCTGCCGCCTCGTGCGCTGCGCGTGTATTGCGGAACTGCAGCACATCCCTTGCCTCAGTGCCTACTTGCAGCCTGCCCAGCGGTTGCTTGGCGGGCTGCTCGTGCTGCTGTGCCAGTTGCGCTGCCCTGCTGCGATGGCCCTCATGTGCCCGCACCGCCACGCCGCAGGGAGCCTCAAGGGCACGGCGGCGCCGGCACCCGCCAAGGACCACCCCAGCCACCCGCCCAAGCTTGCGGTGAGCCCCTCCATGGACCACCTGCTGTCGCTCAGCACGCCGGCATCCCGGGTGCAGTCCAGCTCGAGCATGGCGGATGGCGCAGGCGGCAGCGCCGCACAGTTGCTCGCTCGAGCGCCCATGGTGTTGCCGCGATGACGCACACATGGAATGGACCAGTGGGCACTGTCAAGTTGAGCGAGCTAGCGAGATGCCAGTGCTGAAGTTTGAATAGGGGAGGGGGAACTGGCCAGGATGGGAGCCAGGCTGGCAGCCAGCAGGCGGCACCGGCGGCGAAGATAGACACTATTCTTGTGGAGCCCATCACTGGAGTCGAGAAGCACATGGTTGCTGCATCACACAATTCAGGGGGTGGGGTTCCGCCTGAGCCAAAGGGAACGCGGCGGACGCCCGGTATCAACGCAGAGGGGCCCGCCTCTGCGGCACAGTTCGAAACTGATCGAGGCTGCCTTCGGTTGCTACCGCTGTTACAGCAAAGGCAGGAAGGTTAAATAGATGGATAACTGTTAAATCCCCCACGTCTCCTGCCTTACGCAATATCATGATGAGCAATATCATGACGTCCCATCTTGCGCGTTCCTTAAATCGTGCACTGATGCATTGCAGCGCTACAGTCCCGCAACGCCCCTCCCCAACAGCGGTCGAGGCGCCACTCTTGGAACTGGGTGCGTGTGCGAACGGCACATCGGCTTCAGCGATCGACTGCAGCATCTGAAGGTTCCAAAGGGCGCAAGGGGTGCGCGAGCGGCGGCGGCTCCGCAGCCGCTGGCGAGAGAGCCTGCTTAGGCGGTGGGTGAAATAGCCTGGCCGTAGTTCTTATTGATTATGCATCTGCGGAAGGGGTTTGTTGTCGCAACGCCGAGCGCTTGTGCCTCGACGGGTTGCCCATTTTGCTTAGCAGGCAGCCTAGGGGGCCTGTTAGGAGCCCTCGATGCTCGGTTTCATCTACACATGCCCATTGGGTTACAATGCTACCCACTGAGGGCGCTGCCTGCCTGGGACAGCGTTGAAGGCATGGGCAGCCGTCTCCCCATCACCTTGTCCTAGCAGCAGGCCTGGAAAAGAGGGTTTGGGGCCGTGGGTGTCCGGCTGCATTTCTCCGCGCCCCAAGCAGCACCGTGGGAACAAGCCCCCTACCATCGGTGCCACCGTCGTTTCCGTACCTTCATGCCGCTACATCGGCTCTGCGCCCTCCTTTTGCTGCAGGCAGCCTGCTTTAGCATCTGCGCAGGAGCTCCTTGCTCCTCCACTGGTTGCAGCGGAAGGGCGACAACTTTCTGGGGCTGGTGCAGCCTGCCACACTGGATGGACCTGGGGCCCGGAACGGGAGGGAACATCGTTAGCGCCGGCCCCGCCTTTAGCAGCAGCGCGCACGAGCAGCAGCAGGAGCAGCAGCAGCACCCCGAGTCATTGCCAGCGGCGCTTGCGAGCAGCGTGTGTGTTGGCCGCACCATGACCCAGGCGTCCGCCACGCAGCCGGGCCGCAGCGCAGCCGAGGGAGGGGCCCCAGTGTCAGTGCCCCTCCCGCTGCAACCGCAGCAGCAGCAGCAGCCGAGCCCAGCGCCTGCCTCAGCCCAGCTGCCCCTCCAGCTGTCGCCGCAAGGCAACGGCAAGGCGGTCGCGCTGCCCTCACAGGGTGAGCTCGCCGCTGCCTGGCTGGACGGCCAGCTGTGCGCCCGGGGTTTGGCAGGGTACACTGGTACACTGGTACATGCCTGCTCTCGCCCCATGCCCCTCTGCCGCTCACTGCTCCCTGACCACAACCGCGCTGCCTTGACCCAACAGGCCCTGGTGGCCTGCCCAGCGCCATCGTCCCCCAAGCGACTCCTCCCACTCTGTGCTGGCGGCGGGCGGCAGCGGCGGCAGCGGCTTGCTGGCCGTGAGCCCCTCCTCGGCCAGCCTCGCGTCCAGCGGCGCGGCAGGCGCCGACAGCAACCGCACGCTCTACCTGGGCAATCTGCACCCCTTTGTCAGCGAGGCCACGCTGCAGGAGGTGTTTGCGGGGCTGGGCGGCATCACTGAGCTGAAGGTCATCAAGGACAAGGCCACGGGCGTGTCGGCCGGCTACGGCTTTGCCAAGTTTGCGGGTGTGCTCTCCACAGGGCTGGGGCGCCGTGCTCTGCTGCAACAGGGCAGCGTCCTCGGTTCGGGGGCGTGTTGTTGCACTTGGTCGGCAGGGCACGCGGGCAGCACATGCGCGCTGCCTGCCCCCAGCCTGCAGGAGAGCGGCTGCTCCAGTGTCTCACCCCACATGCCCCCTCCCGCCCCTCCCCAACCGCGTGTGCGGCAGACCCAGCGAGCGCGCAGGCCGCCCTGGACCGCGTGGCCAAGACTGTTCTGTTTGGGCAGGAGGCGCGCATCAACTGGGCCTTCCAGAAGGAGCAGAAGGAGGAGGTGGCCCACCACTTCCACGTCTTTGTGGGCGACCTCTCCTCAGGTGGGCGCCCCGCACCCCGCAGCCGCGGCCTGTGCAGCCAGGGCACTGCTCTGTGGGGCGGCATCGGGCCTGCGTGTGTGCGTGCGTTTGTGCACCCCTTCACCCCCACGACACCCCCACACCGGCACACTGCTGCCCTTCCAACTATTCACCCCCACCCACCCTCCCACACACGACACGCAACACCCACCACATGCATGCGTGCGCGCCCCTCCTCCCTGGGTGCAGACGTGACGGACGCCATGCTGCACGCCGCCTTCCAGCCCTGCCCGGGCTGCAGCGACGCGCGTGTCATGTGGGACCACGGAACGGGCCGCTCCCGCGGCTACGGCTTCGTGTCCTTCCGCCATCGGGAGGAGGCGGAGGCAGCCATCCAGGTGGGGGCTTGCGGAATGTTGGGGGAGGGGGACGGTTGAAAAGCTGCTGCACAGCTCCATGTTTCCTGTGGCGGTGTGTGGCAACTTCAACCAAGCACACAGCTGCTGTGTGGGCAAGGCCAGGCACCGGGGCTTGTCTCCCTCTTCAGGCCGGGAATCCACGTGTGTGTCACACCCAAGCAGTGCTCCCCCCCGCCCCCGCCCTTTCGTTCAGCTGATGCATGGCCAGTTCATTGGCGCGCGGCGCGTGCGCTGCGGCTGGGCGCAGCACAAGACGGAGGGCCTGGTGTCCATGGACCCCCAGATCCTGGACAGAGCCGACCCCACCAACACAAACGTGTACGTGGGCAACCTGTCGCCCAGCCTGCCTGGTGAGGGCGGCACGCCGCGCCTGCAGGGCAGCCCTGCTGCATGGGGCGCCGCACGCGAGGGTGCTTGCGGCACCGCGCGGGCTGAGGCACGACAGGGTGATGCGGGCCCTCACTGCGCATCGCAGCACGCACGCCACGCTCACAGTCGGGCGCCCGCTGCCGCCGCACCGGTGCAGACGCGGAGGTGCGGCGCCACTTTGGCGCCTTTGGCCCCATCACCGAGGTGAAGCTGTACCGCAAGGGCTCCTACGGATTCGTGCGGTACAAGAACCACGCGGACGCGGTGCGGGCCATTGTCGGCATGAACGGCCAGGTGGGCCTGCGCTGGCGCTGTGCCAGCCCTTTGTGGCGAGGGGCGGGCTGCACCGTCACCGGGGGCACAGCAGAGTCCCTCGCCCGCGCCTCCGCCGCCAGCCCGCCCCTGCTGCTGGGCAGGACACCCCCGCCAAGTGCTGCCCGTGCGCAAGCCTGCCCGGCAGGCTTCCCTCACCCTGCTGCCCACCAACCTGCGGCCGCAGGCCCTGGGCGGCAAGGTCATGAAGTGCTCGTGGGGGCGCCACCCCAACACCCCCAGCGGCGTGCAGACGAGCCTCATGCTGGCGGCAGCCGCGGGCATCAACCCGCTCACCATGGTCTCGCCTGGTGCGCCCTGCCGCGGCTGGCGCCCACCAGCAGCCTCCCTCCTGCCCTGCCGGACTCCCTGCCATAGTGCCTCCCCGTTGCTGGGAAGCTGGGAGGGCCCAGTGATCAGGAGACCTTCTGAGCCCTGCTGCTGACTCCCAGCCCCCTCTGCTTCGATGTTGCAGCTGCGATGCTTGGCCATGGCGGCACAGGTGTGCACGGCGGCATGGGCGTGCACGGCGGCATGGGCGCGCATGGCGGCGTGGGCACGCATTTGCCAAGCATGATGGCCAACGCAATGATGGGCGGCGCGGTGATGGGCGGCGCTCACATGCCGATGGCCGCTGCGGGCGCCCAGGCGCTGATTCACGGCGGCGTTGCTGGCATGGCGGGCATGGGGGTGGGCCAGCAGGGTGCGGTATCTGCAGCTATGCTGGGGAATGGCGGCGCGCAGCAGCGGGGCTCTCACTGGACCCCTCTCAGGCAAGGCGGGGAGCATCCGGGGCCAAGGCGCTGCCGAGCGTGCGGGGCTGGTTGCATCTGCCGCCTCGCTGCTGTACAACCAGCTGTTCCAGTGTTGGTGGTGTTCAGAGCTGGAACCGCAGCATGCAGACAGTGAGTTGCCCTTGGCCGCCCCACCCCGATCTGCAGCTGCAGCAGATGGCCGCGATGCCCTACGCGCTGCCCTATGGCGGCGCCGGCATGCAGCCCAGCATGGCATTCTTTAGCGCTGGCGGTGCCAACTGAGGCGCCTGCCCAAGTCGCTGCCCCTTCGCTGGGGCCTGTCAGACCGCATTGTTTTGCGCGCAAGCACCTCCGGCGGCCGCCCCTAGTGTCCTGGGCGCCCCGCAGCCGCACAGCGCCCACAATTTTGCCGCCCCATTCATAGCAGCCTGCCCCAGTGCCCATGATGCGGACGAAGGTCCGCACGCAACAAGCTGACAGCGCTGCCCACCTGCAAATATGATGGCCGCCGGCTGCTCACGAGACTGACCCGTCAACGATCCCCTCTTTTGCTGGCACGCGAGGGCTTGCACCACCCTCCCTCCCCCTTCAACTCAAACCTGTGCCTTTGCGCTGGCCTACCAGCCCCGTGCAGCCTGCATGCCGCGACAGGGCGGCCCTCCTTGCCTGCCCAACACTCTTCGCCTCGCTTAGGTTTGATGCCCCAGCCTTGGCGTGCTGGCCTGCCCTCACACGCGCTTCCTCGTCCGTTGCTGTTGCCCCAAAGGTTTTACCCTGTCACCGCACCTGGCTTTCATTGCGCTGCGCCAACGCCCCCTGGCTGCGAGCGATACACTCCACAATGCTTCTCCACTCCCACCTTCAACACCTGCCACTGCTTTTCGATGCCGGGCGTGTGCCGCCACGCCGCCACCCCAGTTTGAGCCCCCTTGGGCAAGCTCTCTGCAGCGGCCCCCGCGCATTCCCCGAAGCGCTTCACAAACCACCAACCCGATGGCGCAGTTGCCGCACACCGCTGGCCCCCACCTTAACGCACCCAGCCCAAAACGCAACACATCTTCTTCGTTTCCGTGTGTGGAGCGCCGTCACGGGTTCCTGAAATTCTTGGTGCCTGCGCTCCCTCTGTTGCGAACGCTCTGCCGGCGGTGGCCCCCTGGACTGTCAGCCCGCAGCCCTGCTGCCGCCCCTCTCCCCACCCAGCAGTGCCCCTGCTGCTCATGCTCTTCAAGACACAGCACTTGTCCCCCTTTCGCGATGCTCCTGCATGCAACTTTGTCTCCCTTCTGGCCGCCCACCTGCACCCGATGGGCTGCCCACCCTCCCTCGCAAAGTTGCTCTGGCCCCGCGCCAGGCTGACTATGATATCCCATCAAGCCTAACCCCGCTGTACTTCCCATGCGTCAGCGCTCCGATGCGCCTGCGTCACGCTGAGCTTGACCACACTCGAGAGCCGCTTGCGTCGTTTTGATCTCCAAGCCTATTGTCCATGCCCCACCTTGCATCCCCTCATCGAGATATAATTGCCTGCTCTTGCGGGCCCTGTGTGACCTGATCCTCCCACTGCTCAAGCTCACAGCGTCCGCTGGGAAAGAGAATGCCAATTGGGTGACCAACCTGCAGCCGCCACCTTCAGCTCAAGACCGTGAACTCGGGCGGCGGCGGAGGCCGCCCCTGCTTCGCCGCCTGCCGCCCGCTGCTGCCGCCGCGCCCGCCGCCTGCCTCCGCTTCGCCGTCGCTGCCCTCGCCCTCGCTGTCGCTGTCGCTGAATGCGTCCTCGTTCTCCATGAGGTGGGCCGCCAGCTCAGGGTCCAGCTCATCCACCTCGTCGGGGTCGCACTCCTCCCAGCCGCTGCCCTCCTCCTCCCCCAGGCGCAGCGGCGGCGCCAGGCCCGCGCCGCGAGGCGGGCGGCGGCGGCAGGCCCGCCTCCCGATAGAAGGTCAGGGTGAAACCGATTGAGTGCACCAACACGCAGTCGCACTCCGCCGTCAGTGCTGCCGCCACCTCCTCCCGCGTCTCGTCGCAGGCGCCCACGCGCACCTGCGGGCCAGACAACGCAGGTTCAGCGCCGGGGGCCAGGGCTGAGGGCACGCTCCCCATCCAGACTGGCCTGCCTCGCCAGCCGCGCTCCCCGGCAACCCGCCCTGCTGTCTGTGCGCTGGCAGGCATTGCGTTGTGCTGGGCTTCACGTCCAGGGAGCTGAGAGGGGTGCTGCCGTTCTCGCCCCTCGGCACTCATGAGTACCCACCTTGACCAGCTCATTGGCGGCGAGGGCAAGCCGAAAGCCTTCAAGGAAGGCGGGCGTCAAGCCCTTCTGCCCCAAGTTCACGCTGCACAGCCGCCGCCCCAGGCGCTGTGCCTCTGCCCGCTTGGCCTTGCGCTCGGCGTTGGACAGCGGGCGCTGGTGGCCGCCGCCGCTGTCGTCTGCTGCCGCTGCTGCCACAGCGACCGCCATGCGGCGAGGCGCTGAAGCAGCCGCTGTCCCTACCGCAGGGGTCATACTGGCCAGCCGGGGGATACGTAGGGCGGCAGGCGTGACGAGCGCCGGTGGAGCGGGCGCTGACTGCCGCAGACGCACAGCGGCGGCCGCGTGGCCCTGGGCTGCGTGGGGTGCACTGCGGCTGCAATGCATGATGGAGTTAGTACCGTGACCTTCTTCTCTTCGAGGCTAGCTGCCGATGGTCGAGCACGGCTGCTGGCTCCCGATGCTGGGAGGCAAGTTGCGGCGGTGGCCTCTGCGCCACCACTGGACTTCGAAACAAATTCACGGGTTATTGATTAGTCTTAGATAATCAGTAAGCAGCAGAACGTGCATCCG
The DNA here is from genome assembly GCA_025917655.1 of Chlorella sorokiniana. Lineage (NCBI taxonomy): Eukaryota > Viridiplantae > Chlorophyta > Trebouxiophyceae > Chlorellales > Chlorellaceae > Chlorella > Chlorella sorokiniana. The sequence goes on along the minus strand of CP084619.1, from coordinate 2,552,398 downwards.
AGTGCTGGTTGTTCCTCTCCTTCCAATCCACCGAGGCTGGTTTCAAGGCTGCAGCCCTGCCGCAACCGAACTGTCTCCGACCAGTCACAACCATCGAGCTTGTATTCATCTAAGCGCCATCATTCAAGTTACCTCCAGTGTGCGCAGCAAGTCAATCCAATCTGTCGCCATACCACCCGGCTTCCCTCCCTGCCGCGGTAGCAGCATGACTTGTGCTTGGGGTTTCAGTATCTGCAGCGCAACTGGCGCTATCGCGGTCGGCGTGACTGGCAGTGCTCGCCGCTCTGCTGCCGGCCTGGCCCGGCAGGCGTTCCTCCCAGCTCGATCCTCCCCTGCCAGGCACGCTGCCAGGCCGCTCGCAGCCCATGCCAACCCCAAGGATGCCACTTCTGGGCAGCGACGCCTTGGCCAGCTGCATCCCCGCCCGCACCCGGATCAGCAGGACCGCCTTGTTGAGGTGCGTGCGGCGGCTCTGGGGCAGCAGGACAAAGCCCCATAGCCCATGGCCCATCAACTCATCGCGCAGCCTGGACATGATGCATGCAGGAGCTCATGAGTTTCCTGAAGGAGGACCTGCAGCACCTGTTCGATGACCGGGGCATTGATGCCAGCAAGTACGAACCCGATGTGAGCCCGCCGCTGCCGCTGCTTCCTCTCACGCCGCGCGGCGCTGCTGCCGCATGCTGCGATGCCCTCATCTGATAGCTGCACGCCGAGCAGCTGTTGCGGCAGGCTCTGCCTCGGCCGGGTGCTGGGGACAAGCAGCGGCGCCCGCAAGCGTAGCCACCTGTCTGACTGACCCCTGCTCTGCGCCTGCCGCCTGCAGGTGGTGTTTGAAGACCCCATCACTTATTACAATGGCATCCAGGGTGCGTACGGCGCCTGCACGTACCAGCTGAGACTGACCGCAACGGCCGTTTCTCGGCAATAGCCATGCTTCCCTTGACATGCCCTTGTGCCTGCCTGCCCTGCACCCTCACGCTGTCCCCCTTCACGCAGGCTACCTCTTCAACATCGCTTTCCTGCGCCGCGTCTTCTCCCCCATCTTTGTGCTGCATGACATCCGGCGCACGGGGCCGCTGGAGGTGACCACGCGCTGGACGATGCGCATGGGCTTGGCGGTGGCTCGCGGCACGCTGCTGCGCCGCGTCTGGGACCCGCGGCTCACCTTCACGGGGACGAGCATCATGGGCATCAACCCTGAGACGGGTGGGTGCCGCCTGCGCCTGCCTGCCTCCCTGGGCACACCTGCGCATCGCAGAAGGCTTGCCTAGGTGCCTGTGCGGCAGGACGGAGCCGAGCAGGAGCCTGCCAACAGAGTGCTTGCCCTGTGCCCCCTGCCCGCTTGCTGCGGGGCTGCCAGTTTGCTGACGCCTCACTGACTGTCAGGCCCCTCGGCACCCATTCCCTTCTCCAGGCCGCTTCAACCGCCACGTGGACACGTGGGACGCTGTGCAGCAGCAGAGGTACTTCTCGCTCGAGGCCTTCCTGCACATGCTGCAGCAGGTGGGCTCCCAAGGCGCCCTGCAGCTGCTTGTGTGGGTGTGTGTTTTGTTTTGGGGGTTCTGCTCTGTGCTGTCGCTGGCTGTACGGGCCTGAGCCACAGCGCAGGGAGGGAGGCCGCAGTACAAGTAGTAGGCAGTGCAAGTTTGGAGCGGTCGCAACCGTGGTCTGTGGCATGCGCCGTAGCTGAGGCAGCAGCGGGCTGTTCCATCAGTGCGCCTGCCCCCATGTGCGTTGCGCCGCAGGTGGGAGACTTGCGGCAGGGTCCCCAAGATCCCGGGCAGTACGAGGTGCTGCTGAAGCGGCAGCCATATGAGGTGCGGCGGTACACCCGGCTGCCTCAGAATGCAACGCAGTTTGTGGACGACATGGAGGAGAGCCACAACGTGTATGCTGTGGCAGACTTCAATGGAGAGCCGGACCAAAGGGCAGCCGAGCTGGTCAGGGCCCGATTAGAGGGTGCGCTGGCGAAGGCGGGGCTGCAGCCCGTGGGCCGCAACTGGCTGCTGGCGCCCGGCGGCGGCCCGGCGGCGCCGCGCAGCCCGGCACGGTGGCGCAGCGAAGTGTTGATTCCAATCCAGGGGTTCCAGCTGTGGTAGTGATCCTCTGCTGACTGCAGGCTGCGTCTGCTCACTGTGGTTGTCGACCAGTGTGCAACTCACTCAGACCTCGTGTGTCTGCTGAGCTGAGGCAGGCCAGGGGCAAGCAAGGGCGGGGAGGACGGCTGCGGACACCGCGGCCCATGGGACTGCCTTATCTCCCGTGTTTGGGTTCGGAGCGTGAACCCGATCGTCAGTTCGCCCAAAAGGCAGGTCCGGCAGGGCCCGCACCCGCAAGGGCCCCTTCCACTGTGAGGAGTTGGCGCCAGCGTTGATCGGCTTGGCCATGTCCCCTGCCTACGCACCCCGGGCATTGCATTGTCATACTGCTAGCTGACAGGACAAGTTTGGGGCAGCCAGGGCTTCCCAGCCGCAAGCCCAGGCTGCTGGGCCGCTCGCATGATGAGCGCTCTGCGGCTGGTCTTCCTCCTGCTATTGATTGATGCGCTCGCCAGCAATCGCCAGGTGCGTTTGCTGCCCAGCGCTGGCGTTGTTTGCGGCAACCCCTCAACTGCAGGAGGCTGGGGAGATCCGTGCCCACCTCCTGCAGCCCTTCTACCTTCCTGACGGCATCAGGAATCAAATAAACCCGCCGCTGAGGGCCGCCACGCCGCACTACCGCTTGGTGCAGGGTGATAGAGGGTTGGCGGCAACGGCGGCAGCAAGCAGCAGCGCCATGCAACCAGCGCACCTGGAGCGGCGCTTGCAGCAGGCCGCTGGCACTACCAACAACACTGCCGATGGCGGCACAGACAGCGATGACAGTGACGGCAGCACGACGCTGAAGCCCAAGCGGTGTCGGCCGTCGCTGGTGGACGTCGCTCGGCAGTACCCGCAGCTGCGCCAAATGGTGCAGCTCGCAGCCGCAGGCTACAACGCATTCTCAGTGGACGGCGGCAAGAACTTCACGGTGTTCCTGCCCACAAACGCGGCGTTGCAGGCGCTGGCAGTAGGTGTGCTGGGTGCCGGGAGATGGTGCAGGTTCCATATCTGCACGCTATCCAGCGAATCTCCAGATGGACCGCCGCCCCCTTCTGACGGTTGAATCAAGCGCCTGACCGTTTTTCGCTGCACCATGCATCTTCTGACTGCATCTGCAGCTGGGTGCACCGCCGTGTTCTGGCATGCTGAGGAGCTGCGCGGCAAGGGGCAGCCGGGCTTGTGGCAGGCCAGGAATCTTGCTTCCCAGTCGTGTTGCAGACGCAGCGAGCCTGGAGGAGCAGCAGAGCCTGCAGGACGGCTTCTACTCGGTGTTGCTGTACCACCAAATACCCGGGGGTGAGCCAGGGCAGCCATGCATGCGCCGCCGGCCTGGCGCACGCGGCGCAGCCACGGCCGTCGCTGCCGCCGCTGTTTGGGACATGGGTGAGCTGTTCCCTCTCCCACGCCATTTGCTTGCCTGTGCATGCCCCCAGCGCCCCTCCCTCTCCCACCCCTTGCTACCCGTAGCGCCTACAACCTTGGCCGCCTGGTGGCGGAGGGCTACTCGGGGCTGCAGACGAGCCTGGGGCGCGCGCTGGGCGCCGACGACGCACGCTTCACCGTCTCACTGGACGCCTCCACGCGCCCCGTGGTGGCCACCGGCGGCTGGCCCGCCAACAACGCGCGGCTGCTGGGCTCCCGGGAGGCGTGCAACGGCTGGCTGCATGTGATTGACGCGGTGCTGCTGCCCACGCAGTCGTTCAGGTGGGGGCTGGCGGGGGCTGGGGCCGGGCGGTGGCGTCTGGCGCGACAGGGTTGGGCGCTAGTTTTGCCGCCGCAGCAGCCGCCGCCGTCATCCCCCGCCAGTCCCTCCCCACCATTATTGTTAAACACCCGTGATGGCTGCGGCAGGCCTCCTGCGTGCAGCAGCTGGGGTGTTGCGTGGCCTGGCTGCGCGCTCCCGCTCGCTGCCCGCCCGGCTCTCGCCCGGCTCCGCCAAGAACACCGGGTCGCCCGGCCCTCTGCTGTCGCAGCGACCTGCCGCGGCTGGTGGATGATGTGCCGGACTTGAGGAATGGCAGCAGCTTCTGGGAGCTTCTGGATGGCAGCCTGCTGGGTGCGGCTCCCGCCCCTGCCAGCGACCCAGGTTGCGACGGCGGCGGTGCGTCGCCTGCTGTGAACGGCGGCGACAGCGGCGGCGAATCACCCGCCCCGATGGCAGCAACGATGGCAGCGCCGGCGGCGGGGGCCGGCACTCCAACGACACCGAAATCACGGTGAGCAGCGGCAATGGCGCGCCAATGCCAGCAACGCCAGCGGCCCCTGTCGGCGGCGACGCCGCCAGCAGCGGCGGCAGCAGCAGCGAGCGCGTGCTCGTCATTGCAGCGTCCGTGGCGGGCGCGGCGGTGGCGGCCTGTGCGGTGGTGGTGGCAGTCGTGCTGCTGCGCAGGCGTGCCGCGGAGGGGCGGCGGCGGCGCGGCGCCATGGACACGCTGGCGCAGCAGGAGGAGGCGGAACTTGCAGGGCTGGCCACCAAGCGCAGCTCCAGCCTGCGCCCGTCACACTCCTTGTTGACGCCTAGCCGCACCAGCGCCCCCTGCTCTGTACCATGCGCCGGCCGGGCTGGGGGACATGCGGGTGCTGCACTCTCACCACCCGCCCCTCGATTTTGCTGTGACTGCGGCGGCCTGCCCCTTCTGCATGAGCGCGCACGCGTGCGCCCCCTCCCCGCCACCCAATAGCCTGCATCGCTGCACAAGCCGATGCAAGGCACGCACCCTGATGCAGCCAGGGTTGGCCGGCAGGCCTCAGCTCCGGCCCCCATCCACTACCCAGCAACATGAGCCTCTCAAACCCAACACACCAGCGCTGCGGCACACTCTGACGCCCATCCCATGCCGAGCTAGCTTTTTGCTGTACTCGCCCTTTGGTACCTCTTATCAATCTCCGCATAGACCTCACTTGCACCAGTAATCCTTTCTCTCTTCCCAAGTTCTCTGTCCAAACCCCTTCACCTCTCTTTCACCTGTCCATTTTCCCCAGCCCCCTCTTTCTCCCTGCACCATGCGCATGCTGGGCATTTGACACTGCCAATCTGCTGATTCACATGCAAGGAACAGAGCAAAGAGGCTTAAGCAGCAGCGCGGCAGCTGGTGCACATGCGAGCCAGCAGGCAGAAGCACCGGTAAGGAGCTGCAGCCGGATCTCCTGCGGTCCAGCGTTCGTCGAGTCGCGCACAAGGCAACACAGCTGTCAGTGGAAAGAGAAGGAAAGAGGCATAGAGCGCTTGGTTGAATTGCGGTAGTTGAGTGGTCAAACCCTAGGATATTGCGCCCGCCTTGCTTGGAGCACCCACAGGTTGTCAGCAACACGAACAAGCAGAAAACCGCAGAGCGGAGAAGTAACAACGCGCTACAAGTGGAGCCGTCCCAGCAGGGCATGCCAGGCCAGGGGGCACACAGTCGAGACTTGTGCAGCCAGTGCTGTGCGCCGAAACGTGCTGACATGCGAGCAAGCGCCCGGGTCAAGGCGCCTGGGCTCATCAGGACGGCGGCGGGGCGCTCGGCAGCGGTGACGGAGCAGGGTCTGCCACAGCCTCCTGCTCGCTGCTGCTGCCAGCTGCACCCACCGCCAGGGGCTCCGGAGCCACCGCCGCTGCAGCACGCTTGCAGCGGCGGGCCTCTAGTTTTTTGACACGCTGGCAGGGACCTCCGCCACCGCCTCAGCAGCAGGTGCAGCGTCACCGTTGCCCACCCTGTTGCTGCTGAGGGCGGCCACGAGCTGCTGCTGCGTGTGAATCTCGGAGGCATGGCGGCGCAGCCATGACAGGTTGGACAGGTCGCCGAACGGCCGCTTCCAGATCAAGCCTGTAAACAAGGCGCGGGGCAGTGGACAGGGAGCTAATTGGGGAAGGCGGCCAGCATATTGGGGAAGGCAGCCTGCTGGCCGCGCAATGGGATTTACTGAGCGATGCTCAAAGAAGAAATACATGACTCTAAACCACTGCTAGTCTGGCCCCCAAGCGCAAAATGGGCACAGTCAGCACCCACCAATGTCGTAGCCGACCACAAAGAAGAGGGACGCGATGAGGCAGAGGCCCCCACAGCGATGTAACACGCGCCCAGGAAGTTGTTGCGCCCACCCACCCAGCTGTTGGTGGTGAGGATGACTGCAGGAGCAGTGGGAGGGACAACAGGGCTGCTTAGTGCGGGGGTGGGGCGGGCGAGAGTACCCGCATCTGAGCCCGCATCTGAGCAGTACCCGCATCTGAGCAGCCGCACGCGTGTTGCGCTGCGCCTTTCCCGCGTAGCACTGGAATGCACAGGCGGCCTGACTCACGTGTCTTGGCACCAGCGTACTCGTATGTGTTGTACCGGTTCTGCACCTCGATTGTGAGCTGGGTGCCCGCCTCGATGGGCGTGTTGATTTGTCCGTACAGCTTCTGTACCGCCACCTGGCTGTGCGGCCGCATCCACACCTGGGGAAGGGGGTGCAGCATGAAAAGCAACCCAGATCAGTCCCTTCCGATTCGGGCCTTGCACACAGGCGGCCAGCACAAGCAGCGTAAGACCTGTGCCAGCCCCGTGCCACATGCCGGCAGCCCTGCCAGCGCACCATCCAGTGCTGGTTCTGGTTGAGCACTTGGAAGGTGGTGTTGCCGCCCGCAGCGCCGCCGCGTCTGCCGGGTTGTAGTTCACCGCCGCAACGGGACCATACAGGTGGTCGGCATCGCTGCTCCAGGCGATTGACGAGTCATCCACCTCCAGCTCGCCGCCGGGGCCCAGCACCCGGAATGTGTCGTTGAAGAAGTTGTTGGCAATCTGGCCGCAGGGGTTGATGGGCAGCGAGCCGTTGCCGCCCAGGTAGGAAAAGGGCTGGCAGGCGGAGACGGGGAACCGCTGTCGGCGCCGTCGTGCATGCGATTGGGGTCGTACGAGCGCACATAGCGGCGGAAGTTCTGGAAGAAGCTGCCCAGCTCGAACACCAAGTATATCTGCGGGAAGGTGGCAGGATGGAGGGTGAGGAGCGGATGGTGAGGGATGCTATGCATGGAGCAGTCCGGCGGTGTTCAGGAGCGCCCAACATCGAGACCTGGCCCCGACTGCAAACCCTGACATCGCACCACAGCGGGCACGCTGCCAGCCCACACCCAGCCGCAAGCGCACCGGGGCTCCATGCGCTGGTCCACCAAGATGGGCACCGTGTACTGCACGCCCGTGTCGTCTGGGGCGCTCCAGAGCAGGCTCTGGCGCTCGGCGGCGTCCCTGCCGGCAAACGGGCCCTCAAAGGCGTAGGGCACCTTGTACTCCACCACGTTGAGCGAGGCTATGAGGATGGGGATGCCCAGTGCCAACAGCAGCACGCCCGCCGAGAGGAAGAACAGCTCTGTGCACAGAGGCGCAAGGGCGTTGGAGCGAGCTTGGGGCGGGCACGGTAGGCCGCAGGTGAGCAGGCGGTTTCGCGGGAGGCTCCTCACCTGCTATGCGCGGTGTCAGCACGGGCCGCCATCCGTCAAGCTTTTGGTAGGCAAAGCGCTTGTGGAAGTTGTACTTCTTAGGGCCGCGACGGGCGAGTTCCTCGCTGGTTGCCGTGTCCTCGGTGGTGAACGAGTACACGGAGGTGGCATCGCCACTTTGTTCGCTGCGGGGCATGGCCCCCAGCGGGCTCAGCTAATACCCAGTCAAAGTCACTCAATCCTCGATCGAGCCCAGAGTGCACATCCCAGACATGCCTCGTTGCTTGAATGTCAGTGCGCTTGACTGCAGGGAGCCGTGGCTGTCTGCAGGTGGCGAGGGATGCACCAGGATGTACACGCTCCTGGCGCTGTACAGATGCCTATGTTTGGTCTATGCTCGCTGACGACTTGCTGGGCGCAGGCTACTGGTTTGTTCAGATCAGTTGCAGCTCCTCACCCTCTCCCCTCTCCATGCGCCCTTGACAGTTCGGCGCAGCTGCGGCAAATGGCGGCCAACAACAAGGCCCCACCTCGCACCAACAGTGTCATGGGCAACGCACAGGATGCCGTCAACGTGCAAGTCATCCTGCGATGCAGGTGCAGCTGAGGCTGTGCGGGGAGAGTGGCGGCACGCCGCACGACAAGCTCCCAGTTCAAGCTTGGCTGCTACTGTGCTCCCCTAAGAACATGGCTGTGACAGACACCCAAACTAATGCTTACACGTCTTACAGGCCACCATCGAAGGAGGAGGTGGCGGCTCGCACGCCTCAAGTGGTCAAGTGCGACGAGGCAATGAAGAGCGTGACCCTCACGCAGACGCTGCCCAACTCAAGCAGCACACCACGCGCACGTACCACTTTGACAAGGTGCAGTTCAGCATGCGCTCAGATGAACAGAACTGCCGCCAGAGCTCAGACTTGGTGGCAAGCAGGGCATTTGGCGGAAAAAACTCAAACAGTCTGTTACCCGGAGATTTGGGCCCCTGGTTTGCAGGTGTTCCCCCGACACCTCCCAGGAGAAGCTCTACAGCTCCGCCGTCTCCTCCATAGTGGAGGAGGTGCTGGAGGGCTTTAACTGCACTATCTTCGCATGTGCGCTGCCTCTCGTCCATGCGTGATGCAGTGGCTTGGTGCCCGTAGGCCAGGGCCTTGCGATGCTGGATCTGCTTGCAGCAGCGGCTGGCCGGCCGGCCAGCTCCTGCCTCAGCTTGCATTGGGCGCCCGCCCACGTCACTCCCCACTGATGCTTGCAGACGGCCAGACAGGCACGGGCAAGACGCACACGATGACGGGAGACCTGGGCGAGGATCTTGGGCATGCGGCGGGCGTCATCCCGCGTGCCATCCACCAGATCTTCGCCTACTTGGACGGCCTGGCCTCCGAGTACACCGTCAAGTGCTCCTACCTGGAGTTGTACAACGAGGAGATCACCGACCTGCTGGCAGTGGGGGCGGAGGTGCCCAAGGTGCGGGCCTGCTGCGGCGGGATCCCTGCTGCAGCGGTGCCACGAGCATCAAAACGAGAACGGCAGCTTGCGATCCAGCACCAGCGGCAGCAACTCACGCCAGCACAGCAGCTCGCCTGCTGCCTTGCCAAAGTAAACTTGCGCTGCAAGCCACCCGTCTGATCTGCCTGCGAGCTTCCTCCTCTCCCCCTCCCCCCCCCCCCACCACCACACGCTCATGCATGAAGGTGCGCATTATGGAGGACCGCAGCGGTGTGGTGCTGGCCGGCATCGAGGAGAGCATCGTAAAGAGCAGTCGCGAGATCTTTGCGCTGCTGGAGCAGGGGTCGGCCAAGCGACGCACCGCTGAGACGCTGCTCAACAAGCAGTCGTCGCGGTCGCACTCGGGTGGGTGCCCAGCGGCACGGCGCTGTCACGCTCAGGGGCTCTGCTTCCATAGCCTTGGGTTGCTTCCAGCTCCAGGGAATGATCTGCATCCACGCTGCTTCACCCCGACAGCCATCCGCTCCCCGTTTGCTGCGCACAAGCCCTAGCGCCCCTCTGCTGCACCTGCCTGGCCCCACCCGCCCCCTGCCAGTCTTCAACGTGACGGTGAGCGTGCGGGAGGTGACACCCGAGGGCGACGAGGTCATCCGTGTGGGCAAGCTCTACCTGGTGGACCTGGCTGGCTCAGAAAACATCACGCGGTGGGCAGGGGGCGGTGGCGGCAATGGGAATGTGTTCATGTCGGTGGGCTGGATCAACGAGGGCATGTGATGGCGGCGGGGGCAGGACAGGGTCTTGCTTCGCAGCTACAAACCTGGCTTCTGCTCCTGCCCGGCCTGCCTGTCACCCCCGCGCGCACCCAGCCTGCTGCCATGCCCACCCTGCGCTGCAGCTCTGGCGCCGTGGAGCAGCGGGCCAAGGAGGCAGGCAACATCAATAAGAGCCTGCTGACGCTGGGGCGCGTGATCACCGCGCTGGTGGAGGGGCAGGGGCACGTGCCCTACCGCGACTCCAAACTCACACGGTGGGTGGCACGGGTGGCGGTGGCAGGGGCTGCTGAAATGAACAGTATGGATGGTGTTGTGAGGCGCACTTGGAATGCGCTGGCAGCAGATGCTGGGCGGCTGGTCACTGCAGCTGCCTACCCCTGCTTTCGCAACCGCCTGCAGCCTGCTGCGCGACTCGCTGGGCGGCAAGACCAAGACGTGCATCATTGCCACCATCGCACCCACGGTGCACTGCCAGGAGGAGACACTGTCCACCCTGGACTATGCGCACCGGGCCAAGAACATCAAGAACAAGCCAGAGGCACGCCCTGCACACTTGTTCTGGGTTCTTGGGGGTTCCTGGGGCGGGGGGAGGGATGCTGCTGCTGGCTGCAAGAAGAAGATCTGGGGCTGCTGGACAGCGCCCGTGCGCCAGGCTGCCGCCGTTCTGCCTGCACACAGCCAGCTGCCGCTTGCCCACACAGGCCTGGTTCATGCACCTGCCCGCGCTTGCATGATGTGCCTGCAGATCAACGCCCGCATCTCAAAGACCACGCACCTCAAGGAGATGAACTTCGAGATAGAGAAGCTGAAGCAGATGTTGCTGGCCACGCGGGAGAAGAACGGTGGGCTTGGGCGCGGCAGATCACGCGGTTGTGCTGGCAGCGTGCCTGTGGCTGCCTCCAGAGTACGATCGACGCGACCACGTGGTAGCCCTGCTGTGGCAGCTTGCAGCTCGGCTTGCAGTGCTGCCAGGGTTCATCAGCTGCGTGCTGCTCCCGGCTGTGCCCTGCAGGCGTATACATCCCAGCCCAGCAATACGAAGATGAGTGCGAGGAGCGGCGCCTGCTGGGTGCGCGCTGCGAGGAGCTGGAGGCGGAGGCGGAGGCGGTGGCAGCGCAGCATGAGCTGGCGCGTGAGGAGTGGCAGCAGGAGATGGCGGCGCAGCAGGCCGCGCACGAGCTGCAGTTGGGGCAGGTGCGTGCGTGTGTGTGTGGGGGTGGGAGGCTGCAATGGCACCTGAGAGCTAGAGGCAGTTGCTATCGAGCGTGCCTTGCAAGCGGCGTGCCTGCTCCCTGCGCCGAACCTGCGTGCTGCAGCCGCAGGTCCAGCTGTCCCCCTGGCAAACCATGCACGCTCTCGCAACAGTGCTTCCACATGTAGCTTTTCTGGGTTGGTGGTTTTAACTGATTGCTGACGTCCGTCCTAGCCTTACTCCCCCACCCCCTGACCGCCCGCCCACCCTCAGGTGCGCGGCCAGCTGGCGGCAACGCGGGAGGAGCTGGCGTCCGCCCGCCTGGCCTGCCAGGAGCGGGAGGCGGCCATCGCGGCGCAGCAGCGCTGCGACGCGGCGCTGGCGGGCCACGCCGCGGCGCTCAACTCGGCGCTGGCGGCGGCGGCGGCCGACGTCGCGCTGCTGTTTGAGCGGTGGGACGAGAAGAACGACATGGAGGACGCCAACCTGGAGCTGGTGCAGGTGGGCGCATGCATGGGGGAAGAGAAGTCTCCAAAGAGGTTTGGGACTTGTCGGCAGGCAGGCCGGTGTGCGGGCAGCGTCGGTTTCCCGGCGGGGGTGGAAAGGTGGGTGATGGGAGCTGTTGGGGACGAAGGGCTGATGCTGTCTGCACGCGCCGCCGCTGCAGGAGCTGCGTGCCGCCGCCACGGAGCGCTTGGCGGCCATGGAGGCGGCGGTGTCTGCTGCGGCGCAGGCGCAGGCGCAGCGATTTGAGGCGCGGGCGCGCTGCTGGCGGGCTTTGCGGATCGCAAGGCGGCAGAGGCCTCGCGCCTGCAGCGAGACTCGGCGGCCCTGCAGGCTCAGCTGGAGGCGGTGGGCACGGCGGCGGCAGCAGCCACTCAGGCGGTGCAAGGGGCTGGGGCAGGCGCGCTGTCGGGCCTGGGCCAGCAGCAGGCCGCACACCTGGGGGAGGCGGCGGCGGCGGCGGCAGCGGCCCGGGAGCAGCTGGCGGCGGCATACGCCTCGCTCTGCTCGGGGCTGCAGGAGGAGGAGCGGCAGCTGGGCGCATTCCTTGCTGAGCAGCGGGTCGCGGGCGAGGCGGCCGCCGCCGCCACGCAGGCCGCGCTGTCCGCCGCGCGGCAGCAGTTTGGCGCGGCGCGCGACGCGGCGGCGGCGGCGCGGCGCGCGGCGACGTGGCGGCCCGATTGGGCGCGGCGGCGGGGGCGGTGGACGCCTTTGAGGCCTCGTTCCTGCAGAACAGCCAGGCGGAGCAGGCAGCGCTGCTGCAGCGGATCACCGGCTTGCTGGCCAGGTGCGCGTGAGAGCTGCGGATCATGGGGTCATGGGGTGGGGGCGGGTATTGTGCCTCTCAGCGGCGATGCATGGCCGTGATCGGCGGGCCTTACCCGTCTTCTCTGACTGCTGACTCCTCTCCTGACCAAACCAGCGCGGGCGCCACCCACCCTGTGCAGCTTTGCCTCCAAGGCGGAGGCGGAGGTGAAGAGCGCGGCGGCGGGCCTGCGCTCCCGCCTCGCCTCAGACCAGGCGGGGCTGGAGGGTGCGCTGGCAGGCATGGAGGAAAGCGCGCACTCCTCCCTGGCCGCCTTGGCTGCCAACGAGGAAGCCACCGGCGCAGCGCACGCCGCAGTGGCGGGCGGGCTGCAGGCCGGGGAAGCGGTGTTGCGTGCCACGCTCGCGGGCACTGCGCAGCGCGGCGGCGAGCTGCAGGCCACGGCGGCTTCGGCCGCCGAGGAGGGCGTGGCGCTGCTGCAGGCGCACAGCGCCGCCGTGGCAGATGCTGTGGCCGGGCAGACTGCGGCCCTTGCTGGCTTGGCTGCAGAGGAGCAGGGCAAGTGTGCGGCCGTGGTGGCAGAGACGGCCGCGGCGCGCTCCGAGATGCAGGCTGCGGCGACTGCCAGCCTGGCTGCCGACGGCGCCGACGGAGGCCGCCTGCGCCAGCTGGGCGAGGAGGGCGGCGCCGCGCTGGCAGGCTTTGCCGCCGAGCAGGTGTCAGCGCTGGCAGCGCTGTCAGGGCTGGTGCAGGAGCAGGTTGGGGGCGGTACCGTTCGGATGCCAACAGAGGTGCGATCGCTGTCGCAAAGGGCTCTGGCCTGAACACAAGACGAGTGTCGCCAGAGGCCTTGCAGCCCGACCTGTTGCACTCCTCAGCCTGAGACTGGCATGACCCACAAACTGTTGCCCCGCTTGTTGCAGACAAGGTTCCGCTGCAGCGGCAGCACGCCGTGCCGCCCCGCTCCGAGATTGACGCGCTGCGCGCTCCCGCCCCGAGCAGCTCTTTGCCCAGTTCCGGGCACAGCTGGTGTCACAGGAACCGCCTGCGGGTGCGTTGCTGCTCTTTGGGGGGCGGGGCGCTGGCCTGCTGCGGGCACCTTCTGTGCCCCTGCTCATCTTTCATGTAGTTTATTCCAGCAACGGCCTATTGGTTGCAGAGGCTGCCTTTGCGCTCTCCCTTCTTTGAGCCTGCTCGCTGGTACTCGCGCAGGTGCTGCCGCCGAACGCGAGTTGCCAGAGGAGGACATGGCGGCGGAGGTGGTCAGCCAGGAGGGCGAGGAGGCGGCCGGCGACGACAGCGCTGCAGAGGAGGCCACTGAGAATGCGGATGCCGGCAACGTGGCGGCCGCTGCGCCGCGGGTGCCGCCGCTGGACACGGCGCTGCCCGCAATCAAGGGCGGCAGGCCTGCGCTCTCGCCGTCAGCCCTCGGCAAGCGCAGCCGGGGCGGCGAGGGGAGACGCCCGTGACGGGGCGCACCCCGTCCAAGCTGCGCGGTGCGTTTGCACGGAACCTGCAGCGCAGCGCGCGCGCGCGAACGACGCGACTGAGGCCAGGGGCTGCCCATGTCGCGAATGGCGAGCGGTGCTGGCCGTGCTAGCAACTCCCCACCTGCAGCAGCACGCGGCTAATGCATGCCACGGCTCGCCATACGCCCACCCGTGACGTGCTCTCACTGTTGTTGTCGCGCATCCCAGCATGCGGCCAACCGCCATCGCCGACTGCTTCACCGTTCACTCGCTTCACCGTTCACTCGCGACGCTTAGCTCACACCCAGTTGTCCAAAACTTCTTGACAATGTAAATTACATTTGGGGAGGAGCAAGAGGGAGAAGCGGCAGCAAAGGAGGGGATGCGGTGAGCAGACGGTGCACTGGGGTGACCAGCGCCCGCTCACTGCTTGCCCGCCTTCTCCTTGGCGCTGGTGATGGTCTCCACAGCCGCCAAGCTCTCCAGGCCTGCGAAACGCCGCTTGAAGCTGCAGGGGGTAGATGCAAGAGCACAGGCCTTGGGGTGAAGAGCGGTGGTGGGGCCCGGTCAAGGGGCGGTGGCGCAGAAGCAGGAGGGGCGGAGCAAGCGTGCACTTGGCAGCGGCGGTAGCCCACCGGTTGACGCGGCCCTCGTCAGTCACAACGGTGGAGGTGTTGCCCTGGAAGAAGGGATGGTTGCCGCTCCAGATGTCCACTGCATGGCAGGCATGAGTGTAGCGGGCGTGAAGGCGGCGGACAGCATGGCAAGACAGCCACGTGGCGCCGCCGAGTCGCTACCCCCAGATTTATTGCTTGCACAGCTGCGAGCTGGAGCTGGCTCTCGTCAAACACAAGTTAGCTGCCTCCGTGGCGCGCGGCAAGTGAGGGGCACCCAGCGCACCGGTGTAGCTGTCCCGGGTGCCGCTGGTGACCAGCACCTCCTCGCCGTTGCACAGCACCTTGGCCTCGTTGTGCCACTCAGGGTGAATGCCCTTCTTCGCCATGGCCACGACCTGCAGTGGTACACCAGCCACGGCCCATGCAGTTGCTGAAAGCGGCAACTCTGCGCTGCCCGCCCAACGCCGACGGCCGCTTGCGCCGCTCGATGAGGCGCATTGTCCGCAAAGTTTGTTCTTGTTCATGTAAATTGCGGTAGGCTGCGGCAGCACGGCATGGAGAGAGGCAGCGGCAGCCCGTGGAGCGGCTGGCACTCCTGCCCATACCAGCCCGTCGGCAGCACGCACCTGCATGCCTCGTTGGCTGCTGCGAACGCTGCATTGCCTGCTGCCAACCACGGGCGCGCTGCGGACGGTGAGGCTCTGCATGGCTGCCTTCTGCCAGACAAAGCCCCGGGTGACGCTGTTAAACACTTATGTGGCTCGACTGAGGAAGACTACGGACAATGCACGGTAAAGGAGATAAGCCCTGCGGCGCGCCTTCTTCCCAGACTGCCAGCCTGTCTCCCCAGTTTGCTCGCCCCGCTGCGCTTTCCGCTGCATGGCCGGTGTCCCTTATGTTCCCAATCATCTGACGCTGAATTACGGCCAAACTTTACTGCAGCAGCTTCTTGATCGAAAGTCGAGCTCTGCCACTGTGCCAACTGTAAGGGACAGGCTTGGACGCATACAATTTTGAGCTAAGCGCTAAACCTCGCGCCATTGGGCGGGCTGCCCTCCGGCCGTCGCTGCTGCCGCGCCGCAGCCGTCAGCGCTTGTTTGGGCACGAGCTGTAACGCGGCCTGCGCGGCCAGCCAGCGGCAGCCATGCAGCCTGTGGAGGTGGTGGACCCTCGCCTGGCCGCGGGCGTGGCGACGAGTTCCGAGCCTCCACGCAGCGGGCGCGGGTGGATGAGCTGGTGGAGCTGGCGGCGCTGGAGGGCGAGGACTTTCGGTGCGGCTGTGCCCCGCCGCTGCTGCTCCACCCGCACCTCGCCTGCACCTGCCCGCCAACCCACCGTGCTTAGTGCAGCGATAACGCATAATTTTGCTTGCCTGGCAGCCGCTGCTTGCCACCAGCGTTGGCAGAGGGCCGGCCACCACCATCCTGCCCTCTGCGCCCTCCCCCGATGTGCTCCCCCTCGCTCTTCCCTGCCCTGTCACCCTGCCAGGCTGCCCATGACGCGGTTCGTCGAGGAGAACGTCGACCTGGACGAAACCGAGTGCGCGTCCATCGAGGCAGCAATCCCCGAGAGCAACGTGGGCTACCGCCTGCTGCAGCGCATGGGCTGGCGCCCGGGCGGGCCTCGGCCGGCAGCAGCAGGGTGCGACGCCGCCGCAGCCGCAGCAGCACCCCCCGCTGCACCCCGCCCCCTTCCGTCTTACGCCCGCGTCACCGCTCTGCTGCTCGCCCGCCTGGCACACCGCCACGGCAGTAAGTCCTGACAGCGGATGCCCCGCCGCCCCCAGGCATCTCTGAGCCGGTGCGTCTCGACGCCAACGACACCGGCACGCGCACGGGGCTGGGGCGGCGCGAGCAGGAGCGCCAGTACACGGCAGCAGAGTTTGTGGAGCGGCGGGCGCTGGAGGTGGAGCTGCAGGCGGATGAGGACGAGGAGCGGCGGCGCAAGCGCGAGGTGCGGCGCCCGGGAGTGCTTGCGTGAGCAGCGGAGGGTGGCCGCATGGGCGGCAGGCAGCAAAGGGGCAGGTGGGGTGGAGAGCGCGGGGCAGCGTAGAGTAGACGGTGCCGCAGCTCAGCTGTTGACACGGGCTCAAGGCCATTGGAAGCTGGGTGCCCGCCCGACCTGAGCCAGCTGGCGCCCTGGGCGGTCGCTGCAGGCGGAGGCGGAGCGGCAAAGCAAGATCCGGGAGGAGGTCAAGCGAGAGCTGCGCGTTTTCTACTGCCAGGCAAGCGCCAACTGCACAGAGCAAACTGACGGCAGCAACCGCGCTGCGTCCTGTGTGCTCCCGCACCGGCGGTGCTCCCAGCCCTCTGCCACCTCCCCTGCCGCTGCCACTCCGCGCCTGCTTCGCTGCCTTTTCCCGCAAGCTTACAGCATGCGGGGGCGGCACTCGCGCGCCATTGCCCCTCCCTGCACTCAGTTCCAGGCTGGGTGCCGCCCGTGCGCGTTGTTCACCCTACTCTTTCTGTTCCATCTCTGCCCGCATCCCCCGCGCCCCCACCCGCCCACCATACCGCAGGTGTGCCACAAGCAGTACCAGTTTGCTCACGAGATGGAGGAGCACCTGTCGTCGTACGACCACCACCACCGCAAGCGGCTGGCCGAGACGCGGGCCATGCTGAGCGAGCGGGCGCAAGGACCGCGAGCGCAAGGAGCGGCGGCGGGCGGAGAAGGAGGCAGCGCGCATGGCGGCGCAGTGAGTGCCAGATGATTGCAGTGTCTAGCTGGTTGTGGTTCTCTTTGGGGGCAAAGCCTTGGGGGGGGGCTTTTGCACGTCCATGGGAGCTGCAGTCGTACGAGCGTCCCTCCTGTTTCTGTGTTGGCCTGGCCAGTGCATGCTTGAGCTGACAGCACTTTTCTGCCTGGCGGTCCGGGTTGTGCTGCAGGGTCAAAGCGGCGCAGCGGGCGGCAGGAATTGCGGTGGAGGAGCCGCCTCCATTGCCGCCCGATGAGGGCGGTCCACCGCCACCCCGGAAGACGGCGGCGGGCCACCACCACCTCCGCCGCCACCAGAGGATGAAGCTCAACCAGAAGCACCCAAACCACCCGAGCATCCGCCTGGTGGCAGCGACGCGGGTGGCTGGGAGTCGGGGGCGGCTGGCAGGCATCAGCATCGGACTGCGCCAGCAAGGCAGCGGGGGTTGGCAGGCCAGCAGTCCAGGCGGCGACGGCGGCGGCGGCTGGCAGCAGGAGAGCAGCGGGGGCTGGGGCCCTGCCCAGGAGGAGCAGCAGCCGCAGCAGGCGCAGCAGGTGCAGCAGGCGCAGCAGCTCGCCCAGCCACGCTCGACGTTTGTGTCGGGGGCTGGCAGGCGGGCACCCTGGGAACAGAACCGGCAGCAGCAGCGGCATTGCCGCCACCCCAGCAGCAGCAGCAGCAGCAGCAGCAGCAGCAGCCCCAAGGCGGTTGGGCAACAGCAGCAACGCCGCCTGCGCCATCAGATGCGTACGACCCATTTGCACCGAACGCGGGTGCCAGCGCGGCGCCTCCACTCCCTCCTCCACCACGCACCGCAGCAGCAGCAGCGCCGCCCTTGCCGCCCCTACCGCCGGGTGCTGCGCCGTCGCCGCCTGCAGCGGTATCGGGCGCTCTGCCGCTGCCCGCAGCGCCGCAGCAGCCAGCGCCCCCGCCAAGCCTGCCGCTGCGCCCATCAGCCTGGCCGGGCGGCGCAAAGCTCAAGCCGGTCGGCGGCTTTTCTTTGGGGGCGCCAAGGTCAGAGGAAAACCTGCAGCGGGAGGAAAGCGTGCAGCGCTGTTTGGCAGCGACAGCGAGGAGGAAGGGAGTTAGGCTCCTTGGTTGACGGCAGCTGCTGCAGCCCGCTGGACGGCGGCATCAGTCTGGCCGCCCTTTGAACGCTGTGTTAGATTCCGAATTCTAAGAGGTTTCTTTCAGTTAATGGGTGTTTAATCATACGTCTCTTGCCAGCAAGAGATCTAAGGCCAGAGCTAGCACCGGAAGGTGCAAGTTCAGGAGGTGCCTGCGTGCCCTGCCTGACGCGCCAAGCCATGCTGGGTCGACGGCAGCCAGGAGCATGAGGCGGCGGCGTCTCGAGGCCCCGTCCGTCACTCTACGCCACGCCGCTGTACCTTTTCCCATGTGTTGTTGAGCGCACGGCAGCCCATGAAGGCGGCATTGAGGAGGTGCCCTGGGGGCCCCACCCGTCAAGTCACGGTTACTTCGCTGCTGCTGGACCTGTCCCTGTTGCGCCTCCTGCTCACGGTGCTTGACACGGTGCTGGGAGCGCCGTTTCGGACCTCGGCACGATGGGCAAGCACGACATGGCACCTAGCCCTAGCCTTGCGCCGCTTTGTGCTGCGCTTCCTGGGGTATATGGCGGCGGCGCCGCATAGCCGGGCCCTGCGACACTTAGGCGGCAGTGCGGTTGATGTGCGGCGGTGGCATCTTGCCGCAGGTGAGGGCCAGCGACCGCGTATGCCCTGGCCCCTCTGGTAGCTCAGCCTTACCGCAGGCCTGCCTGTTGATTGTTTATTGGAGCATTGCTGTCCCTGAGACACACGGTATCGCTCACCTGTTTTCAAGGCCATGGACCCGCCTGCTGGCACCGCTCCCCCATGCTGTGCGCGAGGGCACCGCCCCACCTCTGTAGACTCCCCTCCGCCCCTTCATTCCCCGCCTCCTGCGCCTGCAGCCGGCGTGTTGGCGGCTTCGGCTGCGGCGGGAGCAGCGCGGTGGGCACGAGACCTGCGGGACGAGGCGGTACAGCAGAAGCGGCGGCTGGCATGGAAGATGGCGGCCAGCCGCTCCTACTTTGAGTGGTCCATCAACGCCGCCAAGCTGGATGCGCTGGAGGGCGTGGACCAGCAGCAGCGCTGGAGCCAGGAGACGCGCCTGTACGACCGCAAGCTGCTGAGGTGCGCGCCGGCAGGCGCGGTGGAACAAGTGCCGCTGCACTCCTTTCGAGCAGCCCGCATGATGCCTCGTGCCTGGGCCCGTGACCCCGCTTTTCCTCCCTCCTTCTCCCTCTCCCTTCCCATTCGTGCAGGGAGAAGGTGGCCCACCTGCGCAAGGTGCGGGCGGGGGCGTGGTGGGCGACCAGATGTTTGCGCTGCGCGCCGACCTCCTGCGCAACCTGGGCAACATCACTAACAGGTGCGTGTGTGTGCGCGCGTGCATGTATCAGCTGCAGGCGCATGGAGGCCCATGAGCACCCGCGGCACAGCCTCTGTCACTTGCGCGCACCAGCGCCTCCCCTTGCGACTCGCACCCTGCCCCGCGTCCCTCCCTGCCTGCGCAGCGCGCTGCATGAGCACTTCCCCGTCATCCCGGAGCCCATCCGCGAGTACATCGAGGAGGTGAAGGGGCAGCTGGAGGAGGTGGCCAACTCGCCGGGTGGGTGGGTGGGTGGAGGGGGAAGACGGGAGGGGGTATGTGTGAGTGGGCGCATGTGGAAGGCCCTGGGCAGCCTACCCGCCCGAACATAAACACGCAGCGTCAAGTGCTTCTGCTTCACATCTTCCCCAGCCGCCCCTTGCTCGCCCGCAGACCTGCCGCTGGAGGAGAAGGCGGCCTTCCTGAAGGAAACGCGGCACGCCTTTGGACGCACCGCCCTCGTGCTCAGGTGGGGCTGCCGCGCTGCTGCGGCGCTCACGAGCCAGAACCCCTGGGATCAGCGCTGCGGAGCGTACTGCCCCCTGGACGGCGCCATTGGGCATAGCGTACGCATGCACGGCAGCCTCAACGCCCCTCGTCTGCCAATCTCCCGGACCTTTCTATGCACCTGCTGCGCAGCGGCGGTGGCTCGCTCGGCGCTTTCCACCTGGGCGTCGTCAAAGCGCTGTTGGAGCATGGCATGCTGCCACGTGTGCTTGCTGGCTCCAGCGTGGGCTCCATCGGTGGGTGTGGCAGCTTGCAGGGATGGCCCACAGCCACGCCCGCTGGGCACCAGGGGCAGCAGCCGCTGCCAGCTGGCGGCTGCTCACTCTTTCGGTGTGGTTGTTTAGACTGATCCTGCCCTTCAAGTGTAAACATGCACACATGGTTCCTCCGTCGATCCCCTCCCCCTCCCCCTCCCCCTCCGCCCTTGCAGTGTGCGCGCTGGTGGCGACGCGCACCGACGCCGAGCTGGCAGGCATGCTGTGCAGCCCCTCCCTCGCCGATTTCGACCTCTCCTTCTTCTCCTCCTCCACACCCCCCAGTTCATCGGCCAGCTGCTGGCCAAGGTGCGCCGCCGCCCCTGCTGCTGGGCCGCTGGCAGGGCTGAACCGTGCTAGAGCTGCCTCCTTGGGGGCAGCGCCGCAGTTGCTGCAATGTCTCCAGAGCGCGCTGTGCCGCCGCCACGCTGCGGCCCTGCAGGGCACGCTGCATGACCACAGCGTGCTGACCAAGCGGCTGCGCCACATGCTGGGGGACCTCACCTTCATGGAGGCGTTCCAGCACACGGGTGGGCAGGGCGGGTGCCCTGGCAGCTGTGGGCTGCAGGGTGTGCGGGGAGAACCAGGACGCGCACTGGAGGGAAGGGCCGTGCAAGGGGGATTGCATGGTGGGCTCCCCTCTTACATGCGCCGCAGGAACGGGGCCTCACCTGCAGGCGAACCATGCGTGCGCAGTGTGGGAAACAAACATGCCCCCCCCATGCGGCCCCACCTGGGTCCTGGCTGCCCTCCCCTGCTCTTGGCACTCAACCTGTGCTCCCCCGCCCCCCGCCCCCCAGGCCGCGTGCTCAACGTGTCAGTGACGGCGGCAGACACCAACGAGCCGCCCCGCCTGCTCAACTACCTCACCGCGCCCCACGTCGTCGTCTGGTCGGCGGTGGCCTGCTCCTCCGCCTTCCCGGCCTGTTCCAGCCGCAGGAGCTGCTGGCGCGCTCTGCGGGCGGCGAGCTCGTGCGCTTCTCGTCCGAGGCGGTGGGGGCGGGGAGGGGTCGCGGCGCTGGCGGGACGGCTCCCTGGAAGAAGACTTGCCCATGCGGGGCTCAGGTAGGGGCGGGCTGAGGGTACATGCGCCAGTGGTTGGGGGCGGGGGTGTCTGCATCTCCCTGCACTGGGGCACGCGCATACCGGCACGCCATGCAACCCTCACACGCCGTCTCTGCCTCTCCAATCTTTGCCGGCTGGGGCCTGGTGCAAGTTGGCTCCTCTCCTGCTCACCCCCTCGCCCCCTTGCTTGCCCCGCAGCGAGATGTTCAGCGTGAACCACTTCATCGTGAGCCAGACCAACCCTCACGTCGTGCCCTTCCTCAACCTGAAGCGCCGCCTGGGCACCGCCGGCGCGGTTGCGGAGAGCGAGTTCAAGCACAGGCAAGCCCCAGCGGGGGGAGTGCCGCCGGGGTGGGGCCTATCCAGCAGCGCCGCTCGCAAACCTGCGCCGCCCCTCCGGGGCGTCGCCTGCTCACCGCCACTCCCGCTCCCTGCGTGAGCTGCTTGCGGAGCCGAAGCGCCTGCCGCTGGCTGTGCCCGCAGGTGCCGCCAGCTGGTGGAGGTGCTGCCGTCCTGGGCCCCCTCCAAGTGGCTGCGGGTGTTCAGCCAGCAGTGGGAGGGCGACGTGACCATCGTGCTGCCCCACACCTTCCTCCAGCTCTGGAAGGCGGTGGTCAACCCCAGCAACGCGGGTGCGCAAGCAGGCAGGGGGCCGGCAGCATCGCTGCGCATGGTGGCGCCCGGCAGCTGCCAGCATTCTGCGGCAGTGCGGCCGAGAGCAGCTGCCGGGCTGCTGGGGTCGGCCCTTGCACCACCGCGCTGTGAGGCCTGTGGGCCGTCCCTTCCAGCCGCGCTAGCCCCGCCTGACCCCGCGCCCTGTGCGCCGCCGTGCAGACCTGCTGCGGGCGGTGCGCCAGGGGGAGCTGTGCACCTGGGCCAAGCTGAGCGCCATCCAGTGCAACTGCGGCATCGAGGCCACCCTGGACGCTTGCATCCAGCAGGTGGGTGGCTGTGCTGAGGAGGGTGGGCGGGAGGTGGGGCGAAGGCAGCGGGGAGGTGTGGGCTGAGCTCCAGCCGCCCTGCGGGTGCGCGCTGGGCGGCCACTGCTGCTGACCAAGTGGCAGCCACGCCTGGGTCCAAAGGGAGCACCCACGCACGCATTGTGACAATGATGGCGATGCAAGTGCAGGTGTCCACTTGGGAGCGTCAGGAGCGACGCAAGCGCGCCGCGGCGGCGGCGGCGGGCGGCCCCGGCGGCTCCCCGCTGCGCATGAAGAGCCGCATCCCGTCCTGGATGCACCTCCCCTCCGCCGTGACCAAGAGCGCCAGCCAGGACTCGCTGGCGGGGTGAGTGTGGGGGAGGGGCGGGGGCTGCTTGCTGATGTGGCTGGCGAGGAATTCCATCGAGGCATGCTTGCCTTCGAAAGGAATTCTGTCAAGGAATGCCGCATGTGCTGCACCAAGACCCGCGAGTGCCGGACCCCCCCCCCCCACAAAGTGCCTGATGCTGCGTCGTGTCCGCCCTTCGCGCATCCCACTGAACCCCCACCCCACCCCACCCCCCGCAGCTATGACAACGATGGCATCTACTATGATGACGACCACCTGCCGCTGCCCGAGGAACGAGCGCCGGGGGCCGGCAGGGTGAGAGCTCCCCGCCGCCGCTGCTTGCGGCTCGGGGGCAGAGATGGCCACCAGCGCACCTCGCGACCGACCGCATGGCAAGGGCGCACCAGCTCACCCGCTCAGGCTGCGGCCCTCGCGCCCCGCTTTTCTCTGACTGACGTCTGCTTGCTTGGTTGCCATGATGCAGGTGTTCTTCCCTGCGGCCACCTTTGACTGCACCGACGCCTCAGCCAACGTTTGGAGCAGCGGCGACGGCGGCAGCCCACGCGCCGCCTTCCTCGCCCGCGCCCGACAGCACCACAGCACCGACCGCCTGGATGCCATTGCACCCTGAGTGCACAGCGGAGCTGCTCGGCTGTGCAGCGGCGCCAGCCGTGGCTCGGTGCCCGTGCTTGCAAGCGGTGCAGCGGGTGTGCCCCGGGCGCCCGTCCCACCTTGCTGGCACAGCGATTCTTTGCAGCAGCGTCCCAATTTTGGCCCTGGATCTGTTCAGCGCTCTTAGCCAGATGCACAGTGCCTTTCAGGTGCGGCGTCAGCGCAGCAAGGCGGCGGCGGCAGCAGCCCTGGCCCTGACCACTAGCTAGCGTAGCCCTGGGGATATTCTCGACCGTACTCGTACCACCGTGAGGCCGCTTCAAGCATCAATGCCTCCAGACTCTGTGCGCATTCTTTCGGTGTCCCGTCCCTGAAGTCGCGGAAGGCTTTGGCTGCCTGCCGGCACCGCCTTCCGTTTCGATTGTGGTCCCTGACCAAATCCCTTGAGCTTCGGCTGCCTGCCGGCACCACCTTCCTTTCGATCGTGGTTCCCGACCATACCCCCTACCCCGTTAGGTGCTATTTGATCAAGAGTCCTCTCTGCCATTCCTCGAGCCAGCACCCCCTCTGGCCCCGGTGCGCGGCTGCCCACCGGGCGGGGCGGCGCCCAGTTTTGGCCCCTCTCCTCGCTCCCTGCCGCAGCTGGGGGCCTGGCAGCAAGCCTCCCAGGCCACCCCTCTACACTTTTGCCCTAGGATTTGCGCTAGCGGCCTAACCCATTTTCGCCCTATTCCTTCCATCCATCCCCGCCGCCCTGCCGACGCAAAAGCCGGCGCTGTGGCGGGCGGCGGGCAGTTTTTACCGCCCCTCTGTTTTTCGTCGCTGTCTGCTCGCCGCTGCGGCTGCCTGCAGCCCCATGAGCCACATACCGCTTCCGCCTCGCCTGTGCACTCTGTTCCTAGCATATTCGCAGCACAAGAGAGTGGCTGCGCACCCACTGCCCAATTTTTGCCCGACGAGCCCGTCGGCAGTCACCTGCTTTGCTGCTCTGCCCCTTTTGTCATGTAGTCACCTCCCTTTGCCTACCTTGCTCCCTTCGCGCCTGTACTTCCGTAGCCCTGCAGCACCCCGCTGCACAAACCCCTGACTAGCGACATTGCGCTGACCTGCCCCCTCCCACTGCATTCACCGCCTCGATCATTTCATGCCAGCGTTGACTGCATCGCGTTTTGTCTGCTTGTTTCGATCGTGCCGGCCTGTAAGTTCTTTAGAGCGACCAGCGGTTTACAAGATTACACGGCAAGGTGCTGGAAGATGGGAGACGCTCCCTCCTGCCGCCCTCGTCACGCCGTGAGATCCACCGACACCGCGCCCGAAGGCGCTCCGGCGGCGAGAGCAAGGGGGCGGCCGCAAGGCCAGCTCCTTGCTGCCCAGCTGGCCGCAGGCCGCCATGGAGTCGTCCCCTTGACTCGCGCACGGTGGCCACGTGGCCGCCCTGCAGTGAGAAGGAAGCGTTTGCAGGGGCCAGGCATATGGTGCCAGAGCAGCTGCACACTAGCAGCTGACGCGGCATGCTGCGGCATCTTGACCAGGATGCCAGGCGACGCACGCACGGGATTCGCTGGTGGCTGCAGCGGCCAGCACTGCTCACCTGGATGAGCAGCGAGCGGAAGGCCCTGACGCGCTCAGGCGGCGAGGGGCGGAAGGGGGTGCCCTCGTGCGGGTTGAACACAATCAGGTTGATCTTGCACCTGCGGGCAGCGGCGGCATCGGAGCAGAGAGTGTCAACCTGGCGGCCTGCAACACAGCTGCAAACCCTGACGCACGCACGCCAGCCGCGGCGACCAATGAAGCAGAAGGCATGGCGGTCCCGCAGCCCCGAGCGCCTCTGCGACTGCATGCTGTGCCGCACCCCCAGCGGCACGTTTCACGCGCCCCTCCCCCGCAAGACACGCACACACCTACCTGATGTTCTTGGTGAGATCCAGCAGGCGCAGCGCATCGTCGTCGCTGTCGTTCACCCCGCTGCATGGCGGCAGGATGAGGCGGGTGGTGTTAAGGGCCAGCAGCGTCTCCACCCACTTCCAAACTTGCACACGTCGCCCACACCCACACATGCTTCATCATGGATTCGAATCACCAACCACACTTCCGCAACTCACTCCAGCATAGTGTACTCAATCAGCACGTGGTGGCCGTGCCGCGGCGCCGCTCGGTCCTTGGGGAACAGGCGCTCCATGGCGCCCACCAAGGCCTGAGAGCAGCAGGAGGAGCAGGGGGCGCCAGGGGCAGCGAGGGGGCTCAGCGCGGCGCCTGGCACCGACCTTGCAGCAGCGGCAGCAGCATGGGCAGGGGAGGTGTGAACGCATGGCCCGCAGGTGCGCACGCGGCTCATGATGAAGAGCAGCTTCCAGCTTCCAGCTGCTCTGTGTGTGCCCACCCCCAAACGAACACCCCACAAACGGTGTGGGGGTGCCTGTGTCTGGATGCCACCTGTGCAGTTGAATGTAGGTGTGACCCAAAACCACGTGCCAGAGCCAGACCACACCCGTGCGCGCACGCACACAGAGCCAGCGCCCCACCTGCAGGCCGTGCTTGCGGTTGACGGGCACGATCCAGTCGCGGACCTCATCGGTGGTGGCGTGCAGCGACACCGCCATGACCGCGCGGCTTTCTTCAGAGAAGCGCAGCATCTCGGGGATCAGGCCCACGGTGGACACGGTGATCTGATGGAACCGCGGTTGCGGGGGAGGGGAGGCGGGACCCACAGGGCGTGGGCAGGTGAGGAGGTGGCAGGTGGGAGGGCATGGGAGGTGGGGAGGGGTTGGGGGAAGGTGGCTAGTGCAGATGCGCAGAGCCGCCCAAGCACGTGGGCGGCTTGCTGCATGCGGCAGAGCCAACCCGCCAGAAGCGTGGCACTGGGCGCAACACCACCACAGATGAACACAAGGCCACAGTTTGTCAGCCGCTACCGCTGCCCTCTCAGCCTGCTGCCCCAGCCAGCCAACCAACCGACCTTGCTGGCTGCGAAGTGCATGCCCAGCGGTTGCGAAAGCGTGTCGATGGACGGCAGCACAGCCTCCAGGTTGTGCATCGGCTCGCCTGCGGCAGCGGTGCGGCGGGTGCACAGGCAACACAGTCAGCACCTTGGGTCAGGAGGGGAGCAGCAGCCGGCGAGCCTGCGCCCGCATAAAGGCGCATGGGCTGTGGGGCACGGCAGGGCGCAGGCATCGTCGCCCTGCTATCCAGCCCTCCAACCCCACCCATCCCTCACCCCACCCACACGCACTGGTACGTAACAGGTCAGCCTGTGAACAAACAGAGAAAAGAGGAAGCCCACCCATGCCCATGTACACGATGTTGGCGATGGGGGTGACGTGGAAGTCCACGCCGGCGGCGCAGTCCTCCTCAAACAGCAGGCGCCGTGCCGCCACCGCCTGCTCCACAATTTGGCCGGGGGTGAGGTTACCGGCCAGGCCCATGCGCCCTGTGAAGCAGAACTGGCAGTTCATGGCTGCGCAGTCCAGGGGGAGGAAGCAAGGAGTGACAAAAGGCGCGCCACGGATCGGGCGGGATAGTAGTGGGTGGTGGGGTGGGTGAGTGGCGCGATCTCTTGCTTGGGTGGGGGGCCAGCAGCACAAGGATGGCACATGCAGCGGGGTGCACGGCGAGCTGAGGTATGGGAGGCTTGCTGCTGCCAGCGCCTACCGCAGCCGACTTGCGACGACACGCAGAGAGTGATTCGCTCCTTGGACCCCGCCTCCCGCACCACCGGGATCAACACAGTCTCCACCTGCCGGGAGCACAAGGCAGGAGTGAGCTGCAACTCATCAAGTGCAGGCGGGGGAGGCGCGCCGCTGCCCAGGGCTGGCACCGCCTGTTTAAGCGCTGGGAAGATTTGCAGATGCCACGGCCCTCAGCTGCGCCCGGCTACCACCCCAGCTGCCCCCAATCCCACCTGCCCTCCCGCCGCGGGGCCAAAGGCCAGCCCAAACACCATCTTGCGGGTGCCGTCAGCGGCGCGGGCCACCGACTGCAGGCGCAGCCCAGCGTCCAGCGTAGCCAGCGGCGTAGCCTTGAGCAGGAACGCGCGGCTGAAACCGTTTTGCACGTGCTCCGCAGCCGCGTCCTCCAGGCTGCGCACCCACTGTCGGTCGTAGTACATGAAACGCCACAGCTGCAGCGCGCGCTTGGGGCCGTCCTCGCCAATGGAGGCGCACCACGCCTCCAGCTGAGGCAGGGTCAGGTTCTTGAGCGCCAGACGCCCCTCGCCATCGTAGAAGCTGTCGGGAAAGCGCAGCTCCCCCTCAGGGCGCCCCCTGCTCCAACCGCGGGCGACTGCGCGTGCTGCTGGTCGCGGCTGCCGCCGCTAGCGACTGCCCCTTCAACGGCGGCGGCGGCAGCGGCGGCAGGCACTGGCATGCGTTGCCGCCCCGTCTGCAATCAGCGTAGAGGATTGTCAGGCTCGTCGCATTTCGGCGGCACAGCAGACGGCAAGATGCGAGCACCGCTCCCTCAGTCCCCGCTCACCTCGCGCTCCCCATTCTGCCACCCCGCTTGTTGCCGGACTACTGTGGGAGGCGGCAAGACATGGTTGTGGCCCTGCCTGGCTACAATGCGTGTCGCTGCTGTCGAGCAACTGGCTACCAGTGCTAACATGCCGGGCTGCAACGGGATAAAACGTTGTTCAGAGTGCACCAGCTCCTTTTAATCAAGGATCAGTGGGAGTGAGCCGCGGCACTTGCCATGTCGCGCCATGGGATGCGCCGCCACGTCCGCACGACCACCCGCCTAGGTCGGTGGCAGTGTGCAGGGTACAGAAAGGCTTCAAGCAAGGGTTTCTGACACTGATCTGAACGCGTATGAGCAAGATTTTAAAACTGTGCAGCTGATTTTGAGCTGTGGAGCTGTCGACGCCAGAGTCCTTGAGGCTCCTCTTACATCGTTGCACAGCAGATGCAGTGGCCTCCCACTGGCATTGGGGGGGAGGGGGCTGCACCCTCACGCCTTCTGCAGCGCCACCAGCTCTGCCAAAGCCTTGCTATTGCGCTTGCGCCGCACCTTGCCAGCGGCGACTTTGCGGGGGCCTGCAGTGCACAAGTGATCATGTTGAGACATGTTGGTGACGGGCCCCGGGAACGGGCAGGCTGCATGGCAAGGTAGGCAGCATGGCGGATGCACGCTGGCTCGTTGCCAGCTTGCCCACGCATGGCGTGCACCGCCCCTACCCGTGCTGCCCATCACAGCCTCCATCATCTCCTCATCGCTCATCTGGGGCATGCCAGGCACGCCTGATGGGGCGGGGAGGGAGGCGGCACGCAGGGCAGCAGGAAGCTCAGCCCAGTGCTCAGGAGGCTCAGTGGAAGGGTGCGTTCAGGGCGGGGTCGGAGGGGCGCGCGTGGCCAGCTGCCGCCGTCCCACGGCAGGCCCACTGGCTCGATGCAGGCAGCGAGGCCTCGCTGGGAGGCCGGCAGGGCCAAGCCCGATGATTCAAGGAAAGCGGCCGAGGCCGGATGCGGGCGAGTGGCGGGCCTCACCCTGCGCGCCGCCGCTGAGGGCCATCATGCGCGACATGGTCTGCATCTGCATGCGCATGCTGGTGAACATGGCAATCAGTTCCGCCACCTGCTCGTCGCTGCGCCCGCTGCCCTGCGCAATGCGGCGCCTGTGCTTGTGTGGGATTGGGGGGGTGGGGGCGGGCGCGGGCGCAAAGTTGAGGGGCCCAGGCGGGAGGGGAGCTTTTGGGCGAGAAACAAGGTGCCAACAGACCCGACTGGCTTTGCGATCAGTGCAGAAGCTGCCGCGCAGCCGCTCGGTCGTGTGTCTGTATCAACAATGTGCTGCCATGCATTGCCGGCCTCACATGCCACTTCCCGTTCCATCCAGCACTCGGCCACCTGGCTGCCCCTCCACCCATTCCCCACAGCCGGCAACCCACATTCTCGCACATGCCAGGGCTCCGTGCATATGCGTGGTCTCACCCTGCCTCCCCTCCCTCCCCCACACAGCATCCGGCCTCCTCTCACCCCAGCCCCACACAGTGCCCGCAGCAGCACCCACAGCCACCTGCGAGAGGGCGACTTGGCCAGCAGCTCGGGCTGTTCCCGCTCCTGCTTGGTCATGGAGTTGATCATGGACTCGTAGATGGCGTACTTGCGCTCCACCTCGCTGATCTGCTTCTCGTTGATCTTGTTCATACCTGGCAGGGACAGGCGGGTGGAAGGGCGGACATGTGAGCGAGCGGGTTCCCAGCTGGGTGGGGTGGGGCCGGCGCCTCATGGCAGGGCGTGAGCCGCGCTTGCGCTTGAGCCAGGCAAGCAGCAGGCGCTGCGTGGACCATGGCAGCACGGCTTGGCAAGGGAGGGCAGCAGGCGCAGAGTGTGGGGAGCAAACAATGGCGGCAACAGGGCACGGGGGCCGCATGTGCTGCACACACAAGGGTTGGCCCCGGGCCGCACCCGGAATCATTTTGACCAGGGAGGCCAGGTTGCCCATGCCGGTGATCATCTTGTACTGCTTCAGGAAGTCGTTGAAGTCAAACTTGGCTGCAGTACAAGGCGCCATACAGCAGCGGCATGTGTGGGGCACGGCCGACGGCAGGGCGGCAGCCGGCGGGTCAAAGAGGCGGCGGCTCCAGACCGGGCACCCCTCTGGGGGCGCATGGGCGGCGGGGGATGCAAGGCACGGGCGCCTCGCAACAGTCGGCCGCACGCCGGCCGCCCTCCCACCCGTCATCATCCTCTTGGTCAGCTCCGCCGCCTCGTCCGCATTCACCGCCTCCTCCGCCTTCTCCACCAGGGACACCACGTCGCCCATGCCTGACAGGAGGCGGGCAGGCGGCACTGAGGTGAGGCACGAGCGTGTGTTGGGGCCCCATCTCATCCCTTCGCGCCGCACGCAAACGTCCCGCCGCAGGTGCTGCGTGCCCTAGGTTGGTGCCCGGCGGCTGCCCTGGCCCCAACCGTACAGCCCGCTGGGCCCTGCCCGGGTCTCACCCAGGATGCGCGAGGCCATGCGGTCGGGGTAGAAGGGCTCCAGCGCCTCCATCTTCTCCCCCATGCCCACAAACTTGATGGGCCGCCCGACACCTCCTTGATCGACAGCGCGGCGCCGCCCCGCGAGTCGCCGTCCAGCTTGGTCAGCACCGCACCCGTGATGTCCACTGTGACCGGGGGAGAGGGGAGGGAGAGGGAACGGGTTGCAAGGGTTGATTCCACAAGGGGTTGGTTGGTGGGCGGGTGCATGCGGGCGGGCACGTGCGCACGGCAGGCAGCAGAAGGGAGGAGCGGTGCGCTTCTCTGGCGGCAGCGGCAGGCGGTCGGCGCGCCAGCGCCACTCCAGCAGTGTCAGCAGGCTGCGCCCGCCTGCCCACCTGCATCGTTGAAGGCCTTGACCAGCGCCGCCGCCTCCTGGCCCGTCATGGCGTCCACCACCAGCAGCGTGTCGGTGGGGCGCACTGCAGCCTTGGTCTGCCGTTGCATGGAGGGGGGGGGTTACGTGGCCTCGGCTCACGTTTGGGTGTGCGGGACGGCAGCAGGCGGAAAACGGCGGGCATGTGGCGAGGATGGTGTAACGCACGCTCCCAATCCCAGGCTCCCAACCCCACTCCCACCCCAGCAGCCATCCCGCACCCACACACCCACATATGCGCCTCCCTTGCTGCCCCCAGCGCAACGCGGCGCACCTCCTTCAGCTCCTCCATCAGCTTGTCGTCAATCTGCAGGCGGCCTGCCGTGTCAACGATGACCGCGTCAAACTCCTGCGCCTTGGCCTGCTCCAGCCCCCGCCGCGCAATCTCCGGTGGCGGCACCCCCGTGCCCAGCTCAAACACCGGCACCTCGATGCGGCTGCCCAGGGTGACCAGCTGGTCGATGGCGGCTGCAAAGGGGGGTTGTGTGGGTGGGGGTCCGGGCGAAAGGCAGGCGCATGGGTGTGGTGTCAGCGGCGAGAGGCTGTTGATGGGGCCAGGCCCGGCTGCCCCGCCGCGCTGGCATCATCAGCTGCCCAACTGGGCCAGGAAGGAAAGCTGCCCCGCACCTGGGCGGTACACATCTGTGGCCACCAGCAGCACCTTGAGCCCCCGCTTCTTTAGGTACAGCGCCAGCTTGCCAGCCGCGGTCGTCTTGCCCGTGCCCTGCGCCCAGCCAGGCAAGCTCCTTAAAGCTTCTTGCAGCATGCCGCGGCCGTGCATGTCGCCGCAGCGTCGAAAGCAGGCATTGTTTTTCAAGACTGGCCTCCCGCACCAGCAGATGAGCCCCCAAATCATGCAGGCAGCCCAGCCAGTCCAAGGTGCGCTGTGACCCTGGCTGCTGGCATGACAAAGTGCAGGCGCCTCCACCTCCCGCTGCGCCCCTTTCCCCTGCCCTTCCCTCCCACCCCCTTTGTTCCCTCGCTGTCGCGCGCACCTGCAGTCCCGCCATGAGTATGACTGCGGGCCCGTACTTGGGCTCCACCAGCTCAGCCTGCTGGCCCCCATCAGCGACTGCAGCTCCTCGTACACCACCTGGGGCAGCAGTTGGGGGGGGAACCAAGGGGGACATCGCCTCTCCCTCGCAAAGGCTGACTTGGCCACGGGAAGGAGGATGACCGCAGAGGGCCAGGCGGGTGATAGCAGTGGCGCGGCAGCCGGGGACGCGTGTTGAGCGGGCACCACACCTTGACCAGCTTCTGGTCGGGGCTCAGCCCCTTGACCACGCGCTCCCCCAGCGCCGCCTCCTCCACCTTCTTCACAAAGCGCCGCACCACGGGCAGCGACACGTCGGCCTCCAGCAGCGCGCGCCTGCAGTGGGGGAAGGGGGGCGCGCCACGCGGGTGCTCAGTGAAGGGGTCTCCAGGAGGCCTCGGTGCGCGGTCAGAGTTAGCCTTCGATGCATGCTACACCCAGCAAGGCAGCATTGCATTATAGCTTTCTACCCCTGCCTCCCATGCAACAGCTGCCGTAGCAGCCCTGCGGCACAAGCCCGGAGCAGCACGGCATGGGTCCGCCGCCGCCCACCTGACCTCCCGCATCGGCTCCTTGATGTTGTCGGCAGTCAGCTTGCCGTCCTTGCGCACGCTGTCCCACGCCTTCTCCAGGCTGCGACTCAGCCCATCAAACATGGCGGCCTGCGTGCGTACGACACGCGGGCGACTGCCCGCACGCCGCGCCGCCGCCGCTGCTGCCAGCTGCTGCCGCTGCGCTCGCTGTTGTGCTCCTGCCTCGGCCAGCCGTTGCCGACTGGCAACAAGGCTGCTCCGTGCTGCTGTCTGGCGCCATTGGGGCGCGCTGCAGGCTGCTGGGCTGCTGGCAAACACCTGCTGCCTGCGTGTGGGCAATGCCGCTGTTTGCTGCGCTGTCAATGTCCCCGCTATGCCTGCCATGGACGTCAATTCAATGCTCGAATCACTTGGCTAATCAACAGCGCCCCAGCCGTCCGCAGCAAGCCTGTAAAGTCGTCGGCAGGGAGCGAAGGGCAATGCAAGGGTCGATTGTGGGAAAAAGAGATAAAAGCAACTTCCAATGTTGCACGACAACGCACAATGAAGCATTTTCCTCCGGGTAAGGCAAGGCCCATCCCGAAGTGAGCAATACGCTGCGGGACATCAGAGGCACGTCGACGGAGTTGCATTTCAGCGTCGGCTGGGTATTGTGCCATACCATATAGTTGATCTGGCTGCTCGCGGCACACAATCCATACAGCAAATGTTGGGTCGAGGGCCGATGGGCTTCTGAACCCATTTAGGGCCTCCATTCGGCAAGAACCCGCTCTTTGAATTTGTTCAGCTGCATCCCCGCCGGCACCATGCCAGCTTTTATGAGCACCCGGCGCTATGTGGCGCTGAGCTTGCTCAGCGCGGTGGTGGTGATCTGGCACGCCTTCAACACTCGCGAACAGTGAGAACGCGGCCGCACTTGTGACCCTCAGCAGCTGTTGGGCTGCAGAGCGACATAGTGCCGCCGCCAGCAGCGCCGCTCACACACTGCACCACACTTATTGTGCCCTCCTATCTCCGTCTGCCTTCAGGTTCTTCCCTTCCATGGTGTACCTTAGCTCCTCTAAGTTCTCGCTGGCCGTGCTGGGCAACATGGGCTTTGCCTTTGCGCTCGCCACATACAAAATCATCCTGCGGGTGCGCCTGGGGCCGCGCTCTGTTGCTGGGTGTTGCACAACAGCGGCCATGCTCTCGCCCAAGTCTGTCCTGTGTCCAGAGGAGCCCGCTGAATCTGAATGGCTCATACTATGCTGATGGACAAACCCAGCCCCGCGTGTGCCCCCCACCCCCACCCCCACTCGCAGGTGTTCCTGGGCCGGCTGCGCGACAGCGAGGTGGAGCGCGTGAACGACAAGGTGGGGCAGGCGGTTGTGGAGACGTGCCTGGCCATGACCATCTTCCGGGAGGACTTCACCGCCTCCTTCCTCACGTGAGCAAACTGCGATGGGGGCCCTGCCCGCGTTCCGGCGGCACGCACAAAAGGTTGCATGTGGCTGGCTGCGGTTGCATCGGGCGGGCGGGCGCTTCCACTGCCAGCCCAGCTTGCCGGCGGCCCGCTTGAGCTGGTGCTGGTACGGCCTGCAGCCCCCGCATCGACCTTGCCCAACCGCGCCACCCACTCTTCCTTGCGCCCCCGCTTGGGCCCCTGGGAGCCGCAGCATGTTTGTCATCCTCTCCTTTGTCAAGATCTTCCACTGGCTGGTGCAAGACCGCGTGGACTTCATAGAAACGACGCCCAACGTGTCCCGCCTCCAGCACGCGCGCATCGCCGCCTTCACCCTCCTCCTGCTGGTGCGCTGCGAGGCGGCGTGGCCCCCTGCGGCCCCCTCCTCCCCATGCTGTCCAGTCGCTGCTCAGTTTCTGCTCGTCGCGCTCCTGTCTTCGTCACCTCCCCTGACTCCCTGCATGGTCTTGTGCCCCCCCCCCCCCCCCCCCCCCCCGCCAGGCCATCGACATCTCTTTCCTGCACTATTCGCTGTCCAAGACCATGCAGCGCGGCGTGTCGGTGCACCTCCTCTTTGCCTTCGAGTACACGGTGCAGGTGAGGGGCTGGGGGTGCGCTGCTGCAGCCGCCTGGGGTCCCTGCCCATTGTCGGCCAGTGCCACATCCAACACTCCTGCTGGCATGCACCCCCTGCCTCGGCTCCCTCCTGATGCGAATGCTCGGCGGTGTTTGTGCCCCCCAGGCCTCCACCATCGTGCTCACCTTCACCAAGTACTGCCTGTCCATGGCGGACATGGCGATGGAGGGGCGCTGGGAGGGCAAGGGCGTGGCAGGTGAGCGTTGTGCACAAGAGTACACCGCCTCCACTGGCAGCTCGCTGCCCCTGTCGCCGCGTCGCATTTGCTCCTCCTTGATTCCTTCTCCTCCGCTGATCTCTCCCTCCACCTGATGCCTCACCCGCGCACACATTCAACACCCACAAACCACCCCCACCCCCCACCGCCCAGTCTTCTACTTGGAGCTGACGCTGGACATGCTGCACCTGCTCGTCTACTGCGCCTTCTTCGCCGTCGTCTTCTCCACCTACGGCATCCCGCTGCACCTGGTGCGGGACCTGTACTGGACCTTCCGCAACTTCCAGCAACGCGTGCGAGACTTCCTGCGGTACCGCCGCATCACGGGTGGGTGGGACTGGAGACGAGGCATCACAGCGGGGGAGTGCTGATGTTACGCTCCCCTGGGGGCGCTGGGGGCGATGTCTTGGGCATCTTGCCGCCCCAACAGCAGCTCTGCAGTGCTGGCACCCTACGTTCGCGGCTGCAGCTGCCCTGGCGCGGACACCAGCACCGCCACGCTGGGCAAGGGCTGGGCAGTCTGGAGTGCTGTCCCAGCACAAAGCTCTCCTTCACTCCTGCGACAGCCCCTGCTTCCCGATTTTGCAACCATTCGCGCTGCTGGGCCCCCTGCAGCCAACATGGACCAGAGCTTCCCGAGGCGAGCGAGGAGGACCTGCAGCGGGCCGACCACACCTGCATCATCTGCCGCGAGGAGATGGCGGCGCAGGGTGCGCGCCGCCGCAGGGGCACACACAGCTGCTGGCTGCCGCCGCCGGGGCAGCCGTGTCGCAGCCTGCGCAGCCAACAGGCGAAGGAGGTTTGTGTTCAAGGGCAGCGCTGAGCCAGTTCCCGTGGTTGCCACGTCTCGCACTCTTGCTGCAGGGCGCAACAAGAAGCTGGGGTGCGGCCACGTCTTCCACCTGCATTGCCTGCGCTCCTGGCTGGAACGCCAGCAGAACTGCCCCATCTGCCGACGCAGCGTGGTGCCGCCGTCCGCAACGCCCCCGCCGCGCCGCGCCCGCGCAAGGCGATGACCCGCTGGGGCCCGCCGGGCAGCAGGCACGCGCTGCCGGCGCCGCGCAGCGCGGCGGCGCCGACGGCCAGGGCGGCGTCGATGGCGCGCACGTGCGTGGGCCGGGGCAGGGCGCGGTGCCGCGTCGCCGCGTGGTTGTAGCGCACAGGGCCGCTGCCGCTGCCGAGGCGGGCGGCGGGGGACTTGCAGTGGAGGGCGGGTGGCAGATGGTGGCTCACTATCCCCAGGTGAACTGGCTGCCCCGCTGACGGGGCGCACCTGTGCTGCCGTCAAGCCTGCACCCTTTGCTGCTGGCTGGCGCCTTGCTCCGCAGCCACGAGGCACTGCAGGCAAGCGTTTGCTCTCTGTGTGTCTGATGCACGTGTGGTGAGCGCACGCCGCCCCCTTGCCCGCTCTCCCTCACTCCTGCAGTGGGTGCACGCGGCGCCGATGGCGCTGTTTGTGCCCGCGGGCGGCCTGCAGCAGCTCCAGTACGCGGGGCAGCAGCACCCGGAGCAGGTGCTGCAGGCGCAGCAGGCGGCGGCGGCAGCCGCGGCCGCTGCCGCCGCCGCATCAGCTGGCATGGTGCCCCTGATGATGCCGCTCGGCATGCCGCTCGTGGCGCCGCCGCTGATGGTGCCGCCAGCGGCCGCACCGCCTGCGTCAACCGCCATGCCCGGCAGCGCAGGCGGGGACGCTGGCTCTAACGGCAGTGCGGGCGGGGTCGCCGGCGCCCAGCCCTCTGCGCCAGCGACCCCGCAGCAGCACATGGCGGCGGCTGCCGCCGCCGCCGCCGCTGCGGCTAGCCTGCTGGCACCGCTGGGGGCGTGCCAGGCGTGGCGCCGCCCGCCTCTGCCCCTGGCGATCCGGCCACGGTGGCGGCCACCGCAGCGGCTGCTGCTGCCATGGAGCGCGTGCTGCAGCAGCAGCTGGCGGCGCTGAGGGCCCACCAGGAGCGCGCCCGGCAGGCCCAGCAGGTGGCGGCGGCCTCCCTCGCCGCTGCTTCCACCACCGCAGCCGCCGCCGATGCCACAGGGAGGCAGGCAGACGCGCCTGCTGCATCAGAAGTCTCTGGCCCCTCCGCCCCGCGGCACAACAGCGCAGCCCTCACACCCGAGTCTGCCCCCTTGGCCCCATCGTCGGCGGCGCCAGTTGCAGCGAGCTCCCCTCCCGCTGCAGCGTCCGAGGCCCAGCCTGCTGCAGCCCAGCCGCAGGCAGCGGAACGGCGACAGGAGGAGGACAGCGAGGCTGATGCCATCCGCAGGCGGCGCTTGGAGCGCTTTGGGGGGCATGACCGAGGGTCCATGGGCTGGCCAGCCAGCAGCCTGTGCATGGCCTTGTCCTGGCTGGGGTGGAACCTCATGTCAGGATCGCCTCGTTTTCTCAATAGATCTGCCACAATTGTAGATGTGCAATTCGACATGGTAGAGACGCACAGTACATGCAGCAGAGCGCGACACATGGGATGCAGGTCTGTGCGGGACCTGGCAGTCTGCGCTGGCAGCCACTGCGCGGTGTACAGAGCTCATCGTGACCACCGCAGCGCTCTTCGACCATCATTGGCACAACAAATAATTCTGAGGGGCCTTCAAGGGCCTCAATCCTCAAGTTCTCTTCAGGTGACCTTTGCTTGGCGCGTGAACAGGCGCATGCGCCCCTACCTTCGTTGTTTCAGCTCAGTTGAGGGCAATCAAGACACTTGAGCGGGTTGGGGCAGTGTTTGGCTGTGAAAGATTGCTCACCGCGGTCGCGGGCACACTTTGCGCGTGAGGAAGCCGTCCAGACGTTGCATTGTGCCATGCGCGTACTGAACCGCTCCATGCCCAGCTAGGCTGGATGGCGCTAATCGTTGTGTATTACCCTCAATTCAGGTCTCCCTTGTCGCCCTTTTGCAGCAAGCGGGCACTCCTCGTCTCGGGCCCCGCCTGTTGTATGTCCGCCTCTGATGGCGAGTTTGGAGCGGCGAACAATGCAGAAACCTTGATCGAGGCCATTGTCTATGGCAGGCCCGCCGACCTGGACCGCGCAGTCGCGCAATGCCACAGTGGGGGATGGGCCATTTCCGCCGCCGCTTGCCTGTTTGTGGCAGTGAAGATGAAGAGGGAGGTCGCCGTGGCAAAGCTTCTGGAGGCGGATGCGCCATTTGACTTCACCGTGGGGCAGCTGCCGCCGCGGGACCTGGCGGCGTTGCGCGAAAGCGACATCAGCGCGGACGGAGTCCTGGCCTTCACCCCGCTGGCCATCGCCGTGCGCCAGATGAACAGGGTGATTGTGGAGCTGCTGCTGATCCGGGCGGCGGCAGGCTGAGGCTGGAGGCCAACCGCAGCCCCATCCTCTTACACCTGGCGGCCGCCGCGTCGGCCGAGCCGTCGGGCCCCAGCCGCAGCAACAGCGGCCCCGCGCTCAGCGGTGCAGCCAGCGCCAGCAGCAGCGACGCGCACAACGGCGGCAGCGCAGGCCACACGTTGGATGCGGCGGCGCAGCAGCGCGAGGGCTGGCTGCAGGTGCTGCGACTGCTGCTGGAGTTTGGCGCCGACCCGCTGCAGCAGGAGCAGGCTGCCCCGCACCACAACTTCCTGTCAGGTGAGCGCGTCGGGTGTGGCCAGCTCACGAGAAATAGGTAGCTCATGAGAGGATCACAGGGCAAGGGGCCTTTGCTCGGTGCGGCCGCGTACCACGCCCGCCCCGCCCGAGTCCCACCGCCTACCCCCCGCAGCCTGCCCCGACCCTGCCATGCTGCGCTTTGCCGTCAACCACGTGCGTGACCAGTGCGCAAGGGGCGACCGCCGGCTCACCAACGAGCAGGCGAGGCAGCTGGTGGCCGCCGCCGGCCGAGCCCTCCTTGCCGGCTTCTGACAGCAGCCCGAGGGCAAGGCGATGGCGCCAAGTCCCTCAGAGTCCCGCTGGCTGGCGCATGCTGCCGCAGACTGCACATTTGAGACGGCTCCCTGAATACTCAAGACGGCACGTGATGGCCAGCATGGCATCATTGACCTAGCCTGCCTGCTTGTTTTCGCTCGTTTCCCCTCGCTCTTCTGCCCATGCCTCCTGCCCAAAGCAAACCCAATCCCCGTCCCTGTCCCCCTTCCTTCCCATTTTTCCTTCTCTTTCGCTTGATTTCTCCTTGATCTGTCGGCCCCCATGGTGCCCCCCGCCTGCTGATTGGTTACCTGCCCTTTCATATCCCCTTGCCCATCACGTGCCCCGGACGATTCCCCAGAGCCGCAACCCCCATGTACCTAAACCCCCTCGCTGCTGCCTTCACCGGGCGCACCTGCCCCCACGACGTTGTATGTTTGCCGCATCCTGCGCCCTCCACACCAGCGCCAGCACACCCGCCTGCCCTGCCTGCCGCTGCGCCGTTCGGACCCGGCCCGGCCTGGCCTGATCTGTAACATCCCGCCAAGCATGCTTTACAAGCTGGCGCCTCACAAAGCATTCCGCTGTGCTGGCCCGCCCAGCGCGGCGCCAGCTGCCGTGGTCAGCAGCCGCGGCAGCGCCCTCCTGCGCCCACATGCACAGCTGCTGCGCGGGCCTGATGTAGTGCGACACAAGGTCCCCCGCACGGCAACCGCCATAGTTGAAGCGGCGGTCCGCAGCGAGGTGCAGGCGCAGGCCGCGGCGCTGCGCCGCCCACTCCAGCCAGCTGCCGACGGCGATGTCCTCCAGCTTGAACAGGTGCCCGCCCTGGGAGGCCGCATAGGCAGTGCCTGCAGGGGCGCAGAGGGGACAAGGGTGGGTGGGTGAGGTGGAGGGGCGGATAGAGGCGACGGGAGCAACAGCAACGGACGCCGAGAAAACAAGCGGCGCCGTGCGTCCTGCTAGCGGGAGCAGGGGCATGAGGGCGGCTGCAGGCGCCCAGCATGCCTCTGGCATACGGAGCGGCGGCGCACCTGACGCCAGCTCAGCCGCCAGGTCAGCGCTCAGCACGTAGCCGGCGCCGTGAGCCCAGGGCGGGTAGCGCTCCTCGGGCCACTCCTCACGGCTGACGTACCTGCGGCAAGTCGGCACACGGCAGGCCGCGGCTAGGATGAGCAGCGGCGGGGGGCAAGCAGTAGGAGCAGCTGGGAGGGCCCAGCGGCCTTGCAGCAACCGACAGAGCAATGCCATGCAGCGTGCAGTGGTGCAGCCGGGCAGGCGCGGGCGTCCTCCGCACCACTGGTTGCCCTCGTCGCGGTGCGGCCGCCCCGGGGTCCTCAATGTTGCCGAAGAACAGGCGCTCGCTGCACAGGGGGCGCGGGGATGTGTGCACGTGGGCGGAGAGGCGCCGCACCCAGCCTCCCCTCAGCGCACAGCTGCGTTTCCGCGGAGGGCTGGCCGGCACCGCTCCACCGTCGATGGCGACCCTGACGAGTGGGCTGGTGCCGGCTTCCGCCTGCTTGTCCAGCAGCCCCTACCTGGCCCCCTGCCCCTCGCCCCCATGCCACATTCCCTTTCCCTCCAAGCCGCTGCCTCTCAGGCTTCCCCCGCCCCCTACACACACTGCCACCACCATCCCATACACACCCTCCCCCATCGCTTCTGGCAGCTGAGCCCCCGCCCAGGTGGCCAGGCCTCACCGCGGCAGCGCGGCCAGGCGGTGCAGCAGGCGGTGCACGTGCACGTACGAGTCGTCGTCCGTCTTGAGCACGTGGGTGGCTGCGGGGTCCGCCGCCGCCATGCGCATCACCTCCAGGGTCTGGTGCGTGATGTTGAGGTAGTGCTCTGGCGGTGGAGAGGGCGGGGGGTGAGGGTGGGGGTGGGGGCAGTGAGGGTGAGGGGAACGTGACGGTGGGGGGTGGCAACTGCGGGCGCAAGGGCGGCCCTACAGCGGGGCCCTCGGATCCCCAAGGGCAGCACGGGAACCGCAGCCCCGCAGCCGCAGCGACTTTCTTTCACAGGGCACGGAGGAGGACCAACAACCCTAGCTCGAGGCGGCCTTGCACGTGCGCGCGCCCGCCCCGCACAGACATATAGCAAAACAAACAACCCCTTCACACATACACACATAAGCCAGCTTCCCCACGGCGCCTCACCCCTCACGTGCCCCAGCACCACCATGTCCCGCTTGGCCACCGCCTCGGCTCGCACCTGCGCGTGGAGGCGGCGCAGCCTGAGCATACTGGGTGCTGGCCCGGCGGCCGCGCAAGACCGGCCGGGTGTGTGTGGCACCCCGCACCGCCCGCGCAGGCCGCCTGCGCCAGGCCGAGCTGGACGGCCCCCAGCCGGCCCGCCGGCGACACCACCCCTTCAGCTGATCCTGTCGCTGGGCATGCAGAGCGGCTCCACCCACCCTCCCACATCCCGCCACCCGGCGGCGCACCCACCTCTTCGAACAAAGAGTCGTTGGCCGGGCGGGCCAAGAAGAAGCGGGTGAGGTGGGAGGCCGGGTGGGAGCCCCAAGTGGCGCGGATGGCGTCGCGCGCCTCCCGCTTGGCCGCAGCAGACAGCACACCCATGTACAGCCGAACGCCGTCAGGCGCCGCGCTGCTGTCCAAGCCAGCCTGCGCATATGCTGCAGTCTTGAGCAGGATGGGCTGCTGCTGCCGGCCGCCGCCGCCAAAGACTGCGTGCCGCACACGGTCAAGTGCCCCGCCGCCCCCACCGCCCTGCTGCTGCTGCTGCTGCTGTTCTTGTTGTTCAGACTGCTGCTGCGACTGTTGCCGCTGCTGCCGCGCTGCTGTTTGCTGCTGCGCGGACGGGTCGGCGCCTCCAGGGCTGCACGCATCGTCCACGCCGCCCACCCCCGCCACCACACCGCCGTCAAACTGGCTGCCCCAGCAGTGGCATCCCAGCTGGAAGAAGGTGGCGGCGTGGCCGCAGCACGCGCTGCCCGCCTCCACGGTCACCGTGGCGGCGTGCCAGTGGGGCAGGCAGGGCGCCAGCAGGCGCAGCAGGCGGCGGCAGTCTGCCGTGTCCGGCAGGTCCAGGATGCTGCCCCGCGCTGGTGTTGCGGGCAGTCATGGGCGCCGCCGTCGCCTGTACCCGCCGCCGCATCAATGCTGTGTGCGCGTGGCAGGTAAAGCAGGGCAACCAGCAGCGCGACGAGGGCCACGCGGGCTGTGGCAGCGGCAAGCGACGGGTGCTGCGCGAGGAGCGCCAGCGGGTGCCGCTCGAGGGCTCAAAAGCAGACGCCCGCTGCACCACACGCATATTGCGACTGCGCTTTCGGCAACCTAGGTGAAGCCCGCGATGGGAGTGCAGCGCCGAGGAGCAAGTTGCGGCTTTCGAGTGCGGTGTTTAGAGGCTGTACCCGATCCGTAGACGTTGCATCCTTGATGGAGAAGTGGGAGCACTCTCAGAGACGGCAGCAAGCATTGACTGCATCAGGATGCATCCAATCAAGCAGATGGAGGGACTCCACTTGGTCCATCGAAGAACTTCCCTCCGACCACGTCAGCTTGGACATTAACAATCGGAGCTTTGGTCACCCCTCCCGCATGGCACAGAAGCCCATTGTAAGGATTTAGCCGCCTGCCGACCTCCTATCACTTGCGAGTATTGCGACTGTGCAACAGGCCTTCTGAAGCAGCCCCGCACCGGTTTATTTACTGAATAGACTCAGAAACGCAGCAGCTATGTATCTTATGTACTACACTGACGAGAAGGGCGACCGTGTCTACACTCTCAAGGTGCATGCTGCGCAGATGCACCCCGATGGCTGCTGTAGGCTGCGCAGTAACGACATGGCGCTTTAAATTTATAGAAGTCACGCCTAACAGTGTGGCGCGGCAGCGCTAGCAGGGCTACTGCCGCCCGCCGCCTCCTCCGTCTTCATGTGATGCGGCTCGTGGTGGTGGTAATGCTGGTGCTTGATGCCTGATCTCCATGCTTCCTGTGCTTGCAGAAGTTTGCCCCAGATGGCACTCCCACTCAGTCCGCCCACCCTGCGCGCTTCTCACCCGACGACAAGTTCAGCAGGGAGCGCACCACTGTCAAGCGGCGCTTTGGCATCCTGCCCACGCAGCAGCCCGGGCATCAATATTAGTGCAGGCGCAGCTGCTCAGCAGCGAACACTATGATGCAACCGTCATTCTAGTGCACCCTCGTGCAATGCATAGCTGTGGGAGGCAGACATGCAGCGCCGCTTTTCTGCAGCCTGCAGCCCAGTTTTACCTGCAGTGCCCCCTCCTGACTGGACCCCGACTCCACCGACTTGCCTCCACTGCTCCCCTAACGCCTTCAGCCCCTGCCGCCCCCTTGTGATGCTTTCGTGGCAAGCCCTTCCGCCTCTGCCTGAGCACCTTACTTATTGTGTAATGCAGCATTGAAAGGATGCAGGCCCAGGGACCTCCCGTCCTGAGGCAGTGCAGGAGGGCTGAGAACCAGGAGGGACAGTGATTATCAAGAGAGCATATTGTAAAGTAAGGGACGTTCGTAAGGCTGGTGGCAAGAAATTGAGAGGCGCAAGCCGAGTGGCGTGGAAATCAGAGGGGTGGATGGGAGGGAAATGGGGGGCAGCCACGTGTGTGTTGGGAGAAGACTGGCCACTCAAGCAGCAAAAGAACGCACGCCAAGGTCAGACGGCTGTCACAAATAGAAAAGGGGGTGAACTGAG
This sequence comes from Chlorella sorokiniana, assembly GCA_025917655.1. Classification (NCBI taxonomy): domain Eukaryota; kingdom Viridiplantae; phylum Chlorophyta; class Trebouxiophyceae; order Chlorellales; family Chlorellaceae; genus Chlorella; species Chlorella sorokiniana. The sequence goes on along the minus strand of CP084619.1, from coordinate 2,509,596 downwards.
GAGAGAGAGGGAATTGGTGGGCTGCATCCAGGCAGACGCACAGAGTAGGTGAAAAACCGATCAGCACACAAGCACAAAAACTGATGGGCTAGGCAAGCAGCTTGGCGTGCAGGCCAGAGCAGGCCTTGGGCCCAGCCAGAACCTCTTCAGCCGCCAACACCACTGGCAGGGGGCCAAGCACCGCAGCAGGGGGCGGCTGGCGCCAGCCATACCGCCAAACATCGACAGCCAGCAGGGCAACACAGACGAGGGCGGTCAGCACGGAGGCAACAAACAGCAAGTCGACAGTAGCCAGAGTAGTGGGGAAATGGCTGCAGACGGCGTGGTCAGCTCTGCAGCGCTGGCAGCCCCCATTCCAGCAGCTTTCCAGCGGGGCAGAGGTTGCCCCAGAGAATGGGCCTCGCCTGTTACACCCAGCAGGCTACCAGCGCTGCCATGCACCGGCGCCCGTCGGCCGAGCGCTGCATCTCTCAGTGCAGCCTGGTGCGAGGCAAGAGCCAGCTGGTCCAGCAGGGATGCGTGGGGTGCCAGGCGGGTCGAGTCGGAGCGGCTGAAGGCGCGCTGCCACCGTGGCTGCTGCTGCCGGGCGCCCAGCACCATGATTGTGACAATGACTTCGGGCTCCTCCTGCTGCGCCTCAAGGCCAGGCTGCGCACCCAGGGCCAGCTCAGCTGCTGCGTCCAGCGCGGCCTGCAGGTGCTGCGCAGCAGTCGGCTGCGACGCCGGGCGTGCCGGGCCAAACAGTGTGGTGGCTGGCCAGCCCTCCTCGGTCTCAGCTGCGCCTGTCTCGCGTTCCTCCCTCGCCGCCGCATCGTGCTGCTGCAGGTGGCGCCCAGAGGAGGCATCGCGATCTTCGTACGCGTCATCAAAGGCGCTGAGGGGCAGCCGCTGCTCATCTTCGTAGACGGGGTGGCGTCGGCGGCAGCAGCGGTGGCGGCACGCGCCGCCTCCGACTGCGTCTTCCTGGGCGACATGAAGAGATCATCCTTGTCCAGCTTAACGTGAACAGCAGGGACAGCGCGGCCGCCCGGGAGGAGTCGGCGGGCCCAACGTCGGGGCCGCCATGGCCGCTGCCAGCAGGGTCGCGCAGGTGGCGAGGCGTGCGAGCATGCGAGCCCTCGGCCCTGTCCAGGCCCGCGCCCAAGCGGGCAAGGGTGGCGGCGGCGGAGCGCAGTGCGGCCCGGAGGGGCGAGGTGCGGCGCCGGGTAATGCGTTGCACGAGTTCCAGCTCAATCCCAGTGGGGTGCTGGCTGCCCTGCACACCAAAAACACCAAAAGACGCGTCTGGCTGTCTGTGGCAACAGGAGAGGCAGTTTCCGGCAGCCTGGGCAAGTGGCAACAAAGGCTCTGTGTTTTGGGCGAGGGTGCACCCCGTGGGGCACCCAGCACCCGCACCAGGCGCGCTGCTGGGCCCTCAACGGCAGAACCCACCTGACCCACCGCCAACTGCTCCAGTATGTCCTCCAGACTGGAGTCTTCCCTGAGTTCCAGCATTGTGTGGTTAGGAAGCTCCAGGGTGACGTGCAGCTCAGCCGGCCGCCCGCCCCCGCAAGCTCCTGCTCAGGCCGCGCCACCAGCGGGTCGGCGGCAGCGCCGCCAGAGTGCCATGGTTGCGACCACCAAGCCGCCACCTGATCCTCAGCTCGCTGGGCCATTTGCTGCCACCCAGTTGCCCATGGGGAGCCATGTAGGGTGTGGTGGGCGCAGGCTGCTGCCAAGAGCAGAAGGGATGTCAGGCCGAGGGCCACGGTGGACCGCATCCTTGACCTGCACCAACGAAGGGGCAAGGGCAAACAGCCCCGGAATGGATCGCCTTGAGTGGCCTGCCGCTCGATGAAACGGCGCCCGCCTTTAAGGTGCCAGCTGTTGTGGGCAGACAGGTTGGTGACGAACAATCCTCTTTCAACATTCAACCCGTCGGCACTCCGCTCCGCTGCTGGTCACCCCTCACTTGGGCGGCAAGTCGTCTGGAAGGTGCTGCAGGGTCGCGTGCGACGTGCCGAGACTCGTGGGAACCTGCACTCGCCCACAAAACCCCTGGCTTGATGCCTTGATGGTTCAGATGTGCTAGTGAATGTAAGATGGGTCTCCGAAAGTTAAGGCGGAGATTGGGCTGTCACCTGCGACAGGCTGTCCAGTGTTTGCGGCCCGTTCCACCCGCTTTCTACTGATGGCCGGTCAGCACGCAAAGGCCCTCAGACGCGCCCATAAGGTACTTTTCAATTTGATGAATCGGAAAACCAAGCGATGGCGAGGCCAGCAAGACCCCTTTGCAGGGCTGCATGACCAGCAGGGCCTGTAAGCGAGCTGCGCGTCTGGGCGTGACGTTATCATGTTGGAAATTGCCTTAAACTTGTATGGGCGCGCCCATAATTCACCTGTCCCACGCCGCCACTGCTGTCGTGCGCCGCCGGAACAGCCGCCACACTCACGCTTGCTCACGGCCCTGCCTTGCAGCGAGGGGCTCTCCGTGTTTGGCGTGCCCTCCGAGATCCACGAAGACTCCCAGGCTGCGTCAGACATCGAGGAGGGCAAGGGGCTGGTGCCATGCTGGGGCGACGAGCAAGACTTGGCAGACAGATGGGATGCGCGGTGAGGGGTGCGGCAGCGGTTGTGCCCGACCCCAGCCCACCCTTTGTCACCAACACAACCTGGAATGGCACCTTAATGTGAGTGGCCCTGCCTGCCCTCCATCATGTGCGCGCAGGCTGCTGCTGGATTCGCTGTCGATGGCGGCCTCCGCCCACTCCCGCAGCCGCCACCAGCCTGGCCACGACAATGCGGCTGCCCTGGCCGAGGAGGGCACAAGCCAGGCGGAGCTGGACTACGAGCGGTACAGGTGCGCACGTGGCACACGGCCTCTCACCGCTGCCACATGTGGAGTGCCGCTCGGCAACATCGCGCCTAGAACATCCATGTGTCAGCTCGTGCTGGAGCAGCGCCCTGCCCGGGCCGTTTCGTCCACCTCCTTCTCCTTCTGCTTGTGCCCGCAGGGACATGGACCCCTCACGGGAGCACGAGCTGCAGCAGCACGGCCGGCTGCTGCCGCCGACTGGCCGCATGTACTTCCCGCCCGCCGAGGGCGTGCGCAGCGGCGGCCCGCCCGCTGTCCCGAGCTACGAGGGCGCGCTGCCGCCCCCGCCTCTGCCGCCAGGAGCTGCCGGCCATGCCGCCATACCGTTTGACTATGGTGGTGGGGGCGGCAGCGCGGACGAGCAGGAGCGCAGCGGGCAGTACGCTGCCGTGCCTTTCTCCTATGCTGCGGCTGAACCGGCGCACGAGGACGCTGCTGAGGTCGCTGCTGAGGTCCCTCAGGGGCAGCAGCAGCCTCCCGCGGATGACGCGCCCTTCGTGCCGCCGTTCCCGGTGCCAGAGGCGCTGCGAGGGCGGCTGCCCGCTGGTCGACGCCAGTACCGCGTCATGCGCCAGACGGCGGCGTTTGTGCGGGAGGGCGGGCCCCAGCTGGAAGTGCTGCTGCGGGTGCGGAGGGCGGGCGACCCCGTGTTTGCGTTCCTGGACCCAGCAGACGCCCTGCACCCCTTCTACAGGTGGGTGGCCGTGGTGCAAGTGGCAGCCAGCCGGCGTGGGGGCACAGGGTGGACGGTCGCCGCCGATGCCTGGCCTCCAGGCAGCGGGCTGGATTAAGGGTGTCTGGATCGCGCAATGTGCCAAAGCCTGCCCACCCCTTGCTGTCCGTGTTGAGCAGTCTGTACCATGCTGCGGCGCAGGTGGCTGCTGGAGAGCAACCCTGCAGAGATTGATGCCGCCCCCGACTCCCTGGCAGCAGCAGCGCAGGAGCAGCAGCCGCAGCAGGAGGATCAAGCCTCGGCCGAGCAGCAGGCAGAGGAGGCGGCCGCCGTGGAGTTTGGGCCGGCGCTGCCGCTGCCGCCAGACGCGCTGCAGATGCTGGGGCAGTATGACGACAGCTGGCAGGAGCAGCAGCCCGGGGAGCGGCAGGAGCAGCAGGACGAGTCAGCCGAGGAGGAGCCGCAGCGGGATGGCGTCGAGGCGCGTCAGGAGCACCACGGAGAGCCCCCTGCAGCGCAACGCGCCGCACAGCCCCTGGCGGCCGTTTCGGCGGGAGACACAGCGGCGGCGCCTGGCGCGGCAGGGCACGCGTTGGAGCTTCCCCCGCCTGCGGGCGTGCCCACCGACAAGTGGGCGGTGATGTGCACGCTGGTTCGCTTTGTGCAGGTGCGCTCCACGGCTTCTATCCTTGTCCAACCTGGAAGGTTTTCTGGCGTCCTGCCCCGGCGGGCCTTGCCACCCCCTGACGCTCCGCTGCCTGCCGCAGCTGCCCCTGCACCCCCCCAACCAACACGCGTCCAGCCTTCATTGCAAGGCAGTGCCGCACGCGCGTTGGCCCAAGAGCCAGTGCCCTGTGCAGGCCGCCGCCGCCAAGGGCGGGGAGCTGCGGCGTTGCAGGCCTTCACACACTGCGCATCATGCCGGCCAGGCTGATGCCAAAGCTCGGGAGCGCCTTGAGGCCAAGGCCAACCACTGACCTCCCGTCACTGCTCCTTGCACCGCTCCCGGCACGCCGGCCGGCCATCACGGCAGAGGGGCGGGCGCGCCATGGTGGGGCCGCGCCTCACGCAAGGTTTCTGAACAGCCCGCGATGCTGCTGCTGCCACCGAATGGCCTGCTGCAGAAGAACGGCGCTGCGTTTGAAGCCGTGGTGCGGGCTCGGGAGGCGCGCAACCGACGTTTTGCCTTCATGCAGCACGCGCACCCACACCACTCACACTACCGGTGCGGGCAGGCGGCAAACGCGGCCGAGTGCCGCCGCGGGGGGTGCCTGTTGCCCTTCGCTGCCGGCCGCCTGGCGGCTGTGGCCGCGCTGTTTGCGTTTCCAGCATTTTAGCAAGTCTGCTGGTTGTTGCAGGGCCCTGTTGGGAGAGGCGCTGGGTGAGGAGGAGGCGCACGCCCTGCTCGCCGCCGCTGCAGAAGCCAGCGAGGCGGCTGAGGCTCGGCGCCTGTCGGCCGCCCTGGCCCGTTCCGCCTGCGCCGCTGCTGTGGCAAGCACGGAGGCCGAGGCGGCGCGAGAGTCGGGGCAAGCCCGGGCGCAGCAGGATGCCGTAGCGGCACAGGCGCAGCCCCTGCCAGCAGCAGCGCAGCAAGCTGCTGTGGAGCAAGTGCGGCCCCTGCAAGCCACCGCCGCAGGGGCAGCGGCAGCGGCGGGGAGCTCCCAGGAGGGTGCTGCCGCCGTGGCTGCTGGACAAGAAAGGGGCGGCCGCAGCTGCCCTGAAGCTGAGGGCCAACCCCTCGATTGCCGGCAAGATCCCGCAGCGGCAGCCGCAGGCTGCGCCTTCAGATGGGCCCCGGCCGACCAGCCAGCCGCAGACCAGCCATTGCCCGACCCTGCTGCCCATGGCGCTGCTGAGCCCGGCAACGAGCCAGCTGACCAGGCTGCGCAGGAGGCGGAGCAGCGGGAGGCCGAGGAGGCGGCGGCGGCTGCCGAGGCGGAGGCAGAGGCTCGGCTGCAGGCTGAGCTGGAGGAGCAGCGCAAGGCGGAGCGGCGCAGGTGGGCTTGCAGCTCTGCTGCCGCTCTGTTGTGGGCTGCTGCCGCTCTGCCGCTCCGCCTGGATTGCCGCCGCGTGCCACCTCTCTCTTCTCCCACGTCCGTATGGGTCAGGCCTGTGCTTTCAACCTCGTGTTCAGAGCACACCACCCACCTGCAGGCGCGCGCGGAGCTGCTGTCGCAGCGGCAGCAGGCTGCGGCGTTGGAGGCGGCGCGCCAGCGGCAGCTCCACCTGGCTGAGGTGGCGCAGCACCGGCGAGCGTTCCTGTCCGAGGATGCGCCGCATCCCTCAATGGCAACGCCGAGCCAGGAAGCCAAAGAGGTGCCTGGCTCTGCCCCGGTAGACACCATGGAAGGTCTCGCGCTGCGGCTGCGCATGCGGCGAGCGGCGTCAGGCTCCACACTGCCTGGTGCTACAGGGGAGGCCGCGACTGGCCCACAGCAGGCGGCCGCCGCTGCCGCCCAGCAGCAGGCGCCAGCGGCAGCGAGGGCTGGAGCGAGGCCAGCTGGGCAGCCTCCTGCGCAGCCGCCGCCCTCGCAGGCAGGGACGATGAAAGAGCTGCGGGCGGCGTTTGCCGACAGTGGCGAGGGGGTGCTGGAGCGCACCCAGCCCCAGGCCCTGTCGCTGGTCAGGCGCAGGCTGCCAGCGCTGCTGCTTCGGCAGAGGGTCTGCAGAGGATCCGCGAGCGCATTGCAGCCACACTGGCAGCGGGCCCAGCAGGTGCGCCTGCGCCGTCAGAAAACACGGCCCACGACAGCAGAGGCCGCAGCCGCAGCCGCGGCAGGTCAGGTAGCAGCAGCGGCGGCAGCAGCAGCAGCAGCAGCCTCAGCAGCAAGGGGAGCCAGTCCTCGCGGCGACGACGCCGGCGCCGTGGCAGGAGCAGGAGCGACAGCAGGGGCAAGAAGCGAAGCCGTCGGCATGGACGGCACAGGCGTGCCCGCAGCCGCAGCAGGAGCGGCAGTCGGAAGCGTCGCAGGCGCAGGAGCGCCGACCGCTCGCGGCGGCGGCATTAGCGCACGTCCTCGATTTAGTTTCAAAGGGGCTGCTTTACGATTGCTGCCTGACGCATTTTGAACACAATTCCCAAAGCATTTGATGGCTTGTGCTGCGCCATCAAGTGTTGCACTGCTGCCGAGGATGCAGCCAGGGCTGAGGAACACGCTGACAACTACGCCTTGCGCTCCAAGGCCCTTCATCCGCAAGCATATCTTGGAGGTCCTTCACGCTTTGGCGTCGCGTAGATGGACTTACAGGCATGGTTTTGCAGCCCCCAACCGCTGTGCCGCCGAGCATGTCTCCTTCTGAACAGCCGGGAGTGCCGCCAACTGCGGGGGATGTAGCTCAAGCAGTGAAATACGAGTACGACGTCCTGTAGCGATGTCGTGAGTCGCTGAGTGCGGTGCCATGTGCAAGAGCTGGCCACCCGCCAGGCGACAGCACCCTGCGTGTGCCGAAATGCATGCCTGCCAGGTGCAGGCCTCATATGCTGATGCATGTTTTAAAATGCTGTCATCCTCCTTCATTGCAGGCAAGGGTTCTATGGAGGACCAGCATGTGGCGGAGGCCGCCGTTTACAGCATGCTGTAGTGGCATCGACGCTGCATGGTGTGTGACACTGCATGCTAATCTCTGCATGTCCAGCTGCTCATGGTCATTCTCCCCTTGTGCCGAAAGCTTTGTTTTGTCTTGTGAGTTCTTTCAAATCGCTGCAGCAGCTGCTGGCGACGATATCAGCGCTCAACTGGCCCGTATCGTGGTGCAGCTGGGCCGGGTGGTGGAGCAGCTGGACCATGTGCTGGAGCATGTGGACCAGCTGTCCACGCAGGTGGACCACTTGTCGGCCGAGGTGAACGAGCTGGCGCGGCAGCGGGCACAGGCTCAGAACCGCGCCGGCAACTGATGGCCAGGATACCGCCGTGCCCGCGTGCTGGTCGACGATGCACCAGAGCGTCAATCCATCTTGAGCTGGATTCACATCCTCACAACAAAGCTCCGCACCCTGGCGCATGCACCTTCTTGAACATTGCGCGTTTGGCCTCCGTCTGCCTTTGGCCTGTTTCGACCCCGCTCTCTCATTGCAGCCCGAGGTACGAGACACGCAGACGTGGGGTGAGCAGCAGGGCTGCCCGGGGCTGTCCTGCCCCGCCCCCTGCCCTCACTTGGGCACCACCCTGTAGCCCAGGATGTCGATGAAGGCGGCCAGCCACTTTGGGTGCGCGGGCCAGGCGGGGGCGGTGACCTGCGGCGACGGGGCCAGCATCACCTTGATGGCAAGGCAGCTGGCAGGCCAAACAGCAGCATGGTTCCCGCCAACAAAACTGAAGCGTGGTGCCTGGGCGCACTGACCACGCCACCGCCAACAGCACCCACCCACACGTGCAGACAACCACCATCAGCCCCACCCACCCACCCACCAGGTTTCCATCCACCACCACCTCGCTGGCTGCCACCTCGCGGTGCTGCCCACCAGCCGCCGCCACCTCGGGCCCGCAGGCCGGGTACGCTGTGCAGGTGCGCCCGCTCAGCACGCCTGCGAGGAGCAGGGACGGCGACATGAGCTCGCTGTGTTCCCAGGCCCAGCAGCCGGAGCCTCTCCAGCCGGACACCCGATGCCGTTTGGCGGCAGCGCTGCGCGCCGCCTCACCCGCCGCCGCCAGCAGCTGTGCGCCGTGGCAGATGGCTGCCACCGGCTTGTTGGCCGCCATGAAGTGCTTCACGACGTCCAAAACCTTTGGGTTGAGGCGCAGGTACTCGGGGCGCGCCCGCTGCGAGAAGAGGCCGTGCAGGTGACGCGGCAGCCGTCATGCAGACTTGCCGGCAGGCCAGCACTTGCTCAGCGCGGTCGACTGGCTGTGAGGCCAACAGGGCACGGGGCTGGCAGCACACAAGCTGGTCATGCAGCGGGGTCCCAGCAGCGGGAAGGGCACGGTCGTGTGAGGTGCTGGGGACACGCTGCGTGAACAGCTGGTGTGCAGCGAGCTTGTGCCCCACGCCTCTCCATGCGCACTACAAGCGGGGACCCTGTGGCGCGCACCCGGGGATCACCAGGCCGGCGTAGTTGTCCAGCTGCACCTCGTCAAAGTCGTAGTTCAAAGCAAAGTTGTGGCCAGGCTTTTCAGAGTAGGTCTGGTCGCCCTGCACAGCGGTCGCAGGTAAGCTGATGAAGGCATCAATCGCGCCGCCCTGGAGGGCGGGCAGGCGTGCCGGCAGCGGACGCAGCAGCCCGCATGCCAGAGGGCGCGGAGCGGGCGACGCCCCTCAGCCTCACCTCAAAGTCATGCACGGCAGTGCGACAGGTGTCGCCCGCCTTCTTGCCGGGGCAGACGGCATCCACCTGGAAGCCAACCATTTGCAAGGCCTGGAATGGCACCATCACCTGCAAGAGGCTCACAGGCCAACCGTCGGCGGAAGCAAGCTACTAGCTCAATGAACACTGCATGATTGCAAGCTGTCACGCGGCGGCAACTGGCGGCACAGCCATGACATGCACCTGGCCTCCACCCGGCGCACGGGCGCCATTTCCGCTGGCAAAAAGTCTTACAGTTCACTAAAACAGGGCTGGAGGCTGCTGATACTCTAATACATCGTCAGTCCCGCAAACCCCTAGCAAGCGATCGACGACAGCCCACAACATAATTCCATAAACCTCATAGTCCTCCACGTAATCTCCCGCCAGCAGCAGGAGGCGCGCACCAGCCATCGGGGTCACAGCTCGTAGGGGCGTGCCCTGGAACGCCCCAACCTGTGCTAAATCCAACTGAATCTTTACTGCTGGGTGTAAAAGATGTCCGCGCCATCCTCATCGATGACTTGCAACCTGGCGCCAACTGGCAGGGCGAAGAAGACCTCCGCTCATCTCCGTTCACTCCCACGAGGGCTCCACCCCTCGATATGCCGACCCCTGGACCGTCTCAAGGGTCATGCTTAGGTACCAGTTCTCACGATGACGATTCAAAACAGCTTGGCTAGCTTGACAGCGCGTCAATTGGCGGGCCGCATCTCCCTCTGCCGCTCCCAACCTCCACGACCGGCAGCCCTGTGCCAAACGGCCCTCAGCAGAGTGTTGTTGCAGTGCGGTGACAAGAGATTCGAACTTGTCAGAAAAGCGCAGCGGACAGCCTGAGCTGACCTGAACATTGCTAGCAACAGATAGCGTGACCTGCCAAAACTGGGGCGGCTTGGAGGTGCCATTCGCAGTCACGTTGAGCAGGAAACAGCCCTACAGCCGGCGATATATCCGGCCAGCAGGGCAAAGAATGTTGGGTTCATAGATGTGTTTTGGGGGCGCGGGATGTGACCATTCCACCTCGGCCCTTCAAGGTGAACTGCGTGCTTGGGCGCAGCGCGCGACGCCCACACTGGCCGGGTTGCTTTGCGTGGCTGGGCGTCACTCAGCGGATGACACAGCTCCCTCAATGTACGGAACAGTTGCCCTCTGCATCGCAGGCATCCAGGTTGGCCTGCCAGGCCTCCTCCCAGGCCGTCATCCATTCTGTGGGGTCCCCCAGCCCGTGCTGCTTCAGGATGCCCATCAACCTGCAAGCACAGCAGCAGCCAAGGCAGGCAAACAGTGAGCAGTAAGGTGGGTGCAACGGACGCAACCCTGGCTGGCATGCACAGGGGTGGGGTGGGCCCAGCGGAGAGGCGCAGGGGCGGGGCACAGGCATGCATCCAGGCGCATAGAGGGGCACCAACGCTGCACGCCAGCCCCCCTCCCCACCTCTGCACGTCAGAGCGCACGACCTCGACCAGCCGCTGGTACTGCCACTTCTTCATGGGCCAACCCTCGGGCTGAATTGCGTGGCAGGGTTTGGCAAGGGTGGCGGCGGGTGGTGCAATCAGCAGGGGAGGGCGGGGGAGGCTCCAGCAGGGGCGGTGCACACCTGGATCAGCATTGCCCCCGCCTGCCAGCCCCCCGCCTGCGTTTCCACCCTGGCATGGCCAGCCCCCTCCAACAACCGCGCTGCCGCCCAGCTGCCACGCAGCCTGCTCAGCGACCACTCAGCCTGCCCAGCGGCGCGGCACCCACCTCGTGGCCCAGCCGGTTGGCACGCGTGTTGCTGTGGCCCAGGTGGCCGGCAGGCAGCTCCGGGTCGATGCCCAGGAAGCTGCAGGCGGGCGAGGCAAGCAAGGACGGCGGTGCCAGCTGGACTGAGGACGCAGCTGCTTGGGAGGGTCGCCGGCGCAGGAGGGTGCCCACGCAGCGCCCTGAGCCGGGGCCGCAGCCGTGCCCTCCCTGCTGGACGGCACTTTGCCGCACGTCATAAGCGCGAGATGCAGTCAAGCCCCAGCCCTCTCGACGGCACCCCACGCCGGCCAGCCTGCGCCGCCCACCTCTTGACGATGTGCAGGTGCGCCGCCTCCTGGTCGGGGTCGGTGAGGCGCTCGTACTGCAGCAGCAGGAGCTGGCGCCGCGGGAAGGCATCCAGCCAGGCCTGCACGGGTGCAGAGTAGTTGTTCCAGGGCAACTCCAGCTCCAGGCACTCAAAGAGGGAGTCGTGCCTGCGAGGTGGGATGCGGGGGGGCGGGCGGGCGGGCGGGCGGGCAGGCGTTAAGGGTTGGTCAAGAAGGCTCGATGTTTGTGGGTGGGAGTGATGGATGGGGAACAAGGCAAGGAATTAGTTTTGGAAGTCTAAAGCGAGGGTCAGCGTGCTCAGCAGCAGCAGACTGTTGGGGGCAGCAGGAGGGCATGCAGGCACAGCGCCCGCGTCGTCCAACGGCAACCAAAGGCTCAACGGCCCCAGCGCACTTGTTCAGGCAGGTGTACGTGTTCTTGTCCAGGTTGTGGCCCAGCATGGACAGGTAGCGGCTGCAGGGGCCAGGGGGCCAGGTGAAGCAGGGACACATGAAGGCGGCAGCACGAGTGAGCGAGCGGCGCAGCGGCCTGGTGCTCTCGCATGCCTGGGGCAACTGTGCAGGGAGCAGGCGGGCATGCAGGCTGGAAGCAAGAGTGCAGGCTGGACGGGAGGGTGCGGGATGGGCGTGCCTGATGGGCTCCCGCATGGAAGCGATCAGCCTGACCCAGGGGAAGACCTGTGGAGGGGCAGGGCGGGGGCGCTGCGTCAGCAACAGCACGTGCAAAAGCAAATGCTACAGCCCCCCGCGAGCCTTGCCAAGCCGAGCTGTGGTGGTGAGGCCCAGCGCTTGGCAGGCTGGGCAATTAAGCCTGCCATCTCTGCACGTCGTCTGTGAGTGTGTGCATGCACACACACACACTTCACACTTTCACACACACACTGACACCTGCCCCACCCGGCCGTCCTCAGCTGCCTCCCACCTCATACAAGCTCCGGGCGAAAGTGGTGTTGGAGGGGGTGAGGCGGTGGCCCTCGCGCGCATAGTGGGTGGAGCCCTCAAACATGGCGGCCCCCAGGTTGTGACGCAGCACGCGCCCCAGGTGCAGCGTCTGCAAGGCAGCATGGGTTGAAGCCAGGCGGCGTGTGCATCGAGCCCAGCGCCTCTGATCAGCATCCTAGGTCCCTTCTAGTCCACGCATCATTTGCGCGCCGGCCGTACGCAGGTGCCCGTACCCATCTCGATGCTGCTGCACCGTCTATCAAAGTCGCACCACACCACGGCAACCACACCGTGCAGCCCACCTCATCGATGTACTCCTTCTGCGCCTCTGGCGAACAGCCCAGCGGGTCGTAATTGCAGTCGTAACTGAAAAACTCTGGCTCCTGCAGCAGGCACGGCACACAGAGGTCCGCAGCAGCTTGGCAGCCTGCAGCCGAGCGCCAGGTAGCGGCAGCAGGAGCGGCGGCAGCCAGGCAGCGCAGCCACATAGCCGCCCCGCTGGCACTGCCGCAGCCGTGGACTGCGGCCTTGCCGCCGCTCAGCGGGGTGGGGTGGCGTTGGGGGCAAGCTCGCCAGGCGGCAGGGGGCGCACCTTCTCTACTGGCATGAGCACGCTGGGGTGGTCCTTGAGGTGGTGGAACAGGCTGGTGGTGGCGCACTTCTGCCAGCCGATGATCAGGAAGTGAGGGAAGAGGTACTGCCCCTTGTACCGCTTCTGTCCTGCGGCCGCCTCACGCAGGCAGGCCAGCGTGTCGCAGCGCTCCAGCGCAACCTGGTACGGCGACTTCTTGCGCCGCTCGCCGGGGCTCTGCTGCCCATCAGACGCCTGCAAGGTTTCGTACTCGTCGGCTGCGGCATCCGCCGCCCCACCGTCCTGCTGCGTGACATCCGCTTCGCTTTCTGGCACGACTTTCGGCTGCGCATCGTTCCCAGCGTCCCCCTCGGCTGGCTGATCCTCTTCCCCCGCTTGCTGCTCCTGCTCCTGCTGCTGCTGCTGCGCCACGGCCGCGCCTGCAACGTCTGCACCTCGCTCTGTAGCTTCGGCGGCGGTTGCTGCAGCATTAGAACTGTCTGCAGCGTGCCCTTTGTGATCAACCGCCAGCATCAGGCCATCTTCTGCCGCCAGCTCAGCATCCACAGCAGCGGCCAGCCTTTGCTCGCCGCCGCCATCAATGTCCAACTGCCCCTGCTGCACCTGAGGCTCACGCTCCAGCTTGCGATGGCGCCTACCCGGCCTGCAGGGCAGAGCAGTACAGGGGTGAGGGCGTACTGCTGGCTGGCGGCGGTTGAGGAGGCGGTGCCTGCCGCCAATAGCTGTTGTGGCGGCCTCAAAGGGGAACGTTGTTGCAATCATGCCCCAAGCTGGCCACGCTAGGGCAACCAGTCACAACAGCGATCTGCTAAGCAAAGGAAGCAGCGCGCCGCCAAAGGCTCAGCTGCACCGCCGGCTGCCTGGGTGCTTACAAGACGTCGGCAACATCACGACTGCCGGGCAGCGACTGCCAGTTGGCAGCCCTGCCATTGTCTCGGCTGAAGGCTGCAAAGGACACTAAAACCACCAGCGCCAGTGCGATGACCATGACCATCAGCCCGCCGTTCAGCCGGGGGCTGCGCATGGGGGCCAAGGGGACGCAGCTGGCAGCAGCTGGGGGTGCTGGCCTGCCTGGCCAACTGTCACAAGTCCGCGAGAAGCAACTGCAAGGAATGAAGCCTCAGTATCCTGGGTATGCCTGCTTGAGCGGTCCTCCTCACCGCTTCTGTGGCTCCTTGCTGAACGAGCCCTCCGCTCCTACCCAGACTGCCGCGTCGCGCAGCCGGCTGCCGCCGACACCGGGCCGGTGCCGAGGCGTCAGCTGAGGCTGCGCCACCCCCCGCAGCATGTCTACAGCGGAGGCCTACTGCACAAACTAGCGACGGCCATGCAGCTGGGCGAAGGCGGCAGCCATATATTGATCCAGACACTGCTCTTCAACCGCCCCTTGCCCCAAGGCGGCCAACGACAAGGAGAAGAAAATGAATGCAAACTAGTGTCGGGCGACCTGTCTGACAAAGCGGTTGCCAAAGTACTTCGCGGTAGCCAGACGCGAAAGTGCAGGAGCCAAGCTGTGCCTGTTGCCCATGTGCCTGCTTGCCCAGCATTGGCCATAAGCAATTTACGATGTATGCTGGATGGGATTGAAGACCTTTGCGGATTGCCGATACAGCCGGCTGAGGGTGCCGCCAATGCTGTGCGCCTCAATGCCGAGACACTGACAAGCAAAGTCTGAGTAGACATGTAAGCATTGATACCTACTATAGTCTCAGCAACCATGCCTTCTTACGGTTTTGGGTGCCTTGCTACATGAAAAGGCGGGCGCACACGTCCTGCAGTTCCGCAGAAGCCCTGCGCAATCCAGTGCTTTTATACAATCGACGGTTTCAATCATACATAATTATAGTCCTTGGCTTAGGCCTGCAAGTCGGCCTACATGGACGGCCCAGGTGGCTGCCCAGCGTTTGTAGTCATGCTGCAGCAACCCGTGGAACACAGCAGTTACAGAAACAAACGGAGAGCACCGTGCCAGCAGACAAGCAGAACAACACAAGACACCAAGCAGCATCCTCAGTCATCAGGGAAGCGGAACCGCATCCAGGCGTTCAGCCTGTACCGCGCTCCCCCTGCTCCAGCGAATCGAGTACCGCCCCGCCTCGGGATGCAGCGCAAAGCCTGCATGGCGATGCAGTGGAGGAGGGTTGTTACAGACAGAGGGTTGCCGTGGCAGAGCAGCCAGCTTTGCGCTTCAACGTGGCAGCCGCCATGACGGGGCATAGCTGGCAGGTGCAGCTGCACCAACCTGAGCTGTCCCTGTGCAGCGCGCGCAGCGCCTGGCTGGATGTTCTCCTGCGCCACGTACGTCTCCCCCTGGCCGGGCCTGTCATCGGGATCAGGCAGCACCCGATAGAACGGCTGGTCCCGGCCGCCTGCAGGCAGCACGAGGGGCGCGGCAGGTGAGGGACAGGGCTGGGCTCGGCTGCCTAGCTGGCGACTCGGCCCCAGCAAGCAGACACCACGTGCCCAGAGCGTGCTCAAAATGTTGGAACTGTGGTGCAGCATGAGGAATCAGACACGCACGCGCCCATAGCGTGCTCAGAATGTGGCGCAGTATGCTGCGCCCACCCGGCAAGCGATCCACTCCCATCTGCGCGATCCATTCCTCGCCCGCTCGGCAGCACGGGTCCCAGCCGATGATAAGTCCTCGATAACGGTATCGCTTGTGCCGCAGCACCTGGCCCACGCGGTACTGCACTGCTGTGCCCTCCTCGCGGGGCACACGCTGCACGGCAGGCAGGCGGTGGGTGCCCAGCGGCAGCGGCAGGCGCTTTAGCAGGTACGCACAGGATGTGCACAGCGCCGCACCTTGATGCAGACCCCGTGGTTGTGGGCCGCCCAAACAGCCGGCCAAGGGTGCATGCGGGCACCCAACGAAGGCAGCACAGCAGGCAGCAGGTAGGAGCGACACAGCAAGAAGGTGTCAAGGGGTGCCGGGCCCGCACTCACGTCATCTGCCGCTCCACGTACGTCTCCGCCGCCCCTCGAATTTCTGTCAGCATGGCCCGCAGCGCGGGCGCGTGCAGCGCGGGCGGCATGGCCCAGCTGCAGCTGGAAGGGGCCGCCCACCAGCTGCGGGGATCAGGGGGCGGGAAGCCGCACAGGGCGAGCGCTAGCCACTCGGGCGGCGGCAGCGGAGCGAGCTTCAGGAGATTGCTGGGCAGAGGTCGCCATGTGCTGGGATGCCTCTGCCCTGGATGGAGTGTTGGCAGCGTGCCAAGGCCAGCACAAGCCTGCCGCCACCCTGCTGCCACGCTGCTGAACCGCGCAGCCCCGCGGTTGCGATCAAGCCCCACCCACCGCCTGCAGCAGCTCTTCGGCCTCGCGGTACTGGTGCAGGGCCATGCATGCATTGGCCGCCTCCACGGCCGCCCGCATGCCCTCCGCTGCACGGCAGGGTGCGCGTGTTGGCTGGGCACAGGCAGCATGGATCAGAACCCAAGCGCGACCCCAGCTCGCTCGGCACGGCAGCAAGCGCTGCTGCCTGCAGCGTCCCGTCAGCATGCCATCCCGTTCATGCTGCTCTTGCCACAGCTGCTGCAAGGCATGGGCCGCGTGCTCGGGCCGCCCCCAGGCAGGGCGCGTGCCTGAGCCCTCCGGCGCCGCCGCTGCCATGAGCAGAGCCACCGCCTTCACCCTGCCAAACTCGCTCTGCTCCCGATAGATGTGCAGCAGATTGCGGCACTGGCGCAGCCAGCACTGCGGTGGCGTCATGGCCTGCAGGGCGGGGCTGGTGTGGAGGCAGCTGCAGCGCTCAGCAGGGTGGCGCAGGCCAGGCACTGCCAAGCCTGGCAACACCAGCGAGCAAGGCTCGCCAGGCGCACAGGCACCACCAAGCCCTGGCCCCACCCACCACCCTTCGTGCCTTGGCATCTGGCCCAAAGTGCTCCGCTGGCAGGCCCAACCCCTCCAGAAACCTAGAAAATTCGGCGCTGCCGTGCAAGAAGGGGGTCCGGGAGGGGGCTGAATGGGCGTCGCCCCTTTTTCTGATGCTGAGCTGGAAGCAGGCAGACAGTGCGCCTGGGACTGCCAGCGGCGGCTTTTCTGGTGCAGGGTGCAGCGGAGCACGCAGCAGCGCTGCATCGCAACAGCCAAGCCATTCAACATAAGCTGCCAGGCGGCGCCCACCCGTCCATGATTCGGCCGCCATCAAAGACGTCCATGAACCAGGACGTGTCGCCGCCCGCCTCGCCCTCCTGTGTGGCAGCGGCGGCGCAGCAGTGCACAATTGCAGGCGCAACAGCGGGGAGGAGCACAAGAGCAGGAGACACTCGGTCAGTAAGGGAAAGGCTTGCTGCCCTGCTTCCCGCTCGCTCAACTCTGCACTGCCCCCCGCATCGGCTGTGGGTCGTTGCAGCCTGTGGCGAGCAGCGCACGACCCCTTCCTTGAGCTGCGCGCGCGCCCCCCACCCACCCCCACCCACCAGGCCGCACACCACGTGCATGGGCACGTTGAGGGGGCGAGGGGCAGGCCTGCCCGCGCCGCCACTGCCACCGCCAGCACGGCGAGGGAGATTGGGATGCCCTCGCGCTGCGTCAGCACCGCATCCAGCAGCGAGTTGGAGGGCTCGTAGTAGCGCTCGCGGTTGCCCTGTTGTCAGGCCCCGGGGGAGGGGGGGGCAGGTTCCGAGTGAAGGAGGAGGAGAAAGCGGGAGGGAAGGGTGGGAAGGGGGTATGCAAGGCAGAGGGAGACAGCGCTGCACGCCAGGGCTCAAGGCAAGGATGTCAGCATGGGCAAGCCGCAGCTGGAAAGAGGGAGCATGGGAACTGTACGCTTGGATGCCGCCCACAGCACCTCCCCCTTTTTCATGCCCCGCTACCCACCGTGATCTCCAGCCCGTACCCATCTGGCGGCGGGATGCTGGCAAAGCGGGGGTGCCGAGGGGGGCCCTCACCAAACAACAGCTGGCCCAGCAGGCGCAGCGCGGGCAGGCCACCCGCCACGCCTGCAAAGGGCCGGGAAGGTGCGCTCTTCGGCTTGCCACGCGCCACGTGGCAGGCTTTGCATGCGGGGAGCAGGAGGCCCTAGCCCCCAAGCACATGCAGGCACCTGCGGCGGCCATGCGGCGGCGGAGCTCCGTCGCCAGCGCATCCAGCGCCTGCGCCACCCAGCCCAGCTCAGCGACTGGGGCGTGCACGTGCGCCAAAGCCAGCGCCCCTTCCTCATACGCCAGCGCGTGCAGGCGGTGCAGCACTGCGGGGGGCTGCGCCCGCAGCTCGGCGGCGGGCAGGTCCCAGGGAGCGGGCTCCTCGCCAGCCAAACAGCCGCCGTGCGCCGCCCGCTGCTGCTGCTCCGGGAGCGCTGCTCGGCTCCCGCTGGAAGCATCTGCGCCCGTCGCGTCTTCCTCGCCAATCTGCTGCTGCGCCTGCTGCTGCTCCGGTTGCTGCTGGCCAGACACCTGCTGCGATGAGCTGTGCGTTGCTGCTTCACGTTCTGCAAGCACGGCCTCAATCGTGTCCACCCTCACTGATGCAGCACGCAGGCAATCGGCACGGTACCGCACAAGCAGCTCCTCAAGGGCAAAGCGTGCCCAGTAAGGGGCGCCGCACGGCGCCGCCGCGCATGTCGCCGCGGCGTCGGGCCACTCTGCGCCGCGGCCGGCGCAGCCAGCAGCTGCCACTGCCAGCACACTCCGTACGTCTGGGAAGGGCAGCTGCCGCAGCTGGAGCATGGCGTCAGTGTGCTTGTCGGGCCAAGGCAGCTCCGCCAGCAGGGCCAGCACAGAGGCATCCAGCTACAGGCCGGAGGGAAGAGCACCAGAAACACGGCTGGGCAAGCAGGAAGGCACCCAACGCTGCTGGAATCTCAGGATTGCGCGCTCCGCCTCAGCTCGCCCATTTCGCGTTGTGCGAGCGTCTCACCTTGCGGCGCTCACAGTAGAACTCTAGCCAGCGGCCCTCCCGCTGGAGCTGTGCAGTCGGCCCGAGGCGACTGCCGTGCCGCCAGCGCGCGTCACTGAGCGCCCGCCACAGCTCAGGCGCTGCTGCTGCCTGCCGCCAGGCACGGCACGTAGCCATGCATGCGGCCAAATCAGCGGCAGATAGCCTGGACAGTATGTGGAGTTCAACTTCTGCTGGCAGTGACAGCACGTGTGGAGAGGCGCTCTCGTCCAGCAGCTGGGCGTCAGGTGCTGGCAGCACTGGCGGCCGGGATGCCTCTGCCGCCTTCAGGCACTCCTGCGCCATCGACACTGATTCTTTGAATGTAGGTAACTCTAGAACACCGTCTATACGTTCAACGAGGCGACCACGCGGAGTGTTGGGAGCGAAATATGCGACAAGCTATTGTTGGTTGAGCTGTGGTCGAAAGACAGCAACACAAGGAAGTGTGACGACATAGTTTCACAGATAGCAAAGAAGGTGGGAAACGAAACCCTGTCGCCAGCGCAAGGTCCCGCCCAGCACGGCACATGGTCAGCTGTTCATGACGATGGATATGGGCAGCAACGTCAGTGCATTGCATCATAATTAAGATTGCGCCGTGACCATTTCGAGAGTTGGTGCTTTCAGCCACTGCGTTTTTCTGCTGGCTGCGTCTGAAAGTGTGTTCCCAGTAGTTAGAGTTATCAGCCGACATTGTGGAGCGCAATTAAGCGACGAGTGCAGCACAAGAGCTTCAGACACACCAGCATCGCCGCCGTGACTGCTGCGTATGAGCGCCGTCCAGCCCAACCATGGTCAGGCTGGCTCTGACGAAGAGGATGAGCTGGATGCTCTGCTGCAGCGCTACGAGCAGCAAGCGGCGGCAGATGTGGCAGCAGTTGAGAAGCATGAGCAGCAGAAGCGCAGTGGGAACAAGCGGTCACGTGGCACCGCCGCCGACAAGCGAGACGAGGCACTGAGCCAGCCCATCGGCACAGACAACAAGTGAGAGGATGACTTGCAGGCCCCACATGCCTCTGTTATGCATCCTGTTCCTTGAGCACGCCATTGCTGGGCCGAACAGGCCATCCAGCCCCTGATCAAAGTGCCTGCCCGATTGTGAGCCTCCCCACTTCCCGGCCCGGCGCGCCACGCAGAGGCTTCAAGCTGTTGAAGGCCATGGGCTACTCTGAAGGGCAGCGCATCGGCAAGAGTGGCACGGGCCTGGCGGAGCCCATCCCGCTGCTTCTCAAGCAGGACAAGCTGGGTCTGGGGGCCGTCAGCAAGAAGGCTGCGGCGCGGGAGCAGCAGCGGCTGCGGGAGCGTCGGTCGGAGCAGCGCGCCGCGGAAGCGGCGCGGCGGTCGAGGCCAGCCTGCGTGACCAGCGGCTGCAGTACCAGCAGCGCACCGCTGCGGCGGCCGCCGCGCGCCGGCTGGAGGGCCAGGTTCGCAAGGCCCAGCAGGCTTGTGAGACTCTGGACAGCGACGCAGGCATCGCTTGGAGCGCGTTGTGGTCTGTGCCGCCCTACCAGGCTGCAGCGGCGGCCTCGCTGGCTGGCACGTCCGCTGCAGCGTCTGCTGACGAGCTGCTGGAGACTTGCGAGCCTTGCCACACCGCAGAGGCGGGCGCTGCCATCCGTGCTGGGCGAGAGGAGGCTGCCGATTTTGCGCAGCTGTACGCACGGCAGGCGGCCGGGACGGCCTCAGACCAGCGCTCAGCTGGCGACGCAGGCCAGGACCGCGAGGGTGGATCGGAGGAGGCGCAGCGGCGAGAGCGCGAGCTGGAGGCGTGGCAGGCGTTGGCCCCGGCTGAGCAGCTCGCAGCGCTTTTATCGCGGCTACGAGGTGTGTACTGTTACTGCATGTACTGTGGATGTCGGTATGACAGCGCGGCTGACATGCAGCAGCACTGCCCTGGGCTTACAGAGGCCGACCACGAGTGAAGCGCTCGCGTCGCATGCTGGGCCCGCCTTCATGGCGGCAACACGGTGCTCGCGTGCTGTTACAAGTTGTACCAATCCATCAACCCACTCAGACTATTTTTCTTGTTAAGTTCGAGAGCGCCGCTTGCAGACAGAGACCTCCAAAACACGACAATCCTGCACAAGCGGCAATCGCAGCTCAAAGTTCGACATCAGTGATATTGATCGGCTCAATGACGGAAAACTGAGGGCTCCTGGTGTCCATCAACGCCTGAGACCGCCCAGCGCCTTGTCGAGCTGCCCGTGCGTGCGACGGCACGTCGGGCCTCATCTTTGTGTAGTAACAGCGTCTAGGGGGCAGGAGCACGAGGAAGGCGCGCGGGAGAGGCGTGCAGGGCAAGCGGCGGCGGTGCAGCGGGCGGCGGCAAGATGGCACGCGCCGGCTTGCGGCGACAGCCCGAGGTTGAGCTGCGCAAGCTCACAGAGGATTACTGCGAGTTTGTGCTGAAGAAGACAGATGTGTCCATGGCCAACGCGCTGCGCCGCATCATTCTCGTGGAGGTACGCCGCATGCGGCAGCCACCGCAGATCACTGGCAGGCACAAAAACAGCCATCCCCAAGCGTGACCCAGCTTGTGCTGCATCCTGTGCTACACTCGTCCCCTAGCAGAGGGTTGCTGGTGCATGGTTGCCGTTTGCCGCACCACCGCTTCTGGGTGCCACCGGCGGCAGGCCGCCGCCCCACCCGTGCTCCCCTGCTGCCTGCCGCAGGTCCCCACCATCGCCATCGAGCTGGTGGAGTTTGAGGCCAACACCACGGTGCTGAACGACGAGTTCATCGCGCACCGGCTGGGGCTGGTGCCGCTGGTGTCGCACCGCGTGCACGACATGAAGTCCATCTACGAGCTGGCGGGTGGGCACGAGATCCAGCTCTTGTTCGTGCTTCTGGGGAAGTCGTAGCTGCTGTGCTTGGCAGCCGTTTGCATCGCGTCTGTGTGCACGTGTGGGCAGTGGGCAGGGCAGCGGTTGGGGCAGCGCGGCGCCCCGCCTGCAGGGTGCAGGGGCCTGACGGGCCCGGGGCATAGGGCTGAGCTGGCCTCTCTTCCTACCCCAAACCCGGCACACCAGCACCTTGCACACACACATTCACCCCACCCCCATTCCCCACCCACCCCTTTTTTGTCATGGCCAGACGACGACGATTTCCTGGACGTCCACTTTGTGCTGGACGTGAAGTGCACCAGTGACGACACCATCTCTGTCACGTCCAAGGACCTGCAGCTGGATCCCAACTGCCCAGGTGCGGCCACAACCCGGCCTGCTACTGCAGCGCTCGATCCGTTGCTTCCAGCCGGGCGACTGCAGAACGGCGCTGCTGCCTAGGCTCGCTCGCGGCTTGCACCTTTTTTTCATGAGAATGCCTCGCTCTAAAGGTTCAAAGCCCAGTCCCCCCCCCCGCAGACATCCACCCCGTGGGCTACCGCGACCACGCCGACAAAGGCATCCTGCTGGTGAAGATGCGGCGCAACCAGGAGCTGCGGCTGCGCGCGGTGGCCCGCAAGGGCATCGCCAAGGACCATGCCAAGTGGATGCCCGTGGCCACCTGCGTCTTCCAGGTACGAAACTGGCAGGGTGCGGTGCCCCGGTGGTGTGCAAAGGAGAGGTGCTGCGGGCGTTTGGTAGTGCCGATGCGCAGACAGGCGCCAGTGTGTCGGGCAAGCCAGCGGCACCGTCTTCCCTGCCCCCTGCCCCCTGCCACAGTACCAGCCGGAGATCACCATCAACCATGCGCTGATGGACACGCTCACGGGTGGGTGGCCCAGAGGGCGGACGGAGGTGGCGTGTGGTGTGGCGACGCTCACTGCCTCGGCATGTGGCCGCTGCCTGGGCGCCGACCTGCCGGGCAGCGCTCGTGCTGGCAGGGAAGGACAACAGGCCTGCACGCCCCTTGCTGGCAGCTCGACACCCTGGTTGTATCCACACACCCATCCCCGCCACGTCTGCCCCGCAGATGAGCAGAAGGAGGAGTGGTGTGCGGCCGACCCACGCAAGACCTTCCGCCTCAACAAGTTGACGCACAGGGTGCGGCCTGGGGCCTGCTTGCCTGCCCTCCCACGCCATGTTCTCTGCTGGGCGCAGGCCGCAGGGTCCGCCGAGCCCTAGCTTTCACTCCCCGTTGCTTTCCCAACCCTGCCCGGCCATGGCGGCGGCACCATCCCTTCCCTTGCCACCCTCACTTTGCCTCGGCTCGATCCCATGCTCGCAATTCCCCTTCTCTTGCCCCATTTGTTGGATAGATAGAGAAACGCAACAGTAGCGAAAACCATCCAGCCCCATCCTGCTGTCACCCACCCACGCCCACGCCCTCCCGCCCACCCCCCGACACCAGGTGGAGGTGGTTGACCCCGAGCTGTACCAGTACGACGGCGAGGTGCTGGCCAAGGCGGAGGAAATGGGCAAGCCAGGGCTGGTGGACATCAAACAGAAGCAGGTGTACCCCCGGGGGGGGGGGTGGGGTCAGGCGGCGGCATGGGCATGGCAGCTGTTACGGCAGGCGCAGCAGCGGCTCCACGTTGGGCACGTCCGCCGCTCTTTGCCCTGCTCTGGGCACGTGCTTGCATGCATCAACCCACTGCCACCCGCCCATCCACACACGCACATGCTCACATGCTTCCACCACGCGACCTGCCCCCCCAGGACACCTTCATCTTCCGGGTGGAGGGCACCGGCGTGCTGCGCCCGAGGACATTGTGCTCACCGCCTGCGAGGTGCTGGCCAAGAAGATACGCAACCTGCAGGTGGCTGGGAGCGGGGTGTGGGGGCGGGGAGGGGCAGGCTGGCTTCAAGGTAGGGACGGCAGGGTGGGGCGGGAGGAGGAACCTTGCAGTGGCAGCCAGGTTTGTGTTGAGTTGTGCGTGGCCAGGCTGTCCCTGGGGCTTGAACAGCCATGCTTTGTGTATGATCGCGCCCCCTGGACCCTCAGGTGGCGCTTGATGAAGAAGCCACAGCGAACAACGAGGATGGCAGCGGCATGCCTATGCAACTATGACAGCTTCGTGGCTGCGCCAAGCTGCTAAGCTGGGCAGCAGCTTCCATCAAGCTGCGGGCGCGGTGGTTAACTGCACACGTGGTGCAGCCCTGTTTCATTTCATCGCGCCTCACATCCCCTCAACACACTGTCCTAGGCTGCTCGTTTCACGGCTGTCGTTGCAACCAGTGCCACAAGGTTCAGACGTGCAGTTCGAGGGACCCAGGGCGTGGGCAACTGCTGTTGTTTGCCCCCTCTGCTGCTTCACACCACCACGCTCAACCTGAATCATGTCCGCTGCGATGGGATGGGCTGGTACACTTGTGCACCCAGTCACCGTGCGAGCGGCAGCTACCTTGGGCCGCTTGCCGCAGCCTGCGCTCCTGGCCGCGCTGTCCGAGCTGTTCCTGCTTGCCACGCACGCAAAGGTTGGGGCAGCGTTGATCTAGGCACCTATGCAGCCACGCTGGCCCCGAAGATAAATGCCGCTGCTGCGGGCGGCAGAGTGTTGCGCATGGGCGGGGGCGCTGGCTGAATAAGCGGCGGTGTTGGGAAGCTGACCGGAGGCTGCTCCGACACAAACCGCGCCCCAGCGTTTCGTCCAGGTGCTGTTTGGTATCGGCCCTGACCACAGCTATGAGGCGCTGAAGGGGCGCCGCTACTACTTCGTGTTCGACCTGCTGTCGCCCTGGGTGGCGCTTGCGGCGGTGCAGCGCGCCTGCCCATCTCCCACAGGTGACCGGTGCCCTGTTGTTGACATGCGGCTTTGCACGTGCACGTGTTGCGCGATTTACCCGTGGGGTTGATAACAAGCAGAACAGTGAGAATTCAGAGGCTGTTGATTGTCTTGGTGGCCATGCAGGCGGTGCGGCGCGCGTCCCGCTAGCGGTGCTGGTCGTTTGCACCCTGCATGCCGCGCTGCACGTCTTTTACATCGCCACCTGGGACACCCGCCACACGGAGCGCGTCATCCGCCTGTCCTCCACCGACGCGCGCAGGCGCCTGGCGACGGGAAAATATGGTGCGGCAGAACTTGCCTGGTTCTTCGCCGGAACCGCCTTCGACATGCTCACGCATGGCTCACTGCTGTGGCTGCTGCTGACGGTCTGCAGCCCAACCAGCGTTTCCTGAGGCTGTGTTGAGCGGACCTGCAGCCCAGTCAGCATTTCTGAGCTAAGCTTGACGCAGCTGTGTCAAAGCTGATGGTTTTGCATAAAGGAGGTTACAAGGACAGGTCACAAAGGAACACAGTTCATGGCAAGAAGTCTAGCAATAAGTGAATGTCAAGAAAGGAGATGTAACGTTGGCAGGGAAAACGCGCAGCAGTTTGGGTGTACTTTGATTCAGTGCGCAGCAAGCGGGATGGGTGACAGGATGTGCATGGCAGATTCAAGGGAGCAGGTTCAAGAGACAACACTCCGCTGCCATGGCTGCCACCGGCAGATGCTGGCTGAGAGCTCAGCCTGGCTGTGGCCCGCCTCACGTCCGTATCCCTGCTCTTGCTGTCGCTGCACGCAGCTGGAGGCCTTGGTTCCAGTGGGCACCCGCCAAGAATGCGCCTGCCAGCACCATCGTAGCGCCTGGCAGCCAGGGAAGCAGCGCGCGCTTGCGCCGGCACTGCCACTCACGTTGCTCGCGAATATTGTGCAGTATTTGCTGCTTGACTTGCTCAAACTGACGCTGCCGCTGGTCACTTGCCTGTCGCATCGCCTCCACCGCCTGCCTCACGTGCAGATGCATCGCGGTAAGGCTGGCCTCCATCTGGACGGCCAACGCTGCGTACAGGCGCATACAGCCCAAAGCCTGCTTCCTCAGCCCCGTCACGCCCTCTGCTAAAGCTGACACGCTGACTGCAAACCGGGCAATGGAGAATTGAACAATGTGAAGCAGCTGCTTTGCAACGCGCTCTCCGCTGCCGGCACTCCGCACACCCACGTCACCTCCCACCTGTAATTTCGCCCTGCCAGCGCTCCGTGCACAGCTCGCAGGCTTGCACGCTCTCGCGCTCATTCAAGGAAAGCAACCACTGCAACAGGCAGCGGTCATGGATGCCGGTTGCGCACTTGCACCTTGAGACAACGCCAGCGCCTGCAGGAGCGGGGGAAGTGGAGCAACAGCCACCGTGTCGCAGATGGTGCTGCTCGGCCGCTCCATCCTCGACCATCATCAATGCACCAGCTAGAGTCAGCCAAGGCCCAGGAGCAGCCAGGAGATGAGAAGCCAGCGCAAAGCCCCTTCATTTCGAGACAGACCTGGTTGATCCTGCGTTTCTTCCAGGCAAATCCGACATATGAGGGGGTCAACAGGCGCGGCTGGAACGGCGGACAGGCAGGACATGGGTGTGCCACTCTAGCGTTTCAGCTGCAGGCGCCTTTGGCGCGTGAAAGGCACCGAACGGGTTTCCGTCTTGATTTCATGAGCGGACAGGCACGTGGAAGTGATCTTTCACAGCTGGCAGGGCGCCGGCGCTTCTTTTTTGATCTTTTTTCCAGGAATCATGGCGTTACATCGGTCGTTTATTCGCCCCAGTTACAGGCCTTCCTGACCTAATGCCCAGTCCCCGGCAACGCCGCAGCACACGGTCTGCGGCCACCACTGCCCGCACCATTCCTAGCGGTCAGCCCTCCTTGGTGCTGTCCCGCACCCACTGCAGGTAGCTGTCGCTGCCGGCTGTGACGTCGACGGCTGTGACCTCGCACTCCTCGTATGGGTGGAGGTGCTTCACCGCCGACGTCAGCTCGCTCACCAGCGTCCGTCGCGTCTTGATTTTGAGCAGCACCTCTGCATCAGACTGCACCTTGCCCTCCCAAACATAAACAGACTCCAAGCCTGCGGCGCATGCAAGGGAGCACAGGCTGGTTGCGGGGCTGCTCATCATAGGGAACCAGCCACGACTCAGCAAGACTGGCAAGCAGGTGGGTGACAGCGGCTGCAGCCGTCACCTGGGATCAGGTTTACACAGGCTGCCAGCTTGCCCTCCACTAGGCTGTGCGCGATCTTCTTTCCCACCTCTTTGGTGGGAACCGTGACAAACACAAGGGACACCTGCGCTGCCTCTGACGCGCCACCGCTGCCGCCGCTGGTCGCAACCGTGCTCATGGCTGCACGGTGCCGCGCTGGGTGCCGAGTGACTGCAACGGAGAAGGAAACGGTGGGCAGGAGTCTGAGAGTTCCGATCGCATTGAATGGTGTCTCTGATCCGCTACAGACCTGCTAAAGCACCAAGCACGCTCGCTCTCAAGCCAGCGTGGGCAAGCACCATGCGATAGCCGAGTCGGGTGTTCAGCCTGTCGCATGCCAGCAAGGCGGATGTTGCGAGGGATGGTTGCGCCTGGGCCTTCAATTGACGCGGTCTGTGTTCCGTGGAAGACTAGCGCCAGGTGGCGAGCGGCTTGCTGCATGGCGGTGGAATGCATCTCCCTAACCGAGTGGCTGAAAGCTAAAGCTGTAAACATAGGACTGATGCAGTACAAGAGGTGCAATGTGACTTCTCTCAGCGGTGGTTCAACCTACAAGACCAGGACCCCACTCACAAGCTCACCTGTTTGCTCCTGCCGTCATTGCTCACGCATGCAGCCTTGGCATCACATGTACATTTCGCTTGTTGCTGTTTGCAACGGAATTTGACTGAACACAAGACAAGGGGCAGTGCATACAAACTCATGGCTTCTTGTTCCCGCGCCGTGCAGCCGAGCTGCGGCGATGCGCCGCCGGTTGCGTCTGTGGCACTGGGAGAACTGTGGCGCCTTCCAGCTCGCTGCCTCCCCCTGCGGCCTCGATCGTCTGCCTCGCCTCCAAGAAAACCATCAGATCTCGAACCTGCAAAACTCAGCACAATGGTGTTGGGCTCGTCGGTGCTCCACGAGCTCTCAATGGCACCCACCACAGCCATACGCAAGTGACGCCGCAGGTAGGAGGCCGGGCGCGCACCTGCTCACGCAGCTCACGTATCTCGGCATCCTTCTCCGCTGTGACGCAGCTCAGCTGTTCCTCTGCAGCCTTCAGCCTCACCTGCACCAGGAAGCGGCGGGGCAAGGGGGGAGGCAGCGGGAGGCGCCGAGTCCAGGCAGGATCAAGCCTTGCAAGGGCGGCTGCACAAGAGGGCGCCCCACGATGCACCCCTGACAGGGAAGGGCACCTCGGCTGCAGCTGTGGCACCCCACCTGGAAGTCCTTTTGGTTGGCCAGTAGCGTGTCGTTCAACTGCTTCAAAACTGGCGCTCCTCCTCCGCCTTGGCCAGGCGCCCGCTGGTGTCGGCCTGAGCAGTCGAGAGGGACGGGGTGGCAAGTTGCAGAGCGCCAGAGCGCACCTTTTAGATTCTCAGCGTGGGCATTGGTCCATGGTGGTTGCAGGCGACGCTGAGCTGGGCCTGAAGTGCCCTGCCTCCCATGCACTCACCAGCTTGCTATCTGCCTGCCGCCGCCGCCGGTCCGCCTCGGCGGCCGCGCCAAGCGAAGCGTCACGCTCTGCTGCTGCTGCACTTGATGCTGCAACCGCTGCATCCACATCTGCCTCCGCCTCAACCCGCTGCCGCGCCAGCAGGCCCTCAAAGTATTGCCGCTGGCTCTCCAGCTGAGTCACCAGCAGGTGGTTGTACTCTGTGGCCAAAGCATCCAGCTTGCTGCATGACAAGGGGCAGCATTGTGGGTTGGGGAGGGGCGTGGGGTACGCGCAGGCGATGGAGCGGCGGCACGCCGGCCACATTGCATACCGTCCTGGCCGTCAACGGCGGAACCTGCTGCAGGCAGCAGGGCCTTTGGGCAGTGGCATCGCTGCCCTTGGTATCACAGATGAAACCTGCGTACCACAACCACAGCTCCGGCTGCCCTTGCTCTGCTGAACCCCAAACCCCCAAACCCCCACACCCACACCCACACACCTGAGCACCATGGCTTCCTCCATTTCTGGGTCGAGGTAGCACTGCTCGCTGCCGCACTCTGCAGGCAGGCCCAGGGCACCAGTCGGCACAAGCATGTGCAGCCCCTCAGCAGTCGCAGGCACAAGGTCAACTGGCACAAGGTGCTTCTTACTGCATTCGCCCACCTGAAGCCGCCGCGCCGCGGCTCACCGGCCGCCCGCTGCACCCTGCTTGGTTGTGTTGCGCGGGGAGGGCACCTGCGCAGCACAGAGAGGCAGTCAAACCGTGCCCAAGCCTCAACGATGTGGTATCCAATGCCGCTACCAACGATCAACGCACCCCACCAATTCCGAAACCTAGACACACGCTGGTGCGCCCATACAAATGCAACACCCCGACGGCAGCCTGCCGGCACAAGCGCACCTCCACCAGCTTGCCGTCCGTCTTGGACTGGATGAGGCGATGCACGTACGAGTCGTTCACGTAGTCCCACACGCGCTGCGCAGGGAGCAGTGGGTGCAGGGTGTGTGGTGGTGGTGGTGGTGTGTGTGTGTGAGGGGGTGAGAGCCTGGTGGGCGGGTCACCAGGCAGCATGGAGGAGGCACACAGGGGCCTTTACCATTGGGGTGAAGACCAGGGGTGCATGCAAACACTGGGCAGCAAGCCGCTGCGTAAGACCATGCGCCCTGCTCGCCCCAGCTTTTGTTGCGCTGTTCAAGGGCCACCTGCGTCTCCAGCTCCAGCGCGTAGCCGTGCCCGCTGGCCTGCCAGTGCTCAGCGGCGTGGGAGCCGCGGTACCGCCCGCAACCCACATGCCCGCAGATGAGGCAGATCCACAGGTCTGTGACAGGGAAGACATGTGTGTGTGTGTGTGTGTGTGTGTGTGTGTGTGTGTGTGTGTGTGTGTGTGGGTGGGTGGGTGGGGGGGGGGGGGGCAAGGTCTTGATTGCTGGGACAATCACAGTTCCCACCATCTGGGTGGCAGCTGTTGCACAGCCGTTCCCCTTAGAACAATCAACACGGTGCAGATCATCACGTCTCTCAGAATCACAGACCAAAGACACCATATGAATTCTCACGCGCCTGCAGTGGTGCTGCACACAGCGCAGTGCGAGGTGGTGGCGCCAGAGTGCTGGCAGTAGCGGCAGACGGGGCAGCTGGTGTCGCCCCAGCGCCGCAGGCATTCGTTGTGGAAGCGGTGGTTGCACACCTGCGCCTTGCAACGCAACAGAGCGTAAGCTGAGCGGAATCACCCATGCGGACAGGGCACGAGTGCATCCCCACCACAGAGCTGCCAGAGCGCAAACAGAGGCAGACCCCCACAGCCTCCCACCCCACGTGCCAGACCTCCAAAACGTCCGCATGGCTTAGGGACAGGCGCATGAGCTGGCGGACGCACGCAGCGCACCCCACCACCCATGTCGCTCCCCTTGAGGCTCCCACCGTGGTCACAATGCCGCTGATGTGCTCGTCCAGCCGCTCCAAGCACACTGGGCAGGTGGGCAGCTCGGTGGTGCCTGGCGGGCGCGCCCGCCCCCACCAGCAGCCTCCTCCTCTGCCGATTGCTGGCACTGCACCTCCTTCACGTACACCAGGCGACACAGCAGCTCCGGCTCCAGCAGGCAAAACTAAGCGGGACAAGCAGTTGCAGGGTGCCAGGCATAAAACAGTCGCGGGGCCCCTGTGCAAGCATGATCCAGCACGCTGCAAGCCAAGCAGACACCATGCACGCGCGGCAGAACTGTGTGTCACTGCAGTCCGGCCCACCGGGCGGCCGTTGAAGTCTCGGAAGAAGCCGTCGGCGGCGGTCTGCGCGTCAAGCGCAGCAGCACCAGACAGACGGACGAGCGGCCCTCGCGGCGCACCAGCCGTACTTCACGTACCTGCAGGTGGAGAGGGCAGGAGCCATTGCCAGCAACATGGTGTGGCATTCATTTCAGCTATGGCTGTGCAAACCTCTGTATATGCATGCAGCGACTGACCCTCCGACTGGGCTGCGTGCAAGTGCCCGAGCAGGTGCTGGTCTCAACGGCAATCTACCGCGAACAAAAGCCCTGCCAGATTCCCGACGGGGCGGGAAAATTTCTCACGTGCTGGAAGTAGGCCCCCATGAAGGCGCAGAGCTCAGCAAAGCCCATGTCTGCTGGCAACGCCAAGATGCACAGCTGCGCAGTGCGGCTGGGCTGTGGGGGCAGGGGCCACGGCGCACACGAGATCACCACGGCAGAGAGGGCAGCGGGCATGCGCATTCCTCTACTCAGGCGCCCTGCCTGGGCGTGAAGCATCGTTGGCCTGCCTAGCGTGGCGCAAAGCGCAAGCATGAAGGCGCTCACCGGCAAACACTGGTGCGCCTCTGCAGCTGACCTAGGCGACTCCTGGTCGCCCGGCGCTGCAGGCTCTATCTCGCTGCTGAATGTGCTGCCGCTTTGCTGCTGCTGCTGAATGTGCCCAGGGCTCTGCCACTGCGGCAGGTGGCGGAACAGCGACACGCGGCCCACCAGGTGCTCCACCCTCGGGTTGCCAGCCGAGAACGTGATGTGCTCCAGCTCCTCGGCCAAAGCACTGGCAGCAAGCACACCGTCGGGCGGCGGAGTGCCCGAGGGCGAGGGCTGGCTGCTGCCTGAGCCGCTTGCACCGATGGCAAGCGCGGCAGCGGTGCCTGCCGCCACAGAAGCATAGCTGGCGCCCTGCCGCGGCGCCTGCTGCAACCGTATGGTGTACATACGATCTGTTTATTCTGAAAGAACCGCCCCCTGGCGCACCAGCGTCGAGGGTCTCGAGACTTGCGATCAGCTTTGCCAGGAAAGGGTAAAAAAGACCGCCCAAGTTTCTAAAATACGGCGTGTCCACTTTCTTAGCATGTTACTCTGGGCATTGCAGCTGAAGGACGCCCCCTCATGACCTCGTTCAGTTTCCAAGGTGGACACAAGTGGCGCCTTTCCTGCGGTCATACACAGGCTTTTACGACGAATAAACGACTTTGCTATTGCAGAGATCGGTTCGGAAACATCACATCAGATGGATCTCTCCTGTTGAGCGCAAGCTGGTTTGAAGGCGGCAGGACGAGGGAGGGGAGCGGAAGCAGCTGACGCCTTGCTCATTCAACAATGATGAAACGCTTCTGTATGCACGCAACCGGTGCTTTGCGCTTGACTTTGTCAGGGCTCACGTTGTTGGCAGTGCTGGCGCGGCCTGTGCCCCAGTTGGCGGAGCCTGACTATACCTTGTACCACACCAAGTGAGCCAGAGGTCCAGGCGGGCTTGGGGGTGCAGTGCTTCCCTGCCGCCACCCACCCGACGGGACAGCCTTGTGCCCGACTGTGGCCCAAGTTTTGCACACACTGCGGATGCCGCCTTTATTCTTTTCAAGCTGCCGCGTATCACCGAAACGTCTTCAGGGACAGCTTGTTCCAGGCGGTCCGGGACGTTGTGGCTAGCTGCCCGTCAATCATGCGGGTGAGCAACACTTGCCTTGCTCACACGCAGCAATACGCGACACCCGTGTGCTGCGCTTAGCGCTACTCCACACCCAGTCTTCATCTTGAAATGTAAGATTTCCTAGACGAGTACGTTGCACCTATTTGCAAGCGCAATGACCTGCTGGCTTTGCTGCCTGGCCCGGCTGCCACAGATAGACGAGCAGACGGCGGGTGACGCAAACTACTCGTCCACACTCACCGTGGTCACAGTGCAGCCCGCAGGGCTGAGCGACGCGTCCAATGATAAGATCCGACTGCTGCTGGTGAGCTTGATGCGTTCGTGTTCAGCAGGCAACGGAGCAGCCTCCACCGAGTGGTGTGGAAAGCCAAGTGTGTGGGGGGTGCCTGCTGCTCTTCTGGCTTACAACACCACACTTGCCATGCATGTTTCCCTCACTCACTATGCTCTCCTCATCTCCACCTTGCCCCCTTCTGCCAACAGAATTTTGGAGAGCACGGTCGGGAACTCATTTCTTCGGAGATCGGGCTGCACCTGCTGCGCCTGCTGTGTGACCCAGCCGCACGGCGACCCCTGCTCGCTGCTTACGGCGTCTCAGAGGCTGCTGTGGACGCGCTGCTGCCCCGCACGGTCTTCAAGGCACGTCTTGGCAGGCCCACCGCGCACACGCGCCTGTGGAGTGCTGCTCCTGGCCTGCCCACTGGCTGCCGCCCGCTGCTGCTCCTGCTGACAGCCTGCACAGCCACACCCTTCCTCCTGCAGATCATTCCCATGGAGAATGTACGGGGCGAGAGCGGGTGGAGCAGGGGCAGCTATGTGAGCGCAAAAACGGGCGGGGAGTGGACCCCAACCGCAACTGGGAGGTGCACTGGGGCTTCAAGGAGAAGGGTGAGCGGCGGCAAAGCCTAGGGCGGAGTGCAGAGCCGGGCGGATGCACCACGCCCTGCGCCAGGTGCCGTTTCCGTGCTGCTTCCTTCTTGCGTTGCCCATGCAGGGCAGCACCAGGAAAGGCTCCAGCCGCCCGGCCAACCCACTCGGCATGCACGCTGCCAGGCATGCCTCCCAGGAGTCCTGTGTACCACGGTTGACGATTGCTGTCCCTTATCACACCCCCCACCTCCAATCCAGACTATGACCCTCGAGAGGAGTTCCCTGGCGCGCAGCCCTTCAGCGAGCCGGAGGCAGCGCTGCTGCTGGGCACGGCACGCGCTGCGCCCCACGTCTGGACCAGCGTGCACAGCGGCATGCAGGCGCTCTTCATGCCCTACGACCACGTGGCCCGCATCCCGGGTGGGCCTGCCGTGCCTGGCACGCTGCATCGCACGACGGACTCAAGCAGCAGCAGCCACGAGCGCCGATCTCGCTCATGCATCGGTTGCTTTGTACCGCAGACGGCGAGGGCCCAGCTGCCACTCTGGGAATCCTCAACCAGATCAACAAGCGCACCTGTGGGGGCAAGTGCGCTGTTGGCTCCGGCGGCAAGAGCGTGGGGTGCGTGGGCCCCGGGCTTTGGGCTTTCCCCGCTGTGTCACCAGCGGGTCAAATGCGATTGCGTTTGAAAAGACCCTTCCAATGTGGACCCCTCGCTGCACTGCTGTCCCGAAGCACGCGCCGGTTTGCACTCCCCCTCCTCCCCCTCTAACACACCACCCTTCTCCCAAACAACGCAACCCCGGTCTGCAGCTACCTGGCCCACGGCACCGCCACCGACTACATGTACGAGCGGCTGGGGGTGCCCCTGTCCATGACCTGGGAGGTGTACGGCGACGACAGGGCCGGTACGGGCCGGCGGCTGCAGAAGCTGCATGGGTTGCTGCCTGCCTTGATTCTTCCTGACCAGAACGCAATTGCACTCCTGCATTCTTGCTCTCAAAATGTTACAGCCTATAGAACCCCCTGGCTCTTGCCTGGCGTGCAGTGTTTGAGGATTGCTTCCGCATGTTCAACCCGCTGACCTGGCAGGCATACAACGCAACGGTCGAGTCGTGGACTGCCGCAGTGTTCACGCTGCTGACGCTGCTGCCGCAGCATCCGCAGCTGCAGGCCGAGCTGCACCTAACCGCTGGAAATGCCGACAGCGAGACTGCGGGCAGTGCTGCAAGCCGTGCCGTGGCTGGAGACAGCAGCACGGGAATGGCGACGCAGCAGCTTTTGGCCGGCGCGGAGGCGCAGGGGCCGCCAGCGGCCAGCAAGCAGAGCAGCAACAGCAGCAGGACCCTCAGGGAGGTGCAGTCAGCGTAGGCGATGAGACTGGCCTTGCCGACCAGACGGGAAGCAGCGATGGCGGCAGTAGCAGCTCGGCAGGCAAGGCCCTGGAAATTGCAGAGGCCTTGAAGGAGCACCTGCAGCAGCAGGAAAGCAGCACGCAGCAGCAGGCACGGCAGCAGGGTGGGGGTGAGGCAGGCGCAGCGCACGGCCAGCTTGATGCAGCACGGTCGCAGCGGGGCGGTGCTCTGTCTCTTCTTTACTGGCTGCTGGTGTTGCTTCTAGGTGAGTGGTGGTGTCTGCGTCTGACAAGCAGGGGGCCATTTCATCCTTTCCATCGGCTGCTGTGCTGGCCCCCATGCCTTGCCCAACCCAATTGCAATACTATTGCAGGCTGTGCCCTTGCCAGTTTCCTTTGGAGCAAACCGCGCGTGCGCTATCTCCTCAGCAAGTGGCTGGGTAGCAGCCGGCGACGTGCTCGCGGCATCATCCCGCTCTGACACCATGCTTGACCATCTGGTTTTCGAGAGTTTTTCCATTTCACAAACAGCACTTTCGGCACTGATTTATTTAAGAAAGCTGACTGTTCCAGCATTTAACCTGCTGTCTTCCCCATGGCAATGCGCACCATGTCCCACTGGAGGCCACCACAGCTGGGATGCAGGTGGTCGTTGGCCAGGTGGCACGGCACTTCTGTGGTTGGCGCATACTTTGTGCGGTTGGCAATCCAACAGATCATATAGTTGTAGATCACCGATCGAGGCCTCTTCTGCGTGCTTCTCTGGTTCGACAACTTGCTTTGTCTGTAGCCCAGGCTGGCTTCTGCTTTTCACGCTCAATTGGCGCTACCACGTTTGGACACATGAAGCTTGGTGTCGGGATTGCACGGCAAGGCGTTGCCTGTGCGGCAGGCAAGTCTTCGCGCTGTGCGTCTGGTCACCCAACCGCGGTTGCCTGCCGCTCATTGTGGCACATTGACATGTCAACTGTCAGGTGGTCTGTCCCTGCGCGCAGCATGGCCGCGGACTGCGGGCGCTGTGCACAGGGCGGCACCGCCTCCGCTGCGTAGCGCTCTTGCTGCGACTCCCCACCAGCAGGGGCGCGCGCCTGCAGCACGCCGAGCGCTGAGCGTACGCGCCGACGCAGCATCTGGCAACGGCAACGGGGCAGGGGGCACTACGACTACGACCTCTTCTGCATTGGAGCCGGCTCGGGCGGCGTGCGCGCCGCGCGCGCCGCCGCAGGCACCTACGGTGCGCCCAGCGGCAGCGCCCACCACCGCTGCTTCTGCCTGCCTTTGCGCTGCCATACCAGAGCCGTTTCATCGTGTTCATTGCGCTCGTCTGGCAAGGAGGCAGTAAAGTTGGGCATGCTGCCCTCCAGGGCAGTCATCTTCTTTCCATCCCGCCGCTGTTGGTCCTGCCGTACCCGCCCCCACAGGCGCCAAGGTGGGCATCTGCGAGATGCCCTACAACCCCATCGCCTCCGACACAGCAGGAGGCGCAGGCGGCACGTGTGTGCTGCGCGGCTGCGTGCCCAAGAAGCTGTTTGTGTATGCCTCGGAGTACCGTGAGGCGTTTGAGGACGCAAAGGGCTTTGGGTGAGGCGCTTGTGTGTGGGGTTGGAGCGGGTTGGGTGTAGGGGCCGCTCAGGCCACTGCGTGGCAGCGGTTGCCGTGCGGTGCCCAGCAGCGACCATGGCCCCCACATTTCCGCTGATGGTCCGCGCATTTGCCACGCATCTTGCTGTTGACGCAGCTGGCAGGTGGGCGGCGAGCCCACCCTGGATTGGGCCAGCTTCTTGGCCAAGAAGAACGCGGAGCTGGAGCGCCTCAACGGCGTGTACATGAACCTGCTCAACGGCTCGGGGGTGGATGTGAGCACGCTGCCCGCCCGCCGCCTGCATCGTTTCCTTTCTCTTTTGCTGTTGCTTCTGGGACGGATACAGGTTGCGCAAGCCCTGCCAGTGGTGCTTTACACAGGGGGCAGTACGCAGGCCCAGCCGGCAGGTGGTGATCTGCGCAACCTGCTCCTCATGGTACACCCTCACGGTGGCTCCCGATCCGTTGCCCCCATCGCCCCCAGAACAAGGAATCGCACCCACCCTTTCCCTTGCGCAGTACATTGAGGGCCGGGGGCGCCTGTTGGATGCTCACACAGTGGAGGTGGACGGGCGGCGCGTGACCGCACGCAACATCCTGGTTGCCACCGGCGCCCGCGCTTTCGTGCCCAGCTTTGAGGGCAGCGAGCTGTGCATGATCAGCGACGACGCGCTGGAGGTGAAGGAGGTGAGGCGCTTGTGTTTGTCTCCGTTGTAGGGCTGGGAGGGCGTGGCCGTGGTGGCCCGGGAGCAGGACACGCATTGACGGCCACGTAAAGGGGACGCACCCTCCACCCCCAAACCCCATGCCCCTTCCATCCTCCTCACTCATAGCATGCACACATTGTCGCCCCCTTGTGCCTTCCCAGGTGCCCCAGCGCATCGTCATCATCGGCGGCGGCTACATCGCGGTCGAGTTTGCCGGCATCTTTGCGGGGCTGGGCAGCGAGGTACACCTGGTGTACCGCCAGGACTTGCCACTGCGCGGCTTTGATGAGGAGGTGCGCGCGGTTTCTCGGTGTATGTGTGTGAGGGGGTGGGTGGATTGGGGGGGTAGTGGTGTGTGGGGGCGCGCGCGCATGGAGCGTGGTGGTGGTGGTGTGTGCCGTGACACACTGCGGGGATGATGCATGTGCATCCTTCTTCCGCCTGCTGGCACTAGTGGCTGCGGTGGTTGAATGCTGGAGGAGTGTGGATGAGGGGTTTCAGAGGGGTGACAGAGCGGGCGCCTGCTGGCCGCAGCAGCAGGTGCGTGACACGCACCACAAGGTGCCCACCCGATACGCACCTCCGTTGCGGCCTCAAAATGTTGCTGGCCCTGCTTCTGCCTTGCTCCCATTGCAGCTGCGCAAGTTTGCGACGGAGCAGTACGCACAGAACGGGCTGCACCTGCACCCCGTGACCACGCCCCAGAAGCTGGAGAAGCTGCCCAACGGGCGCCTGAAGTTCACGGGCCTGGAGCGCACGGGGGCGCAGGTGCGGGGCGCCTGGCACGCGAGGTGTGGGTGGCAGGGCTGCAGCTGCCGCCGTGCGCTGCTGCTCTCCTTGCTGCCAGGCTTCCCTGTCAATCCTGCCAAGCCACACTGCGGCACTGTATGCCCCTGCTCCTCAACCACAGTCGTCTGAGGAGGGGGAGGCCTTTGAGCTGGAGGTGGATCACGTTCTGGCGGCCACAGGTGGGGCCCAGCTGGCAGCCGGCGGCCGCTGCAGGCAGCCCTGGGAAGAGGCACGGGCAGCCGCAGGCTCCGGGTAGCTCGAGCGATGCAGGACCGCTGCTCGCCAGAACCGCAAGCAGGGGCAAGCCGGCAAGCGCAGGCTGCAGCAGGGTTGCCACACCAGAAGTCGTTGCCAACAGGAGTTTGCTGAGCATGCCCTGCGCCGCCGCCCCTTGCAGGCCGCCGCCCCAACGTACGCAACTTGGGCCTGGAGGAGGTTGGGGTCAAGTTGACTGACAAGGGGGCCATCGAGGTGGACGGCTACAGCCAGACCAGCGTGAGTTGGGGTGGGCAGGCCAGCTGTAGTGGTGCTACGCAGGGGGCTGGGCAGAGGGCAAGGCAGCGCTGCCTCTCTCCTGGGCCTAACCGCAGGCGCAGTGCAGCCTTGCCTTGACTGCAGGACCCTCTGCCTCCAATGCATTGCCAACTGCCGCAGGTGCCCAGCGTTTGGGCTATCGGCGACGTCACAGACCGTATGGCCCTCACACCAGGTGGGCGCGGCAGGCTGGTGCCACTCACGTCTGCCTGCGCTGCTCCGGCTCATCGCGCCCCTTCCCCGCCTGTGCTACCTATCACGTGCGCGCCCCTCCACACCCCACACCCCGCAGTGGCGCTGATGGAGGCGATGGCCCTTACCCGCACCCTGTTTGGCGGCAAGCCAACCCAGCCCGACCACCGCAACATTCCCACCGCGGTGTTCAGCCATCCTCAAATCGGCACCGTGGGCATGAGCGAGGAGCAGGTGGGGGTGGTTTGGTTGGGAGGGGGCGTCATGCGGCGGTGGAGGTGACATGTGGGTGGTGTGCCAGAGGTGGGTGGCCTTTCGGGGCAGCGGCGCGCATGCAGGTGGCGAGACGAGGCAGGACGAGGCGTTGGACAGCGGGCTGACTGCCGGTCTGCTGGTGCCGCCTGTATTGCGCTGCGCAGGCGGTGCAGGCGTACGGCAATGTTGATGTGTACACCAGCAGCTTCCGCCCCATGCGGAACACCATCAGGTGGGCAGCGATGACCCCGCGCCGCAGCACTGCCTTTTAGCGGCGGGGCCGTTGCTGTGGCGGCCCCGCTGGCATGCAGCGCATCATATAATACTTCTGCCCCACCCTTGCCTGCTGCAGCGGCAACGCCGGCCGGACCTTCATGAAGCTGCTCGTGGCGGCGGACAGCGGCGTGGTGGTGGGCTGCCACATGGTGGGCCGCTGCTGGGTGCTAATGAACGACGACGCGCGGCTGGCGCACCGGCCGCTCCCAAACCCAGCTGCTGGACTTCATTTCCATAAACCTAACCATGATGGCCCCTTTACCTGCAGGTGGGGCCCGACTCGGCTGAGATCATGCAGGGCATGGGCGTGGCGGTGAAGATGGGTGTGACCAAGAGCCAGTTGGACTCCACAGTGGGCATCCACCCCTCCGGTGAGCCGCGCATGCTGCAATGGGCCATCCACCTGTTCTCAAAATGCCTGCTTGCACTTGGGTTGAAGCTGAGCCTTGTTCCCCTGCCTGCAGCGGCCGAGGAGTTTGTCACAATGCGGACGCCTACGCGACAGCTGCGCAAGGAGACAGCGGCGGTGGCCGCGTGAGCGGTGCCTTCTTCTTTTTGTTGCTCTCCTTCAGCGGTGATGGTTTGTGGGTTTGAGGGCGAGTTCGAATTGCCTTACAGGCTCAAACAAAGCTGAACAGGAGTGCAGTGACCGCCGTCCAGCGCGTCGTGCGCCTGCCTGTTTCGAAGCCCTCCATTACTATTCGCAACCTCTAAGAAATATGATCGGCAAAGGAGAATGAAGGATTGTGCACACAGCTGTCGATGTGGCGGCTGTCTGCATCCCATAACATGTGCTTACATTTCATATGCCCGTATATATATCGATCATTCTCAATGACGGCCCTGCTTATACCCGGAGGCAACTCTGTAATCCCAATTGGGAGGGTGGCACACGGATTTGCTACTTTCACAAGCTGGCCTACCGAGACCGTTTACGATCTTGTCCCGACTGAGGCAGTGCACGCAGCTGCACGCTTCTCTGACGGGAGGCGAAGGCTGTGTTAAAGCGCTGGGCAACGCCACAGGCGGGAAACCGAGCATGGCACTCGGCCTGCGCTGCCGGCAGTCGGGAAAGCGATGGTCCAGGCCTCTGGTAGGAACCCCCAGACTGTGCTAGAGGTAGAACCGTTTTGGAATAGGTGAGATTGATTGCTGATCATTTGGCTTCAAGAGACTTTTAAGACGAGACTTTTAAGATTCAGCTCGTCGATTGGGCTGGGATACTGCTGGTGTGCAGCAGGGCTTAAGAGAGTGATGGAACTGGCATCATGCTCCCAATGTCGGCAGATCTCCAGCTTGATTATGATGATGATAATTACGATGAGCTAGTTCCAAAGGTCAGCATCTTTCCCTACCGCAGCCGGGACAACACAGCACACCCACCGCCACAGCCAGAGCCGCGTGACCAGTCCGCCGACTGCCCGGTGTGCAAGGAGTCGCTGGGCATCGGCGTGCTCTTCGTGTGTGGCGTGTGCAGGAACGGGGTGCACCGCAGGTGCTGGGACAAGTGGTGCTGTTCCAACCTGCGGGCACCACGGTGTGTCATGTGCCGGGAGCTAGTTGGCGCTGCGTGATTTTTACCCTGCACATGAGCCTGGCAACGCCTCCAGAAGCCTTTACAGCGTATAGGCTGTTTGACATCGCCGTCAACACACTGAGCAGTGACTCGTCCGAACGACGACGATGGAGCACAGAGCAGCGGGGCCTAGCCAGCGATGAAGGCGGCACTGGGCGGCAAAGGACTCAGGCCATCAGCCAGGCCATACCAAGACAGCAACCACGAACGCAGCACGACGCCCTGAATCCCCGCTCAGCCCTGACCTGGTCAACACCCGCTGAGCCTCCATTACAATGCAGCTCAGCAATCTAGCGCCACTTGCAGCCGCGCAGGAAACCGCCTGCCGTGCATGCGCTAGCTAGCAAGTCCTCTGACTCAAGCCAGACAGCTACGCCGTTGAGGGTGAATGGGCAGAACTGGGGTATTGGCATATGGATGCGAAACGGACTGGGGGCGGTCTGATTGGTCTGATTGGTCATGATTCCTGGGTCTGTCTATGTGCATGTATACCATTCTGCCATCAAATGAAGTATGTAACACCAGGTGGGCTTGAGATGACCACCGTCAAACATTGGGAGGCATTATGTGCTTCCGCTGCTGTGGCTCGGCGCAGCATGCAGCGGGGCAGAGCCTTTCATTGGCAGGCTTGGGGCTGTCTCCACTCATGAGCGCATGCATATGTCCCAGGCGCCATCATGAGCAGTATGCCGGCCTCAAGGGGTCTCCGCACGCACAGAGCTGAGCGTGTCCTTCGCAGCCACCCGGCCCCTGCGCATCCACGTCCCTTACCCGCAACACATCCACGTTGCGTTGCCCAACAAGGGGCGGCGCGGCCCAGGCAGCGCTGCCGTTTGAGAGCCCCTGTTGCTGCCGCCGCTTTGCGTCCGGCACCCCTCCTCCTGCAGCACCCCTGCCAGGCCCTGAGCAGCAGGCTATGCCTGAGCTCCATGTCAATCTAGAGTTTACGTTCACGGTGTCAGGCTGGTGCACCCTGCGTGGGCGGGGCGTTGTGTCGAGTAAGTTTGCTGTGGAGGATGCTGAGGGGGCACCTGGACGTTGTTGTGCTCCACCAATCTCCTGTTTGCCAAGCTCCAGCAACCATCCTGTGTGTGACTTCCTGCAGATGTTCGGGATCAGTTGACGGCGGCTGCCATCGCGGCCGCTCTGGTCAACCTGCGCAAGCGGCAGGATGTGCTGGATGCAGCGGTGGCAACAGCGAGGCAGGAGCTCCCCGGAGTGTTGCAGCCAGAGAGTGAGCATGGGAGGCGCCGTCACATCCTGATTCTGTTGAGCTCCGTTCCCTGCGCCCACATGTGCACTGCAGCTGCAGGATGTAAGGCAAGGTCGCCATGGATAGCCAGCAAGCGCTTCGCCTTCAAACCAAGCAAGCCCGTGTGCCCCTCCTGCAGTGCTGATGCAGTACGACGGCATGCAGGCGCGACGCAGCCAGGGAGCAGCCATGTCGCTGCTGGGCTTTGGGGCGCTGCAGGCGCTGTGCAGCCGCGTGGCGCCTGACCTGGTGAGAGGCTTGAGGGGGGCGGCGGCTTCTGAGACCTTTCACTCCGGCACTCAACGCCTCACCCTGTTTTGGAGCACGGTGTTTGCCTTGCCTTGCACACAACCAGGGCGCCTGCACCTGGCCGGTGGCTGGGATCAACCCGCCTCAACGCCCCACCCTCCCTTCCGTAGTGGGCTGAGCTGGAGGAGGAGCTTGTGCAGGTGGCAGCGCGGCTCAAGGCGCGCAACATGGTGCTCCAGAGGCCGTGGGCCAGCCAGTCGGGGGTGGCGAGCTGGGCCAGCCTGGCCACTGCCGGTGGGCGCCCGGGCCAGGCCAGCTGGCGCCGCAACATCGCGCCAGGGCGCAAGGCGGTGCCACGACTCGGCTTCGACCTGCCCTCAGAGCTCGTGGCGCTGCCGGAGTGGCAGGTCTGGCTGAGGCGCATGCGGGACGCAGTCATCGCCTGGCAGCTGGAGCAGCACAGGCAGCAGCAGTCCCAGCAGCAGCAGCAGGTTCAGCAGCAGCAGCAAGACGCAGGCAGTGGCAGCAGCGGCACCAGTGCAGCGTCGCTTGCCCCCACAGGCACGGGCAAGCTGGAGGCCTGCTTTGCGCTTTCCTGCTTGACTCCCGACGGCCTGCCGATGCGGCAGGAATTGCGAATCACGGTAGCGCCGCCAGCGGGCAGGGAGCTGCTGCGCAAGGTGCTGCTATGACGGAGCGGGACTGGGCGAGTGCTTGACGTCCTGCTTCTGCTGCCTCAGAATGCATGCCGTACGACGCCATCCTCACGGAATCTCGTGCCGGATTGAAACTTGCTGCTCTCCTGCTGCAGGTACGGGAGGATCCTCAAGCCCTGCGTGCCTATGGCCTGCTAGCAGGCAACCTGGCTCTGGGACGGCTGGCGGCCACGCCGGAGCCGCAGCTGCAGCAAGGGCTGGAGGCGGCGGCCTGGGCTTTCCTGCGGCTGGACCCTTCCTGCTCCTTCACCTGCACGCTGCACGGCTCGCAAGAGCAGGGGTTTCGCAGCAGGCAGAGGACGGTGTGGGCACGGCGGCCAATGGCAGTGGCACCAGCAGCAGCAGCGGTGGCAACGGCGAGTGCGGCTTTGAGTTTGGCGGCAGCAGCACCGACCTGCGGGTACTGGTGTACTTGCTTGCGGGCATGCAAGACTTTGAGGAGGAGCATGGCTTCAGTCCCCACGCCTGGTTCCCCTCGGATGGCCGCATCCAGCTGCAGCGCTGCCCCCAGCAGGCACGCAGCGACAGTGGCAGCTGGCTGCGCAGCTGGAACCAGTCGCCGGCACCAGCATGTGAGGGAACCTACCGGCTGCGGGTCAATGCTGAAGGCATGCATGGAGAATCTAGGCGGCAGCTGCAACGGGAGCAGAAGGCGGCGGCGGAAGCGCCGGCACGCACAGCGGTGCTGAGTCAGACGCAGCTGAACACGCTCATGGACTGCCTGGATGCTTTTGCAGCCCAGCACCCAGACTTTGTAGTGCTGCAGCTGCCCAGGCCACTTCAGGCGCCGCAGCCTGGCCTGCTCCAGCAGCTTTCTCTGTTGTTCAGCCCCGCGGACGGTGGCAGCAGCAGCCCTGATGCGCCGCCAACGCCCGCACCGCCAAACCCATCGCTGAGCGATGTAGCGTCCGTGCTGGGTAACAGCGCAAACGCGGGCAACGGAACTTTTGTTTGATGTTTTGCCATGTAGCTGACTTCCCTCAACGGTGCAGCCGGTGTGTTCGCATGTGACGCTGTTGTACCTGCACACTACAGGAACGGTGCATGTTCTAGAGACGAGTTTGAATGTGCAACATTAGGGTACAATCTGGAAGGACTGCAGGCTTATTTGGCTTCACCATCGAGTGCCCCGCCGCCGCTTAAAGTTCGCTTCGCTGCGTACGTATCGAGGCTGATAGCACACAATGGTGAGCGGCAGAAGTCTGGTATGGTGCGATATGCACCCGGAGCGTCTTTGTTGCCGGTCGCGTTCGGGGCATGCAATGCATGGTGGTGTCGCCGCCGCCGCCACCGCCTGCGAGGGCTTGGCTGCTGCCCCTGCTGCCTTGACGTCCAGTGCTGTGTAGGAAATGTCGATGTCAGAAGGAAACATGCATTAATTCTGCATGCAGCCGTGGTTTTATTGCGACGACTGTGGCGATTCAATCAAGAAGCCCAAGATTACGCAGCATTGCCATCAGTGCAGCGCCAGCAAGTTCACCTGTATAGACTGCTCTGCTACCTTTGACCGGCACACTGTGCAGGCAAGATGCAAGGGACTGTGCAGGAACCATGCCATCTTACGTTTTTCGCAGCTGTCCTGCGGCCCACCATCCTTTCTGCATCTTAAAGGGTGGTGTGCTCCGCGTGCTGCCATGCAGAGCCACACTCAATGCGTGACAGAGCATGAGAAGTATGCTCTGGGTGCCACCAAGCCGGGCGGCTATGCAGCCAGCGGTTTTGCCGCAAATGGCACTGCCAAGCCGGGGCAGGATGGTGAGCCAGGCGGTTGAGAGGCTGCCGGGCATTCCAGCTGAGGAGGCATTGGATGGCTTGACCACGCTCATGCTGAACCCCAAGACATTCTCATGTCCTTCCATCTCGCCCAGCAGGACAGGCTGAAGGGCTGGAGTTTCTGTCCACCCGCCCCCTTGGAAGTGCTCCATCTGCAACGTGACCTGCACCAGCAAGGACACGCTGCTGGGCCATGCAGCTGGCAGCAAGCACAAGCGCCGGGTGAGCCACCAGCACTGCTTCAGTCCACTTCCGTGTACTTGGGTCAGCGTGAAAGCAAAATTTGTTGTGGGTTGTTGATGCCCTATTAGTTGTGGTTTCTGCGGTGCTACACAGGCCAAGGCGGCGCTGGCAGCTAAGAACGGCGGACAGCAGCAGCAAGGGCAGACAGCGGAGCAGCAGCAGACTGGAGATGACGGTGCTGCCCCAACCAGCCAGGAACAGCAGCCGGCTGAGCTAGCCGAGCAGGCCAACGGCGCATCTCATCATGTGGGCGAGACAGATAAGGAACATAAGAAAAAGGGGAAGAAGGAGAAGAAGAAGGAAAAGAAGCGCAAGGCAGAGGCAGCAGAGGAACCTGCTGATGCACAGGCAGTGGCTGAGGTGGCAGCAGAGCTGAGTGTCGGGAACGAAGGGAAGAAAGAAAAGAAGGCAAAAAAGAGAGTGAGTGACTGGTCAATCAACTGCACTTGTGGTTGGCCGGGCACTGGGT
The DNA here is from genome assembly GCA_025917655.1 of Chlorella sorokiniana. Taxonomy (NCBI): domain Eukaryota; kingdom Viridiplantae; phylum Chlorophyta; class Trebouxiophyceae; order Chlorellales; family Chlorellaceae; genus Chlorella; species Chlorella sorokiniana. The sequence goes on along the minus strand of CP084619.1, from coordinate 2,465,244 downwards.
TTTTCTTCCAAACAGATGGAACTGTCGTTGCAATGTGCTTTTGTGACGCTGTGGGTGTGCTGCCTGTGCAGAAGCAGAATGACGAGACAGAGCTGACAGCTGCAGACAGTGCAGAGAATGGTGAGGTTCCTAATGCAGCGTGCGGTGCTTAAATCTGTTGAAAAATTGCTGCAGCGCCTTACAAGCGTTCCCTGCCTACGAATGCAGGAAAGAAGCAAAAGAAAGACAAGAAGGAAAAGATGCGCAAGGCAGAGGCAGCAGACCAGCCTGTTGACGCACAGCCAGCGGGAGAGGCAGCAGCAGAGAAGCTCAACGGCGATGGCCAGCAGAAAAAACATAAGGTAAAGAAAGATAAGAAGCGGAAGCCGGCAGAGGCAGAAGAGCCCCTTGTTACTGCCAACGGCGACAAGAAGAAGAAGAAGAAGAAGGGAAAAAAAGCAGGACAAGGCAGCAGCCTGATTGATAACTTGTGACTTGATGCCTGTCATTTCAACAAAGCGCTGTCATTAATGATTAACACATGCAATTCATGTCATAGTCCCCTGTTTGCTTGCCATGATAAGAAGGGCAGGGCAGCTACTCAATGCCATCAGGATTGTCGCCACTGCTCTTGCCACGCCGGCGTGGACGCTTGCGCTTGGCAGCTGGCTGATCGCCTGCTACTGCTGCTGCTGCTGCTGCTGCTGCTGTTTGTCTGTCTCCTCCACCGCTCTGCCGCTGCTGGCGCTGCTGCCCTCCTGCTGAAGCCGTCGTCTGCTTGTCCTGCTTCTTTTTGGGCATCACAGACAGGGGATTGGGCCCCTTTGCCTTTTTCCGACGGAAGAGCGGCTTGTCGAGCTGTCGCGCTGCTGCCACCTCCTTGAGAGCTTCTGACTGCAGCTCTGCCTGGCTGGGCAGCAAGTGCTGCTGCTCGAACTGCAAGCACAGTGAATACACAAGGGATCGAGCAGATCAGTCAGCCAAGCGTCAGTGAGGCCACGGCACGGAGACGGTCAAATGTCAATTACAAGCCTAGCTTCCAATTAAAGGACTCCTGGACCGGCGCCTTGAGCGTGGCCAGCTATCCATGCAGCGGACATAGCCAGCCTGCGCCCACCTGCTTGGCCTGCTGCTTCTGCAGCGCAGAGGGTGTCTCCAGGTGCACGCCGTTGACCGACGCGAAAATGACGGCGCCCCGGCCACTGCCATGCACTGCCGCTGCATGCTCTTGTCCTGGGTTGCCACAAAGAAGTGGTCGTCGTTCCTTTCCCCTGCAGCAACGCAAAGGGGGCGCAGTCGGCGTGTGTGCACTACTGCCGGGTCAGTACACCCATGCAGGCAGCACTAAAAGTGGCGACAGGGCAGTCAGAGATGATACACATCAATCAACGTGCTGCAGCGACAACGAGCAAGCCGCCGCACCTAGCTGCGCCAGCAGACACTCGGCCGCGGAGCAGCTGCCGTCGTCATGCCCACACTTGTGCAGCGGGTAGCGCTTCAGCAGTTGACGGGCGCCTGTCAAGCGGGCGATTGGGGGAGTGGGGTGTAGGGTGCAGTTTCAGCTTTTGGTACAAGAGCTAGTGCTGCAGCATGGGCGCTTCATTTGGCAAGAGCTGCAGTGGGCTCATGGCGTGCAGCTGCCTACCGGCAAACTCCTTGCCAAGCTTCTTCAGCTCCCGTTGAACGCACAGCGTGGTGTAGCACTTTACCGTGTCCCCCAACAGCCGCTCAATGAGCTCCTTGCTCTCGCCCTTCCTGCATGCAGTGCAGCCCACGCGCACGAGCTTGCAGACTCCTGTCGTTGGGTTGTCGTGGCAATGGGCCGCCACTGCTGCCGCCGCCATTGAAACGTGCATGTCCGCATGCGTGAGAGCCAGCTGCTGTGTGAGACCGCGCATGCCCTGAGATACGGCGCACGCTCACTTCATGGCTTCCAGGGCGTGCACAAAGTTGCCGTCGAGCAAGACTTTGTAGGGCGGCCGATGCCCATACTGTATACGGTAGAATCGCAATGTACGCCGTGTGTGCTTCTGCTTCTTGCGGCGCATGTGTGTCAAGCGTTGCGGCGGCGGACAAGTCGAGAGCTGGCTAGCTTCACAGGGGTTCCCTGTCCGTAAATTGTCGTGAAACCGGCTAAGATACTGTGGGAAATGTAGCTTGGATAAACGGACACTTCAAAGCGTCCAGGTGTACTTCAGGTACACCGGCCGCTCTATGCTGCGGCGGCCAAATGCAGCATGGGCTTGTTACCAAGGTCCTTTGCATAATTGCATTGTTGGACGTTCTGGATACACGTCGGGTCAAAGCGCCAATGCTTCAGTCCTGCTGTGTGCTCGCTGTCCTGAAGGCCTCCTCTGCCTCCTCTGTTATGCTGCCAAGGCACACCCTCGGGGCTTCCGTCATGTGCGCAGTATTATCTACATTATGTTTGTTCCAATGAGCACAATTGTTTGCTGATGACATGCGTTTTAGGATAGGCGTTGAACCAGCTCGCAGATCTGTATCACTCCTTTCCGCTGCGAGTGCCAGGCAAGCCCCCGCCACGCTATCCAAGATGAGCCCGCTCATCACCAATTTGTAGTCTTCCCAATAGAGCCCGATTATGGTCAGTTCGTTTTGCTGAGCTCATTTTCTTTTGTTACAGCGCCGAACAGAGCCCCTTGCCAGCCATGGCCACCACCGCACTGCAGGGCGCACCCTGCAGCACGGCACGGGCCACACGTCGCCACGTTGCCTACAGCAGCCCAAAGTCGCACAATGGCTTGCGACTGGCGGCAAAGCAGCAGCGTCAGCAAGGTGCTGCGGAGCGCAGGGCGCAGCTCCGAGTTCAGGCGGCCCAGGCCGCTCCTCCACAGCAAACCGGGGCTGGGAGCGGTTCAGCAGGAGCTGGTGATGAGGGTAGCGTCTACGACGTCGTGGTCGTGGGTGCGGGCATCTCTGGCCTGACCACCGCCCAGGTGCGTGCCTGCTGCTTTGCAGCACCTTGCCCGTGGCCACTGGAGTGGCCCTGTGTCTTGCAGCGTGAAGTTTACACCTAAGAGTGCAATCGGGTCAGCAAACAGAAGGGTGCTGTTTGGGAACCCCCATCCCCATGTGCATGTCTCTGCACTGCGGCTGCCAAGCCACCTGCATTGCACACCCGCTGCTCATCCCTTGCATACATCCCACTCGCCCTGCGCAGGCGCTGACCACGCAGCACGGACTGCAGAAGGTGTTGGTGACGGAGGGGCGGGATCGCGTGGGCGGCAACATCACAACGGTGGCAAACGATGACGAGGGGCTGCTGTGGGAGGAGGGCCCCAACTCTTTCCAGCCCAACGACTTCATCCTGCAGGCTGCGGTGCGCCCGACAGCCGTAGTGCGACCGCTGTGCGTTGAACGCCTGAAGAGCGCGGGAGTCGGGGTGCTTTGTTCCGTGCCACCATGGCGGCAGCGTGCGGCCGGGCTCGACCCTGCGGCCTGGCAAGGAGCTCTTTGCCGCTCCTGCAAGGGCCCCGGCGCCCCCTCATCCCTCCCTCCCCTTGCCATGCTTGGGCAGGTGGACGCGGGCGTGGCCGACCAGCTGGTGCTGGGAGACCCCACCGCCCCGCGCTTTGTTTACTGGGACCGCAAGCTGCGCCCCACCCCCTCCGGCCCTGACGCCCTCACCTTTGACCTCATGAGCATCGGCGGCAAGATCCGCGCCGGCCTCGGCGCCCTGGGCTTCAAGGCGCCCATGCCCGGTGCGTGCTGGCGCCTGCCCCATCCGTTCCGCTGCTGCTTGCGCGCTGGGCAGCCCTCGCCCACGCTGGGCCCCTGCCAGAGACGCTCTGGTGCCAGCCGCGCCGCAGTGGCCTGGCTGTGGTGGTGGAAGGCGCCCCCATGCCCGCTCATGCTGGCCCCTCCGCCGCCTACCGCGTGCTGCCCGCCACCCGCTGCTGCAGAGCGCGAGGAGAGCGTGGAGGAGTTTGTGCGGCGCAACCTGGGCGCTGAGGTGTTTGAGCGGCTGATTGAGCCCTTCTGCAGCGGCGTATACGCGGGCAACCCCAAGAACCTGTCCATGAAGGCGGCCTTTGGCAAGGTGGGCCCCGAAACCATTCCGCCTGCTCTCTCTAGATTGTGACTAGGTGGATGCCTTGCCTTGGCCTTTCTTTCTTACTGCTTGCTGTGTGGCGTCCGGTGCATGCGCGCTGCCGCTCCCTGGCTGCAGCGCCGCATTCTCGCCTGCGCCGCCCACCTGTACCGCCTGCCCCTTCCGCTCCGCACCGCAGGTGTATGACCTGGAGCAGAAGGGCGGTTCCATCATCGGCGGCGTGATCCAGCTGATCCGTGAGCGGCGCGCCAACCCACCGCCGCCGCGCAACCCCGCGCTGCCGCCCAAGCCCAAGGGCCAGACGGTGGGCTCGTTCCGTCGCGGCCTGCGCACGCTGCCGGACGCCATGGCGGCCAAGCTGGGCGGCGCGGTGCGCACTAGCTGGCAGCTCAAGGGCATTGCCAAGGAGGGCGAGGCGTACAGGTGCAGGGCCGGGGGCCACGTGGGGTGCTTGCCTTGCGGGCTGCCGTGTTAGGCACACCTGGCAGAACCCTGCCTGCGCTGCTGATTCTCCTTGCCCCCTGCTCCTCCCCGCCGCGCTGGGCCCCAGGTTGACCTACGACACGCCTGACGGCCCCCAGCAGCTGCGCACCCGCACAGTCGCGCTGACGGTGCCCGCCTACGTGGCGGCGGAGCTGCTGGCGGCGCAGGCGCCCTCTGCAGCTGCCGGCCTCCAGGTGAACGCTCGCGCTCGCGCATTGTTGGCTGCACGCTTCTGCCCACGGGCTGCCCTCGCGCGAGCCTGCCACCCCCGTCCTGCCGCCAGCCAGCTTGCCCTGTGCTCTCACGCTTCTGCTGCCGCGCACCCCGTTTGCCCCTGTGCCCACATGCAGTCCCTGGACTACCCCCCGTGGGCGCCATCACGCTGGCCTACCCCGAGTCGGCCATCCGGCAGGACCGGCTGGATGCGCAGGGCAAGCTGCCAGGTGGGCTGCGCCGCCCCACTTGAGCACACGCCGCCTGCCCTGCTTCAGCACGCGGCCTTCCTGGGGCAGCAAAAGGCGCAGGAGGGGGCGGTGGGTCAATGGGCTGGACGGTGGGCTGCTGGCCTCCTGACCGCCGCGCCTGCCCTCCCTGCGCTCCTGCTCCCCCAGGCTTTGGCCAGCTGCACCCGCGCAGCCAGGGCATCACCACCCTGGGCACCATCTACTCCTCCTCCCTCTTCCCCGGCCGCGTGCCGACGGGCCAGGTGCTGCTGCTCTCCTACTTTGGGGGGGCACAGAACCGGAGGGTGGCCGACATGAGCGACGAGGAGCTGGTGGAGCAGGTGAGGGTGGGGGGGGGGTATGTAGAGCTGGCGGGGGGCCTGCGTTACTGGGCCCTTTGTTTGCTCCGCGGCTTGCCTGCCAGGCAGGGGCTCAGCCATGCTGGCCCCCTTGCAGCCCCTATCTCTCCAACACACCCACACGCCCGCCACCCTGCCCCAGGTGGACAAGGACCTGCGCCAGATGCTGGTGAGGCCTGACGCGCCCAAGCCGCGCAAGGTGGCGGTGCGCGTGTGGCCCCGCGCCATCCCGCAGGTGCGCCTGTGTCCGCCTACCAGCCTCCTGCGCTGCCTGGTGCTGCCCTTCCACAGCATAGCGCAGTCCCCGGGGTCAGCGGTTGCGTCTGCCCCTGCTGCGCCGGCCTACACGACACCCAGGCCCGCTGCCCCAACCCCTACTTCTCTGCCCGCTGCCGCAGTTCAACATTGGCCACCTGGAGACTGTGTCGGGCGCCCAGCAGGAGCTGCGCAAGTCGGGCTGGGACGGCGTGCTGCTAGGAGGAAACTATGTGGCGGGTGCGGGGGCAGATCTTAGCCGCCGCTGCCAGGGCGCGGGCCAGCCGGGCTCACCGCACAGCCGGTGGGACCGCGCCGCTCATGAAGCTGTGCCTGCCAGTAGAGGTCATCAACCTGTCCGTGTGGCCGCGTGCTCCCCTTCTTGCTGCAGGCGTGGCTCTGGGCAAGTGCATCGAGTACGGCTTCACCCTTGCGGACCAGGTGGCGGCGCAGCTCAAGAAGGCAGCGGCCAGCTCGGCATGAATTTGAACTGAAGCGGCGGGGTGTGCGTTGATTGCGCACTTGCCTTCGTAATTGTTGCTGTTTTCTCCCCTTTCCGCTGTTGTCTCCCGGTTTGCTTTTAGCTGTCGCACTTGTTCCCGCTGATTGTAAGGGCACAGACTCAAGCCGACCAATTGCTGTACGAACCACTGTGATCGCAGTGCGGCAGACACAAATGGCTTGACATATGCAAAACGACACAAGAACAGCAACTGTCGATGCTGGTGGCAGCGACAGCCAGCAGCTGATGACAAGGGAGGGGTGAGAAGCACAGCACGCTAGGGAAATACTGAACCACACAAGGTTGGGAAGGGAGAGCAGTACTGAAAGCATGTATGCATCATGGTGTTCAGTTCAGCCCACGTATCTACTAAGTCTAGTTTATCAAGCCTAATAGGAGTTCGTTTTCTAGCACGGCTAGGGACCACAGCTAAGGAAATGAGGGTCAGGAACGAAAGGGTCTGTGCAGGGGACATTGTAGGAGACGGATCAGGGTGCAGGGCATCAGCAGATCGCTAATTTGACAGAATCAAAAGGCATTCGCAGATGTTGCGACCGGGTGGGGCCGGCAGCACACAGGGAGATTGTGTTTACACCTCGGGAGCGCCGTCAACCAGCACATCAGTGGTGCCGTAGACGGGCTCGGCAGAGGGGCCAGGAGCCTCGGCGGCCTGGAGCAGCTTGCGGGTGCTCTCGGGAGCGCCGTCAACCAGCACATCAGTGGTGCCGTAGACGGGCTCGGCGGAGGGGCCAGGAGCCTCGGCGGCCTGGAGCAGCTTGCGGGTGCTCTCGGGAGCGCCGTCAACCAGCACATCAGTGGTGCCGTAGACGGGCTCGGCGGAGGGGCCAGGAGCCTCGGCGGCCTGGAGCAGCTTGCGGGTGCTCTCGGGAGCGCCGTCAACCAGCACATCAGTGGTGCCGTAGACGGGCTCGGCAGAGGGGCCAGGAGCCTCGGCGGCCTGGAGCAGCTTGCGGGTGCTCTCGGGCGCCGTCAACCAGCACATCAGTGGTGCCATAGACGGGCTCGGCAGAGGGGCCAGGAGCCTCGGCTGCCTGCAGCAGCTTGCGGCCGTCGGCGGCAGCTGCAAGCAGCAGAACCGCCGCGAAAGCCAGCGCCAGGGTGCGTGCAACCTGCGAATCAAAGACATACAGCAGAGGAAAAGGCGTAAGAACTGGCCAGCGTCAGAATCGGTCGAAAACAGGACCAGCACGCAGTTGGCAAGGGGTTGACACATGAATACCGCCAAGGCGGTTTTGCGGCCTTGCAGCGTAAACGAATAGCCTCCCGAGCGGCAGGGAAGCCGACAAACGCGAGCATGGCCTCCAGCGGCGCACAAAGGCGCCGTGATGGTGGGGGACTTTGAACAGCCGCCGGTCAGGGCCCAACACCAGGTGCCTGCCGGCACGCCCATGTCCCAGATATGATCAGGTGGCCCTAGAAGTGGGGTTGCAAGGCGTGGGTGGGGGTACTCACCTTCATTTTGCAGGCAGTGGAGTGGAGCCTGGCAACCTAGGTTTCCCTTGATATGGCTGTCAACGCGCCGCAAAGTCGCCGCTGAGTGAGTGTGAAGGATTCAAAGTGCAAGGCGAAGGACATGTACATGGGCGCTTCGCACCTTCCCGCCACCTCTGCATGCATCTCGCGCAAAGCATGGCTGTCGAGTCCAAAGCTTTCACGCCCGAGTTTAGCCTCTGCCTCCCCCGCAAGAGCCTTTACATCTATGCTGAGGTGGAAGGGATGGGTACCCGAGCGGACACTCGCCGCGAAGCGGGACCGAGAACTGCTGGCGCTGACGGTCACTCTTGAGGCCTGTATGTCACGCAGGCAGCGAAGGCCAGTGTTTCATGAACTACTTCATAACAATCTTTGATAGTTATTTCTTGCAGGACAGTTGATTTGCATTAAAGTCAGTTGACCTGCGATGCTCAAGCACAACTCAGCCTTGATCTCCTCCCGCAGCACCCGCCGCCGCCGCCGCCGCCGCCGCGGCCATGGACGGCCGCTTCGCCACGCGGGCAGCATTGCCCAGCGCCGCATCCCGCAACACATCGTTGAGGAGGTAGAGCCATGCGTGGTAGGCGGATGGGGAGCACCAATGGGTGCACTCCCCCGGCTTGTGGCTGTCCCAGAAGGGCACGCTCACGTTCCACGTTCGCAGGTGCGCGTCGGCAAAGCGGGGATCAGCCGTGCAAGCGGCAGGTTGCGGCGGCCGCCGCCCACCACCAGCGCGTTGCCGCGCTCCCACGCAGCCAGCGGCTTGCAGGAGAAGGGCGGCTTGCCGCCCGGGTACGAGCCGTCGGGGCCGTCAAAGTGCTGCACCGAGCTGTCCATCCACACCACCTTGGGCAGCACGTGGCCGTACCGCTGCTTGTACCAAACAAACTTCTCCAATTCGCGGTACAGCACGCTCTGGTTGGCGGGACGGCCGTCGATGCCAGGCGTGCCGTAGTGCAGCCTGCATGCAGGGAGGCGCAGGCGGGCTGATGCAGGTGCAGCAAAGGCATGAGGGCTCCACACGGGGACCAGCCACTGGCGGGCACACCCTCTGCACAGACCAGGTGCAACTGAACAGGCACACGACCCCGCTGCCAACATCCTGCACGAGGCCAGGCGAACATTGGCATGCTTCGGCGCACCCCTCGTTAAACACCATGATGCCGCTGCTGAAGTTGGGCGTGTTGTGGTGCAACAGCGGCAGCACCTGCGACAGCGGGGGCACGGGCTCACGGCGGCGCCACGACAACAGACCGGCAGCCGGGAGCACCAGGGCTTGGTGGCGACTCTGCTCTCACTGGCCCCCTCCCTCAATGCCACAGCGAGCCGTCGGGCGTGGCGTGCGCTGTGCGCCCACCTTGCCCATCAGGGTGGCAGCAGAGTCGACCCGCACAGCGCAGACGCGGGTGCCGAGGGCAAGCTCCAGGCAGATGGGCGGCACCTGGACTGGCCACGTCACCGTGATGAGCTGCTTGTTGAGGGCCCAGGGCACTGGCGGCCTGCAGGAGAAGGGGATAGCCGATTACGGTGTCAAAAGCATGGTAAGGATCGCAGCAGGCAAGGTGGGGTCCGTGGCATGCGCAGGGGTCTTTGAGGCCGGCGTGGCACAGGCACAAAGATCGAGACCCAGCATGCCACACAGCACTGCACAGAAATGCCAACTGGGTAGGGCTCACGTTCGGCGCAGGGAGGGCGCAAAGCTGCGCAGGAAGCATTCCGCCGAATAATAGAAGTGCCTGCAGTGGGAGGGCGGACAGGGCGGGCGAGGGGGCAAGCGTGGGTGTGTCAGAGTGACAGGGCGTCTTCAAGCCGTCACCGGTCCGCAAGCCTTGGTGCAGGTTGCACACTGTTGCAGGTGAGAGCATTCACCAGGTCTGGCTGTCCCCCATGAACCACAGCGTGCGGCCGCGGATGCGCTGGAACAGCTCGCAGGGGGTGAAGGCCTGCGGGGGCGGCAAGGGGCGGCAAGAGGCTCGGCTACCAGCGTGTCTACTCGGCACAGAGGGCGCAGGTTGGCATACAGCCGATTGACCCTGAGAAGGTGCTTGCGCATGACTTTCCAAGCCCGCCCCTCATTTGGGCCGCCGCAGGCTGCAACAGCACAGAACGTGCCGGCCCCGCCGCCCACCCCTCCCACCCTCAGCTGGTAGCCCGCGCCCAGCAGGTGCTGCGCCGCCGCCTCGCTCTTCTTCTCCCGGGGTAAAACTGCTCGCAGAGCCGGTCCTCAAAGATGCACACGCCGCAGCACAGCGGCGGACTCTCGTGTGCAGGGCAGCCAGCGCAGGCGGCCTTCCGTCCGGGCATCGACTGGGTGTCGTACAGGAAGGGCGTGCCCCGTCCTCCTCCCATCCCTCGGGGGCCTCCGCGGTGCCTGCGGCAGAGTGGAAGCAGGGCAGGGCGCGGCAGGGCCTTTCAGCTGTGGGGTAGTGTGAAGGCTGTCAGCCGCGCGGCAGGGCCGGCGTGGGGCATGGCAGCCTGCCCCTCGTGAGCTCTTGCTGGCGCATGGTGTGCATGTTGCTGCAGCCTGGCTGCATGGGTGGCCCCCTGTGCGCGACGGGCTCACCGTCGGGGTAGAGCAGGCAGCCAGACTGCTTGTCCCGGAACACAAAGTTGTCTGGAGCCAGAGCCCAGGCTGTCAGATTGCGGGTGAACGGCAGCTTGCGGGCCGCCTGCCGCCGCTCCTCTTCCAGCGCCCGCTGCTGCTCCTCTGTCAGCAGCACGTCGGGCTGGGGGTCGATCCTGGAGGGTAGGCCCCGCCCTGCCACCACTTGCCGCTTCTGCTGCTCTGCAGTGAGCAGCACCTCAGGCTGTGTCACAGTGCCGGGGCTGTGGCTGGTCGCGCTGTCTGCAGCCGTCTCCTGCTTCGCCGTCTGCTGCTGGGGCTCGTCCTTCAGCTGCTGATGCTGCTCAAGCTCCTGCCCGGACACCTGCTTTGCTGCGTGCTGCTTCGCCTGCTTTGCTGCCGGCTGTTTCTCCTGCTTTTGCTGCATCTCAGACTGCTTCTGCTCATCCTTCTCGGCCACAGCTGACGTCTTGCCTGTCGCCGGCTTCTGGGCTGCGGCTGGCTGCTTGGGCTCCCCCTCAGGCTTGAGCAGGCTGCTTGGGCTCCCATTACCGCCAGCCTGCTTTGCTGTGTTGTCGTCTGCCGCCTCGGCCAGCACCGAGGCGTCCTGGTCCTGCCTGAAGTACCGCTGCTGGTGCAGGGCATAACGCACAGACATGCGCTCGGTGTGCGGGTACAGCGGGTGGCTGCGCGGCACACAGACCTGGACGGGAACGGGAGTGCGGCAGGCGGATTCGGTGGGGGTCTGCGCTCAACAGCATCTCAGCTAGGCAGGCATCGAGCATTGCCGGCAGTTTGACGCACACAAAAGAGGACGAGTTCTGATCTCAAAGAACAATCCTGCAACCGACAGTGTGCCGAATCCCCCCCCGCACAATTCACCACAGTGCTGGGCGCCAGCGTCTCGTAGATGGCGGCCCAGCAGCCCGTCAGCCGCGCCAGACTGCCATCCCGCGTCTGCTGGCCTGCGAACACAAAGTCGAGCAGCAGCGCTGAGCCTAAGCAGCTGGATGGCTGGCGCGTCAGCTGGCTGGTTGAGGCAGCAGCTGCGCCGGCCCCCTTGCAACCCCACCAGGCAAAAGGGCCCGGGCTGCCTGCACACACGGCCCAAGGAACCCGTTGACAAGGAGCACCGCCTAAAATGGCAGCGCTGCGCATCGGTATGCCCCAGCGTGCATTGCATACGTTCTATCCCAACGCATCCCCCATCACCCCCACTCCCACATAGGAACGCCCAGCCACCAGCCAAATGCCCGCGCCACCACTCGCCCACCCACCCGCCAGGTAGCAGGTGTGCCCCAGCTCATCCATTCGCACCACCACCTGGCCCAGCCACCCCTCCCGCCAGGCGCCGTCGCCGCCATACGCCAGGGCCACGACACCCATGCGCCCATCGCCCAGCGTGCCCAGCGCGCCGCCCACGGCAGGCACCTCGTCGCCGCCCACGTCGATCTGCACGGCCAGCGGAGCCATGCGGCGTGTCTGCGCGAGTGAAGCGTGCATGGCGCAGAACGCTCTGCTGCTGTGCCAGGCTCGCTCGTACTCGGCCCGGCTTGACGAGCCGATCGCATGCCGACGGTACCTGCATCAAGCTACCCTCTGCCGTGTTCCCAACCCCAGCCGCGGCCCCACCTGCAGCAGGTCCACAGACTGCATGCCGACCAGGTCAAGCAGATCATCCACCGCCACGGCCGGGACCAGGCTGTCCTGGGGGTGCTCGGCAATGGAGCTCGCATTCCCCAGGCGGCAGCTGCGCTCATCAGCCGAGCAGCGCACGACCGCCGCGGCGCCGCCTCTGCCGCTGCTCACACCAGCGTGGATCACCCGCCTGCACAATCATTGCGGACGAGAGCCTTGTTCACCCAGGCAGCGGGAGCAGGGCGGCGAGGGGCTGTCCACCGCTGCATGGCTGGCGTCGCAGCTCACCACTGCATGCCCGGCTGTGTCTTGGCGAAGAAATGCCGGCGCAGGCCCTCCAGCCGGGCATAGGCGGCGGGGTGGGGCTCCACGCACACCACGCGCAGCGAAGCCTTAAGGTGGGATCCCGGCCCGGCCGCCACCTGCAGCCACCTGGGGCTAGTTGGCTGCACAGCACAGGCAGCAACAGCGGCATGCACGCAGCGACGGCAGCGGCGGAGCAGCAGGCAGCACCTGGGGCGCTGCCAGCGCCCACCTCCTCCCTGCACTCGTCGCAGGGACCGCAGGGCGCGTCCTGCGCCGCCTGGTGCAGGCTGGCTGGCGAGATGCCCAGCCTGGGCGCCCACAACGCGAAAATTGCAGCGCTGGCATACCCTGCAGGGGCAGCAGCAGCCCATCCAGTTGGCAAGCAGCTGGCACACAGCCGAGCAGTGGAGGGTGACGGCCCTGCCGCCCTGCCGTCCAGGACGCTGGCAATGCAACCGTTGGGGCCACCTACCGTGCTGGCACCCAACATCCAGGAAGTCGCTTGCTCCTGGGGCCACCTCTGCGGCAGGCATGCGGCTCAGCTCACTAGTGGCGATTATGGATCATCAACAGCAGTCACTAAGCTGCGGTGCAGCAGGGCGCCTCCAGCACCGCAGCCGCACTGAAGCAGGCTGCTGGAGACTGCACCGCCGCCGGCAGCATGCCCACCTTGGAGCTTCAGCAACCAGGCTTTGCTGGGGCACGCGGTATGGTTGGGGCTGACTGAGCTGTACTTCACAAAAGCAGTGGCCAATTCCTGTGCATCCCCATCCCGGCAACTCCTGCAGCAGCAGCATAGGGGGCAGATTGCGGACCTGCCTCGTCCCAAGCCGACCATTCACGCCATGCATGCCAGCGTACTCTTCTATTTGTAGCCCATCCAGAGCCTGCGTATGACTCTGTCGTGCCACAGGCGATGCCAAGCTGCCTGCATGATGTATGCCATGCATGCTCAGTTGCGTGCCACTTTGGAGTGGATAGCTGCCTAACCGACAGACACAGCAGCAGCGCTGCCGCCAGTGACTGCAATGCGTGCTCAGCTCTCAGTTTCACAGGAAGCTTGACAGCTTGCCTTCGCTTGGAAACGAAGGATAAGCGCCCCAGGGTCCCTTCACAAAGAGTGGCACGCTGCCTCTACCAGGGCAATCTCCTCGTTGCACCCATAGCCACCATGCCAATGTAATCGTGAAAAGCTGCAGCAGGGCATACACTACTGGGCTTGGGAGCGGCAGCTTGCGCCCCTTCACCTCCATTTCTGGGGTCTAGCGGCTCAGGGCCGAAGACAATGTTCCGGCATTAACCTGCGTTTACCATAAGTGCTGCATTCTGGATGTGGTTCAAGCCGTGCGGTTCAAGCCCCCACACGTCAGGACACGCTGGCACGGTTTGTGCACAATTGTGCAGAAACTTGGATAATGGCCCAACCGGTAGCAGTAGACAGATTGCATGGCTGTGCTAAAGCACTCTCCTTAGCATTTTCCTTTCAACAGGCTGTTCAACAACGAAGTTTTTCCCGGCCTTAACCCGGAGCCGAAGTCATACATTCCGGTGATATGGACACAACTATCTGATGTAAGCCGGCCAGCCTGCCAAAAGAAGCCATGATCTCTGCACCGCCGCCGCCTGCGGCGACTGCTGCCCACCTGGTGCCATTCCACTTGCTGCCCACATCGACCACCGGCTGGGACCCTGCGACCGTGTCCCCAACGCTCAACGTGCGCCTCGACGGCTGCATAGTGCCCAGCGAGGCCTCTGAGCAGGGGGCGCGCATCTCTTACTCGCATGCAGGTGGGGCCTTTGCAAGCGCTGGGTGCAGAAGCAGCATCGCTGGGGTGTGCCCTGCACGCTCTCCTGCAGCCTGAATGCCTTTGCCTGCATGCTCTTCTGTCTTGCAGTAGTGATTGACGATTTTATTGACGACAGCACCCGGCAGGAGCTGCTCGACTTCCTGCTGGGGCCACCTAGGGATGCTAGAGATCGGTACGGCTGCACAGCAGGAGCGGCGGCTGACCAGGCAGCAGCGCGCATGCAGTCTGGGGAACCACAGCAGCGACCAGACTGCAAGAAACAGGCAGCGCTGCACCCATGCCATTCGGACCGGTGGGAGCAACGCACGACTGACATGGCCGGCGCGGCGCCCACGTGGGGAGTGAAGCAGGCAGTTCTGGAAGAGCTGGCCAGGGGACAACTGCCCGCCATGCGGGTAGGAGGCTGCCAAGGGAAAGGAGAGCGTTGAGTAGGGGTGATGGTGAGAGGTGGGGAGCGCAACTGCAGGTCCTCTGCTGCAGCCAGAGGCAAGTCAGCCTTCACCAGAGCGCGCACCCCGCCCGCCTTCCCGGCCGCTTCCCGGTGCTTCAGGAGGTGCACGCTCGCCTGTGCAAGCTGTATCCAGAGTGCGACATCGCTCACCTGCCCTCCGACGCAATCCAGCTGACCCAGCATGCACAGCAGGGTGTGCAGCAGCACGTGGAGGAAGAGAAAGCGGAGGAGCAGCAGGAAGTGGAGCAGCAGCTACCCCGCAAGCGTGCCAAGCTCGAGGAATGCGGCGTTGGCACAGGGAGCATTGGTGCTTCGGAATCGGGACGGGGCGGGCGGCCGCCCCGTTGACTGCGCCTGCTTTGTGGCCAACGCAGCGGTGGGCGGCGACAGCTATGCTTTCCACGTGGACGCAGACCCCACCTCCTTTCCCGACGGCAGCCCCTGGCATGGTGAGTCGGCTGGGTAGGTGCTCGGTGCACTTGCAACCGAGCCGTGGGTTGGTCAAGATTCCCGGGTCCCCTATGTCCACTCAGCTAGATGCTGTGCGCCCCCCGCCCTGGCGCCCCCACCCCCACTACCCATCAACCCCCATCAACAGCTGCGTATGGCGATTATTTCAATGGCGAGCCTGGCAGGCCGCTGCTGGCTTCGCTGCTGCTGTACCTGAACCCTGAATGGCGGCGAGAGTGGGGCGCCGACACGCTGCTGCTGGACGGCCAGACCGACACGGGTGGGTGCTTCCAAACGAATGGGGCGTGATGCTTCGTCTTGTCGTCGCTTGTTCAGTTGTTTCAGTTCCTAGGCAGCAACAACATGGCAGCGGTTTGTGTGGCCCAAGACAAGCCGGCCCCGTGCCCTCCACATTCCGTGCTGGCAGGCGTTTTCGTGGCGCCGCGGCCGTGCCGCGCCCTGCTCTTCGACCAGGACATCCTGCACCGCGTGTCGCCGCCCTCTGGTGAGGCTTCTGGCCTCTCTGCATGCAGAGAACCAGCTTGATATGAATCATTAGCGCGGCCTCTGCTCACCAGGGCGGCCATCATGCCTGCCTCTGCCTCCCCTGCCTTGCAGCCGCTGCCGGCAGTCGGCCGCGCTTCGCTGGTGTGGAAGCTGGCGCTGCTTCCCAGGCAGCCAGGGCAGGCGCTGTGCCTGGCCCGGCCCGAGTGGGGCCCCCAGCCAGCATTGGCAGCGCGGCGCGTGTGGACGCCGTCAAGAGACAACTGGCGGCCGAGCGCCGGCAGCAGCAAAACAGGGTATGAAGTGCGCACAGCGCTTGGAGCTGGATCGCAGACGACGTATCTCACATGGATGACTGCACAACCTTCATCAACTGTCGGCTTGCACGCCATCATAGACATGCGCGTCACGAGCCAGGGTCGGAGCCGTGTCTGTTCTGGAACCGTTCACCAGGGGATGGTCGCCCGCTTGTAGTCATGAAACGTGCCAGCCAGCTCCAGCTTGCCCGCTGCGCCATCCTCCAGCACAGACAGCATGCCCGCCACCGATGTCTGCAGTGGGCGCAAGGGGGTGAACAGCGCATGATGGCAGGGCCCACAAGGGCACGCACAGGCACAGGCACATGCACAGGCGTGCTCTGCTTTGCTGGCCAGCCGTCCCACCTGTTTGTCAATGAGGCCCTTGCCGCCCGTCATGTCGGTCATAACGTACCTGGGGGCACATGCCAACAGGGGGAGGTGGGCCAAGGTGGTGCCTGTCACGTACCGACCCTGTTCGGCCCAGCTGCGCCGACTTCCAGCCGCCCAGGCGGGGCATGCAGAGACGCTCACCCCGGGTGCAGCAGGGTGCAGATGATGTTGTCCTGCGCCAGGTCGATGGTCAAGCTCTTGTTCACGATGTTCAGCGCGGCCTTGGAGGAGCGGTACGCGTAGCCGCCGCCGCTCTTGTTGTCATCGATGGACCCCACCTGCAGGGGCGGCGGCGGCGGCGTGAGGCCGCACTCAAGGGACGTGGCGGGGTGCAGGGTCTGTAAAGACGGCGCACCTTGCTGGACACGTTGGCGACCACGGTTGGCTGCTTGCCGCCCAGCAGCCCCCGCCTGGTCGGGGCGGGTTGGGAAGGGGTGCACACCGGCTGAGGGAAGTGGATCCCAAGCAATCGCCATTCTGGAGCCCTGAGGACACTCACTTGTGCAGCTGTTGAACGACCAGCAGGGGCCCGATGCAGTTGGTGGTGAAGGTGTGCAGCATGTCGGCGGCGGTGACGTCGCTGAAGGTGAGCTGCCGGCCATACACTCCCGCGTTGTTGATGACGTCTGCGGCATGTGCGGGAAGGAACGACAGCATGATGAAATACTAGTCCTCAAACAGCATTGAGACGCGGTTTGCAATCCCGTGCAGATGAATTCTAGTTGGACTGGCCGCCAGCCGCCACTCACAGTCGCAGTGCTGCGTCAGTTGCTGCACCTGGTCCGCCCACGCTTCAATGGACTGCGGGCAGCTCACATCGCACTGTGTTAGCGTGACGTTCTCAAGGCCCTGCACCTCCTTGGCCTGAGCTGGATGCCTGCATTCGGCAACAGAGAGCAGGCAGCAACTTTATGCGCCTGGAGAAGAGGGTCGGCAGGTGGTCAGCAGAGGTCGGCGTCAGGAAGCACCGTATCACGTCTCTCCCCGGTGCGGTCGATGAGACAGGCGGCGCCTTTGTTAACCTGCAAGATGCGATGACGCGGTTGCCTTTAGCGGTCAGCTGTCTGATAAATTCAGCACCTAAGCCACGGCTTCCGCCCACCACAACCACTGTTTTGCCAGTCAAAGCCATTGTAGAAAATGAGAAACTCCAAAAGGCACTGCTTTCCAAGCTTGAAGGTTGCGGAGCGCCAGCCCATCAGCAACTGCAGGCCACGCGTACCATGGATGGCTACTTGTCACCGCCGGCTGCCTTTTTGGCCCTGGAACTGCTGCTGCTGCTGCCGCCGCGGCATTCCAATTACATTAGAGGGGGCGGAAGGGTGAGCAGGCTGCCAGCTGCACTGCCACTTGACTGCCGCGGCATGGTCCTGCTGCCCCCTATACTCGCCGCTGCTTCTCTTGCCTCGCTCTGATACTCCTCCAGCGCTTCCAGCCTTCCTCTCCCACGCAATCAGGCCCTTCACAGTTGCAGGCAGACATTCAAAGATTGACAGCAAGCGCCGGCGTGGCAGCATCAGCGGCTGGCGGGCGTTGTTGCCGCCGGGTACCTGGCCAGGCCTGACGTCATCGCCGTGCCTGCAGAATCGCCGCAGCCAGACAGCACCACCAATCTGGCGTCGCTGGGGGTGGCAGTGGCGCTGCTACGTCTGTGCTTCTATCAGTGAACCCGGGCAGAAGCAACTCACCATACTGCATTTCTGTGACGTTCGTTGCCCAGGCCTGGCATTCATTCTGCTCGAGTGTTGGCATGCCCCCACGCTTGCGCCTCATGCTCATCCACTCCTGGGCCCTGCATGACCTTCCCCCTCCCCCTGCTGCCTCCGCAGATTTACAACATTGTAGGCCGTGAATGCTGACAATCCAAGATTCTGTGTGACCCATGAGCCAGCCTGGACAGGCCTGGAGCGGGACGACTGGAGCGCCACTTAAAAAAAAAAAAGTTTCGACCCTTGCCCAGTACATGGCAGGTGTACAAAGGGAGTGCAGGCCAGCCTGAGGTAGTTAAAAGGCAGAGAAGAGTCCATGCGAAGGCTGGAAAAGCTGGAAAAGGTGACTCCCATGCCTACCCTGGATGGCGCAGCACACGTCTTACTCCTTTGCTGCCTGGCGCTGCAGTGTTGAAGCTCCCTAACCCTCCTCCAAGGCCGGCACTGGCGGGTCTGACGCAGGTCTTGAGACGCTTCCATCACCATCATCAGCGGCCGACACCGCACCCTGCTGCTGCTGCTGCTGCTCTTCTGCCTCTTGCTCCGCTTCCCTCTGCTGTTGCAGGGTGGCCTCATATGCGGCAGCCGCTGCCTCCGGCCCGTCGCCATGCACGCCAAGCTTAAGCAGGGTGTGCCACAGGGACCACACCCACACGTTGTATGCGCCGGGGCTGCAGAAGTGGGTGCAGTCCTGGCCCACGTGGCCTGCCCACATGCCCAAGCTGTCGTTCCAGGTGCCGTGGATGGGCACGCCCACGCCGCGGAAAAGCGGGGTGGTGATCTGGTTGCGCCAGCCCCCGCCTGCACGTGGCGGTTGCTGCCGCCCACGGACCCATCCGGCAGCAGCTGCACGCCCTGCTAGGCCAGGGGTAGGTCCGGCGGGGTGCACATGAGGCAGGAAGCGATCGATCCAAGGGTTTGACCCAGCACTTGGGGCGGCTGCATGGCTGCCAGTCACCCTCCTCCTCACCGAAATTGGCTGGCATCCCCTGCGCCCTTCCAAGATCTTCCACGCAACGCTGGGATGCGGGAATTCGCCGTTCTGCATGCATACGCAACAAGATCGGTAGCCCCGCGTGCAGCACGCTCGCTTGACATGCAGCATGGGCAAGCACCGCGCAGCAGAGCACAGTGCTGTCTTCAGCCGAGCCTGGGCGGACCCCCTGTCAGCCGCACCTCGATTTTGAAGTGCTGCGGCGAGTTGTCCCGCCAGATGACCAGCGGCAGCTCGCCCTTGTGCTTGGAGTAGTGCTCTGCCAGCGCGCGGGTGAGGCCTGGGTACTCATTCTCCTTCTTGTGATGCCTGAGGTGGGAAACAGGGAAGCGGAGGCGGTGATAGGCAGGCAGCAGCAGCGAGAGATGCGGAGCTGAAGAAAGCCCGGCAGATTACCAGAGGCCAATGTTGAACTCCCACACATCGTCCTTGCGCACGCCCAAGGCGTCCAGGTTGCGCAGGTACTTGAGCATGTGGTCCCCCTTGTTGATGCGCGCATGGCACACCCGCGCCTCGCCCACAAAGTAGGTGCACTGCCGGGAAGGATGGAAGGATTGGGGCGGGGGAGGCGCTGGTCAGCAGCAGGGGGCTCGTGATGCATGGAAGGAGAAGAAGCATGCTGCACAGCGCGGGTGTACGAGGGCCTGTGCCATGCGGCGCCGACGGCGGGCAGCAGGCAGGCAGCGCGACAGCTCACAATGGGCATGTCCACGCCGCAGCACGAGTCGTGCCCCTCCAGCACGGCCTGGTGAATGCGCTGCACGCCGCGAGAGCAGGCAGCCGCCGCAAGCTGGTGTAAGTGCCCGAGTGACAGGGCTGGCGGCCTCCCGCGGCAGAATAGAATGGATGCAGCAGTGGCATCAGGCGCGGGGCTTCCGCAGCATGCCCAGCAACCGTCCCCTCAAGGCACCTTGGCTTCCTCCGGATCCTCTGTCAGCCTCACGTCCCGCCGGCGGTGCGGCTCCGCCTCCATGAAGCCGCCCAGGAAGCAGCGCAGCTGGCGGTAGAAGCGTTGCGACTGGCTGTCACCAGCCAGCCAGATGGTGCGGCCGCGCACAGCGCGCCACACATCGCAGGGCACCAGGGTGAGCAGGGAGCGGAAGCGCGGTGTAAGCCGCAGGTAATTTATGGTGCGCCGCACAAATTCGCCGCCGCACTGCGGCAGAAGGGGGCAACAGGAGAGCCGGAGGCATGGTGAGCATCGCACGCTGGCGGGCTCGACTCTCCTGCTAGCGGCTTTCCCAGCCCTCACCATTTCATTTTCGCATCCCCACGACATCACCGGTGGCCCTTTGCCCTCCTCCAGCACGCCCTTCACCGTCCTGGCATGCTCCTCCTCCGAGCACATTCGCTGGATGATTTCTGCCTCCTGCTCTGCGCGGGATGGGCCAGCAGAGGGTGCCTGCGATGCACTGCCGACAACTGCCGCACCAACTCTCGCCGTGCCAGTTTGTGCATCTTCCTTTGATTCTGCTTCTCTATGGATGGCCTGTGACACATTGCCACTGGGCTGCAGCTCGCGTGCATCCATTTCAGATGCAGGTAGTTTCCCAGCTGCCGCAGCAGGCGGTTCCACGTCAAATGCTTGCTCCCAAGGGGCATTCCGTACGCTTGAGTCAAGGCTACCCTCTCGCCGCTGTTTTGGCTTCCCAGCATCATCTGTGTGCTGTGCAGAAAGGCCCTGAGGCTGTTTCTCGGGACTAGCTGAAAGCTGCTGGCTGCCAACAACCGAAGTGGTGCGAGGCCGGCTTGTATGAAGAGCGACAATGACCAAAAGGAGTGCTGTACACAAGGAATACTTGAACAAGACGGGAACGCCTCGTGGAGCTGCTGCGACAGTCATGATAGTTTCATGGCCTGTTTTGTGTCGGAAAAGTGAATTGATTGAATACAGGCTTCTATTTCAAACAGATCAAGCTGCCCTGCGTGATCACGCCACCTTGCTCTGTTGGTGTACCGCAGCAGGACAGACGGCAGTTCAGACAGCTCAATCACCAGCACACACGTGCCAGCAGGTACATACGTTCAAAATTGGGATTGAGCATGTTTGGAATGGTGACGCAAGTTTCGTCAAGCCCCTCTTAATCTTAAGTTTGTGACCGCTGCGGAATGCTGCCACTGCCTGCCATCCCATCATGGTTAACCTGCTGCGCATGCTGCTTGCAGGTCAGCATCACATTGAACCCGTGGTCAGCGCATTGCAAAAGTAGGATGGCACACGCAATGGCAGTCATGGAACAAAAGGGTTGCACATTCGTCAGGTGGCAGGTTGTGCAATATGCGGTGCAGAGCCACTACCCACTCTTGCAACGCAAAGTAGTCCTCCTCACATGTGCTTGATGAATATACAGACAGGCAGCAAGAGACAGAGCCAAAACAGAGGGCTTCACTGCACAATTGCAGAGCAACTGCCAGGCTGCAATGCTGTTTGTGTAGGTTACGAGTCAGGTTGTGAATGCACAAGGCTGATCAAATGATCGAAACAATTGGAGACCCCTCGGCAGGACGCGTGCAGTACGGCAGCTCCCGCACTCGTGCTCACGCATGCATGCAGCTTGAACACGGCCAGTCAGCAAAAGTCAGGAAGATATACATCAGTCTCTGAACAGAAGTCTGTATCTAAGGGTTCCTCAGTCAAGTGGAGCTAAGAAGGGCTGCTGCAGCGAGTTAGGTATTAAATGAGTGCAGGTGCGAATGGGTTGTGTCCTCGCCCCTTTGCCGTCCCTGCGCAACTGGCCGGCTGGTAAGCGGCGGGCTAGCGGAAGGAAGGGCACCCTCACGCTCGCGCTGCTTTGTTCTGTTGCAGATAGCGAACAGCAGCCTCCAGCAGCAGAACCAGGAGCAGGGGAAGAGCAACATGCCGGCGACGGGCCACAGGCCACGCTAGAGCAACAGCTGTTCCAGGCAGCCGCGGCCGGCGACACGGCGCACGTGCAGGCGCTGCTGGCCGCCGGCGCAGAGCCAGCCTGCGAAGCGGAGGGCGGTGTCACGCCATTGATGCTAGCGGCAGAGAGCGGAAGCGTGGAGGCGGTGCGGGCACTGCTGGAGGCGGGGGCGCCCTGGCAGGCACAGGACGCCGAGGGGTACACCGCGGGCGACTATGCCAGCGGCGGCAAGCACCGCGCTGTGGTGCAGCAGCTGCTGGATTGGGCAGTCAAGGCTGAGCTGATCCTGGGTGAGTAGGGAGTTCCCTTACCACAGCTGGAGCAGCTGCATGCTGAAAACAACGATGGGCCATACCCGACTGGGTTGGCTTTATGCACACGTTGAATGCCAGGGCCTGTGTAGGCACCATCAGCCGGCGGGAGAGGAAGGGCGCGGCGCCCAACCGCGACTACCTCAGCAGCAGCATCCGCTACGATGATGGCAAGCTGGTGGACGAACAGGGTGCGTGAAGGGCGCGCTGCACGGCCCGGCGCGGCCAGAGGCGCCTGAGCTGGCCTTGCATGGGCGCAGCATGGCGTGCAAAGCGTCTGCTGGCTGTTCTTTTCACAAGCAGTATGCCGCCCCCACATGTGTATTTTGCAGGGGAGGCGGTGATGATGGGGTGGGAGACGCCGCTGATGGAGCGCCATGCAGCGGTGATCTGCGGCAGCGGCGGCGACGTGCTCAACGTCGGCTTCGGCATGGGCATCATCGACGGCTTCATCCAGCAGCACAAGGTGGGCCGACGATTGCGTGGTTGGAGGGGATGGCTCGCCCATCTTGCCTGCGGCCTGCCCTCCCTTGGTCCTGATGCCAGCTGCCGCCAGCTGTTGCCAAAGCAGCCTGAAGTGGGAGCCCCGCAGCAGGGAAACAGGCCTGGAAATGTGACGGCCTCGCCCCCAGCCCTCCATGCAGCCCCATTCCCACACCATCATCGAGGCCCATCCCGACGTGTATAAGTATGCGTGCAGCCTGGGCTGGGACCGCAAGCCTGGTGTGCGCCTGGTGCTCGGCCGCTGGCAGGACGTGATTGCTGACCTAGACCCCTTTGATGGGATTTTTTCGACACCTACGGTGCGCCGCCGCTTTGACCGCTGCACTCAGCGTCCAGGACTGCTGCGGCTTTGTGAGCAGCCGCGTCACGTGCTGCCAGAGGCGGGGCGCAGCCGGGGTGCCAGGTGGCCTCCACCTCCACATTGCCAGGCTGCACCCTGCTGCCTCCCAGTATATCGTACGTGGTGTCAGCGTGTGTATAACTCTCTACCACCCGACTGGCTTGCTTGGGCCCTGTTTCAGGCGAGTATTACGAAGACATGCACGACTTCCACACCCACCTGCCCAGGTAAGCGCTGGCCCACTGCTGCTGCCCTCCTGCAGCGTAGCCGCCGCCCGCCTGCCCCCGAGCATAGCTTGGGCAGCTCCATGCTGTTTCTCGTGATTGCGTGTCCAGCGCGACAGCCATGCACCATCTTCCTGTTGACCTGCTGTGTGTTTTGCGTTTCTAGCAGGTTGCTGCGCCCTGGGGGTGTCTACTCATTCTTCAACGGCCTTGCCCCGGACAACCTCTTCTTCCACCTGGTGTATGGCGAGATTGCGCGCCGTGAGCTAGGTCGCTTGGGCCTGAACACATGTTACGAGCCGGTGCCCATGGATGCATCAGGTGCGTGCAGGACGCTGCTGCAGGTGATGGTTGAAGTGGCAGGCATGTGCCCCGCACTGCTGGCTCGCCCAACTGATAAGGCCAAAACGTCCCCTCTTGTTATGCAGCCAAGGAAATCTGGGAGGGCGTTGCCAACCGTTACTGGCACCTCCCTGTGTACTTTGTGCCAACATGCATCATGACGGGTGGGCACAGCAGCGGATTAGCACTGCATGCAACAGTGGCAGCGGAAGGCGTGGACAGCGGCGGCGGTGCAGAGCAAGCTGATTGATCCGTGTTTGAGATCTGCTGGGCTCCAAGACTGTGATGAAGCACAGTTTGCAGCAAAGAGCCTGCTGTCGGTGGGTTGAGTGTACGTCATATCTCCACATCTCGGTCCTGTGGATCAGCCTGGTCGTACCGCTCTTGCGAGTCTGTGTGCGGCTGAAGGTCAAACCCTTCGCGCTGTTCCATGGTTCGTCGCACCTTTGACGATAATCTCCGTGGAGCCTGCGAAACCAGGTAAACAGGTCAGGTTGCCCCCGGCCAAAGTGTTCGCCTTGCGTTGCAACGACAGCCGTGCGCGATTCATACGCCTGAAGGGACCCTGCATGCGCCGTACGCCGAATCAAAACCCTGCCGTCCCTCCTCCCGCCACAATCTCAGACCGTGGCGGCAAGTGTCGCGCCTCCTTCCTCGCGGATTTCAACTATGAAGATCTGGATATGTGTCTTCGTGGGGCTCGCCTGGGCCTCCCACCCCGCGTCGGGTAATGCACCAGTCCAGCTAGCTGCCTGCCGCCGCTCTTGCAGGCCGGTACTGTCTTTGAGATCTCCATGCATTAAGCACAGTGCAAAAGCTTGCTTAGCGACTTGTGATTTGCAGTACTTGTACATCCTGCTCACTGGCTAAGACGCCTTTCGCCTCACGTACCCTTGCAGGCGCCCGCCGCTCCCCAGCGATGACAACATCTCTGCCGCTACAGGCAAGTTCCTGAATGCAGCTTGCCAGCTGCATCGAGCCCAGTGGTCCTTTACAGGCACTACATTGAAGCTGCAGTAACCATTGCCACTGCCTTGGTGCAGTGTCCTCTGTGCGCCTGGTCGGCGGTGCCACGCCGCTGCAGGGCCGACTCGAGGTGAACTTTGGCGGCTCTTGGGGCGCCGTCTGCGCTACCGGCTTTGACACCAAAGACGCCATCGTGGCGTGCCGCCAGCTGCGCCTGGCGGGCGGGGCCGTTAACGGCAAGTTCAAGCGGGGCCCGCTGCCTTTCAGCATCGCGGGCGTGCGGTGCAGCGGCAGGGAGGCTGGTCTGAGCGGCTGCCGCTACACCACCACCCGCGCCTGCGTCCCTGGCAAGGCTGTGGGCGTGATCTGCAAGAGTAAGCAGCTTGCATAACCGCGCGCGAGGGGGGTCCCATGGCTTTGTGACTGCATGAAGGGCCCTTACTGCAGGCCCCCATGCTGGGTTTCATGATGTCCTGCTGCCACCTCCAGCCTGAACTTCCCCTCTGCAACCCTGCTCGGCCTGGGATCAACCCTTACACGCAGGACCCCCAATAGTCAGCGCGACACTCCAGACATTCTCCTACACTCCTGGCGACGTGAGGGTCGGCCGCCTGCAGGTGCAGCCGCTGGGCCGTCAGGTTGGCACGGTCTGCGACCCCGCCGGCACCTTTGGGCCGCGCGAGGCGCAGGTGGCCTGCCGCACCTTGGGCCTGGTGGGTGGCACCGTGGTGCGCCGCAGCGACCTGCCGCCTGCAGACAGCCCCTTCTTTGGGCCCACCCCGCCCATCGCCATTGGCGCCGTCAAGTGCCGCGGCAGCGAGGCCAGCCTGAGCGGCTGCTCCTATGACATCAATCCCAACTGCACACATAAGGAGGATGTGGGAGTCAGCTGTCAGGTGCCTGAATATCTGCCTGTGCGCCTCGTGGACGGCGCTGTGCCCAGCAAAGGCCGCCTGGAGGTGAGGTGTTGACTTGATTGGGGTGCGGGCAGGTGATTGTGTAGCTGCCTGTCATGGCCACGGCTCTCCCTCATCCACATTCTGTCATACCCTGCATGCTCTGCGGCTGCAGGTGCGCATCGGCGGCAAGTGGGGCACCGTGTGTGCAACCAAGCCCACAGGGTTCAGCGTTACGGCCGCCCAGGCAGTGTGCGCCTCACTCAACATGACGGGCGGGCGGCCCCGCTTTGGCGCCGCCTTTGGCCGTGGCTCCCTGCCCATCCTGCTCTCCAACATGCACTGCGCATCTAGCACCACCCCTCTGGAGGCCTGCGTGTACGGTGGCAAGGCCAGAGGGTGCACCCATGCCAACGACGTTGGCGTCGTGTGCAAGGGTGAGGGCGTCCTGTTGCTGGGCTCACCTGGGAGCCATGATGCTGCCCATGATGGTGCCACGCTCACAAACCATCGGTGTGGTGCAACACCCTCATGGTGCAGTGCCTTCCTTCTCGCTGGTGAATTCCTGGAACGGCGCCACGGAGGGCACCCTGGAGGTGGCCCTTGACATGCCCCCAGACGAAAACGGCAACAGCCGCACCGGCACCATCTGCCTGGACTCCTCCTTCACCAACCGGGAGGCCAGCGTGGCCTGCGCCGAGCTGGGCCTGTCCGGCGGCAAGGTCGTCCCCAGCCCTGCAGGCTCTGGTGCCAACGCGGTGGTGAGCCGCGTCGCGTGCTCAGGCAGGGAGCTGTACCTGGCCAACTGCACCCACCAAGTGTACCAGGAGTGCCGCAGCCGCAAGGCCGTCTCCATCTCGTGCAAGAGTGCGCTCCCGCCGCTGCCTTGGCGCCACGCGAGTGCACGGTTCTTTGCAAAGATGACTTGGGCTGGTATTGCCTGCATGCTTGTTCGTCATTCCCTCCTTCCCCCGCTGGCATTCCTGCAGTGCCCAAGATCACAGCTCTCCGCATCCAGGGTCCCCCCGGGGTCCGTAGCGGCATCCTGCAAGTCAAGCTTGGGACCAAATGGGCGACCATCTGCGACTTTGATTTCGGTACGTTGACAGAGTTTGCTTTGTTTTGTTTGATGGGGTAGGGGGGGTCGGCGGGCGCAATCTGGCAAGGTCAGTGCTGATGCGGGGCTTGGTGTGAAAACGCGGACCTATCCCCTCCCCTGCTATCCCCTCCCCTGGAGCAGGCGATGATGAGGCATCCGTGGCCTGCCGCCAGCTGGGCTTTGCCGGCGGCAGGGCCATCTACACGCAGTTGGGGTCCTCGGTCCCCATTGGCATCGAGAAGGTGATGTGCTCCGGCGGGGAGCCCCGCCTGGCTGACTGCTCCATTGAGGTGGGGCGCACCTGCGAGGCCGAGTACGGCGGCGGCGAAGACGGCTTCCAGCTTCAGGCTGTGGGCGTCACCTGCTCCACAGGGCCTGGGAACTGAACAACAGAGCATCACCAGCTGGCAGACCTGATCAGCTCAATCAGCTCGTTTTCATTCTCGCCAGCCTGCCCTCCATCCATCAATTAAGTAGTGCGGCGCCTGCCGGCAGGTCGCCCTCCCGCCAGCCGTGCTGCCGGCAGCAGGCTGCGTTCCCACGTCCCTGGTTGCATGCACTTGAAATCTAACGCCACCCCTCTTGTCTAATGTATCCATTGTGAAAGTTGCATGAAATCTTTGTTTACAAGCATTGTCACTGGCTGCGGCCGGCTGGCATGGAGTGCAACCTGAAAACAGGGCCGCCCGCGCATGTGATGGGCAATTGTGCTGCCAGCATCAACAAACAAACAATCACAAGTATCGGTAATCATCGGGATCTCATATGAGCTTCTATATGCATGTCTCGTCGACACATTTCTGTGTATCCAAATCAACCAAAAGTGTACTGCAGCTGCCAATGACGCAGCGTCATGCAGCTGATTTGGACGCAGCAGCCCGCAACATACGATTAAATCCCCTTCGTCGCTTCTGGTAGTCAATCCGAGTAGGAGGAAACATCGGACGGCCGCCAGTCAATCAGTTGCAACAAAAAGGTATTTCCAAAGAAAAACTACTTCAAGATAAAGATGTGAGACATCGGTTCATGCATGCGTCGAGTGAACATCAATTACGCACTTTTTTAGTTTGCAATGCTTTGATTTTTGTGGGAAGTACAACTGCAAGTACAACAGGCAGTGCATTTGCTTCCAGCTTAGCGCACGCATTGCCTACTTGATGTTCTCACATTATCGGCTTTCAGTCGACATTTACTCATTGAGCAGCAGCCAAGCGGTGCACCTGGAGGGGTTTGCCAGCTTTAAGCAACAGCCCAGAAGCATGACTGTGGAGGAATGGAGCCTGACTGATGCTCAGCGCCAGGAAACCGTGGGACGCGTTGCCAACAATATTTCGGCGATGGCGTTCTTCAGAGGCACTCCCATCCCCGATGACGCCGTGCAGGCAGCATCTGCCGCTGTTGAAAAAAAGGCATACACGGTGGCTCGCGTGGAGGCGCGCACCACCACCGGCATACGGTGCGCAGCGGCGGTGGAAGGCCCCAATGGGCGCGAGGCGCCGCCCCCACTCCCGTCAATGGCTTGCTTTTGCGCTGCTCGTGCAGCCCCCACCACGAGACCCTGAAGGCCTACGTGCGCAAGCTGAGCACCCTGGCGCTGGAGGTGGTGGCCAACGGCGCCGCGGGCGTCGCGGGCGCTGCCCCCTTTCATCCGCCGCCGCTGCCAGCGACGAGCTGGACCTCAGCGCTGGCAGCCGCGATTTCCTCACAAGGGAGAGCGCCGAGGAATTGCTGGCTCCCATGCTGGCTCCCGGCTCAAAGGTGCGGCGCATCCGCTTCAGCACCAAGAGCTTTGGGGTGGAGGCGGCGCACGTGGCGGCGCGTGCCATTGAAAATGTCGCCGCCACTCTGGAGGATGCCGACATGAGCGACATCATCGCGGGGCGGCCAGGTGGGGCGCTGGTGGAGGCTGCACATGGCACATCACCTTTATCTGCCAGGGTGTGCTGTGTGCGCGTGTTCTGGACCCTACGATGGCTTCTGGCCTCCATTACCGCTTCGATACTGCTGCTCGTTAAGCCTGCCAGTCAGCTCGCTGCTGACAGTATGTGCTGCTGGCGCCCTTGCTGCGCTATTGACCTGCTGCAGAGGACGAGGCTCTGGCGGCGCTGCGAATCGTCTCTGCTGCGCTGGGCAGGGCTCGCCTGCGCCACCTCAACTTCAGTGACAACGCGCTGGGGGAGAAGGGCATTCGCGCCTGCGCTGCCGCCTTCAGCGAGCAGGTGGGGCGGTGGGGGTGAGGCAGGCAGCAGGAGGGGCGCATTCCTCAAGGGTGACTCAGCTCCAGCAGGGGAGGGGATGGATGTAACAGCCCGAGGGCGCGGAGCTGGCTCCTCTACCCCCATCTACCCCCAGCGCTGCTCCCCACCACCGAAGCCTACCTCTCTGGCATCCCTCCCCCGCAGCCCGCCCTGGAGAGCATCGCCTTCCAGAACGTTGGCTGCTCGGTGCACGGCTGTGCGGCGCTGGATGAGCTGATGCACAACACGGGCAGCCTGCGCCGCCTGCACCTGTACAACAACATGAGCGGCGACGAGGGAGCGGCCTCCATCGCGCGGTGCGGCCTGTGCCGCCCGTCGTGACATGCCCGGCTTCATCCCTGCTTGCATGCTTGTTGCCAGCTGCCTGCTGGTGTGCTTGCTGCTGCCGTGGTGCTGTCTCGACGCTGCTGTGGTTGGCGTGCTTAATCGCTGCCTAACTGCATGCGGCTAAGAAAACACAGTGCTGGGGCAAGGTCTGGCGCTGCCTTCATGCCTCACAAACCTGCGCCATGTCCCTGCAGCCTGCTGTCCCGCTGCCCGGCCATGGAGGACTTCAAGATGGTTTCCTCCCGCGTGGGAGCCCAGGGCGGCGTGTCGCTCGCGCAGGGCCTTGCGGCAGGTGCGCGCCCGCGCGGCTGGGTGCGCTGCGCATGGTTGGTGCCCCACTACACATCCAGCTGCTCGCCGCATGGAGGGCGGCGATTTCGACAAAAAAACATAATTTGGAGCCTGCATTGTAAAACCTGTTAAAGGGCCTTGATTTACCTACAAACTGAGAAGAGTTTCTCCTAAAAATGACTACAATCCCACTCATCTAGCCGTACCCATGTCCCCCTTCCCGCCCCAGCCAAGGGCCTGGTGCGTCTGGACCTGCATGACAACCCCATCACCTCAGAGTTTGCGCCCCACCTTGCCGCTGTGCTGGCGGCAGCGCCCCAGCTCAGGGCCCTCGTCCTGAACGACACCTCGCTTGGCGACGACGGCGTGGCGGCGGTGTGCGGCGCGCTGGCAGCGGGGGCGCCCGGGCTGGAGGTGAGCGGTGGGCCTGCCCGGGTTGTGGGGACCGGACTGGGCGCATGGCCGCCCTTGCCACGGCTGCTGATGGAAGCCACAGGCGCTTGGCTGTTGCGCGTTGATGGCTGGCCTGACCAGAGCCTCGTTTGGAAGGGAGGCGGCGTGAGGTTCAGGTGCCTGCCCTGTGCCCTTGCCCCCTTTGCAGGAGCTGGAGCTGGCGCTGAACGAGATCACGCCGGAGGGCGCCCGCTCCGTGGCGGCCTGCGTGGCGGCGCTGCCCGCCCTGCGCCGCCTCAACCTGCGGGAGAACGAGCTGGAGGATGAGGGGGCGGTGACGGTGGCCAGGGTGGGTTGAGGGGGCGCACCTCGACGGGTGTTGTGGGGGCGCTGCCCAGCTCTGCCTCGACACGCTGTGCAGCTGTGCTGAGGGAGGCAGGCGCCCGCACAACGCCTCAAACCCTGTGGCTGGCTGCCGTCATGAAAGAATGCTGCACACGTGGCCTGCCTGTGCCGCCGCAGGCGCTTGTGGGCCTGACCCGCCTCGAGGAGCTGGATGCGTGCGCCAACCAGCTGAAGCGCGGCGGCGCCTGCGCGCTGGCCAAGGCGTGCGGGCGCAAGCCGGCGCTGGCCCTGCTGGCGCTGGATGAGAACGAGATCAGCGAGGCTGGGGTGGACGCGCTCAAGGTGGGGAGGAGCATGCAGCGAAAGGGGGGGGTATGGGGGGGGGGGACCATGCCTTGTTAGGGGAAGCAGGCCAACAGCAGAGGGGGTGGGGGCATTGCACCCCTCCTTTCACAAGCCGCCCACCCCTGCCTGCCGCCTGCGCAGGACATTATGGCCCGCATCGGCAAGCCGCAGGCTCTGGGATCCCTGGAGGATAACATGCCGGACGAGGATGAGGAGGACGAGGCGGCCGAGGACGACGGCTGTGAGCTGGAGGGCGGGGTGGGCGACGACCTTGCGGCGGCGCTGGGCGCTGCACACATTTGAGGGCGCTGCCTGCCTCGCTGCCTGCGCTGAGCCGACCCCGCTGCAACTCTACTCCAAGGCTTGGTCATTTGATTGTTTCATTTCTTTAACTGTTCATCCGGCTTGTTGTTCCTGCTGATGACCGCCTTGAGGGTCTGTGTCTCTTTGAGGACCGTCAAAATCAGCGGCCAGTGCCTGCTGTTAGCGGGCCGACAATATGATCCGTCGGGCTTGTCAGTTTTACATTGATCAGAAGCATCTCAACAAGTTGAGGGCATCAATGCCGGCTCCCCTAAATTGCAGTAATTGATCGCCTCACGCTCAGCATATGGCTCAGCATACGCGTGCAGGACAAGGATGCATGTCTGCCCGTTGCTGGCAGCCGAATGCTATCCTGATTGAAGCGGTTGCCTTCGAGGGCCCTCAAAAGGTTGAAGAGCGCCCGCTTGGGGCCGGGGGACTTTGAGTGTCGTGCCAATCCTGACGCGGGGCGGTATGGTTCGATCCCATAATGCTTTGGCAGGCATTTTCGTCTTGCTAGTAGCGGCAGCACCCGGCCAAGTTGCCGCGCAGGTGAGTACCGGGCGGGCCGCGGGGAGTCCCACGCCCAGGAGGCTAGCATTTGGCCTTGAGAGGGTTCACTGCCAGCCATTCGATGATGCACAAGTCGGATCACTGGGCGTCTCCGCGCCCAGCTCCGTCCTGGTTGCCCCCGCCTCGGCAACCGCCACCCCTCCCGACCTCCACCGCCGGTCGCTACTTTCATTACTGCCTTTAACTGCCGCCCCCTGTGCAACAGTGCAATCAAACCTTCCTGGACGCTATCGGTGGGGGCGACACCTGGGTGTTCCGTCAAGGCCTGCAGCTGGCTGGGTATGCAGACCGTCTGCCCAGCCCCGAGCTGGGCGTGACGGTGCTGGTGCCCAGCAACGGCGCGTGGTGGAACTTTCTGTGGCGCAACGGCTTCCTGTTGGGCCAGCTGGGCGACCTGGGTGACAAACTGCTGTCGGTGATGACCTTCCACATCATGCCCACCGCGCTGACGCCCGAAAACATAGCAGCGACACCCGAGGGCGCGCCAAGCAAGGGGGTGCCAGGCGTGCGGGCGGGCTGGTGCGTGTAGGAAACGAGCGGCGCAGAGGTCACAGTACCTGGTACACGTGTGAAGAGGGCGTGCGTGTCAGCAAGCAACAAAGGCGGACGGCGCTGCATCAGTGCTTCCAAGCTTGAACAACATCAGGATGCCCTGCGTCTGCCCCCCACAGGCTCGGTGCCGACGCTGTACGGCCTGCTGACGGGGCAGAGCGCCAACCTGAAGCACTGGACCAAGTTTGACGACGGCCAGATCCTGTTCCAGGTGGGGCCAGCGCTTCTGGCGGGGCATGTTCTTGTTCATGCGCTGCCGTGCCTCCCAGGCCAGGGTTGCGCGGCACCCGGCATTCCAGCCCGCACGCCCCGCTCCGCTCACCGCCAACCCTGACCACCTGCAGGGCCCCTGGGACGACACGATTGCGGGGGTGACGGGCGACGGCGTGTCGGGCACCCAGGTGTGCAACTCGTGGGTGTACGTGGTGGACGAGGTGCTGAAGCCCGCCTACGACCTGGAGTGAGCGCCGCCGCTGCTGCCGCTGCTGCTGCCGCTCCCTGCGCGCTCTGTGCTGTACGAGGGGGCCGTGTGTGCGTGTGTGTGTGTGTAGGGGGCGGGTAGTTGACAGGTCGGCTGTGAAGGCTCGGGGCACAGCATTGGCAACCAGGACATACTATGTGGCACCGGCTTGGGGCAAATTGGCGGAAGGGAGCCCCGGGGGCGCGCGCGCAGAGGGCACGGCGTGCCGCCACGAAAGCCTGCACGAGTTGTGATCCCCGCGCACCCCCACCTTCGTGCCCCGGCAGTGACGTGCTGGCCGTTCAGATCCCGGACTTTGCTATCGGCGACAACGCGCAGCCGAGCCCGAGCCCCTCACCCAGCCCCAGCCCCTCACCCAGCCCATCGCCCGGCCCAACCCCAGCTGCCGAGCCGGCGGCGCCCGCAGGCCCTGCCGAGCCGGCATCCCCGGCTGCGCCCACCCCTCCTGCGCCGGTGCGTTTGCAGCAGCAGCTCGCTTTGTGCTGGTTTATAGCCGATGTCGCCATGGCCTTGGCCGCCAAGCTCTCGAGGGATCCTCCCCTGCTGTGGCTCATGCCCAGCTGTAAGTGCTCGCCCCCTGCCCGCCCCCCCCCCCCTCCCTTCCCCACCTCCAACTCCCCCCCCCACACACCCTCGGCCCACCCACCACACCACACACACACACACACACATTCTGCTGCCTTCCCCGTTGCAGCCCGCCTGCGACACGACGTTTGCTGAGGTGGCAGGGCAGACGAGTGGTTTGGGCTTGCTGCGCACGGTGCTGTCCCAGCCACAGTACGCTTCAGCGCTGCCCGACCCCTCGGGCAACTTCACCCTCTTTGCCCCCACTGACGCCGCCTTCTTCGACCTGCTCAGCACCTTCAGTGAGCGGGGGTGGGGGTTTTGGGGGAGGGGGACAGGATGGGCGGGGGCTGAAGGCGCGAAGTGGGATCGGGCCCCCAGCGGGCCCCGCCCTGTTGGCCAGAGCATCAGCTTGGGAGGGTCGGCCGATGCCCGGAGGCAACGAGTGAAGCCAGAATGCTTTCTGGCCTTTGACCCCGGGATGTGCCCCCCCACCACCACCCAGACCTGAGCGTGACCGACGCCCTGGCGCTGGGTGACAAGCTGAACGCGGTGCTGCTGTTCCACGTGGTGCCTGGCGCCCGCACCCCCGACCAGCTACGCCTGGGTGAGGCCGCCGCAGCCCGCCCGCACGCAGCAGTCCCTGCTCAAGAACAAGAAGGGCTGCTGCTGCTGCCCCCTAGCAGCGCCTGTGGCAGTGACGCTGGCCTGCACCGACGTACAGCGAGCCCGCATCCTGCCCCTCGCAGACGGCAAGCTGCCGACGGCGCTGGCGCTGAAAACCGACAACGGCGGCTACAGCCTGACTCTGAACGCCAACGGGCCCAACGTGAGTGCGGTCACCGCCGCCACAAGCCTCCACCATGCTGCGGGCTGCCGTGCCATAGCGGCCCCTCCCACTCTGCGTTCTCATTTTGCACCCCCGCCTGCCTGCCTGCCTGCCTGCCTGCCTGCGTCCTGGCCACGGCGGCGCGCTTGACTTGTGCCGGCTGCACCCCGCCACCAACCGCCGCAGGCCACGGTGGCAGGGAACTACCCGGGCAACGTCGCCACCCTGGGCACCAACCTGGCGGTGTGCGGCAGCCAGGTGTACGTGATTGACAAGGTGCTGATCCCCGCGGGCTCACTGGACGCCATCCCGGCAGTCACTGGCGGCCTCGACCCCGCAGACGCGTCTGGACTGCCAGGCTCGCCGCTGGCGGCTCCCACTCCAGCGCCCTCGCCGGCGGCGGTGGCGGCCTCGCCCGCGGCAACGCCGGCATCCGCGCCGCCTGCGGAGGAGGCGGCGGCGGGGGGCAGCTGGAGGGCGTGGCGCTGGCCACCGGGTACCTGCGAGGCTGCGCCGTGCAGCTGAGCTCTGCGGGCGGCGCTGCACAGGTGCTGTAGGCTGCCTGTGCGGAGATGTCCAGGCAGCGGAGCCGTGTGCGACATGTGCGGCAGCACACCCCGCAGCTTCCCCGCATTGGCCAGATGCGCTGCCTGCCAACTGCGCCGCTCCCTGTTCCTCGCTGCAGACGGCCACCACCGACGAGAGCGGGCGCTTCAGCTTTGCCTGCGCTGGCGACTGCACCGGAGGGGTGGTGACGCTGCCGCCCAGCGGCCAGCCGGAGGGCTGCGCCGACTCGCTCACCCAGCTGCCGCCGCCGTTTGTGATGCAGGCGCCCGCATCGCCCCTGCCAGAGGGTGCGACACTGCTGGGCGCAGAGCACAAGGGCACGTGCATGACTGCCTATGCCTGATGCGTACTGCTTGGTGATGATGCTGCGTGTGCTGATGGCTGGCGTTGGTTTGGCGTGTGACATGCAGGTGTGACGCTGGCCGCGCTGTCGCCGCTGACCACCGTCATCGCCGCGGCCAACTCACAGTTCAACGCCGCCCCGCCCCTGCGGCCGTCGCCGGCCGCAAGCTGCTGCGGCAGCTCGGCAGCCGCGCGGAAGCTGTCACGCCCCACAGGCGCCGCGTGCTGCTGCAGGGCCTCGAGTTTGGCGTCGCCTCTGAGGACGGCTCCCGGGCAACGTCTCCACTTCTTACGGCGATGCCCTGGCCTACGCCCTGGAGGGCGACCCAGCCGCTACGACCTGCTCTCCAAAAACCAGGAGCTGGTGTGCACCGGCGCCGTGGGCGGCGCCCTGCTCGCGGCGTTGGTGGGCGGCCCCACCGCCACGGGGCCGCCGCCGCTGCCGCCGTGTTCGACCAGCTGGCCAGGGACCTGCTGGCAGGTGTGTG
Source organism: Chlorella sorokiniana (assembly GCA_025917655.1). Taxonomy (NCBI): domain Eukaryota; kingdom Viridiplantae; phylum Chlorophyta; class Trebouxiophyceae; order Chlorellales; family Chlorellaceae; genus Chlorella; species Chlorella sorokiniana. The sequence continues at coordinate 2,430,320 of CP084619.1, read as the reverse complement.
AGCTGCAGTGAGCTTGGCGTTTGGGCTGCACTGCGGGTCTGCGAGGCTCCTGTTTGGCTGCGACAGCCCCGCTGGCTGCCTTGCAACAGTCTTGCTTTCATCTCCTCCCGCGACAGCTGGGTTCACCTGAACCTGCGTGCGTGCAGGCAGCGGGTTTGAGCTGGCCGACGCTGCCGCAGTGCAACAGCTGTATGCTGGTGCGCAAGATGCGCTGGCGGCAGCGGTGACCGACGGTATGGCGCCAGCCAGCACCAACGCAACTGCGGTGATTGCGGCCGTTTCAGAGACTGTGGTGCTCGTGAACAGCTTGCTAGAGCAGGTGTGTGTGTGGGTGGGTGTGTGTGGGTGGGTTGGGGGGGAGCAGGGGTGAAGGGGTGCGGTGTGGAATGCTGTGCAGGCCTAGGCTGGCATACGACTGGCTTCAAACTGGGAGCCTGTTGGCCGTCGATGTGCAGGCGGTAGTGACAGCGCAGGACAGCGGACTGCAGGAGGCCGACAAGATGGTGCAGGTGCTGGCGCGGCTGGCCAAGATCTGTCAGGTGGGCCCTGCTGCTGCTTGGCATGCACACCGCTGATTGCTGGCCCTGTTGCAGCTTGCGTCATGCTGCAGAACCTTCAAGTGCCTGGGCCTTGGCTTGTTGCCCAACCTGCTGCTCCCCTGCTGCAGTCCGAAGTTGCTCCCAAGGCCGCCCAGCTGGGTGCTGGCCAGCTGTCGGTGGATGCCTGGCAGGAGCAGTTCAGCCTGCAGGCCGTCACCAACCTGACCATCGCAGAGACGCTGGCCTGAAACTGCCTGCCGCAGTGCCGACCTGAGCGCTTGTCTGACGTCTGATACACATACAGCCATTGCATGCCATGAGCGGCTAATTTTGCACTAACCCGATCCATTGCAGTATGCATGTTGGTTATTTTTAGCAAGCGCAAGCTGCAGGCACATTAGCCATGCTGTGTAAGCAAGCGCCGTCAGGCAAACCGCGTGTATTGATAGAAGTATCAGAGAAGAGCATCAGTAGAGCAGGACAAGTTTGGCGTTGTATCAAACCCATAAAACGCGAAAGATACAGCGATCTGCTGGAGGCGGGGTGTCTCAGTAAGCGGAAGTCACGCCTCTATACGTAAGCTTCACATCTGCTTGTCAGCTGCGTAGCGCTGCGTCTGCTGGCGCACCAGCCTGCAGGGCGCACACAGACAGACGGGGGCAGGGGCGCACAGCGTTCACCGCGTGCTTCCTTGGCTGCAAAGCATCCAATGCGGTCCCCCTGTCCCCACCCACTCACTCATTGTACTGCTTGCGGTTCTGTTTGTAGGTTTGATAGCACCGGCTGGCTGGGTCTTCAATGTTGGGCTCATCCAGCAGTTCCTGCAAGGCAAGGCGGGACCAGGACGCTGAGGCAGGCGAGAGCCAGCAAGGGCAGCGCTCCAAGACTGATAGCCGGTTGCCAAGATTGCAGCCTCTCACCTGCACGCCCACCAGGATCTGCCTGACGGTGATGGAGGCCCGCCAGCCCTTGTCTGGGTTCAAGATGGACAGACAGACTGCAAGCAATCGCGCACAAGAAAGAGAGCAGCTGCGGTAAGATTTGGGGGCTGGCGGGCTGGGGATAGCGCCTTCGACCCTGCCATCACGTCCGCACAGGAAGCATCGCTGCCGTACAGGCCCACCCTGTCCGTTCTCAAACACGTTTGGATGCGTGAAACCCGCTGGGAACTTCGCCTGTGGCGGCTTTGCAGGATAGTCTGCAGGGTGCAAGGTGCCCAAATAGAAGAGTCTTGACCCAAATTGCCAGGCGTGCAGCGTCGCTGCCGAGCAACGCATTCAGTGCTGTCATCACTGCGGCGCAAATGTGTACCTGACGAAAAGTCCAGAGTGAGCGGGAAGAGGCCGCCCTCGCCTTGCCGGGCAACAGGCAGTGCCACTTATATAGGTTGGTGCTGCCGTCCGCTGCAATGGCGGGCTTTGCTACAAAGCCAAAAGGGTGGTCCTGCAAGGGTTCTAACGGAAAAGACGTGGGCGGCGGCGGCCTGAGGCCGCATGTTGGAGCGCCGGCGGTCAGGTGGAGATGCTGAACTTCAACGCTCTGAAAGGAACTGGTAATGTTCTCCTGCTATTCTGCGAGCGCCGCATGATAGCGAAACCTGCTGCACTCGCCTTTCGCCAAGCTTTGCGTTCCTCGCTGAGACGAGAGGCGGCTATGCCTCCCGACATCCTCGATTGACGTCGAGCAGCGTTCGAGCTGCTCGATGTCAATCTCGAGGGGAGTGCAATTGAAGTGTACTGCGCGAAGCCCACACTAAAGCAAACCAGCCGGCTGGCGAGCCTCCGACCATATTCACAATGGCATCGCGGAGGTCACTGAGGTCCACCACAAGCCTGCAGGCCACGGCAGCTGAGAGAACAAAGTTCTTGATTGCCCTTTTTGAAAGTGACTTGCATGGAATCGCTGCTGCCCTGCGGGAACAGACATCGGCGACCTTTCAACAGTGGAATTGGCATCTGCCTGTGTACCATGCGGCAGTATGCGGGCCTGCCGCTGTGGCGGCGCTCCAGGTTTTGCAGAGAGCCGGTGCCAACATTTCTTTGGCTGCCCTGGACTGCAAGCTGCTGCATGTCGAAGTCCGCGATAGTTTGGAGTTGAAGCAGCTGAATGCATCTCAGCGCAACCTTCTTACAACCATGGCCATCCATCGGACCGCTCCGGAGCTGGCTGTGGCGCGTGGTGATCCTGCTGTGGTGGCAGCGCTGCTGGATGCGGGCGCCTGCGCAGAGCTCAACGACCAGAGCAAGGACCGCCTTGCAAAGGTCGCCCTGAAATCCTACGGCGAGGCTGCACCAGACCGGCTGCCAGCTGCAGCAGCCTCCGGCACCGCTTTGCTTGACATCCTGCTGAAGCATGGCGCGGCTACTGTGGAGAAATGCGTCGCTGCTGCAGTGCATGCATGCTGGCGGCGGCGCGGATGCAGCGCGGATGGCAGTCAGCGCCTGTTGCGGTGGATAGCATCGCACCTGCGGCAGACGCAGGGGTGGTTCAGCAGGTGCATAGCCAGCAAAGTGCTGAAGGCAGCCTTTTTGGAGGCCGACACGCCGCTCATGCTGAGGTGTGCAAAATCGCTACGCGGCTATGATCTGGTTGAGGCAGCAGAAGCACTGGCAGCATTGGCAGCTACTGATGCAGACCCGTCCACGCTTCGTCAGATTTCAGGCTTTGTTCTGGACTGCAGCCGCTGCCCAGCCACCAAGGCTCTCAGGGTGGAGCTGTTGCGCAGCCTGAAAAGTGCAGCAACAGCTCGCATGGCCATCCTGCGCGGGCGTGCCGACGCATTGCAGCTCCTGGTGGAAGCCGGCTTGGAAGTGACGCTGAAGATGCTACCTGCAGCGTGGAGGCGCTGCGCGTGTTGTTGGCGGCTGGCCAGCCTCGGCCTGTTCAAGGGATTCCTTTGGTGATCTATGAGGAGTATGTGGATCGTCCCATGTGGTTACAGAAAAGTTCGATAGGAGAGACAGGCATACCCATCCAACCCTGCCCAATTTGGCGCGTGATGCACAATGTAAGCGTTTGGCGTGGGCCGGGCCGAGTGACAGCCTGGATGGCAAGTCAAGTTTGTGGCAATTGGTGGCCGATGTTGCCCTCTTCCTCTCCTTGCAGGCCAAGCATGAGATGGATGCGCACGCACTCAAAGCCCTCAGCCTGCTGACTGCTGCCGGATTCCGGCCGGCAGTGTACAGCCAGGTGCGGAGTGCTCTGCAGCAGGGAGTGGTAGGCCTGGGAGCTGCTGGGTGGGTCGACCGCAACTGTTACAGTGTGCTGTAAATGATGCAACTGCAGGTTATAATTGTCCAATATACAATGGGTGGCCGCCAAGAAACCAAGATTGCACCATTCGTGCCTGCTCGTCAGTATCCAGGCATTGACATCAATGGCACGCATAGGTGAGGTGCTGGCCTGGTGCACAGTAGTCATTGTTGCAGGTTAGTGATCGTGCACACATGCTGCCCATGCAGGATGCTTTGGATGGCCGCTAACGCGGAGCCATGGACGCAGCAGCAGCACCACCGCTTTCCTCCAGCCTTCCAGGCAGCCGCCCGCACGCTGCTGCTGGCAGCAGCCCATGGCAGCAAGCTGCCACCATTGGTGCCACTGTGTGGCGCTGCCCAGCGGCGCCAGCGACGTATCCCGTGCTATCGGCGCAGTGCGGCAGGGCTGGCAATGCTGCCGCAGCCCCTGCTGCACCACATCCTGGGCCTGGCTGCCCACCCGCTGCACGAGTGGGCCCAACGCTAGCCGGCAATGCCCTCTGTTCTGGGACTCGTATGTTGCAATGCACTGGCTTGCAAGCAGCGCAGACAATCAAATGAGGTTTGTTGGGCAGGCAGGCAGGGTAGGGCTGCGCTCCAACAGGCCGTCACGGTGCCAAACGCAGCGCCGTCACCGGCGGTACCGCTCGCGCCGGAAGTTGAAGTACAGGTGCAGGATGCCCCGCTCGAACACGCACTTGAATCCGCGCTTGTGGTTGTACTCCCTGCAAAAGGGGGTCGGGGATGAAGCCAAGATGCACTGAACTTCCTTGTCCTGGGCAGGGCAACGCCGTAAGAGGCAGTGGCAAGCAAGCAGCTTGGAGTGCCCGCAGCGCCCGCGATTCAGCCGGGGCCCGCGGCCTCACCACTCCTTGTTGATGATGCGGAAGGCCAGGTCCTCGTAGGGCGGGCCCGCGCTGAAGCGCAGGATGCAGGTGGAGCCTGCAGGGGCGGCGGCGGGTGGGGGGTGCGATCGAGGTGCACGCATTGATGCAGCTGGTGCTGGCCAGGCCGGGCGGACCTCGCCCACATCAGTATGAACCCTGTGGGCCCCAAACGCTGGCTCACCGTCAACGGCGGAAGGGTCCTTCTCCACCTTGTACGTGGGCGCCTTGCTCTTGTCCAGCAGCTCAGGGTAGAAGATGTTGAATTTATAGCCCTGGGCGGGGACAAACAGAAGTGTGTGTGTACACAGGCTGCGTGTGGGTGTTGTCGGGAGGGCACGGGCGACAAGAGCTGCAGAGTACAGGCTTTGGGTGCAGAAGGCATGCTGCGCCCTCACAGCAGTCCAGAGAGCTCCCTTGCATCACCACAATGTTTGCAGCATCAGCCCGCTCCAGCCAGCGCAGCTCCTGGTTCAGCCCAGCCGCTCACCTGGACCGTCTTGGGCGGCGGGTTGTCTCCGTCGTAGTGCGTCTGGTTGTACTTGTTCCACTCGTAGCCGGTGTGCACGCGGTTGAAGTACTTGGGGCGGCGCGGGCGGTACTTCTCGTGCCACCAGTACACCTGCTCTCAAGACAGGTCCATCGTCAGTCACCTCTGGTACAATGCCGCGTGTCAGCAGCCCGCCTAGCTCTCATTCCGTCTGCTCCCCCAACCTGTCCGCGTTGCTGGCTGGTTTTGCCTCCTTGCCTCCCCACTCAACCCCCCAGCCCCCACCTGCGAGTCCGCGTCCAGCGCGACCTCGCCGCCAAAGGGCGCGTCCCCAGAGGTGCCCAGGTCGCCCATCAGCTTGTCGGCGGTGGCTCGGAAGGCGGCCTCCGCCTCGTCGTCCTGCCCGGATCAGGTTGGACACAGGGGGGAGGAGAACATGCAAAGTGAGCGGCACGAGAGCTGGGCTGGACGGACAGGAGCTGGAAGCTCAGTAGATCAGAAGAAGAGGAGCAGAGCAGCGGCGAGCACCCAACGGAGAGGTCGTGGCGGGGGCGGCGGGGCACACAGGCACCGCGCTGCGCAGGCAGCGTCGCACCGGAGCCTGCGCCGTCAGGTTGCGCGTCATGGGTGCGCCGCCGCCCAGCATGCGCGCCGCCTCTGCACCAAAAATGACAGGCAGCACGCACCTGTCGAGTCAGGGATGGGACAAGGACGCCAAGCGGACGACATCTTGCAGATGGGCTGCCTCAGCACACGAAAATACTAGCACACATGAACCAAACAAAGCTGTATTGCTGGCCGCTGCGCACCTCCCGGCCGCTGCATGATGCGGCGGTAGATGCGGTCGGCCTCCGCCTGGGCTGGCCGCGCCGCCGCCTGCGCCGCAGAGGCCGCGCGATAACGCTGCACCGAGCTGTACTTGACCTGCAGGGTGGATTCGACCAAAGATGCAGCACTAATACAGAGCATGCGACTCCAAGCAGACCACAGGCCTGTGGAGAGACAGACCTGGCTCAGTGCAACTGCCCCGCCGCCTTCTGAGCTCCTCCACCTTACACGGTTGGGGCCCACCAGACACCACAAGGCCCGCCCACCTGCGCGCGCGTCAGCTCCAACAGGCGCAGATCCTCCTCCTCAGGCAGCACATCCTGCCCGGCGTACGCGGTGGGGACCAGCGGCACCGGGAGAAGCTGCCAGGCAGGCCCATGTGGCCTGCAGCAGCAGGGAGCCGAGGAGGCATGGGGGCCAAGCGCGTGTGCGCTTGCAGAAGGCAGGGCAAGCCAGGTTGCCAGCCAGCCGAAACGGCAGCCTGCAGCAGTGCGAGCCTAGGAGCGGCTGCTCCCCCCCCCCCCCCCCGCTCCAGCTCACCCTCCTGCTCGCCGTCCGACATGTCGTCCCAGGAGCGGGGCTCGCCGCGCGCCGCCTCCTTCTGCCGCGCAGCCGCCGCCGCCTGCACACGCCCGGCCTCCGCCTCCGCCTCCTTCTCCGCGGCCTTGGCCGCCTTGCCGGCGTCGCCCAGGCCAGGGCCTCGCGCCAGAGCCTCCAGCTCAGGGTCTAGCGCAGGCTCGCCCGCTGCTCCTGCGGCGGCCGCGGCGCCGCCACCCTCCTCCTCCTCCTCCTCCCCCCTAGATCGATCTCGTTGTCGTCTGCTGCTGCCGCCTTGGCCGCCGCGGCGGCCGCCGCCTGCTCCTCCGCGCTAGCGGCGGCTGCTGCTCCCGCTGCACCCCATCCTCGTCCTCCTCTGGCTCCTCTTCCTGCTCGTCGTCGCGCCAGCCCATGGCGCCCGGCACATCCACCCCTGCCATCATCTTGGCAAGGTGCTGCTGCATCAGGTCTTCATATTGCGGGGTGGGGGGGGAGCAGGTGGGGCCATGGGCACTTCATGGATGGCAGCCAGCGCGGACGTGCGACAGCCGCCCGCTTGTGGATCTGCAGGGCCTCCTCTGCACCTGAAGCAACCCAGGGCCACAGAACAGGGCCACCTGGTGCCTGCTTGCAAATGCCAGTCCAGGGAGCCTTCCCTGCGCTGCCTCCCCATGCCCACCCACCCGCGTGCAGCTCCCGCAGCCGCGACTTGGCCTTGGCCAGGGCCAGACGCCGCAGCACGGCCTGCCAGTACTCTGGGTCTGCCGCAGCGCCGCTGTCCAGCTGCTCCTGGATCCCGCCCTCCAGCTCAGCCAGCTCAGAGTGGGTCTTGCCTGCGCCAGTGGGGCCAGCAACCAGCGGTAAACACAACAAGGCCAAGCAAGCGACAATGCAAAGGGAGGCTGGGCGCAACAAGGTTGCTATGCAGCTGCGCTTCGCATGGACGCACGGCTGAAGAGAGCATAGCTCGATCCACACACTGAGCTATGCTGGGCTATGTTGCGTACCCCCCTCCCCCTCCCCACCCCCTACACACACTCTCACTGCCCGACATCCCAGAGTATGCACACTCGCCCCCCTCACACACACACACACGCTGCATGCACCCCGCCCCTTCCTGCATCCCCTGCCGTGCTCCCGCGTCGCCTCACCCGCCAGCATGACATGCACCTCGGTGTCAATCGACTCGTGCCAGCCAGGCTCACGCACCGTGTACTTGGCGGGGATGGGATCGCCGCGCAGCCTGCGGCCGGGAAATGCAGGGCGCGCAGGGTGTGGTGCACCGCGGTGGCGGCATGCGAGCGTGCGGTGTGCGTGCCCGCGCAACCGCTGGGCCTCCTTGGAGTTCGCCAGCTGGCAAGCAGGAGCCCCGTCCGCACAGACATCCCGGCAGGCCCTGCGTGCTTTCAGTCCGGGGGCCTCACTTGGCGCGGTCGATGTCCTCCTGCTTCTGCTGCTCATACAGCTCAGCGCTGGCCACCGCCAGCGCGGCTGCCCAGAAGTCGCGATGCAGCACGTCGTGCTTGTCCAGCTCCTGCGGCGAGAGCAACAACAGAACGGAGAAACGGCGTGGCTCGCCCGTGGCGGAGCATGCGCAGGCAGCAGCCAAGAAGCAGCGCCTTGCAGAGCCAGCAGGAGCGCTGGGGTCTGTGTGATGCAGCCACGCGATGGAGGCCCTCAGCTGCCGGCACCGTGTTTGGCCTGCTGCGTCGTGCCACCGCCAGCGCAGCGACCCACCACAAACTGCTTGATGTCCTCCACCAGCTCCTTGACTTGGCGCAGCGACAGCGCCGCTATCAGGCTGGTGGGCTCCTGCGGCGCAGCGGGCGGGGGCGGGCGGCGGGGTGTGGCGCACCACAAGCCAAGAGCACCCCTCCTTTGCACTCATGCGCTGTGAGCGCAACTCCTAGACCCCGGCACCTGGACAAGCATATTGGACCCTCCAAGGCCAGCGCAGCGGCGTGCCTCCCTTGGTCTACGGGTTGCAATGCTGGCGCTGCTGCCTGCCCCCCACCCCACCTCCTGCGTCTCGCCCTCCATCAGGAAGATGGTGTGCGCCAGCTTGTCCACCGGCTTGGGCCGCCCGTCGGCCAGGCGCTGCATGGAGCGCGACCGAGCCTGCTCCAAGTGGAACTGCACAGCAGCAGAGGCGGCGGTCCAAGAAGGGAGGGGGCGGGTGGGCCATGCTGGCAGGCAGGAAGGCAAGCCAGGGGCCGGGCTGGCTTGAAGCCAGGCAGGCAGGTCGATAGCGACTTGTGCCATCAAGGCACAACTCAGGCGACGCTATGGTGCTGCTGTCAATCAACCGGCACGTGGGCACCTCAAGCACAGCAATCCAGGGAAAGCAATCGCCAGTGGTGCCAGCGGCAGCGCCCCCGCCAACCCCGCCCCGCCCGCCACCCCCACGCCCCGCGGCCCCTTGCCGCCCACCACCCACACACTCGCTCACCTCTTCCTCCTTCTTCTCCAGGTCTGCCGCCTCGGCCAGCGCCCGCTCCCGCTGGATCAGCTCCAGCTCCTCGGCCATGGCTGCCCGCTCTGCCTCACGCTGCTCCCGTCGCTTCTTCACCTTCTCGATCTCCTCCTGCGCCATCAGAAAGGACAGAGTGAGCCACACTGTCATGGAAAGGACCGCTGCGCTTGGCACAAAACCAGCTTCAAGATGTGACTCACGCCATTGTTGGTCCCAGATGCTGCTTCGCTGGCGTGAAAGCAGTGGCTTCAAACTCAAAGCCGTGTCGTTAAAGCAGTGGCAAGCTCACCAGACGTTCCGCCTGTCGCCGCATCTCAGCCTTGGCCGTCATTTCTCGCACATCCCGCCCACTGGCCAGCTCCTTCTCAATCTTCCCCCCACAAAGCGCTCTGTCAGGTTGGAGTCGCCAAACGGGTTGTCGTTATCGGTGTAATCGATCCCTGTCACCTTGTGCTTCTTCAGGTGTTGTGCCACCTTCTTGGCCTGCAGTGGTAGCGAAAAGGGGCCTGGGCAGCAGAGCGGTGGCGGTGGCAACGGCGGCAGCCGGGCAGCGCTGTCGGCAACGGCGGCAGCCGCAAAGCGCTGTCAACGTCCGCCGCCAGCACGGCCGCTGCTGGCTACAGAATCCACCCACTAGCTTCTCCGCCTTGCGCCGCTTGTATTCGTCATCAGAGTCGCTGCCGCTACTGGATGGGCTGGAGGAGCGGTGTCGCCGCTTCTTTTCTTTCCGGTCCTTTTTCCGCTTCTTATCCTTATCCCTGCTCTTCGCCATCCTGCCGGCCCCACTTTGCGCTGGCGTGGGCAAACTCTGGCCTTGTGACCGTCACTAGACTCGAGCAGCCGGCGAAAAGTAATGAGTTGGGTTATCAAATTCGCGAAAGGAGATCTGTAACAGCCCTACGGTTGTGCCTATAGGCATGGTGACCTGGCGACACTAGACGACGGACCTCTCGCCGCCAGGCATCCAGTTTTCACATTGCACTTGTTTTTGGGGCCGCTGCTGCTGCCTTTGCATTGAACAGCGACGATGCAGCATGCCGAATGTTGTCCTGAGTACATAGTGGGTTTGGTGATCATTTATGCTCCATGCAATCACAGACATGAGTGTTGGTTGACAGCAGGACGGAGCTCATCAGGGTGCACCTGCTGCACCTGGTGATGCCCAGATCACGCAATGCCGTCCTCAAAGAAGCCGTCCCAGGTCGTATTCCCTTGACCATCCAGCAGGCCCAGCCTTTTGAGGCGCCGCTCTGCATAGTACTCCATATTCTGCAGCCTGCAAGCCAGGGGAGAGCGGGACAAACAGCGGTAAGCCTCACATATGCAGGCGAAGGCCCTGGGAAACCTCTGAAAACACGGATAGAAGCGTGGCTATGGGTGCTAAAAGCCAAGCTGCAGTTGTTCTCCCATATTGCCATCACCCTGCAAGGCCATCAACGCCCCACCTGCCAATGCGGTCCTCAAAGAAGCGCAAAGTTGCATCCAGGGCCTCCTTCTCCCCCAGCCGCACGCGGACAGCAGCCTGGCGCCGGCTGCCTGGCTCCAGGCTGCCACTGCACGTTTGAAAAGCGTTGACGCAAATGATGGTTAAGCAACAACAGTGAACGTTGCGAACAAGAGGCGACGTAATGGTGGGGCGCAACCAGAAAGGTGCATCACGCAGTAGCACAGGTACCCCACCCGTTGAGAAGCGCAAGGTCCTCGTCAATGGAGGTGGGGTAAGCCGCCAGCGCCGTGTTGCACCCGTCGATGAGTTGCTGCAGGAGTAGACAGAAGAGATGAGGAGTTGCATAAAACAGCCCAAGTGGCCTCGAAGTGCCCTGGGACAGCCTGCCGGCACGTAGCAGGCGCCCGCTGTCAAACCAATCGCCGCCCAAAGCTGCCTCACCCACCTGGTAGCAGCCGCGCTCGTTTTCCTCGCTGATGGGCAGCTGCATGTGCTCCCATACCTCGCCCCGAAAGATGGATTCGAGCAGGAAAGCGTCCGCACCTGCAAGCAGCGTGCATTGATGGTCGATGAGAGGCAGAGGAGCATTCTCCAGCAGCAGGGAGTGGCAGCTACATAACAGCAGCTGCCGACGTGTTGCCATGTCAGGCGAAGCCAGCCCCAGACACAACCTATAGCCCCCGCCTAACGCCCCTTTACCCCCGGGCCCCCCCCCCGACCCCCCAGTGCGCGCACCCGCAAGGTTCAGCAGGCGTAGCACGGGAAGCAGGCGCTCGTCAGGCGCGGTATCAGCGCGCAGCACAAACTCGGCCGACTCGGGCAGGCCGTTGATTTCGAGGATGTCTGCCTTGTCGTCATAGTTCCCGTCCTCGGGACTCAGCTCCAGCGTCAGCGCATAGCTGGCCTGCAGGGCGGGTGGGTGCGGTGAGGGGAACGCGCATTCAGTATTTAGAAGTCAGCATTCAGTATTGAGAGCGGAGACCCCAGAGGGAGGATCAGGAGAGACCAATCTGTTCAGTACAGCCGTTGCTTGCATCAGGCACCGCAAATCAGCGGTCGAGTCCAAGGCAGCAAAGCGAATGGCGGCCTCGCTTGGGCTTGACAATAGGGCTGCACATGGGTGCAGCGCGAGGCGGGGCATCTCACCCTGCTGACCAGGGGGTCCAGCACGCCGTGATCAACCAGAAGCTGGCCATCTGCGGCGCAGGGGCAGCGTGGCGGCGGCAAGGCTGGGGCTACTGGCCACACCCGCAACAACTTGAGAACAGGCATTTGTAGCTTCTGTAAGGAACCAGTTCCAAAGGAGCACCTCGATTCCATCACGAGGCGCTGATGCAGGCTGGGCTGCCCCAAGGGCCCGAAACATCCGGCCGCCGTGTGCGTTGGGAACCACTCACCCGTCCTGCTGGCTCCAAAATCCATGGACACCGGCTCGCCTGCGCCCATCGCGCTGCTTGCCTCCATCACCAGGGCTGGGCTCGCCCCTGCGCCAAACAGACCACCCACCTGCTCCACTTTCCAGCCCGCGGCGCTGCTGCCCCGCTGGTGCTGCGTCTGAAGGCAAAGAGGGGCGGAAGGGAAGAGCGCGTTGCCAGGCACACTCTCTGCCCAGTATAGAGAGGAATCCTTGCAAATGGCGGTGTGAAGAGCTTGATGCACTATGGGCAGCGACAGCAGCAGCACCGCCACCAGCTCCAGCGGGCCCCCTCCCCCTACCCCCACTCCTCCCCCCTCCGGCCCCTCCCCCGCACCAGGTCTGCGAGCGGGACGAGCGCAATGCTGGCGCCATCCAGGGGCGGGTGCGCACGCGCGCGGACGGTGCAGGCGGCCCAGAGGAAGGCGTCGTACGTGAACACGGCAGGGTCAAAGGCCTGGCTGTTGGGCGCAAACAGGTCCGCCTGGAGGGCGTCGTAGCGCTGCCGGAAGTACGCGCGGTACCCCTGCACCGTGCCCAGCAGCTGGCTCCCGGCCAGCTCCGCCAGGTCTTGCTCACCCCACTGCACAGGGCTGCCGCTGTCTGCCGGCAGGCTGGCCAGGTAGGCCGCCCAGCGGCTGGCGCCGCCCTTGGCGCGCTCATGCAGCAGGAAGAGGGCAACGGCGAGCCAGGGCTCCAAGCTGGCAACAAAGCGGCCGATTTCGGGGGACTGCGTCGCGGTGGCCGCTGTGATCCAGGCTGACTGTGGCACCGCAAACAGCTGGTCGCCCTTGTTGAGCGGCTTGCTGGTCACTAGGCCGCCAGGGCCAGGTGCCACAGCCAGCTTTGAGGAGTCCACACCTGCTGCCGCTACGAGCGCCGCCGACGCTCCACCGTCCACCTGCGCGGCTGCCGTGCATCGCAATTGGCGCTTGAGAGCAGTGCATGCTGCCTGGTGGCCGGCCCTGCTGGCGGGCAGGGGTGTGTGAGGCTTAGACGCTGTGCTGAGCCCTGGCCGAGGGCCAAGGCCCGCAGGTTGTTGTTGCAAGCATGTAAATGACATATTCAAAGGCTCACAATGTTTGCAGACAGTCTCAAGAGCACAATGCGCCTTTGTCTCCCTGGATTGTCGACAGGGCTGCCAGCAGTGCCGGGCTTGCTTGCGTGTGCGCCTTGTATGCGCACCACTGTCGTTAAACCGATTGTTATCTTCCATTGTGCGCCTGTCCGCACCAAGCCTATGCGCTCTGGAGTTTTCACAGTGTGATCGTCTGTGTTCCAGAGCTTCCACGTCCCGCAGCGGCGTAACACACCTCTGTGGAGGTGGATGAACGCGGCAGTGGCCGGTTCCAAGCCACTTGGGGGAGACGCCGGCTACAAGCGGCTTGTCCGGTTGCTGGCACGAGCCTTTTACGCTGGAGAGGTGCGAGCCAGATGCATTGCAGGCCAATGATGCCAGCAGACGGAGGCATGGTGCTCCTCCTGCCTGCTGCGCCGCCACCGCCCGGCCGCTGCTGGGGTTGAAACTATCTTCCGTGCAATTTTTCCTGTTCTACGCAGTGCCCGCCAAAGGAACCCGAACCAGAGGATGTTCCAGCGGGAGCGCGTGTAGTTGTTCGCCGCGACAAGGTGCGCAGCTGCTGCCCAACGCGCCCACCCTCTGCGCCCTGCAGGCACGGTTTGACCAGCTCGCTCGTACTGCTGCCTCCTCTGCAGAACGACTACATTGGGCTTGGGCTGCTGCTGCTGGACCTGCTGGCAGGCGCGCATGGCTACGTCAAGGATGTGGCCATCACGGGCCAGCTGGGCGTGTCGGGCAAGGTGGCCAACCGCGCGCTGCGGTACCTTCAGGCGGAGGGCCTCCTGCAGTCGGGTGCGCCCCCAGCACCAACCGCCAGCTTAATCGCCACATGCCAGCCTGTTCACTGCCGCACGCGGCTGCCTGTGTGTGCGGCGGTTGCCGCGCGTCTCGCGTCAAATGTTGTTGTGGTTAATGCCTGCCTCTGTGCTGCCTGCAGAGGTGACGAAGATCAAGGTGAAGCGGCAGAATGTGGAGCAGCCCGACGACCCCGAGGTGGAGGCGCGCATGAGCCAGCAGACCAACACGTGGTGGTGGGCGGGCCCGCGCCCCAACGCTTGCACTAGCCGCAGCGGGCTGCAGTGCAGGTGCAGCCGTGCGGTGTTGCCTTTTTGAAGATCGGGTCCAACGCATGCCCACCTCTGCCTTGCCTCCTTGTTGCTGCACAGGTGCGTGGCGTACCCGGCACTGCTGGATTCGCTGCACCTGCGCCTGCATCGCATGCGGGAGATGCTGAAGAAGCACATGGGCAGCGGCGAGGATGTGGCGGTGGGTCAGGCCTGGCCTGCCCCTCTGCGCACTGCCTTGCCTGCCGTACTGCGAGAACACACCCGGCATCGCTACTAGCTAGGCCATGCGGTTGTTGACGCGGCCGCGTTTCCCATGCTGGTGCTGCGCTGCGCAGGAGTACTTGTGCCGGCGGTGCGGCGCCACCTACACCTCGCTGGATGCTGTGCGACTGCTGGACCCGGCCAGCGGCGCCTTCCTCTGCGAGGAGTGCAGGGCGGAGCTGGAGGCCAACATAGACGCCGCAGGGCTGGGCAGTGCCAGCGGCGCTGCTGCCAGCCGGCAGCAGCTGCAGCAGTATGCCAAGCGCATGCTGGAGAAGCTGGAGGCGCAGCTGCGCCCATACTAGGTGCGGCTGCGCACATGCCGCCACAACGCTTGCAGTTGATCAAGCGCGGGGATTCTTCAAGACCATGAATAGAGGTGTATGACTGACGCTTTCCTTGCTGTTGCTGCAGAGCAGCTGGACAAGCTCAAAGACGTCCCCCCGCCTGATTTTGGGTCGCTACGGGTGGGCAACTCTTCAACAAATGCCAGCTCAGCTCAGCACTGCACATCTGACATGCCTTTGCTTGTCTGCAGGATTGGCACCGGCGGCAGCACGACTTGCAGCGGCGGCGGCAGGAGCAGGCAGCGCGAGCGCGCCAGAAGATGGCGGCCCGCGGCGGCTCCCATGTGAACCACGCTGGCTGCGCTGGGCCCCCGGATGGGCATGCTGGGCTGGGCAATGCTTGTGTCCTGGGCTGCGTGCTGCATACTCGCCGGCTTATCAACATTGTACTACTGCTGACTTTCCTTGTCACAGGAGGATCTGGATGATGATCAAGTGCTGGACTGGCTGGCTCGCGCTGAGGTGGATGTGCAGCTCGGCGGCGAGGGCAGTGCAGCAGCGGCAGCAGCGGCGGGCCCGGGCAAGGAGTTGCCTGCCTGGTTCCGAGGTGCAGGTGGGGCCTTGCTGCTGACTTCACCAGCTGCCAGGCGCGATGGTAACCTGGGGATGGGAGTGCACAGAGAACCAAGCTCTCTGGCGATGTCTTTTGCGGTGCAGAGTCAGAAAGCGTGGGCCCTGCTGCCTCGCAAGACCTGCCCAGCGGCGAGGCGGAGCAGAAGCGTGATCAGCAGACAGAGCATGCACAGCAGCAGCAGCAGCAGCATGGAAACAGGGATGCAGATGAGCAGCAGCGACTGCAGGAGGCTTTCCTGGCTCAGTACTTGGCGCAGGTGCAGGCAACAGCACGACGGGAGCAGGGCGACCTGGAGGAGCAGCTGGCCCCGGTGAGCTGCACTTGCCTGCATCCTGGTGCAGGCTTGGCTGAGCGTGACGCATGCATGGGCAGCTGGCCTGCTTCGCAGGCTCAGTTGCATCCGCTGACGGCTGCCTTGCCGCCCATCGCAGATGTCAAGCGCATCAAGACAGAGAATGGCTATGCAGCAGTAAAGCAGGAGCAGGCAGCGTGGGAGCATGAAGGAGAGCCGCTGTGGGAGGACGTCAAGGCTGACCCACAGCAGCAGCAGCAGCAGCAGCCCGCGGCTGCAGGCGGCGGTGTAGCAGCAGTTGACGATGCAGCAGAGGAAGATGATTGGGAAGATATATAACAGCTGTTCAGCGGCCTAAGTGGTCTCAGTTGTGGCCCTGTTGTTGCACTGACCGTTCCATTCCAGAGTCCCCCTGGAGCGGCGGGAGTGCTTGGTTTCGGTGGGTGGCCAGGCTGGTATGGTGGTTTCTGTCCAAGAACGCGCACCTTCTCAATCTTCGTTTCAATCAAATTGCATCCTTTCAAGGACACAGCGCAGGTCATTCAGCTAGAACTAGAGTTCTGGGCGGTCGTAGCCGCTGTGCGCGTCATGCGCCTGGCGCCATGGCGCGCCACTCAAACATCATAGCCCCTGGAGGCTGACCGTGTCATCATGCTCCTCCCATCATTGCGATCTATCGCATGTTTATCAGCCTTGCGGGTTAGAATGCCAAGCTCCTACTGAGAACTTGCCCACTTTTATGCGGCGGGAGCCTTTCGGGGGGCGTAACGGGGCTTCCGTGCTTTCGAAGTGAGGGTCTGTCGAGCCTTTGCCGCCCTTAGAAAGTCATCAGTCCGCCAGCGTTCAACTTGCGGGAGCACTGCCGTCTTTACGGGCAAGGACTGCCGTTGGATGCTCGACGCAGCCTGGGATAACAGCTAGATGGCTGATACAGGCGGCGATCACACCAGCGAGGCAGGCAAAAGGCTCAACTTTGCCGAAAAGTTGCCTCGGGCGCACAAACGGTGTTGTAACGAGAAATGCAGGGCACTGCTGACTTTGACAGCCAAGGTTAGCGCGTCAGTGCGGGGCTGCCAACGGGACTGCCAGGGTTGCCCCACCGCTGTGCACTGCGCTACTACAGGGTTTTAACCCGCAGTTTCGTGCAAAGCCCAACATCAGCCACGTGCAAAGTTTAACGTCAGCCCCTTTTCTCCCTGCAGCAATGCAAGAAGTGCAACATGACGCAGTTTGAGCGCAAGCCCTTCAACAATCGTTCGCGCAGCGGCGACGACGATGCTGAGGTGTGCCTCACTTCGTGCTGGTCAGCCGGCCTGCGCTACGGGGATGTGCTGCATTTGCTTGAATAGAATGCTGCATGAACATGTATTGCAGGGTGAGAAACGCTCTCGCAAGCGCAAGTCTTCAGACGCGAGCTCCGCCAGCGAGGAGGGGGCTGCCGACGATTCCGAATCAGAGGACAGCGAGGCGGAGGAGGCAGATGCAGGGGTCGATGCAGGTGGGGCGTGCGCCCCGGCGGCGACGCTGAGCTCACCAACATCCCACAGGTGGGTGGATGAGGTGGGTGGATGCAGCGTGCAGCATGTGCTGCACGCTGTTGGCCCCACGCCACAGCGGCCGCCGAGCCTTGCCGCCTCGTGTGAAGGCACTGCTGCGTGCCAGCTGATGTGCCGCTGCCGGTTGCAGGCCACGAGCTACGCAATCCAGCAGGAGCGCGAGACGCTGGACCAGGAGCCCTTTGACTGCGCTGCGGGGCCCGACAAGCCCATGATGGAGCTGCAGGCAGGCAGCCGCGTCTATTACCAGGCCTCCATCATCCGCGAGAGCCGCACCGAAATTCGCGTGCTGTTCCCAGGTGCGCAGACAGGGGCCAGGGGCTGCCCATCGCGGTTTGACGTGCAGGCGGCGCTCCGCCCTGCATTTTGAAGCGCTTGGTTGGCTCATGAGGGTAGCAAGCAACCTGCGCGTCTGATTTGGCTGCCCATCACTGCTTTTTCAGAGACTAAGAAAATGACGGAGCGGCGTGAGTGGGTGGACAAGCGCAGCAGCCGCATCTGGCGCGGCCGAATGGAGAGCCGATACTGGCGTTACATCAAAGGCTCAGGTGGGTGCTGAACCCATGTGGATCGTGTCAGCCCTGGGGCTGCCAGGTGGGCGCTGAGGTGGAGGTTGATGCCCTCCCCCGCGCTGCATGCTGCCCCTCTATTGCAGACGGTGGGTGGGAGCCGAAGACCATGGGGGAGGGCACAGCTGCGGGCAGCTTGCGGCGAAAAGGCAGCGGCGCTCGTTCTCGTGGTAGCGCTGGCCGCAGTCGCGGCACCAAGCAGAGCACAGGTGCGTCAATACATGGAGGCCTGTTTACCGTTCTGCAAGACAGTGTGCTACTGCCGGTGTGTGCGATTGGAAGCCAGCAGGCCAAGGTGGCTTTTGATCGGGAGACCATGCAGGATTGCACGCCACATCCCTTTGACCTGCAGAAGATGGGACAGAGTCTGAGCAACGCAGGCGCAATGCAGCTGCAATGGACACCGCCGCCTCTCCACAGCCCAAGGGGCCACGCCAGCAGCTCAACATGCGGCGGCGGCAGCTCGTGGATGCCAGCAGCGGCTCTAGCGACGGCGAAGGCAGCGACCGTGAGCGCCAGGCCAGCGGCGCTGCTGCCGCCGGAAGCGAGCCGCGCCAGAGGGAGGTGGGGGACCCTTTGGAGGCCTGGTTCAAGGTGCATTATGGCCTGCTGCGAGCTGCAGACTGCTTCAGCACCGGCCTGGCCCCACCCAGCGCGGAGACTGGCAAGCCGTCCGCCGTCAGGCGACGCAGCAGCACAGCACATCCCCGCCGCCGTGTCAAGCCTGTAGCAGCCCCGCAGCGCAACCGCGAGCAGCGGCAGCAGGAGCGGCGCGCGGCACAGCCGCCATCTGAGGGCGAGAGCTCTGAGGATGAGGGCACCGCCATTCCCTCCCCGCGGAGCGGCGGCACTGCGCCCCAGGCAAAGCTGGTCGCGAGCTGAAGCGCCTGCAGATGTGGGCCTGGGAGCGGCGCAGGGACAGCGATAGTTCAGACGAAGACGAGGACGCATCAGGTGAGCCTTGGCGGCTGGGGCGTGTTGATTTAGAGACGGCTGCGTTGCTATGTTGTTGCACAGGTTGCAGCTCAGCCGAAGCTGCTTACTTTGCGGCTGTCGCAGGGGGTGAGCTCGCTCGCAGCCACGACTCTGCGGAGAAGGGCTCTCACAGCGGCGGCCTGCAAAAGGTGGCAACAGCAGCAGCTCAGCAGATTGCATCGCAGCAACAGCAGCAGCAGAACGCGCAGCAGCAGCCAAAGGGAGCAGCGAAGGATGCTACGGCTGGGAAGACGGGCGCCGATGTGCAGCAGTCTGCCGTCGCTGGTCCTGCCGCGCCAGTGCTGGCTGGCAGGGGTGGCGATGTGCGTGTGGCTCCCGGCAGCGCGGAAGCCAAGCAGCAGCAGACCAAACAGCCGGCTGGGGAGCCGAAGCAACCACAGCAGCCCAGGCCCCGGGCGCCACCAAAGCCGCTCGCGGTGCTGGAGGAGTGCGACGTGTTTGGCAAGCTGCCGGCCCCCATTCGCAAGCAGGCGTCGGGCATTGCCTTGCCCACCAGCCCGCGCGCAGCTGGTGGCGCAGAGGCGGGACCTGGTAGCGGCAGGCAGGGTCCAGCAGCAGCAGGCGGTCAGCTGCAGCTGCCCAAGCAGCCCAGCGACCTGTCGGTCAAGGCGCCAGCCGCAGCCTCGCCCGCCGACAAGCAAGCAGCGCCCCTAGCCCTCGCTGCTCAGGAGCATCCGGTGAACGGTGCGGAGGCCAGCCCCAGAGCACAGGGTGCACCCGCTTCACCGCAGCCCGTGTCCCCCGCAGCCGGCCAGGCTGCCACCCCAGTGCTGAGCCCGCTGAAGCGTAGGTTGCTCGAACGCAGCGGTCAGGGCGTGGCAGACGCAGCGGCAGCAAACAAGGCTCCTATAGAAGCAGAGCAGCAGCAGGGGCGGGAGGTTGGCGGGGAGCCGCCTGCAAAGCGGCAGAATGTGCATGGCGAGGATGCGGCTGCAGCGGCGGCGAAGAGGGCGGCGGATGCAGGCGGTCCTCCGGCAGGCCAGGCTGGCACTGTCACGTGAATATTCTTCTTCGCATGCAGCAACAGACTTGCATGCGTCTGTCAGCATGTGACACTCTTCACGCGCAACTGAAAGGGAATGCAAGGCACAATCATAGATCCACAAGTGCAGGTGGGCACATGCATGCATGTCACTTCAGCTTTTCATATGGGCATCAACTGAGTTGCCCCAGGCGGTGGTGAGTGCTGCCTGTATCGAGAATAGGCCGCCACGCTGGCAACCTCAACGCTGGGCAGCCGCCCTGCGCACTGTTTGGCACCACTGTCCCGGCTTTTCCGACATGGCTTGACAACGACTGAAACCAGCAACTCATGTGATTCCCGGCTGGAATGTGTTGCTGATTCGTTATCCTCAGGGGTGGGGAACAAGTGCCCGCCTGAGGGCGGCGCACATTGGCATGCAAGATGTTGTTGCAACAAGGCCACCTCAACCCCAGTCAGAAGAGCAGCGAGTCAAAAGAATAAAAGAGCAGTATTGAAAGTTGGGATCTGTGAAGGAATTCAAGATGTGGATAAGGCTGCAAAGTGGTGCAGTGTTGGGCAGGCTGCCAAGACATTGCAGAATGGCGCCTGCTGTCACGCAGAGTCAGCAACTTCGCTGTTGCCAGACTCTGGCGCCACCGCTGCCGCTGGGGCGAAGCCTGCGCTGAGCTCTGTGCTTTTCATGTTACCTCGCTTGCGGGCGGGATGGTTGCCTGCTTGGCTGCCGCAGCCCTGGCGGTAGAGGCGCTTGAGGCCCTCCACGCGCGCTTGGGACGAGCAGGGGAAGGGCGGCTCGTAGCCCAGCGCCGCAGACAGCTCGCAGAGGTGCCAGCGGATGGCGGGCTGCGCCCACAGCGCGCGCTGCAGCTCCTCCTTGTGACCCGGCGCCCGCTTGGCCCCCGTCACATGATCGCTGGAGGCCAGCTCGTCAGGGGACCAGCGGGAGGGGTCGCACTTCATTTCGTCCACTGCAGCCAAGATGTCGTCCTCCTTCTGCGTGGCAGGCAGCGCCGGAGGAATGGCTGGGCTGGGGTGGGCTGCTGCAAGATGCCCCACGGCAAGCGGGGATTCAGCCAACGACCGCCCCGCGCTCCCCATGACTCGCGTTGCAGCCTGCGAGTTTCCAGCAACAGGCACGGAGGCGAGTTTGGGCAGCCGTGGCGCACCTCTGGGAAAAATTCCCGCAGGACGGGCAGCAGCGCGGAGTTGAGGTTGCGTTGCGCATCCTCAAAGCGCAGCTGGAAGCTGCCGGGCAGGCGGTGCAGCACCTTGTAGTGTCGCGCCATGGAATAGAGCTCTGCAAGCACAGCAAGTCCACAGCTCGACACTGGGCAGCAGTGCGCTGGCAGGCCGCAGGGCCCCGGCCAGTGCGTGCACCTGCCAACCAGCCGGCCGGGTGCGTGCGCCAGCCGGCCAGGTGTGGGCGCTCCTCACCTGGCGCCATCTGCCAGAACTGCAGCTGCACCGCCTGCTCCTCCGGCATTCCGCGCAGCACCTCCACGTACGGCGTGTCCCCCGCATCGACCGCCCCTAGCGCCTCCAGCTCAGACAGCGGCACCCCCGAGGCCGTGATCCAGTCGATGACGGTGCTCATCTGGGGGGGCGCGCAAGGTCGGAGGCTGAGGCTGAGGGGTGCCAGGCAGCGGCTCTTGCCTGCCCATGCTGGGCCACGTGGGAGCGCCGGCCTGATGGCTGCCGCTGAACCCCCTCCAGCAGCCCCTCCCTCCCCTGCCCTCCTATCCCAACCCTTCCTCCCGTCCCACGCCAGCCATGTCGCACCGGCGAGTGGAGCCAGGCTTCCGTCTCGGGCACCGGGTCCTGGACGTGGAACCAGTAGGCGGAGGTGATGACGTCCCAGGGATTGCGGTACAGGTGTACCGCTCCCGGCTTGCCATGCGGCGTGGTGGGCAGCGCCAGCAGGCAGCCCTCCAGGGAGAGGATGGGCATGCCGCACGAGTTGCAGGGCACCTGCGGTAGGGTTTGTGATAGCAGGGGTTGGAAGGGCGGCAAACTGGAGTGGGGGCTGCTCTATGTATCCAGCGTCAGCGCCCCCAGGCATGCCGGGCGGCAGGCATGGGCACAGGGCCAGCACCTTGTCTATGGGGCAGCGAAAGGTGGAGGGCCTGCCCCGCCGCCGTCCGTAGCACATTTGCAGCGGGGGGTGGCCCCCTGCCACCATTACAGGGAAGCGAGTGGGGCCGCGCAGCATGAGCGGCACCGACACATCATCCAGGGTTGCCTTTTCGGGCTGCAGCAGGCAAGGGAGGTTGAATAGGAAGGCAGGCCAGGTTGCAGCGAGCAGCCAAAGTCGGGAAGCAGCAGCGTCACGCATCGGCAGCAGAGCGGCACATCTATAGGCTGCGGCGGCGCGCAGCCGGAGGCGCTGCTGCGCGGGCGACAGCACCCAGCGAGAGGAGGGCGCACGAGTGGGCGTCGCTCACCTGCCAGACCTTGCGGGTGTGCGTCACGCTCGCAATGGCGTCGGCCACGCAGCTCAGCTGGAACGTGCCTGCGGAAGAGCGTATCAGCAGCGCTCTGGTTTCGCCGAAAGGCTGCCTCGCCAACACCCCCAAGTGCCACGGTGTGCCACCCACTGCGCTGGGCGCTGGGCAGGGCCTCGCCATCAGCCATGCACCTGCCAGTCAACATACAATACTGCGCACCGGTCTTATGGTTTGAGTGCGCCAGCACATAGCCATACTGCCGCCGGTGCTTGGACAGCACTGGGCTGGAGTCTAGAGACGCTTGGGACAGCGGGCCCTGCAAAACCCAGCCGCAGCGTGGCACACCACGTCACCAGCAAGGCCAAGAAAACACCGCGGCTGCAATGCCAGCCAGGGGCCTTGTCTTGCTCACCCTGTGCGCGTACAGGTGCACCTTGAATGCCGCCACGTAGAGGGCTGCCACCCCAACCAGCCACAGCCAGCGCCGCACGAGCCTTTCCGCACGGGCCGCCATGGCTGCCGTGCCGCACAATGCGGCAAAGTTGATGAAAAACTGCGTTTCATAAACAATTTGAATCATATGGACTAAGCTTGCCCAGCATCTAGAGCGGCTGGAAGCAGACATCGGCAGCAGCGGCCGCTGCGGGCGGCAGAGGAGGCGAAGCAGCTGGGGTGCCTGGGTGGCCGTCAGCGGCGTGACCGTACAATGCACCGGCGTGCCAGCTAGGCAAGTTCCGAGGGGCATTAGCTCACAAGCCAAGGAAGGTGGTGGGCGTCCACGATTCCACCGCTTTGGCACCCCATGGCTGTGCAGCAACTCCTCGCGCCTAATGTCACTCAAATCAGGGGGCCACTTCACAGCCGAAACAAGCGGAACTGCGCCCACCTTTGCCACTGCGAGGTGTTGGGCACGTTAACCTCGTGACCAGTGCCTGCAAAGCCAGTGCTAGCTAAGTCAATTCGGAAGGTACTGCGATATCCCTTGCAGAAGAAACGGGAGGTGTCGGTCATCAGGTCCGCCAGTAATTGGCATCTCAGCGGCACCTGGCAGCGCGCGCGCTGGCTGCAAGAGCTCAGCCCTTTCATTAGGCTTGACAGTACCATGCACAGCTTCTGTCCCTGGATTAAATGCTACAGTATGGCTGAAAAACTTGCTAAAGTTTGCTCTAAGTAGCAACATCATGAAATGATCAGTGTGAAGGGTAAGCGCAGGCAGGGCCAAGAGGTTTTCAACAACAAACTGAGGCTGGCAGAGCTGCATGGCGACGCTGGCCGCCTGCCTGCCAACAGCAACATTACAAGTTTGCAGTAGGGAAGCCCAGCAGCCTGAAGTCTTCCTCAAAGTATGTGCGAATGTCGCACAGTGCTGCAAAAAGGGGGCAGATGCAGATACACATGCTCAGAGTCCAGGCTCGTGCCAGGGTGCCTGCTCGTGCAGGCATCACATAGGGGTGGGTATGCGCCTCCTGCCCATCTCCAAGTCCCCCACAGTGAAGACCCACCCAACCCACCAGAGTTGTTCATGTACATCTCACTATACGACTTGCGCTTGGCTGCTTCGGGCGCTGCAGGAGGCAGAGCAGCAGCAGGAAATCATGCTGCAGCAGCAGGGCCTGGCAAATGCTGCGGCTGGCAGGGGAGCTGGATGGTGGAGGCACAGCAGCAGCAGCACAGAGGGGCAAAGGCAGCATCCCAGGGAGCGCCCTGCCTGTCTGTTGAATTTTGCGCCCTATAGCGGGACTTGGCCTCAATTGCGTTGAGCTTCTCTGCAGCGGTGATGTTGAGGGGGCAGCCCCTCCGGCCGCCGGCTGTTAAGCAGGTCTATCAAGTCCTGGAAGTCCTCGTCAAACCGCTCCGACCGCCCCAGGAAGTCCACCGCGGGCCTGCCATCCTCCGTGAAGAGGCAGGAGGTTGTCTGCGCCTCGATGTGTTCAAGCACAAACCCGTATCGCTCCTTGCAGCAGCTGCCGTACCTGCGCCGCATTAGTGGGGAAGGCACATGCCAGCAGGCAGCTCAGCAGCCGGCACCTCACACCCCTATCAACACCGCCTGCCGACGGCCTAGCACAGTCGTATGCTCTAACCAAATGCAGCAGCAACGAGCCATGCCGCGCACTTCTGGTAGCAGAGCGCGCCGCCCAGCGGGGCGCTGCCGCGCGCGCGTGAACGGCGTTTGGCACTGCGGGCTGATGGCGCGCTTGTTGTTGTACAGGTAGCTGCTGATGGCACGGCTCCAGGGGTTGCGCACAAAGGAAAACACTGTGGATGGGAGGGGGCGGGGTAGGTTTCCTGGGGGCAGAGGTGTTACCCACAACGCCCCACTGCAACTTGCAGCGCTGTCGCTCAGCGCACGATCCCTCCTGCTGCTTGCACTCACTCAGCCCCCGCACCTGTGTAGTTCTGCCAAACCTTCTGGGCCTGGTCAGGGTCGGTGAGGTACTCCAGGCACATGGGTCGACCCTGGCAAAAGCCCCGGCAGGTCCTGGGGGCCACCCTGCATGGTTAGGCAAAGGGGGCCCACGGCAGCGCTCAGCGCTGGGCTCTGGCGCCTCCTGGAAAGCAGCCCCTGGCGGCGCGCATGGCACCGCTGCCCAGGCACTGTTGCTGTTGCCTTGTCGTCACCGCCAACCACACCCATTCAAGAGCACAGACACCGCTTGGCACCTGCACGCGATGGGGTGGTTGGCGACCCCCAGGCTTGAGGCCAGCGTGGTGCCGCCAATCTTGGTGGTGCGCACGAAGATGGCGCGGCTGGCGTGGTCCACCAGGTAGTGGCAGGAGGCCACCGGCGACCGCAGCACGGTGTTGGGCGAGCCGCGCAGTTCGCCCGCCTCCCAGCTGCACAGGGCGGCAGGCACGGCGAAAGTGAGGCTGGCGTGAATGATGGATGGGCCGATGAGCAGGCGGGAGGAGAGAGGTGCCAAGCGACCCCAGTAGTCAGCAAGCGGTGCTTGGGCGCGTGGTTTCAAGCGGGCTGAGCGCGGCTGCGGCATGGCGCGCGACGGCTGCGTTCCCGCGGCGCATCGGCGGCGGGAGCGCGGCGCTCGCTCACCGCGCGGTGGTGTTGAGCCAGTCGGACATGTTGTGGCCGGCCTTGGGCGGCAGCCCCACGGGCATCCAAGGGTCCATGTTCACCATGTGGTCCATGGCGGCGCGGAAGTCGGCAGGGAGGCCCGCCTTGCGCTGCCGGCCGAAGACGCGAGCCGGCTCGTTGATGAGCCTGTCAATCTCCTGCCAGGTCACCGCCTCCCTGCTGCGCAGCCGCAGCTTGCCCTTCCCCATGGCCAGGCTTCGTCGTGCCTGCGCCACGCTGCTGCTGTTGGTGGTGGCGTTGCTGCTGCTGCCCTGCCCTCCGGCAGCCACACTGTCTGTCGCCGCTTCGCCGCCGCCGCTGGAGTGCTGGCTGCAGTATCGCTGTCTGGCTGCCCGCTGCCGCGCCGTGCTCTGAAAACTTGCTTCTGCAGCCTGTTTTTGTTTCTGTCCAGAAACAGTCAACAGCCAGCTCGTCCTTGAGGTTAAACACAGAGCGAGCAGCATGAAAGCGGCCACCAGGGCATGTCGTAAGGCAGGCCTCTTATCAGTTTCGGCGCTCATTGGGGAGCTGCTTGTCATTGTCGGCGAGAAGAGGACGGGGCGGCCGGCATGAGAGCGGTCTTCCAATAGATCTTACAGAGCAGTGGGCCTTGTTGGCGCTTCGGTCCACAATCAAAGACAATATTATGGAGGCGATGATCGAAAGTAAACACGCCTTGATGCCAGCTACCAATTGGCAGCCAGCGCTTCCCAGCTGGCGAGCTACGCCAGTAGCCACACGCGGCATGGTGAATACCCGCTGTCCAGAAGACGCTCAATCGTTCGTTTAACCCCGGTGCACAGGATATTGCGCACGACAAAGACCAGCCACGTGCAGGCCAACCCTGTTGCATCTGGGAATGCTACGCCATCTGCACGCCATGCAGGACATGGATGTATGCTACAGTAGCGAGGCACATGGCGAATCAAGAATCGAGAACAAATCGTGACCAAATAATCAGTATTTCCAATGCTGCATTTATTCACTGAGGCGAGCTTCTGTGCGTGAAGCGCCCGGCACGGTCGCTGCGCTGCCCAGCTGCGAATCCCGCAGCACATCG
The DNA here is from genome assembly GCA_025917655.1 of Chlorella sorokiniana. NCBI lineage: Eukaryota > Viridiplantae > Chlorophyta > Trebouxiophyceae > Chlorellales > Chlorellaceae > Chlorella > Chlorella sorokiniana. The sequence continues at coordinate 2,404,152 of CP084619.1, read as the reverse complement.
TTGAGCAAGTACAGCCACAGCTGGTAGGCGGAGGGGTGGCACCAGTGGCTGCACTCCCCGGCAGATGGCTCTGCCACAGCGGCGCGGTGGCATTGTACAGGCGGAGGTGCGCGTCGGCCAGGCGCGGCACAATGGGTGCCACGGCGGCACCTCGCCGCGTGCCCGCCATCAGCACAGGGTGGCCCGCCTGCCACGCATCCAACGGCTGGCACTTGAAGGGGCGCTTGGCGTGCCCAGGGAACGTCCCCTCGTGCGTCGCAAAGTGCTGCGGCGCGGTGTCCGCCCACACGAGGCTCGGCAGGGCCGCGCTGTGCTTGCGCCGCCACTCGGCCAGGTGCATCAGCTCCCGCACATACCGCGGCCCTGGCGCCTCCGGGTAATCATATTCGGGGTAGTGCAGCCTGCGACGGTCCAAGGGAGGGACACAGGCCCTGTTGGATGGTGCTTGGGGGCACACAGCGGGCGACGCTGGGGCCCGTGCGGCTCATGCCCCCAGGCCGCCACCCAGCCGGCAGCGCGTTGCTGGCAGCCCAGCGCTTACCCCACATTGAGCACCATGATGTCCCTGCTGAACCCCGGAGACAACCTGGCCAGCTGCGGCAGGATCTGCAGGGGAGACGCAGCCAGTGCTCATGCAAAAGGGCTGCGGGGTGCAACCGTTGGGTTGGCGACCGCGTTGGCGACCGCTGCCACACGGTTTCATTGGGCCGCCCTCCCCCTCCTGCCCCTCACCCCCTGCCACACAGTACAGGTCCCCCGCCCCCCCCCCCCGCCCTCACCCCCTCCCTCTTGCACGCTGCTTTCCAGCCTGCCATGCTGCCAGTCCCCCGTTTCCCCGCACCTTGGTCTCCACCTCCACCGCCGTGTCCACCCGCACAGCGCACACGCGGGTGCCGTGCACCAGCTCCAGGCACAGGGGGCCCACCCACGGCACCCGTGCCAGCTTCGCGTTCTCGCCTGCAGGCAGCACCGCAGGCCTGCATGCAAGACAAGCAGAGGGTGCCAGCCAGGGGTCAATAGAAGCTGCCAGTAAGAGAGGAGCGGCGCGGGCGGGGCTGAAAGACGGCGGCTGGGGCTTGCGCCTCACGTGCGGCGGGCGTCAGCGCAAACTCCCGCAGGAAGCACTCGGCTGCCTGGTAGAGGGCCCAGGTCTGGCTGTCCCCCACAAACCACAGCGTGCGGCCGCGGATGCGCTGGAACAGCTCGCAGGGGGTGAAGGCCTGCGGGTGTGCATCAAACGGCATGGTAGAGGGGGTTACGCAGGCCACGATGGGCGGCAGCTGGAAGTGTGGCTGCCCTCCAAGCACTGCTCTTGCACCAACCACCCCGCAACGTGCCCACCAGCACTGTGCCCACCTGCAGCTGCCAGTCGGCCTCCATGAGCTGCTGCGCGGCCGCCCTGTCCCTGCCCTGCCCCGGGTAGACTGCGTCGCATCGCTCTCCACCAAAGTGGCACACGCCGCAGCAGCTGACACTGTGCCTGCCCCTTCCGCAATGGCTGCAAGCCGCCGTCTTGTTGGGCATGCTGGCGGCATCGAAGAGGAATGGCAGGGGGCCGGCCCTCTTGGGGCAGCCTTGACATCGCCCACTTCGCTTGGCAGAAGCACAGACCCTGCATACAAGCGTTACTGTCAATGGATGGTAACAACCAGCGTGGTGGGTGCAGGCTGCAAGCCAACCCAGCTGTTGCACCGACCAAACACGCCCATTCCGCCGCACCGTCTCCCAGGATTGCGCAATGCGACTGCGGCGTCAGAAAGTGACGCGTCTGCCCGTCTGCAGCCGTCCAGCGCTGCAGGGTACGCGCCACAGTGCGGCTACAACCAAGACCCCTGCCCAGCCTGCCAAATGGGGAGACCAGGGTGCAAGGCGGGGGCAGGGCCTCTAGCAAGCGCTCCGAGAGCACCAGCACCGCCGCGAGCAGCGCCAAGGTGGTAATGAAGGGCGGCGCTCTCCTGAGCCGTTTGCCGCCATGGCGTAGGTCGCACTTTGGACAGGTCTGCTGCTCATAGCCGCAGTTGGGACAGGGGCCAGCAGTCATGGCGAGTTCCGCACGTTCTGCCGCCAGGAACCATCGCAAAAGCGAATGGATCTACTAAGGAAATGGTGCGCAGGTCGCTTTCTTCAAGAACCGCGTAGAGCACCAATGTCGTACTGGGGCGGAGTTTCCGGCAGGACGTACGAGTTCCTGACTATCATTTCAACCTTTGTTGCTTTGCATTCTCAGATCTAATGCACACTATTTTTTTTGAGCCGAGAAAGAGTCCTCCAGGAGTCCTCCACGCTCCGATGTCAAGGTCCCCCTCCTAGCGGCTCCGCTGCGAGTGATTGCTGCGTGCATGTGGCGCGGTCCAATCGATGGTTTGCGTTTAGCCGGCCGTGGCAAGCCACTGATGGCCCACTGGGCAGCTCCCGCCTGTCCGCCGCTCCCGCCTGTCCGCCGCTCCCCATTTGGCGCAGCGGCTGCTGTCAGCCTATGAAGGCCAGCTCCGCCGAAAGGATTTCAATCCTGCACACCAACCCTGGCAAGCGCTGGCCCCTTCCAAGGCTTTGCTGCTCTCAGCTGGGAGTTTCAGGGCTTCTGTGCCTTTCCTGTGCAGTCCTCTGCCCAGAGCTTTTGTGGCCATGGTTGAACATCTTACGTTTTCCACGCGTTCAGCTGCGGTAGCAGGTTGGCCAGCAGCTGCAGCGCCAGCTCGTTCACGCTGTCCACCACATGCAGACCCTCCCGGGAGCACCAGGGCAGGCAGTCTGCAAACGACAGGGGACGGCGGGGGCATGCGCACAGCGCTGCTGGTGTCACTGTCAGGGGCGCCCATGCCAGCATGCCCACGCAGCTTAGCAAGCCACTGGTGGCTTGGATGCAAGCGTCGCAGCTAGCTTTCAAGCCAGGAAGCAGACTGCAGGGAAGAGGCACAGCGGTGGAGAGGCAGGAGCGGCTGCGCAGGGGCGCACCCAGGGCCAGGCTGAAGAGGTCGATGTGGTGTGCTCGCCCTTGGGGGTACAGGAAGCCCAGGTCCAGGGCCACCCTGTTGTACAGCCGGATCCACTCCGCCGGCAGGTCCACATACGAGGGGGCCTTGAGCGCGTGCCGCGGCGGCGGCGACACCCACACCACCGTGGTGCTGGGAGGCACCTGCGGTTGTGGTAGGGCTCACCAGAAGCACCGTGACTGCAAGGGTGGGTTCAGCATGCAGTCCGCCACGCCAGCCCGCTCCTGGGGGAGTGCAACCTCCAGCAAGTGGCAGCGGCCGCTGCCCGCTGCGCCACCCACCCGCGTCTTCAGCGTGTGCAGCAGGCCCAGCATCTGCTGCGTGTAGTCGGTGATGTTTTTGTTGGTGAAAAGGTGCCACACCGCCGCATCCATGACCAGCAGGTCGGGCCAGGGCCTGCTCCTGTGCGCAGGCGGGGTGCAGGGGTGTGCTGCAGGGCCAGGATGCATCCGCCGCAGGGCGCTGCTCTCCTTCTTGCCCCGCTACCCTGAAACTCCTGCGGCGACTCACCACGTCTCCAAGTATGCCTGTATTTCAGAGGCCAGGTGGGTCATGTTGATGGTGAGGGTGGTGTTGAGGCGGGGCAGGCGCTGCCCCTTGTTGTGGGCAACCTGCGGCTTCTTGGAGTCAACCTTGGAGTACTGGGCGCCTGTGAACAGAAGCAGGGTGGAGAGTGAGGGCACCATGAGGAGAGGAGTGCCGTATGCTCATGGGGGCAGGCGAGTGCTTGCCCCGAGGCGCAATAACCGAGAGTACTTTCGGTTCCACTAGTGGGGAGGCCACACGGCCAGGGCTCCAGGGCGCTGGTTGACGCAGAGGGAGGGCCTGGGCCGTGCAGAAACGACGCTGCCTGCGGCGCACACAACCCCTGCCAAGACCCCACCCGCCTCGCAATCACCTCCCAGCGCGCTGGCCACCCAGTTGTGGAAGTAGCGCACGTGGCTGTCTCCAATGAAGGCCAGGCGCCGGTTGGCGAAGAGAGCGGCGATTTCGGGCCGCGTCCGCCGCCGCAGGTCGCACTCACTGTGCTGGTGCCACACCCACTGGTAGGCCAGCGTCTGCAGGGCAAGACGGCCGGATGCAAGGCGGAATGGAGGCGGACCAACAGACGACCACACGCGGCGGCGCAGCCCGTGTGTGCGCAAGGGCAGCGGCAGGGGCTCGCATACCTCGTTCCAGGCCTTGAATGTGTCTGCAGGGTTCCTCACGGCTATGTTGATGGGCAGATCAGACCATGCTATCCTGCAGAGGGCAACCACCGGCCTCTCGCCACAGCAGCAGCAGTCGGATGCCTCCGCGCTTGGTAGCCCAGCATGCAGCGCAAAGACGCCCGCAGCACTCACTGCAGCCCTGGGGTGGTGCGCTGCCACCATCCATCCGACACTGCCAGCATGCAGTCGTGCTGCTGATGGCCTGGCGCCTTCCACGGCTGCCACGCCGCCGTCACGGCCCAGACCGCGCAGCGCGACAAAATTGGTCGGGGGCCGCACAAGGTGCAGCAGCACCACCACACACATGAGCAGAGACATGGCTGATGAGGCAATGTGCAGCATGGTGGCTCCAGCCATCGTTCCAAGCAAGCGATCGGCAAGGGCTGCGCAGCCTCACATGAGGCCAGTCTGCAGGTGAGCGACATGGGAAGGGTCGCGCAGGCGCCAGCGGCGGTTCAGCGGCAGGTGGGCCTACGCCTGCCCTGTTGCGACCGCGCAGCTGTGATCACGGCATAAGGTCGCTCGCACAGCATTCGGCACGACGAACTGGCTGCAACCACGCCTTGAACCCACCGAAATCTAACGGCGAGGCAGGAAACCTTGCAAGGCAGTCCACAGTGCCAGCTTATGCAGCGACCAACACTAATTGATTATTGGTGCCTCCTGCACCAATGTGTGCACCGCGTGCAAACACTGGTTTGGACGACTGTGTTGAGAGCCTCGTGTTGGCATTACTAAGACAAACGCACTTTAAGACATTACTGCAAACTTTAAGGGCAGACTCCTCCATTGCATCACCGCCCTATTTCTAATCTGCCGGCCGCTGAGCCACAGTCGCAGCAGCAGCAGCAGCTCAAGCTGGCTTGCATCCTGCCTGCTGCCTGCACGAATGGTTGATCTCCAGATTCTCTTCATGAATGACGGCGAGAATGTCCATAGGCCACTAGGGGTGCTCCGCAGCAAAAAACAGGGTGGAATGCAAGCAACGCAAGGGAGCAACAAGAGCAAGACCGGGAATCTCGATCAGATGACATGAAATGTGCCAGGCGACATCCACATACAAGGCTGGATGGCGATACATCATGCCAGCACCTAACCATGGGCAAAATCATTCCTCCGCCGCGGTGGCAGGCACGATGCGGGCGGGCATGCCGTGCTTGGGGCGGGCGAGCGGGAAGAGCAGCCAGGGCTCGTCGGGCTGCTGCAGCTTCACAGCATGCCCCCGGAAGATGGCCGCCAGCAGGACCTGCAGGGCCCCGGGGGCGCGGCGGCGTGCACGCTGGAGCGACGGCGGGATTCCTTGCGGCGGAGCCTGTGTCAAGCACACGCGTCCGCGTGTTATGCTCTAGACATGACTGTCCCTCCCGCGCCCGCCCCCTTACCTTCATCTCCACCATGGCCAGAGCGTAGCCGACGCACAGGCGGGGACCGCCTCCAAAGGGGATCCACGCGCCGTCCTTCTGGCCCGCCCAGCGCTCGGGCTTGAAGGCCAGCGGGTCATCCTCGTCCTGCCACCTGCACGCCAGCAGACGCGGTGGGAGGGCGCCGGGCCAGCTGTGAAGCTGTAAAGAATTCAGGCTGACTGGCTGGCAACAAGCAGTGACGCTGGCTTGCTGCGTGTTGTGGAGTGAGTGAAGCTAAGCAGCGGGCCGCTCAGAACAACGGGCGCCTGTGCCTTGGGGGGGGGGGGTCGGGCGCACCTGGCGTCTGTGAGAAGCGGCTGCGCCAGGGAGCACTGCATGCGGGTGCCCTTGGGCACCGTGTAGCCGCAAAGCTCAAAGTCCTGCACGGGTGGGGAGTGAGCAGGTGCTGGCCAGGCCATGCTTGAGAGGGAGGCGAGCAGTCACACGGCACACACGCAGGCAGCGCTGGCTGTGGGGGCAGCTGGGGCCGGGAGTGCCTGTGGGCCGTTCACCCTGGGCACACACCCCTGCAGTCCTGCCCAGGCCAGCCCCAACCCTGCAACAATTTGCTCGCGCGCCCCCCCCCGTCGCCTTCCTCCCGCCTTCCTCCCGTACCTGCAGCGCGAGGCGGGGAAGCCCGCGATGATGGGGGTGATGCGCATAGCCTCGCGGATGACGCCGTCGGTGTACCGCATGTCCTCCAGGGCCGCCTCGCTCATGGCAGGGCCGTGCTTGGCCACCACCTCGGCCTGGGGGGGCGGCATGGTAAGGGCGGAGCGGAGAGCCTGAGGACAGCAGGGCGTGCTGCCTATATTGCTGGCGGTACGCAAACCATCCCCCCCCCCCCCCACCCCCCATCCCCTTCCAAACACACACACAAACCACCACCCTCGCCCACACACATGCTCCTCTTGCAGGCGTGCCACCGCCTCGGGGTGCGCGTGCAGGTGCTGAAAGATGCGGACCAGGGTGGTGGAGGAAGTGTCGTGGCCCGCAAACAGCAGCGTCAGCAGCGTGTCGGCAATCTGGTCCCTGCGGGATGTGTGCTTGTGTTTGGTGGGTGAGTGAGCGGGTGGGTGCGTGCACGCCTGGCTTGTGCGTGTGAGGATGGGCCTCCTAGCGAATGCCAATGCTGAGCGACGGCGACTCGCCAGCGGGCAGGCCCGGACACTGAGCGTGTGCCTGCCGGCAGCGACGCGAGGCTGCACGTGCCTGGTGAGGCCACGCCCCTCCTCATCGCGGCTGGCCCGCAGCAGGTCGATCACAGTCGGCTGGTCGTCGTCGACGGCGGCGGCGCTGTCGCGGCCGCCCTCCGCTGCCCGCTGCTCCACAATGTCCAGCGAGGCGTGGATGCGGCGCATCAGCTCATCCTTGGCCTTCATGCCCCTGGCGAAAGCGGTGCCTGGAATCTTGACGGGAAGCTGCGCAGAAACAGAGGCGGACGCTGCCATTGGTCCCTGAGTGGGGCGGGCACCATCCACACGGCACAGCAGGAGGAGCGCACGACAGGGTCGCCGGCCCCGCACGCCTCCCACGTGCCGCCGGCCCCCACCTGAACAGGCCCTCCAGCCACGTGGCAAAGGCGGCGGCGACGGCCGGGAAGGCCTGGGGGCTGGTCCAGCTGTCGTCGATGCCCACGATGATTTCCACCATCACGCGAAAGGTGAACCACTTCATTTCCTGGTAAGCGCTGCAGTTTGGGGGTGTTTGATGGGAGCGGAGCAAGGAAGCAGAGGCAGGTAGGTGGAGCGGGGGAGGAGGGGGGCGCTCGCGCACGAGAGCAACCCAAAGCAGGCCAGGGTAAAAGGATATGGGGGCGACAGCGCAAGCCAAGGCAGGAACCTTGCTGCAAGGCAGCGCTAGGCATGCGCACGCGGCGATGCAGCCGGGCTGAGTGCTGAAGCTGGCGGTGGTGCAGGCGGCAGCCAGTCTCACAGCACGTCTCCCTCGGCAGACCACTTGGCCACCGCCTCCTCCGCCACAGTCTGCATGCGGGGCAGGTAGCCGCGGATGGCCTTGGGGGTGAATGCGGCCTGGGTCAGACGCCTGGGGGGGCAGGGCGGCACAGGTCCGGTTGGCTGTGTTGCCCTTGGGCCGAGAGCCCACATTTCTGGCGGAATCATGAAGTGCCGCTGGTCCCAATGGCAGCTTTCGCTTCTGTCCCCGACCTGGCGCACGAGTGGGGTGCATCGGGCCGGGTCGCTCACTTGATGCGCGTGTGGCGCTTGCCGTCGACGTTCACCATGCCCCAGGGCCCCAGCATCTGCTTCACGCTCTCGGGATAGTCAGCCTTGACTGCACCGCAGCGGCGCACAACACAGCCAGGTGGGGTGCCCATGCTTGCCATGCTCCAACGCCCGCCGCGTGCTGGTGGGTCACACTGGCTGGGCGCCGCCGCCCCAACTCACCGTAGGTGCCCTCGCTCATAAGGACCTTCTTGCAGGCGTCGTAGGTGGCCACCATGAGCATGCGGCGCCCCAGGAAGCGCCACCAGAAGAGCGGGCCGTGCTGGGCGTGCAGCTTCACCATGTCTGGGGGTCGGCGGGGAGCGGCGGCGGCGGCAGCTTTAGTGCGGTGCCGCACGCGCACCAGCCGATTTCACGGCAAATGCCAAGCTGGTGCACAGGTCGGTGCTTACGCAGCGCAGGGCCACACCAACCCACCGGGGAAGCCCCCTGTACGTGACACCTCGAGGACCAGGTCGCTCCAGATCGGAAAAGGGTTGGGAATGCCGCCGCCGCCCCTGCTCAACACCAGCAGGGCAACCACTACAGCCACCAAGACCGCTGCTGCTGCAACAGCGAGTTCCATGGCGCCGCTGCAAACGCCACCAGATCGTATGCGGACGGCCGCTGAGGCAGCTTTGGATGATGTGACAAGGCGGCAAGCTGGGGAGCTGCAGATTGCCCACAAGCGATGCCAGCCGGCGTCAAAGGATCGATGTGAAGCAGAAACGTGCCGCCGAGGCCCGCAACTGAGGATGAGGGTTGCTGCATTGCGGGGGAGGTACTGCTGTCTGCGCTGGACCATGACTGTGCCTTGGCGCCAAGTCAGAGTTTCCTCTGTTTGCCATTGTTTCCTTGATTTGTAAGCCTCCGCACCCAGCGATTAACGTCTACGTGTTGTGTGACAGAGGGCGTGTCATGCGTTCAAGGCTGCTGTTCTGCCGCAGCGCAAGCAAGCGGCGCCCCGCACATTGCGCTGGATGCACAGCCGCCGCGCCTTCTCCAGCTGCTCCCCCGCTGCCCCTCCCCCACCTCCTCCAGCTCCACCTGGTACACCCGCGGCCACAGCTTGCCCGTCAGGAAGAGGCGGCCGCCGGCTGCGTCGTACGCAATGCCATTCAGCACGGCCTCCCGGTCCAGCTGGCCATTGGCTGCCGCCGCCGCGCGCCGCGCCAGCCCTGGTGCCAGCACCCAGCCCAAGACTTGGCCGCTGACGGGGTCTATCTGCGCAATGCAGTCGGTGTGCCACACGTTGGCCCACACCTGCCCCTCCACATACTCGAGCTCATTGAGCCAGGGCACAGGGGTGTCACCGTCTGCGGCAGCAGGTGGGGTGGTTGTGTGACCGGTCAGCTTGGGCTGGTTTTCACGTTGGGTGGACTGCCAATGCGACAATCCAGGATGGGGGAAGCCTGGTACACTCATTGGAGGCTTGTTTGGAGGAATGTAGGAGCGCCACACCAGCTGGTGATAGCATGTGGCTGGGATGTGGCGGCTGTCAACCGCATGCTGAGCTCACCGCCGCCACGGCTGCCCCGCCAGGCATGCCCCCTTGCCAGCGCCAGCCGCGCACAGCACGCACCTTGCACCGCGACCTGGCGCACGCTGGCCATCCCCGCCGCCGGGTCCACCCACGTCAGCGTGTCGCTCGAGTCGCCCACAATGAGGTGCGTGCCGTCGCTGGTGACCCCCAGCCGTCGCTGAGCTGCGTGGCCGCCTCCTGCACATCCTCAAAGTCTGCCGCCGCGTAGCTCCACATCTTGCCGCTCATCCAGGTCACCTGGTACAGCCTGCAGCGCAACTACAGGAGGCTGGCAACAGCGTGCAGTGCTCGAGCGCAGGAGAGGCAGGAGGCAGCGCGGCAGGCGCATGCCGCCGCTGCAGCCGCGGGCAGCAGCCCCCGCTCGCATTCCCCGCACCTGTCGCTGTGCCGCGTGATGCCCTCTCCAAAGTCCTGCTTGGGCAGCTGGCGGCTGCGCAGCACTCGTCCGCTGGCCAGCTCCACCTCCCGCACCGTGGAGCGGCCGTGCAGGCCGGTCGACTCCCACAGCACGTCCCTGCGTGCGGCAGTGATGGCGAGAGCAGCTGTCAGAGTGTGCACTGTTGGCAGCCGAATGGAGCGCTGCTCAACTGCCGGCTTGGGTTCCCTCCCAACCTGACCGCCCAGGGGCAGCAGTTGAAGGCAGGCCAAGGCAGCGGCAGCGGCCGCGAGGGAGCTGCTGCCAAGCTGCCGCCACTCGCTCCCTCGCCTGCACTGCGCCTGCTCCGCGTCGTCGCTGCCGCCGCCGCTGCCGCCGCTGTCGCAGATACGGTCAAACTGCAGGCCCTGGGTGAAGGCCTGGGCGTCGTGCGGGAACTCCTGCACCACCCTGGCCGTGAACAGGCGCGGCTCGCCGTCTGGCCGGCGCCGAGCTGCGAGGTCGGCGCCCGCGCCCTGCCTGCCGCGCCCCCGCCACGCGCGCCAGGTTGCCGCGAGGGGGTGTGCTGCTGCTGCTCGTTCCGTGCCCTGCCAAGATGACGAAGAAGAGAAACAGGCCCACGAAGCACTGCAGGAACCGAAGGGGGAGGCGACCCTTGGTGACAGCGACAGGCGGTGCAGCGGCTCTCACGCAGTGTCGTGAGATGGGAGACCCGCAGCATTTCAGATCATTCAATGACGGCTATGGTCATTGAAATAACATGCTCTGGGGCCAGCAAAGGGCACTCGCCACTGCAACAGTGATCGGAAGCCTGTAGGCGCCCCGTTTCCGTTTGCTTTTGGGAATCACTCGCGCAATAGGCGCCTTGCTGGCCACCTCGACGTCCTGCACGGGCATCTCCCGCACCCTGGCACCGTTTGAGCAGGGTCGGGAACCGCTATGCCAGAGAGGCGCGTTTCAGATAGGCTACAATATGTGCGCATGTCATCTGAATGTTGCATTTCGAGAATGGTCAATTATCAGCCTCCGCCATGTCACCGCCTGTCACCCTCTGCCGTGCCGCCCGCCCTCCTCCACAGGTGCCTGCCTGAGCGATGCACGTGCCAAGTTCTCACGCCCAAAATCACAGAAAGTGAATATGATCACTGTGAGTCAAGCACTTCTGCAAGGCGCTGCCCACGGAAGGGGGAGCCTGCGCGAGGCGCCCTGCTTGCAACCGCAAGCGTCGAGCGAAGTAGACCGCCGCTGCCATGTTGGCGCTGCTGTTTGACCTTGCGCGCCGGTCGGCGACGATGGGCAGCAGGTCGCACACGTGGGGCTGAGGGACCAGCAGGCCCAGGCCCAGCCTGCACGCGATGATGCCAACCGCCACAGGCCGGCGCTGTGTAACGCCGCTCACGCGCCCAGGGTGACAGCGACGCTGCCGTCATCCGACACGTCCAGCTTGACCGACACGAGGCTGCCGTTGGCGACGGCAGGGCGTCAGCGGCCGGGTCGACGGCCTCCGTGGCCGCCTCCTCTTCCACCTCCACCACCTCCGCCTCAACTGCCTCCTCATCCTCATCTGCCTCTGCCTCTGCCTCCTCTTCCGGCGCGGTGCCTCCGGCGGGTGCAACCGCACCGCCAATGCTGGGCCAGCTGGCGGCGTCGTCAAGCTTGGGGGCGCAGCCTTGGTGCCCTTCTTCACCTTTGGCGCTGGAGCATCCTGCAGCAGTGGGGTGCCAGGCTTGGGGTTCAAGTGCTGTGGTGGGGAGTGCCTCGCTGCATACGAGCAATGTACAGCTGGGAGGGCAGGGGCACCAAATGCAAAGCGCTGTTCATTTTGAAGTGTGAAGCGGGGCACACCTCGTCGGGCGCCTCCTCCTCGCCATTCTGCTGCTCAGCCTCAGGTGCAGGCTCTGCAGGGCGCTCCTTGGCCTCCTTGCGGCTGCAGGCAAAGGAACCGACAGGCGGCGCGCTCGGCACACAATCACGTGGTATGGCCAAGACGGAACAGGCAGCTTCCCCCAGGCTCGACGCACAAGCAGTGCTGTGCAATGCCACGCTGATCCCCTCAGCCACCAGGCTCGCCGAGGCCCCCTGCCACATCTGTTGCCGGCAGCTGGCGGACGGCGCACCGCTGCAGGAACTCCTCCTTCTTGGCCGCCACCGCCTCCAGCAGCGGCGGGCACTTGTCCGAGGTGAGGGGCACCTCCAGCTGCAGCGTGCCAAAGGCCTCCAGGATGTCCAGCGAGTGGACGAGCTTCTCGGGGGCCGCCACCTTCCTCTCCTCTGTCGCAGCAGCAGGGTGGGCAAGGGGAGCGAGGGCCTCGGTTCGGGGTCGGCACAGCCAGCGGGAAGCAGGCGGCACCAGCATGGCCAGAGGGCCTGCCGCAGACGCGAGGGCAAGGCGCGGCCCACACTGGGCTGCTGCAGCGCACCCTTCTTGCCCTTGGCCTTGGCCTTGCCCTTCTTGCCACCACCCAGCAGCCAGGCGTCTGAGTCGTCAATCTCCTTCTTCTGCGGGCAGGAGGTGTGGCGAGGAGCAGGTCAGCAGGCATTTGCCGCTCACACCATCACTTGCTCCCGATACGCGGCACAAAACAAAGTTTGCAGAAACGCAGTGGAGAGTGGCCAGCCAGCCTGGCACCGGTTCCAGCAGTACATGGCGTGGTGGCAAGCGCAGGCCGCGGGGCAGGGCTGCGCATGGCAGCCGACGCACCGCCATGGGTTTGAAGCCCTCCAGCGCATCCGACAGGTCGCGCTGCTCGAGCGGCGCCGCCGCCTCCTGGGCCACCACAAACTTGGCCAGGTAGGCCGCCAGCTGGTCGCACAGCGTGACCTCCTTGTCAAACGGCTCGGGGGCCTGCTCCGCCAGGCGGGCTGCACAGCAAGGCGGGGAGGAGCGAACGTAACCATTCAAGCGGAGGTCAAGTGCGGCGCTCCGCACATTCGCTGCCGACGGGGGCGTGAAGGAGGCCTTGGGGCCACAGGCTGCCACGCCAGCAGCCCCCAACGGCAGGGTGTGCACGCGTGGCCAGTGCGGTTGCTGCCGGCACCCACCCGCGCGCTCCGCGTCGCGCTCCGCCTTCTGCTTCAGGTACGCCTCCTGCCGCGCCTTGCGGTCCTCCGCCAGCTGCGCGCGGAACAGCGCGTTGTTCTCCTTGTACGCCGCCCACTGCGCGTCCAGCTCCGCCCGCAGGTCCTGGATCTTCTGGTACGCCGCCTTGCAGATCTCCCTGCGACAGGAGGCAGTACGACAGGGTGAACCGCGCAAGGTGGACTGTCGCAGTCCAACAACCTGTGACAGACACGAGGGGGACAGGGGACGCGCAGCGCAAGGGGGTGGCCGGGTGAGCGCTCGCGGGCGCGCAAACGGTGGGAAGGCCGGCCCCCCCACCCCCCAGGCGCTGCCGAGCCCACCGCTGAGCTCAATTCCGTCGCTGGCACCCTCCGCGGCCGTGCGCTCGCCTGCCTGCTTCATGCTGTGGCTGCCTGCACCTGGCGCACCCACGATCGGCCTCCCTGCGCAGCAGCCGCCGCCGCACCTGCACTCGTCTCGCTCCTGGATGAGTGCGGGGATGTCGGATCCGCGCTCCGCCTCCTTGGCCCGCAGGTCGGCCAGCTCCTGTCGCAGCACCTCCTCCTGGGCCTTGATCTGGGGGCGCGGGGCAGGGCCGGGGGCGGGCCGGGGCGCGCTTGAGCGGCACAGATGGGCCGCCGGGCATGGCACAACCGTTGCAAGCGCGTGAGCAAGCTTCAGAGAGCGCGCAGCGAGCGCAGCTGCCAGCCCGTGCAAGCCCCTGATGAGCCTTGTTCAGCAGACAGCACCAACAGCGCCCCCTCCCTCCTCCCACCTTGTCGATCGCCTCGTCCAGCCCCTTGATGCCGTCGCGCAGGCCGTCCACCGCGCTGCTGTCCGCCTCCAGCTGGCTGACCTTGGAGGTGAGCTCGCCGATTGTGGCGCGGCTCTTGCGCAGCGCCTTGATCTGCTCCAGCACCTTCTTCTCCTCGTTCAGGCTCAGCGAGTCGTGGCTGATGCGGTGCTCCAGCTCGGCCACGTGCACGTCAATGTCCTCCACTGCAGGGGGCAAGGGCGCGGCGGCGGCGTGAGCTCTGCCGCCGAGGGGCTGCTGGCAGTATGCTACAGCTACAGCAGGACGCCCAACCGCGGAGCCTGATGGCAGGAAGCTGGGAACTGGCGGCACAGGACACCGCCCAGCAGCGCCGGTGCGGCTGCCACTACAGCCGGGCTGGAACCACTTCTGCTGGCCTGTCAGCTGCTGCCGCCCGCAGTGCGCACCCTTTGTGAATTTCATGGTACCGCGCAGCTCCTTCATGGAGGCCCGGGCGCTCTCCCGTGCCTTGCTGGCCGCATCCAGCTGCTGCCGCAGCTGTCCCTTCTGGGCCTGCAGCAGCGGTGCACGGCGGCAGGCGGTACCAGTAAGCCTGGGACGGGTCAACATTGTGGCAACGATTGCCAGCTGCAGCCACAGTTGGCTGCCATGGTCTTGGCGCACACTCTGCGACAATGCAAGCGTGGCTGCCAGGCAGCCAAGCTTGTCCCAGCCGACGGTACGTGGTGGTTGCCGCCAGCACAAGGCAGCACCCCGGGCAGGCCCACGCACCACCAGAGCCTGGAACTGGCCCCGCAGCTCTGCGAGCTTGTTCTTGATGGTCTGCTGCTCGGAGGAGCCCTTGCTCTTGCCGGAGCGACGCGCATCGATGATCTCCTTGATCTCCTCTATGCGCCTCTTTTTCTTGACAACTGTATTGCAGGAACGGCAACTGGCCTCGTCAACAGGTCATCCAGCGACCCACGGAAGGAGTCAGAACCTGTGCCCTGCCTGTGCAAGCGCCGCCCGGAGCTCACTGGATTGCTGCAGCGCATCAACTTGAGCCTTGATCTCGGTGTCATCGGGACGCTGCGGCCTTGGAACTCGCTTGCGAGGTTCGGCGCTTGCAGCCTCGGTAGCCTGCTCTGCTGCCGGGGCAGCCTCCAGTTCAACCTCCTCAGTATTCATGATCAGGCAGTCTAGGAAAGGGGCAAGCGCCAGGGAACAAGTTCAGCATTGAACTGTGCTGGCACCAGCCTTCTACCTGCATGGGGCCTCCTGCCTCTTCCGTGGGTAGCAACCCCGTAACAACAAGCACATTGCAAACATACCAGGCGCAAAGGTGATTACTTACCATCGCGTCCGCACACTTTGGCTGCCAAACACACCTCCACTGTTGTGCAACGAGGGGCGAGCCAAACGCTGCAGGAGCAAGAAATTCTTGAGGAATGCGAACGCTACAGAGCAGCTGCGGGTCTCAGCAACATGCAGCACCACATGCGGCTGTGGCGGCGGCGCCGGCGGCGGTGCGGCTGCCAATTCGCTGCTCCTGGCAGCCCGCCAAGCTGCGGTGGCCTGCCGCTGCCGGGCCGACGCTGCATGCAACGCGACGGATCTCCGGTAAGAGGGCTGGGCTGCGCTTTCTTGCATTGTTCTCTGACTGGTTCACCTGCCCAGCTGCGGTGCTCGTTCCAGGCACTCACTCAGCTGCAATGCATGGAAGCCATGCGTGCCCCCTCGTGGTGTTCTGCAGTCGTGCGCTGCGCAGCCGCGGGAGACGACGGCGAGCCTGTGCCTGATGTTGTGTCCACGCGGCGCCGGCGCCGGCGCGACGCCGGCGACGAGCCGGCGCCAGGCGCTGGTGTGTCGTCGGCGGGGGCCGGGTCCTCGCTGAAGCAAGAGGCGGCGGCCAGCAACCAGGAGGTTTGTGACAAGCTGGTGGACGTCTTTAGCACCAAGGATCCAGCCGACTGGCGCAAACTCATTGCGTACAGCAAGCAGTGGCCGGTGCTTGCGCAGGGCGTGTTTGACAGGTGGGCGTGGATCATCGGGCGGCGCTGGGTGGTCCCCAGCTGCTGCTAGCGGGCTCCGCCCGTGTTGGGCAGCATGTGCAGCGAATTCGTACATCCGAGAGCCGTGCAGCCGCTGGTCGGAAGGCATCCCAGGCTGAGGCACCCACCCCGCGTCTGCCCCAGGATCGAGGAGCGGGCATCGGCGGCAGGGGAGGAGGAGGAGCGGCTGGCGCTGCGCCGGCTGGGCCGCCGCCTGGCCAGCGTCCACGAGGAGCTGTCGCTGTACCAGCAGCTCATCGACAAGTTCAGGTGGGGTCGACTGACAATGGGTGATGCGCCGCGCCTCTCGCGACGTCCTCCCCGCCCCGGCCTTGTGCCCCAGCCATGCCAGCCTCACCATATCTCTGGCAGCCAGCTTGCGGTCAGCCCGCCTTGCGCCCTCGACGAGGCTCAGCAAGCCTGCTGCGGCTGCAGGGCGGCGCCGAGCCGCGACTGGGAGGGCATGGTGAGCCTGCAGCGCAACTCGCTGGGCCAGGAGTTCTTCAAGTACCTGGATCTGCGAGTCAAGTGAGGAAGCTGGCGGTACCAGCAGCAGCCTGCGCGCGTCTCTTTCTTGCCAGCCAAGCCCTCCCTTCCTGCCTGCCTGCTGCATTGCAGTCCTTGCAGCTGTGTTTGTGTGCTGGGGGTGTGCGGGGAGGGTGGGGGGCTGGCGGTGAAGCCTCAGTGGCGGGATGAGCTGCAGGTCTGCCGTGTGCACCGCCGTTGCCCTGGCTTCTTATGAACCCATTACGGCTTGCAGGGCGGCCAAGGACAACCAGAAGGAGCAGGAGGCGCTGATGGCGCTGGGCGCGCAGCTGGTGGCGCTGGTGGAGGCGTTTGACCGGGTGCTGGAGGACGAGCGGGCCATGAGCGCCGCGGCAGAGAGTTTTGGCAGCCTGTTGGAGGTGCGTGCCGCTTGTCGCAGGGGGCGGATTTGCCTGCACCTCCTGGCTGGGGGCTCCTGCTGCAAGAGGCCCACTGAAAGGGCACCCTTGTTGCACACGTGTCCGCTGCCGCACACCATCATGACTGGCATTGCAAACCTGTGCTGCTGCCCTGGCCTGCTCTCCGCCGCCCCAGGTGGACAGCCTGGAAGAGGCGGACCGGAAGATTGATGAGCTGGCAGCGTCGGGTCGCCTAGACCCGGCGCTGCTGCTGATGATGGCCAAGGCGTATGCGGGGGCCAAGGAGACCGACGCCACGCGGGAGGAGGTGGGCAGCCCGTGTTGCTGAAGAGCAGGGGTTGCATATGTTTGTGGGGAAATGTGTGGTACACGTGTGCAGGAAAATGTGTGTGTACTGCAGAGGGGCATGAGGTTGCTGGGGAGCCCCGCGGGCAGTTCAGTACTGTGTGTCGCAACAGCAGCCAGGTTGGCACAACACCGTGGCATGGCTGTGTGGCACGCCTGTAGTGGTTCCTGGCAGCCATGGCACTCAAACCAACGATTCCGGCGTGCCTGCAATTGTGACACAGGTCAAGGACATCATGGCCCATCTGTACTTCAAAGCCAAGGAGAGCTTTGCGAGGCAGGCGCCCAAGGAGGTGAGGGCTGGTCTCGCCATCGCCCGCTGAATCTTTCTTGCCAGGTGGTTGAATAGAGTGGCGCTGCATCTGCTGGCACGGGCCTGCTGACAGCAAATGACCTCCGACCGTCTGCAGGTGCGCATATTGAAGCACCTGCTTGTGGCAGAGAGCGAAAGCGAGCGTATGGAGATGCTAGAGGAGGCTTTTGAGGAGGGTGAGGGCCCGCCGCAACTGCAGCATTTCCCTGTTGGTCACCGGCTCTTACCTGCTGGGCAGCCAAAAGGGCAAACTGATGGTATAGTTGTGATTCCCGCTTTTTACTCCGTCACTTGCCCCTGGTTTGCGTATCTTTCCGCTTGCAAACGACTGCTGAGCGGCGACGTGTGTGCCTGGTGTGCAGGTCCCGAGCTGGAGACCGCCGATGTCGACTACCTTTGCACCACGCCCCCTGCGCTGCTAAACACCATTGAAAATGTGCTGCAGCTGTACGACTCCAGCACGCGCAGGGCCACCATGGCAGGCGAGGCAGCCTCGCTGATGAACCCAGAGGTAGGTGGCTGGTGGTGGTGGGGGGGGGGGGGGCGGCGGCCGGGGGGTTTCAGCGTTCGGCATGTGCATGTGCCGCTTTGATCTCAGCACAGGGTAGCCAAGGCTATCAAGACGCACCATAGTGCAAGTGCTTCACGTGCGCAAACCTGCAGGTGATTGAGAAGCTGCGGGCATTGCAGAAGCAGATTCGAAAGCGATACATGTGATGAGGGGCATGCAAGTTCGCTTCTGCTTAAGCACCAGGCACTGTGCATGTTGCATTGAATGATGAAGTTTGTGTTTGCAAAGGAAGCCATCAAGTCAACCACAGAAGGGACCTTTAAAAGGCCAGGACTAGGAGTTTTGTCTGCGGATCCTGCTGTACATGAGGTGTAGTGCTGCGCGCCATCAAGCGACACTCGCGCAGAACAGGTAACATTTGGTATTCAGGGCTGGCTATGCAGCAAAGGAGGCTGGCCAGGATAGGCGCGCCGCGCGTTGGGGCAGAGCGGCTGCTGCTGCTGGCTTGGGTTGCGCTGTTTTGTGCAGTTGTAGCAGAACTATTTGCATCAAGACAACAGCCCGCCTGCAGCGCACCCAGCCAATCGGGAGAGCACCAACCGGCAGCGGCGGGGGCGCCAGGCAGCGGCTACGCCGAGGCCAGCAGCCCCACCGCGGCCAGCCCTACCGCGGCCAGCCCTGGCCGCAGCTCAGAGGGCGAGGGCCCCTCCTGGGAGCAGGTGGCGGAGCTGCTGGAGCGTCCATCGCAGCTGTACGGGCGGCAGGTCAAGGGCGGCATGCCCGCCGAGTGGCCCAAGCTGTTGTCCCACATGACCAACAAGAATGCAGGGTTGCACGGTGTGCCCGAGTTCATGAGCCAGGCCGTGTTCCGCTGGTTTGCCGCCGCGTACACGTGAGCTTGCGGCGTCACTGCCCTGCATATGCGCAATGCCCCTGAGCCGTTGGCCGGCGTGCAGCACGCACCCTACGCCCATGCCAAATCGCCAGCTTCCCGCGCCGCACCTCCCCCCCCAGCTTTAATGCGTCGGCGGGGCAGAGCAATTATGGGCTGCAGTCCCCCGTGCCGCCCTGCCACTTCTACGCGGACCACCGCTACCGCATCCTGTACGTGCGCACCAGCAAGACCGCCTCCACCTCCATCAGCCGGACGTTGGGCATGAAGGAAAACCCCATGGTCTGCAAGTGCGTGAAGGCGGTTGGGGGAGTGTGCCCTAGTTGGTGGCACGTGTATGAGTGTATGTGGTGTGGGGGTGGGGGTGTGTCCTTGGAGCTGTGCATGTGGGTGGGATGGAATTGATGGGGGGGATGCGCACTGCCGGCCCCACAGGACAGGCGTGGGTTGTTTGGTGACGTTTTTGGCCGACTGCAGCAGCCGGGCAGCACCGCCGCAGCCTCAGACTGTGCAGATGATACTGGGAAGGCCGCGGACATGTCGCCTGCTTGGAATGGAGGCGTGGGAGCGCTGCACTGCTTGCCACAGCACCAATCAGGCTGTCGCGTCGTTGTTCCCAAGCTCTGCCCACCGGGCTGCCCCTGCCTGTCCATGCAGGTGGAGCAAGGATGCATGCTGGGCCATGTGCCGCGGCAAGCCGGTGTGCCTGTCCTATGTGTGGGATGCCGAGGAGCTGCAGCAGATCTGGCGAGAGTACACGGGTGGGTGCGTGGGAGGGCGGGTGCGGGGAGGAGGGGGCGCAGAGCGAGAGTGATGCTTAATGTCGCACGCTGCGGCGTCCAGGGGTACCCAGCCACAGCTGGCCAAGACGCCACTGGTGCTCCGGCCATCCACCTGGCCAGCCAGCGCCGTCATGCTGACTGGAGGGTCTGCCCAAGCCCAGGTTCGACCCCACCCCTGCGCAGTCTTCTCCTTTGTGCGCAACCCCTGGGCGCGAGCCATCTCCTCCTGGCTGCATATCCACAAGCTTGGCCTCAAGCCTGAGTGCCAAGACCCCTTCCCGCGCTTTGCCTCTGCGCCGTCGGCCTACGGCGCCAAGTGCGTCGGCCGCCCCGCGTGCTGCCTCCAGCGCTTTGGCTGGATCCTGGAGCACATTGAGCCGCAGGCGCGGTGCCTGTTTGACGAGCGGGGCTGCCCGCCGTCGACTTTGTGGGCAGGGTGGAGCACATTGACGACGACATGCAGGTGGGAGCGCTCGGGGGTGCGGCTGGTGTGTTTTGATGCAAGGGCTGCGTCAGCTGTCTGGTGAGGGCAGAGCATGTTAGGGTGGCGGCGGCGGAGCTGGTGCTTGGGTGAAGGGTTTGCCGTCGCAGCATGGCTGACAGCAAACCGCGAGTCGTCCCTGGCACCGAATGCTTTCACCTCAACACTCGCTGGGACTGCGGGCTATCGCTCCAGCCCACCTGTCCACAGTTGCCCCACACACACACACGCCTGATGATTTTCCTGCCAATGTACGCCTCTGCGCACCTGGCCCCCTTTCAGCAGCTTGGCTGCCCACCCCGTGTCACCCACCACTCATCACCCCCCGCCCGCCCCCGGCCCCCCATGCACCCGCACCCATACTCTCAACTCCTCGACTTTCAGGCCTGCTGAAGCTGGTGAACTCGCGGCGGCCCATGGGCACCCAGGCGCTGGCGGTGCGCTCCATGCCGCGCCTCATGGTGGCAGACGCTGACCTGGCCAGGTGTGCACCGCCAGCGCCGCCCCCGGGCGCCGCTCTCGCTGTGCTGCATGCGTGGCTCCTTGTTGCTGCGGGAGGCTGGCGCAGCAGCAGGCTTGCAACAGCGTGCCTGTTGCAAACGTTGGCATCCTGCATCCTGCACACCGACCGCTGGACACCGCCCGAGATGATGGCGTCAGTGCCGCTGGCGCTGCAGGAAGGAGGAACGGCGACAGCGGTACGCGGAGCTGTACCTCGGATCATCTGCACTGGAGGATGTGCGCAGCTACTTCCATGAGGACTTCGAGCGGCTGCGCTTCCCGACGGCGCTGCCCTGGCTGCAGCAGAGCGGCGACGGGGCAACGGCCAGCAGCAACAGGACAGCTGCTGCGGTTGGGGGCGACAGTGGTGGGCCTGGGGCTGGCGACGCTGCGGCCGCGGCAGCTGTAGGATCGGCGGTGGATGACAGGGGCCTTCTGGAGGGCGGGGAGGGCGTGGCTCCCTCCAAGCTGCAATGACGGCAGTGCTGTGGTGCTGCAAGCTGCATGTTATCACCAGCGGAACGTAAGCTGGTGCAGGCCAGCACGTCCAACGCTGGGGCGACGCAGTGCTGAATCACAACCCTGCACGGGCCTTGTCAATCCTGCGGACGGGCAGTCTGTCGGTTGTGGTGCTGCTCAATGATTTCATGCTTCCCAATCACAAGCAGCCGACTCAGTAAGAACAGACAAATCGGTATCTGCATGTCACTATGCCAGGTGATTCCTTGTACAGTGCCATGGCGAGCTCCTGCTGCCGTCGTGAGCGTTCACGGCAGCACCTTGGGCAGCTCCAACATTTCCATTGCCAGCCTACTGGACAAAGGTGAATTGTGATGGACGATTCGCTTGTTCACACGTTCCAGAAAAAACTTTCGACATCGTATGATGAACCCCTCGCCATGCAAGCACACGTGCACATGCATGTCTGGAGTCATGGACACCCGTCATCCCCACGTGGAGGTGAATGTCCCAAAGTCTTATGCAGGGCGGACCACGTTACTGTGGCGCTGCGCCCCCGGCGGCACCCTGTGCAGCCGCCTGCTGCTGCTGCTGCTGCTGCTGCTGCTGCTGCCCTGCTGCCACGCCCTGCACCTCGGCCTCCTCCTCCGCCAGCAGATGCTCCTCGGTCGCCTCCAGCCCGGCGACAATGGGGTCGCCTTCAGCCCGTTGGGGAGCTTGGCGCCGCAGCGGGGGCGCTCCTCGCCTTCCACCAGGCAGTTCAGCAGCGTGAGCATGTTCTTGGCAGCATTAATGTCGCGGTTCCACACCTGCGCGGCGGCAAGGAGGGAAGGGTGGGTGTGTGTGTGTGTGTGTGGGGGGGGGCAGCGTCGACGTCTGACCAGGGCACAGCGGCGGGGGCAGGTGCTGCGCCAGCAGGTGCACCGCAGGCTGGCACCAGCTCACCGTTGAACAGTGGTTGCACACTTTCAATGGGTGGGAGTTAACGACAGTTGGCCGCCTGAACGGTCTGAGCTTGGAGAGCTGCGGGTCGACGCCCGCGGCCACGCACTTGGAGCAGTGGCTGCTGGTGAGGTACTCGTCCACCATCTCCACCCTGGCATGGCGCCCCAGCACCCGCGCAAACTCCTTGGTGGGGAATTTGCCGGGCGGCTGATGGGGCTGCGGTAGCCCACCGAGGCGCTGCCAAAGCCGACGAGCACGTCCTGCGGGCGCGGCCCTGGGTGATCCGCCGCGCCAGCGCCTCCAGCACGCTCTGCTTGCGGCTGTAGGCGCTCCACAGCTTGCAGCGCCAGGCCTTCTTGTGGTAGAAGTCGAGCGCCTCCTGCAGGGCGGGTGGGCCGTGCAGGGGGCGACAAGGTACTGCACCCGGGCCCGCAGCCTGGCCACGCTGCCTGTTTGCGCCGAGGGAATGGCAGACTGCCACCCCTCCAGCCCCTGCTCCGCGGCCAGGCGCTGCTCCCGCCACCGCTTGTCCGCGCGCTGGCGGGACGTCTCCAGGTACTCGACTGTGCTGCACCTGACCATGGACCTGCCCTCTGACCTGTCCCCTGGGCCCCCGCCCCGCTGCGCTGCACGGCGTCGCCGCCTGCGCGCTGCGCGCCGCTGCCTCGCGGTGTGGCGCCGTCGCCGTCCCTTGGGCCGCCACAGTTGGCCGGCAGCCAGGAACCGCAGGCCTCGCCGCTGCCTTGCGGTCCGGCCCGGTCGCCGTCCTGTGGGCTGCCGCTGCCCGCCGCCAGCCGGCCCTGCCCGCTCCGCCCTCGGGTTGCCGTCGTGCTGGTTGACGGCGGTGAAGGCGTCCCGCATGCCAGGGTCCAATCCCCAGCGCAGCACGTCGTTCCGCCCCCTGAAGTCCGACAGGTCAGCCTCCTGGTGCTGCGCCCGCTGGCTGGCGGCGGCGGCGGCGGCGGCCTGCGTCTGCCAGAGCGCCGCCGCCTGCTGCGCCTGCTGGACCGCGGCGGCGGCGGCGGCGGCCCGCGCCTGCCAGAGCGCCGCCACCTGCTGCGCCTGCTGGACCGCTGCGGCGGCGGCGGCGGCGGCCTGTGCCTGCCAGAGCGCCGCCGCCGGCTGCCATCCTGCCCCATGTGTGGATGCTGTCCGTGTAAGTACGGCATGCCACTACAGGCAGCAACTTAAACAAATGAGGCCAGGATGTGTATCTTGTTAATTAGTATTCATCGGCCATATCACACGATTAGGCCGCCTACGAGCATCACTGTTGACACAGCACTTCAGCATTTCTTCTCTTTCTCTGTCACACCCTCCACCCCCTCCCCCACTCACGCCAACACCAGTGTGGAACCAATGTACCCAGGTATTGAACACCAACGCAGAGAAGGTGAGCTGGCTGACCCCTTTGCAAGTGCAGGGCACCGCGCCTACGGACGCCAACCAATGCCTTGTTCAATATGTACAGCGCCTTGTACTGCGTACGTGCGGCAGTTCATCTACATCTGACTGTTCAACCCAACGCGTACGGAGTCGATTTGGCTTCATTTCTAATTGTGTAAGCGCAAGCCTACCCCTGAGCGCGGGGTTCAATACCACACTTCAAGCTGAAGTATCAGGGTGGCTGCAAGCGTGGCAGGCAGTTTGTTGTTCATTTCACGCTTTCCCTCCTTTCATCGCCGGTCGTAGCCGGGCAGTTGTGCCTCAGGGCACAGACGCCCTCAGCACGGCCATGGCTTCAGGCGACCGCCTTACTAGTTCTCAGACTTTCTGTGAGTGCATTTGGGAAGGGTACGCACCGCTTGTTGAGGTGCTGGATGACCAGTACGGTCACTACGCCGCTCAGCAAAGCCAATCCAACCCTCAGCACCGCCAAAACTTTGGCCAGGCACGGCTCTTGTTTGCATATTGGGCCAATGCATATGTCCACAAGCTGCCCTGGGCCCCCGCTCACGCTTGGCGACACCCAGGTCCGCCAGCCGCTCTCACCCGCCGCCGATCCAGTGTGATTTGCAGGTGGTGGTCGAGCTCGAGCAGCAGACAGGAAGAAAACGAGTCCCAAGCCTGCCATTGTGGTGAGCTTCTTTAATCGCAAAGGGCCTCAGCTGGTGCGCAGGCATGCAGCCGACATCCTGTCAGCTGTCTTTGCTGCCATCTATTGTGTCCTGGATGAATTGACAATCCCCATCAAGCCTAACATACTACTGCCCTGCGCAGGTGCGCGGCCTGCTGCCCGAGACAACCGCTGAGCGGGTGGCTGAGGTGTTCAGCGCAGCGGCTCCCATCAAACGACTGCGCATAGTGGTGGACCGGGAAGGGCGCAGCGCAGGCGTTGCCTTTGTGACGTTTGTGGATGCGGAGGGCATGAGGGCCGCCCTGAGCCTGAGCTCAGATTTGGAGATTGATGGGCAGGGCGTCACGGTATCACCAGCACATAACGAGAGGTCAATAACAGACAGAGACGTGCAGGCGCAGCCTGAGGGGCAGAAGCAAGGTGAGGCAGCAGTGCCCAGCAGCACGGCGCGCTCGGCATTACACCCCGCGTTGCCAGCCGGTGCAACGGCGGAGTGCAAAGTGCGCGTCTGGCAGGCAGCGTCGCAGCAGGCCGGGCACCAGGCATCACCGCCGGGGAGCTGTCCACAGACACGCTGTTCATCAGGCCGCTGGGGTGCGCTTCCTCGCTGGTGCCTGATCCGCTGGCCCTCAGCTGCCACCTCCACTCAGCTTGCACCTTTCCCAGGCACGATGCGATCAGGCATCGCAGGTAGATGTGTCTTGCACATGCCCTACCTGCTGACTCTCCCCACCCCACCTCATCCCGGTGCGCAGGCCCTTGGTGGACGAGGACATGCTCCTTGGGCTGTTTGGGCGGCAGCAGGGCATCGTGATGATCAGGATCCCGCGGCACGCAGACGGCACCAGCAGGCGAGCTGCTCACCACGTGTTGCCAAGCAGCTGCGTTGGCAATCCTGCACTGCTGGTCGATGGCAGCCCGCCGATGCATCATCCTTGCTATGTCATCTGAGGATGAGTGGTCTCATGCAAGCCTGATCCCAACGTGCCTATGCAGGGGCTGCGCCTTTATCCGTTTTGCAAGCAGCGAGCAGGCACACTCTGCGCTGCAAGGCGTCAACGGGCAGCAGGTGGGGCCGGTACTCACCTCGTCTTTCGCATGCAGTGCGGGCATGCCGCATGACTGTCACGATCCCCACCCCAAGCTGCACACATGCTGCTGTCCTTTCTGCCGCCGTGCAGCTGGCGGGGCGGCAGCTCCGGGTTTCGTGGGCGTGGCGCCTGCAGCGACAGCAGCACAGTCATGCTGCAGGCTGGGAGGGAAGTGATCAGTGGAGCTCCTTCCCAAGCTCCAGCTACCAAGTTGGCGTCAGCGGCGCATTTGCACCGTGGTGGTACAAGGTTGGCCAGCAGCAGTACGGCAGCTATGGGCACGGCGTAATGATGGCTGCTTCGTCCCCTCCACCGCTGGCCACGCTGCCGCCGACTGCTGTCCTCCAGGGTGAGGCCCGCCGTGACATGCAGCTGCCGCTCAACGTCCCTGTTGCCGTGCCTTTGGGCATGCAGCAGGCTCTGGGCAAAGGCTGCCTGGGAGGCTCTGCAGAAAGGGCGCAGGCACCAGCGCATCTGTTGGTTGCACAGCTTGTATGTGCAGGCATGCTGCAAAGTGTGCCCGGGCCCTTACAGTGCACCCTTGGTGTCTGGGTGCAGGCTTTCACGTCGGCAGCCCAGTCATGTACTGCTACCCGATGGGGCTCTACACCCCTGGTGCAGCGCTGGTGCCAGCTGGCGGAACGGCCGGCGGGGACCCCGCTTGCTACCTGACAGGAGGCATGCCCAGGGCTGACACCATGGGCCGCTTTCAGATCTGGGATGTAGCCCCACCGCAGCCGCAGGGTCAGCATTGGCAGCCCGCCTGGCAGCAGTCGGCTGAAGTGCCCGCTCATCCAAATGTGTCGGCTGGCCGTGATGAGGGCGGTTCTCTCGACCCCGCTGCTGTGCCGCGCTTGCAGCCTGTGCAGGACCTCCCGCAGCCTCAGGAGGGCAACCCTGCACCCGTCGCCTTTTACGGTGGCAACTCGACAGCAGGGGCTGGCCGCGCCAGTCGTGCTACTGCCGTGGTGCAGCACATTGAACGTGAAGCAGGCAGAGACAGCGCAGTTGGAAGGGCAGTTTCTTCAGCCATCATTGAACCCAGTATGAACGAAGCGCCTGATGCGGGGCCCATCAGCGCAGCAGGCCCGCCAGCCAATGCAGACTGCCAGGCGGCACCTGCTTGCCATCCCCAGGATGCGCAGCTGTCACCCAGCGGCAGTGGCGGCCGAGCTACACCCGATGCGGAGGGCGGTGACCATGCTGCACGACCAGGCAGTGAACGGCGAGCATCCTGCGAGATCCAGCCCGGCAGGCCGAGGTCGAACGCTGCCACCTCGCACACCTCCCTCAGCTGAACAGATGCAGCCTGGCAGCACGACGAGCAGGCACACTACCAGCAGATGTGCCCCCCTCTCCCCCCCCCACCCCCCCCCCCCCCCCCCCCCACCCCCCTCACACACACAACCGCCAGAAGCTGCCTGCGCGCTGCCGCAAAAGAGCAACCAAGCGTTCTGGTGGTCCCTTCCTGGCCCGGTCCGCAACAAGCAGAGTGGATTGCGCATGCTCTGTCAAGTTGGCATGCTGAGCCTCCAGCGCCATCGTTGAATGGCCTATTATGTTTCCTATCAGGCCTCAGCGGACTGCAGCAGCACCCCTCTCCTCAAGTATTTGCCATGCTCATGCGTGTTGCGCAAAGCATGTATCGTCAGCCCCTTGTAGTGGCAGATTGCTGTTCTGGGGTGCCTTTCTAGCTTTCTAATATGATTGTTCCGTGATGCATCCGTGCAAGATATGTGCTTGCGCAGCATGCAGCAGCCGCCATCCGCACCACCACCCTTGCACCCACACGCACTGTTCAATGCAGCCACCATCACATACAAACTCGTGTTAAGACCGTCTCCGTATCGATACATCTTTGATCCTCTAATGCACACATGTCCCCTTTCCTTTGAAACTTTTCTATCCGTCCGTTTGTGTGACTCACCTCAACAGCACCCACCTGCCATTCTGACCGCAGCAAGGTTACACGGCATGTGGGCAGAACTGGTGCGGGGCAGTCCAGAGATTGATCAAACTGCAGCTGAACGGCAACACTTTCCTACTCGCATTAAGGAATCAAAGTAGCCTCTTCAGGGTTGGCTTAGGGCTTCTTGGACATCCTGCTGGCACAATTCTGCGCTGCACGCTGACGCTGCGCTGTGCCGGAGACCCTCTTTGTAGTCCTTGCTCCTCTCGCAATGCGATCTAGAAACCGATTTGCCATGTCGTTAGCCGGATCATGTTTCAAGCGAGAGTTTGCAAAGCCCGCCATGCCTTCGCGAAGGCGGCCTCAGCCCTCAACGCCTGTTGCATTGCTTCCAACGAAAACTGTGCCAGCATGCGTTGGTGAGCTCGCCTGAAGCTGCACATTCAAGCGATTCGATCCTCCCGCCACCGCTGCCGGCGCAGCCTGTCCTACCACCTGGCGTGCCCTCGTTGCCCTCCTTTGAGCTTGGACATGCAGGCGCTGCCGATGAGGCCGAGGCCAGGACCAGCGCGCTTGGACAACAGCTGCGCGGATGGATTGAGGACGGGGAGGTTTTGTTCACCCCGCGCTCCATCTTTCGCTGGCAACCCCGCACGGCAGGCACGCGCTGCTGGGTGCGGCTGCTGCTCATGCCAGCCTGGGCTATCAGCCCCTTTCCATTGCACCTCGCATGTTTCAGCAGACTTAACTTGCCCAGATTATTGTGTTGCAGGGGTATCGTCGTTCGAGAGTCTGTTTCGAAGGCAAGCGCTGACCGGCAGCCGCTAATTGCCGTGCCGGAGCATCTGCTGCTGACCACCGCGGCTGCCAGGGAGCGGCTGGGCCCAGTTCTGTCTCGAGCCTCAGCGAGACGCCAGGGCTGGTGGCCTGTAAGCCAGCGGCAGCAAGAGCCGCCTGACCCCTCCCTGCTACTGGCGCTGCTGCTGGCTGCTGAGCGGAGCAAGGGCCCGGGCAGCCCCTGGCAGCCCTACATCGCGGCGCTGCCCAGCGACATACCCTGCGGCTGGGCCCTGAGCCAAGACCAGCTGGGCGCGAAGCTGGCCGCCCTGGGCAGCATGGCGGCAGACTGGGGCCCCAGGGTGCGGGCGGCGGCCGATGCGGTGCAGGGCCGAGTGGACGCAGCGGCGGCCGCTTGGGGCACCGAGCTGGGCGTGAGCGCGGTGGATTTGCGCTGGGCCTTGGGACATGTTGTGTCTCGCTGCTTTGGCTCGGGTGAGCTGTGGTTGCAGCTGTGGCAGCCCTGTTTTGTGTCGGTTGAGCGGCGGGGCTCGCTGTGGCAGCCCTGCTTGCTGGGTATCGTGCAAGCGTGGCCTGGAGGCAGTAGGCACAACTTCTTTAGCACGTGGGACGCAGGCTTGCCGCAGTCCGCCTGTGCGCAGGGGCCGACCTGGCGCTGCTGCCGTTCATCGACCTCTGCAACCACCGGCAGCATGCGGCCACGCCTGAGGGGTGCGCTGTGCATCATCCGCCGCGCTTGGTCTGCCTGCCGCCCTGCAGCACATGCTGCAACCCCCGTCCGCCTCGTGATGATTGTTGCCGTGAATCAATGATCGTTGCCTTGACCTGCCACCCTGCCTGGCTCCCTTCACAGATACACCACTGTTTCTGGGCAGGAGTGCGCGGCGGTGTACAGCCAGCACCGTGGCGCACCGGCTGAGCTGTCCAGCGGCTCCGAGCTCTGCATCTCCTACGTGGCGGGCACCTCCCCCTCAACATGCTGCTCAACTTTGGCTTTGTGCCGCCCGAAAGCCGGCGCTGACGGAAGAGATGCCCGCGGCTGGGCCTGGCAACCAGCAATGAGCATGCAGCGGTGGTTACACGGCCTGTTCATTTGCTGTCGCGAAAGGAATCAGGACTTCCATTCGTTAAACACCCCACACGCATCGGCTGCGCACGGCCGCTGTGCATGCGCTGCGCTGGGGTCCCGAAGACTAATGTTGCTCGGCAAGCTTGATAGCAGTTGCTTGGCTGGGCAGGTGGCTTAACCGGCAAACCAGAATGGGCCACCAGGCCTGGGCTACCTAACTGATTCAGGGGTCAACAGAAACGGCGCAGCCAAAAGGCGTGCGGTACGCCTGTGCTGGCAGAATGCCAGGGGACGCGCTACGGGCGCAGCGCGCGCAGCAGCCTCCTGCCGGCGGGGGCCTGCGAGCCTTCGGGCGTGCAGCCGGGCACCTGTGGGGGTAGAAGCCAGGCGGAAGCAAGGCACATGTGAGTGCTTGGGGTGGGGCGCTCGCCTCGCCGCAAACAGCTCCTCGTCCTGGCAGCGTGTGTCTTCTGCACGCAGGTGGCAGCACTGCCCACTCTGGCAGGCAGGCGTGCCGCCTCACCGAGGCCTTGTACTGCGCCGCACGCTGGGCCGTGGGCTGGATGATCTCCCTCATGGTGGAGCTGGCGGGGGGGAAGACCTGCGGTGGCAGGCAGGCAGGGGGCGCCCAAGAGGTCACAAACAGGCAAGCCTTGCTCCCGCGACAAATCAGGACAGAAACCATTCGAAACCGTCTAGCCTCGTGGTCCCCCCAGCGGTGGGTACCCCCCCCCCCCCCCCCCCCACACACACACACACACACCCCCCGCCAGCACATGCCCCCGTGTCCACCCACCTGGTCCTGGTTGTACTCCTCCCACCCGGGGGATGACTGGTCCACCAGCACCGGGTCGTACATCCAGTACATGGCCCCCTTGAGCACGCCGTCGCTCTGCAGGCTGCTGTTCAACGCGCCCATGGCCGTCCTGAACACAGGGTTGCGCACGCGCTCAATGGTGGAGGGGTTCTGGTCCGTCACATTCTTCCCAAACTCTTCCAGCACCAGCGGCTGCGGGGGTGAGTGTGTGGGGGTGGAGGTGAGTGTGTGTGTGTGTGTGTGTGGGGGGGGCTGTTTTCTGTTGCACCATGTTGTGTGTGTCCTCATCATCGCTATAAACGGCCTTCTGCATGTGTGCACGGCTGCATCTCTCCCCCACTCCCTGCCCCTCGGGCCCTTGCCTTGTTCATGTTGCGGGCCGCTGCCTCATGGCTTGCAATCCAGGACTGTATGAACTCGGTGCTAACATTCCAGTTGTCTGCAACAAGATGGTGCAAGAGGCAACTCAGGGGGCAGAGAAAAGGGCGGCCGTGGGCACCAAGCAGATGGCAGCCGGCAGGATAAAGGTGGGGTGGGGGTGGGGGCGCACCTGTTAGGCCCCGTGCCTGTCACCCCCAGCCCGACCCGCATAGGTAGTGCAGCCCACCACTGTTTCCCCCAGCGCACCCGGCCACATGTGGAAGGCAGCGTAGTCGATGCTGTCAATGTTGTGGTTGGCGATGAAGTCCTGGCCGGTGGCGGGGGCCCAGTCTGCGACGCAAGAGGGAGGGGCAGCCACGCCAGTGATTAAGCCCTGGAAGTGTTTGTGCCCAGCAGCACACACTGTCCAAAGTGATCCCCCATTAGCCTGTCAGCCCGCCTGCGCTCCACCCCTGGCATTCCAGCCCCAGCCCCAGCGTTGATCGCTGGAAAGCAAGTGACATGGCCGCAGCTGTCCATTTGCCCGGCCCGCGCCAGCCCCTCACTGCTGTTGGGCTGCGGGTTGTCGCCGTTTGACCCGCCATCGCTGTAGAACCCCTCCTCCCGATTGTGATCAAATGGTTGGGGTCCTGAGACTTGAGGAAGGCCGACATCTCCTCTATCCAAGACTGCAATGTGGGCGGGTGCACGGCTGGCGCCGCGTCAAGCGTGGGCAGGACTTGGCGGATCCAGGGCAGCCATGTGGCATCATACCGTGACCAGGCAGCAGCGCCCTGCCAGGCCAGCACATGATCAAAAGGGGGCCCGTGCAACCGCTGCAAACGAACAGTTAAGGTGAAAACAAGCGCTTGCTGCGGGCCACACCAGCGCGGCAGTAGCAGGCAGCAGCTCGCTACCCAGCAGCAGAGGCTGCAGGCTCGCCTGAAGTGTGTCTGTGCATTGCTGCGGGTTCTTGGAGCAGGGATCGCTTGACCCATTGCCGAAGAAACCTGAAGGCACCGAGGAAGAGGGGAAGCACAGATTACAAAAGACCGCTAAACCACTGCAAGTGAAGCCGAGTATGCTTGGCTGAGCCAGCAAAATGCATTGACTGGGCGCACGGGGCTCATTCATCAGGTTCCAAGAGAAGATAGCGGGGTCGTCGCTGCATGCGGAGGGGTGTGCAGGTACGTCAGCGCCATAGCATGATGGCCCGGCATCACAGCGCGAGTAGGAGTGTGTGGCCAGATTGCATGCACGCGTGTGTGAGGATTGGGGGGGGGCGGCGGGCGGGGAGACGTGCAGGGGAGGCACGTGCAGAAGTGGCCGGCTTCGCTGCGTGAGTGCGACATGGGCAGCAAATGCAGCAGCGCGTGCCCCACCGGTATGTGCGCCCGTTGACGGTGTTGGTACGGTTCACCATGAACGCCACTGCGACGGGAGCAACAGGAAGCAATTAGCCAGCGGTGAGGCCAAGGATCTGAGTTCGCCGAAAAGTGCAGCATAATGGATGCCGAGTGCAGTGCACTGCCCCTGCGAAATGAAGTACAGCCTGGGGCCCCACACCGTGGTCTTTGTACTGCTGACGGGCGCTTGGGCTGGCATAGAAGTCGTCTGGGGATTGCAGCCCGTTCCAGCTCGCATACTGCAGCAGGCAAAGAGGGCGAATGCACGGCCAGGCGACCATCAGCGCAGGCTCCGCCCCCAAAGCTCCACCCGGGCACTGCGACTCCTCATCACTGGGCAGCATGCCAGTGCTCTGCGCGTCTCCAGCCCGACCCACCTGTGCGCGTGAGTCGGGGCCGCCCCAGTTGCGAGCCAGGATGAGCACCAGGCGCAGGCCGCGGTCGGCGGCGTCAGCCACCACTTGGTCCAACGCCTTGAGCGCCTCCTGGTTGTAGACGCCTGAGGAGGGGCGGGGGTTTGTGGAAGGGGGTGTAGGGAGGGAGGGCCGGCAGGCCAAAGGAATGCAACCATCAGGCCAGAGGGGCAGAGCAATGTGACCCCCCTGCCACAAGCCCCTTTGCCGTGAGGTTGAGCAAACTGAGCAGGCAGGGCGGCTGTTTCCGTGCTTGGGCGGCTTGGCTCATCCAGGTCGCGTTTGCGCGGAGTAACTGCCTGTTCACATACGCAGCTTGCAGCCCAGCCCAGCCCACCTGGCTTTGTCTGCAGCTGCAGCTCGGGCTCCACGCCGGTTGCAAACACGCGCAGCACGGTGAGGTTGAGGGCGGCGGCGGTGTCCAGCAGGTTGGTGGCCGGGTTCTTGCCGTTCACCTGGGGCGCAGGGCACAGGCGCACGTGAGCATGGAGGGCGAGAGGGTCGGGTGGCAAGGCAGGTCCAAGGTTGGGCCGGCAGCCATGCAATGTGGCATCAGCCGTTGCAGGATGGAAGCAGGCGGGACGGGCACGGCGTGCCGCTCCAACCGGCGGCGTGCCAGCAAACCTGGACACCCGTCATGCCGCCCTGAGCCTCCAGCATGCGCCAGCTGCAACAAGGCAGCAGGCAGGCACGCAGTCAGTGTAAGGCAGCGACCGGCTGCAGCGTACCACCCGCCGCCTCTGCTCCCCGTCCTGCTGCACACCGCTACATGTGCAGCCTCAATCCCCCAAGCTCACGTGTTTGCCCCCACAAAGGCAAACTCCTTGCAGTCCTCATCCGCAAAACTCGTCCTGCCGGATTTGAGGAAACGTCTCAGAAGCAGTCTTGGAGTTAACAGAAGCTGGGGAATTGCCCAGCTGCTGGCCTCCTAAGTTGCCTGCTGGGTAGCACAGCAGCAGCCTGTGGGCCCAGGGAAAGAGCCAGGCCCACCCGAAAACTCTTATGAAGCCTGCTGCTTGGTGACACAGGCAGAGGGCGCACAGCGCCAGCAGCAGCCCTTTGTTCATTGTGAAGCAACCTTGGAGTTACGACAGGGCAACAACCAACTGAGAGACTGGCAGGGCAGTTGTTGAGCAGCGGTTGCATCCCAGCTGCCCACAACGCCAGGTTCCCGCTGGGCTGTGCAGTACATGGCAGCGCATTTGCAGGCGACGCTGGAATCCTGAGAGGGCACAGGTTCAGACTGGGCAATGGGCGGGAATGACACCGCGATGATGATCCAAGGTTACAGTTTGGGATGGTGGGCAAAAGGAGCAGGGCTTGGCGTTCCAGGCTGCGCTCGACGCCGCGGGTGGTGCCGACGGAGAGTGGGATGCATAGGGTGACAGGAAAAGAGTTTGCGAGTGGTCGGGGGCGCCGCAAGGCTTGAAGCATCGGACGTGCGCCGGTCCCAAATCGAGGTGCTGGAAGCTGGGCATGCGCAGCGCAGCTGGGCGGCAACCCCAGCGTAGTCTTGTGTTCGAGAGGTTCGCTGCCACCAGCTGCCCAACAGCGCGCCTGGCGCCAGCCGCGGCAGCGCTGGCCCGCAGCAGCAGTCGTCAAGCAGTGGGGAAATGGTCAACAGGCGCCGCCGCAGCTACGCCCTGTCCAGCGCCGCCCTGAGCTTCTCCGTCAGCCCCGGCACTGAAATCTGGCCTACGTGGCCAATGAGGAAGGCTATCACCGCCACTAGCAGCAAATGCAGCCAGCTGAAGCCGCCAGCCGCCTTGATGGGCTGCACAGGGGAGGAGGGCCCCCTGGTGAGCATGCAGCAGCGGCGAGGCGGACTGGTGCCAGCAAATCCTGCCAGCCCAGCATGGCCCTTCCAATGCCAAGCCCCCTGATACTGGCATCACCGCAAGCTTCATGTCGGCGGAGGCAAGCCAGCGCACGCTCCCTGGCATGCCTCCGCCGCGCTGCCACCGACGCACCTGCTGCGTTGCACCGCCGCGGCCGCTGCCTGCTGCCGCCGATCGGTCCTCCAGCAGGTCCAGCCGTTTACGGATCTCCGCCTTCTCCTCCTGTGCAGCACCCAGCTGGTCCCGGAGGCTCGCGCCGCCGACGGGCAGGCTGGGGCCGTCACGGTGCGTGGAGGGCGATGCCGCCTCCTCCACCCCCTCGGGCACCGGCGACGGCGGCTTGGGAGGCCCCACCAGCACGACCCGCAGCTTGGTTTGCCTGCAGCGGCGGGGTGCGCAGGCAGGGCAGCACTCATCCACACAGCCTGTTCCTGGGCACCGCAGCGTGCGCAGGCTGGCGGATGCACCCCTGCAGAGGCCTGCAGGCCAGAAGATGCCGCTTAAAGAGGCGGCAGGAGCCTGTCCTGCCCCCCGCTGCCCGCAAAAGTGCCTCCAGCGAGAGCTGTGTATCCAGGTGGAGCAAAGCTGAGCTGCTGCCGCTGCCTAGCCCTGCGCCCCGCCCTCCTCCCAGGCGCACTTGATTTCCTGCTTGGCGGTGTCAAACATGTCGGGGTGACCTCCTTGGCGTCGCCCGGCCCCAGCTTCACGCACTGCACCAAGAACTTGTCCTTGCAGTCTGGGGGGGAGGCAAGGGGGTGGGGCAGGGGGATCAGCAGCGCGACATGGCACAGATACTGCTGTTGGGCAGCCGCCACCACAGGATGAGCGGATGCTGCATTCTTGCAAGCATGCAGGAGGCCGAGGCATACGAAAAGCCCTCACGTGTGGCCACCGCCTACCAGGGGCCGACCACGCACCTGCCAGGCTGGGCGGGTACTCTCGCTGCGCCTGCATGATGACCTGCACCTGCTTGCTGCTGCCCGGCTCCACGATGCCGCTGCTGGGGCGCACGCAGTACTTTTTGGGGCTGGTGGTCTTCACCTTGAAGGCCACCCGGTCGCCCGTGGGGTTCTCCAGCGTCAGCGTGCATGGCACATTCTTGCGGAGCTCAAACCTGCACGAGACAGAGGTGGTGGGGGCATCTGCATCTTCACATTGATGCCAGCTAGCTGGCAGGGGGCGACTCATTGGCGCGTCAGCAAACTGAGTGCTGGCCGCCACTGGCGGGGCCTGCGATTGAGGTCTCTGCAGAAGCCGCTTGGGGCGCGTCCGTCAACTCAATAATGCCATTTGCAAGCGAACCAGAGGGCGTCTGGGCCCAAGGAGGGTCAGAACCAAGGCGTCCGGATCACTCGGCGCCACCAGGCGGGAGTCCTGGCTCACAGAAGCGAAATCCAGGTACCAGGCAGCATTCCCAAAGACCCCAGAGAGGGGCAAACCCCAGCCAGGCGGGGCGTTTCAGGGAGCAGGCGGCAGCAACGTGGGAGCTTGCCTGAACTTGAGCTCCACGGGAGATACGACCAAGTAGTTCTCCGCCATATTTGCTGCTCCTCCCACAGAACCAGCTGAGCCTGGTCGATGGGCCTTCAGGTGATCACAACAACCGTGGGCCTTGGGAAAGACCTGCGACGTACAAAAGCTTTTCCAGAGCCCGCAGGAGCCAGCACCGAAAGGCGGTCTCGGGGCTGTGCGTGCCGCGCGTAGCACCGCACGCAGCAGCTGAAAATGAAAAAAAAAATAGGTCTGTCGCTACAAGTCGCTTCCGCCTGTTATAGGTTCTTTACAGTTGCTGAAACGTGAGAACGACGTTGCAGGGGCGCTTGGAGCTGCCGCTGTCGAAGAGCGCTTTCTGACCGGCGCCGCTGCAAGCTCAGGCCTCTGAGACCCCGGCACCAGGAAAATTCGGAGAAGGGTGTAATTGGGCTTGTCGTCTCTGCAGAGAGGTCGCCAGCGGGCAAGGAGCAAGTTTACGGCAGCGGCACCGCTCTGTAAGCTACCGGAGCGGGCTGTTGCCTCATGGATGATGTTGCAGGGCTTCTGGAGAAGCACAGGGCAGCAATCAGAAGCGGAACATCGCCGCACGTCAGCAGGTGGCAAGCAGGGACGCCCGAGGTTAAACCGCATGCGTCGGTGACGGCGCCCTCAAGCCTGCACCCTAGCGGCAGGCTGACAGCTGCACCCAGCATGGCCGCCCTTAGCCACTACGAACGAAGCCTGGAGGCGGCGGTGGGCTACAACTTCCACAGCAGCACCAGATTTGCAGCGCCAGCGGGCAAAACGGCTGGCCTCGCCACCGCCGGCTTGCGGGGTGGCAGCGGCGTGGTGGAGTCGCCGCAGCAGCCAAAGTTCACACCTCGCGACCAGTCCTCCCACGGGACGGGCAGCGACTTGTACACGTATGCGGCAGCCGGTGGAAGACGCCACAGGCTGTGCAGCGCCGCGGTTGGCTCGGGCACCAGCGGTGCGGCTCCATCTGGAGGAGCCACGAAGCTCAGCCTGCTTGACCAGCATGTGGCCGCCGCCAGCCTGGGCCTGGGCCCAGCACCGCAGCGACCCTTGTCGGCAGCTGGCGCCCTGGTGCCGCGCCTCGACCTCAGCGGCGCCGGCTCCCCCGGGATGCGGCAGCAGCTGTCGCAGATGCAGCTGTCGCTGGCGTGCACCGCCGCCGAGGGCAGCGCGGCGCTGTCGAGCAGCAGGCCTGCCTCGCACAGGCCCCACGGCAGCATCGCCAGCGGCAGGCGTCAGCAGGACTTCCGCATCCCTGCCTACGTGGGGGCTCGGCAGCTCCCAGTGCTGCTGCGTCAAAGTTGTCGGCGCCCAGCAGCTGCACCACCGCCACCAGCAGCACCAGCAGCCCCCCAACTGTTCCATCCACAGCAGCAGCAGCAACAGCGGCAGAGGACGCAGGCCCGGCAGCCATCACCGTGCGCCTGGCGCCAGTCTTTGACAGCATGCCGGGCGCCCCTGCCCGGGCGCCCACTGGCGTGCCGTCCAGCCTGGCGGCTGCTAGGCCCGCCGCCCAGCCAGAGCCGCACGTGCAGCGGCTGCAACAGCAGCATGCTGCATGCGCGGGGTGGGCCTCAGCAGCCAGCAGCCCGCTTGCGTCGGGCCGCGGCGGCGCGGTGGCCGGGGATCTGGCAGATGGCAGAGACGGCCCCGCCAGCGGCGCCACCGGCTTGCTGCGCAGCCGCGTCAACCAACTGGAGGCTCAGGTGGGTTGGAGGTCAACATGGGGGTTCAGAGCTGGACACCACTGCGCGATCCAGGCTCTGGCCCAACCTGTCAGGCTCCCGGCCGCGTGTCATCACCCACGCTTAGTCCTGGCACTTTCGCTTCCTGCTCCACACGCACCCACCCACGCACCCTCCCAGCTCGCTACTCCCATCCTGCCCTGCAGCTGCAGCTGGAGCACATGCGGTCGCAGGAGGCTGCCGCCGCGGCCGCCGACGCGCGGCAGGAGCGTGCGCGGCTGCAAGCCGCGCTGGAGGCGGCGGAGCGGCGTGCTGCGGAGGCGGAGCGGCGCGCTGCGGAGGCGGAGCTGCGCAAGCAGGAGGAGGCTCGTCAGGTGCGCCTGCCTGCCGTGGGGACACGCGCTTGGCGCAGGGACAGCTGCCGTGCATGCGGAGTTTGCCGGAAGCCGCCCGCCTGGGTGCCAGCCCCGGGCGGTGATCTGCGACCGACAGCAGCTCGAGTCACTGCTGTGCCTGCTGGCCAGCCTTGTCGGACCTGCACCAACCCACCTGCGTGCTGGCATTGCTGCCAAGGCCACGCAGGCGGACGCGCTGCGCGGCGAGGTGCAGCGCCGCCGCTCGGTGCACAGCGAGTCGGTGGACAGCGTGGCGCGCGTGGCGGCGGTGGGCCAGGCGCAGCGGCAGGAGCTGGAGGAGCTGCGGCAGCGGTGCAGCCAGCTGGAGGAGGCCTGGGAGCAGGTGGGCGGCCGCCTGGGGCAGGGCAGGGGCGGCCGCCTGTGCGATGTTGCGTTTGGATCAGGGGGAGGCTGCGCTGCACGCAGGTGCTGCAGTGCGCGGAAGGGGCTCCAGCCAGGCTGCGCGGGCTTTTTGTGCCCTTCTCCCCCGCAGGAGAATGCGCAGGTGGCTCGCTTGCATGCGGAGGTGCAGGAGGCTCAGGCCGCCCGTGCGGAGGCGGAGGCGGCCTGGCAGGCACGGCTTGCCGAGGCAGACTGCCGCAGCCAGCAGGCTGTCACTGAGCGGGCGGCGCAAGAGCAGGCCGCCAAGCACGCGGCCAGCGAGGCGGCGGCATCGGAACAGCGGCGCGCAGTGGCGGAGGCCCGCGCGTGCCAGCTAGAGGCTGAGCTGGGGGCCCTCTCAGCCGGCAGCGAGGGCCGGGCGCGGCGCTGGCGGACGCCGCCGCCGCGCGGATGAGGCCACGGAGGCCGCCCGCGGGCTGCAGCGCCAGCTGGCGGCGGAGCGGCGGCGCTGCGGCGAGCTGGAGGCAGCGCTGGCCGGGAGCGGGAGCGCAGCGCTGCGGCCACCGCGCGCGCTGAGAGCGCTGAGGTGGCGCAGCAGGGGCTTGGCTCCCACGCCAAGGCGGCCCACGCCCGCATGCAGCAGCTGCAGCAGCAGCTGGCCGACGCGCGGGAGCTCTGCCGCCGCCTGCAGGGCGAGGGCGAGGAGGCACGCCTGGGGCACGCCGCCGACAGAGCCGCGCTGGAGGTGAGGACGTTGCGCGGGAGGGGCAAACGTACATGCCAACACGCTGTCGACAACCCTGCTGCGGCCATACAACCACCGGTCCATCCATTGACAAGCGCAGCGGGATGCCTGCAAGGGAGCACTCGTCCGCCTGCTGCCTGCCTGTGCGCCCGCTGACTTGTGACGGCGAGGCGCGTGCTGTGGCCCACCCCGCAGGGCCAGCTCAGCGCCGCGCAGGGCCAGCTGGAGGGGGCGGAACGGGAGCGGGACGACCTGCGTGCCCGCCTGGCCAGGGCCACCGCAGACCTGGAGGCGCAGCTGGCGGCGGCGGGCACGCAGCGGCAGGCGCTGGCCGCCGCGCAGCAGGCGCAGCGCGACGCGGCAGCGGCGGCGCGCCGCCAGGAGGCCGCCGCGGCAGAGGCGCGGCAGGCGGCGGCGGCGGCAGAGGCGCAGCGGGCAGGGGCGGAGGAGCGGGTGGCGCAGCTGCAGCACGAGCTGCGAGAGGCGCGGCAGGCGGCGGTGGCGGCGCAGGACCAGCTGGCCAAGGCTGGCAGGTGAGCCGATGCACGCTGTGGCACACGAGCCTCCGCCGTTTCATGGCACGCCCTCTTGTTCCATGAACGCGAGGCGCCCCCAGCCACATTGCTCACACTTGGCCCCCTGATTTGCGCCCCTCCCGTGCAGCGGCGCCGGCGCCGGCTCCACCCTGCGCGAGGCGCTGGCGGGGCTGAGGGCTGAGCTGCAGGAGAAGGATCTGCAGCTCATGCAGGCGAGATGGGGTCTTGCGGAGCCCTGGGCTCTGACGAGGGGGAGAGGCTGGCGGTTGGGGGCTGGTGGTTGATCGTGGGAGGCTGGGCCCAGATGGCGGGGCGGGCATGCACTCGCGCGTGGCACGTGCATGTCATGGGCAATCGCGCCTGGCGCCTGTGCCCAGCCCGATTGCCACAGCTGTGCGGCTTGCCACCCTGTGCGCCGGCCCGCGCTGCACACACACCACTCCACAAGCAGCACACACACGTGCACGCAGCCTTGTGCCGCGGGCACAGTGGAAGACCCCCCCTCCTTTCCTTCCCCCTCTTCAGCTGCACGAGGACATGGGGCGTGAGCGAGGCCGCGCCGCCGAGCTGCAGCGCCAGGTGCTGGACCAGGCTGTGGAGCTGGATGAGGCGCAGCGCGACGCCTCCGACACCTTCGGCCTGCAGCAGCAGCTGGCGGCGGCGAGGCAGGCAGAGGCGCAGGCCCGCAAAGAGCTGGCGGCGCTGCGCCGCGGCGCTGCTGCCCAATGCCATGACGGCGGGGGCCGGCGACGCCGCCTCGCCGCGGTCCGCGACCTCCAGCGGCGGCGGCCCCCAGCGCCTTGCAGGGCGGGCGTTGCAAGCGCAGATGGAGGCATCGGCACGAGAGGCGGCGGCGGCGCGGCAGGAGGTGTGCGGGCGCCTGCATGCTCTCATAGGCCCCCATCCGCCCCCTCCCGGCGTTGCTTGCTCAATTGGCAGCAGCAGCACTGCTCTGCTCTTGCCACACGTCTGCCCACACGCGCTCCTCTGCCCTCCCTCCCCCTCCAGGTGTTGCGGCTGCAGGCGGAGCTGGAGGCCCGTGAGACGGAGGTGATGGCGCTGCAGGGGCAGCTGGTGATGGCGCGGCAGGCGGCGCAGGACGACGCCAACTGGCTCACCCCGCTGCCAGACCCATACAGCTGACCAGTGGCAGCCAGAGGTGCCCTTGTTGATGCACAGGCACATGGAACGAGTTCCTGCAGCGGCGAGTGTCTGCAGCCAGTGGCAGCCGGGGGTGAGCGCTTGGGCGGCCGTGCGCCGGGCGGGGCTGCATTGGGCCGTGCCCGGGCCCGGAGTTGCATTGAAGCTCGGGTTTGATGCGCTCGCTGCCAATCACCTGGAGCCACCCTGCTCAAACTTGCTTTTCAACTCGTAAAGTGAGCAGGGAGACAGTCACAGCGCAGGTGTGAGGGGCGGTGTCGTGAGCTGGAACAGCACGGGCGCGCCACGAGTGTTGCCCATGGCAGGCAGGCAGCCAGGGGCGCAGAAGTGGCTGCGCTTGGTGGCTCTGTGGGCGTCGCGCTGCGCTGTGCTCGACTGCCCAGTCACTGGAAGTCTGCGGCATCGCCGCCAAACATGCCGCGCGCAGAGCAGGAAGACGAACGACCCCGCCAGGCAGAGTGCCGCCGAAGTGCCAAACGCGGCGTACCAGCCGGCAGCGGCGCCAGCGCCCCTGCGCCCTGCAGCAGGTAGCCGGTTGCCACCACGCCCACCACCCCCGCCAGCGTGCCTGCCGTGTTGCTGATGCCCCTGCGGGTGGAAAGAAGCGTGGGCGGCGGCTGGCGTCGCGTGCAGAGGGGGCCTTTGGGGCTGTGGCCGGGGGCGGAAGCAGTGGCGCGGCAGCTAGCAAGCGCCAGAGCCGTCGTCGAGGGCGCCCGCGGCCTGCCGCTGCTGTGACCTATAGCGGTGCAGGCAAGGCCGGCATGCTCCCCCCTGCTGTCCAGCTGCACACTTCATCGGCAGCCCAGCCCTTGCGGCGCTGGCAGCGGCAGGCGGGAGGCCTCACATGACCACCCCCGCGTATCTCGGCGCGATGTCCATGTGGTTGACGGAGAAGCCGCCGCGCGAGAAGCCGCAGCAGCCGAGCGCCGCCGTGGTGGCCAGCACGCCGCCACCCACGGAGCGTGCGGCTGGGGGTGTGGGCGGGGGCAGCAAGAGGGACAGCAGGCAGTTCAGCATGGAGCCAGCGGCGGCAGACGCAGCGCAGTGAGTGGGATGAGGCGCTGCCAGGTGCGCACATGTCAATGCAACCACATGGTTCTCCATTCCCGGGCTTCCCCACAGAAGCCCCCCATTACCCCTCCCGCCCTCACCCGGCATGAGCAGCAGCGCAGCCGCCGCCGCCCAGAACCCCGCCGTGTTGACCGCCTTGCGTCCCGCTGCCACGCTGCGCCGCCGCGCGTTGACCAGCCAGTCGCCGGCCCAGCCCCCGCATTGCTGGCAGCAAACATGACCAGGTAGGGCAGCGTCTTAACGATGCCTAGGCTAGCCAGGCTGGCGTGCAGCACCTGTGGCAAGGAGACGGGGCGGGACATGGTGATAAGGCGTGGGTGTGTACTGCAGCGCCCCGTCTTCGTGGTGTGGTGTGGCGGGGCTCCCATACACTTGTTGCTAGCCACCCCAAGCGGCCCTGTTGTAAGGCCCTTGCCACCCCCAAGCCAACGCCGTACAAGT
The DNA here is from genome assembly GCA_025917655.1 of Chlorella sorokiniana. Lineage (NCBI taxonomy): Eukaryota > Viridiplantae > Chlorophyta > Trebouxiophyceae > Chlorellales > Chlorellaceae > Chlorella > Chlorella sorokiniana. The sequence goes on along the minus strand of CP084619.1, from coordinate 2,362,741 downwards.
ACAGGGACGCGCCCCCGCAATGCCGCGCCCTTGCCTGCTCAAAATAAGTGGGCAGCCAGTTCATGATCACATAAAATGCGTAATGAAAGGTGAAGTTGCAGACCAGGATGGCCCAGACTGCGTGTATGTTTGCGGGGGGGCGGGGTGAGCAGGCACGCACCACAGGCACGGAGCGATGGGACTGCAGGAGCACTGCGGCAGGATCGGCACATCCCAAGAGGGGTGGGGCTGGCCGCGGCAGCAGCCAGCCCACCTGCCCGGTGCGCCAGCATGGCTCTCCAGGGGGTGGCGGCGCCGCCGCGCCCGCGTGGCGCGTGCCCCTTGCGCTCCCCCTCGCCGTCGTGCAGCGGCATGGCCGCCGCAGCCGCGGCCCCCGCACGCGCGCCAGCGTGAGCCGCCACAGCGCCAGCCAGGCCAGGCCCAACCCGCCGACGAGGCGCAGCAGGGCGGCAGGGCCTGCCGCTGCCGCCAGACCCGGCAGCACCAGCATGGCGGCTGCCGAGCCCAGGTACATGCCGCTGGTGGTGAGGCTGACCGCCCGCGCGCGCTCAGTGGGCGGCACCCACGCCGCCAGCACCGTGTGCACCGCCGGGATCAAGAAGCCCTGCTGAGACAGGGAGTGTGGGCCGCACACCGCAGCGCAAAGCTTGCCTCAGCAGCGCAGCTGTGCTTGGGCAGGAGGCCCGCCGCGTGGCAAGGCACGCACGGCAAGCAGTTGGCGTGGAGCAGGGGAGGGGCGAGGGGCGCACCTGCGCCAGTCCCACGCACACGCGCGCCGCCGCCACGGCTCGCGTGTTGGTCGCGGAGCCCGGAGTGAGCAGGCATGCCAGGGACCAGAGGGCAAAAGATGCGGTGAGCACCCGCTCACCACCATACCGCTGCGCAGCCCAGCCGCCGGGGATCTGCGCAAATCCGACAGGGGGATGCGGGGATGCGGGGGTCGCCAGTTGCACCCGGGGGTGCACGGCGGCACCTCCCCAGCCTGGTCTTGCAGCGGCACCAAGCGTGCGCTGCCTAGCAAATCAAGCAGGGATGAAGGCAGGCAAGACGGGCATGTTCTGACCGCCGAGCGCCCCGGTTGACTGCCCAGGCACAGCCCCACCTGGGAGACGGCGTAGCCGTAGTAGAAGGCCGACAGCACTGCCCCCTTCACCCCCTCGTCGACGCCTGCCTGCATGATGTGAAGGCATTAAACATCAGTGAAAGCATTGGAGATCACACTGGTGCGACCTGCCCTTGCAGCCGCGGACGGCGCCGACCGCGGGCTGAGGCGGCTCGCACCTCGGCCGCCATGGCGGTGAAGGCGATGGAGAAGCCCACACGCTCCACATAGGCGGTCAGGGTGGCCAAGAAACAAGCTAGCACCACCAGGAAGCGAGGCTGCAGCTGCGATGCCAGCCTGCGCAGGGGAGCACAGGTGGGCAGGCGGCGGCTGGCAGCCGCTGGCGGCAGTCATGGCAGCTTCAGCAAGGCGTTGATCGCCACCATTTGATGTTTGAAGCACATGGCACACCTGTGACCGAGCTTTCGGCCCTCAACAGCGCCGTTTACACGACGGGCGCTTCCAAAGTGCTGGGGAGAATGCTGGGAGGAGAACTGCCAAACACCATCGGTAATCTTTGGGCCATCAGGCGGGCGGTGCGACATGCAAATGCCGCGCAGCCCAAACGGACAAACAGTTCTTTGACGGGCTGCTTCAATGAAGGTCCTTGCTGATAGCAAGCTGTGATACAAACATAACGTGTAATGATGCTAAGCTCGGCGACTCAAATGCTGGGCAGGCCGAGTGCAGGCTGTGGCGCCTTGGCGCCCTGCTGGCAGCGTCTGTTCCCTCGCCTGACGGGCCTGCACAAGGAACAATCTATGACCTTCAGTTGTGTTCATGTGTTGTACTGACGAAACCTGCATTTCATATCTAGATCAATGTGTAGAACGTCATGAAGAAGGCTCTTTCGGCGCATGTCTTCTGCCTGAGATAAAACTGTAGATCGATAGTGTGGCAGCCTGTAGACCAAAACCATAAAAACACACCCACTTTTTGTCTGATATCAACAACACTGCAGAGCCTCAACTATTCTTTTGTACTCAAGCGACCCCACAGGCCTTCCGTCGCTTGAGCTACGGCGATGGCCTTGCAGCCGTGGCGTACGCCGGCCGCCTGTTCCTGAGCACCCATGTGGGGTGGTCCATGAATGTCAGCCTTCTAGACTTTGCCAAATGTTCATATTCTTGGAATCATGAAGATTAAAGACATTCTGCCTCAAATGATGCTCCTCGATGCCGCAGCTGCCTTCACGTCGCTGCCGCCACACAGCCCCCGCCCTGGCTGCTTTCCCCTCCTTCCCTGCATCCGCCGCGACCTTCCGTGCAACTTTCTCTGTGCCGTTTGATAGGCTTGCTTCGAAATCGGGTAGTCATCCTGATTTCGGTCCAGTGTGTCATCGCCTAATTGCTAACCCATGCAGACTGGGCGGGAGATAAGTGGCTGCCACAAACCGAAAGTCCATGCATTCCATTGCACGTGATTCGCCGTTCGCGAGGCCCCTCCATCCAGATCAGGCCCTGCACTCCTTGCAAGCCGGCCGTCAACATGACCAGCGATTCCTTGGCCCTCTTGGCGCAACGCCTGCAGTCCCTGCAAGAGGATGGCGTTAAGCTCAATCCTGCGACTGCAAACCCGGTGAGCCATGGGACCCAGCGCGCCGTGCGGCCTTGCACCCAGCTCCACTCCGACAGTCGGGTGACGTCGCCTGCTCGGATGCCGTCCTGCGGCCGAACCCCTGGATGCCGTCCTGCGGCCAATGCAGTGCGGTAAGGGGCAGCGGCAGGGCCTTGCGGCACGGTTGCCGCGCTCACTCATCCCTTGCCACCATCTCACACCCGCCGCCGCTTCCTCCAACCTGCTCCTGCTGCAGGCGCCGCTGGGCCTGTATGGGTTTGCCCTGACCACAGCCCTTCTCCAGGGCGCTAAGAGCGGCCTGACAGAGCCCGAAACGGCCCAATTGGCCATGGGCTTTGGCTTCTTCTTCGGCGGCCTGGCGCAGTTTGTCGCCGGAGTGCTGGAGTATCAGAGGCGCAACACCTTTGGCCTTGTGGCCTTTGGCTGGTGAGCGCACGACGCGGCCTGCTGCCTGCCTGTGCATGCCAGCACAGTGGGCATGACTGGGAGGGTGTGCTGCCAGCCGCCTGGGCGCCGTCTTCCAGCCTGCAACCCCGCCACCTGGCTGATGCCCAGTCTGCGCGCTCTCCACACGCGCAGCTTCGGTGGTTTCTGGATGTCCCTGGCCATCTACACCACCCTCTCCTCCGGCAGCGTGTTCAGCCCGGCCCCCACGGAGGGCGAGCGCCTGATGCTGACCCTGTGGGGCATCCTGGTGAGTCACCTGGCCCCCAGCCGCCGCCCTGCCGCCAGTCGCGCCTCAGCAAACGTGCGAGGGTGCTGCACTCTCCGCGGCCTTTGTCGACCCATGCCCGCCCCTGCTGCTCCCTCGCAGACCTTCCTGCTGTGGCTGTGCACCTTCCACACCAACCTGGTCACCTCCTGGCTCTTCTTCTCCCTGGCCATCCTCTTCTGGTTCCTGGCGGGCGGCACCGGCACCAGCGAGTCCCGCACCACGCTGACCAAGGTGGCCGGCGGCTGGGGCTTCATGGTGGCCGCCACCGCCTTCTACGACGGCACCGCCTCCCTGATGAAGGACGTGTACGGCAAGCAAATCCTGCCCGTCTTCCCGCTCAAGCCCGTCAACAAGGTCAGCCTGGGCGACTTTGGCACCAAGCGCTTTGTGGACCCCGAGGCCGGCAAGGCTTGAGCCCCGCAGCTTCTCTGCGGCACCCCAATTTTGACAAACCCAACCATCAACCCACTGCACTGGAGTTCCAATCCGTGCGGTCCTGTGCATCGCGTCCTTCAGCTCCATTTTACTGGTTTTAAACGGTTTCTGCAGCCTGCGCTGCTCCCTTCCCCTTTTTTTTGATCCTGCGAACCCTGGAGCGATGATCAGCCCTTTTTCAAAGAGTCCGGGCTTGTCGGTTTCCTGTGTGCCGCGCTTGTTGCTGCTGCCGCCTGCCGGCGGCAGCTGCCTATGCTTGTAAACTACGTGCGCATGCGCCGTACCCTTGACAAACACTGTGTGGTGCAAGAGGATGCAACCAATGTGCTGGCACACTAAAGATTGCGACGGTAATCAGCTGCTTGCCACCGCTTCTGGGGTTAGGTCTCTCTTCTCTCCCAGAAACCGCAGCTCTCCCTGCAGTGCAGTGCCTGCTCATGCGGCAGGGCTGCCAGGCCCCCAACACGCTGCACCTGCGCAGCGCACGGCTCACACTGCTCGCTCCAGGCCTCCTCCCCTGCCCAGCCTTCCCACGCCTCGGCCTCCACAGCATGGCCTGCAGCGCCTTCCTTGTCCGGTGTGCCTGGCGCTGAACTGGCGGCGGGGCCAGGGCTCAGGTAGAGCTGGCCAAGCTCGGTGAGCTTCCCTGTGCTCATGTCCATCAGCGAGTTGCTGGTGCCTGGGGGTCGGCGCAAAGGCAGCGACGTCACTGACTGCATGCACAGGTAGGGAGCAGGCATGCGTGCTTCCTCCAAGCGGCAGCTTGCCGGCTGCAAAAGCAGTGCAGTGGCAGTGCTCCCGCCGCCCGGCGGCAGCCACAGCGTTCGGCCGGCTCACCCAACCAGCCGCAGGTGGACAGGCTGTACCAGGCGTACTGCTGTACCCAGTCATCGCGGTCCAGCAGCTGCAGGGCAGCTGCCTGCAGTCAAAGAGAGGATGCTGCAGAAGTTCACAGATGAAGGTGGGCGCACAGCCACAGACCTTCCGTGGCAAGCGGTGAACCAATGCGCAGCTGCCGTGAACTCAGTTGCATCGCCGTCGCACCGCCAGCGCGCCCACCATGAACCGCCAGCTTGTCACGTCGGGGCCGCCGGGGTTGGGGCATGCAAACTCAGTCAGCCAGATGGGGCGCCCGTACTTCCTGCGTGGCAGCGGTGGCAGGCAAGGGCGCCTCCTGGACAGATAGCAGGGCACAGCAGCGGCGCTTGTGCCACTCGCCCCTGCTGTTGCTATGACACAGGCGAGCAGTGCGGTTACAGCAGCGGTGCTTGCCTGGCCTGGCGGAGATATGCGGCCAGGGCGGGCACGCTGCACGAGTAGAGGTGGGTGGCCAGGAAGTCAACTCGGCAACGTGGGCAGGCGGTGAAGAACGCGTCCCACCCTGCACAGCGCGCAATGGGGTGCGGCAGCGCTTCCAGGCGTCAATTAAGGAGCGCCAGAGGGTAGCATTGCTGCTTGGTGTCGAGGCAGTGGTGCAACACGTTTCAAGGGGCGCAGGATGCGGGGCAGGCAAATGCACAGCGGGCCCAGAGCTGTGCTCACAGGCAAAGGGGTTCGGCGTGACGCAGCTGGCGCCGCATGGCGCCGCAGCCGGGGAGCCCAGCAGCAGCTCCAGCTTGTCTGCCACCGCCTGTAATTGCGGCCACAGTGCCTGCATTGATTGGGCATGTGGTTTCTGGGAGACGCAGCGACTGCCTGGCCGGCTGCACAGCAACTTGGTGTTTGATGGCCATCCGCTTCTGCTAGCTGCGGCTCTCACCGCTGCCTCCTGTGGTGTCATATTGGCCTGCAGCTGGTGGTTGGGCTCGTTGTAGCCCAGGACGATCTTGCTGCCTGGCTGGATGTGCTGCGCCAGCTGGTCAATGCCCCACCGACCCCATTGCATGGGCACAAAGCGCATTCCCTCCGCCTCTGCTGCTTCCATGGCCGCAGGGTCTCCCACTGAGGGACCCCAGTTGTACCACCAATTCATCCCCGCCAGCGTGTGAATAAGGGTGGCGTTGAGGCCCCAGCCCACGCCGCGCTTGCGCGGGACGGGCCGCCGCAAAATTGCGTGCGAGTCGGCGGCACTGCCTGCAACTCCCAAACTCGACACATCGACCGGAAGGCGCGCTGTTACTGCAGACGATTGATATGACGACAGCCAGGCGATGCAGACTGCAAGGGCAAACCGGTTCCCGCCGATCATGTCGACAACATTTCAATAGGTTGTGTCGGAGGAGCGCACAAACGCCAGGCACATGATTCAAACAAACAAGAGCTTGAAAGTAAATTCGCTTTCGGCGCACGGAGTCGCTGTGCCACACAACAGCGGCGGCTAGCGGCATCGCTGTGCTGCCGGGGGCCCCGGGGGGGGAGTGCGCAACACAGCGCGGGGCCCTGTCAAGCTTGCTCTCTGTTACTGTGATCTCGCAGACTGTTTAATACCACGATCATAAGTACCGACTGTCACGTGAAGGGTAACAGCTCAGAAAGATCAGCCGAGTGCTGGAGCACGCAGTCCTCCACTCTGGCTGGCGCGTGATGCTGCCTCGCGGTTACGAGAGGCTGCAGTAAAGCCGCCGGAGCTAGAACACGAGCCCCCTGCAACCTCCAACACAAGTGGGCAAGCATAAGGGACCGCAGCGCTGTCTTGCGCAAGTCAGCAAGTCGGCGTGTCGGCGGCGGTACAAATGACGCGGGGTTCTTTTCTTCCTGCGCTTTCATATGTCGTGCCTCACAAGTGCCACGGCAGACTGGAACAATCGGAAGCAGGCGACACCTTGCAATAGGCAATCCGATCGGTCTTCGGTTTGATCTGTGCACTTCAGGGGTGCAGGTGAGGTTTGTAGGGATTTTCGATAGCTCTCATTGCTGTATGCCGGCAGGACGCCAGCACCGCGGCAGCCCGTGCCCCCGCCACTGCTGCCTGCTCACCGTGTTGCCGTCAAACAACGGCTGCTGCCACTCATCTTCGCGCAGGGCTTTGCTCGGCACAGGCAGCATGGCGCAGTGGTTCGACAAGCTGAAATCTAACCTGGGACTGGTCGAAGAGGAGGAGCAGCAGGAGCAGACGCTGCTGCAGCAGCTGGACCAAGCCAGCACGCTGGACCGCACGCAGCGAGCCGTTGGCTTCCTCACCTGCGTGGGCATCGGCCTGCTGCTGAGCTTCATGGTGCGCTTGACATTGCAGCCCACACGCCACGGTAGTGAGGTGCTCTGGAAGCTGTGGGCACATGCTCAAGCGGCCGCGAGCTGCGCCCCGTCAAAGCGCTGCCGGATAGCTATGCCCCCATCTGCCTCCAACGTGCAGTCGCCGATGTTCCTCTTCCGACCCGTCAAGTTTGCCATGATCTACAGCCTGGGAAACATCCTGAGCCTGTGCAGGTGAGGGACGGAGGCCCCCAGCGGTCTCGCTTGCTTGCGTTGCTGCGGAGCGGCTGCACGACATGCTTGTCACAGGCTTCCCCCTCCCTTTGCCTCCGATGCCGACCCGCAGCACCATGTTCCTGATGGGGCCGTTCAAGCAGGTAGGCCGCATGTTTGACGAGCGGCGACGGCTGTCCACCTGCATCTACCTTGCCGCCCTGGTGCTCACCGTCGTGGCGGCGCTGGTCTTCCACTCGGTGAGGCCCGCGCTTGCTTGGGAACCACCCATCAGCATGCAGCGCAGCACCCGCTTGGGCTTGCTAGCATGCTTTGGATCTCTCGATTGACCCAGTCTGATATTGCTGGCCTGCTTGCTGCGCGCGCTGTCAGCTTGTGCTTGTGGGCAATCGTTGCACTGCCTTGGTCCACTTCATGCTGCCAATCCCACTCCTCAGGTCGTCCTGTGCATGGTGTTCATCCTCATCCAGTTCTGCGCACTCATCTGGTACGCGCTGAGCTACGTGCCCTACGGGCAGGCCACGGTGCTGCGCATGCTGGGCCGCGCCGACCCGGAGGCGGGCGGCTAGTGCCCTGCAGGGCATTATCGTCTGTTGAGAGGAGCAGCCGGGCCCTGCCAGCCTTTTTTGCACCTACAGCAGGCAGTTTACATGGTATCATTTGCCGACTAGCTGTCAAGAATTCTTTGATTTTATTTGTAGATATTGCAAAGCAGGGGCGCGCAAGGTGGCTGGCACAAAATGAGAAGAATATTTGTTGGGCTGAGTATGCATTGGTGGTGCATAAACTGGGAGTGCGTTGAACGAATGTGGGACAGCTGCCACTACAGCCCAACACAAAAGCATGCTTATTGTACGAGTATGCCTACATTGCCGCGGCGTCCACACCCAACTGGTCATAAGGGGAACATCGCGAGTAATGTCAGGTGAGGGCTTGCTGGCCGGCTGCTTGCAGCATGGCCTGCACACTGGCTGTCAGGTGACGACACTCCTCGGAGCGGCCCCAGGCCGGGTGCGCCTCTCGGGCCTCTGCCAAGCGCTGCCACGCGTCGCGGTGCCGCCCCAGCCGCATCAGGGCCTCCACCTGGCGGATGGCAGCGGTGGGGAAGTCGGCCGGGGCACAGGCGGCGGCGGCGTCTGCATCGCGCAGCGCCGCCTCTGCATCGTCCAGCTCCAACCACACGCCGCTGCGGTTGGACAGCAGCAGGTGGCTGCCAAACGGTGGCTGCAGTCAGGCGTGGATGCAAGTGGACGGGACTCAGCTTTTGGTCAGCACCCATGTCAACAACGGAGGCAAGCGGCCATTAGTCGACTGCCCAGCCTGTGCAGCACGACAGCGTAGAATCGCTGCACCAACATTGCACAGAATGCCCTGCCCTGCCCTGCCCTCCCTTGCCTGCAGCTCCAGCCCCTGGCTGTACAGAGCCTCCGCCCGCCGGAAATCACCTCCCCGCGCCGCTGCATTGCCCGCCAGCCGTAGTTCTGTGGCCTTCAGCAGAGCGTCGTCCACCTGCGGGGTGTGGCAGGGAGGCCTAGGCAGGAGTGAGAGTGCCCAGGCTGAAGCGGCTCAGTCAGTGGAGGGGAGCGCTTGCATTCAACCAGCCTGGCCAGCTTTGAGCAGGCAAGGGAAACTGCCACCATGCACTTCCACCGCGCAGAAGGCCTGAGCAGCAGCTGCACTGCACAGGGCACCACTGCTGCGCCTCCCGTCCCACCTGCTGTGCGCACACATCACGCAGGAGGTCGGCCATGCGCCGCGGTGTGCCGACATGGCGCAGCAGCAGCGGCTGACTGTTGTCCAGCGGCACCACCGCCACGTTGGGCCCCGCGCCGCACGAGCCTGCTTGCGGTGAGAGGTCAGTGGTGCGAGGTTGGCAGCCTGCCGAGTGCACTCGCGGGGGTCTGAACGGCGGCCGTCATCCCCGTTCGCAGGTTGGGAGGCAGGGGCTCAAATGCTCACAGCCACGTACCGAGGCAGCCACAGGACTGCACCTCCACCGCCGCCAGGCCCAGGTCCCGGCCAAACTGGGCAATTTGGGGGAGCCCTGCTTCTTGCACACCTGGGGCGGCAGCAGCGCTTGCGAGCGTTGGCGTGGGAGCAGCGGCTGAAATGCAGCCCACCAATGCCTCCAAGGGCTCTGGCCTCACCTTGCCAGTGCAGACACGCAGCTGGAAGCCAGTGGACGCAAACACTGCCAAGCAAGGCATCCTCTGTCCTGCATGTGTCCAGAACGTGTGGGTTGGCCCGCCGCCGCCACCTGTTTGCCGAACCCCGCCTCAGGCGGCCAACCCCAGCCTCACCCGCTGTGATTGGGCTACGTCACCGCTTTCGATTTCACAGCAAGCAGGCTCCTCGAACTACACCGCTCGGGCGGCCAGGAAGACACAGTCTGCAGTGTCCGACACTCGACCTGCCTCAAGGCCTTCCCACACAGATGCACAGAGCAGCTGAGGAGCTCAATCACCCGCGGGCGGACCATCGCGATTTTCTGGCAATGCAGGGCTCAGCACGGGGCACAGCAGCATAGAGTTTGACTCCCTGGCTTTCCGTGACAAAGTTTCGCTGTGTAACAGGCTTCGAGTACCGCTTGACGTTATTTTACGTCAAGAGAACGTAGATAGAGTGGCAAGCAGTGACCCTCGATCATGGTGCGCCAAGCAGCCAAGGCTAAACAAGGATACCAGCATGTCGCTGGTATCTCCAAGTCGAAGAGGCAGCACCGCCGGCCAAGGGTCCCTCCGCCGGCGCGCTTGGCAGCTGGCGGCAACCTCAGCGGCAGGAAGGCAGCAGGCGGCGTGCGCACTAAGCAGGCGCTGCACCTTGCACCTTGCACCACGCTGGCTGAGCGTTTTGCCATCTTGGAGCTGCAACGCGAAGCGTCTGGATTTGCAAAGCCATTGTCCCTTTCTGTGCATGACGGCAAAGTGACAAAGAAGCGGCGCAGCAGAAAGGTGGGGCAATGAACTTCATCACGCCAGTGTTACGGTCCCACCAGGCCTGAATGGTCGTTTGCTGCCGTGCAGATTAAATACAAAGGTGCAAGACTGCAGTTACCGCAGCAGCAGCAGCAGCTGGTGGCGCTAAGCGCCGCGGCAGCCGATCGATGGGGACAAAGTGACTGCTGCCCTGCTGCGCATGGTTGCAAATGGTGATAAGTTTATATGCTTGAAAAGTCTGGCAGTGATGCAGCTAGGCTGCTTGCTAAAACAGGTTGCAGCAAAGAAACTGTGTTATGATGGAAACAAACCGCTTCAAGTTTAACAAGGAGACTCCTGCATACTTCAATGTTCCATCTCAGCACACATCAGAAGATGTGCACGCTAAATGGACTACCCAGACCTTGCCGCATTGGTCATGCCTCTCAGTCATTGAGCCATGAGGAGAGGCGGCCGCCTGCAGCATCCCGTGGCGACGGGTCTGGGGATGCGCCAGAGGCAAGCTCCACCTCCAACAAAGAGGCCCGGCGGTGCAGCGAATACTGTGTGTGGAGAGTCGTGCCGTTGAGCTCAGCAAAGCGTGTGGGGCTGCCAGGCAGAGCAGCGCCTTCCTGGGCCCTGCTGCCCTCCACCTCAATGACGGTCGCCTCGCCGAACTGAACACGCCGCAGCCCGGCCTGGCCTTGCCTAGACGCCAGCACAGTGGGGCTGCTGTCACCACCGGCCTCCGTGGTGACGCCAGCGGAACTGGCTGTCAGGGAGATGAGGCTCCCTGCTGCCAGTTCCTGCTTGCTGCCCGCGAAGTGCACAGCGTCGCCGGCGTCGCCAGCCGCACCAGTCATTTCCCCAAAATCCTCCTCTGCCAGCGCTTGGGTGGTGGCCACATCAGGCACAGCGTGCTCCAGGCCAGTAGCACCGTCCTGGGCGGGGCTCCTGCCGGCCGCGTCACTCGCCGCCTGCACGATGTCCCCAACCTCGTGGTTGCGCAGCAACAGCTCCCGGATATTGCGCTCGATAGTGGCGCCGATGGCCTCGAGCGGCAGGATCCTGCGATTCAACGCGTGCTGCCCGTTTTGTTGGGTTGGAAAACAATCAAAACCCCAGCAAAAGGCACAAACAGGCAAAACACAATATGATGATGTGGGAGGCACCCACCCAAAGGGCTCCTCGATCTGCACCCCGATCTCGTCAATGCCAAACATGAGGAAGGCGAAGATGCCCGACAGCAGCACCGAGAACCAGGAGTAGGCGGCCCACAGCGTGAAGGGCAGCAGAATGAGCCACACCAGCCTGCAAGGCAGGCAGGAGGGCAGGGAGCCGCAGAGTCAGCCGGGAGTGGCTGAACCAAAGCCGTCGCAAAGCAGGCTCCCCAGCAGCGTGCAATGCGCTCATCGCGAAGGACCACGCACAGGAAGCGGGAGGTGTGGCGGGTGTAGGAGAGGGGGATGGGGGTGCGCAGGATGCGCTCGCAGCTGCCCATCGCGTCCTCAAAGAAGGTCAGGTTCTCGTCCATGCGCATGCGGCACAGCTCGGGCGGGCTAGCTGTGCGCACCGTCTCCGCCATCACCTGCGCTCCACGGTGGAAGGGCGTGTGGTGTTGGCCGCTGGGAAGAGGCAGGACGACTCGGCACGACTGGGAGCACTAAGACGGCCACAGGCGCCTGCAGAGCCAGCCCCCACTTCATGCAGGGGTGGCCAATTATGTGCAGCTCACCTGGAGCACAAAGTTGGGGCGGTGCGCTGCGGCGCACATCACCGCCACTTCATGTGCAGTCAGGATGTGCTGCATGGGGCTCAGGGCGCATCAGCTTGAATCGGGGATGGAGGCGCGCCTCCCAGTCCATGAGGCTGTCTGAACCCTCCCGTGTATCCATGCCTTACAAGCAGACCGGGTATGGCCTGCCGACCCCACCCCTCACCCTTCCCCCGCCCCCTCGACAAGGCTCACCGCCACCTCCTTTGCCACATCCATGTCCTCCCGCAGGTGACACATCAGCACCCGCGGGAAGGCCATGGTCCACCGTGCCAGCAGCTCCTGCAGCTGCACATCCCCCTCCTTGAAGAACACCAGCGACTGGAGGCAGGACAGGGTATGGGGGCCGCTGGAGCTCCTACGGGTTCCCACCGCAAGCGATGGCCAGCCGCTTGCCATGCAACGGACCGCTGCTCAGCCCGGCCTTGCCCCGGACGCATGTGTCCTTCCTCCTGGCCCCACCTGCCGCACAAAGTCGCGCGTGCGGTTGACCACGCCGCCCCACAGCTTGCGCGCCTCCCACCAGCGGTCGTACGACGAGTTGGTGCGAAAAACAAGCAGCAGGGAGAGCGCAAAGGCGGTCAGGTTGAAGCCCTGGCCCAGCGCGAGCGTAACGTGCGGCCAGTGGCCCGGCAGGCCGCCAGCCTGCGGGGGAGGCGCATGTGCACGCTGTCAACAAACGTGCCACACCGGCACACGAGCAGGGCTTGCGAAACCGGGCAGACAGCATGGCAAGGGCTAAGGGGATGACAAGTGGTTGTGTCGGTGCGGCATCAAAGGATGCCGCTGCCGCCCTCACGCACCGTGACCATGGTCTCGTAAATGCCCACAAAGAGGGCCAGCGCCATCACCGCCAGGACGGGCCCCAGCAGCTGGCGGAAGACGCGCGACGTGAACATGTGGAGCAGGTGCTTGGCATAGCGCAGCGGGTTGCGGTGCTTGTTCCAGCGCTCAAATGTGAACACCTGGTCTGCGGGCTGCGGGCGATTGGGGAGGGGAAGGTCTGCGTCGACTGAAGCCGCACACAGAGTGCACCGCAGGGAATTGAACGCCAGTTGCCGGCAGCCGAGGCCCATGCAGCCCCGCCTCCGGCCGCTCCATCCCTGCGGCCCCCTCACATTCCTCAGGCGGTAGATGTCGTTCTCATCCTTGTCCTGCGCGTCGTCGTCACCGATGAAGCGCACAAAGGGGCGCGCTGCGCCAGGTTGTGCAGCCTCGTGCGCGCCACGCCCGGCAGCCTCACCAGGCTGGTGAGTGAGCTGCTGCGGCCATGCATGGCCTGCTCGCCACCTAAGCTCCCGCGGGAGTAGAAGGAGTCTGTGCCAGGCATCGCGCCTTTATCACTTCAGCCCAGGCTGTCCCCCTGGTCTCTTGGGTGGCGGGCGATGCCACACCGAGCCTCTCCTCTCGACGCGAATGGGGGCCGAGCGCCTTCCTACGTGGCGCTTTTTGAAATGGTTTTCTGACACCTAGTAACTATGCTGGTGCGACGGCCAGCGAAGGAGAGTAACCGGCGTAACGCGCACTGCTCTGCAATGGGCCCGACCACTGCAATAGCGCTCCAAGAGTTCCACAAACCATGGAAGTACTGAACAAGGTAGAACTGGCTATCGCCTGCTGCAGTGTGGCGCCAACAAGACAGCGTGGCACGGCCTCGCTATGATGGCAGAGGCATCGCCCTCCCCCTTATATGCATCGTCCAATATAGTGTTTGAGTAATCTGTTCAAGCATCGAAGGCGCGCACTGCGAGCCCTGACGGCCGAACTCAATTCGACACCTGCCGTCTGCTCAATCCATCCCTACTTCAGTCTTCGCAGAATGTCAGCGGCAGATCAATCCACAGCGGCCGAGCAAGCACCTACCCACTTGCATACAGACAGCAGCTTGCAGCCCGGAATACAAGACCCAGCTAAGCCTTTCACCTTGTGAGCTGAACCTTTACTAAATCTGGCAGTTGTTGACATTGCAATGCAGCTGGTCTGTGACTGCTGGCCCGCCAACACTGCCGTCGCTGCGCCTCTCGTCGCCGGCCGTGGCGCCTTCTCCAGCCAGAGCTTGCTGCTTCGTTATGCAGCACAGGGAGGGTGACTTACGGCAGCGAGGCAGAGGCCACCATCGTCATGCGGTCGCTAGAAGTGGATGCAGAGGTGCGTCTTGCACAAGGGCTTGTCGGCTTGCAACCATCAGCCATGCCGCTCAGGGTGCCATGGTGACCTTTGGACACGGCTGCTGCTTGCCCCGTCCCTCGCACATTCCGCGCAGCTGCGGCCGGAGGCAGTGACGCGGCAACTCAGCGTGGAAGGGTCCGCCCTCGTGCTCAACTTTGCTGCTGTGGACATGCGCACGCTGCGAGCAGCGGTGGGCACCTTCTGCGACCTGCTGGGCCTGGCCAGCCGCACGCTGGAAGCCTTTGGCGCTGGTGCGCCTGGTCTGGCTGCGGTGGGTGCAGCAGCAGAGAGTGGCACAGCTGCGGCAGCAGGAGGGGCAGAACCAGCGATAGCAGCAGCAGCTGCCCAGCCATGATCGCCCTGTCTTGTGTTTCCTGTTGTTCACCCCTCTCCACATGCTACATCTCCCTCCTCCCCACAAATCTCCAATTGCTCTTACTTCATGGTATGGTTTCACGCCTCTGTCGCTTCCATGACGGCCAGCAACTGTTACAGGGCTGCCAGCAGGTGCCGCATCGAACCGCCCACCCCCACTCAGCTGCCCGTGCCGACGCTCGTGTTGGCCAGCAGCCCGCGGCCAAAGTACTCGGCCACCAGGCCAAAGCCGTCGGGTGCGGAGCGCAGCTGCTTGAAGAACGCATCCTTGTCGGCAGCCGAGGCGGCGGCGGAGCGGCGGAGCTCCAGCGCCTTGCGGTGCTCCCGGCGCACAGCGGGCACACCGGCTCGCCGTCGCCCAGGGTGCGCAGGTTGTACGAGTGGCCGCACAGGAAGTGGACTGCACGGGTGGTGGGGTGGGGTGGGGACTGGGTTGATCCTTATGACGGGAGGGTCGGCAAACAAAGCCAGGTGGGCATGGCAGCAGGGCACGCAGACTGGCAGACCCAGCAACCTGCAGGACCCCCAGTGACCGCGCGCAAGCCCCCTTTGCTGCTATGCCCCCCCCCCACACACACACACACACACACACTCCGCCCTGCCCGTCACAAACAGCACCCCTCTCCCCCTCCACAGCCCCCACCTGAGGGCAGCTCCAGCGGAGCGCCGGTCTGGCTGTCGCGCGACGACTGGAACACAGCAGGCTGGGTGCGCAGGCGGTCCAGGGCGGCGCGCGTGCGCTCAATCTCTGCACGCAGCCGCTCGGCCTCCTCCTGGTCGGCGCGCATGCTCCTGTGGGAGGGGGAGGAGGAGGATGTGAGAAGGGTTTATTGCCTTTTGGGGAAGCAATGAGGGGTTCAAAGCAGTAACTAACCATAAGCAATCCCAGAAGAACGAAGAAGAGAGCAACAGGGCAACGCCAAGAAAGCAAGGGTGAGGGCAGACACGCGGGCAAGAGTTGACCTCACGCCCCTGGCGTACAGCAAGGCGGCCCGCAAACGCAGGGAGGAGGCAGGCATGCATGGCTGGCTGCCAGGAATGCGCTTGCGCCCGCAGCCACCACGCACGTCCATCCTGCCTGCAGCGCACCTGCTGTCTGCCTGCAGCTGGCGCGTGACGTAGTCCTTGACCAGGCTGAGCTGGAAGCCGGGGTGGCGCGCCAGCACCTGCAGCACCACCAGCGGCGGCAGGATGCCCCCGCCTCGATGCGCTCCAGCAGCTCCCGCACCTGGGCGGTACAGGCGGTATGCGGGGGAGGGCGGCACAACCAGGATGAGTGCCTTCGAAAAGCAAATGTGGTGGAAGGGGCCATGGCTGGGGACGTCTGGCATAAGCGAGGGTGGGGCACTCCCAGGCGGCGACGGCCCAGCCGCTGGCTGGCGTTCAGGACGGCGCTTGGTTCTGCGTCAGGAGCGGGGCAGGGGCGGGGACGACGCGCGCACCTGCGCGCTGCAGTCCCCGGGCTGGGAGGCAAAGTAGAAAAGAGCGTCATGCCACAGCTGCGGGTCGCCGCCTGAATTGAGCAGGGGGCACAGGGCGGGGAGGGAAGCGGGCAGGGCGCTCAGGGAGCGCGCGCCTCCAGCGCACCGGAAACACTGTTGGGAAGCAGGGGCCAGCCAGGACGCCACCAGGCCAGCAACACGCGCTCAGCTCTGCAAACAGACAAAGTGCAGCATGTTGCCACCTGTGCGCGCGTCGCCAAGCGCTCGCAGGCGCGTATGAGGCCGGCGTGGTCGCCCGCGTCCATCAGCACTGCCGCAGCCTCGCGGTACAGCCGCAGGTTCTGCGGTACACAAGCATTCGGCAGGGGCGGAGCCAGGCGCGGCACGTCAGCAGGCCACGCCGGCTCAGGAGCCAGCTGTGCGTGGCACTTGCATCGGCTGCTCGCGTGACCCGCTGCTGCGACTGCCAGCCACGACGCTGCGGGCGTCCCTGCTGCCGTGCCGCCCCTGCCTCCCCCGGAGCCTTGATGAGGCCCACCACCTCCTCTCCCACGCCGCGCCCCTTGGCATGTAGCGCCACCCCAAAACCCTTCACCTCCTATCACACCCACACCAACACATGAAGGGCACACACAAGCCGCTCCCTCTCCCCCGCCTAGCACATACTCCACACACCACACACACAGGCACCCACGCACCCCCCCCGTCCCCCACACCCCCAGCACACACACCTCACTCACCCCCAACACACATTCACACGCGCGAAGCCCCTCCCCAGCCCCCCTCCAGCACCTACCTCGTACAGGAGCAGCAGCCCCTCCCTGAAGCCCCGCATGCGGCACGCAACCAGCGCGTAGTCCACGTCATAGGCAGCCTCGCCTCCGGGCGGCCACCCGCGCCTGCGGCACACACGAACAAACGCGTCAATACACGTAAAGGCAGCGGTGGTGCTGCTGGCAACCTGGGCAGCTACCCAGCCCCCACGGCCCCCGCAGCGCATGCATGGCACAGAGCGGGCGGCAAACCAAAGCAGGGGCAGCGAGCCTCACTTGAGCAGGTCCAACGCTTCTTGCCGGCTGCTGATGCTGCCGCCCTGGGGCCCGCCCACCGCGGCCGCTGCCGGCTGCTCGTCGGCCGCGCCGCCGCGGGGGCGGTCGTCCGTGGAGGGCGTTGGGGCGAGGTACAGGTCCAGCAGCGTGTGGTACAGGGTCTGGCGTGATGGCGAGTCAGGGTTCATGTTCAGGATGGTGAGGCAGGCGTACCGCAGATCCTGTGGCCTGCAGGCGGTACAGGGGGCGACAGCAGAACAGCAGTCGGAGTGCTGGCACAGCAACAGCTCTGCCAGGCCGTACCCTGGCTGGGTGTCAGGGAGCCCTGGCTGCGCCGCTGCACCGCCGCTGCGCATAGGTACAACACCCACACGGGCAGGCGAGGGCACCTGCCTCGGGCCCCCCTCCTCTACACACACGGACGTGCCTGTCTGCGTAGAGGTGGGTGAAGTCGGCCATGTTGGCCACGAAGGCTGAGGGGTTGGAGGGGTCGCGCAGGCAGAGCTCCATAAGCAGCGCGGTGGCCTCCACCGGCACCCGCCCCAGCAGGGCCTGGGGGAAGGGGGGGCGCATGCAGGGCGATGTGCAGTGTGCGGTGCGGGGTGAGGGGAAAATGAGAGTGCGGGAGGGCAGCGGGATGCCAGTGCCGGCTCATCACGGCAAATCCCTGCAACAAAAGGGCAGAAGCGATACAGGATGCGAGCGCGCCGCCCCGTTCCCCCAACCGTCCGCGCCACACCTTGCCGTACTTCTGCAGGGCGGCGGCGGCCTGGTCCCGAGGCAGCCCCTTGATGTACTCCAGGCCCTCCTGGAACCTGCTGGGGCGGCGGTGAGCGGGGGGCTGGGTGAGGCAGGGAAGGGCGCCACCACTAGGCATGCCGCTCCCCAGTGCGGGGGCGGGGGCTGGGGCGCCCAGACCAGCCGCGCAGGGGGAGGCGGAGGCGCCAGCCGCCAGGCGCCTGTGCGGCCCCCACCTGCCGCAGTCCTCCAGCAGGATGTCCAGGTAGGTGGCGGGCTCGCCGGCAGCCAGCGCCACGTACAGAGCGTGCTCGTGGTAGCCGGCGGAGCGACACACCTGGTGGTGGTGGTGGGTGTGCGCGGGGTCGGGGTTGTGATGGCACGCAACTGGCGCTGCGGCCCCGTCGCAGCGCACGCACAAAGCGCGGGTGCAAGCCCGTGCCCCAGCCCTGCCACCCTTTCAACACACAAACACAAACGCCCCGATGCCCACCTTGATGGCTGTGTCCACGTCAAAGTGCAGCGAGTCGCGCGTCATGGAGCCGTCGCCCTGAGGGCGGGGAGGCAGGGGGCGGGGGTGTGCAAGAGTGGCGCGGCGTGCTGGCGCGCAGGGCCGGGTGCCGCCGCTGCTGCGCCGACCAGCAGCTGCCAGGCGAGGTGCCGGGAGCGGAGGAGGGCAAGGGGGCCACCACTGAGAGCGCACCTGGATGAAGGCGTCCAGCTTGTGCACATCCTTGAGCTTGGTGAAGCAGTTGAGCAGCAGGGTGGTGTGGTCGGAGGAGGCAGCGCCCTGAGGCACGCGGGGGAGGGGAGGAAGCGCTGCTCCGAATATCTGGCGTCCATGTGTGGCCTCACAGACAGCCACGCCTCCTGCCCGCACGCTGCCCGCCACCCACCACCCACGCCTGCAAGCCCCCCAGCTCGCCACCAGCCTCCCAGCGCCCCCACCCCCACCAAGCACCTCCATGCCCCACATCAACCCACCCGCGCGTGCAGGCGCTCCAGGTAGCCGGCCAGGGAGTGGATGCGCTGCACGTCCAGGTAGCGCTGGATCACGTAGCCGGGCTCCAGGTGACCGATGGTGGACGCGTACCTGCAGGGCATGCGGGTGGGTGTGCTGGGCTGTGTGTGCCGGCCTGTTGGAAAGGATGGAGGGGCAAGTGGCACACCACGCCTCCCCGCGGCCCTGAGCCCGCTCGGGCAGGGGGTCCAGACTGGAGCCAGCCTGACCCAGCCAGGCCGGGCAGCGGCTGCTCACTGCTCCATGGCTTGGTCGTAGTCGCGCTTGGCGTACAGAAAGTCGCCGTAGTGGCGGCGGATGGAGGCCAGGGTGGCGGCATCCGCCTGCGGCAGAAGAAGTGGAGGGGGCAGGGGAGGGGAGACGCTTGTGCAGGCTGGGTGGTAGCAACCGCGCGGGCCCTCCACCCCACATTGCATCCCGTTCCCCGTTGGCACACGTGTGAAGCAGGGCGTGCGCAGCAGCTCGCCTGCTCCGTCTCCCCCACCGCCACTGCCAGCTGGAACGCGCGGCTCTTGTACAGCGCCTCCAGCTTCTCGCTGAACGCCTTCTCCGCCAGGCGGGTCACGCCGCCGCTGGCGTCCGCTGCACATGGGGGGTGGGGTGGAGGCAGGGCGGCAGGCCTCGGGCCAGGAGGCTGGGAATGGCTGGAAGCACTGGAGCGGCAGGTATGCTTGCAGCGGCACGCGCCCGTCTTTGTTTGGCATCGCAGTGTGGCCCACCGCAAGGTTGCAGCAGGCAGTGACATGGATGAGGGGCCGGCCCCAGCATCGCATGCCAGCTGGCGCCTCACCGACGCCGACGCTGCCGCCTGCGGCCGCCGCGATCCAGCGCACAGGTGGCTGCAGGGGGCCGAGGCCGCCAGCACCTTGTTCTGCAGATCGTACAGCTGTACCGCCGCCGCCTGTGCCAGGAGGAAAGCGAAGCATGCAGGTCGTGGATGTGTGGGTGCGCGTGCGCGGGCAGGAGGGGGAGACGTGGCGGGCGCACATCGCCAGGCAACATCAGGTAGGCATCAGAATCCGCTGGCCGTGGCAGCAGGGCACTGACCTGCGTGCCTGGCGCCGCGCGCCGCCGCCGCCCGCCTCATCCGCCAGCACCACCAGCAGGTAGTGGCGGGTGGCCGCCGCCGCCAGCTTCTCGCCGCGCACCGCAAACGCCGCCTTGCGCCCCTCCTCCACTGCAGGGTGCACGTCCTTTGCTTGACACAGGCGCTGGAACTGGCAGCAGCGCTGGAGGTCTGGCAGCTTGTGCCAGGGAGGCCGGCCAGCAGACATGCGCCGCCGCGACAGATCCCCGGCTGCGCGTATGCGGCTGCGGCTGCACCCACCCACCACCCACTGCCCACCTGTGTAGGAGTAGATGGCGTCTGGGCAGGCGAGCATGAGCTCGCCGCGGCTGCTCACCGCGCTGCAGCCGGCCGCCGCGCCGCACTCCTCCTCCAGCAGGCGGCGGCCGGTGCGCGGGTCGTACGCCGCCATGCGGCTGGCGCCCACCGCAAACAGGTGCAGCTGCTCCACGGCGCTGCCGTCCGCCATGCTCGCCCCCTCGCTGCCCACCACAAAGTGCAGGCCCGTCACGCCGCCGCCGCCGCCGCCGCCGTCGCGCAGCGCTGCCGCAGGCACGGGCGCCGCCACCTTGCCCTTGGCGACGTCGCATCGCAGCATGTGGACGGCGCCGCTGGACAGCCCAAGCGCCGCATGGACCGTGGGCCACTGGAGCAGTGCAGTGCCACCGCGGCCAGCCTGCCCTCACTGCTGCCCTCGATGCTGCCGGAAGCGGGCTTGGGCGGGGTGGGCAGCAGGCGGCCTGGGGCAGCCAGGATGGGCGGGGTGGCCCCTGGGCGCAGGCCTTCCACCGCCCACCCCTTGATGTACAGGTTGCGCAGGCCGTCGCCATCTTCGCCCACTGTTACAAGCTTGCCCTGCAGCAGCATGGGGGTTCTGGCTGGTCACAGAGCAGCGACGACAATGCCGAATCCCGCTTGCCAAACCACTGGGCGGCAGCAACCGAAGGGGCGGCCAAATCGCGGCGCAAGCCCTCTTGCTGGGGCTGTCTGCTGCTGAGTGCATGCGCCACGACCGTACCTTCGCCCATTCTATGCCGTGCACGCGCCCCTGGTGAGCGGTGAAGGAGCCCTGAAGGCTCAGATCACTCGCCAGACACACCACCGTGCCATCTGTGCATCCTAACCAAATGCAACTGCCGCCACAGGTTGAGCAGGAGACTTCAGAGGGCACTGGCACGCTCTCCCGCACTTCAGTGGAGAAAAAGCGGAACCGCCTGAAACCAGCTTGCACAGCCATTCCGCAGTTGTCAAGGCGATTCCATCTTGTCGACAATAAGGGGGATAAGGGCACGTTCTAGCCCCAAACACTGTAGAGTCCTGCTGGCACCAGCTGGGCAGAGTGTCGGAGTGCGCTCCGTCCTGCAGCGATTCGAGGACCATACCCGTCCAACTATGCTCGGACAAATGTACCGCTGCCCAGTTTTGCTTGTTGGGGGTCCTCTCACTGTACGGATTCAGACGTCTCATGCAGGGCTCCTGTGGGTCAAAACCTCCCCACAAACCCTGATGTGACGCTGTAGAAGCAAAATCCTGTCCCGGTGACGCAGCAAGCCGCCGCAGCAGCCATGCAATCGGCGGGGGCGGGGTTATCGGCCGCCGGTTCGCCGCCGCCTGCCCAGCGGCTGCAGCCGGCATCGTCACCGCCGCTGCCCAGCCGCGGATCCAACCCGTGGGAGGACGTCAGCAATGCGGTGGTCCTCAAAATTGAGTACATGGACGACCGCACAACGCGGGTGGGGATGCCATGTGGGCTGCGCAGCGGTGACTCTGGACTGCTTCCTGGTACTGTGGATACCTGCAGCAGTCTGCGCTTAAGCGCTAAAGAACATGCTTCTTCAGCCGGATGCTCCCGCTTTCCTGCGTGCCGCCCGCAGGTGCTGCTGCTGCAGTTCCGCACCGCGCTGGCGGTCGCGCTGGGCCTGCTGGCGTGGGAGGCGGCGGTAAAGTTTGGGGAGCCCGACTCCGAGCTGATTCACAACGGCTCC
The DNA here is from genome assembly GCA_025917655.1 of Chlorella sorokiniana. Lineage (NCBI taxonomy): Eukaryota > Viridiplantae > Chlorophyta > Trebouxiophyceae > Chlorellales > Chlorellaceae > Chlorella > Chlorella sorokiniana. Next base: position 2,341,011 of record CP084619.1, on the reverse strand, counting down.
CTGGTCACCGCCAACTTGGTCGTCGCCAGCGCCTGCCTCACCGCGGCCCTGGCCATGGCCGCCCGCCTGCTGTTCCACGTCTGGCGGGGTGCGTGGCGGCTGGGTGGCTGCCAGGCTGCCGTTGCTGCTGCTCGTCGAGCTGTCTTCACTGCCCCCAATCTTCCCCCACCACACACACCCAGCACACCGCCCCTGCTGCCCTCTGTCAGCCGTGCATGCGCCCATGTCCTGGTCATCCCAACTGTCCACCCCGCATCAACTCTCACACACACCCCACGCCCCACCCCCGCCAGTCAACCGCGCGGGCAAGGCGTGGTCTGCGCGGCGGCGGCGCACCGTGGCGCTGTTTGGGTGCGAGCTGGGCGTGCAGGCCCTGGGCCTGGCCTTCTTCCTAGCGCCCAACGCGCTGGTGGCGGCACAGCCCTGCTCCTGGTTCCTCACCCCCGTCTACGTCTGCAGCTGCCTGCGCTGGAGCTGCTGGAACACGGTGGGGGTGGGGGGTGGGGGGGGACTGGGTGCTGAAGAAAAGGTTGTAGGGGTGGGTTACTGTGTGGCAGCCAACTGGTCGGACACGCTGTCATGGGTCACTGGCGGGCAAGCCAGCTGCTTGTGTGGACTGTGCATTGGCCCACTGCCTACGCCAACCTGCTTGTGCTCTCCCGTGCGCCCCCGCAGCTCTTCTGCCTGTTTGTGGTCCAGGCCCACAACCCGATGCCCGCCCAGCTGCGCGGCCCTGCACTGCTGCGCCTGGCCGCTACAAACCTGCGCAAGGCCGCCGCTGGGGCGTGCTCACGCTGGGCGTCGCTGCAGCGGTGCCTGGCAGGGCGGACGCGCCCAGGCGCCGGGCGGGGCGGGCAGCCGAGCGTGCAGGAGGCGGCGGGCGGAGCAGGCGTGTCTGAAGGAGCCCCTTTGGATGCCCCGGAGGGGAAGTGTGGCGTGGGCACACCTGGCGGCGACGACGGCGACGACGTAGCCGCTGAGGGGGCGCCGCTGCGGGCCGAGCCGATGGTCGTCGACCTGCCGCTGCGCTCCCACGTTTACAAGGCACGTCGTGCATGTTGCGCCGCCTCCCCGCCCAGCACCGCCGCGCCCAGCCCGCGTGGTTCACACCGCGTGCCGCCCCTTGTTGCCGCCGCATGGCGCGTGAGCCCTGCCGCCTCTGGCGCTGCCCGGTGCTGAAGTGTGCCGGCAGGTCCTGCCTGCAGGCGCTGCTGCTGTGGCTGCCCTGCCAGGTCGCCATCGTTTCCGTCCTGGCCTACCAGCTGCGCTACGGTGAGTGGCCACCTGTGTGCGGCCCCGCGGCTGGCAGTTCGGAACACGGTTTGCTGGTTGCCGGGGCTCTGTGGCACACTGCCGCTCCCACCCCGCGCTGCGCACCCCCAGGCTACAACGGCGGCCCGCCCTGCGCCAGCCTGAGCGACACGCGCTGCTTCCCGAGGCGGCCAGCGGCACCCAGGGCTGCGAGTGAGGGGCCTGCCTCGGAATGCCGGCTGCCATTCTGCCAAACAAACAGCTGCGCAGTCTGGGCGGCTGGAACCGGTCCCTCGTGCGGGGGGTGCCTGCCCTTCGCTTGTGAGGCGCCTTTTCAGTGGCTGCCGCCGCTCGTGGGGCCTCTCCCCAGCTGCCATCCGGTGTGGACCACGCACCTTCTTCCTGGCTTCTGCCGTGGCACCGCAGGTCCTGGCAGTACTCCTGCAACCTGGCTGGAGTCCCGCGCGCCCTCACCTACCTCACCTCCGCCCTGCTGCTGCTCACGCTGGCAGCCTACTTTGCGCTGCTGGCGGTGGCGCAGCGCCAGCTGGCGGCGAGGCCGTACTGCGTGTACCGCGTGGGCAACATCCTGCTGCGGGTGCAGGTGGGCGGGGCTGTGGGCTGCTGTGGACCAGCAGCCAGGGTCGCCTGTGCGGGATGAGGCTGCATGTCCCTGCTGTGTCAACCTCCCGCCAGCAAACCCCCGCCTGCCAGGCAGGCGCTTGTGCACTTGTCTTGCCATGCTGGCAGCGCTTGTGTGAACAAGTGCCCGGCCTAACCCCTCTGTGCCCCCCGCCCCTACCGGTTGTCCCTTGCAGTTCCAGACGCGCCTTCTGGCCGCCGCTTTCTTCGTGCTGTGCAACCTGCTGCTGTGGTGGGTGGACCAGCGCCCTGCGCCTCCTACATGGACACCTGGCTGGGCCTGACGCCCATGGAGGTGCGGCGGCGCCTGGCAACAACGCCCCCCCGGCTCGCCTGCCGCTGGCTGGTGGGGCTGATGGCCGGGCTTGGGGGCTGCAACGCTGCCCAGGGGTGCCCCCTGCCGCTGCTTCTCCCCTCCAGATCGTGATGACCTCTCTGGTGCTGGTCAACTGTGTGTGTGTACTGCCCAGCGACCCCGACCGCCGCCAGCTGGAGCTCCACGCCTGGCTGCAGGGTGCGCCCCCTCCACGCACCTGGGCTGCACGGAGTTGGGCCCAGCGTGGGCGACGCCAGGCCCGCTTGAGCAGCATGCAGCGCGCACGCCTCGCCGCTGCCACCCACCCCGGGGTTTTCCGCGCCTGCCGCAGACTTTGCGTGGCGGGAGGCCGACCTGCCGCGCAAGCTGGCGCAGCGCCCGGGGCAGCGGCGGGAGCCCATGTTCTGTGTGGAGACGGCGCTCAAGATGCTGTGCTGGTGCTGGGTGGTGTACGACGACCACGGCGGCGCCAACGACGACGACGACGACGACGTGGCGCAGATGGAGGAGGCCAAGGGGAATCTGCCAGCGACGCCCGCCACCCCACCTGCCGGTGGGAGTGCCCACAGCGCGGCAGCACCAGCAAACCCTTCCGGAGCGAGCGAGGGGCTGCCGGAGCAGCGACCGCCAGCAGCGGCGGATGCCGCGGCGGCGGAGAGTGGGGAAGCGGCCTCGCTGGGAGGCTGTGGCAGCGGCTGCGGCAGGTGTGAGCCAGCTGGGCAGGAGCTGGGCCTGGGCACGGCCCTGGCCCTGTGCGGCCTGACACACAGCTGCGTGCTGTGGGGCCCCGGCCACGATGCCAAGTGCGTGCTGGGCTGGGCGGATGGCGGCGACACAATTGTTTGTTGCTTCCGGGGACGGTCTCGCTGCGCAACATGCTGGCCAACATGAAGGTGGGGCTGGGGAAGGAGGGGGCGGCAAGGGCCAGGAGGGCGGGCCAGGCGAAGGCGGGCCCCAAGAACACGGGGCCTGCAGCCTGCTTGGTTTCTGTTTCTGCCCTCTGCGGTGCTGCCTGCCGTTATACCCCGGCTGCTGCTGCGTGTGCCGGCATGGCCGGCCGGCGTGGCCAGCGGCTCGCCAGCTGGTGCCTTTGCCTGGCCCCTTGTGTCTCGCTCACCCGCCCCCTCAACCCCCCAGGTGTGGCGTGCGCCGCACCCGCCGGTGCGTGGGGCCTACTGGCTGTGCCGCCGGCCCATGGTGCACTGGGGCTTCCTGGCCACATGGCTCTCCAGCGGGCTCAACGCCGCGGTGCTGGCCCAGCTGCGGCGCCTGCTGGAGCGGCCGCCCCTCCTGGCGGCCGACCCTGGCGCCTGATCATGACAGGCCACTCCTTGGGAGGGGCTCTAGCCAGCCTGGCTGCGCTGGATGCGCGTGCGCTGTGCGCCGAGCTGGCCGCTGCACGCGGGCTGGCCGGCGGCGCCGACGCGCTGGCGCGGCTCGAGGTGCTGACGTTTGCAACGCCGCGGCCGGGCAACCATGCCTTTGCGCGGGAGTACGCCGCCGCCGTACCGCACTCTTTTGATGTGGTGCACCCAGATGACACAGTGACACGCGGGGTGGGTGGATGGGAGTAGAGGGAAGGGAGCAGGGGACCGGCGGGGATTCAGGGGGCAGGAGGGCCCTTACAAAGTGGCCTTCCCCTTCTGTCATTTCCTCACGTGTACCCTGCCCCCTTGCTGCCTCACTGCCCCTCCTTTATCCTCACCCTCGCTCCACATCCTGCGCTGCCTCTCCCCCGGGCCCCTCCTCCTCTAGGCAAGTTTCTGTTCCTGTACAAGCGAGCCGCCCACCGCGTGATGCTCACCCCGTCTGGCGACCTTCTGGTGCGCCCCTCCTTCATGGAGCGCTCGGCCCTGGAAAGCTTTGCCACCTCCCTGCAGCAGCACCCGCTCACAGCTTACGCGCGCAGCCTGGGCGCACTTGTGCGCGGCCAGTTTGAGCGGCAGAAGGAGCACAACGGCGGGCGGCGCGCATGCGCAGAGCTGCTGCGGTGCAGGCGAGCCGGGCGGGACGGAAAGGCCGGCCACCGCGGCTGCGACTGTGGCAAGCAACAGCCGCAAGCCAGCCAGGGCTGAAGTAGCTCCCCAGGGGCTGGCTCTTCCCAAAACGTCCCGTGCTGGCCCCTCCCCCTCCTACACCCAGGCACCTCCAACAAGTGCTGCGGGCAACTGCAGGCGTGCGACACGAGTCACTTGCTCGCTTGCGGCGGCTACGGTCGGCGGCAGGAAGGCTGGCGACGCCGGGCGGCGACCAGCACCTGGCAGATGGCGGCTGGCTGGCGGCACCACCTGCCAGGCCCACCCGTCGCTTTTCAGTCCTTGCGGGCCTCACGCGCGCCAAGCTGTCGCCGCAGGCCTCCGCTCTGCCGCGCAGCGCCAGCAGCAGGGCACCCGCGGCTGCGCCGCAGCCTGCAGCCAGCCGATGGACGCTGCCAAAGGCTGAGCCGCCGCAGGCGACCGCACCGCTTATGGAGCGGGCGGCCGCTGATGTTGTGTAGAAACCCTGATTTGATCAAATCAATTCTGCAGTTTTATCTGTTCATTATTTCTCCGTAGCATTGACATGCTTGTGGCGGCCGCATACGGCTTCTGGCTGGCTGCCCTGGGCAAGGGTAAATGTGCAAGGTCTGTGTTCGTGCAGGAAGTTCAGGGCTGCACAGAGGGGTCACTCGCCATGAACGGTTGAAAAATGATGTTTGCACAGCATGCTGGGGACCCCGAAACTGGTGCTCCAGAGGGCACTCTGCAAAAAGGTTCACATGGGCGCCAGCAGGGCGGGGGCGCGCGCTCGGCGCCCGGCACATCATCGCAGGAAGCACCATGTGATTTCCGGATACCATGCTCTTTCAAATCTAGTAAGGCCTGTTATGAACGGCGGGCAGGCTGCTCGTGAGATGGGGGAGGTGCGTTGCCGCCCTTTGCTTGCCTGCACCCCGTCGCCTCGCACACTATAAGCTTGATCGTCGAAGGGACCCAAGTGCAGCGCTGCCGACTCCCCGCGCCTGCCCCTCTTAACCTGGCGTCGGCGCTGCCGCTGGCCTCCACTGTGCACCACCCCCTGCCCGTCCCCCTGCCCTGCTTGCAGGCAGAGGCGCGGTCCGAGAAGGGGATGCGCGTGTTGCAGAGGTCAGTGGAGTTTGTGACCGAGTTCCTGGCTGAGCTGACGGACACGAGTGTGCTGGGGGTGGACGGGGAGGGGCGGGACGTGGTGCGCGTGGCGGCGATGCCGAAACCGCCATCCACCAGTCGCAGGTGCGCCGGCGACGCAGTAGCAGGAGGGTCCTGCTTTGATGGAACATGATGACAAAGGGCGAGGCACGCAGGCAGCAGCAGCTACGTCGCTGCGCCGCCGCTCGTTCCCCTCGCGGGCATCACCCCGCCCAGCCCCTCACTCCCTCTCACGGCGGGTCACCCCTGGCCCTGCTTGTGTCCTCGCCCCCGGCAGGGCCTTGCCTTCATCCTACGGCGCAAGAAGGGGGCGCTGGTGTCGGTGTGCAGCGAGCGTGTGGTGCTGCTGTGGAAGAAAGCGCAGAGTGACGGCTCCAGCGCCTGGTCGGGCCCCGTCTTCCTGCGGGGCAAGACCTACGGCGCAGGGCTCACCCTGGGTGAGGCGGTGCGACACGCAGATGAGCAGCGAAGCGGCGGCTGCGATGCGGGGGCAGGGCCCGACTGGCAGCAGCGGCCAGCGCAAGGAGGGCGCCGCAGCCGGGCGTCCAGCAGGCTGCCACCCACAGCCGCCGGCGCAGCAGCGCCCTGCCTTGCGATGCCAGCGCGCCTTGGCAGACTGTCAGGGACCGTCCGATTTCTCGAGCATTTTTTCGCGACAAAGATCGTCCCCCCACTCCCACTTGACTGGCCCCGTGTTTCCCCGCGCCTGCCCCCCAGGCTTCCTCAACATGCGCATCTGCCTGGCGCTGATGAACGACAAGGGGCTGAGCTCGGTGCTGCGACCCCACCACAACACCGCCCTCAACTGCACCTTTGCCGTGGACATGAACGGCTCCCGCGTCCGTGCCCTGCGCACCTCATCGGCGGGCGCAGCCACACAGGCAGGCGCCACGGCCGCCGCCCGCGCATCACACACACTGCCGCTGCCAGCCCGTGTTGCCCTCTGCATGGGCCTTGGGCCGTCCCCGCTTCCCAGCTTCCATGCCAGGCCGCCCCCCTTTCCCCACACCCACCCACCCACCACCGCCAAGAAACAAAGAACAAACCCATCCACCCAGCCACGTCATACACACAGCACAGCGCACCCTCTCTTGCCCCCACAGGTGCAAACGGACAGGAGCGGGGGCATGCAGGCGCGCTACTACCTGCTGGAGGCCTGCATCCTGGATGTGTCGGCAAACGGTGGGCACGCGTGCATGGGGCGCCAAGGGCTGGGTGGTGGGGGAAGGGGCGGGTGGTTTTATGTGCAGGTGTGCGGGTGTCAGTATGCGGGAGACAGCGGGAGGACGGCTCTGCAGAGCAGCTGCGGTAGGGCAAACTCTGGCAGGGCAGCGCTGCAGCGCAGGCCGCCAGGCCAGGCCATGCCTGCCGCCTGCCTATGCACTCGATCACTCGAGCATCTTGGCAAGGCTGCGCCTGCGTGCGTGCGCCTCCCCCTCCCCCTCCCCCTCTTTAACCCCCGCAGGCGGCTACTTCTGCCCTGATGAGGAGGCCAACCGTGCGGTGTATGGAGAAGGGGTGGACATTCAGGTGGGGCTGGCAGGCGGGCAATGGCTCGTGTCTCGCGGCCTGTTTCCCGGGACAAGTGTGCCGCCGGGGTTGGGTGGGGTGGAGGGGGACAGCGACCACCTTCCAAAACCACCCAAGCCAGCCAGCAGCGCGTACGCTCGCTCCGCACCTGGCGCACCCGCCCTCTCACGTCCCGCCGCCTGCGTAACCGGCCCTGTCGCCGCGCAGGAGGTGCTGGCGTGCCGCGTGGCACCGCCCCCGAGTTCCAGCCCGTCTACGACCAGCTCAACGAGTGCATCCGGTCGGTGAAGCGGGAGCACCGCGCCCGCAGCATGCACCACGACCGCTCGCTGCGCGGCAGCAGAGCGGCCGAAGCCGCCGCCGAGGCGCTGCGCGAGGTGGAGGCGGCGGCGGCCAGGAGCGGCGTTCGCAGCAGCAGCTCTCAGGAAGCCGTGGCCGCGCCGCACGCGCCCGCCGCCCGCGCCGACAGAGGCTGTGCTGGCGGGCGCGGCAGCCAAGCTGGGCGCTCGGCGGCTGTCGCCGCTGCGGGTACAGGCGGGCAGCTGACCGCCCCTTTGCATGCACCTCCGCGGCTCCAGGGCCCCCATACCAGCAGCGCACGCCGCACGGGCAGCGCCCCCGCTCCCCTCTCCCCGGAAAGGGCCCTGGCTGCGGCTGCAAGCGCCCTTGTGCAATCCTGCCTGTGCACCCGTGCTTTCACATGAAGTGCCCGGCTGCTGCCCCCAATACTGCCCACCATCCGCAGCCCTTGCACCTCCTCTCCAGACCCCGCCTGCCCTGACCAGCACTGCACACTGCTCTTACCAACTGTACCTCCCGACTGCACCGCACTCCTTGGTGCCGCCCCGCAACGGCGGCGTGCACCGCTTACACTATGAAACCCGGCGTGGCATTGAGGGCGAGCAAACATGCGGGATGGGGGTTGGCGCAGAGTGAACGAGCCCCAGCCAGAGCCGGTGCCCCAGCCTCAGGCGTGCTTCGCCGCGCTCACGGCTGGAGCGCAGCCAGCTTGCGCGCAGCCTCCTCAGCCCGCGCCTGCCTGGCGTGCAGGGCCGCCGCCAGCTTGCGCGCCTCCAACTCCGCCACCGCCAGCCGCTGCCTGGCGCCCTCCTCGCGCGCCGCCGCCTGCGATCAGGGCCAGCCAGCGCACGCGCTGTCGCGACAGGCAATGGTACGGCTTGCAGGCAACACGAGGCCAGCCAGCGGCGCAGCCAGCGCGGCTGCTGTGGCTCACGTCCAGCGGCAGCTGCTGGGTGGCCACCCCGCGCCGTGCGCCTGCTGCACCGCCTGCGGCTGCCAGTACACCTGGGCCAGCCTGGCGGCGGAGGCCTGCTCCCTGCAACAAGCGGGCAAGGGGGCGACGGAAGGGGCTCTCACGCACAGGGCAAGCCCCGCCGAGCTGTTGGCGGCAGCCTCGCCTCAGCTCACACAGCCATCCCGGCCTGCTGCTCCCACCTGGCCCGCTGCGCCGCCGCCAGCTCCTCTCGCAGCAGCGGCAGCTGGCGCTGCTCCCGTCGCAGGGCCGCCGCCAGCTGGTGGGCCTCCCGGCGCAGCAGCTGCAGCCTGCCCTCAGCCCTCAGCCTCCTTGCCTGCCGCATGCGCCGCTGCCGCCGCGCCTCCTCCGCAAACCTGCGCAACAGGCAGGCGGCAGCAATCAGTGAGGCGGCTTTGGGGGTGATGTGTCAACCCTACCGCTGGTTGGCATGCCAGCGTGCCAGAGTTGGGGATGCTGTGCTCGCCACACCTGCTCTTGAACCTTGCTCGCCAGTCTATTGCCGCCCCATCCAGGGCAGGTGGGGCTTCAGCAGGTGGAGCACGCGCGCTTCCTGCAGGGGTGCCAGGGAAGCAGACTGGCGCGGCCGCGCGCTCGCTGTCGTTTGGTGCCAGAGAGGGCCGCCTGGGCCGCCGCCGCCGTCCCTGCTCGACAATTGGTGGCGCCGCTGCTGCTGCCAGGCTGCTGCCGCTGACCCTCCTCTTCGCCCTGACTGCCGCTCCTTTGTTCTGAGCGCCCTCCATCTCTCCTGGGCAGGCCTCCTCCGCCTGCCTGCCTGCCCTGCTGCTGCTCCTCAGCATCGCCGCTGCTTGCCACCGCGCCAAAGGTGGCCCTGTACAGCTCTCGCCAGAGCGGTTGGGCGTCGTTCACCAGGTCTTTCAGTCGCTTACACACCCTTTGTGCCCGGCAGACGTCCTCCAGGGGCAGGTTTGCGAGAAAGCGGAGCCACAGCTCGGCGGGCAAGTCGCCCCAGCTGGGCACGACAGGCTCCATATCGTGTTCATAATCCGGCGGCTGTTCGGACAGGCCATAGGTGTGTTGCTGGCACGCCACCTCAAACCCAGTCAGTCTCCCTGAGCGGCGAGCTGAACCCTGCCACTGCCCTCGTGAAGCGTTCTTTGGCAGATAGGACGGGTTTCAAGCCATAGAAGTTGATATGTAAAGCAACAGTTCAACAGCATTGAACAATGAGTATGTACAAGCGGGCGGGGGAAGGCCACCGCCACGTGACGTTACGCCGCAGCCCCCCTTGTGCCGCCGCACGTTTTGCGTGCTGCGCGCGCTTGCGCTCCAGCGCCGCCAGCGCGCGCCGCGACTGCTCCCACAGCAGCTCCGGCTTGGGCGAGGCGGTGCCGGCGTGCTGCGACGCGTACGCCTGCGGCCCGCACACGCTCATCTCCAGCAGTGCCAGCAGGTCGGCAAAGCGCTTGGAGGTGCCCCAGAAGTAGTACCTGCGGCACAGATCAAGGGAGGGGGAGGAGGGGCAGTGTGGCACATGTGCAGCAGGTAAAAGGGGTGTGCCGCTGCCACGGCGGGCGCCCGCCCCGGCTGTGCAGAAGCAAAGGCGCACGGGCTGGCGACGGGGACTGCCTGCCCAGATTCTTCACGGCTGCAACAGGCGTGCAGCAGCACAGGTGCACCCCGCAGCCTGCCGCCACCTCTCACCAGGACGCGTGCAGCGCCATGGGCACGCGCGGCAGCGTCTGCAGGAGGGCGCCCGGGGCGGCAGGCGGCGCCCCGCCTCTCCCCGCCCTCCCTCCAGGTCGCTGCAGGGCACCTCCACGCAGAAGGCGTAGGCCTCCTGCCGCGGCGCCAGCTGGAACCGCGACCCCGGCTGCTCCATTAGGCCCGAGTAGAAAAAGTCTTCCTGCTGCGCGCTGCTGGCGTCGCCGCCGTGCGCGGTGCTGAGCTGCAGCATCGCCGCCACAGAGCGCAGCGACAGCCCGCCGTTGCCCACGCCGTGCGGCATGCGCCCCTGGGCGGGGCCCCACCGCTCGTTCTCGCGGTGCCAGGGCGCGCCGACGTAATGGTACTGCCGGGAAGGGGGGGCGGATGTGTCTATTCTAGCGTGGGCTGCATCAGCAAGCCGGCCGACAACAGTACAACAAGTCAAAACGCGCCCACGGCACCCCCCGCACCTGCAGGAAGTCGGAGATGTTTCCGTGCAGCAGCAGGGAGTCTGTTTGGAAGAAGAGCACGTGCTGCGCGCCGGCCTCCGCCAGCTCCCCCAGAACTCGGGCGCCTTGAGCAGCTGGTTCAGCATGGGGATGGGCACCGACACCGCATCCAGCTGGCGGAACTGCGGGTTGTGATCCCGGGGGAGGGGGGCGCGCGCACGGATACGATCAGGGCCTCTGGCAGGCGGCAAGAGTGTGCACGGCTGGGTGGGCGGGTGGGCGATGGGGGTTACTTGAAGCGGCCAGCAAGCACCCCTCGGTTCACAAGGCAGTCGGGAGAGAGGCCGCACAGGCAGCCGCATGCAGAGAGCGCCAAAGGCAGATGCGGGGGGTTGCTAGCGGGCCCCTCACGTTGACGTTCTGCACGCTCTGCAGCGCGGTGCGCACAAACTGGGCGTTGGCGGTGCCGTGGTACACGTGGCTGCAGGTGAGTGGGTGTGCGTATGTGTGTGTGTGTGTGTGTGGGGGGGCAAGATGCAGTTGGGGCATGACCAAGGTGCATGCTGCCGCGTATGCTCCTCCCGGCAGTGCAGGCTGAGCGGCAGCAGGGCAGGGGCGGCGGCGCGGGCCCTCACAGCGCCCAGTCGGGGCCCAGGTGGTGCATCACGTTCTTCACAACATACTCAAAGGCTGCGCCGCGGGAGGCAGGGCAGAGGAGGGCAGGGCGTGATGACGAGCAGCGCGCGAGCCGGCGGCAAGCAGCCGCTGCTGGGTGGGCAGGCGGGCGCGGCGCGGCGGCGCACCCCAGTGCTGGCGCGGCTCGATGATGAGAGCGGCTTTGGGGGCGCGCTTGGGCGGGATGAAGGAGCGGGAGAGCACCAAGTCTGCGTGCGCAGCGGCAGAGCGTGGAGGCAAGGCGTAGGAGGCCAGGTGGGTGTGAGCCGGGCGGCACGCGCACGCCTTGGGCGGCGCTGGGGCCCGGCCAGCCAAGGAGCGCGGCTGTGGCTGGCAGCAGCAGCTTCAGCTGCGCCGGCAGCGCACCCAGCGTCTGCTGCTGCACGAAGCGGAAGGGCTTGGACAGCACGCCGCGGTTGGCCAGCACGCGGAAGTTGCGCGCAAACGCGTTTTGGGAGAAGCGCTCCACCCAGGCGGTGGCGGCGCGGCGCAGCCGCTCGCGCGCCTCGTCCGTCAGCGCATACACCCCCTCCGTCATCTCCTCCACAGCCGCCCCATCCGCCGCCAAGAAGCCCGTCTGCTCGTGCTTCACTATGTCTGTGACGCCGCCGCGGTGCAGCACCACAGGGATCACCCCGCGCTCATGCCTGCGGGCGGCGGGGCAGCCGACGCTGGGTGAGGGGCGGGCCGTAGGAGCCGGCAGGGCGTGCATGCTGCCGGGATGGCCACGCTGTGGCTGTGGCACAGCAGACGTGAGCTGCGGCAGCTCAGCGGGCATGCCGGCAAAGGTGGGGCCGCTGTGGCCCACCCTCAGCGATGGAGATGCCAAAGTGCTCCTCCGAGGCGGGGTCCTCCACCCCCGGCCCCAGCTCGATGCCGGTCAGGTGCCACTGCACCAGGCTGGAGTGCAGCAGCTCCTCTATCACATGCGCCGCCACACCAATGTGGAAGTGCACCGGCAGGCCCTGCGCCTTCTGCGGTGCGGAGCAAGCAGGGGGCAGGTGATGAAGGCAAGGACGCTGCAAGATGTGGCAGCGCCGGTCGGCACTTGACCCAAATCTGACTGCGCCGCGCGGCGAGCGCAGCAGCCGCACAGGGCTGTGCTGCGTATGCCCGGCAGGAAACGGGTGAGGGCGCGAGCAGCCGTGCCGTCTCATCACCTCTCCCAGCCCCCGCACCTCGCGCAGCTTGACCAGGTAGTCCTTGTGCCCCGGCATGAGGTTGCCGATGAGGTGCAGCTGCGTGCCGGGTGGCAGCCGCGGCAGCAGCCGCGCAAAGATGTCGATGGCCGCGGCGTGGCCCTGCTTGCAATGGTTTTGGTCGGGGGTGGGGAAGCGCCGTCGAGGTCAGGATGCGGGGGCAGGGGGGCACATGTTGGCGCAGGGTGTGGGGTGGCAGCCAGCACCGCGCAGCTCACGCAGCCTCCGCACCGCAGACCCACCTTGCTCTGCCGGCCGCGGAAGAAGCGGCCAAGCAGCACAATGTGCTTGCGTTGCGGCTGCGTCGCGTCAGCATCCAGGCCCTCCGAGTCACCCGGCTTCTTGCGCTGCGACTTTGCGGGGAAGGGCTGCAGGCGGCGGCAGGGACAAGCAGCGAGGGCGTCAGCAGCCTGGGGCGGAGCATGGCAGGCCGCAGGGTGCTGCAGTGGCATGGCCGCCCGACGGGGGGTGCGTTGAACGTGGCAAGCCGCCAGTGGCGCACCTCCACCGGCGGGTGCAGCACGACCACCGAGGGCGCGGCGTTCCACACGCGCAGTGCATTCACGATGTGCGGACCGGTGTAGTGGTTGTACCACCTGGCAGGAGGGAGGGAGGGGGCAGCTGAGCTGATCGAGGCTGTGGGACTGACCTGAGGGGGGCAGTCGCTGCGCTGCAGACCTGTCCCCAATGGCAATGCCCAGGCTGCCTTGGCCTCCCCTCTTTCACGCTTCCCTGAGCGCCAGCGCGCGCGCGCGCCCCCCCCCCGCCCGCCCGCGTGCGCGCGCGCCCCCCCGCCACACACACACACTCACACACACGCACCTGTCCGTGTACTCGGAGTTGAGCAGCACGTAGTCATAGGTGGAGAGAGCCTTGGTGGTGCCGGGCGCGGGGGCGGTCCAGGTCAAACGGGAACTGGCACCTGGGGGAAGGGGGGGGCGGGCGCCAGGGCTTTGGGGTGCAGGTGCAGGGAACCGCCTGCGCCCACAGGACACGCCCAAGCGCCGCCGCGCGCGCTCAGAATCCGCCGCGCGGCGCCGCCTACATGTACATGTTGACGTGCCCAATCCCCGCAAACGTGGGCAGTTTGTCGTTGCCCAGCGACAGGAAGAGCGAGTAGCTGGGGTCCTCCCGCGGCACCTGCACCCAGCAAGGCGCAGCGGCGCGGTGAGCAGGCCAGCGGTGCCGTGCGGGCAGCCAGGGGCGGGGAGTGGACGGGGAGCGGCAGCCCATCCGCAGCGGAACGCGGGGAGAGGGTGCAGGGGTGGTGGGCGGGGCACGGTCGCAACAGGCGATCGATGGGCCCGGCTGGCTGACCCTGAACGCGTGTCTGGGGCATTGCTGAGCCGCCACGGCGCGAGCAGCAAGCACAGCTTGCCTCCACCGCTCCCCTTGCCCTGCCTCCCACCGCCCATGAGGGCCCCCCACATCACCAACACACGCAGCCCACCTGGATCCAGATGCCCTTCACCCCCACGTGGAACACTTCCAGCAGGTCGGGGTTGAGGGAGACGCGCAGCCCCGCCGCCACAGCGAGCAGCTGCTCCTTGGTGCGGCACACGTTGCGCTGGAACATCAACACGTCCACGGTGTAGCCCATGGACTGCGGGGCCCGGGGAAAGTCGTGGTGGGAGCAGGTTGTTTCGATTCGTCTTTGTTATATGGGGAGGGGGCGGCAGGCCTCAGGCGGGTGACAGGACGAGGCCGCAAAACAAGCATTCACGGGCGAGGCAGAATGTGGCAGGGCTTACACCAGCAACCGAATACAGAAAGACAAAGAAGAACAGCAGTTTGTTGATGGCGGAAAGGGAAGCAAGGAGGGCGAGGATGAGGAGGGCGCCATGCAGCAAGGCGGGATGCCAGCAAATCGGAATGGCGGCGGTTGAGCAGCGCGACGGCGTGCCGGCGCACCTGCATCACCGCCACCACAGACAGCAGGTAGCGCTCACCCCCACCAAACACCTGCGGCGGCAGGGTGTGCAGTGAGGAGCGCAGGTGTGTGAGGAAGACGCCCAAGCAGCACCTGGCCATGCTGTGTGACCCGCGGCCCAACCGAAACCTCCAGCGGCCAGCTCACAATGTTGTAGGGCGTGAACACGGCCGCCCGCGTCTTGGCAGGATCGCGTGGCAGCGTATCCCATGGGATGGATACCGGGCAGCTGCGCGGTGGGCTGGATTCAGGCCGCGGCTGCAAGCTGGCCCAGCCTTTGGAGATGGGAAGACCGCTGCCGCTTTCACCGCTAGCGCCGCCCAGCTCCGAGCCTGGCAAGGCGCCCTCTCTGCCGCGCTCCGCCCGTCCCACCTCTTCCAGGGAGGATGACAATTGAAGCCACCGATAATGGCGCTGCAGGCCAGCGACAAAAAATTCAATGCGCGCGTGGCCGGGCTTGGCACAACGTAACTGCACTCCTTAAATTAAGCTCACCAACACATAGACGGATAGCACGAACACCAGCAGCCATTGCCAGACGAGCGGCAGGCGCGCCAAGAACGGGCGCCCTTCGCCGTGCTTGACGGGCCGGCTTAAGCTTTTCATTGCCTTTGGCTTGCCATTGGAGCGGCAGCTCGGAATTGATGAAACACTGCAGCCACGGCTGACAGCACCAGCAATTTCATCTGCTGTCACCCAGCGAAGCCGGTCAAGTCAAATTCCTGTGCAGGGCACCCCTCCGTATCTGCAATCAATGCATTCTCGGACGACCCTTGAGGCGCCAAATCACTGCAACAATGCACAAATTTGTAGGCGAAGAATTCAAGCAGGCAGGCAGGAGGAACTGCAGAGACGCTGCAGATGGAGCAGCGACGGATCATGCAGAGCAGTGACAGCGAGGACCACTTTTCAATTTTCAAGACATGTATGACACAGCAAACAGATTAGCATGGACCTGCTTGCCTCAGCCTGACCTTGTGTGCGAAGACAGGCAGTCAAAGTGATGGCTGCGCAGGTATTCTGCTGCACATGTTGCGCTTGCTGGCCCTGCAGAGGGGCTCTGTGTCTGTGGGCCATGTCTTGCTGCAGCCGGCGACATCCTTCTTGCAGTACTTCTCACAGCTGATTCCGGAAGCATCCAGGTCTGTGCGCTTGAACAGGAAGCTGAAGCCCTTCTTCAGCATGCGTGGGCAGAAACACGCAGGGTCGAGCGTGGGTGCACCCAGCTCCTGCACGGTGGCCGAGAACAGCCCGTGTTCAGAGTACGGCCGAGGATCCAACACGGACGAAACACGGGCAGGTTGCTGCATTGATGCTGCCTGGTGGCAGGCGTGCGCCCCCACCCCAGCGCACCTGGAAGGCGTCGCAGTACTCCACGCCAAAGACGGGCTTGCTCTTGGCAAAGGCATCGTACGTGTTGCACTCCTCAAACGCGTTGCACTCCTCGTTGATGGCCCTGGAGCAGGTTCTCGCTAGGTGAGAGCTGTTAGCGGGCACCGGATGTGGCTTGGCCAGGCGGCCTTGTCGCTGTGGCCCACACGCTGCGGCCTGCCGCCGGCACGCGCTGCGGCCTGCCGCCGGAGGAGGGCAGGAGCTGGTCTGCTCCCCCTGTCAGAATGGAGCAGCGGCAGCCAGGAGCCAGGCTCAGGGCCCGCTGTCACTTACCAGTCGAAGAAAGGTTCGACCTGGCGGATCAGGCTCTGAGCATTCTTCAGCCCGATGGCAAGCCCCAGCGAGTGAGCTGTGGTGGCCAGCCACTTGTTGTACTGCACAAGGTCTGCCTTGGTCAGTGGAAAGCCAGTCCCGTTGCTGGCCGTCATTTCATGGCCGTTGACGTTGTCTGCGAGCCGCGGGGTATGGGTGGGCAGCTCAGCAGCTGAGACGTGAAACCTTGGTATGGCCTGCCAGCTGCAGCGGCAGGCCCCGCAGCAGGCAGCTCCACCAAGTGCACCTGCTGGCCGATGCCTGCTGCATCCCAGCCCCCAGCCCAGCCCTCACCCGGGTCCACGCCATCGCAGCCTATCTGCTTCGCCCACTGCATGCGCTTCTTCATCACGCGCCGCACCTCCTGCCGCCGCACATCCACCCAGCGCTCCCTCGTCCACACCGCCATGGTCTTGCCGTTCAAGGGGCCCCAATCGACGCGCTTGATGCCCCTGTAATCGCGATCGGGGACCGCCCTGCACCCAAGGCGCAACCGGCACAATGGCCGCAACCCGTTTGGCGGGCAAAGGGCAGCAGGCGCATGCGGTGGAACCTGCAAGGACAGCTTGTCTCATGAGGTCATGAAGCAGTGCTGCTCTCGACCACCAACCCTCGGCATGCGTGCCTGCACAGCTTTCAGCCACGCCCACCTGCCAATCTCAAAGGAGCCGGCTGAGAAGTAGCAGATGACCTTGATCGCCCGGTTCTTACCCTTGAGCTTTGGGATCTGAGAGCAGGCAGTGTCGATGTCTATGGCGTACACCTGCAGCATAACTTCCGACGGGAAAGCTCGCCATGCGCGGTGGGGGCCGCGGGCCCGAAAGCCTGGCCCAGCAGGCACATCTCGCTGACAGCCGACGGGACATACGCCTGCTATCATTGGCTCTTACGCACCTGAACCCCTGGCACGTATGTTATAGTGCCCTCGTCAGAAAGCTGATACTGAAAGCGCAGCAGGGAGCCATCCCGGTTTCGACGCTTTGGCTTCCACCACGTCGGCTTGGCGGGCGGCGACACCGACACCAGCTTCCTGCAGGCGTCGGCTGCCCGTGACACGGCCGCTAGGGTTATCAGCAGCACATGCATCGCTGTCAGCCGACTATTGGAGGTCATTTTCATTCGCCACCCCGCCGGACGGGCGCAGCGCCGCGGGCAGACAAAGTGCAAGGGCGCCAGAGAACCACGAGCTGACCAAAACGACTACAAAACGTCGAACAAGTGCATGTTGAGCGATAAATGACGACAAACAGGCTGACTTGCAGCTTCGCGCTGCTCTCTTTGTTACGGAACACAGCAGTGTAGCGCCTCTTTCAATTGCCAACTATCCTGCAGCAGCACGCCGCTATATCCTCAGTTTCAGCGCCACCCATGAAATGGCCTTCTTCTGCCAACGTGCCCGCACCCCTGCATGCATCTCATGCGCAGCTTTGGGGCATTAACACCTCGCCCAGGCCAACACCAGTCAATAGGCACACAGCGCAGCTTAGCATGCAGGAGGTACGCCTCAGTCCGTGACCTGCTGCTGCTGCTGCCGCTGTTGCCGCCACACGGCGCGCAGGACCGAGGCCAGCCGCCGTACCCCGTCCTCCAGCTGCTCGGCCGGGGGTGGGCAAATGCGATGCGCACGTAAGGGCACCTGCGCCATCCCAAGCCGGGGATTGTTCTTGGCACCACAGGTACTGTAACGCCTGACTGGCCTGCCAGCCCTCGAGTGCTGGTGCCGGGCCACAGCATGCGCCCTCCCTCTCACTTGAAGGCGGGGTCAGCGCCGCGAGGGTGGCACAGCCGCCCAGGTACCACCACCACCCGCGCCTCGCGCAGCCCCTCCTCAATGTCGGTGGCATCCTCCACATCAAGCAGCCGCAACCACTGCGGAGCGTCCCATGAACACAGGGGAGGGTGAGGCAAGGTGGCACAGGATAAGCCGCGGCCGCGCAAGAGAAGGCCGCGGCCACACGCTGCCCGCAGAGCATTGCGGCCTGGGCGATTTGCGGGAAGCCAGCACTCTGCCCCAGCCCAGTGCACCATGAACATGCCGGCCTGAGGTTCGCGCCACTCCGCCAAACCGCCCAGCTCACGCAGCGCTGCCTTGTGCAGCGCGGCGGCCTTGGCGGCATAGGTGGACTGCATGGCTGGGTGGTTGGGAGGGCTGTGGTAAGGCACGCATGTAGCAACGGGGGAGCTCCTCTGGCAGCAGACCGGTTCCATGAAAGCCAGTTGCAACTGTTGCACGGGGTGCAAGGCAACCCAGAGCGAGCAGAAACAACTCCCGGCGAGCGTGCAGCGCAAGAGCCACAGCGGGGCCGTGTCCGTGATGCGGGCGGCGCAACGGCGCACCTGCAGCAGCCTGAGGTGGCGGTCCAGCCCCTCCTCCCCCACGCCTCCAGCAGCGAGTGCGCAACCACCTGCTCGGACCCAGCAGGGGCACAGCCAGTAGGAGCGCAGCATCCCCGCACGCCTGCCCCTGCAAACCTTGCTGTTTTAAGATTGTGCTAGTGGGCCCGCCCGCCCCGCCACACCTGGCTGACCCCGAGGGCCCCAGCGTCTGGCCTTGCAGCAGGTTGGTCATCTTTTGGATGACGCTGGGGGCCGCCACCGCCCAGCCCAGCCGCAGGCCCGGAGCCAGGAACTTGGTGCAGGTGTCAAGGCTGGGGGGAGCGGGGGGAAGGGGCGGCGAGGAGTTGAGTCAGAAGTGGGTGTGTGGGTGTCTTTGGAAGTGCACGAGGCGGGCAACAGGGCTTGCTGTGGCGGGCAGGGGGAAGGGGAGTTTTTTTTTCCGGTAGCAAAGGCAGATGGGGCAGCACTGGAAGGCTCTAAGGCGACAGCAAGAGCCTTCCAAATGCCGCAAGCGAGCATGCGATACACTGCCAGGGTCCCCGGCCAGAAGCACGGCCAGCGACTGGGCGGCAAGCCAGCGTGAGAGGGCGCGCCACCGGATGACGCGGCCGTCGGTGTCCAGCGACACGTAGCTGGCGGCGCGGGGCAGGCCGGCCAGGCCTGGCGGCTGCGCCGCTCCCGCTGGGAACTGCAGGTACTGGTACGCGTCGTCCTCCAGTACCAGCAGGCCGTACCGCCTGCAGGTTTCGTACACCGCCGCCTTGCGCTCCGGCGGCGCGCACGCCCTGTCGGGTTCTGGCCTGCGCAGGGATTGGCGGCGGGACAGCCCAGGCAGCGGGGTCGACGTGGCCAAGCCAGGAAAGCAGAGGGCTGCCTCCACCCTGCCGGCTGCCCGGGGTGCTATGCAGGCGTGGCAGGCTGCAGCACCCGTGGCATCAGCCTCCCGAGGTCCCAGGCTGCGTTGGCCCCACGGCGAGCCGCCCAGCGCCCCGTCTCACTCGCGCCCCCCCCCCCCCCACACACACCTGTGGGCACCGTGTAGAGCAGCTTGGGCCTGGCGCCGCCCGCCGCGGCCCCCGCCAGCAGCGCGTCCAGCGCCTCTGGCAGCAGGCCGCGCTCGTCGCACGGCGCGCTCAGCACGGTGCAGCGGCGAGGAGCCAGCTGGCACTCCAGGAACTGCGGGTAGCAGTACTGCTCCGCCACCAAGCAATCGCCCTCGTCCAGGAACAGAGAGGCGACCAGCTGGGGGGGGGGTTGAGGCGATGGGTGGCCGCATTCCGCGCCTTCTCCATCGCTGTGGGGTGTGAGGAGGGAGGCTGCTGCTACTGCAGGGGTTCCGTGGCCCGCTTGAGCGGCGCCCCTGCAACGGTTTCCGTGAGGCCCCTGCTACGATCCTCTCCTTGCCCTTCCCAGGGCCCGGCGCTCAACACACCCACACACACACACACACACACACACGGTTGCCCTTCCCAGCCCGTCCCCCCGTGCACCCTCCACGCACACACACACACACAACCAAACTCACACACCTCCAGACCGTTGGACGAGCCTGCGGTGATGAGCACATCGTGCGCAGCGGGTGGGGCGTGCAGCGCCGCCACATGTGCCGCCACCCAGCGCCGCAGCGGTGGGTAGCCCGCCACCGCCATACCCAGCTGCTGTGCCGCCAGCAGGGCCCGCGTGTCCAGCTGCACAGGGGCTGAAATCCCCGCTAGCCCTAGCTGCAGCGACTGTACGGGGAAGCAGTCCTCAGGGGGCAGGCCCGGGTTCAAAGCCACCAGACCCTACGGAGCAGCGGCAGCCAGGAGGGGAGCAGAAGAGATGAGTGAATGGCAACAACATCAAATGCAACGGCATCAAGCGAGATATTGCTAACACGTTGCAAAGGCCGTCGCCAGCATCACTCACCTCAACGCCCTGGTACTTCGAAACAAACTCCCGCAGGCTGCCGCCTGTGCACAGAGCGCCCTGCCGGCTCAGCAAGGCCAATGCGTCCAAAGGCAGGAGCGGCAGCGCCAGCAGGCGGCGGACGCTGCGTCGCAGCTGTTGATGGAGCCTGCACGGCTACATGTGCCTGCTGCACGGGTTCCATGATCAGTTGAACTGAACTGAGAGGACGTTAAAACCAAGCTTTGCGCCGCGCAACTCTGCTCTTTACAACCGAAGCTTCGCTAAAGTTAAGACGTTCGTCGATGGTATCGATTCATAAGCCGGGGAGGGCTCCTGCGGCTCTCGGCCACACCCTCACAAATGCTGACGAGTCCCAGCCTGGCAGGCGCCGGCGGCCACATTGTAAAGACTCTCCCATCCCTCCCATCCAACGGTGCTGCACGCTCACATTTTCTTCTTGCAACAACCTCCGATACATTTCGGTCCCACAGCGAGGCATTAGTCGAGCCGCTCTCCCTACCACACACTTGCACCTCGTCCTCCCATCTCCCCCTCGACCACTTTCATTCCGTCAGGATGCTTCAGCAGGTCGGCCAACGCCGCGCTCTGATGGGCGGGGTGGTCAGGCTGCAAGTCGCCCGCCCTGCCCCCGGCAGCGGTATGCCCCGTGCGGCGGCGTGGGTCTGCGGTTGCTGTGCGAGCCGAGGCCACCGCCCTGCCCAACCTGGTGCCCTTGGGACACATGGTGAGGTCGGGCTGGATGGTGTCCCGCAAGCTGGGCAGAATGCCTGCCAGGCTCGAGCTGTGCCTTAAGCGGCCAGTGAGCGGGTGTCGCTCAAGATCCTCCCACCTTTCCAGCCAAGTCCCCCTGTTCCTCCTGTGCTTTGCTTGCAGCTCACGGCCTTTGTGATGATCTACACCACATCCACGTGGGCCAACCTGCGTCGAGTGCGCCTGCAGGTGCGATTGCACAGAAACCTGCTTCGCTTCTCCCGCTCTTCCGTCACATGTGCAGGGCTGGTCTGATCAGCCTGCTGCCACCCTGCACCGCACGCAGGTGGAGGAGGTGGAGAAGGAGCGGGCCAAGGAGGCGGAGGAGAGGCAGGAGCGCCTGGCAAAACTCAACGGGCATGCGCCTGAGGAGGCCGTTGCAGGCTCTTCCACCGGGGGCCCAGGGCAGCAGTGAGTGCCCTGCGCACAAGGCCCCCACCATGATGATACTCATCTCTTCCCTGCCCCGGGCCCGCAGCAACACGATTTTCATTCGACTTGCATGACTCACCTGCAGACGTGCACCACGGCCTCAAAATTTGACTCAACGCACTGCCACACTTGCTTTGCTCACAATTTCGTTTCCATTTGATATCATTTCTACTCGCTTTGAAGCGGCGCTTCCACTAAGTTTTGTTCGTTACAAGGACTGGGGTTTGGAATCTGGTTGCCCCAGAAAGACACTGCAATATTGAAGACCCCGGAACGGCCGCGCATCTCTCCATTGTGTGGCCCAGCTTCAGGGCCTGTTGACCTGCCTAGCAAGTTGTCAGTTCGGAGAGGAGGATTCAGCTGTTGCGCCCGCGCCCTAGTGAGAGAGGGAAACGTATGGCAAGAGCTGACAGCTACGGAACAAGGGGCGCCACAGGGAGGGGCACGGGGGCTCATCACACAGCCAGGAACAGCGCGCCGAGCAGAGCGGCGACAGCGGCCAGCGCCTTGGGCAGCGCGGCAGCAGCGCTGACGGGCCCGCCGGCCACGGGTGCGGGTGCGGGGACGGTGGGGGTTTCCACGGTGGGGGTTTCCACGGTGGGGGCGGTGGAGGGGGCGGTGGTGGGGGCGGTGGTGGGGGCGGTGGTGGGGGCGGGGACGGGCACGGCCACAACGGGCACCTCCTCGACGGGGCGGGGGCGGGGGCCGGGGCGGGCACGGGGGCCGGGGGGGGGACTCGGGAGTGACGGGCTCCTGGTTCTGCAGCATGTAGAACGCGTTGGCCTTCTCCGCCTCGGTCAGGTTGACGGCGGTGAGGTCGGCCTTCACGCCCGGCACGTCGCACCGAACCCACTCGTCAAACTGGGACAGGGGCACCGGGTCCTGCGGGGCGGCGCGGCAAGGCAGGGGGCGGGGTGATGAGGCCAACCTGGGAGCCCAGGCGGCTGGGTGCCCGAGGAGCAGCAGTGGCACCCGAGCATGGCAGAGTTCCGCATCCTCGCTGGAGCAGCAGGTCTGAGTCGGCAGCCGGCAGCGCTGCGAACCACATGGCTACCCAGCCCCCCACACTCCGGCCCCCTCACCTGCATCCAGCGGATGAGGTCGGAGTAGGTGACGAAGCGGACCTCCGGCTTCTTCAGAGCATAGTCGAGGAAGGCGCCCAGCGCCTTGGCGTTGTCGCTGAGGGGGTGCTCGCAGCCGGCGTTGTCGCAGGTGGGGTCGACGTTGATGCTCTCGTCCACCATCCTGCCAAGCGGGGCGGCCAGGGAGGAGGGAGGCAGCCAGTGAGGCACGCATGCCGGCAGAGCATAGCAGGCGGCGAGGGTGCCACCGATGCGGCCAGCCTGCCATGGGCGGCCGGCAGGGGAAGGCGGCTTGGCCGGCCGCTCACCAGCCGTAGATGGTGGAGATGGAGAGGGGGAGCGGCCGCCGGCCTCGAGGCGTGAGTCCAGCAGGCCCTTGAGGAAGGCCTCCATGTCGTCCACGGGGGCATGCCCGCCTTGGCAGAGCCGTAGTCTGGGGGACAGAGTGAGAGGGTGGAGGGTGGGCAGGGAAGGCATCCAGAAGCACACAAGGTGGTGCGTCAAGCAGGCTGCAGCGGCAGGCACGGCGCAGCGCGGCTGGAACTCACTGCCAACGCCCATGACCTCGCCGGAACCGCCCAGCTGCGCCTGGTACAGCGGCACCTCCCACAGGCCCTTGTAGTTCTCCGTGGGCTGGCAGCTGCCCACTGTGTCACCCAGGAAGTTGCACTCCTGCAGGTGCGGGGTGGCGCAGTGGTGGTGGGTGGAGGGGTGACTCCCAACCGGGTGGGGAGGTGAGCGACATCGCCGCAGTGCTGGCGGCAGGGCGAGCAGAGGGGGCTGGATGGATGCAGCATCCTTGGTGCCGCATGTGTCGGCGCTTGCCTGGGGGATGCCTCCGTCCATGGTGTAGGGCCACAGAATCTGGTCCTCGGCGGGGGAGGTGGGAGAGTTGGGGTACCAGCGCTCCACCAGGGTGGCATCGTACAGGTAGCCGTTCTCAGACAGGGCCTGCGGGGGAGAGTGGTGGGCGCGAGCAAGGAGCGGGGTTAAGCCAGGAGGGAACGGGGCGGGGCTGGGAAGAGCGCAAGAGAGCATGCAAGCGGGGCACAGGCAGAGGGGCTGCGGCCCACCTTGCGGATGGCGGGGTTGTTGTAGTAGTTGGGTGAGCGGTAGCCAACCATGTTGCTGTACGAGATGTTGCAGTACTCGTGCCAGTGCCTGGGGGCGGGGCAAGTGGAAGGAGGAGACTCCGTTGAGGCACCCAAAGAAGGCAAAACACAGGCGGGCGCCTGAACCACCAACCGGCTGCAGAGCAGCGGCAGCCCCTCCCTGCCACGCTCCACCCGCAAGCACGCCCGCCTCACTTGCGCGACATGGTGATCTCGATCTCCACCGAGGGCTCGCCCGTCTTGGGGTCGCGCGAGTCGTACTTGGGGGCGGGGTCGGTGGCGGTGAAGGGGTCGGTGGGGTTGAAGCGGTTGGTCTGCATCGCCACCTCGTCGCCGCGCGCCAGCGCCTTGATGCCGGCAATGCAGTCTGCGCGCGGGGTTGAGGGGCGGGGTGGAGCTGGCAAGCGAAGGACCAGCGCAGGGCGGGGTGCAGCGATGGATTCCCTGCTGGCAGCAAACTTGCGAATGGGCCGGGAGTGGGGTGTCCCACTTCTGTGCAGGGTGTTCCTGCTGCAGCGGGTTGATGACCCCCAGCCTGCACCCACCAGAGTGGTAGAACATGGCGAACCAGGTGACGGGCACGTTGCACCCATTCTCCTGCTTCTTGTCACCCAGCACCTCCATCATGGCGTTGAAGGGCAGGCTGTCCAGGGCATTGTCGTGGGAGAGCTGCGGACAGAGGGAGCGAGCGGGAGGGGCTGCAGGGCGGAGGACAAGGGCCAAGCAAGGGCACCGCTGCTGCACAATGTCGGGCAGTTGTCGCCAAACCATGGGCTGCCCGGGGTGATGGCTCTGAGCGCCGTCCGGCCCTGCTCACCAGAACAAACTGGGGGACCTCCTCGATGGGCAGGTCGCCCGGGGCGGTGTTGGCAGCACACTCGCAGGTGGGCGCCTCGCAGTCGGTGGGGCACTTGTATGTGCTGGTCTCCACGAGCGCACCTGCAGGGGAAGCCCACTTGTTGTCAACGACAAATGAAAAGACTTAGGATCAGCTGCGGCTGATCAGGGCCGCCATGCAGCAGCAGGGCCTGCAACAAGTACATGCATGGCTGCTGCGGCGGTAGGAGCCAGGCCGGGCCGCCAACAGCAGCTTGCCGGCCGGCCAGCCTGCAGGCGTCCGGCATGCCGGCGAATGCATGCGGCCAGCCTACACACCTGCTGCAAGGTAGGCCGAAGCCAGCAACGCTGCGAGGACGAGGCACCTCATGGTGGGCTGTCCCAACTACCCGAGAGTCGTTGGGCTTGCGGAGGCCTGCAGGGGCACACAGGACGGCGGCATGGATTTTTAGATGTTGTGAAGGCAGCCATGTTCTGTGCAGGCGGAGGAGGCGGCGGAGATGACGCACGCAAGCCGCGGAATAGATCTGAGTTTGCAGTGCGTGGCGGCAACTGCACTCACCGAGGATGGTGTCGGCACCCCTGTTAAGTGGGAAAGATAACAGCGCAAGGCGTGATGCCGAAGTCTTCAGAACACGGCTCACCGAACTGTACTTCTGCAGGTACCGCCAGCCTGGCGACCTCCCCATTGCACTGCACACATGCAAACCCGTCGTCTTAACGCAGTGCTTACCTGTTACGGATTACTTATCCTACAGTCAGTCCAAAGCGCCCGGCAACTTCGCCCAACGCTCACTTGCCTTGTCAGGCAGAGCCTTGGACGAGGTGAGGGCCATGCCTGGCATGCATCAGCAGTGAGCATGCACACTCAATGGCTGCAGCCAGACTGTCCATTGCCGGGAGCTGGCGCTTCCTGGCCTCATCTCCCCAACCTGGAACGAACTGCTTCCCTGCCCTGTCCCGCAGTGGCCACAGCATGTCTGCGCACCAGGCACCCCCTCTGGCCTGCGCCGCGAGTCCCCAAACACCTCGTATGGCGGCGGCGGCGTGGGTGTGGAGGCCGGCCGGCGCTCTCCGGGTCAGGGACTGCCAGCGCACGCGGCGGGGCAGGGCGGGGTGGGCGCCCCGGCTCCACCGAGCAGCGCTTCAAGGTGCAGACCACGATGGTGCAGGAGCCAGCAGTGGCTGCTGTCGTGCCCGCATCCACCAGGGTCCCGGAGGGGGCCGCCCCTGCCGCAGCCATCCCAACGCACACTGCCGGCCAGCCGGTGGTGGGAAGACCCATTGGAGGCGGGGATGCTCAGGTGGGTGAGGCTGTGGCAACCAGCAGGCCCGGTGCACGGACTGTTGGGTCAGCGCACCATGAATACAAATCCTGCGGGCTCTTAAAAGTGTCAACATCGCCGGCTCGTCTCTCCCCCCCGGCTCGTCTCTCCCCCAGCATGAGTTCGCCGACCGCCCAAGCGCTGCTCGGGAGGCGAGGGAGATGATGCCCCAGACCGATCCTGCCACGCATCCTTCCCACGTGGAGTCGCTTAAGCACAGCGCCGACAACACGGGTGCGCCAGCCGCCCAGAACACCCCCAGCTGCACAACCCCTTTTGGCAGCTTGCCCCGCTGCCTGCCGCTGGGCATGCATCTGTCCTGGGTCCCCTTCCCCGAGCATGGCAGTCACCCCTTTGCGCCCCCCAACCCCGCAGCTGGGTACGACGCCGGCACTGCCTCCCGCGGCGGCGGCACCGGCGGCACCACGGAGGCCATGACGGGCGGGGTGGCGGCGGGCGGGGCGCTGGGGGACGAGCGGCGCGGCGGCATGGGCGACATTGCGCGGGGCCAGCTGTGAAGGAGCTCGTTGAGCAGGGGCAGCAAGCCGGCTGCAAGGGGTGGCAGGCCACAGGCAGCGGCAGGCCAGCGACGGCGCGGTGCAGAAAATGAGCGGCGTGCACAAGCAGACAATTACTTGGCCGCGGTGGCTTGTTTGGTCGTAACATCAATAACACCATATGAAATGTGCAGAATGAAAGCTGGAGCAAAGTGCGGAATCAAATGGCTTGTGCCTGCAACTGCTGTACACGCTCTCGGGTCCTGTTCCTTCGTGGTTCATTTTGCTCGCGCCAGCCACCCCTTCTTTGCTGGCCAGGCATCAGCCAGACAGCGCAGAAGCGGGGACTGTGCCTGCCTCGCCTCTGCCGCCGCTCTGCAGCGCGCCCGCACCTCCCCAGGCGCTCCAGCACCGCCTGCGCCTCGCCCAGCGTGCGCGACGCGCCTGGCTCCGCCGCCTCGGCCCGCTCCAGCACCGCCACCTGCGCCTCCAGCGCCTGCAGGGCTCAAGCAGGAAGCGGCAGCCGCAGCTTGGCAGGCTGACAGGCTGGCGGGATCGACGCAGCCGACGGAAGAAGCCCGCACGCAGAACAGGAGCGAGCATGCCGAAGGTGTGGGCTGTCAGCTCAGGGCGTGCGCGACAGCAGGGGAGGGGTCAGCCCACCTGCAGCTCCCGCTCCAGCGCCGCTGCTACGCCCGCCCCCGCCTCCGCCTTCTGCACAGCCGCCACCGCAGCCTCCAGCTGCGGCAGCTCCCGCCCGATCTCCGCCAGATCGACGCGCACCGCCGCCGAAACGTCGCCGCTGGCCGCCGCTGCCGCAGCTTCCGGCGGTGGGGTTGCGGGTGCAGCAGCAACCACCGCGGATGGCGTGGGTGTGGACGCCGCTGCTGGCGAGGAGTCTGCGTCGGCGCTGTCAGGGAGCACGCGCACGAGTGCCGCCGCCACAACCTTGTAAGGCCCCTCCACCTGCAGCTCCACCACCGCAAACTCCTCAGGATCCAGCGGCGCCTCGGCCACCCTAAACTTGGGTGCTGGTGCTGCGCGGGCGCGGCGCTGGACTCCTTGCCGCCCCCGGGGGCCGCCTCTGCCTCGGCGGCTGCCTCGGGCTTCGCCGCCATGCTGCTGCCCTCAGGCTTGGGCGCGGGCCTGCCCTCCAATGCAGCAGCCACCTTGGGTGCCGGCTGGCTGGTGGCAGATTTTTCAGGCGTGTCGTCCGTCGCCGCTGCATTGCCAGTAGGGGCCGCGTGTGCTGCGGGCTTGGCCTCACCACCTTCGGCGATAGTCAAGGCAGGAGCCGGGGTGGCATCCGCCACAGCAGGGGCAGCGCCTGTTGTTGCCCCGCTGCTGCCAGGCTTCGCAGGATTTGCTGTAGTAATTGCCTCTGCGATGTCCGCAGCCAGCGCTGTGCCTGCATGAAGGTGAGTGAAGGCCCTGTTGTCAGGAAGCTGCGCGCAGCAGCAGCATGAAAGGGGAGCGCCTGGCTGTCGGCAAGCCAGCTAATCCACAGTTCCCGGCAAGAGGTCACACCTGCTGGCAGCATCATTGCCTGCATGGCAGCCAGGCCAGCTAAAAGCGTGGGGGCAGCACTCAGACTGGCGGCACGGTCCTGCAGCGTTGGCGGCAGCACACTTTGCCACCAGTGAGTGCGATTGGCGCAACTTGTTGAACCGTGACATTCACCGTGAAAAAGGCCGGTATGGTGGCACGCCGCTGCATTGGTGCAGGCGTGGTTGAGGCAGACGCTGGTTGCAGGCGCAACCATTGTTGGTGACCACTCACCCTCCTTGTGTGCACGATCGGCTCATATTGCACATTTGCTGAAGGGGTAAATTTGCGTCCAGAGCGCCGCACAGCCGTTTGGGTAGCGGCAAGCGGACAGGAGCACACCGTCTGCATCCAGCGCTGTCTCTGACACCGAGTTAGGGGGCAATTGTACTGTTTGCAAACCCGAACGGCGAGATTTCGTGCTTTCTGGCAATTGGAGAGTCCTACAACCTCCTCATTAATGCAGCACGCCAGGCGCAGCGTGCGAGGCAGGCGGAGGACAGCAGGGAGGGTCGCAGGCTGCCGGCAGGATGAGGACAGCAGGAGAACCTTGATAATTGGAGGTGCCAATCATGAAATGTTGCAATCAGCAACGTCTGTAGATGGTGTTTACACAGTGTTGCAGACAGTAGAGTCAGGGAGCAAGAGCGTCAAGCAACGGAATGAAGTAGCGAGGAAGGAAAGGCACAACGCAAACTGTGGTGCAATGGTATAACTGCAAAGAGCTGCCTCAGGCACACAGGAATGCATTCTAACGAGGTCCAATGCTGGGATGCGGGTTCGCCAGGGCCGTCAAGCTACTTGGGGTTCCGCAGAACAAGGATCACCGAGTCTCCCCGCAGGAACATCTTGCTGCGCTCAGGGGATGGTGGCAGGTGCGTGCACAGTAAGCACAATGAAGCAGGGCAGCATTTGGAACAGTAAAGAAGACCCAAGCTGGTGCTCAGATACTGTCAGGGCGCACTTCGCAATGCACCGAGGCCATATGCATCGTGCAGAAGCCAACAGGCGAGGCAGCTGCAGCAGCGCGCGGTCCTCACCTGATGAAGCGATCCTTGTTTACGGGCTTGGAGGCCTTCGCACCCTTGTTGCGCTTTGGGATCTGCACAGAGGGCAAGTCAAAGCAGCTCAGCCAACGAGGAAACAAATTTCAGCCTGCCATGCACAGGGAGAATAGGTACGCCACACTACAAATGGCAGCAAGCGGTGGATGCGAGAGGAACAACGCAGCCACCGCCACGCCCCCCCCCCCGCCGCCACACCTCTGTCCAAAACTCCTTCACGTTCTCCAGGATCATGTTGCAGTGGCGGTCGAACGCCTTGACACGTCCAAGAAGCTTGCGGTTGTTTCTGCAGTTGATGAGGACCTGCAAGCAGAAGCGAAAACCAGTGTCCGCCATCACCAAGCGGGGAAGCGTAGTGCAGTGCTGATCGGCTGTATAACGGTTTTGACGACGTAGCTCTGCATGAAGCAGCGCCGAAAGGCGGTCCAGAGCTGCAGAAAGGAGGGCTGCGTGGGCAGGGTTGGAAGGGCTGCGCCTTCCCACCTGAGAGTTTGACTTGACGCTAGTAGTGAGGACAGAGAGGGGACCCGTGCGAAAGAGCTCCTCCTCCTTCTTCTCAAGCTCATCGACAGTGGGCTGCGGAGCTGCGGTCGCCATGACTGCTGTCGCAAGCTTGAATGGGATGCGCAAGTATGATCCAACGACAATAGCGCAGCGATGCAGCCTGGGAGCTCCCGTATGGAAACAGAGGCAGTACTCAAGACTTGTACCGGTGCTGCCATTGGGCCCTTCTGGCCGGGCAGTGAATCGCTTGGACATGTTTTACATTGCATGATAGATTGATCGACCGTTTCCGAATCGCGCAGTCGCCTCATTGCCGGTGATGACCCTTCAACACTGAGCATTTGCTGCATTGCACCCCGGCGTGGCTCGGAGCCTAAAGAAGGCATGAGCAGTTCGTTTTATGCGCTGAAGGCGCTGGCAGAGTCGGCCCCTGTAGCCGACAGAGTGCAGGCGTGGAGCGCGGCGGCAGCAGCGGCGGCAGACAAAGGTGGGCCACTGCTTGGAGGTCCCTTGACACCGTGTCGGTTGCTAGTTGCGTGGTTAGATTACATGCGTTGCTATCACACTCACCAATGTGAGCCTGCGTCCCTTTCCTTACTTGTGCTGCTGCAGCGGCGGTGGAGCCGTCGGCGGTGGAGCTCGCGCAGCTTGTGGTCAAGACGCTGCGTCTCTACGCCGATGAAGGTACCCTCGCTGCTGGGGGGAGCGTGTGACCGTTCAGACCTTTAAACTGCGGGCTGTGCAGCTGAATGGCTGCGTGCTGCTGGGCGCGAGCGTCCTCCCCCGCTGCCAGCCCTTCCTGCTGGGTGCAAGGGTCGCTGCCGCCGCGGGCCCCTGCGCGCGCCGCAGGCTCCCAGCGCGCCGTGCGGCAGCTTGTGGAGTCGGCGGTGGCTTGCGACGCCTTCCTCAAGGCGCTGGCGGGCGGCATCGTGAAGCACGAGAAGGCGGCGCTGCAGCCGCATGTGCGTGCCGCTCCTGCACGCACACCAGCTGGTGCCTGCCAGGCGGCGCTGACGCCCTGGCTGCCTCAGCTCAGCTGCTTGCATGCGCAGCGCGCACGTTCCTACTGCTGGAACTGCGGACCTGGCTGAAGCACGCGCCCGGGGGCTGTTGCAGGAGGCGCGGGCCCTGGCGCGCTGGGCGGCGGCTGTGCTGCGCCAGCTGGATGTGGCGGCCACCAAGAAGGCGGTGGTGAAGCTGCTGGAGTGCCAGGTGTGCAAAGCGTGCACAGCTTGACTGTACCGCTTTTATGCGGCCACAGCTGCGCTGGCTGGCGAGCGGCCAGCGCCCTGCTTGCGTACCGGCTCTGCCACTTGGCACCCCCCGCCGGGTCCGCCTGTCCCTGCAAGCCCGCCCTGAGCGGCAGCCCTGGAAGACCTTGCCCCGCAGGCTGCGTTCCTGGAGGCCCTGGCCGCGGAGGGCGAGCAAGGCTGGGCGGCGGGCGAAGCCGCCGTCGTGCCGCTGCTGCGCGCCAAGCCCGACCTGGCCGCCGAGGCGCGCACGCTGGCGGCGGGAAAGGCGTCGGGGCGCTGGCGCGCGCGCTGCTGGCGGCGGCCGCGGACGAGCCCGAGCGGCGAGCGGAGCTGTTGGCGGCGCTGCTGCCGGTGTATGCGGACAAGGTGCTGTCTGCCAAGGAGCGAGGCGGCCCCGGAGCGCTGGCCTGCTGGGGCGCGCTGGCGGCGGCGGCGGACGAGGGCCAGGTCACGGGTCAGGCCCCTGCTGCTGCCGATCTCGCCTGCCCTGCCTGCTCTGCCTGGTGTCTGCGTGGTGTCAGCGCAGGAGGAAACAGGAAGCAGCAGCCACCCGTGGGTTGCTGCCCCCTGCTGCGCCCGACAACAGCGCGTGCGCGCTGTTCAAGCGCTTGGGGGAGGGGCGTGAGCTACTGCAGTGCTTGCCTCCTTGCGGGCATCCATGCCGCGCCACCGCACACGTGGCTTGAGCGCGTGCCGCTCCCTTCTCGCAGGCACGCTGCTGCCCACGGTCGTGCGCATGGCGCGGCGCAACCCCGAGCCGGCGCTGGCGGCGGCGGCGCCCATGCTGCGCGCGCTGCGCCTGGACCTCAGCGCGCACGTCGCTGAGCTGTGGCCCGCGCTGCTGCAGCAGAGCCGGCACGCGCGTGAGGCGGTGCGGGCGCTCGCCGCGGAATGCGTCGCCGCCGCGGCCGCCGCCGTCGCCGACCCTCGGTGGTGGAAGGCCAGGTGGAGGAGGTGGTGCGGCTGCTGGACGGCACCGCCGCCGGCAAGATCAAGGCGGCAGCGGAGCGCGCCAGCCTGGCGGCGCTGCTGGCCGCGCTGGCGGCGGCGCCGGGCGGGGGCCGACGCTGGCGCGCGTCGCGGGGGGCGGGCCGTGGACTCCATCTGCAGGCGAGCTGAGCGCCCTCGCTACCCCCCCTCTCACGGGTCCTCACACACAACACCATTTCCTCCTCTCCTCTGATGCCCCTCCCACACACTCCCATTGCGAACGCCACTCCTACCCCCTCCCACCCTCTCCCCACTGCTGACGCCACCCCCTCCCCCGCAGCTACTATCCCGAGGAGCTCAGCGACGACGTCAAGGCAGCCCTGGCGGCGGCACTGGCAGCCTGGCTGCCGCGCTGCGAGGGCTGCCGCCCGCCGCGCTGACGCGGCTGACAGGTGGGCAGGGGGGGGGGGAGGGGGAGGGGGCGGCCTGCTGCCGGCTAGGCTGATGGGCGTGAGTGCTTGGTGGTGTGGGGAAACAGGAGGCAGGCGCCTGGGCTCCAGAGTCGGCCACCCCGCCAGGCATGAGGCTGCCCTCAGGCCGGCCTTGCAGCACCACCCTTGCACCCACCTGACACCGCCCTGGGAGCCTCCCCGCGGCCACCTCTTCCTGCAGAGAGCCTGAAAGAGAAGGAGGCCCTGCGACGCGCCCACCTGCGCGCCCTGGCCGCCGCACTGCGCGCCAGCGAGGGCGCACGCGCCGCCGCCGCGCCGCTGGCCGCGCCGCTGGGCCGGCTGGTGGGGGAGGGGTGCGCCAAGGCGGCGGCGCGCGTCGACGGGCTGCTGGCGCTGGCGGCGGCGGCGTACGTGGCGGCTGCGGACCTGAAGGCAGGCGAGGCGCTGGCTGCAGACAAGGTTGGTTGCACCGCCCGCCTGCTGGCCGTCCCTGCCCTGCTGGCATGGCAGGCGTGCCGGCTGGAACCCCACCGAGGCTGCCACGCCAGCTGGCAGCAGGTCGGGGGCTGGCCAGGCCTCGCTGCGCCGGCATGCGCAGCCGCAAGCGCCAGTGACCCACGGCGCAGCTGTTGCACCGGCACTCGCTTGCCTGCTTGGCCGCCTGCTTGCTCATGGCTGCCGAAGGCTGCTCCTAGCGAGCGCGCAGCAGCTTCACCCATTACCACACCCACCCACCCACCCACCCAACCGCCTCCCGCCGCCCCCCCCAACCCTGCTGCAGGTTTGGGACACCGCCTGCGCCGCCGACAGCCCCCTGCTGGCCCCCGCCACCGCCGCCAAGCTGCCCGCGGAAGACTCGGCTGCAGCAGCGGCCGCCGCCGAGGCGCTGCTGACGCTGCACGCGGAGCGGCTGGGCGGCGAGGGCGGCGCCGCGGCGGCCGCTGTCGCACGCACCCTGGCCCTGCTGCTGTTGCACGCCACCCCGGCACCGCTTGCGGCGGCCGAGGCGGCGGCTGAGGCGGTGGCGCGGTCGTCGGCCGGCCTGGCCTCCGCTTTGGTGGCGGGCGTGCAGCACTGGGCCAGCCACCCGGCTGCCCCAGAAGTGGCGGCAGTGCTGGGCGACGCAGCCCCGCAGCCGCGTTTTGCCGCCGCCACGGCCGCTGTGGCCCCCGCCGAGGGCACGCTGCCGCTGTCGGCGCCGCTCGCGTCGGGCGCTGCTGCTTCTGGCGCACCACCCCACCGTGGGCGGCGGCGGCGGCGACGCCTGGGCGGCGGTCTCCCGCAAGCTGGGCCCCGTGGCGGATGTGCTGGCGGCGGCGCCCGCTGATGTGGCGGCCGCCCTGGTGACCAGCCCTGCCAGCGGCGCCGCCTCCTCAGACCCCGCCACCGCTGCGGCGGCGCGCGGCGCGCTGCGCGCCGCGGGCGGGCCTGGCCGCGCCCGCGCTGTTCCCGGCGGCGCTGGCCGCGCTGCGCCCGTTGCTGGACAGCTCAGCGCACGACGCGCTCAGCGCGCGGGAGGTCAAGATCTACTTCACGGCCCCGGGTGCGTTTTGCGTGCCGCGCAAAGCCAGGCGCTCGCGCCGCCGCCATGTGCCGCATAGCATGCCCCACACGACCGGCAGCCCCTTGTTCCCGCGCCGCTCTTTCATTTCGCTGCTGTCTGGTTTGCACAGCTCTTCCTCAGCGCCTGCCTTGTCGCTTGTGGGGCCTGGCTCCTGCCAAGCCATCCCCCTCTGGTGCTCTCCGGTTTGTGCGCAGCCCTGCCTCCACCCCCTTCGCCCCACCCTGCCCCCCATGCCACGCGCAGACAAGCTGTCGTTTGAGAACGACGACGGCACGATCATGGCTGAGGAGATCTTCCAGCAGCAGCTGCTCTCCTACCGCCCCATCCCCCTCCGCCCCAGCTCCCGACTGTCCCGAGGAGGAGGAGGCACAGGGGGCGAGGCACCCCTGCGCCTGCCCAGCCAGCAGCAAAGCCTGCTGCCAGCCCGGCTGGCAAGGCCCCCGCGCGGGCGCGGGCGGCCGCGGCGGCGGCGCCGCTCCGGCCAAGAGCAACGCGGCTGCCGAGGCGCGCGCCAAGCAGCTGGGTGGGGAGGCGGAGGTGCGGGCGCAGGTGGTGGCTGTGAGGGACGGGCTGAGCCGCGGGCTGGATGCGCTGGCGGCCCTGGCCGCGGGCGACCCCGCCTTCACCGCCGGACAGCTGGACGGCCTGCGCCCGCTGGTGCTGCCGCTGCTCACCTCGCCGCTGGTGGCGCGCGCGCCGCGTTTGGCTGCTGTCGACAGCTGGCGGCCTGCCTGCCGGGCGAGCTGGGCGGCGCGGCGCTGCCGCTGGCCTGCTCCCTGCGCCTGGCCCAGCTGACGGAGAAGGTGGGCGCTGGCCGCCGGGGGCGTGTGTGCACTGGGGTGGCTCGCCGACAGTGTGGCCACCTCACAATGCCCCTGACACCGCTTTAGCTTAAGCTGTGCATGCTCATGCCCCTCGCCCGCCGTGCACGGTCTGCCGATCGTGGGTTCTTATGTGCTTGCCCTTTCCTGTTGCACCCCCTTCCTTGAGCGCTGCAGGAGGGCGCCGCCGCCGACTGGCAGTCGCTGGCGGCCCGCCGCTGCCTGGCAGACGCGGTGGCGGCGCTGCAGGCGGCCACGGGGGCGCCCGGACGGCGAGGGCTTGCCGCCGCCGCCCGGCTCGCGTCGCCCGCTGCCCGGCCCCGCCTACACCTTCTGCTTCCCTGTGCTGCGCGCTGTGCTGAGGTGGGGCAGCGGCGCCGCTGCACCTCCTTCTGGCCTGCTGCCAGCCGTTTGGTGCAGGCATGCGAATGCTGGGGTGTGTTCAGCGCTGATAGCAGCTCATGCCCTGCTGCCTGCCCCCCTCCCTCCAACCCGTAACCCTGCAGCTGCCCTGAGCCCACGCCGCTGCACGAGGCTGCTCTGGGGGTGGTGGCGCTGCACGTGGGCCCCGCCGCAGAGTGAGCCGCCGCCAGCTGCCTCCCGCCTGCCTCCCCTTGCCACCCCCTCCCGCCGGCCTCCCCCAGCCCAGTGCCTTAGCCCTGGCAGCTGCTCGCTGTCGCCACACATACGCTCAGAACAGAAAAGAAGCCTTGTGGCCCCCTTCCTCCCCACCCACGAGGCTCGCCTTGCGCAC
Source organism: Chlorella sorokiniana (assembly GCA_025917655.1). Taxonomy (NCBI): domain Eukaryota; kingdom Viridiplantae; phylum Chlorophyta; class Trebouxiophyceae; order Chlorellales; family Chlorellaceae; genus Chlorella; species Chlorella sorokiniana. Next base: position 2,306,037 of record CP084619.1, on the reverse strand, counting down.
TTAACATGGCCCCCAGCCACGCACACACACACTCTCCCCCACCCCCACCCTACTCCACGCAGCGTGTCGCGCGCCGAGTCCTTCCGCCTGCTGTACCACGTGCTGGAGATCATCCCCGCGTACCGCGACCGAGTGCAGCCCCTGCTGCGCATGCTGTGCTCGGCCACGCGCAGCGACGACGCGCCCGGCCTGGCCGCGGCGCTGCAGGTGGGCTGAGGGATGGCGGGGGGGGGGGTTGGCAACAGGAAGCGGCAGTTGGCACCTGCCGTCTTTCAAGCTGGTGCTGCAGACCGCGAGCAGGAGTAAAGACCCAGCCCCTGCTCGGTCCCCCTGCCACCTCTGTGGCCCCCTCCCACCCTTCCCCTTTCCCACCCTTGCCCCCCAACAAACAAAACAGGGCCTGCTTGCGGGGCCACCCCACGTGCGTGGCGCCGCCCTGCAAGCCCTGGACCACTGCCCCGCGGTTGGCGACGGAACGCTGCCCGCTGAGCCCGCTGTGCTGGGCCCGCTGTGGCTGGCGCGGCGGGACCCCCAGGAGGCCAACGCCGAGGTGGCGCAGGGGCTGTGGGAGGAGGCGGGCTGCGCGCTGCCTGCCGACTTCGCCCCCGCCCTGCTGCAGCACCTGGGCAGCCCACACGCGGGTGAGCCCGCCTTGCCGCTGTTGGCTGGGGGATGGCGGGGCCAACACAAGAAGGGTTGTGGGTGGGTGGGTGGCGGGTGGCGGGTGGCGGGGTGGTGGTTTGTGTGGTGCGTTGTGATGTGTGCGTGTTGGTGGTGGTGGGGGGCTGGGGGGGGCTAGAGCTAGGGATTGCAAGCAATGCCGGCATTGAGCCTCCTGCGCATGTCGTGTGTTGCCTGGGCACGGCAGCGCTCCTGCCGCGCTGCGACACCACAAATGGCCTCTCCACGATCGCGCTGTTTGGCACACCCTCCCGCTTCAGACGTGCGCGTGGCCGCTGCCGCCGCGCTGGGCGAAGGCGCGGAGCTGCACCCAGCGGCTGTGGGGGAGGCTCTGCAGGGCGCCATCCAGCTGTACGGGGCGGAAGCAGCGACGACGCGGCCCGTGCGGGCGCCGCCGCCGCGCTGCGCGCTCTGGCCCCCCACCTGTCGCCAGACCAGCTCACCGCCACCCTGGACTTCCTGCTGTCCCGCGGCCTGGCCGACGGTACCGCCGCCATCCGGGAGGCAATGGTTGCGGCGGGTGCGGCGCCGCTGTGCTGCGTGCAGTGTTGTGACCGCTCATGCGCTGCCTTGCGCGGTGTCCTACCCTGACAGGGGCCGCACATTCCACACTCCTTTCAATGGGTCAGCCAGCGCCCTGCCCACCCACCCTCCCCCTGCAGGCGTGGCCGTGGTGGACTGCCACGGCCAGGGCAGCCCCGAGGCCATGCTGCCCCTGTTTGAGGCCTACCTCGACCGCTCAGCAGCCGCCGCCGGGCTCAGCGAGGCCGCATACGACTCGGTGCGCGGCGGCGCCGTCGTCTTCCTGGGCACCCTGGCCCGCCACCTCGACCCGCACAGCGCCAAGGTGGGGCCGCCCTGGAGCGGCGGGCGGGGTTGGGTGGCGGCAGCGTGCCGTCGCCGCTGCCGAGGACGCTGCTGCTCGTCCAATGCCGCTGGAGGGGCCAGCTGGGGGCGGGGCGCCGGGGGCGCGCGCGTGCACGCTTGAACCAATGGGGACAGCGTACGGACGCTGCTTGAGCCGGTGGGTGGAACGGCAGCGAGCGCATCGCCAGTGAATGGGACTTATTTCCAGCATCTCAAGGTTGGGGTCTCCACCCCTCCGGCTCCCTCCCCCCGCCGCCAGGTGCGCTCCATCGTGGGCACCCTGCTGGAGGTGCTCAACACGCCCAGCGAGAGCGTGCAGCGCGGCGTGTCCGACTGCCTGCCGCCGCTCATGCAGGTGGGAGGGCTGGGTTGGGGGTGTGCGTGTGCTTCTGTCGGGTGCTGTGGTTCGGTGTGTGTTTATGTGGGGGTGGGAGGGGAAGACGGACGGGCTGGCATCGCGGCCATGTGGCAGCCTTGTGATGCAGGCAGAGCTTGGCGGCAGCCGTCTGTCTGCCTGTGCAGCGACGAGCGCTGGACGGTCGGCGCTGCTGTAGGTGTGCATCCAACTGCCCCCCGTCACCCCACCCCACCCCACCCCACCCAAACCCCCTCACAGGCCCTGCAAAGCGACGCCTCCTTTGTGGAGTCGACGGTGCAGTCCCTGTTGCAGCGCTGCCTGCGGGGCTCGAGCTACGCTGAGCGGCGCGGCGCGGCCTTTGGCCTGGCGGGCGCGGTGCGCGGCCTGGGCATCAGCAGCCTGCGGGCGCTGGGGATCATGGACGCGCTGAAGGCGGGGGTGGAGGACAAGGCGGCGGCAGACGCGCGGGAGGGTGAGCGGCTGGGGGCACAGCGCCCTGGACAAGGAAGGGGTGAAGGGACACGCAGCCGCCATCACGCGTGGAGGCTTGCCATGCCTTGCCCCACAGAGGCCCGACCCATGCAAACACCAGCAAACGCGGGCCTCCTGCCCGTCGCTCCGTGCTCCCCGTGCCGCCAAGCGAGCCCGGCGATGCCCTGGTGCCCGCCAACGCGCCTGCTGGGCCCCTCCCCCACGCTGCCTCGCCCCCTGCAGGCTCCCTGCTGGCCTTCGAGTGCCTGAGCGACAAGCTGGGCCGCCTGTTTGAGCCGTACGTCATCCAGATCCTGCCCATGCTGCTCGCCTGCTTCGGCGACTCGTCGCAGGCGGTGCGCGACGCCGCCGACGGCGCCGCCAGAGCCATCATGGGCCAGCTGACGGGTGCGCCCTGGGGGCGCGTGCAGGGGGAGGCAAGGTGGGATGGGGGTTTCAAATGTCGGCGATGCCGCCTGCAGCTGACCGCACGACTAGCAGGCCCTTGCTGTGTTGCGCTGGTACTCCCTGGCCAGCTTCGTTTGCTGCCTCTTCCTCACCCATGCACGCACCCACGACTGCGCCATGCCGCCGATCGAAAACACACACCTGCACACGAACGCAAAGGCTGCTCGCGTTTCCCACGGTCCCCCTGCAGGCCAGGGCGTGAAGCTGGTGCTGCCCGCGCTGCTGACGGGCGTTGAGGACAAGGTGTGGCGCACCAAGCAGGGCTCCATCCAGCTGCTGGGCGCCATGGCTCACTGCGCGCCCAAGCAGCTGGGCGCCTGCCTGCCGGTGGTGGTGCCGCGCCTGGGGCTGGTGCTGGCGGACCCACACCCCAAGGTGGCCGCCGCGGCGCGCACCGCGCTCAACGAGGTGAGCGCGTGCAGCGGTGCGTGCGCAGCCCCTGTGTCGCCCTCCTGCGCCCTCTTCACAACCCTTGCTCTCTGTCCGTAGGTTGGCTCCGTCATCCGCAACCCCGAGGTCGCCAAGCTGGTGCCCGTGCTGCTGGCGGGTGCGTGCCCACGCAACGCCGCCTGCACTCCTCTGCAGCTTGCTGGGGCAGGCTGGCGGCAGCCGTTCCTGTTGGGGGACGCCCACCGGCCTCAGCTCTCCGTGTGGCGGCTGCTGTGCTCTCCATGTGCATGCACATTGACATGCCCCCCTTGTTTTACGTGACCCCAGCAATCGCGGACCCCAACACCTCCAACAAGCAGTGCCTGGACACCCTGCTGGCCACGGTGTTTGTCAACACGGGTGCGCCGCGCCGCCTCCTGCTCACATGCTTGCCTCCGCCTCAGCCATGCACCCAGCCCTCGCCGTGCTCCTCACCCTGTCTGCCCGCCTGTGTCCGTGTCGTGGCGCAGTGGACGCCCCAGCCTGGCCCTCATCATTCCTGTGGTGCACCGCGGCCTGCGCGACCGCTCGGGTGAGCGCTGCACGCCTGCCGGCCCCCATCCTGCTGCTGCCGCCGCTGCTGGAGCCCCCCCAATCGCCCACGCCAAGACAGAGTCCTGAACCAGCCGCGCCTGCACACGCTCCCCTGGCACCCGCGCCGCAGGCGACCTGAAGAAGCGCGCCGCACGCATCGTGGGCAACCTGTGCACCCTGGCCAACGACTCCCGCGACATGGCCCCCTACGTCCCCCTGCTGCTGCCGGAGCTCAAGGTGGGAGGCTGTGTGTGGGGGGTTGGGGGGTACGGGGGAGAAAGGCGATGCCACAGTACCAGGTGGAGGGTGGAGGGCCCTGGGAGCCTGGGAGGCGGGGCCGTCAAGCGCTGTGGGAGCGCTGTGAGGCGGGCTCTGATCCAGCCCTGCCTCGGCGCGGCCAATGCCTGGGATCGAAGGCTGTCCGAGCCTTGCCCTCGTGCCTGAGCCGCCGTGCTGCCTGCCGGCCGCCGCCTCCTGCGCAGGGCGCCCTCGTGGACCCGCTGCCCGAGGTGCGCGCCACGGCGGCCAAGGCCATGGGGTCACTGGTCAAGGGTGAGTGGTGGCGGTTGGGTGGAGGGGTGGGGGAGTGGGGAGGAGAGCAATGGATTGCCAGTAGTGATGGCTCCTGTTGGGGGGTGGGGGGCAGGTGCGGGGGCGCACCTGCTGGCAGGGCTCCCATGGGGTTGGCCTGGTGGGCAGGCAGCGGCAGCTGGCACCTTATGGGGTGCCACGCTGCTCCAGCCTCTCTGAGCCTGCCCGCCAGCTGCCCCGCCGCCCCTGGCAGACATGGGCGAGGAGGGGCTGGGCGGCATCATCCCCTGGCTGCTGGAGAAGCTGCGCTCCGAGGCCTCTGCGGTGGAGCGCAGCGGCGCGGCGCAGGTGGGCCACGCGCGGGGCCTGCGGGACGCCAGCCCCTCTCCCTCTTGCACAGCCCGCCACTGGGGTTTGGGCGGGCAGTCAAACCGGGAACCTATCAGCGCCAGGAGCCGCAGAGCAAGCCGGCCGTCCCGGGCGCAAGACGCCCTGGACAGAGTGGTGCCTCTGGCATCTGTGTTGGCCCGCCTCCACCCATCCAACCCCCACCCGTCTCTGCGCTCCGACCCCCGCCCCCCCCCCCGACAGGGCCTGGCCGAGGTGCTGGCGGTGCAGGGCGGGGAGGCCATGTCCCAGCTGCTGCCCGACGTCATCGCCGCCTGCCGCGCGCGCAACGCAGGTGCGCAGTCCTGGTTGGGGAGGCGGGCTGCCTGTCGTTGTGTGTGTGTGGGTGCTGTGGGGATGGAGGGGGTGAGAAGGGGGGAGGGAGCGGGTGAGGGCAAGAGCATGAAGCTTTGCGGCTGAGGCCAGCAGCGATACAGGCCGGGCCCTGCATGGCAAGATGCGGCCCTGGAAGCCCATTGGCACCTGAACTGCGCACCCACCTCTCCTGCCGCCTTGTCCCCCTTGCAGCTGTGCGCGAGGGCCACCTGACCCTGTTCAAGTACCTGCCCATGTGCATGCCGCAAGAGTTCCAGCCGCATCTGCCGCAGGTGGGGCGCGGGCGGGGCGGGGCGGCGGGGGCCCAGCCCCTGCGCCGCAACTTGTTATGTGCCGCCCAACACACAGCTCACCTCCCAGGCACTGCCAGGGCTCCTAGCGCCTTCACGACCACGGCATCTGCCGGCCCCCTTGCCGCCGCTACACCGTCGGTCCACACTGCAGACCCTGCTGCTCAACACCCACATGTCTACACACCAACAAACAAACGCCCCCTCCCCCCCTCCCGCCCATCCACTGCGCAGGTGCTGGCCTGCATTCTGGACGGCCTGGCCGACGAGGCTGAGGGTGTGCGTGATGCGGCGCTGGCGGCGGGGCGCGTGGCGGTTGAGCTGTATGCGCAGGCGGCGCTGCCGCTGCTGCTGCCGGCCGTTGAGGCGGGCATCATCAGCGGCAACTGGCGCATCCGCCAGTCGTCCGTGGAGCTGCTGGGAGACCTGCTGTTCAAGGTGGGCAGCAGCCTGCGGGGGCGGAGGCAGCACTGCTGTTGCTTTCGAGAAAGTGGGGTGGCATGGCAATGGATGAGCGTGGGGTCGGGGGCGCAAATCGCGGCAGGGCAGGCCAGGCAGTTAGATGCATGGCAGGCTCCTCTTCTGCTGCTGGCGGCAGTTGGGGTTGGCGGTGGGGTGCAGCCCGGCTTGCGGCTGCCTGCCTGAAGCGTCGCGTGGCTCTGTGGGACCCCTCGCCTCCTGCCGCCTGCGTGCTTCCCCTCCCTGGACACCCATCTCACCCCGCGCGCCCCCTGCCCCCTCCCCAGGTGGCCGGCACCACGGGGCGCATCCAGCAGGACCTGCACAACGAGGAGGAGGAGGGGATCAGCGTGGAGGCCCACGGCAAGGCCATCACCGACGCGCTGGGCGTGGACAAGTGAGGGGGGCGCGCGCCGATGGGCTGGCGCGCGTGCCTGGGGGTGCTGCGTGGGCTCTGTTAGGGCGCCTGCCCCTGCCCCTGGCCCGCTGACCGCCTCCTCCCAAAGCCTCGCTCCCCTTCTGCCGTTCCTCACCTCCCCTTCCACCCGACCGCTCCCCCACACAACCGCGCCACCCTACGCAGGCGCAACCACGTGCTGGCCACCGTCTACATGGCCCGCTCGGACGTGGCCTACACCGTACGCACGGGTGAGGGTGCGGGGCCACGTGGGCGGTACCGGTGACATGTGTGCCGCCGCGGCTGCCGCCGCCCGCCTTGCCTCTGGCATGGTCATCATGCGGGGCCGGGGTCGCAGAGGGGCGGCGGCGGCTTGCGACAGCCGTGGTTGGCCTGCTCCTGCTGCCGCCCGTGCGAAGCACGTGATGCACCCACCCACCCCGGGTGCCTCTGCACCTTGCGCAGCCGCGCTGCACGTGTGGAAGACTGTGGTGACCAACACCCCCAAGACGTTGGGGAGCTCCTGCCCGCCCTCATGGCCATCATCATCGAGAGCCTGGCAGACCCGGGTGGGTGGCGCCGCCGGGCAGAGGCACAGCGATCTAGGCGGTATCTGGGGGGATGTATGATAGGGAAGCGGCGCCAGTGTGAAGGCCTCAGGGGCATGCTGCAAGAATCGACAAGCGCTGCGGGGCAGCAACGAGAGAGTGCGCACGACCAGTCGCACGGCCCCAGCTCAGGCGCATTGCTCTTGCCGAGCGGCGGCTGCGCAGCTCGCCCCCGCTGGCCACACGGGCGCACCCACGTGCTGCAGCGCCCCCTGGTGCAGGCGAGGACCGGCGCCAGATGGCGGGGCGGTGCCTGGGGGAGCTGGTGCGCAAGATGGGCGACCGCATCCTGGCCCAGATCATCCCCATCCTGCGCGACGGCATGGCCTCCCCACTCGCCACCACGCGCCAGGTGCGCTGCGCCGCTGTTTGCGACGCTGAGCTCGCCGCCTGGCTCGCCACTCCCCACCTTCCAGCCTGCGAGCCGCACCCAGCTGAGCGTCCTGCCAACCGTCAGCCAACCCCGAGCCATCTGTCGGGGCCTTGGTGCCCGCGCTCTAACCCTCGGCTGTGCTGCTGTGTTGCCTCTGCTGCGACTTCGCTGGGCAGGGCGTGTGCAACGGGCTGAAGGAAGTCATGGAGAATGCGACCCGCACCCAGCTGGCAGACCATCTGGCGGAGCTGCTGCAACCCATCCAGGTTCGGCTGAGCAGAGGGGGAGGGGGAGGGGAGCGTGGGACGCTGGGACTGGCGGCCGGGGCGAGGGGCAGCGGAAGTGCGCCAATGGGGCCAAGGCAGCTGGAGGAAGATTGGCGCCAAGGGCAGCCGTCCAGCCGGCAGTTGCTTTAGCTGCGTTGCCGAGCACCCCGCTCCAGCAGCGCTGCACAGCCCGCACAGCTTCAGCCTGGCCCCGGCAGCTCCGCCCCCAAGCCTGCATGCTTTTCACGTCAACCCCGCCCCTTCACACGCAAACACACGCACGCGGCAGGGCGCTCTGTGCGACGACGACGCGGACGTGCGCACCGCCGCCGGCGGCGTCTTCAACGTGCTGTTCAAGAGCGGCGGCGGCTCGGCCATGGACTCCGTCATCCCGGCCCTGCTCTCGGGCCTGGACAGCGAGGCACACGCGGCCCAGGTGTGTGCCTTGATTGTCGCCCTCCGTGCGCAGGGCGGCGCTGCGTGGCGTCAAGATGCAGGCAGCGCGTGCCACCCGCGCCCACCGCCGCTCTGGCAGTGGGCCGGCTGCGGCAGGCAGGCGCAGCAGACAAGCAGCTGCCTGTGCCACGTCACCGCCACGTACCCCCTCCAAGTCCCCCCTGGCTGTCAAGCAGGCGCTGGAGGGCCTGCGCGTCGTGCTGGGCGTGCGGCCGCAGCTGCTGTCGGTGATGGTGCCCCGCCTCGTGCGCCCGCCCCCACCTCCACCAACCTGCGCGCCCTGGCCGCGCTGGCTGAGGTGGCGGGCGGCGCCATCCACGCCCACCTGCCCGCCCTGGTGCCCCCGCTGCTGGCCCTCGCCAGCGACCACCCGGACACCTCGCCCGCAGCCGCAGCCGCTCACCAGGCGCTGGCGGCGGTGGCGCTGGCGGTGCAGGTGGGGCTGGCTGGAGCTCGGCAGGGTGTTGGGGGCCTGGGGCTGGGGCCTCCTTGTGCACCCATGTTCTGCTGCTGCTGGCGCTGCTGGCGCTGCTGAAGTGTTGCCGCGTCCCGGCCACGCCAGCCGCATGCAGCACGGTCTTGAGCGTCGCCAGCGGCCCCCCGCTGTTCCAAACATCACCCCATCCTCCCTCCCTTGTACCGCTGTACCGCAGGAGGACGGCCTGTACCTGCTGATGCAGGAGCTGCAGCGGGGGCTGGAGGAGCCGGCGCGGAGGCGGGCGCCGCCGCCGCCGTCTCCCTCTTCTGCCGCCAGTCCCGCCTCGACTTCCAGGAGCATGTGCCCGCCCTCATCGCGGTGAGTGCGTGTTTTGTTTGAAGGGGGAGGTTGTGATGCGGGGCGCGCCGGGAAAGGCAGTTTTCCTGCCCACCGTGTGTTGGCTGTGGGCGGAGCCGCAGTCCCGCTGCGGCCCCCGCTGCATCCCCCGCCCCCAGCACGCCGCCGCACCTGCCAGCTGCCCCCCCCCAACAGACGCTGGTGCCGCTGCTGGCCGAGGACGACGCCGACACGCTGGCCGCATGCTGGGACGCGCTGGGGGCAACCACCGCCTCCATCCCCAAAGACATGCAGCCCAGCTTCGTGCGCTGCCTCAAGGTGCGCCTCCCTGCCCGCGCCTCCACCGCTTGAGCACCCTACCTAGCTCAGCGGGCAGCGGGCAAAGCGTGGCAGCCGGCTGCTGTGCATGTTGGGCCCTGCTGGCTTGCACCATGCGGGCTGTGGCTGGTTGCACAACACGCCGCCGCACCCACGCGGCCTGCCCGCACCACCCGCCTAGCAAATGAGCGCCCCCTCCCCCCCACCTCTCCACGCAGGATGCCGTGCTGACAGCGCGGGACAAGGAGCGGCGCAAGCGCCGCGGCGGCCGTGCCCAGCCGCTGCCTGGCTTCTGCCTGCCCAAGGCGCTCAGCCCTGTGCTGCCCATCTACCTGCAGGGGTGCTGCAGGTGCGTGGGGCATGCGAGTGTGCGTGGGTGGGTGTGCTTTCGGGTGGAAACGGAGGTAGGCGGGGTGCCCAGGCTTCAGGCAACTGCAGCCAGCAACTGCAGGGAGGGCGGCATATCGCCGCGTCTGACCAGCTGCTGCCGCTGATCCTCTGCGGCGGCGTCCAATCCAGGGCTGGCCCCTTCCGCATTGCACTCCATCGCCGCATGCTGCCCCCCCCGTCCGCTCACAACAGTCTGCCCTTGTCTCCTTTTTCCTTTCCTCTGCTGCAACGCTGCAGGGCTCCTCCGCTGAGCTGCGAGAGCTGGCTGCCGAGGGCCTGGGGGAGCTGGTTGAGGCGACGGGGGAGGAGGCTCTGCGGCCGTTTGTGGTGCAGATCACGGGCCCCCTGATCCGCATCATGGGCGACCGCTTCCCTGGCAGATCAAGGCGGCCATCCTGCGCACCCTGGGACTGCTCATCAGGTGCGCCTGTGTGTGGTGGTGGCGTGTGTGTACGTGTGTGTGTGTGTGGGTGGGTGGGGAGGGGGTTGAAACACTGTGCATGTCTATATGAGAAGGGCGGTGGACACATGAGAGGTGGCAGGCGGGGTGGTGCGTCTGACAGGGAGGTGTGGGGTGGGCGGAGACTCATAGGTAAACTCCTGTGCATGCGCTCAACTGGGAAGGGGAGGCGGCTTGTGGGTGCCCCTGACCCCGGCACAGCCGCCCCTCGCACTGTCTTTGGCCCCCCACACGGCCCCTCAAACCCACACGCGCCGTCCGCTGCCCCGTCCCTGCCCCCTGCAGCAAGGCGGGCGCGGGGCTGAAGCCCTTTGTGCCCCAGCTGCAGACCACGTTTGTCAAGAGCCTGTCCGACCCGCAGAAGGAGGTGCGGCCCACCCGCTCCGCCCGGTTGACCGCCCAGCCACTGCGGCTGCTGCTGCTGCCGCTGCTACCCTCTTGCCTCATTGCGTCCCCACCCTTTGCCCCATGCCCCTGCCTTGACATCCCCCCCACCCCCGGCACGTGCACGTGAGCAGGTGCGCCAACGCGCCGCCCTCAATCTGGGGGACCTCTCCCGCATGAGCATGAGGGCAGACCAGCTGGTGTCAGGTGGGCGTGGGGAGGGGGGAAGCGGGGGCCCGCGGCGGCGGCGTTTTTGTATGTTTTGATGTATTCATTGGGGTGCCTGCCCAGCAGGCCTGTCCCAGCACCACCTCCCTTGCCTGCTGTGCCTGCTGTGCCTGCCTCCCAGCCATCCCTGCTGCCCTGCCCGCACCCCTGCCCCGGCTGCAGACCTGGCCACGGGCGCCAAGACGGGGAGCCGGCGGTACAGGAGGCGTACCTCACAGCCTTGCACGGTGAGGGGGCGGGGGGGCGCACCCGCGGCAGCAGCGCTCCTTGTAAGTGTGGTCCAAGGGCTCACAGAAGAGACACCTCACCTTCATGCCCATCGCTGGCGTATTGGCCGCCCCCGCAGGCGCGCTGCTGTCGGCCGGCGAGCGGCTGACCCCGACACCATTGCCAGGGTCGGCGCCGCCCTGGCCGCCGTCACCGCGCGCCGGGGCGACGACGAGGGGGTGAGGGGCGCTGCGGCGGCCACCGGCGCCTACGCCGTGCACTGCTCCCCTGAGCAGCTGCGGGCGGCGCTGGAGGCGGGGCCGCTGTCGCCTGGGTCGGGCGGCTGGCGGAGCGGGTGGGCTCCGCGGCGACGGCGGCGGCGGTGGCGCGGCACGCGGCGGCGCGCCTGGCGGAGCTTGACCTGCTGCAGCGCTTTGTCGGTGAGCGCTTGGGGGTGCGCTGGAGGGGCGGGGGCCCTTGCACACGGAAGCTGGCGGCAACCCCGCCGGCAGCCGGTGCCAGCAAGCGGGTGCGCCGCCGCCTGGCTGCTGCCCAAGCGCCCTCCACCCGCACATTGCCTCGGCGCCACTGCTTGCCTGCAGACTCGGTTGTGAAGGCGGGGCGCGACCCCTCGTCCGAGGTCAAGGTGGTGGCAGCGCGCGCAGCGGGCCGCCTGCTGCTGGCGCAGGCGGAAGACGGTGAGACACCCCCTTTTACAGCCCTGCCTCGCCCCTGTTGTCGCACCCCCAACCCCCGCCTCGGCTGCGCTGCCGCACTGCGCCGCATCAGCCGCTGCGTCATGCCGCTGCTGGCCAGCGTTTCCGCCCGAACGCACAACTCCAGCTGGGTGGCTGGGGTGCAGCAAGCGGCTCCCGCGCGCCCCCGCGCCTGCAGGCGAGGGCGCCCCCCGCCGTCGCTGCCGGCGCTGCTGTCGAGCGTGGTGGCGCTGCTGGGCATGGACCAGGACTCGGGTGCGGCACCGCTTGCGCCGCCCTGCGCAATGCTGCGCACGTCCAGGCTGCGCTGCAGCTGGTGCTGCCTGGCTTGTGGCCACCTCAACCCACCACACACCCACATTCGCGCTCCTGCGCCTGTGGAGTTGACCGTCTGCCAGCGAAGCTTCCCCTTGTCCCCGCCGCCCCCTGTGCACCGCAGAGGTCCAGCGCACCATGCTGTCGGTGCTCAAGCGGCTGGCGGCGGCCTCCCCGCGGCGCTGCCCCCCACTGGAAGGACGTGGTGCCCTCCATCTGCGCCATCGTGCAGGTGCGCGGTGCTGCAGCGCTGCAGCGCTGCATGGCCAAGCGGCAAGCAGGCCCCGCGCCCACCGGGCTGCGGGGCAGGGCACATGCCTTGCCTCGCCGCCCACAAAGGAAGCGTGCCGGGCGCATGCGCTTGCTGCTCCCAGCCATCGCATTTGAGCGATCGGCTTCCCCACATGCCCGCCATCCACCCCCGTCCACACCCACCCAGCCTTTATCCGCGCCTCCCCGCCCCTGCATTGCTCCCTGCAGGGCTCCGCGGGCCCCACCAAGGTTGCAGCGGAGCGCTCGCTGGCGCGCGTGCTGGCGCTGGAGCGCTCGCTGGACGCGGCCCTGGCCTGGGTGCCCTCTGGCGGCCCGCTGGCGCGCACCCTGCTGCAGGAAGGTTACCTGCGCAGGCTGGCCAAGCTGCCGGTGGAGGAGGAGGACGACGGGCTGCTGTGAGGCGGCAAGGAGGCACCGCTGGCAGGGCGGCGCTCTGCGGGGCCCTCCGTCGGCCATCCTGCACTTGGCGACCCGCTGCAGGGGTGCCTTCCTTGTAAGCTGCGTCGCTGTGCGTTGAAACAGGAACCCGTGTCACCACCGGGTCTCTCCGATGGCCTGCCTTGCAGCAGGCACTCCAGTGGGCACTCACGCTGGTCGCGACTTGCCCGCCTGTCTGCATCCCTCAATCCCCGCTGTCGCGCAGCGCACGGCAGCTGTGCGCCCCACCTGTCGCTGCGTGCTGCCAATTGTCAACACCCATCACTCAGCTGTTCCATCCAGCCCTCGCTCTGAGTCCCCCTACTCGGCAGGCAGGGCTCCCTTCTCTGCGCTGCCGATGTGGCCCTGTCACTGCCTCCCAGCTGCCAGAAACTCTGCTCAGGATGGAGCGGCAGTGACGGGGCGGGCAAACCAGTCGCACTTGCTGGCGTCAAACCAGGGCTTACATCAAGGCGGAGTGGTGGTGGGTTGCCGCGTTACGGGGATGTCAAGGCACGTGCGTCATGCACAGGGCGGGCTGTGCGCCCATGCAGCACGTGGCGACAAAGGTCAGTGGCCTGGGTCGGCTGTGAACACGGCTTCCAGCTGGCGTGCGGTCACATGAATCTCGTACCGCACAGCGCCAGGAGACGTGCATGGACTACTGCCACCGCCTCCACTGCATCCTGGAAGCTGCCCCACTGCAGACAGCACCGGCTCGGCTGCAGGCACGGTGGGCGGCAGTGGCAGCACCGCCAAGGTGTAGGGCGGGCGGGTGTCCAGGCCAGGGAGCAGGACCCCTTGCATGCCGCTGCAGCCCCCAGCTGAGCCGGCGCTTGTTGACAGGCAGGCATGTGGGGGTGTGCCCGCTGCTTGGCGGGGGGCACTGCCGCTGGCGCTGGAGCAGGGCGCATTGCTCAGCCTGCAAGGAGTTGGAGCAGGGGCAGCATTGTGGCTGCTCGCCGCGTTCTGCGCAGCACCACGACAGCAGCACCGGCGCGCTTGGAAGGGGTGGGCGAGGTGCGGAGGGCAGCGCACGACACCGGCCCCACGTGCGCCTCACCAGGCCGCCGTGTCGTTGTCAAACAGCACAACCTGCAGCGGTGCGTCGGGGCTGCAAGCAGACACGTTCAAGCTAACCGTGAGGCTGCTTGACAGGTTGAAGAAGTGCGCAGCGGCATGGCCGCTGGCAAGGCTGCTCAGTTGCTGCCCTGGCTGCACCTCACGAACCAGCTGGGCGGCCGGCTGTGGTGCACTGATGGTGCCATCAGCTGCATAGTCCAAACCCTCGGTTCCGGAGACGAGGAACGGCTGCTCAGGGCTGCTGCCCGTGCTGGCGTTGCCAGCATCCAGGCTCCCAGGAACAGACACCTGCCAGCCGCCGGTGCCGTCGGTGCTGCCGCCGCCAACGTCCAGAACAAGGTCAAACAGCAGCAGGTCGACCGGCCAGCTGGCGTTGTTGCGGGCCCTCACCACCACAGCCTGTTCCTCTGCCCAGTTGCTGCTGTTGAAGACCAGCTGATGAGGGCTGACGTCGAGCTGGCTCAGAAGGGCACCCTCCTGCGCATCCGTTGGCCTCAAAGCGCACGTCGCCAGCAGCTGCTGTCCAGCGGGCGGCGAGGCCGACAGCCTCACCGACAGCTCAGCGCTGCTGCTGCTACTGCCCGGCTGTACGGCCACCGCACTGGGCGTCACCACCAGGCCCTGCTGGCTCCCCTGCGGGCGCCTGCCAGGCATAGCCGTAACCGCATCCCTGCCAGATGGCGACAGCACGGTCCAAAGACCGTTTTGCCAGGCCTGCAGGGCCGCTTGACGCTTGGCGCACGCAACGTCAGGCACGATGCTGTTCACCGGTGAATGAAGAGCGAGCAGCACAACGAGTGCAGGGGCGGCGCGCTCTCACCGCGAACAGGGAGCCAAAGTAGTCTGTGTTGCGGCAGGTGGCGGCCTCCCCACCCGTCAGCACGCCCAGCACCTGCTGCTGGCTGGCGCCCAGCAGCGGCGCGCCCGAGGAGCCGGCATCGGTGCCGCCCGCCGTCCAGCGCACCTGCGCACCCGAGGGCAAGACAGGTCTGCAGTTGTGGACGCCGGGCGCATGCGTGCGCGGCTGAGCTGGCACCAGCATCCTGATGCGTGCCTGGTAGTGCGTCTTGGGGCCCCTTGCGCTGCCAGCCCCCGCGCCCCAGCCGTCGCTGTCAAAGGAGAAGCGCGCGAGGCGCAAGCCTTCGCTGCTGAGGGACAGCTTCTTCACATCCCCACGCGGGTGGCTGAGCGCTGCGTGCGCAGCGGCTTCGGCGGGCGCCCAGCCGCTGGCATTCCAGCCGAGGTAGTAGGCGCCAAACTCTGGAGCAAGGAGCGGGACATGCAAGGAGCAGGTGTGCAATTATGCGGTGCCTTGCTGCCTTTCATCTGGTGGAATCAGCGTCCGTGAAAGCTGCGTGAGCCGCACCATCCGGGATGGCGCCATCGATGCCCAGCAGCATCACGTCGCTGGCCTCATCCTGCCACGCCACGCGCAGCCCCACCAGCTGCTTGACGGGAGAGGCCTCCTGGCTAGCGCCCGGGCTATCGGCGGCGGCGCACCCTGCTGCTGGTAGCCAAACACCGCAGAGTAGAAGGTGGCGGCGTCGGCGTCCGTGTCAAAGCCGCGGCAGTGGTTGGCAGTCAGTATGAAAGCAGAATCACGCGCACGGTTGGCATCGGCGGCGGGGGCCAAGTGCTCTGTGTTAATGAGGGTGCCTGCAGGCCAGAAGCACAAGCGCCTGATGTCTGCCATGGAGGGTTGAGGGGGTGGGGTGGGTGGGATGGGGGTGGGGTGGGGAGCACAGCCACTTGCGCCACGGTCTGGCCAGCACGCCGCACCCGTGCAGAAGCGGCCTCCGGCACGGCTGGCCAGCAACAGCAGCACCACAGCATCCGCAGCATCCCGCCAGCTGACGCCGGCGCAGGCGACATCGGCATATGGGCAGGCGGCATCCGAGCTGCCACGTACTTGGGCAAGCACAGCAGCCAGGGCAGCCTCCCGGCTGCCTGGCGTGCCGCCTGGATCGCTGGACTTGAGCTCAGGCGCGTCAGAAGCAAGAGGCGGGGCTTGCCAGCCCAAAGGCTGCACGCCAAGCAACATCGCATCCAGTGCGATGATGGGCAGGGCGGCTGGAAGGGTCGGTGCCAGGTAGGAGAGGCGCGCCGTGCATGGGCTGCCGCTCCGCTGCCACGTGGGTGCTGAACACAGCGCCACAGCGCTGGCACCCAGGGCAGCACCCACATCCTGGCAATGCTCCCCTCTGCTCTCTGGCACGCCTGCTGGCCTGGTGCAAAGGCGAAGGGCGCTGCCCGATGGCAGCTGCAGGCTGCTGAAGAGCAGGGTGAAGGAAAACGCCCTCTGGGGGCCTCCAAGCACAGCTGCCAGGATTTGTGCCAATCCCCGCGCCCAGGCCTGACTGCACCAGGTCCGTGCCAGCCATCGCAAACTGCGCAACCACACAGTCAGTTACTCCAAAGTGAACACCTGGGTGCTTTGCACGCAGGACTCACATCGCTGGGGACCGCCCACTGTGCACCGCCGCTTCCAGCCAGGAGGCCTGTAGCAGCGAAACCGAGCTGCAAGCGGCCGCCTGCAGTGCAACCCGCTTCGAGACCTCTTGTTTTGTGGATGTCATCACTCAAAGCGCCTGCAAAGGGTGCAGCGGCCAGTCTTCGATCGAGCTTGGCTTCCTCGGACCTGCTGAGCGCTTTCCTGAATTTGCTCTATAGCTCACATGCAGGATAAGCCAGGGAGAGGATTATCGCCCGCACGAGAAACCCTGCTCGTGGACCGGGTCCCATTGTTATACCGCACACTGTTCTAGCCCGAAATGTGATGACAATGTAGCCAGAATCCAGGGTCCCTCAGCAGCGCGCTTCGACACAGTCAAATGCGTGCTGCGGCGCACGAGCATTTCAGGCTAGGCATGGGATGAGGCTGAGCCTGCCATGCGCCATTCGCTGCGTTCAGGACGGCAATTACTCAAAACAAATCAGGGAAAATACTTTTGAACGCTCCAGCTTTCCCTGCTCGTCGGGAACTTCCCCCAACCAGAAGCGCACACCATGCAGGCAGTCTTGCAGAACTCGGCGGCCTGCCCGGCTCGGGCAGGCCCATCCACTGCGCCCCGGGTGCAGCTGAGGGCGCCCGCCCCCAGGTGGCGGCTGCGGCCCAGCAGCGGCGGCGGCGGCGCTCTGTAGCAGCGCACGCCAAGGTGGAGCTGCGCGACCTCGACGGCAAACTGCACATACTGGAGGTGTCTGAGGACCAGAACATCCTGGAGGTTGCGCTGGATGAGGGTCTGGACATGCCCTACGACTGCAAGATGGGCGTGTGCCTGTGAGCGGCTGCAGATGAGGCAGCCACGCTCATTGTCGCAAGCATGTGCATCGCTTGGGGCCTGCGCTTCAAGCAGCGCGTTTCACCGGGCAGGCTGCTCAGCTGGCTTAAAGGTTCCTGTGCCGCGCTCGCAGGCGCTGCTCTGCCAAGATCGAGTCGGGCAGGGTGGAGCAGCCGGGCGGCATGATAAGCGAGGAGAGCCAGGCGCAGGGGTACGCCCTCATGTGCGTAGCCTACCCCACCGAGGATTGCAGCGCGGGGTCATCCCAGAGGTGAGCATGCAGCGGCGCTGCTGCGGCCACCTGCCACTGAGCTGGAACAGGACAACACATGCGAGGACACAACGCCCTCCCTGAGCTCGCCTTGTTGCAGGAGGAGCTGGTGGATGCCATCATGAACATCACCGCATGACCATTCCCAAAGCTGGGGTCCCCAATCCCGCAGTGTTGGGTTGTGGCCCGCAGGCCGGCCCCTCACACCCAACCTTTCATTGTTCTTGGCGCTGCCTATGCCTGAATCTTTTTTCAGCTGCCTCATGACAGGCCCCCTGTCATTAACTATTCTGCCACCACGCTCAGGCTTCTACTCGCCTCTGTGTATCCCTTGTTCCATAGTCTCACAACTCCTTGCCGAGCTCCCTTTTGCAAAGCTCTTTCCTTGGCTGCCAGCTGCAGCATCTGTGCAGCAGCCACCCTTGACACATCACCAATAATTGATGTAAGCTGCAGCACAACGGCAGTGCCGCCGGCATCCCTGTGCCGCCAGGAAGCTAGCCACTGGCCTGGCTGGCTGCCACACTCCTGATTGCTTCGTTCACCGCCTCCTGGATGCCTTGGGTGCTGGCATCTGCAAGAGACGGGTGGGTCTCACAGGATCATCAGACACGGCAACAACAAGACGATTTGGGCATAGCTGCAGTGGGTACACCTACCCGTCGTGGTCATAGCCAGGTCGTCCAGTGCCTTGGACAGGCTATCTCCAAAGATGTCAATCACAGGCTGCGGGCCTTCTTGCGCTGCGTTGGGGCAAATGAAAGGAGAGTAGGAGCCACTACGAGCTTGGTCTCTCCAAGATCAGTCCAAGCAGTTCCTCATCCCTCAAGGGCTCTGGGCTGGATCAAACTCTTGGTGTGCTGCATGGCTGTGCCTCCGCGCGCTCACCTGGAGCTGCCTGCGCCAGCCTCCTGGCCATTGCTGCCTGGCCAACAATCAACACAATCAACATGCAGAGGGCAGACCTGCAAGCCATCCTGGTGAGGCGAACAGGCCAAGGACGAGACAACATGCAGCCCGCAAGGGCAGCAGGGTGGGGCCGCGGTCCGCCTGGCGCGCCCTGGCAGCGGGTGGCACTTTTGGGGCGCCAGGACGCTTGCGGGGAATCTCTTTCCCTCGAGCTGTTGAGATCGTCCCTGCGACATCTTTCTTTGCCCGCTGCAGCGGCCCGTCAGCCTCCCAGCTTGTGATTCCTGCCGCCCGGCGCACTATTGAAGGGGGCAGTCTTTGATCGCGGTGGACACACTTGTGTGCTGGCGTAAACTGAAACAAGCTAGGAAGGAGGCACGCGGCTCGTCTGCAGGCAGCGACCATGCCGCCCAGACGCACAACTTTGACGTGAGCTACCGACTCATACGACTCTCTGGGATCCGTCGATTTGGGTTGCGCGCAGACGCGGCTGCAGTGGGCGCCTGCACCCCGCCGCTACCAGCCGCCGTTCACCACCACTGCTTGCAGGTACTCGTCAGAGGATGTGGGCCCGGTCGTGGGGGACAAGCCGCTGTATGTTTACTACTGCAAGTACAGCGGCAAGCATGCGCTGACCACAGACTGCAACCTGAGCCGCGCGCCTCGCCGCGGCACCGACCACTCGCTCGTTCTGGACACACAGCAGCACCTCGTCAAGCTGTACACGCAGGATGGCGGCGCCAAGCTGCTGCGCCGCAAGTGAGCTTTGGGCGGGGGGCAGCACATGCGCTGTTTGTCCGCACCCTCGGGGTGTCGGCTATGCCCACAGGCTGCGGGAGCGCTTGAAGCTGAATGGTGTGCTCAGCAGAGCCCCTGTTGTTCGCTCCCACAGGAATGGCAACGTGGAGCGGCAACTGCGCCTGAACGTGGGCAAGCTGCCGGTGGCATACCGCACAGAGCCAGAGGGCAGGTGCGTGGCGCTGTCCCCCATTCCAGCTGCTTGTGCCGGCCGCGCCGCGCCGCGCTGCCCGGCCCCGGCGCTGCATGCTCACGGGATGACCCAGAGGAGTGCCTCGCCGCCATCGCCGTCCACCCTTGCAGCTGTGCGCCTGGGGGTGGCGTGTGCTGCTGGCCTGCACAGCAACCATCGGCACTGTACCGCTGATGTACTGCATGTCCCGCAGGTACCTGTACATCCTGGATGACGCCCTCACCACGTACACCGCCGACGAGTCGGGGCTGGGGGAGGGCAAGCCGCCGGTGCCGCCCTGCATCCTGCGCGTGGGCAAGGCCACGCAGGCAGCGCTGGAGGTGGACGACCGCGGCAAGCGCGCTGGTGCTTAAGGTCACTGCGGACTTTGTGCGGGTGCAGGTGAGGGCCGGGGGAAGGGCTGGGAGAGGGCACAGTGGGAGCAGCAACGTGCAATGGGGTGTGGGGTGCGGGGGAAGGAGCGGGCTGGGTGGCAGTCACTCAGACACAGACAGGAGGCCTGGTCAGCCGTGCGGACGGCTTCCCAGGCGTTCCTCCAACTCCCTGCCCCTCGTTCCACTCCTGGCTGCAGATCAAGGCCGGCATCAACTCGGGCCACGCCAACGAGGAGCTGCTGGAAATGCTGCGGGGCGTGCTGGGTGCGCTGCGCCCGCTGCCGCTCCTTCAGCCCGCCTGCCGTGCGATGCAACGTGCCGCGCTGCCGCACGCGGGATCATTCGCCTCCCCCACCCCCCTGGGCCACCCGCCACCTGTCCGCCCCGCCGCCCCCCGCAGGCGTGCGCCTGGGCCAGCTGTCGCTGAAGCGCGGCGAGGACACGCGGCACAAGGTGCTGCTGGTGGAGGGGATGTCGCCGGAGGCGGTCTACACGCGGCTGCAGACGGCGGTGAACCGCAACCCGCGCAGCCTGGGCGCAGCAGCAAGCACGTCATCAACACCTCCATCGTGCCCATGGATGCCCAGGAGCCGGCGGCGGCCGCCCCAGCCGCCGCCCAGCCAGCGCAGCAGGGCCAGCAGCCGCAAGCGTAGCACGACTTGCGCTGCTTGGTGCTGCCTGCCGAGATTCTGCCGCCCCTCTGTCCCTAGCCCCCGCTTGACGCTGCTCTGCTTCACTGTCTCGCTGCTTACTTGCTGCTCCCTTTCTGTTGACTTCCACGCATGGTAGCAGGAACTAGTGCACTTGCGGGTGGCGTCAATGGTTGGTGCTGTCGAGGGCATGCAGGCCTATTGCGTGTGGCGTCAATGGTTGGTGCTGTTGCCGGTGATAGTGCCGTGCGGCCACCTGACCAGGGTATCAGCGCCTGCCACTGCAAAACAGCAAAGCATAGAAAAACCGCTGCACACCAAACCCCTGCCGGCAAGCTATGCTGTGACACACCCGCTGGCCACATCATGCTGGATTCCCGCAACCGCACAGTCCACCAAAGTCAACAAGCACAAGGATGTACCGCACTTGCCAGTATGTGATAAGAAGGAGTTGATGCAACACAAGTGCTATGAGTGGCGCGCAAGCCAAGCTGGGCACTGACACATTAGTCGAAGAGGCCTTGGAAGAAAGCCTCAAAGTCGTCCTCTGCAGGGCCCGCGCCTGCTGCTGCTGCCGCTCCGGAGGCCGTCGCAACGCCCGCATCTCGCGCCGTGCCGCCGCGTCGCCGCTTCCCGCCGCCGCGCTGCCGCCCGCCCTCGTCGCCGCTGCTGCTGCTGCTGGCGCCAGACGAGCCGCTGCTGCTGGCGGCGTCCTCGCTGCTGCTGCCGCCGCGTCGCCGCTTCTTGGACGGCCGCCGCTTGTCCTTGCCCGGCTTGCTCCTCCCCTCCTGCTCCTTGGCCTCCCGCCGCCGCGCCGCCTTGTGCGCCCGCTCTGCCTCCTTGTGCTTGCGGTAGTTGAGCTGGTAGGCGTGCGCGGGGCACAGCCGCACCTTCACCAGCGCCTGCTTCCGCTCCCCTGCGGGTGCCAGGGCGGCAGAGGAGCGGCACACCTTACCGCCAGCCAGCGGACCAAGGCGCAGCGGCCAGCACCGTCACATGCCAGCCACGCGTGTGGAGCGGCCTGGTCACGCTGGGCAGGCGCCCAAGCCGGGCCAGAAACAAGCGGGCCGCAAGGCAGCCACCCACCCGCCTCCTGGTACGCAAACGGAACCTCAAACGACGCCAGGCCTCGCCGCTCGCCGCAGCCCTGGGGCAGGGAAGCGCGCGGCGGGTACTTCTCCGCATGGAGCGAGGGTAGTGGGGCCAAGACACATGGACCTGGGCAAATGCCCCGCCACCCGCTGCCCCCTCCCCCCGCCACACACACCCACACAGACCACCACCATCACACAGACATGCGCGCCCCCTACACACACCTTGGCCCCACACGCAAACTGGCCCGTGCCGTTGACCACCTCCCGCTGCGTGCGCCAGCGCAGGCCCACCCTGCCCTGCCGGTAGCGCGACAGGTCGGCGATGGCGTACTCCTTGAACAGCTTGCTGCGCTTGCGCGGTTGGAGGGGCATGTGGGCTTGGTGAGGGCGTGGATGGGAAGGCAGCGATGGTGGTGTGTGAGCGATGGGTGGGGGCGGCGGGTCGGTGGGTGGTGGGGCCGGTGAGCAGGTCAGGGTACGCCTGGCAACAGGGCAAGTGCGTGGATGGGAAGGCAGTGCCCTTGCCCCAGGGGCGAGCCGGCCAATGGGAGCAGCAGGCGGCTGGCCCACCTGTAGTACTTCTTGGCCAGGCGCACCTCCCAGGAGTCGGCGGCGTCGTCGGCCTCGCTGCGGATGAACCTGGCCGGGGGAGAGTGGAGGAGAGTGGGGGTGGGCGAGTGGGTGCGTGTCGTGTGTGGGATGGATGTGCGCCAGGCCGGCGGCAGCGGAGCAAGCAGCGTGCGGCGAGCCTGCCGCCGAATGAGGAGCAGGAGCAACGGCCCGGCCCTCCCCAGTTGTCAGCAGCTGCCGCGGGCGCATCTGCGGGGGCCGTCATGCGCAGCGGGCGCAGGCGGCGGAGGCCTGCGGGGCAGCTGACCGCTGCGTCCCCACCTGTGGTTCTCCCGCAGGATCTCGTAGTCGGTCTTCTCGGGGCCCGCCTGCAGGCCGAGCAGCAAGGCGGAGGCAGGGCTTCAGGCAACCCAGCTTTCAAGCACAGGCGCGCGGCCGCCCCTCGCTGCTGCCGACGGCGACAAGGAGAAGCAGGAGCAGCGTGTCGCTGCGTGGTGGGGCCGCCCTTCTCCACGCACCTGCCCCTCCCGCGGCAGCTGCCCCCATAGTAAGCAACCAGGTCGTGAACCATCTTGCGGTGGCGGTCGTGCGCGCTCATGCCCTGGAACAGCTGGCGCTGCTGCTGGCGCGACACAGCGTCGTACGCTGCCGACCGCGCGGCGCCAAAACCGGCCATGGCGGGCGCTGCTGCTCTGGCTGCAAGCTTCAAGGGCGGCGGCTGGGCAAAGGCGCCGATGGAGGGATCCCTTGCAACGGGCCGGGCGGGGCGGGGCAAACCAGACTGGCCTCCCCAGACGCCGGCTGGGTACTGAGCGAGGCGGGCAGCGGCGAGCTACGCCTCCTCCTGCTGCTGCTGCTGCTGCTGCTGCTGCTGCTGGCCCTGCTGCGCCTGCTGCGCCTGCTGCAGGTGCTGCGCGAGCTCGGGCGGCAGGCGCGGCGCCGCCAGGAACTTGATCAGCGGCGGCTGCGAGCAGGCCAGGATGCCGTGCGGGCCGCTCCACTCCCACAGCGGGGCGCCGTACAGGGTGCGGTCCGACAGGTACACCGCGTTCACCGCCAGGCGGTAGTCGCAGAACAGGCGGCAGTAGCTGCAACGGCAGGGAGCGGGGTGCAGGCAGCAGTCTAGCAAAGGCACGAGGGCCGGGGGAGGCCGGCGCGCGGACCCATCCCAGCAGCACGGCAGCAAGGCGCTGAGCGCAGAGGGGCAGCTGCGGACGATCAGGCCAGCAACGGAGGTCGGACATGCGGCGGCGGGCAAACATCAAGCTGGCGACAGAAGCTGCGGCAGCTCACTAGGCAGTGACTTCGGCAGAGGCGGCGGGGTTACTGGCCAGCGGGTTGCTGCCGCCAGACATCAGCCGGTTCCGGCTGGCAGGCCCTCCCGCTTACAGCGCTGCTGTTGCTGCTGCTGCTGTGCTTGCTGAGAGGGATGGCGTTCTGCTAGGCTGTGATCTGCCGGCGGGGGATGCCACGGGCAGCTGCGCGCAAGGATGGGCACCCTGCTGGCTGCAACGACAGCTGAAGCGGGAAGCGCTCCGCCCGGTGCTGCAAGCGGGCTGCTCACAAAGGAAGGAAGGCTCCCCGCACTGCTCCCTAGGTGCTGTTGTACGATATCTGGCAGCGGATGATGGAGGCGAACCACAGCTGCGACGCGGCAGGGGGGCCCTAGGCGGCGGGGCGCATGTCGCTCTCGTCGGCGTCGTCGTCAAAGGCGTTGAAGAAGTCGGCGTCCGCCTTGGGCTGCTGGTTCTCGCGCCGCTCGTTCAGCTGCACCTGATTGGCGGCCTCTAGAATGTCGGTGGCGTCGTCTGCGCAGGGAGAGAGCCCCAGTTGGAGTCAGCTAGATGCAGGGGTTTAACCGGCGAGGTGTGGCGGCGGCAGCGCAGGTCTGGGCAGTGCACGCCACCGATTGCAGCATGGCCTGGCCGGGTGCTTGCGGTGTGATGAGATGCATGCGAAGCTTACCTTCGAACAGGCTCAGTTCCTCGCTGTCCACGTCCTGTGATGGGTGCGCGGGGCTGGGCACGGGCTTCATAGCGGCCACCGCCGACGATCGAGTGTAGTATCAGCGTGCAAAAGCTTAGGGCACCATCTGCTACAAGTCAGAGGGTCGTGTGAGGAGAAGAATGAACTCGGGGTGCCACGTCATGGGGGCTTGCTGTAACCTTCCAGGCCTACAGCTGGCTGACATTGGCGCCATATGCACTTAAACTTTCAAGTTGAAGGCTCCAGCCGATCCCCACCGCAACTGTGACGGCTAAGAATTCTCGCCTGAAGCGCCTCTCAACCGCGCTCTTCTGCGGCTCGCAGGCTTTTCAGACTCTCAGCGTCCAACTGCTGAGTGGCAAGAACACCTGCAAGGCCCGGCTTCCTTCCTCCAAGGTCCAAACCAAGGTCCACCGCCGCTGGGCCGCCCCAGCTTGCACGCTCACCTAAACCCAGCAGACGTGGTGTGCCCCATGGCTGGCTTGCTGCGCACCACGTTCTTCTTGAGCAAGGGACTGCGTGACTTCACCCGTGGTGGGTACCAGCGTGCATCCAAGGGCTTTGACAATGCCGCCATGGACAGAGCTGGCTCTCTTGCGGGGCTATCTGCCATGGTCACCGGAGCAAACCAGGGCCTGGGCTTCCAGACCAGCGTGGAGCTGGCGCGGCGTGGCGCCACCCTGTACATGATTTGCCGCAACGAGGAGCGCGGCCGTGCCGCCGTGGAGAAAGTGCGCCAAGACAGCGGCAACGCCGACGTGCACCTCAAGGTGCGCGGGCCTGCCCCTGCCGCCGGCACGCTTGCCGGCCGGCCACCCCTTCCTGCCCCCTCCCCACTGCCTGCCCTGGGCCATGCTGCTGTGGATTGCGGTGAGCCAGGACACCGCGGTGGTTTTGGTGGCCTAACCGGGCCGCCACGCCGTTCCCTCTGGCCCGGTGCAGGTCTGCGACATGGCTTCCCTGGCCGCCATCCGCGCGCTGGCTGAGGAGTGGCTGGCGGCAGGGCACCCGCTGGACATCCTGGTGAACAATGCGGGTCTGATGCTGCACGAGCGCACCCCCAGCGCCGATGGCTATGAAACCAACGTGAGGGCGGCCGGGCACGGCGGGCCTCCCCAGCGGCAGCGCCTGTTGCTGTTGACCCGACCAGGGCAGCCGGGGGAGCTGCCATTGTGGACCTGCAGGGCGGGCTGCAGCTGCCCGGCTCAGGCTGCTGCCAAGGCTGAGCTGCCCCACCGCCGCCCCAGCTCTCACCCCATCTGCACACCATGGCCCCACCCCACCCCACAGTTTGCCGTCAACACTCTGGGCGCGTTTGCCCTCACGCTAGCACTGGAGCCCGCGCTGCACGCATCCACCAGGGGCGCGCGCGTCGTGTTTGTCAGCAGCGGCGGCCAGGTGAGCGGGCGCCTGCCTGTCGCCGGGCAGGCTTCATGCGCCCATCCCGGCTGCATCGCTTCCAAGCTTTCAAGCTTGGTTCCACGTCGTGTGAAGGGGGCACCCGGGGTGCACTGCACCCCTTCCATGCACCGCTTGCAGTACAACGAGCCGCTGGTGACGCAAGACCTCCAGGCCGAGAAGCTGCGCAAGTTTGACGGCGTGGTGCAGTACGCGAGGGACAAGCGGCGGCAGGTAGGGGCCCGCTACTCTGGCCCGCTAACCCAAACAACTGCGCATTTGTGAGGGCCGCAGCAGCCCCTGAAGTCCCCAGTCCTGAGCCCCCCCCCCTTCTCTCCCCCAGGTGGCCTTGGCCGAGCGGTTCAGCGAGCGGTGGGCGGCGGCGGGGCAGCGCAGCGCGGCATACGCGATGCACCCGGGGTGGACGGAGACGGAGGGTGTGAAGACCAGCATCCCCGGCTTTTACAACACCTTCAAGAACAAGCTGCGCAACCTGCAGCAGGGCTGCGACACCACCGTATGGCTCTGCGTGGAGGTGGGCGGCGCCAGCTCCGCCTGGGCTCACGCGGCGGGGTGTGGGGCAGCCGTGCCCCAGCCAGCTGCTGTGCTTGCCGTGTACCGGCGCAGCACATGAACAGGAAGCGGGTGGATGGTTGGGATGGCGGGAACCATGAGGCCGTCACGCCTCGTCCACCCCGGCCGCCCACCCCACCTACCCCCCACCCCCACCCCCACCCCCAACCACCCACTGCAGGACGCCGGCAAGCTGCAGCCCGGCGCCTTCTACCTTGACCGCCGCCAGCAGCCCAAGCACCTGCCGCTGGGCGGCACAAGCTACAGCGGCGCTGACGTGGACGTGCTGTGGCAGAAGCTGGAGGCCATGGCGTTGCCTGCCCTGCCCGTGGCGGCGCCAGACGCCCTCTAGGGCCAGCCCACCAGCTCGTCGCGTTCTCTTCACGACTCCCCACTGTCATGCTAGTTTGCTGCTGCTTTATGAATGTGTCATTGTATGTGTGGTGCGCATGCAAGGCGCAAGGCGCGGGCGCATGCCTGGGTGGGCAGGAAGGCGCTGACGGGTGAGGCACCGACCAGGTAGAGACATCAGTTGCAGCTTCAGCATGCAACCTATAAAAAAAACAGAAAAAATGCACTTGGCTGGAACACCTTCCTGGAAATGCGGGATGAAGGAGGACGTTTGATAGCAGTATCGGAAAAAGGAAGGCAGGCGGCTTGGCGGGAGATGCTGTTTGACACACACGAGCAGTGCTCTTCGGGATTCGTTGAACTCACAGTGGCCAGAAATGGCAGCATGGCCGGGGACCCACTCAAGGGGCTGCAGCACAGGTGACTGCAGATGCTGCAAGCCGCTGATTGCTGCATCGCAAGGGTGAGCGAGGGTGCTTAGAAAGCGGCAAGAAGGCGGCGCGCCGCCTCAAGGCGCTGGCAGTCTGCTGCGGACAAGGAGGCCTCAAGCGCCCCCGCCCGGCCAGGCAGCTGGCTGGAGCCTCCGGCCTGCCATGCCGGGGTCCTGCGCGCATCCTGAAAGGCGGCCAGAAACCGGCGCGCTGCGCCCAACTCCGCCACGTCATCTGGCGTCAGCTCAGCCACGATGAGCGCCATGCCCCGCTCAAGCAGCGCAGCGGCGTTCTCGCTGGCCGGGGGCCTGCAGCGCGGTCTGCACCCCGGTTGACCCTCCGGCCGGGGTTCAGGTGGGCGTTGCTCCCGCAGGAGGGAGTTCTGCGTTGCAGCAAGGCGTGGCAACGTTGCATCAGGTGTTAGCAGGAGGATTAAAATGAGCATGGCAGCTGGCTTTGGCGTCTCTGGCGGGCCGCTGCCAGCCTGGAGGCAGGGCAAGCATGCGTGCAGTTGATGCTGACGCAGCCACCCAGCCACCTGGGGCCATGGTGCAGGGCGGCAGTTGAGTCCAGGGAGGCCTGGGAGGCCAAGGTGCAGGAGGCGCTGCCGGCAGTGCGCCGCGGCTCCTCAGCCTGCCAGGTCAGCATGCTGCGCGTGGCAGGAGTCTGCACTGGCGGTGCTGCTCGCCGCGCATCATTCGTGTGGCCAGCGGGGCGGAGCAGCTCGCCGATGCCGCTGCAGCTGCCTGGGGGTGCAGGGGATGCGGCGCCACCCTCCGTCGCTTGGTGCAGGTGCGGCGGGGTTGAAGTGGTGCTCGCCGGCGGTTGGCGGCCTGTGCGCGGGGCGCTGCAAGTCGCTGCGGCTTGATGCCTCGGCTGCAAGCCCGGCAGCCAAGAGCGCCGACCATGCGGCATCGCCTTGCTCAGCCATGCGGTCTGAGCACGCCATGCCTGACCAGCACCCAGCGGGAATGGTAGGCAGTGTAGGCCGAAAGCTGGCACCGCTGGCGCCGCCGCCAGCAGCAAGGAGCGCAGAGGGGCCTGCGTCGGCGCGGCAACCATCGCTGCAAGTGCTGTACATGCCCTCTGCCTGTTCTGAATGACTCTTGGTCCTTCCCTGAAGCATGGCTGGCCACAAGAAAAACAGAGGGTGAAGATGCTTCCAGCAGGGGACACAGGCGTCAGGCGGGCGCACCCTCACGTGAGGGACCTCCCTCCTCACCGGTGGCGCTTGTGGCTGCTTGCGTGTCCCTTCTGTGGCTCCCTCTGTGTAAGATTCTGAAACCTGCAGGTGGGAAAGGGCGAATGGACGGGTGACTCTGGTATCACCCCCACAGAGTGAGGGCGCTCGTTCACACGGGCAATACCGGTTATCTCAATGCTGAGATACATGAGGCTGGCATGTGAAATCAGGTGTGTGCACGAACTGAAGCCTTACGCACACCTTTAGCCAGGCACGTGCCACGGTGGGGCGGTTAAGCGGGTCCCAGGGTACTTCCTCGGTGCGAAATCAACGGCTTCAAGGATAGAAAGACGCTAGATGTGCACACGGCCAAAGTACGGGATGCATGGTGGTCTCATGAAAGGCTCTGGTGGATCCGGAGGGCAGTGCAGCCTGATCTACAGCTCTCGCATTGCACGACAGAATGGTTAAGCAATGCAGGCTAGGAAGGGCGAGAAACCCAAAGAACATGGGCGGGCAGCAGCAGCAGAGGACGCGACGCAGCGCCCCTCCTCATTCATGTTTTTCGAACCCTTGATGATTGGCAGCAGCCAGTCTTCCAGACTGCATTCTCGACCGAGGCCTGTCAGCGGGCGTCCATCACGTTTGCAGGCAACTGTGCCCAACTCAGCATCGCTCCTGACCCACTGCCACCGTGGCGTCACAAGCCATGGCTGGCGATGGAGATGCACCGGCGACGGAGCTGCATCCGCCAGCACCTGGCCTGTGGGCCATAAAAGCAGAAGCGGTGGGGTCATATGTGCACATGTATACTGCTGAAAAAGGCACAGTATTAAATATCAAAAGAGGCGTCAGTCAGGAGCCAGCAGGTTGTGGAGGCAGGCGTGCCAGGGCCATGCGCTGCGTGGCGCGACAGATGAAGGGCGTGGTGGGAGGGGAGGCATGGACACAGCGACGGCACAATTCACGGGAGGGCACCCTGACGACATGCATAGAGGCGTCTCGACTGTGACGGTGATGGTGGGCCGGGGGTGGCGGGGTGGGGGCAGAGTGGCATCAGGCGCAGAGGCGGTCACAGGAATGCATGATGAGCAGCGATATAGAAACAAGGTGTTGAAGGGGCGGGTATGGGTCAAGTCCTGCAAGGGTCACAGCGGGCGTCTTGGGGCGCTCCGTCGCCCGCGTTGCACGTGCTGGCGACATGTCAGCAGCATGGAAGGGCGGGGTGGCTGGGGCCGTGGCGGCGCCGGGGCCGCGTCACGAAGGGAAGTGGGCTAGCAGCTCCTCAGCCAGGCTGCTGCTGCTGGAAGTGGTGGAGGCACTGCAGCGGGGGCCAGGGCGGGGAGGGAGGACGGGTGAGGGGGCGGGAGAGCCAGTCGCCAATCGTTGCACTCTCTGATGGGATGGAATGCCAAGGGTTGGCCGTCGTGGCCGGACAAGGCTACCCAGCCAAACACGCAGCCGCCCAGCACAGCACGCACCTGCTGGCTGCGGAGGGCACGGCTGCACACCCACGCCCCTGGGCCGCCAGCAGATGCTTGAGCAGGTGGGCCTGCTGCGCCTGCTGCACCGCACGGGCCAGCAGCGCCGCCGCCGCCGCCCGTGCCTGTTCCGGCGGTGAGCTGGCCAGCAGCTGCGTGAGCGCGGGCGCCGCCGCCGCCGGCACCACCGCCGCCAGCGCCTGCGCCGCCGGCTGCGGCAGCAGCGTGGCGGCCACGCGCTCCAAGGGCGACAGCTCCCGCACCAGCACCACCGACGCCTCGTCCTGCACGGCGGCGTTCAGCCCCGTCGCCGGTGCCATGGGGGCTCCAGGCTGATGGCGGTGGGCAGCAGGGCGGCCTGGCGCGGGGTGTTGACCGCCACCTCCACCACCTGGGCCGCCACCTCAGCCACCACAGGGGCAGGGCTGCCACCAGCGGGTGCAGAGCCGCAGGCATGGGGCAGCGGTAGCGACGCAGCAGCCGCCTGCTGCGGAAGCGGCAGCGAGGGTTGTGGCGGGTGTGGCTGCGCCAGCGAGGCTTGCTTCAGCTGCAGGCTCGGCAGCGCCTTCAGCTGCGGCGGCTCTGAGACCAGAGTGCACGGGCGCCGCTCAGCGGGGCTGCCGCGACGGTCTGCGGTTGCTGCTCCCGTTTCTGGCTGCCCAGGCGGGGCGGGGCAGCGCCGCTCCCCTGCCGTGCCGGGCGGGAGCTAGTCGTCGCCGCTTCCTGGGGACCTCGCCACCTGCCTCGCCAGCTGCTGCCGCCAATAGCAGGGCGTCCCAGGCACCCAGCGCGGGCCGCGAGTAGGCGCCGGTGCTGGGCTCATGTTCTTGACAATCTGACTGAAGGGAGGGAGTGGGTAGGTCCAGGCTGGGCACCGCAAGTTTGAGGGGGCACTAGAGCAGGGGATGCCCGGGTTGGCGCTGTGGGCTGCCAGCAGGCCTGGTCGCCGGCTTCCCATAATCAAAGATGCACGGAGAACGCTTGTAAGGGGCGCGAGCGTCGCGTATAGTTCTCCCAGCCCTAAGGCGCTCTTCTTGCTGCGGAAGCGGGCGGTAGGCAGGAAGGCGAAGCGGGCGAAGGCTTCTGAGGCACGCACAAAGCTCACAGCATACATACACTTCGAAAAGCAGATATAAAGCCTGGAAGACGCGGACGTTATTGGTGGGCCGTGCAGCTGCCAGCAGTGCTTCCTTGTGCTCTGGCGACAATGAGTTCGCACCTATCTTGACGAGGGTTTGGGTTTCTAATGATAGGGATCCAAAGTTTTGTCAATCTTGTTGCCTACGGCCCTAGCACTGATAGCGGCGAGTGGCCTCTTCGCTTCAGAAGGCGGTCCGGTGGGTTGCCTGCCTGATTTCAAGCACGATATTGGCAAAGAAACCAGGAGGAGGCGCCAGGGCCTTGCCGTCGCCGCAAAGGACAGTCAAAGGACATCTGACTCCGGATTTCAGCCGCCAGCGAGTTTCTTGGGCGATTAAGCCCCAGGAAAAGGTAGAAAGCAGGATGACAAAGTGCCGGCGAGCCTTGATGCGCTGGACAAGCGACTCACAGAGGACCGCCGCCGCGGGGCCGCGGGGCCGCTGCATGCGAAAGGGACGGAAGGAACACGCTGAGCGAACATGAAGAACTGAAGTTGGCGATGACGGATGAAGCGCTGGTTCACAACACGCTGTACTGTACGCTCTCTCTCATTCATCAGCTTTGGGATTGAGATGGTCACTCAGTTTGCACCGCCGGGTTGGCACCGAGCGGAGGCCTCGCTAAGGGTGGTAGGCCAAAAGAAAACACTTGAGCTTGCAAAGTGCAGCAAACAGCGATTCGAGGACACGAAATCCAAGTCCACGCGCACCAACACACGCTGACTTTCACTGCCCAAACCAACTACTGAGGGTGGCGACGAGGAAAATAGAGGCGGCAACAGCAGCACCACAGAATACCTTTCAGTAGCAGAGACGCATGTGCGCGAGCGAATCTTGCACCTGGCTGCTTCAAACAAACATACAGCTTACTGTTACAT